>OX369307.1:7500000-8750000 GCA_947284805.1 Coleophora flavipennella
TATACGTCCCCACCGAGGGGCTCGAGCCTACCCTGAATCAGGGCGATCAGGCCATAGTCAACCACGCGGGCCCAGTGCGGGTTGGTCGACTTCACACACAATCTTCGCAGGCGTGTGCAGGTTTCCTCACGATGATTTCCTTCACCGTTAAAGCAATCGGTAAGTATATATGTACGTAAGTTTTGAAAAACTCATTGGTACACTGGCCGTCCAGATTTGAACCCGCGGTACCTCTGGTTAGAGGGACCGAGTCGTTACCGGTTGAGCCACCGACGCTTTTTTAAAACGTCTAGTTTAAATCAATACACAGAAATAAATTTTGTACCGTAAACGTAATAAGAGGATTGTGAAACTGCGACTTTTCATACAAACGGCGTTAACAATTTTTACCTCTTAAATTTTAACCGATTTGGACCATTTTTCGATAAGTGGTCAGACAGAACAAAAGCTAGGCTTATACGTTTCTTTTTTTATATTACTGATTATAAATAAACAAAAATGGCCGAAAATAGTTTTGTATGAAAACACGTGAACAACATTAAAATTAAACGTACAAACTTTATCGAAAAAAAAAAGTGTAAACCTAGCTTTTGTTCTGACTGACAACCAATTAAAAACTGGTCCAAATCGGTTATCATTTAAGAGGTGAAAATCGTTAACGCCGTTTGTATGAAAAGTCACAGCTTCACAATAACTTTTCTTTATTCACAATTGTTACGCTCTTGGCATCATCTCACCTCATAATAGTAAGTGACTTATGTGTTTCGATCGCCTCGAGTAGTATTTTTCGTAAAATTTTAACATATCAGGATTGTACATTTCCAATGAAATGTATCCGTTTTTTTTTTCAAACCAGACTAATATTACGGAAAGTTATCCCATATGTAAGTCATGTGTTAGCCGCACTTTCATAGGTGAAATTTTCTGTATACTTACCGGAAATCGGATTTTCACATCAGATTACAGCTGGAGATGTGTAAATGTCATCTCCAGTAAACTGCAATGCCTTTTATGTGAATCTTATTGAAATATCAAATTTAGGAATTCATTAAAACCTAAAAACTTACACCCCTCTTATTGGCCAGTCGGGTAAAAATTTACCCTGTCTCTCACGGGATTAAGACGAATCTAACGATACCCCACACGTTAAAATAGTTCAAGCCGCTCAGGCTGTAGCAGGGTACATGACACGGGATTAAGACGAATCTAACGATACCCCACACGTTAAAATAGTTCAAGCCGCTCAGGCTGTAGCAGGGTACATGACACGGGATTAAGACGAATCTAACGATACCCCACACGTTAAAATAGTTCAAGCCGCTCAGGCTGTAGCAGGGTACATGACACGGGATTAAGACGAATCTAACGATACCCCACACGTTAAAATAGTTCAAGCCGCTCTGGCTGTAGCAGGGTACATGACACGGGATTAAGACGAATCTAACGATACCCCACACGTTAAAATAGTTCAAGCCGCTCAGGCTGTAGCAGGGTACATGACACGGGATTAAAACGAATCTAACGATACCCCACACGTTAAAATAGTTCAAGCCGCTCAGGCTGTAGCAGGGTACATGACACGGGATTAAGACGAATCTAACGATACCCCACACGTTAAAATAGTTCAAGCCGCTCAGGCTGTAGCAGGGTACATGACACGGGATTAAGACGAATCTAACGATACCCCACACGTTAAAATAGTTCAAGCCGCTCAGGCTGTAGCAGGGTACATGACACGGGATTAAGACGAATCTAACGATACCCCACACGTTAAAATAGTTCAAGCCGCTCAGGCTGTAGCAGGGTACATATAAATCTACATCCTACTAATATTATAAACACGAAAGATTGTAAGAATGTATGGATGCATGTTTGTTACTCTTTCACGCAAAAACTACTGAACTGATCTGGTTGAAATTTGGTAGGTAGACAGATTAGGACCTGGATTAATACATAGACTACCTATATCTACGCTCGCGAGATGCTTGCGGTGCGCGCACTGCGCACCCTCGATAAGTCATAGAAACGTTGTCCACGCGGGTGAAGCTGCGGGAAACAGCTAGTACATACATACATACACACAGAGACCCGAAAAACATAACCCTCCTTCTGAGGCAGTCGGTTAAATATATATTTGAAATCGATGCCGTTCTCAACACACGTAACGAGGCGGAGGGGGGCGGGTCGCATTGAAAAGTTCACTCTTCGCCAGGAATCGTCCTTGCATATTGAGTTATTGATCGTCGTTCTAGTCTGTTAGCTATTAGAGATGACGTACTCGTAACGTGAACACCCTTTTTATTTCATAATTGGCACCTATCTTACTTTACGACTATTCGACCAGTAGACTTCCAATAAAATATGAAATTGGAACGTATATTCAATTTCTCTAAATATACATTTTGAAGTGGATTCGGATCAGTGCAAATTCTTTGTTTGGGTTCTGCAGGCGTAGCATGAGGTCCAATTTGTCTACCCACTAATGTCAAATGTTGACTTCGAAGCGCGACAAAACGGTAAGGTATCTCTCGACACTGAGCATGGACCTTGCGAGATAAGACTGGTCTCGCTGTCACCTGTCATTTGTAGAAAGTGTGTAGAGGTTTTTATCTCATGCCGAGCATGAACGCACCGGAATAGGCTTATTTTGTCAGACTTTGAAGTTTGATTGAAGGCACATGTGTCGGTACCCCCTTGATGTGTCGACAAACTTCTAGCGACTGTTTGTAGATTTTTTGTAGTTTTTTTTTGTGTTATATCATCTAACTAATTATGTACTTACATTTTCCTTTTATTTTCCATTTCTTTAGTCTCAGAAACTTGCACGGAAATCAACGGAGCCAGCGGGAAATTCAAACTTTTGTCCGTCCCTCACCACCGAAGAGCATATAATGACTACCTTAACCCACCTCACAAACGACAATAGTAAATTTGTTTTTTGTGTCAAATTATTTGTAAAAAAGAGCAAAATTACCATTCAAGCAAATTTTCATATCTCTGCCTCTTTTTGGAAATAAAAACGAAGCAATGAGCGAACAACAAAACAAAATCATGGAACAGATTTGTCGCCTATCAACTGCTTTGTCGCCGCGACTTTCCTCTCTACACACTCTCTACCTGCAACGGCATGCTCGCACACACGACAAAAGCCCGTAGAAAGAGATAATTTTCTCTCGTCGCGCGCGACTCATGTCTATGACCTCATGCTACGCCTGCAGGTAGTTCAAAATTTTGTATTTCACATATTTTGTTTATTCACAATCATCATCTCACCTGATGGTAAGTGACGATAATGCTGAAGATGGAAGCGGGCTTATCAAGATTCCCCAACGCAATGTCTGTCTTATCTTCAAGCCGGAACACATCAATGCTGTGAACACTGATGTTTGGCGGCAAGGCTTAGATAGGATGGTGGTACCTAGCCAGGCGAGCTATGAAAATGCCCTACCACCAACCAAATCGAGTCTTACAAAGTTGACCCCGCCGGGAAACGAACCCGCGACCTCCTGGTGTGAAGCGAATGGACTAACCATTACGCCACGGAGGCGGTTAAAAATGCGGAACAACATTTTATTTTTGATCACCTATACATCACCTATTGCGTTTTTAGGGTTCCGTACCCAAAGGGTAAAAACGAGACCCGATTATTAAGACTCCGCTGTCCGTCCGTCTGTCTGTCTGTCCATCTGTCACCAGTCTGTATTTCATGTACCGTGATAGCTAGACAGTTAAAATTTTTACATATGATGTATTTATGTTGCCACTATAACAACAAATACAAAAAATTAGAAGAAGTGAAAGTGTCCTTACAAAAAACTTGTTCTCTTTAAACGTGAAGAAACTAGCGTCATCTGGTTCCGACTCGGACTTACCGGCTTTAGGGTTCTGTAGCCAAATGGCAAAAAACGGAACCCTTATGGATTCGTCATGTCTGTCCGTCCGTATGTCACAGTCACTTTTTTCCGAAACGATAAGAACTGTACTGTTGAAACTTGGTAAGTAGATGTATTCTGTGAACCGCATTAAGATTTTCACACAAAAATAAAAAAATAAAAACAAACAATTTTGGGGATACTTAGAACTGAAACTCAAAAATATTTTTTTTCATCAAACCCATACGTGTGGGGTATCTATGGATAGGTCTTCAAAAATGATATTAAGGTTTCTTATATCATTTTTTTCTAAACTGAATTGTTTGCGCGAGAGACACTTTCAAAGTGGTAAAACGTTTCTCCCCTCCTCCCCCGTAACTTCTAAAATAATAGAATGATAAAACTAAAAAAATATATGATGTACATTACCATGCAAACTTCCACCGAAAATTGGTTTGAACGAGATCTAGTAAGTAGTTTTTTTAATATGTCATAAATCGTAAACCGTGGAAATCCTTGGGGGAGGCCTATGTCCAGCAGTGGACGTCCTTCGGCTGATATGATGATGATGATGAAATCGTAAACCGCAATCTAGTATGATGGTACGGTACCCTATAAGTGCGGTTCCGACTCGCACTTGGCCGGTTTTTAATCAATCGTGATTTGCCATTAGTTATTATTCATGTTGTATTGGATGCGGGCAGCGCAGAACCGGTCGTCGTGGAGATCCTTGGGGGAGGCCTATGTCCAGCAGTGGACTTCCTTCGGCTGATATGATGATGATGATGATTAGTGTTTATTTGATCGAAATATTTATATATCAAAATGAATCTCTATTTCCCTTGGTCATAGCATCACTCATGAACGGCTGGACCGATTTCGCTAATTCTTTTTTGTTGAGTTCGTTATTGTCAAGAGAAGGTTCTTATGTAGGGTAGGGTAGTGTAGTGTAGTGTAGCGTAGTGTAGGGTAGGATAGAGTAGGGTAGGATAGAGTAAGGTAGGGTAGTACTCAACTCTACTGGGTAGGGTAAGGTAGGGTAGTGTAGGGTAGGGTGTGTAGTGTAAGGTGGTACGAAGATCGCCGTGACAGCTGAAAATCAATAAAAAAAACAAAATATATTTTCAGGCTTTATGGCCCATAAATGTGTTAGTAACAAATACAAAAACCGTCAAAACTATTGTTAGTATAGTCTAATATGGTTGATGGGAGCGATGGCTGACTCTCGCGTTATACTCGTGACCGGGTGCTGTCCGTGTGAACTGGCCTACTATTTTCAAAGCATTAATGACATTCAATGATTTTAATGTATAACTTCTCGTGTCATATTGTTTTCATGTTCTAATGACATATTGTATTTTGACGTTATTAACTAATGATTGTTTAATTTTTTAATTTTCACCAACGACATGTGTAATTGCGTAATTACTATTTTTTGACTATCAGAAATAGTGTAATTTGCACCTATTTTGAATGATCATCTTAAAATCTTGTAGGGTAAAATTAAATAGTCAAAAAAAAATAACTAATTAAATTTGAAATTGACACAGCCGCGTAATAGTAATCTTGTTAATCGTATTTATTGGCCACCATGATACAGGCGTTGCCTAGTGTGGGGTCACTGTAAACATTAAAATTTGTAGTGTTTTTTTTTCTGAATAAAGATTTATCTTGTCTTATCTTATCAAATTGAATGTCAGTCTTACGATGGGAAGCGGTAGATAGTACTTCAATGTGTGCATCCACCGCTCCAGCTTCGGACTGCCCCACCTGTCAGCGACTAAGCCCAGGATACTGTTGGTACTGGCACGCACACGCTTCAGTATGAAGTTACAGCGTTTTCTGATGATGGAGTAGAAACTTTTAATTTGTGCCGCCACAAATATGCCGGAAGAGCTGCTAAATGCTGACAAATGCTAATATACGATCGGTAACACGCAAATGGTACCATTACCAGCGCAGCGTAAGCTGAACTAAAAGAAAAAAATCACACCTAATTAACAACGCTAAACACTTTAAATACAACCGACTAGCAACGACCACAATTTTGTTATTTTTCATTGTGTTTCTGTTTTGCTACAAAAGTATGTGAGTACTAAACCGATTTTGACACAATTCATAATGGACTCGCGCACTGAGGGTTCCATAAAATCATCATAAATCACCTATATAGAAAGTACTGCATCATTGTCAATTACCATCAGGTGACATGATGCCAAGAGCTTACCAATCAAGGATTTTTTTAAATATGCGGCATAAATGGCCATATTTTTTATTGTGTTCACCTTTGATATTTTTTACAGCACCAATGAACCATAGAAAGTGCCTTGGCAGACGGACAAATACACATACAGAGGCACATGGACAACGAACCCTAAAAAACATTGTTTGTTAATAATCAGCACAAAATCGCGTAAAATACAGAAAAAAGTAGTCGAATTGAGATCCTGCTCTTCTTTTAAATTTCGATTAGAAAGCTTTGAGATCACTCAATCTGGGCAGGTTGATGCATGTTTAAATAATATCGAACGTAACTCTATTCAGTTTAAGTTTAAATCAATGCGAGCTTCAATGCGGCTGTTACGTTGAAACCGAACATCCAATTCTCGATTTTGTATTGTTTTTATTATTTTTCATCACTTTCAAATATGTTTTAAAAAATGTGTTCAATTAAAATGAAAGGTCTTAAAGTCACCAATTTTTGTGTGTTGGTTACAATCATCATTAACTATTTGTTTTCGAGAAATTTTGCAATTAATTCCAGAAACAGGGTCTAAAGTATATTTTTTTGCATCAAAAGTGGTAATATTTTTATTCAATTGAATCGATTTTTTATTACTTCAAGTATATTACACGTTTTCCCATGGTGATAGCTTTACACAGTCTTTAAATAATTCTAATTGAATATTGTCATATGACCCATCTTAAAGCCTTAAGTCAAAGAATTACGCTCGATAGACTGTACCTAGTCTATGCCAAGGTTTCTCAAAAAGAGAACTTGGCCCAATTTTCAATATTTTCTTGGGAGATAAGGTACCCATAATTACAAAAGAAAACCAATTGGAAACAATTTTCGTAACGCATTTTACAGATCCAGGACAGCTGTGTGTCGCTGTAGCCATTATCCAGGACACCTGTGTGTACGTAGAGGCTGGGACTGCCCGCGTATATTTTCAAATTGAAAAACAAGATTTTAAAAAGTATAAATAATGACTACGCACTTACCGCGTTTATTTTCTAAATATAAATAAGATTTTTTTTTGATGTGTAACATCTTTGCTCTCGCTTTCCTGCAATTTGTGGGAGTGATTTCGTGAAATGGGACGGAAATGTGTCCCACTGTAACAGGAAGTCGCGTTTTTTCAGGCTTTAAAAGCGCGGAAAAGGCAAAGGTATCTATGACCATACAGCCTAGTCTGCCGTATCTTTGCCGTCCTTTTATAAAGTATTTTGTCACATGTTACACATCATATGCGAGTATGTAGGTCTTGCTCGATTTTTTTTTATTTTATATATAAATAATGACTACGCACTTACCGCGTATATTTTCAAATTGTAAATTAAGATTTTAAAAAGTATAAATAATGACTACGCACTTACCGCGGATATTTTCCAAAAACTAGACGCCGCAATGTCGTTGGAATCTAAACGCGATTAATTTCAGAGTAGTCATTGATTTATTGCTTTCGATATTTTTTGAATGTTTGTTTCGGATTGAAAACCTTACTTAACCTTTCAAGCATTCTGCCATCTAGGGGGGAGAGCCTCGCCTTGCGAGGTCCATCGACAGCACCATGATCAAACACAACGAACCTAATACCGCTCGTTTTTGCTTGCTTAACTCAGATCCGCCTGAGCCTTTCAGTCATTCATTCATATCAGCTCATATACGTCCCCACCGAGGGGCTCGAGCCTACCCTGAATTAGTGCTGCTCAGTGCGGGTTAATCGACTTCACACACAACCTGCGAGTTTCTTCGCAGGCGTGTGCAGGTTTCCTCACGATGTTTCACTGTAAGAACGTCGGATAAACGTACATATGAAATCTAAATTCGAAATCACATTGGTACGTGGCAGGTTCGAACCACGACCTCCCGGACAGGAGGCAGCGGCCCTAGCCATTACGCCACCGACGCCTTTCAGTACATGTGTTTATTTACCTTGTATGTTTTCCAAAATAATTGACAACACCACAACACCAGTATCAGAAAGTACGCACGACTAGTACGCACAAACCGTGTTTACTTTCTAAGAACTTATTTTACTACTAGCTTTTGCCCGCGGCTTCGCCCGCGTGGACATAGCTTTTATGACTCTTTTTGAGGGTGAGTAGTACGCGAGCCGCAATCAGCTCGCAAGCGTGGACATGAGTTTTCTCCAGGTACCTCAGGAACTGTATCGGGCTATTCGGATTAGCAGTCTTTGTCACATCCCACCCCCTCAACAAATTCTATACAAAAAATCACTTTAATCTGTTGCTCTGTTGCGACGCCACCGACGTGCGCGAGCGTAGAAAACAGTTGTCCCCAGATCCCTTTGGGAACTATGTCAGGGTATACTTTATAGTAAATAATATCATTTTCCACCTCATCTCTGTGATAAAAATCATTTTTTCGGTACGGTTTTAAATAACTTAACGAACAAAGAGTATTGTTTTAGTTTCCTCAGAAACTGCATCGGGCTATGATAATTTCCACAGATAAAAAGTAGACTATTTCATTCCCAGTGATACAGGCTACCTGCATGCTAAATTTCATAAAGATTGGTATAGGTGTTGAAGTGTGAATATGTATAATATTTTACTACTAACGTGTAGAAGCGAAGACCACAGAAAATTGGCAGTGGGTAGGTAGGGCCCATAGCTCGTGGAATGGACGGCCGATGGGGTAGTGAAGTTCTCGGATGGCCACCACGCACCGGAAAGAGTAGCATAGGTAAGCCTCCCACTCGGTAGACAGCGACCTCGTGAAGGTTGCGGTCAGCACAAAACCGGGCGTTGTGGAAATATTTATAGGGAGCCTTCGTTCTGCAGTAGACTGGACGTCTTTTGACTGATATGATGATGATGATGATAGAAGAGCAATACCAATGTCGTCGGCATCTTTTTTTTTATTCACAATTGGTAAGCCCTTGGCATCATGTCACCTGATGGTAAGTGACGATGCTTACCAAGATTCCCCAAAGAAATGGGGAACTGGCTATCTAATCTTTAAGCCGGAACACATCAATATTGTTAGCATTGATGTTTGGCGTCAAAACTTAGATAATATGGTGGTAGTTAGCCAGGCGGGCTTAGAAAATGTCCTTCCACCAACCAAACCGAGTCTTACAAAGTTAGACTCCGTCATGAATCGAACCCGCGACCTCCTGATGTGCAGCTAATGGCCTTCGCCCGTTAACAACATGTCGCCGCTTACAAACTGCCTCGTCCGTTTTTAACAACTAGTCTCTCGCTTTTATAATCGGCCGTACGTCTTTAAAATGTCCAAAGCACCGTAGTAAATCAAGTTTGAGGGAGCTCCGTTGCGGGGTTCCTATTTATTTTTGCACAAGACTAGCCGAACTGAACTAACATACCTACTAGAAACCGGCAAAATGCGAGTCAGAACCGCACACATAGGGTTCCATACCATTATACTAGATGGAGCTAGTTTCTTTATGTTTCAGAAAATACGTTGTTTTTTTTGTATGGAGACCCCCCTTATTTTTCACTTTTTCTACATTATTATAATTTCTCGTTATAGCGGCAACATAAATACATCATCTGTGAAAATTTCAATTGTCTAGCTATCACGCTTCATGAAATACAGCCTGGTGACAGACTGGTGACAGAAGAACAGACAGCGAAGTCTTAGTAATAGGTTCCCGTTTTTACCATTTGGGTACGGAATCTTAAAAAATAAAAGATTCCGACGAATTCAGAACATCTTCCTTTTTATTTGAAGTCGGTTAAAACGAACCTAAATTACAAATACCACAATTACTACGCCGTAGAAGCAGAAACTACTACGACGACGTCGTAGCTTAGTAGTACATTACATGGATTTTGGAGTGCAACGTGTGGCGACGTGTCGTTAGATATGTCTTGGTCCCGTGAAGGACAAGATAATTTTTACCCGACTGGCCTAAAAGATGTTATTTAATTATTTGGGACGCTCTGTAGCCTATACGGCTTAATGGATTTTTAATGCGAGGTGTCATTGGAAAGTCATAAGATTCATTTTTACCCGACTTTACAAACAAGTGGGGTTCAGTTTTTACGCAGTAGGGTTTTCATTTTTTTATTAATTCCTAACTGCTATTAATTTTTACAAGCTTTAATTTAACTTGTAGTGTTAATTTGTATGTACGTACAAACGAGTATTATGTATGTTTTGGCTTCAAAATTTGTAGGTTAAATTTGATCCACTTTTCAGTGTTCTATTGAGCTGAAGTTTTGCATACGTGTTTAGTTTGATGCATGGTTAGCTAAGTGACGTCATACTAAATCCAACATGGCGGACTTCCCAATTTGGCGGCCCAGTTATTATTATGCACCCCCATGATATGGGTATCAAATGATAGGGTTTGCTGAGAAAAATACGAAATATTTTAAATTATTTTGAATTAAAATCTTTTGCCTAAAGGTTTTCAGGTTTTCGAAAATTATTCTTGTTCCATTATTAAAAAAAACAGTTTTAAGAGTATTTGTAGGGTACGAATAAATTTTTTTATTTTACAATTGACAAGCCCATTGCATTATCTCACCTGATGGTAAGTGAACATGATGCCGAAGATGGAAGCGGGCTTACCAAGATTCCCCAACGCAATGGGAATTTGGATACCTTATCTTCAAGTCGAACCACATCAATGATGTTAGCACTGATGTTTGGCGGAAAGACTTAGATAAGATTGTGGTAGCTAGCCAGGCGGGTTATGAAAATGCCCTACCATCAAACAAACAAAGTCTTAAAAAGTTGAACCCGCTGGAAATCAAATCCGCGACCTCCTGGTGTGAAGCGAATAGACTAATCATTACGCCACGGAGGCGGTTAAAAAACCTGTTAACTGGAGATGCATGCTGTTGCGTATAAGAGTAATCACACTGGATAACTTTTCCCAAGTAGTACAAAGTATTTTTTGAATTAAACTCCGTACTCATACAATATACGAGTGTCGGTGGCGTAACGGCTAGGGCCGCTACCTCCTGTCCGGGAGGTCGTGGTTCGAATCCTGCCATGAACCAATGTGATTTCGAATTTCGATTTTATATGTACGTTATCCGACGCTGTTACGGCGAAGGAAAACATCGTAAGGAAACCTGCGCACAGGCGTGTGCAAAGAATCCCGAAGGTTGTGTGTGAAGTCGAACAACCCGCACTGGGCCCGCGTTGTAATAGCCTTTCATTATTACTAGGCTTTGTAATATTTGATTTAAAGATAAAATTAAACGATATTTTTTGTGGAATTGTAAAAATGTATTATTATTGAATTAATGCAAAAGTTTTATTTGACAGAACAAAAGAAACATCATATTAGGGGGGTTAATTTTTTTTAGGCCTGAATAATATACTGATAATGACACTGATACCTATTCACATTACAAACAATAGACGTCAACGCGAGCTACAAAAATATGCTTTTTTTTGTCATTCAATTCGGACTCCTTACTGAGTGCGACTCACACTTGGCCTATTTTTAGAATTTGGTGTTTTACCTCAGTGTTAGTACTATAATCACACTAAGTTTCATGCTTGTATGTATTACTGTTTTAACGATAGAGCTAAATCAAAAATACTTCTAAACACCTATAAAAAACACGTTTTTTGTATGGAGACTCCACTTTTATTTAAATTTTTTTTGATTCTTAGTATTTGTTGTTATAGCGGCAACAGAACTACATATTCTGTAAAAATTTCAACGGTCTTTCTATTAAGGTTCATGAAATACAGCCCTCTGACAGACGGACAGGCGGACAGCTCCATTTTATTTTATTTTTACTAACATAGTCTATAAGTCTATTAACACGCTATGAGTTTATGTTACTCGAAACAAATTTGAAAATAAAAATAATAAAAATTGACAAGCGTGGTCGGCTAAGGCTCGATCGCCATAATCGGAGTAGGCTCAAGCCCCTCGGTGGACACGTCTATGTCATTGACAAGCGTGGTCGGCTAAAGTTCGATCGCCATAATCGGAGTAGGCTCGAGCCCCTCGGTGGGCACGTCTATGTCATTGACAAGCGTGGTCGGCTAAAGTTCGATCGCCATAATCGGAGTAGGCTCGAGCGCCTCGGTGGACACGTCTATGTCATTGACAAGTGTGGTCGGCTAAAGTTCGATCGCCATAATCGGAGTAGGCTCGAGCCCCTCGGTGGGCACGTCTATATCATAGACAATAGTGGTCGGCTAAGGCTCGATCGCCCTAATCGGAGTAGGCTCGAGCCCCTCGGTGGGCACGTCTATATCATAGACAATAGTGGTCGGCTAAGGCTCGATCGCCCTAATCGGAGTAGGCTCAAGCCCCTCGGTGGGCACGTCTATGTCATTGACAAGCGTGGTCGGCTAAGGCTCGATCGCCCTAATCGGAGTAGGCTCGAGCCCCTCGGTGGGCACTTCTTTGTCATTGACAAGCGTGGTCGGCTAAGGCTCGATCGCCCTAATCGGAGTAGGCTCGAGCCCCTCGGTGGACACGTCTATGTCATTGACAAGCGTGGTCGGCTAAGGCTCGATCGCCCTAATCGGAGTAGGCTCGAGCCCCTCGGTGGGCACTTCTTTGTCATTGACAAGCGTGGTCGGCTAAGGCTCGATCGCCCTAATCGGAGTAGGCTTGAGCCCCTCGGTGGGCACTTCTTTGTCATTGACAAGCGTGGTCGGCTAAGGCTCGATTGCCCTAATCGGAGTAGGCTCAAGCCCCTCGGTGGGCACGTCTATGTCATTGACAAGCGTGGTCGGCTAAGGCTCGATCGCCCTAATCGGAGTAGGCTCAAGCCCCTCGGTGGGCACGTCTATGTCATTGACAAGCGTGGTCGGCTAAGGCTCGATCGCCCTAATCGGAGTAGGCTCGAGCCCCTCGGTGGGCACTTCTTTGTCATTGACAAGCGTGGTCGGCTAAGGCTCGATCGCCCTAATCGGAGTAGGCTCGAGCCCCTCGGTGGACACGTCTATGTCATTGACAAGCGTGGTCGGCTAAGGCTCGATCGCCCTAATCGGAGTAGGCTCGAGCCCCTCGGTGGGCACTTCTTTGTCATTGACAAGCGTGGTCGGCTAAGGCTCGATCGCCCTAATCGGAGTAGGCTTGAGCCCCTCGGTGGGCACTTCTTTGTCATTGACAAGCGTGGTCGGCTAAGGCTCGATTGCCCTAATCGGAGTAGGCTCGAGCCCCTCGGTGGGCACGACTATGAGCTGATACGATGATAACAATATTGGCCCTCGCATAGAAAAGAAAAATTATTATTACACCTTAAGGGTCCCCAGGAGGCTCAAGTTTCTATCCGAATGTAGTTCCGTTTTAATACCAAAACTATATGCCGGATTGAATCCAAACTTTGCAAATATATTGAGTGGGCACATATCGATATTTGTAATTAGTTTTAGATGTACTAATATAAAACAGAAAAAAATAAGAGAAGTTTCAGACTTTTATTACAAAACTAATTTAAGCCTTCGTTTAGGCGTTTAGTCATGTTTCAATTTACTACGGTGAAAACTAATTACAAACATCAATATGTGTCTACTCAATATATTTGAAAAGTTTGGATTCAATCCGGCTCTTGGTTTTGGTATTAAAACGGAACTACGTTTGTATAGAAACTTGAGCCTCCTGGGTGTCAAAACAAAAAAAAATCTCATGTATCAACACGTTCTAGAAACCCGTTTACAAACGTAAACGAAATAATATCCATAAACTGCAAATTTAAGCTGAAACTTTTAATTTTTATTTTTTTTATTTTTTTGGCCTATATATTAGCCGAAAGACGTCCACTGCTAGAGAAAGGGCTACCCCAAGGATTTCCACAACGACCGGTGCTGCGCTGCCCGCATATGACGGCTTCCCGTGACCTTCACCAGGTATTCGGTCTCCTGAGGCCTTCCTACGCTACGTCTTACGGTGCGCGGTCGCCACTCAAGAACTTTACTGCCACAACGACCATCTGTCCTACGAGCGAAGCTATGTGTCCTGCCCACTGCCAATTAAGTTTTTTTTTTAATACTTTTATTAAAAATTTGAGTGCGTTTGACTGCAAACTCAAATAATGCCTATTCACTCTTGCCTTGAAGATCCCCAAATTATAGGAATCGGGAAACACTGACGCAGGCAAGGAGTTCCACTCCTGCGCTGTACGCATAATAAAGAAGAAGCGTAACGATTCGTGCGAAAAGGTGGAACATCAACAACAAAGGGGTGCAACCCCTCCCTGCGTCTAGTTTAGCAATGCCGTATGGCAAAAAAAGCCATACTTACTTTTACCTGACTTTGAAAAAAGGAGGGTTATTTTTACAATCTATGTAAATATGTAATATGTGTGTATGTCCATCTGTTCCCTCGTATTTCCTAAACCACTGAACAGATATAGCACTTTAAACTTTCTCGAATCCCAAGTCCCGTTTTCAATTTGTCACTGAACAGATTTTTACAAATGTAGTGTTTTTGGATTTGTGCCATCACTCCGCATGTCAAAGGATACAGTAGTGGTCATATAATTAAGAACGATAGAAGATACGAGGCCATTTTTATTTTGTCATCAGAATTAATTCTAAAATAAGTTTATAAAAGATATTTAATAATGTTATAGAATATTGCTATGACTCTCCTGTCTTATTTAGTATCACAATATTGTCAAAACAGTGTGCAGGATTATTTACTTATTTATTAAACAAGATCTCATTCATTCGTACGAACACTAGCTGGACAAATAATTAAGAACGAAATATTTTTTGATTGAAAATGGAATGCGATGCTCTTCTTTACTATCTTTATTGTAGTTTTACGCCATTATTGATTCCTTTCTCGTTTTTTTGCAATTATTCGCCAAAAACCATTAAAAAGTTGTGACTCTGCTACTAGATAAATAATCATAAAGTTGCGTGGTAGTAATAGACCTTATAAAAAAATTGCGGATAATTTGGGTTGCTCTAAATCGATGGTGTACCAGGCTGTGATACATTTTAATATCCATAAAGCTACTTTTAATAATCCCCGCAAACGAAAACCAAGAAAAACATCTCCTCGAAACGATTTAAGAAAAGTTCACTTTGCTAAGCAGCACCCATTTCTTTAAATAGAGCCTTTGCTCTAATCAGATAAAAATGAAGTTTTTGGTGAGAATAATCCTCAAGGAGTCTCGATGCGCACCGTTTGAAGACGTTTAGCGGAGGCACAGTTATTTGGGAGATGAACCAGAAAGGTACCCATGTTGACACCATGTCATAGATAGGCCCTAGTTCCGTTTGCAAGGAATTATGTAAACTGGACAGAACAGCAATGGAAGAATGTACTTTTTTCTGACGAAACCAAAATAAATAGGATATGCTCTCATGGCAAGCAGTACGTACGCCGACCTGCAAACAGGAATTCGACCCAAAATACATAAAAATACACAAAAATTATGGTAAAGCATGGCGGTGGAAACGTCAAAATGTGGGGTTGCTTTGCCGGTTATGGCATGGGATATCTCAGTCTGATACAAGGTAACATGGACCGATACCAATATAAACAGATTACTCGGAAGAATGTATGCTGCCATACGCTGACGATAATCTCCTGGTAATTTGGTTATTCCAGCACGATTATGACTCAAAACACACTACCAACTCTGTAAAAACATTCCTCAATAGGCAAATGGTAACTGTATTAGACTGGCCACCAAATAGCCTAATCTTAATTCCATAGAAATTCTGTGGTATCAAGTTAAAAAGAAATTGTCGAACAGAGTGTGTGGTAATATGAGTGAACTTTACAATGTATTTGTTTTTTAGTTGAAACCTGCCAAAGGTTCATAGCATCAACGCCGCGCCGCCGCCGCCGTTATCATGCAGTTATCCACGGTAGCAGACATCCAAATAAGTACTAACGTTACAAAACAAGTTGATTTCAATAAGAGAAACGCTCTTAAATTTACTTGAAATCAATAAATAACTTAAATTATAAAGTTATTGTTACTTTTGTTATAAAGTTTTAGCTCGTTCTTAATTATTTGTCCAGCCTCTCGCCTAATGCTATGTGAACAATACCTAAACAACAGCTAATTAAATTGAATATTAAATACTATTTCCTAGTTTTCTTTTTTGATTATGTTGGCCTTATAAATGTACTAACCAGCAGTATAGTCAATATTGTTCAATAAGGTTTAAATATCTTTATTATGACCATATACATTTTAAAGCGATGCCTGATTATGAAGCGTTCTTAATTATGTGACCACTGGTATACCATTTACAAAAATCAACATGGCGAATTTTAATGGTGAATTACACAACTCAATTATTAAAGTGAAACTTTTATTACATCGTCTCAAATTTATTCGTCTGTGTTTCGCGTGACGGTCGGTATGATCGTTTCATCCTCTGTACCGTAGCTCCAAGACGAGAGCTCAGCCATGATCGTTTCGTCCTCTGTAAATATCTATAATGTAAAAAAAAGTTTCACTTTTACCGTGGTTTCATAAAACCACACACTACTTTTTTTTTAATAACAACAACACTAGATTAAAAGTTCATGTTCAGCAGAAATTTTATTTGGATTACGGGCATGTTCATCCATAATGCAGCTGCAGCACGCTCGTCATTTGTCGGTTGGGCGCGTTCGGAAACGATCACATTTATCTCGCACACGCTCGCTGAATGCACTTATTGACCTGACCTGACCTGCTGGTCGGTCAGGGCGGTCGTGCGACTTGCGTGGTTGACTCAATCACGCAAGTTAACTGACCTGAAGCACGGTAATTACCTGAATAGGTTTGACTGTTTGCGGTATTTTTAACCGACATCAAAAAAAGGAGGTGGTTTCTCAATTCGACCGTATACTTTTTCTAAGTGTGAACACACGAACGCGGATAACTTCGTCGTTTTTGAACCGATTTTGATGATTCTTTTTTTTATTCACTGGGTATGCTAAAAAAAAATGTATTTTTTTTAATTTTTTTTCTGATGGTTTAGACCATTTTGAAAAACTAATTTGAATATTTCATTTTTTAAGCCTCTAGATATTTTTAAATATTTTTTTAAATTTTGAAACCTTGATGACGTCATCGGTTCACATTACTATGAAACGAACAGCCCTATTTCACTCAAGTCACTCAAGTCAATCATTCCCAAAGGTTTTTTGGCGGGATTTGTGGTAGACGCATTCGTAGTTTTATTTTGTTGTTTTTTCATTGCACCGGCACTAGCATTACAAATCCAACAGCTAAGGAAGCCTAAATACGTCAGACCTGGCTGTATGGTCTTAGTAACCTTTGCCTTTTCCGAAACGAAACTATCACAAAGCCAACAACGAAACGTCAAAGTCAAAATTTACTTGTCATCAAACATCATAATCTATGTATGGACAAGGCCTTCAGAGTTTAAATGTTTTTTAGAACCACAATAAAAATTGGACCTCTAATGAATATCTTACCCATTTAAGTATTTAATTTGAATGACGTTCTAATAATATTTGATTGTTTCAAACGTAGTTTTTGGTGGATGATAAATAAATAGTGCCTTTTTCAGTGCTCGACGAAAGCTCGTCCTCAAATGCAAGGTCCGTAATTGATATGACAAGTAAGAGTGCACGTTCCGTTCAGTGGTGAAATAAGGTTTTATTGTAAACTCGTGACGTCATAGGGGTCAAATGAAGGTTATTGTCCTTTTCCGATTTTTTTACGCAATCTTTTACTTTTTCGAGTGGAAAATGAAAAAATATGGCTTTAAATAAAAATATCTCGAAATGGTTTTTTTTATTTTCATGGCTTATAAAAAATTTAGCATACCCAATTGGTAAGCCCTTGGCATCATCTCACTCACCTGATGGAAAGTGACGATGATGCCGAAGATGGAAGCGGGCTTACCAAGATTCCCCAACGCAATGGAGAACTAGCTATCTTATCTTCAAGGCTTGAAGTTCAAGCCGGAACACATCAATGTTGTTAACACTAATGTTTGGCGGCAGGACTTAGATAAGATGGTGGTAGCTAGCTAGGTGAGCTTAGAAAATGCCCTACCAGTGGTACCTACCTGGTTTGCTTGGTGGTAGGCTACCACAACAAAAAAAAAGATAATTTGACCTAAATCGTCTCATTGCTGAGATATTTCACCTCCGTAGCGTAATGGTTAGTCCATTCGCTTCACACAAGGAGGTCGCGGGTTCCATTCCCGGTGGGGTCATCTTGTAAGACTCGGTTTGGTTGGTAGTAGGGCATTTTCTGAGCCCGCCTGGCTAGCTACCACCATCTTATCTAAGTCTTGCCGCCAAACATCTTTGTAACATTGATGTGTTCCGACTTGAAGATAAGATAGCCAGTTCTCCATAGCGTTGGCGAATCTTAGTAAGCCCGCTTCCATCTTCGGCATCATCGTCACTTACCATCAGGTTAGATGATGCCAAGGGCTTACCAATTGTGAATTTAAAAAAAAGATAGAGAAGGAAATAAATGTTTTGACAACCTTTAACTCCAAATATTTCAACAACATGACGCTTTGGTCCAAAATGTCCGTACATTTGCATTCAATATCGCAAAATACAAGTTCAAACGTGCGCCGAAAGATTCTAATATGTTACTGTTAAATCCCTAGCTTCGGTTAATCCTAAGATTTTACAGTAAAACCTAAGATTTACCAACCCTTAATGGTAAAAGTCCGAACTGCTTGGTGATCATCATTAATTTTGAACTTTTACCAAGTTGGTAAAATAAAAGTTAGTAAATCCTAATATTTACTAGTAAAAACCTAAGATATACCAATATACGGCCTATTACAGTAACATATATGTTCATTGTCACTAAGCCATGCTCCCATATAAAAATGTTCTTACCCCTTTCAAACTTCTTTAAACCGTTTTTTGTCCTGTGTAACCTATACAATCGCTATAAAACATATTCTGCACTTTCCATACAAAGTTAGTCAATTTAGTGACTAACTAGTGAAGTATTTTTTTTGCTCCGATTGTATAGGTTCCGTGAGGAAAAATTATCATTTTTATAGGTAGATACTTAATTTAGAATTGAATACTTGTTTTTGAGCCAGGTATGAGGTATCGTGGCATAGACTAATACTAAGTTTAAGGACTAAGTTTTGTACTACTTCAACACACATATGTTTTTGTATTTTATAACCGACTCCGTGGCGTAATGGCTAGCCCATTCGCTTCACACCAGGAGGTCGCGGGTTCGATTCCCAGTGGGGTCAATTTGTAAGACCCGGTTTGGTTGGTGGTAGGGCATTTTCTAAGCCCGCCTGGCTAGCTACCACCATCTTATCTATGTCTTGCCGCCAAACATCAGTGTAAACAACATTGATGTGTTCCGGCTTGAAGATAAGATAGCCAGTTCTCCATTGCGTTGGAGAATCTTGCTAAGCCCGCTTCCATTTTCGGCATCATCGTCACTTACCATCAGGTGAGATGATGCCAAGGACTTACCAATTGTGAATAAAAAAAAAATAAAAAAAAATCCTATTTAAAAAAAAAACATTAGACCTAATCTCGAAACAAACTAACCGATCGACCGGTTGTTTTCACAAAAATATCGCGCCTCAGCTGTTTCTTTCAACGGGAACATAGCAAAAACCGAATAGCCGTACGTAATCGCAAATATCATTTTCATAGATCCGACATGTGTACACAGCGTACAGGGTTGATTAAAACAACCACGACTGACATATGCACAACGTTGCTTCCAAAAAAATATTGAAAAGACCCTTGGAAAGAGATATTGGAAGACAAAAAACAAAACGGAACCTTAATAGGATCACTCGTGCGTCTGTCTGTCTGTCACAGCCAATTTGCTCCGAATCTACTGGACCAAATCACGTATAATTTAGTAAGATGGTGTAATCCTATGACCCAAGCACAGATGTGCAAAGGAAATAAATATTTTTTTTAATATAAGGGTCATTGTCGGGGGAAAAAATAGGAAATTAAAAAAAAGTTTTGAAAACCTTACTGTGTTATATATCAAATAAAGGGGCTCATTATCAGGATCTTAAATATATTTATGTATATGTTGTCAAATAAATAGTTTTGATTTTATTCATGAAAGAAGACGAAAATTGACCATTCCCCCCCCAGATCTCCAAAACTACTGAGCCTAAAATTTTGAAAAAAAATACAAAATATAGTTCATTGCTAGTAGATTACAGGAAAACCTATAAGAATTCTATCAATTGAAAATAAAGTGGTAAACTCAATTTAATACGTTCACTTACTGACAATAGTTCTAGTCATAATGGAAAATAGTTTATCGGTGTTGTAAAGGATTCATTCCGGAGAGTATGTACTGGAGCTACACGACCTCATTCTCCCTCTCCATTTCATCATCGGACGACCAGGTGCGGAGGGCAATTCCACCCCTTTGTCGTTGATGTTCCACCTTTACGCACGAAGCGTTTTGCTTCTTCGTTCATTATGCAAACAGCCAAGGAGTGGAATTCCCTGCCGGCGTCTGTATTCCCCGATTCGTATAATTTAGGAATCTTCAAGACGAGAGTGGATAGGCACTATTTGAGCTTGCGTGTTACATCCTGGGCTGCATCGGCCCTTACCGTCAGGTGAGGTGCAGCCAAATACACTCCAATTTTTATTTATAAAAGTAACTCGCGTCTTACTGTGAGGATTTCAAATGTGATATTTTGTATTTGACTTTGGCATTGTACGGAACCTCTCCACGCGAGTTCAACTCGCACTTGGTCGGTTTTTCATTTGAACTTGAGCGGTTGATCGGTTAATCAATTTGTGTCATCATCATCATATCAGCTGAAAAACGTCCACTGCTGGACAAAGACCTTCCCCAAGGATTTCCACGACGACCGATCCTGCGCTGACCGCGTCCATCGGCTTCCCGCGATCTTCACCAGGTCGTCGGTTCACCGCGTGGGAGGCCTGCCCACGCTACGTTTTCCGATGCGCGGTCACCACTCGATATGTAATTTGTATGAAAAGTACAAAAAAGCAATATGTACATCCATGGTGTGAATACTTCCACGCGAAGCCTTCACTGCAGAAACAGATATTTTTTTGTTAAATGCGCTATCTGTGGCAA
Organism: Coleophora flavipennella; assembly: GCA_947284805.1. Classification (NCBI taxonomy): domain Eukaryota; kingdom Metazoa; phylum Arthropoda; class Insecta; order Lepidoptera; family Coleophoridae; genus Coleophora; species Coleophora flavipennella. The sequence goes on from OX369307.1 coordinate 7,521,087, forward strand.
AAAGAAGTGTCATCATCATCATATCAGCTCATATACGTCCCCACCGAGGGGCTCGAGCCTACCCTGAATTAGGGCGATCGGGCCTTAGTCGACCACGCGGGCCCAATGCGGGTTGGTCGACTTCACACACAACCTTCGAGTTTCTTCACAGGCGTGTGCAGGTTTCCTCACGATGTTTTTCTTCACCGTTAAAGCAATCGGTAATTATATGTACGTAAGTTTTTGAAAAACTCATTGGTACATTGGCCGTCCAGATTTGAACCCGGTACCTCTGGTTAGATGGACCGAGTCGTTACCGGTTGAGCCACCGACGCTTGTAGAAAGAAGTGTATTTCTTGATAAATAAATTACTAATAATCTCCGTTTGTTTTGTAGTGAGGTACCCTATTCCATTTTTAGGGTTCCGTAGCCAAATGGCAAAAAACGGAACCCTTGTAGATTCGTCATGTCTGTCTGTCTGTTTGTCCGTCCGTATGTCACAGCCACTTTTTTCCGAAACTTTAAGAACTATACTGTTGAAACTTGGTAAGTATAATTATGTATTCTGTGAACCGCATTAAGATTTTCACACAAAAATAGAAATAAACAATAAATTTTGGGGGTTCCCCATACTCAGAACAGAAACTCAAAAACTTTTTTTCATCAAACCCATACGTGTGGGGTATCCATGGATAGGTCTTCAAAAATTATATTGAGGTTTCTAATTTCTTGTTTTTCTAAACTAAATAGTTTGCGCGAGAGACCCTTCCAAAGTAGTAAAACGTGTACTATTATGGATGTTCTATCAAGTGACAGTTTGGGTGATCCGGATGAATTTTCGAAAGATCCACATACAACTATATTTTTTTGCGATTTTCTACAGGTGTAACATAAAGGTGTAGTGATACTTTAAGGTAGGCTTGCATTCATTAAACTGAACACCTTTTGTTCTATGACTTTGCTGGAATCGCGAATTTTTTTTGGATTTTTCATACAAAACTGGCCAATTAGCAGACCGATTTTTGTAAAAAAAAAACTCGCGATTTTAGCAATGTTTTAGAATAAAAGTTGTTCAGTTTGATGAATACAACCCCACCTTAAAGTATCACTACACCTATATGTTACACCCTGTATAACAATTAATCTGCTAGTTATTATTGCTTGCTTACGCCATAGAAGTGAAGTGTTTATTGTTGATTGTGTATGCCAGACGTTGAAGCCTAGGCAACAAAAGTATGTACAGCCTGGCTGTACAATTTATAAACGTACATTTTTTTCACATTAGTGTCGTGTGTATTACACCCTGTGCAATAAAATATCTCGGTGCCGGACTAGTACACCGAGTATCGAATGCGACCGCTAAATCAGCAAATGTGAAATAGGAACAGATCCCATAAAAGATGCTTACGTGCCAGAGTTTCACGTTCCACTGAAAATACTGTCGAAGGAAATTGAAACGGTCGATCTATTGAAACCTCGCGCACGACACGTAAATAGCGCTGGACGTCAAGCCCGATATCGTTAGTTTTATGGTTGTAGCCACATACACACACATACACACTAACACACACACACACTAACACACACACACACACATATTCTCACACATTCCCTCACACAGACACACACTCATGCACGCACGCACGCACACACGCACGAAGAAACGATACTCTTGTATTAAGGATTTGGACGGATGAGCATTGTTACCTATCCTATACATGATGGGTTCGTTTTTGGTCGTATCCATACACACATACACACACACACATACACGCATACATAAGTCACCTGTTACTAGGTACTCTTGAATCGAGGATTTAGAGGGATGAGCATTGTAACCTATCCTATACCTGACGGGTTAGTTTTATGGTCGTATCCACACAAACAAACTAACACACACACACACTCACACATAAGTCACCTGTTACTTGGTACTCTTATATCAAAGATATAGAGGGATGAGCATTGTTACCTACCATATACCTGACGGTTTAGTTTTATGGTCGTAGCCACACACACGCACTCACACTCACACACATACACGCACACATAAGTCACCTGTTACTAGGTACTCTTGAATCGAGGATTTGGAGGGATGAGCATTGTTACCTATCCTATACCTGACGATTTAGTTTTATGGTCGTAGCCACACACACGCACTCACATAAACACATACACGCACACATAAGTCACCTTTTTCCTAGGTATATACTTTGTGACGATGACGTCACAACCAGCGCTCGCCTCGCATAGAACATTCTAGAACGCTCGCGCGGAGATCGAGGCGGGACGCGCGGGGCCGGGGGCAGGCCACTACCCCCACACCTCAACCCGCGGCGCGCTGAAATCATATATAAGGCGCTCCGCGGCCCGCACTCGGCAGACGGCGGCTGGTGGCGGTGCGACACTCACGCGCAGTTACCAGTGGCCCTTCTGAGCTTTGATGCTCAACCCTCACCGGGCGGTGCGACACGCGCGCGCAGCTAGGTGTGTAGGTCCCCCCTCCTGAGCCATACCGTGCTCATCCATGCCGGGCGGTGCGACACGCGCGCGCAGCTAGGCACCTGCCTCCTCCCCAGCTTCAAACCCTCACTGGGCGGTGCGACACATGCGCGCAGCTAGGTGTGTGGAATCAGTCCTATGGCCCATACCAGGTCCTCAGTGCTGGGCGGTGCGACACATGCGCGCAGCTAGGTACTTGTCTCCTCCCTAGCTTCATCCCCTCACTGGGCGGTGCGACACACGCGCGCAGCTAGGTGTGCGGGATCATATGAGTCAGGCCTTACAGGCATTTACAGTCCCCGGAACCGTATCCCATTAGCTTCCGCTGGGCGGTGCGACACATGCGTGCAGCTAGGTGGTGCTAAAAGGTTCCTTAGGGACCTCCAGGTCCAAACATCCTCTTCTACAAGCACGTAGGTAGATTCCGTAATAACCGTAACCGTAGTTATCCGTCTCCCTTTGGAAAGACAAGAAATAATTGAAAGAGAGAGAACCCCCTTTCCCGGTAATGATCGAAACATGTAGAATATTTGTATCTGTACCAATAGTATGTAACCACGACGTAAGATTGATTAAATAAATCGCTGTCACTGATTGCCGATGTGTTTCCCTCATCGATCCTTAATTATTAGATCCCTCAGCATTCACAATTGCAAGGGCATGATAGCAGAGCTGTCAGGCATAAGCTAGCCGAAAGTCAGCTTTGTTACATTGGCGCCCAACGTTAAAACTCACGGTGAAAGGATTGACAGACCGACAACACAAAAGTTAGGCATTAGATCAATTCATGTCAACTTCATGGATATATGAACTACGGAAGGATGGCTTGATAGAAGCCCTCAGAAATAGGGACTTAGACCCCGAGGGCAAAACCGTAGAAGAACTCAGAAAAATACTCGTGCAACACGTAAAAGTGCACGAAACCGGCAAAGACTCCAAAATGAGCACAGATAATACTGTTGACGAAACAAAAGATACCAAAATGAAAAGTGATCAAGGAACATGTATCATGAAAGAGATAAAGGAATGGAAAATAACCTTTAACGGAAATGAAGAAGCCATAGAATTCATAGAACGAATAGAAGAATTAAAAGAAGTAAGCAACATAAGCGAAGAAAAAGTAATGAATTACTTACCGAAGTTACTCACAGGCAAAGCATTGCTGTGGTATAGAAACAATAGCTCATCATGGACATCATGGAATGAATTTCTACAAGATTTTAAGCTATATTATTTCCCAAAAAACTACGAAAGGACACTACAAGATACGATATTTAACAGAAAACAAAAATATAAAGAAAAATTCATTGACTATATAACGGAGTTACAGACTCTAATGAGAAGATACGGAAAAATGAATGAAGAGGAAAAATTAGATAGAATATACATAAACATGAATGTTAACTACAAACCTTTTATCCGTAGACAAGATTTTAAAAACTGTAAAGAATTGTTAGAACTAACAAATAATCACGAAGAAATACTAGAGGAAAAAGAAAAGATATATTCCTTCAGGAAGAAGATAGACAATCAAAGACAAAATGATGTTTACCCCAGAGAAAAAACAAATATTTTCAATAACAAAAAAAATGATTATAGGAGAACAGACACAGAAAATATAAAAAATATTAACAGATACTACGATCCTAACACATGCTGCTGGAACTGTGGAAAAAAAGGACATAACTCAAAGAACTGCAGAGGAAAACAAATCATATTTTGCAGTTATTGTGGAAAAATAGGAAAACTTAGCAGAAATTGCTGTAGAAGACAGAATGACTCACAAAAGACCAGAGCCTTATTATCAGGTACAAAAGAAAACATAAGAAACTGGGATAATAGACCATTCACAAATGTCAAGATCCAGGGACAAACTTTTAGAGGACTGGTTGACACAGGATCCACATTAACATACGTAAACAAAGAAATGTATGAAAATTGCCTGAAAAACGGATCAATCCCACTTAAGGCAGAAAAAGATATAAGCTTGGCAGATGGAACCAATGTAAAAATCAACAAAGGCATTCTAGTCGATGTAGAGATAAATGGAAAGAAATTAAAGCACAAAATATACCTATTACCATTATCGGTTGATATTATTTTGGGAATGGATATCATCAACAGATCAGGAATTAAACTAGGTTGGCAAGAAAAAACAAAAGAAAATGAAGAAAGTGATAAAAGTATATGTGTCAAAACGCCATCCACAGGATTAACAGTAAGTGAACAAAAACAATTAAATGATTTGTTAAAAATAGAAATAGAAAAATGTGATAACAGTCCAAAAGGAAACACATGGATAAAACACAAGATAAAATTAAAACACCAAGAACCAATAAAACAAAAAGATTTCCCAAGAAACCCAAAAATACAAGAAAAAATTGATGAAGAAGTTGAGAAAATGCTGCAAAATGGAATAATAGAAAAATCAAATAGCCCTTACAGCTCACCAGTAGTGATGGTCAAAAAAGAAAACGGTGAATATAGATTTTGCATAGATTTTCGAAAAATAAATGAAATTTCAGAAAAAGATGCGTATCCACTACCACAAATTGACGACACATTAGAAAAATTAAGGAATGGCAAATATTTTTCAAAAATTGATCTAAAAAACGGATACTGGAACGTTAGTTTAGAAGAAAGCAGTAAAAAAGCAACAGCATTTACAGTGCCTGGAAGAGGGCTGTACCATTTTAAAGTAATGCCATTTGGCCTACATTCAGCAGGCGCTACCTTTCAACGATTACTAGACATGGTCATTGGACCAGAACTAGAACCCAACTCATATGCTTACCTAGATGACATTATCATATGCAGCAACTCGTTCAAAGAACACCTAAAACACTTAAGGGAAATATTTAAAAGAATAAGAGAAGCCAGATTAGAAATAAATTTAAAAAAGTCTGAATTTTGTAAAGAACAAATAGAATATTTAGGCCACATTGTCACAAAAGAAGGAATCAAAATGAATGAAGGAAAAATAAAATCAATAAGAGACCAAAATCCACCAAAAAACATAAAGGAAGTGCGAAGATTTATAGGAATGACCTCTTGGTATAGAAAATTTATAAAGAACTACGCAGAAATAACAGCTCCAATAGTGAAATTATTAAGAAAGGATATAAAATTTAAATGGGGAGAAAAAGAACAAAAAGCTTTTGAAGAAATCAAAAACAAATTAATAGAAGAACCGATACTAACCAGACCAGATTTTACAAAGCCATTCATCCTACAGACAGACGCAAGTGATATAGGACTGGGCAGTGTATTAACACAAGAAATAGATGGTCAAGAAAAAGTCATACTTTATGCCAGTAGATCTTTATCCCCCGCGGAAACGAGATACAGCACCTCTGAAAAAGAATGCCTAGCAGTAATCTGGGGCATAAGAAAAATGCGAGGATTCTTGGAAGGTTACCATTTCACAGTAGTAACAGACCATCAAGCCCTACAATGGCTAAATAAAATGAAAAGTCCATCAGGAAGGTTAGCAAGATGGGCTTTAGAATTACAACAATACAATTTTGACGTAAAGTATAGAACGGGAAAATTAAACAAAGTAGCAGATGAATTATCAAGAAACCCAGTAAACCTAATAAAAGAAAATAAAGAATGGTACAAAAAGAAAAAGACAGAAGTTAAAGAAAATCCGTCCAAAATCACAGAATATTGCCTAAAAGACGATAAATTATATAAAAAAATCACAAACGCAGCGTATGGAGTAAAATTGGATCCAAATACAGAATGGAAGCTATGCGTAGATAAAGATGAAAGAAAGAACATTCTAGAACAGAACCACAACGTCCCAAATGCAGGCCACCTAGGAACAGCAAAAACATTAAAAAGGATTGCTCAAAGATACTACTGGCCTGGTATGTATAGAGATGTGTCCCGATACACAAGTAAGTGTATAGAATGTCAAAAACACAAACCATCTCAAGAAAAGAGAACAGGTTTAATGCACATTAAAACTTCAGAGGAACCATGGCAGGAAATATCAGTCGATTTAATCGGTCCCCTACCAAGATCCTCAAAAGGTTTCTGCTGGATAGTAGTCTTTCACGACACATTTTCAAAATGGACTGAAATTAAACCTTTGCGTACGGCAACATCAGTAAACGTAATGAAAGCACTAAAAGAATGCGTAGTGATGCGCTACGGCTGCCCAAAAACATTGCTATCAGACAACGGCAAACAATTCATATGTAAACAGTTCAAAGAAGAATTAAAGAAAATGGGAATAGAACAAAAGTTAACCGCACCGTACTCACCACAAGCAAACCCTACAGAAAGGGTAAATCGAACGCTAGAAACAATGATATCAACATACATCACGGATTATCATAAAAAATGGGACGAGTACATAACAGAATTCAATTTTGCATTAAACACATCAGTACAAGAATCAACAAAATACACCCCCGCATTCTTAATGTTTGGAAGAGAACTAAGAATACCAGGTGACCAAAATACCTTCCCAACACCAGCAATACTAAAGAAAAGTAAATTAAACGAAATTTATGAATTGGTCCGAGAAAATCAAAATACCGCCTCCCGCCGTCAAAAGAAATATTACGATGAATCGAAACGAGAATGGAAACCAAAGATAGGACAAATGGTCCTAAAAAGAGATTTCCCATTATCGTCCGCTAGTAAAAACTTCTGTGCAAAACTAGCACCAAAATACTCCGGTCCCTACGAAATAACGGGACGAAAATCCCCTGTAATATACTTACTACAATTACGGGAAAACCCGCGAAAAATGGTAACTGCACACATAAAAGATATTAAAAAATATTCAGAATAAGCAAACAGTTGTCTAAGAACCAGGACGAAATGAGACAATGACGAGATGGAGAAATTATCATAAGCAGAACATTTTTGTAAAATCCCGGAACCCTATATCAGGTTCATCCCATTAAGTACTACAGTTTTCATCGATCTAAAATAAAATGATCGATTATTTTCAAAACTCCCATTTGTATCCAATTTGATTCTAAAAACTTCTCGATCAATGATCGAATATAATCAATCCAAATTTACCCTCGTCACTATTGCCGCCCCAAGAGTGGCCAATATCTTGCGACCACAATGGCCGGCACATCTCATCCCCTTGGCCATCGTCTCAGAGACGACGAGTGCTTCCACCTCACAGCCACTGCAACTCCCGCAGAACAAACAATACAGCGGGAAGTATGGCCACCAGTCCTGGGACCATGAAAAAAAAAAAAAAACGCCATGACGGCAAACGCTTCAGCTGCCAGTACAGCGGCTATAATGGCCGCCTATCCAACCTTCACTTCTACGGCCACCAGAGCGGGCAATTCAGCAGCCGTCACCAATACGGCTACTGTCATTCATTACCACCGCCGCCTCCGCCGCTGCGAGCCACACAAGCAAGTATGGCCCACGCAGACCTACCCATTGCCTGCTAACGCGGCCGCATACGAAGACGAGAAGGACCGGCAGAAGAAAAACACTGGGAGGAACATACGAGTATCGTAACGTCTCCCAAAACATAGGCGCCTAGATAATCAAAGATAGGATAGGATAAGATACTTACCTTGGTGAAGGCAATCTTAATAGGTAGTATAAATAATTAAGTTTGTAGGTATCTATAAGTTAAGTACTTTAAGTAGTAGGTTCATAAGCTAAAACTTATTTTTTTTTTTTTTTTTTTTTTTTATTCAATAGAAACAAACAGTCATTTAAATAAATCTATAAAACGTCTTACTTCAATATAGACCTATAGTTTCCTTAATTATTAAAGTACTATATTAATTTACAAAAAAGCCATCGCTGTGGACGATGCACGATAAACACTTAACAGAACAATTAATAAGAATTTAATAGAAGAAACCAACTAGTCAAAGAAGTTACAAGTAGAGAGATTTAAAAAGAGAAAAGGAGTTTAGTTTTTACTTGACGCTTAAAGTTGTACAAAGAAGAAGAAAACATATCCACATCCATCAGGTGATCATTATAAAACTTACAAGTTCGACGAATGAAACTATTATTAACAAAACACTTTTTACTAACATCTGAAAGAAATAGCATCTTCTTACGACAATTTCTTTCGCGTTGACGTGGTATTCTAAAAGAAATTTTTTGCAATAATGTGGGTGAATCCGTAATGTTGTTCAATAATTTATACAAGATTACCGAATCAAGATAATTGCGACGCTGCTCCAGGTTTTCGACCCTATGTCTCCTTGCCGAAGATTCATAATCGTTGTAAAAACCACCAGTACGATAATCCAAAGCCTTCACGAACTTCCTCTGTAATCTCTCAATTCTTTCTATGTGTATACTGTAAAAAGGACGCCATACACTACAAGCAAACTCCAGATTGCTTCTAACGTAGCTATTATATAGTAGCTTGTACGTACGAGCATGTTTAAAAGGTTTTAATATCCTTAAAATAAAGCCTAGCTGCCTGAATGCCTTATTTAAAACTTTGTCAAGATGTGGTACAAATGTTAACTTTGAATCTATGATGACTCCTAGGTCCCTTACTTGTGTTACTCTTGTCAAATTATTGTTACACAGAGTGTAATTATAGACTATTGGTTTAGTATTTTTGGAGAAAGTTATTACTTGACACTTGTCAATATTAAGATACAATTTATTGTTGTGGCAGTATGATTCAAAATTAGCAAGATCGCATTGAAGTTTTTCACAGTCCTCAACATTACGGATAATTCTGAATATCTTTGTGTCGTCTGCGTAAAGCAACATATTTGAATGTTTAGCAATATTGTCAATATCGTTAATATAAAGAATAAAAAGCAAAGGACCTAAATGCGAACCTTGTGGAATTCCGGAACTAATGTATTTGTAATCTGAGTTAAAACCTCCAAGTGCTACAGCTTGACTCCTATTTTCTACATAAGATTTCACCCAGCGAAGGAGATCGCCGTGTATGCCGAGAAGCCTTAGTTTTATAATTAACGTATTGTGACAAATTTTGTCAAATGCTTTTGCGAAGTCGGTATACACGGCGTCAACTTGGTAACCCTCGTTAAGTGCATTTAATAATATATCAGTGAAATTTATTAAATTAGTTTCAACGCTACGACCTTTAAAGAACCCATGCTGATTTGGACTTATATGTGGATAGACTGTATTAAATATCTGTACAGTGACTATTTTTTCCAAAATTTTGCCAAACTGACACAATTTGGAAATGGGACGGTAATTTCGAATATCCTGACTAAAGGTACCTTTGGGTATAGGGGTTACTAGAGCTTGTTTCCATATGTTCGGCACGATACCTTCGCTAATTGATTTTTTGTATATAATTGTAAGAGGCAAAGCCAGACTAGAAGCACAGTTACGAATGAGCAGAGGATGCACACCATCAGGGCCTGCTCCTTTATTGGTGTTCAATGATTGTAAATGTTTAAAACCGGTGGATTCCGATATTTCAATAGTATGTAAATCAAACACAGCTTGATCTAGCGAATTCAAATCGTTAAAATATGCAGGGCTACGTACCGACGAAGGCTCAAACACCGAATGAAAATGGACATTGAATAAATTACAAATCTCCGCACCGTCACTAGATGAATGATTATTGTAATGCATAGTTTGTGGTAAACCATTATTAGGAAATATTGACTTTACATAGGACCAAATAAATTTAGGGTGAGTATTTATTTTCGATTCAGAATATTCTAAATATTTGTTGTAACACTTACGTTCCAATTTAAACGCTCTTTTACGCAGTATGGAAAAACTATTGTAATCCAGTGGATTACCATACTGTTTCCAAAGTCTGTGATATTTTTGTTTTTCATTTAGTAATTTTATTAATGACTTTGTATACCATACTGGTTTAGTAGTTGAATATCTTTGAGACCGTAATGGAACAAACTTTAAAATTAAATCATTAAGCAAATTATAGAATTTGGAGACAGAATCTTCTATACAAAGGGCATTAAAGAAAGGGTACCAATCAATTTTATTAAGTTCAAAGTTAATTTCGCCGTAATCAGCAGCATGATAGTTACGAATATGTTTCATACATGTCTTTAAGGGAGAAATGTATACCAATGGCAAATAAATATTAAGAGACGGGTGATGAGAGTCCTCACTGGTCAATGGAAATTCACTGCGTGTAACGGAACAATCCCCGTTAGTCATTATTAAGTCTAATATACGTAAGTTATGATTTTGAATAGAATTAAACTGTTTTAAGCTGGTAAAGGATAAAAATTCGCTCAGCAGTTGAGTAGGTAAATTAGAATTTGTTGCAAGAGTAATATGATTAAAACTATCTGGAACCCACGTTGCGTCTGAAATATTAAAATCCCCAGTCAATAGGAATGAGTCATGCGTATGGTCTAGTATTATTTGCCCGGCTTCATCGAAGAATGCATTCAAGGCATCAGTGTAGCAACTTCCATGTGGTATATACGCACATGCAATATGTAGATAGCTGCACGGGTTGGTGGAAGAGACGGCATGCGTGCGGGCTGGGTGGGCTACAGCGCCAAGCGGCAATGAGACCCATAGTGTCTCGGCGCCCGCGCGCGCGCCGCCCCACTCCCGGCGCAGGGGCTGATACTCAGAGCGCACTGCTATCGCCACACCGCCGCCTCGCCGCGCGCCACTCGCATCGAGCGAGCGGTCCGTCCGGAAAACTGTATATCGAGAGTCAAAGTATTCACGATCGTAAAAATCTGGTGTCAACCAGCTTTCGGTTATGCATATAAAATCATAATCTGCCGATAAAACCTGCGCTAAAAAATCATGAGACTTGGTTCGAAGGCCTCGAACATTTTGGTAATAACCTGTAATTTTTTTACTTAGGGCCATCCTAAATGAAAGTACTAAATAAACAAATATATAAATTAAATAAATCAAGTTTATGGGGCAGTGGTAGGTAAGCAGCGTCGCAAAACCAAGCTATATAATATATGAAGATTGACTGAGTAGGGACAGCGGTCGATCGCAACAAAAGATATAACACAATCTCGCATAACATACCGTAGTAAAAAACATTACGAGACACACCCACGCATACACAATAATACACAGAGTTAGTGTTAACTAAGTCATTAACTAATCGTAATTTAAATACTAAAAATGCTTTAATTAATACATAGAATAGGTACCAGCATAAATCACACAATATAAGTCACTTTAACTTGGTAAGATCCATCTCCTTAGAGATATGAACAACCTTCGAGTTATCATTTTTACGCATAAGGATTTTGCAATCCCTTATCCACAGATAGGTATAATTCAGTTCGATTTTCAATTCGCGTGCGCGCCTTAATAACACCTTGTTAGATGGCGTGAGGTGGTCACCTACGTAAATATTGCTCGAGTTGCCTGGCAATCCGATGTCTGCGGAAGTGATTCCACGACGCAAGCGGACTGCCGATAACAGCTGATCCTTGACGAGGCGCCGAGTAAATTTGACAACGATTGCGGGTATACGGGTAACTGGGCGCTGATGCTTACCCTCGGTTACAGGCGCAGGGTCGAAACGACGCACACGATGGATGCTATCTACGTCCTTGTAATCCAAATCGAATCCGACCTTCGTGCTAATTGTTTGGAGAATATGTTTCAGGTCTTCGCCCTTTGTAGTAGGTACCCCGGAAATCTCCACATTATTCATTCGTGAATACTGGTCCCGAGAATTGTTTTCCGACTGGAGGTTGGATATGATTTCATTAGCCTTATTAAGCTCCAACTGCAATTTTGAAATAGCTAAAATTTTGTTTTCAACTGTTATAAGTCGATCCTCCATATTAGTAAAACGGTTCTCCATCTCACTCCACTTGGTACTAAGACTTAACATTGCCTCTGTCGCTGAATGAAGCTCACCTTTAATAGCCTTAAAATCATTTCGCATAGCTTTCATTTCCTCCGAGATACTTTTCATGTCGGGTTGCGCTGGCGAGGATTCCGCTGTAATGGAAGAGCCAGAGCGGCACGGAGGGCATCGCCAGGAGGCTTTCTTCTCCGCACTCATCTTCCTGTAGCTGGTTTCTGCAATTCCTGCACACCCATAGTGTAAATATCCATGACATGAGCTGCATTCCACGAAATCAGTAACACTTTGACCACATTTTTTGCAGTTCATCTTATTCACGTTATCGGCCATTGACAAAGTTATAAAACGCACAGTTAAGTTTCGTAAACTCTAAGGCGTAAGGATCAAAATTGACCGAACCGACGGCGAGTCAAAGAATGTAACCGGTTAACTCGTTCGAAGTGCCACACGGAAACCACTCACGGCGACGGCTAGTGCGCTAATGTGTAATATAATATAATATAATGTGTAACTTATACAGGTATGTGTATGTGTGTGTGTGTGTGTGTGTTGACTGGCCAGTCACAGAACTCACAGAATGTTAGATAAGTACCTATAGTAGATAAGAAATTACACATTCTTCTGTAACAAAAAAAAAGTATAATATGTGTTGTTGAAATTAGAAATGTAGTGGAAATTTATACAAAAATAAGAAGTAACTATGTAAAACAATGTTGTAAAGAAAGAAATAAGTACACAATAAACAAGTAAAATGTAATTGAAATAAAGTTTAAAAGAAATGTATGTAATTTGTAATCCGCCATAGTTTACCGGAAAATAATACATAAATTAGAATAAGAATTTGAATGTAAAATCGTTGTAGGTTTATGGTGATTTTTGCTTCGCAAAAATCTCCCGGGAAAGAGGGGAATGTGACGATGACGTCACAACCAGCGCTCGCCTCGCATAGAACATTCTAGAACGCTCGCGCGGAGATCGAGGCGGGACGCGCGGGGCCGGGGGCAGGCCACTACCCCCACACCTCAACCCGCGGCGCGCTGAAATCATATATAAGGCGCTCCGCGGCCCGCACTCGGCAGACGGCGGCTGGTGGCGGTGCGACACTCACGCGCAGCTACCAGTGGCCCTTCTGAGCTTTGATGCTCAACCCCCACCGGGCGGTGCGACACGCTCGCGCAGCTAGGTGTAGGTCCCTCACCGGGCGGTGCGACACGCGCGCGCAGCTAGGTGTGTAGGTCCCCCCTCCTGAGCCATACCGTGCTCATCCATGCCGGGCGGTGCGACACGCGCGCGCAGCTAGGCACCTGCCTCCTCCCCAGCTTCAAACCCTCACTGGGCGGTGCGACACATGCGCGCAGCTAGGTGTGTGGAATCAGTCCTATGGCCCATACCAGGTCCTCAGTGCTGGGCGGTGCGACACATGCGCGCAGCTAGGTACTTGTCTCCTCCCTAGCTTCATCCCCTCACTGGGCGGTGCGACACACGCGCGCAGCTAGGTGTGCGGGATCATATGAGTCAGGCCTTACAGGCATTTACAGTCCCCGGAACCGTATCCCATTAGCTTCCGCTGGGCGGTGCGACACATGCGTGCAGCTAGGTGGTGCTAAAAGGTTCCTTAGGGACCTCCAGGTCCAAACATCCTCTTCTACAAGCACGTAGGTAGATTCCGTAATAACCGTAACCGTAGTTATCCGTCTCCCTTTGGAAAGACAAGAAATAATTGAAAGAGAGAGAACCCCCTTTCCCGGTAATGATCGAAACATGTAGAATATTTGTATCTGTACCAATAGTATGTAACCACGACGTAAGATTGATTAAATAAATCGCTGTCACTGATTGCCGATGTGTTTCCCTCATCGATCTTTAATTATTAGATCCCTCAGCATTCACAATTGCAAGGGCATGATAGCAGATCTGTCAGGCATAAGCTAGCCGAAAGTCAGCTTTGTTACAACTTGTGTCAAGGATTTGGAGGGATGAGCATTGTTACCTATCCTATACCTGACGTGTTAGTTTTATGGTCGTAGCCACACACATACACGCACACATAAGTCACCTTTTTCCTAGGTATATACTTGTGTCAAGGATTTGGAGGGATGAGCATTGTTACCTATCCTATACCTGACGTGTTAGTTTTATGGTCGTAGCCACACACATACACGCACACATAAGTCACCTTTTTCCTAGGTATATACTTGTGTCAAGGATTTGGAGGGATGAGCATTGTTACCTATCCTATACCTGACGGGTTAGTTTTATGGTCGTAGCCACACACATACACGCACACATAAGTCACCTTTTTCCTAGGTATATACTTGTGTCAAGGATTTGGAGGGATGAGCATTGTTACCTATCCTATACCTGACGGGTTAGTTTTATGGTCGTATCCACACAAACGAACTCACACACACACATATACGCACACATAAGTCACCTGTTACTTGGTACTTTTGTATCAAAGATTTAGAGGGATGAGCATTGATACCTATCCTATACCTGACGTGTTAGTTTTATGGTCGTAGCCACACACATACACGCACACATAAGTTGCCTGGTACTAGGTACTCTTGTATCAAGGATTTGGAGGGATGAACAGCATTGTTACCTATCCTATACCTGACGGTTTAGTTTTATCGTCGTAGCCACACACACGCACTCACATACACACATACACGCACACATAAGTCACCTCTTTCTAGGTATATACTTGTGTCAAGGATTGGGAGGGATGAGCATTGTTACCTATCCTATACCTGACGTGTTAGTTTTATGGTCGTAGCCACACACATACACGCACACATAAGTTGCCTGTTACTAGGTACTCTTGTATCAAGGATTTGGAGGGATGAGCATTGTTGCCTATCCTATACCTGACGGGTTCTTCCCTTTTTTAACCGACTTCCAAAAAGAAGAAGGTTCTCATTTCGACTGTTTTTTGTGTGTGTGTGTTTGTTACGCGATATCTTCGCAGACTGTGAACCGATTTTCATGATTATTTTTTATTCGATGAGGTATGCTCCCGAGTTGGTTCCGTATAAATTTTATTAAAATCGGTCAATCAGTTTTTTATAAAATTTACAAAAGCCAAAAATAAAAATATTAAAGTTGTTGCGATAAAAGTCAGTTTTTTAACATGTTTAGCTTTTATAATTATTAGGAGGTAAAATCTTCACCCACTATTAATTTTTTAAAATTTTGTACTCAAACTAAAATATTATTTATTTGTTTAGCCCCCACTACTGCACTTAGAGCGCTTTTATGGATTAAAATAAAACTTAGTAATATTTTAAACGCGGAAGTATGTTTGTTCGTTGGTTTCACTTTCACGCCTAAACGGTTTAACGGTTTGTAAGAAATTTGTTATTATTAGATTATTTATTTCATGTCACCAATTACATTTTATTAAAAATTAAAAATGTCAAAGTGTAACATAATAGTCTTTTTTTTTCTTTTTTTATTAAAAATTTGAGTGCGTGCTGCACCTCACCTGATGGTAAGTGCAGATGCAGCCGGGGATGTAACACGCAAGCTCAAATAGTGCCTATTTACTCTCGTCTTGAAGATTCCTAAATAATACGAATTGGAGAATACAGACGCCGGAAGGGAATTCCACTCCTTGGCCGTTCTCATGATGTATGAAGAAGCAAAACGCTTCGTGCGAAAAGGTGGAACATTGACGACAAAGGGGTGGAACCGCTATCCGCGCCTGGTCGTCCGATGATGAAATGGAGAGGGGGAAATGAGGTCGTGAAGCTCCAGGGCACACTCTCCGAAATGAATCCTGTAGAATACCGATATACAGGCGACTTTGCGGCGATGCTCGAGGCTTTGGAGCCTGTTTAAAACAAGTTCCTCGTCGCCAATGAGTCTCCTAGCGCGTCGGTCGATAGAATCCAAGGCTCTAGCTGGTAACGAGCCAATCCGTCCCATAAGTGAGAGCAGTACTCCATACATGACCGAACTTGAGCTTGGTATAATAATAGAAGCTGCTCTAGTGTGAAGTAAAGTCTCACCTTTGAGAGGATACTAAGCTTTTTGGCAGCCGTTTTTGCCTTGGATTCAATATATCTCCCGAAATTCAGATCGGATGTTAAATCAACGCCAAGGAGCTCAAGATGGTCGGAGATCTGGATAGATTCATCTCGGAAAGTAGGAGTCAGGGTAAAAGGACTTCTTTTGCAGTGAATAGACACGCCTGCGTTTTAAAGGCATTAAACCTAACAAGATTGGCATCGCCCCAGTCAGAGACTGCCTTGAGTGTTAGGTTCACGCGCTCAATGATGGCACTAGACAGGTATCTCTCCGCAACCGTGCTGTCGTCTGCATACCTAAATATACCAGGTTTCAGCAGATCGTTTATGTGCAGTAAAATAAAGTTGCGGAGAGAACTGAGCCCTGAGGTACCCCGGCAACAATATCCAATAGGTCAGACGGGCAGCCATCGACGACCACTCGAATGAACCGTTCCCTCAGGAAATCAGATATCCAGTTGCACAAACCACTAGGTATTCCGTAGGAAGGAAGCTTACCAATAAGGCTAGCATGCCAGACCCTATCAAATTAACCGCCTCCGTAGCTCAGAGGCAAAGTTCACTGGATTTACACAGGAGGTCGTGGGTTCGATTCCCAGCGGGGTCAATTGTAAGACTCGGTTTGGTTGGTGGTAGGGCATTTTCTAAGCCCGCCTGGCTAGCTACCACCATCTTATCTAAGTCATGCCGCCAAATATCAATGTTGATATCATTGGTGTGTTCCGGCATGAAGATAAGATAGCCAGTTCCCCATTGCGTTGGGGAATCTTGGTAAGCCCACTTCCATCTTCGGCAACATCGTCACTAACCACCAGGTGAGATGTTGTCAAGGGTTTACCAATTGTGAATAAAAAAGAAATTAAAAAAATGCCTTAGAAACATCGAGAGATACGGAAAGTTATACGAGGCGCTGAGAAGAATCCAGTAGCGAACACAGGGTTGCTGCACTGGAGGAGAGACTAGCCTGGAGACCGCGGGGATGCCCGAACCCCCCCGGAGATGGCCATCGGGTCCTCCCGTCCAATAATTGGCACGATGGAGCATTCCGGGATTTTTCGTGAGGTGGCGGGGCAGCCTTTCATAGGTGGCTAGCCTACTAATTGGGCCCCCTACTTCCTACGTTCGGCCAGCGGTGCACCGTGCTTCGGATCCCTCTGCCCTCCAAGACTAGCCGCCAAGAGCAGCGACACTCTGACACTGAAACGGCATACTAACTCAGCGCTACTGTACAGACCCGCCTTCCCAATGGCTTCTCAAGGCACCATGCCGTAGAGCTACCCGGCTAGGTGGAGGTCGCAGCCGGAACTACGGGTCCGGCTGTTTGGATCAGGGTACTACGGGGTCGGGGGTAGCCTACCGCTTGCATGCCGTTGGATCTATCGCCTTCGGAACTCTGGCTTGTCGGTCCCCCGACTGGGTCATGGACTCGTAGTGGTATGTGGTTAGTTGCAGGGGTTGGGCAATGTTTTTTGCCTGGCAAGCACGTTGCGTCCAGGCGTCCTTCCCCGCGCGCAACTAGTGTTGTCGTAGCCAGCCACGTGGGCTATGGGCGAAAACAACGCGGGGCACGTGAGTTGTCCATTAAGCGGAACTGCTGGTTTAATTACTGGCAGGCTGGCTTTCCTGGTCAGCAAGAAGAACTAAGCTAGTACTGCTCCGGCCGATCCAGCCGCGTAGGAGTAAGTCTGGACAGGTGCGATAAGCGCCGGGAAGTGAGCGTGCCTACAGCTTCGGTACCACACCGGATATGTGGGAGCCAACTTCTCTGGCGTCCCGAGCGGGAATCGAACCGCCAGCAGCGAAAACCGCGGGAGGTGAGCGCGCCTACAACTCCGGGACCTACCTGGACAGTAGGTAGTGGTTCTCTTCTACGAGGCACTCGCCTTGCAGAGTACCAGGACAAGCATCTTGGCGGCAAGACCTACCGTAACTGGTCCTTGTCTTCACCTTATGGTGTTGGCAGGAATAGCGGCCCTCACTTTATGACCTAGCTGTCGGTGAGTGGGGACGCTATATCATAAATCTGGTAGTCTAGCGTAACTGGTAGATATACGAGAGGGAATGCCCTCCAAGACTAGCCGCCAAGAGCAGCGACACTGTGACACTGAAACGGCATACTACAACTCAGCGCTACTGTACAGACCCGCCTTCCCAATGGCTTTGCCTTGATGGTGCTAACTAGCCACGGCCCAAGCCTACCACCAGTAAAAACGCCAGAGCCTCGTTCGTTATACAGCAGGGTATACCGCGGGCAGGTGAGGTTGGCTTGGGTCTTATAAGGTGAAGTATAAGACCCCTTAAACCCCACCACCACCTTAAACCAGTCAAAAAAACTCATAAAATCAATGTCACAATAAAAATAAGGTGACAAAAAAAGTTAAATAATAAATCAAAATAAAATAAAATAGGATGTCGAAACAAAATAGTAAAACCATCACAATGATGATTAAAATTTCTTTTGTAGAAATTCATCGACATTGTATAATTCATTATCCAACAAAAGTAAATAGATCAAGCACTGGATTATACATAGGCTAATTTTTGTCCCAGAAAAATGTATGGTTCCTGTATTATAGCTATTATTGCATAGAAATTCTTTCACGCCTAAACGACTGAACAGATTTTAATAAAATTAAGTAAATGGATCAAGCTCTGGATTAACATATAGGTTACTTTATATCCAGAAAAGGTATGGTCCCCGTGTTATTATTATTATTTCAATATATAAAAGTTAAATTACTCTGCTCACTTGGCACGAGGCGAAGTGGCAGGAGCACCTCCAGCGGAAGCACAGTCGGCTGGAGTTCAATGCGACGGAGAGGGAAAGCGTCGGACTATCTGGGCATTTTCGAGAAGGACTGCTTTCTGCATTGCTGCAATTATTGGTCTGCTTCGGAATTCCAGCGCCTTAGGTGGCGTTCAAGGTCGGCTTAAATTACCCCGTTCACGGATAGGACTACGGGGATGATTTCGGTGGATTCACTTGCCACATATCAGTCACCTCAAGCACCAGGGCCAGGTACTTGGTCCTTTTTTCGCCATCAGCTTGCATTTGGTTTTCATCGTATGGGATAGTGACATCCACCAAAAACACCCTTAACTGCGCCCGATCCATCAACTTTATTCGAAGGAATAGTCTTGTCCGCGATGATGGGTCGGTCCCAGTAGAGCTTGGCGCGGTCGTTTTCTAGAACCAGCTCCGGCGTGTACTTGTAATACGGCAACTGCCAAGATATGAGGCCACACTTTAGAGCGATCTCTTGGTGTTAGATCCTGGCTGCTTGGTTGTGCCTGTGCAAATACTGTTCGCAAGCATGGAACAACCGGAGGTTATATGACACAGGAAAAACCGACAAACGTCCAAGGTGCCGTCTTTTATTATGAACCTCCTATAGTTGTTCGTCTTGACCACCTGATCATGTATTGCACAGACAAACCCCTCGGTCTCCGCAAAAAGGTCTCCGAAGCGCAGCCAGTGCACGGAGGCCTTCTGATCTACGAAGGATCCACAAAGGACCTTGAAAAACCTACCGTTATTATTATTATTATTCATATCTACAAATCACAGTTTGACACAGAGCTTCAATTAAAAGGCGGAGAACAACATAGGATACATTTTATCTTGGATAAATTGATGTTTCCTGAGGAATCTGGGAAAACTTAATTCCACAGTGCAACCTTGATTACAGTCATAAAAACGATATACACGCGGGTGAAGCTGTGGGCAAAAGCAAGTCCTATAATAAACCATAAGTATGTACTTAACATGAATAATTTGACAAGGATGCTCATTAAGTAAAGAGAAAGACTATAAAAGCTCTTTACTCTAAAAAAGGTTGGATATAAAACTTAAAAATTAAAAAACTCATATTTTATACCTTCTTAAAAAGCACTTTACGTCTCCAGCCTTCATAAAAATTATGATGCTATCTTTTAATTACAAGTATCTAATAAAATTCTTTATTGCTGAAGAAAGATTGCCTCATTATTCTGATTATACAGTATGTAACAAAATTGGTGTTTCACCCGTTAACTGGGGCTGAAGAACTTATACGAAAAAACACAAACAAATCTCAAAAGTATATAACTACACTAATTAATTAAAATTTTCAAACCCGACTGCTTATACCCTTTTTTGGCTAGTCGGGTAAAAATTTATTCTACATTACTCACGGGATCAAGACGAATCTAACGACACTTCACACTCCGAAATTTATCAAGCCGTTTAGGCTTCAGAGCGTGCCAAAGAAATAAATAAACATACGTACATACCTTACGGTACGGTACTTATCTTACGGTGATGGAAAAAATCGTGATGAAACCTGCACACGCCTGCGGAGAAACTCGCAGGTTGTGTGTGAGGTCGACCAACCCGCACTGAGGCCGTGTGGTCGACTAAGGCCCGATCGCCCTAATTTAGTGTAGGCTCGAGCCCCTCGATGGGGACATATATGAGCTGATATCAACGTACATACATACACTCTAAAAACATAACCACCTCCGTGGCGTATAGGTTAGTCTATTCACTTCACACCAGGACGTCGCGGGTTGGATGCCCGGCGGGGTCAACTTTGTAAGACTCGGTCTGGTTGGTGGTAGGGCATTTTCAGGCGGGCCTGGCTAGCTACCACCATCTTATCTAAGTCTCGCCGCCAAACATCAGTGTTAACATCATTGATGTGTTCCGGCTTGAAGATAAGATAGCCAGAACTTCATTGCTTTGAGGAATCTTGGTAAGCCCGTTTCCATCTTCGGTATCATCGTCACTTACCATCAAGTGAGATGATGCCAAGGGCTAATCAATTGTGGATTTTTTTTTAAATAACCCCCCTTCTGATGCAGTC
The DNA here is from genome assembly GCA_947284805.1 of Coleophora flavipennella. Taxonomy (NCBI): domain Eukaryota; kingdom Metazoa; phylum Arthropoda; class Insecta; order Lepidoptera; family Coleophoridae; genus Coleophora; species Coleophora flavipennella. Next base: position 7,542,233 of record OX369307.1, read on the forward strand.
CGGTAAAAACTTGGACTCAGTACAAAATAATTTCATCAGTTGATCAATTTGTACGAAGGGTCCTAATTTATTTTGATCATTGACCATAGTCCTTGGCAAAAGTCGTCAGTATGATGAGAAGAAGCCTCAGCTACCTGACAGTCCTACATCAATTTTGTTATACCCTGTAATTTTTTTTTATTTATTTCTCAATCATATCAGCTCACATACGTCCCCACCGAGGGGCTCGGGTCTACCCTGAATTAGGACGATTGGACGAGGACGAGGACGAGTGGTCGACTTCACGCACAACCTTTGAGTTTCTTCGCAGGCGTGTGCAGGTTTCCTCGCGATGTTATCTTTCACCGTAAGAGCGTCGGATAAACGTACATATGAAATCGAAATTCGAAAAAACACATTGGTACGTGGGAGGATTCGAACTCAGACCTCCCGGATAAGAGATAGCAGCCCTAGCTGTTACGCCACCGACGCCTTAATTTATTTCATATCTGCAGTTTGTAAATTTGTGAGCTTGTTTGTAGAAAGTAATGTCTGGAACTACCTAACTGATTTTGAAAATTCTTTCACCCGTAGAAAGCTACATTATACCTGAGTGACATAGGTTATATCTACGCTCGCGATCGGCTTGCGGCTCGCGTACCACTCACCCTCAAAGACAATCATAAAAACTATGCCCCCGCGAGCGGAACCGCGGGAAAAAGCTAGTTTGTAACACGACTTCATAGGTAGTGGGCGTGGGTTTAAAAAGAAGTTCATGAACAATTTAGTTTATTGGTATTATATAAAATAAGAGTAAAAGACCCAAAAATGGTCTTTTATGGGAGAGAATTACTTAGTTATTTAATTTAATTTATTAAAAATATGAAGGATGATGAAAATATTTTGATTTTTGAATGAAATTGTCAGATGGATGACAGCGCATGCTTGAAAAAGAAATAGATGGAATGAAAAGAAGATAGGATGAAAGGAGAACGAACAACAGCGCACCGTGCTACAAGTTTAGTGTAATCTTAAACAGTTCAAAAAGTATTTCGTGCCAGATAAGCTGTTGACGTCTATTTCTCCGAATATCTAGTCGGTTCGGTAGGTTCATTTCTCCCCACGTACATAGACGTTGGTGGAAATGGACGTTTATGGAATGGACGTAAGAGGATTGACCTTCGCAGAAGTAATTTAGAAATATATAGGTCAGTCACAGAAGAACATAAATTATAAGAATGGCAAAAAAAGTAAAAAGCCGGATATTTGATTGTTAGATAGCCAGTTCCCAATGCATTGGGGAATCTTGGTAAGCCCGCATCGTCTCTTACTTCGGCATCATCGTCACTTACCATCAGGTGAGATGATGCCAAGGGCTTACCAATTGTGAATAGAAAAAAATTAAAAAAATGAATATATTTTTAAATGTTTATTTTACTTTTTTTTTATTTTAAATAATAATTAAAATATTGGAACGAAGAACGTTTGCACACTTAGATACTTGTTTTTTCTCCGATAAACTCCGCCGTAACGCCCAACTTTTTGGCTGCGAAGATACTTTGGACAGTTTAAGCAAAATGTTGGAATTTCGGGTTACTTAATTAAATAAAGTAAAGCAATATGGCATCTGGCAGTGTCTAATGACTGCCATTTTGTTACTGAAACCGACCGTAATGCAGTACGTATAAATTTCAAGAGAAGAAGCTTGGGTTAATCAGACTAAGAGGTCATCTATCCAGACTATGTCAAACTTTGCTTCGCTTTCGCGAGTAGCCGGAACTACATGGAACCCTTTGAGAACCGTCGCGCACAAGCGTATAGAGATACAAGTTTAAAACTAAAGTTCACAAATTCAAGAAACCGCTTTTTAACCGCCTCCGTGGCGTTATGGTTAGTCTATTCACTTCACATCAAGAGGTCACGGTTCTATTCCCGGTGGGGTCAACTTGTAAGACTCGGTTTGGTTGGTGGTGGAGCATTTTCTAAGCCCGCCTGGCCAGCTACCACTAGTCTAAGTCTTGCCGCCAAACATCAGTGTTATTAACATTAATGTGTTCCGGCTTAAATATATGATAGCCAGTTGTCAATTGCGTTGGGGAATTGTGATGAGCCCGTTTCCATCTTCGGCATCATCGCCACTTACCACCAGGTGAGATTTGGCATCATCTCACCTGGTGGTAAGTGGCTTACCACTTGTGAATATAAAAAAAAGATAGAGAAGGAAATAAGTGTTTTGACAACCTTTAACTCCAAATAATTCAACAACCGAGTCCGAAATGTCCGTATATTTGCATTCAATATCGCAAAATACAAGTTCAAACGTTAACATTGATGTGTACCGGCTTAAATATATGATAGCCAGTTCTCAATTGCGTTGGGGAATTTTGATAAGCCCGCTTCCATCTTCGGCGTCATCGCCACTTACCAACAGGTGAGATGATGCCTAGGGCTTAGCAATTGTGAATAATTAATTTTTAAAAACTTCGTAAAAAGTCAGTAAAACCAGTCCGACTCACGCAATAAGGGTTCCGTACTACCGTGTGTCGTGTCCTCATTACAACCGACCTTCAAAATGTAGAAGGTTCTCAATTCGACTGTATGTCTCTTTTGTATGATTGTTACGCGATATCTTCGCAGATGGTGAACCGATTTTCTTTTTTGATCGCTGCCAGGTTGGTTACATACAAATTTTATCAAAATCTGTGTAGAAAATTAACAAAATCAAAAATAATAATGCAAAATTAATATACTAAGTTGTTGCGATCGAAGTCGGTTTTTTTAACGTGTGTTATCATCATATCAGCCGAAGGACGTCCACTGTCGTACAAAGGCCTCCCCAAAAGATTTCCACGACTACCGGTTATTAAATTTAACACGTCCTTCGGGCGCTTTCCGATTAGCTTTGAGGGTAGCTAGCAACACGATGACAATGTATTCTAAACTTTCTTGTTTGTCTGTCTGTCGATCCTGGTGGAATCTTGCAATTCTAACTTTTAATTTCGAGCACTTCCCGATTTGCTACCCGACTGAAACTTTAAGAGTCGCTGACAACTCGATGACAAAGCATTTTAAACTTTCTTGTTTGTCTGTCTGTCGATCCTGGTGGAATCTTGCAATTCTAACTTTTAATTTCGAGCACTTCCCGATTTGCTACCCGACTGAAACTTTAAGAGTCGCTGACAACTCGATGACAAAGCATTTTAAACTTTCTTGTTTGTCTGTCTGTCGATCCTGGTGGAATCTTGCAATTCTAACTTTTAATTTCGAGCACTTCCCGATTTGCTACCCGACTGAAACTTTAAGAGTCGCTGACAACTCGATGACAAAGCATTTTAAACTTTCTTGTTTGTCTGTCTGTCGATCCTGGTGGAATCTTGCAATTCTAACTTTTAATTTCGAGCACTTCCCGATTTGCTACCCGACTGAAACTTTAAGAGTCGCTGACAACTCGATGACAAAGCATTTTAAACTTTCTAGTTTGTCTGTCTGTCGGTCTGTCGCTCCTGGTAGAACCATGCAACGGATTTTTTAAAATAATTCCTTTTATCCGATCATGCTGAAATTTTGCACACAGTTCTATGAGAGCACAATATATAATATTCAATTTTTCCGTCTGTGTGTCTGTTGTTCCGGGTGAACTCTTGCAACGGGATCTCCGATCATGCTGAAATATTGCACACAGCCTCAGTTTCGATGACAACACAATATAGTTTATTCATTTTTTCCGTCTGTCTGTCGTTCCGGATGAAATGAGAAATGAGCATAAAAACTTGGGTTTAATATCTTAGTAGAAAGTTGCGCCCCTCATTTTTCGAGTACACCTTTAAACATATATGTGGAGGTGGTGTATGTCCTCTTGGGTCATCAGTACCCCCCGAAGGTTAATTTATTATTTTTAGGTACATAAAAACGTGGTTTATAGATAATTTTTAATCAAAATTAATTTTACCACACCACTTTCATTTATGTTCACCATCACGGTGAATGTAATCAAATCTTGCAAGTTAAATTTGACCCACTTCCTGGTTTCTGATTGAGCTGAAATTTTGTATGCATATGTATATTGGATGAAAATGCAATATTATTATGACATAGAGCTGATCAAAGGATGGAGCCATGGGAGTTCTGTAATAAAATGACGCAACCCCATCGAGTTGGGGTTCGTTTGATTTGTCTTGACAATGACTCTGGTCTTAGCTGAAATCCAGGGTCTGATGATTGATCCAGAAGGTTCTTAAAGCTTGTACCTAAAAGGTTTTAGGTCTTTTTGCCTAGATTAATAGCTTCACCTATATATATATATATATATATATATATATATATATATATATATATATATATATATATATATATATATATATATATATATATGTATATGAATCTATGTACTGGAACGTGATTTTCACTCACTTCAAGACGTCGTCGGATTAAATAGAAAATTTGCACACGTATGGAGAACTGATGAAAATATATATTTATATATTTTTTATGCACATGTCAAAAACCGATGTCAATAATTTTTTTTTTTTATTAATTTTTTTATTTATTTAAATCTTGATAAAAAGTAAAGATGTAGCCGAGGATGATACACGCAAACTCAAATAATGCCTAACCAATCTCGCCCTCAAGAATATTACAATAATTTGAATAACTTTAGGAATTAATTAAAAATTAAAAAGTGGACTGCATAAAAGGGTAACTACTATTTTTTGCCAGTCGGGTAAAAATGTATTCTATGTCACTCACAGGATTAAGACGAATCTAACGACACCTCGCACTCCAAAATCCATCAAGCCGTTTAGGCTACAGAGCATGTCAAAAAAAATCCTCTTTGGCTAGTCGGGTAAAAATGTATTCTATGTCACTCACGGGATCAAGGCAAATCTAACGACACCTCGCACTCCAAAATCCATCAAGCCGTTTAGGCTACAGAGCATGTCAAAAAAAAATCCTCTTTGGCTAGTCGGGTAAAAATTTATTCTATGTCACTCACGAGATCAAGGCAAATCTAACGACACCTCGCACTCCAAAATCCATGAAGCCGTTTAGGCTACAGAGCATGTCAAAAAAAATCCTCTTTGGCTAGTCGGGTAAAAATGTATTCTATGTCACTCACGGGATCAAGGCAAATCTAACGACACCTCGCACTCCAAAATCCATCAAGCCGTTTAGGCTACAGAGCATGTCAAAAAAAATCCTCTTTGGCTAGTCGGGTAAAAATGTATTCTATGTCACTCACGGGATCAAGACAAATCTAACGACACCTCGCACTCCAAAATCCATCAAGCCGTTTAGGCTATATTGTGCCAAAAAATGTACATACATACGCTCGAAAAACAAAACCCTCCTTCTGGCGCAGTCGGATAAAAAGCGTGGGTGCTTTTTTTTCATTCTATTGTGACAAATATTAGGTTAATTTGGGTGAGAAATAGTATATTATGCAACTAGTGAATAAAGGACGGATTTAAAGCGAGGGACATAGATAAATCACGAGCAAGTGAAGGGTTCTAATGACTGAATCACGACCTTAGGGAGTGATTCATGATGATTGAATCACGAGAGTAACGAGTGATTCACGTATTAGAACCCTGAGCGACGCGAGTGATTCATGGCCCTCGATATAAATCCGTTTTATTCAAGAGTTGCATACTATACTTTATACCATGACTCCGACAAAAAGAAACATTTAAGCGAAAATAGACATTTAATCTAGAAAAAAGTTATGTTTAATTAATTAAAATATTCATTAAAATTGGAACAATTACTAAAATAAAGAGTAATTTTCTTTGTGTTCGTACAACTTATAGTATTCAAAATAGCGTCAATTTACTAATGATATGACAGCAATTAACACAGAAAATGTTTTACAATCAAATCTCGAGGAATTATTTGCACAAGGAGTTTGTATGTCAAATATTCTTTGGATTAGGAGTTTGTATCTAGTATTTTTTTGCGCAAGGAGGTTGTATAGCTGAGATGCGAGGTTGAATATATTGGTGTGTTCTAAATTCAAACACCAAAATAGTGATTAAAAGAGCTTTTTATTCACTGTTTTCAGTTAATAAAATAAGCTTTTTAGAGGAGAAATGGTGTAAACTACATTAAGCTGCAATACAATAACAAAGCCTTGCTGATACTACACGGGGAGGTATACATTATACAAAATCTAAATACTAAACACAAGTGTGCACACTGTAAACAAAGAAAGTTAAAATTAATGGCTGCTTATTTAGGACGTATTCGTAGTGTTTGTTAATTGTATTCATAAACTCAAACGCATACAAAACAAGTCATGCACCCATGGAGATGTAGCTTTACACTACAAAGAATCACTTATACAGAGTGTAAAGTAATGCACATGTTTTATTTCCTTTTAGATTACTAACCGACTTCCAAAAACTACTACAAAAGTTACTGCCAATTTTCCTTCATCGCCGAATTTACGTGACGTGTCACGTGTGCATTTCAGAAACATCATCATCATATCAGCCGAAAAACGTCCACTTCTGGACAAATTCCTCCCCCAAGGATTTCCACGACGACCGGTCCTGCGCTGCCCGCATCCATCGGCTTCCCGCGATCTTCACCAGTAGGAGGCCTGCCTACGCTTTGCCTACGAGGAGATCCGCAGGAGAACCAAAGTAACCTCTTAACTGAAGTTGCAGTGGGCAGGGCACATAGCTCGTAGAACAGAGTGCCGTTGGGTCAGTAAAGTTCTCGAGTGGCGACCGCGCACCGGAAAACGTAGCGTAGGCAGAATGAGAAACGTGTACTTTAAATTACTCTACCAAAGGAGCTTACAAGTTTGCACGTAAAGTACTCATAAGCCTCTCGGTTCCCTGCGCAGAAACCTGAAGAGGATTAAACTACTCAGATAATACGCCAATATGAAGAAAGGGACCTATATTTTGTCAGCAAATAGTTGTTCATAGTTTTCTATTATTAGTTAGATTACTACGTTTTTTTTTATCCACAATTGAACGAAATATTTTAATTATTTTCAATTAAAATCTTTTGCTTAAAGGTTTTTAGGTTTTCGAAAATTATTCTTGTTCCATTATTAAAAAAACATTTTTTAAGAGTATTGGTATAGGGTACGATTTTTTTTTGTTCCACAATTGACAAACCCATGGCATTATCTAACCTGATGGTAAGTGACGATGATACCGAAGATGAAAGCGGGTTTACTAAGATTCCCCAGCGCAATGGTGATCTGGCTATACTTATTTTCAAGCCGGAACACATCGTTGCTGTTAACACTGATGTTTGGCGGCAAGACTTAGATAAGATGGTGGTAGCTAGCCAGGCGGGCTATGAAAATGCCCTTTCCATCAACCAAACCAAGTCTTACAAAGTTGACCCCGCCGGGAATTGAACCATGGACTAACCATTGCGCCACGGAGGCGGTTAAAAGTACCGAATATACTAGGAAATAAACGAAGGATAGTTTTTTCCTACATTTTAACGGCTCTTTGAGTTCAGGACCTACGAAATTGAACTCATACAATACAATACAATATTCTCTATTGCATCACAACAAATAATTTCCTAGAAACCGAGAGTTACTTTGCATATTTTAGGATGAACACATACAAAAGACATCAACGCGAACGACAGAAATTTTATGTTTAACTGAATTCAAAAAAATAAAGAGTTTTCTCAATTCGACCTTATATTTTTTTTATGTGTGTTCGCGGATAACTTCGTCGTTTATGAACCCATATTGATGATTTTTTTTTGTTGGAATTGAGATATTCCAAGAGTGGTACCATGATAAAGAAACCAGGATCTGATGATGGCATCTCTGAGAAATCGAGGGAATCTTTAGTTTCCTGTTTGAAGTCGGTTTTTTTTCGTTCAAAATTATTTTCATTAAGTACTCATATTTGGTCGGTTTTAATTACTTTTTGTTTTGATTAAGGATAAGTATTATAATAACACTAAGTTTCACGCTTGTATATATTACCATTTTTACGATAAATCAAGAACAATATACCTTAAAAAAGCGTCGGTGGCTCAACCGGTAACGACTCGGTCCATCTAACTAGAGGTACCGGGTTCAAATCTGGACGGCCAATGTACCAATGAGTTTTTCAAAAACTTACGTACATACTTACCGATTGCTTTAACGGTGAAGGAAAAACATCGTGAGGAAACCTGCACACGCCTGCGAAGAAACTCGAAGGTTGTGTGTGAAGTCGACCAACCCGCACTGGGCCCGCGTGGTCGACTAAGGCCTAATCGCCCTGATTCAGGGTAGGCTCGAGCCCCTCGGTGGGGACGTATATGAGCTGTAATGATGATGATGATGATACCTTAAAAAACAAATTTCTTGTAAGGGGAACCCTTTGATTTTGTACATTTTAAGTTTTATCCTTTTTAAGTAAATTCTTCATAATAAAATTTATTTTACGAACATTTCAATCATCTACCTGCTACGGTTTAAAAAATATAGACTTTTAAAAGTCGCACGGACGGACAAACAACGTAGGCTTACTAGACTTAGTAATAGGGTTCCGTGACCTTGTATGGAACCAGAAAATAAATCAACACGGAACACATATTATGAATAATTTCGAAAAACATTAACCGCCTCCGTGGCTTAATGGTAAGTCCATTCGCTTCACACCAGGAGGTCGCGGTTTCGATTCCCAGTGGGGTCAACTTTTAAGATTCAGTTTGGTTGGTGGTAGTGCATTTTCTAAGACCGCCCCTGGCCTAGCTACCACCATCTTATCTAAGTCTGCCGCCAAACATCAGTGTTAACAACATTGATGTGTTCCGGCTTGAAAATAAGAAAGCCAGTTTTCCATTGCGTTGGGGAATCTTGGTAAGCCAGTTTTCATTTGTATCATCGTCACATACAATTAGGTGTGATGATGCCAAGGGCTTACCAATTGTGAATTTAAAAAAGTTCAACACTCAGGCACCGGGTGCGATAAATGGTAAAGAAAGGATTCCGTTCTTCGCCATCGATTTATTTCACACAAACGCTCACTGGAGAGCCGTTCCGAAACAAAAACAACTATATGGCAATACAAATGGTGAGCGTGAATGGGCAGTGCCGGACTATGCATTTGTTTGGCGCAGAGACCGAAATCGCTCACTTGGCGAATAGATTTTTGAAAAACCTACAAACCTTTTCCCGCCTGGCTAGCTACCACCATCTTATCTAAGTCTTGCCGCCAAACATCAGTGTTAACAACATTGATGTGTTCCGGCTTGAAGATAAGATAGCCAGTTCTCCTTTGCGTTGGGGAATCTTGGTAAGCCCGCTTCCATCTTCGGCATCATCGTCACTTACCATCAGGCGAGATGAAGCAAGCATCAGGCAAGGGCTTCCCCAATTGTAAATAAAAATAAACTTTTAGGTACAAGCTTTAATTTGAAAACAATATTAATTATTTCGTATTCTTATTCTTCTTCTTCTTCGGTATAGGAGCTCAATTAGACTAAAAAGTCCTTTAATTTTACGCTTTTCAGTTCCTCTCTTTTTTTTGTTAAAAAGTTTTGTAAGTATATCTTATTTATTTTAACGTATTCATTGCCTCAAACGCAAATATGCGTCGTTACTACGCCATAGATGCGGCAGCGAATGAGTAGAATTCTGGACAGCGAAATATTTATTTTACTTACACACCTACACTTCATTCGACCCTGTTCGCGTGTCATTATTCACCAGACGTGGCCACATTAACAGGGCTTTACTTTGCATTCTGGGCCCCCGGGCCTCCGCGGCCGCGACGTTGAGTTACGCTGCATGTCGTCCCAAACTTAATAGGCTACAAAAATGAACCTTTACATACTAATACAGCCGACTTTTTTGTTTTCTGTTGCTGACTTAGGCTAGGAGGCTGGAGACAATCCAATTTTGATAGTTAAAGGATATATATTTACAGCATATTCTAAGTAGCTATGTAATAAACTAATTCTAGGCGACTAATTCTAAATTATTCTAAGTCTACTTGAAATAGAACCGATAAAAAAAATCTTGGCAAGTTTAAATAGAGAAGACTTTTTTGTTTTCTGTTGCTGAATGAGGCAAGGAGGCTGGAGGCAAACCGTTTTCGATAGTTAAAGGATTTATATTTATAGCATATTCTAAGTAACTATGTTAGTTACTAATTCTAGGATTTTCTAAGTCTACTTAAAACTGTTATACTGTAATGTTAGACCAAGGTCTTCGACCAGTGCGTGTTGCCAGTAATGACATACGGAACTGAGACATGGTCGCTTACTATGGGCCTCATAAGAAGGCTCAAGGTCACCCAAAGGGAAATGGAGCGTGCTATGCTAGGAGTTTCTCTGCGTGATCGAATCAGAAACGAGGAGATCCGTAGGAGAACCAAAGCAACCGACATAGCTCTCAGAATTGCTAAACTTAAGTGGCAGTGGGCGTGGCACATAAATCGTAGAACGACTGGCTGTTGGGGTAGTAAAGTTCTCGAGAGGCGACCGCGCACCGGAAAGCGTAGCATAGGCAGGCTTTCCACTCGGTGGACCGATGACCTGGTGAAGGTCGCGGGAAGCCGCTGGATGCGGGCAGCGCAGAACCGGTCGTCGTGGAAATCCTTGGGGGACGTCCTTCTGCTGATGTGATGATGATGATGATGACTTGAAATAGAATCGACAAAAAATGCCTTAGCAATTTTAAATAGAGAAGCCCCCATGCAAGCAAAGCTATTTTTAATGCAGGTATAGGTCACGCAAAACTTTATTACGGCTCTGAAGTTGGTCGCAAGACGCGTCGCAGTAGCAAACTTTAGGTAGGCCGTAATACCTACTACTCGGTTATACCGGCGCAGTATGCACTCGCGTCACAGTTCAGATCAATTATAAAGTTTGGCGCGAGCTGTATGCCAGTATAATGTAAATATTATAAGTTAGTGAAAAAAATTGCCAAGTTACACCGTTAGTTAGTAGCACAGAACTTAAAAAAAATACTTTTATGCAACTAAAAACCTTTGTACTCTCTCTATTATTTGGACAAGTCCTTAATAAATAAGTCTATAATTTTGAACAAAAAAACCGACTTCAAACAGGAAACTAAGGTTTCCTTCGATTTCTCTGGGATGCCATCATCAGATCCTGGTTTCCTTATTACGGTACCACCCTTGGGATATCTTCTTTCCAACAAAAAAGAATCATCATAATCGATTCATAAACGACGAAGTTATCCGCGAACACACATAAAAAAATATATATACGGTCGAATTGAGAAACCTCCTCCTTTTTTTAAGTCGGTTAATTAAAAATAATGAATATTTCAGTTTGAATTCCCGTAGCTATGGTTTGAAAAACCGTTATACAATTTTTTGAAGTGAAACTTCTATATAGACGGAGGGTATTAGGATTTTATTTGTCACGAAAAAGTGTTACGGCCGCGTGGAGGGGGTAGACAGAGAAAAGCTGGCGGCTGCGGCGGAGAAAGGGCAACGGCTGTATTCGTAGATAGAGAAAAGTTGAGATGGAGATATAAAGCAGGTACTTAGCCTGGGTTACCCTTTCCACTTGTCCGTTGAAGTTTCACTTCTACTATGTGTCCCAGCACACATTTCGATTTTTGAAGTGAAAACTTCTTTAGCGGCGTTGTGCACTTTTTTTGTAATGGGTAAAAAATGTTAAACTCGCGTCAGGACACGTGACCTGATCGAAAATTCGTAAGACGGATGGAGAGTAAAAACTTCTTTAGCGGCGTTGTGCACTTTTTTTGTAATGGGTAAAAAAAATTAAACTCGCGTCAGGACACGTGACCTGATCGAAAATTCGTAAGACGGATGGAGAGTAGACAGCCGGCGCGGCGTAGGAGAGGAAGTATCCCCCTCTCTTTCTACGGCGCGGCGAAAATTTATGCCTGCGCCTGCTGTTTCGTTTAGGCGGCGCAGGACGCTTGCGCGAATGTTCGTATAAAAGCAATTCGTGCAAAATTATTCCCTAACCATTCCAAAATATCAAAAATGCACAACGTTAATATTCAAGTTTTCACTTCTGACGGCACTCCCGGAGTGCAACCCGTCGTTTTTTTGTACAGAACTTGTCTTCATATAAGTTTTGATGGGATTAGGTTTACATACCTACCTATTATTTTATCTTTACAGGTATACTTATGTCTATAACATAAAACCTCCGAGGACGTTACATCATGCTGAACAACTTTCCTTTAAGAAACCATTGTCTATTCAGATAAAAGATCAATTAAATGAGGATTAAAGCGTAGATTCCGAACATACCCTGATGGCTGATGGGTGAAAACGGGGCTCAATATTATAAGTTTGACAAAATTGGAAATTCCATTCAGTTCGATCAACAATAATCCATTTTGTGCTAGGAATTTCGCAGGGACAATTTCAAGTGATTAGGCAGTTGATTACTAAGAATTTGAAATAAATTGTTCTCTTATACATGTTCCTACATATCCAACTACATAACCAACTCCTGTTGGTTATATATAAGGGTGAATGCCACACTCACACACAGACACACGCACACGCACGCGCACGCATGCACGCACTCACACACACTCACACAAACACACTCACACGCAAACACACACACACACACACACAAACAAACACACACATATTCTGTTATTTGTTCTTTGTTTCTATTATTTGCCTTGAATCCTTTTGTTGTCTTCCACTTATTGTAATAATAACTTAGTTTCCGATGAGTTGCTTAGCCGCCAACTGTTAAATATTCTTTTATGTTTATGTTCTATAGATAACTATTTGATTGAAGAGTTTCAGTGAGGCTTCAAACTCCTTTAATTACGAGTAAAGAACAGATATTCCCCCTGGGATGTAGTTGGGGAAGCTGAGGTTAGGCTAGGCGTAGAGGACAAAGTGCCAACAATAGTGGCGGATGAAGTGAACAAACTTGTAATTTTTCCCTCAACGAAACCGCGGCTACGAATAAGGGAAAATCTTCTTTATTTGAAACCAGTTTCGTATAAAGAAGAATTTTGTTTGGTTCGTAACTGGTTCGTAATCTCTAGTTACTTAGGCGACCGAAGGGCTTTTAAACGCCACGAGACAGGCGTAGCGTACAGTAAACCTTCATTAGATGAGCTAACTTTGTAATTATTTTTTTTATATATCTATGCCTTTTAATAGGGATGACGAATGCTAGTCATCTGATTTACTTTTTATCATCTGTCAAAAACGACATTTTGTTCTAAAAATGTTTGAAATACCTAGGCGTGACGTCATAGTTTTGCAGCGTCATTTATGTACTCATTTTGTGATTTTGGTGAATTAAAAATCGAAGACTTGATGGAAAACAAAACGAGTAAGGTTAGTTTGAGTAGGAGGGCAATTTAGTGATGAAGAGTTCATAATTTATTTCTGATGCTGTCGTCATCCCTATTAAGGACATAATGTCCTTAATAATCATAACAAAGAACCTTACTCGTATATCCAAACGTCCTCGAAATTTTATTTTGAAAATTTTTCACCGGAATTTCGTAGTTTTTGTATTAAAATCTCAGCAGCTGAGCAGTTCCAATATTCATTGATTTAAGATTAAAAATGAACTTGAAGTCCGAAGTAGGAGGGTAATTTAGTGATCAAGAGTTCATAATTTATTTCTGATGCTGTCGTCATCCCTATTCACATTGGGGGCGAAGCGACGTGATATTCAACGCAGCGTCAAATTCCAGGTGCGCAGTGCGCTTACAAGGCTGATGTTGATATGGCGCTTCGATGAGCGTCGCTTCGATGCGTTTCGCGACAAGATGAGACGGATTTGGTTTTTTAGGGTCGCGTACTCAACAAGGAACCCTTACAGTATCGCCATGTCTGTCTGTCCACGGCTTAGCTCAGAGACTATTTGCACTAGACAGCTGTAATTTGGCATGGGTATACATATAAATCACGCCGACAAAGTGGTACAATAAAATCTTGAAAACAAAAATTTTATAGGGTCATCTACATGTAAAGAGGGCGTGATATTTTTTGTTGATGTAATCTATCATGTTAAATCGCCCTGATTCAGGGTAGGCTCGAGCCCCTCGGTGGGGACGTATATGAGCTGTAATGATGATCATGTTAAATAGGTCTTTAAAAATTATTGAGGGTTTGTTAACACCATTATTCGATTCAGGGTTACGATTTCGGAAATATCCTACTAATATTATAAATGTGAAAGTTTGTATGTATGAATGTTTGTTACTCTTTCACGCTTCAACCGCTGGACGTATCGGGATAAAACTTGACACACATAAAGGTTTGGTCCTGGAATAGGATGTAGGCGTTTACCCCGTCAAAACGTCTTATTACCAAGGGAAAATCGAAAACAAGATAGATAGATAGAACAACACGGGCATTGCCGCAGGCGGAGGGCTAGTTAAGCTATAAAGTGCTAATTTTTATAAGAGTCGACCTACCCTACCACCCACCAGCTAAACCGCTGTTTCAGGACATCTATAAAAAAATTAAACAGTAGGATATATAATCAATTTAAAAGGAAAAGTATCACGGCTAAGTAAGCTTCCTTAGGTTAGCAGTAATAGTCGACCAACTTAAGATGTGTAGTTGGATTTGTGAAAAGTTCATAGATTTCCGAAGTTTTTAACATAATATACATATTTTTTTTAAAGAGTACGGAATCATACTTTACGTGAGTCCGACTTTGGCCGTTATTTATTTGTTCGTGGTTTTCGTGCTTTTTTCAATATGCTGTTCCTCTAGACAAATTTGACGCTACATAGCAAATTTTTTCTACAATACATACATCAGTTCCCCTAACGGATAAATTTGTAATCAATAAGGTTACATAATTTTCAGAAACAGATTTAATAGGAAAAAAACGAAACATTTTCATAATCTAAAGCTTATTTTATATTAAACTCTCAAAGTATTTAAGGCTATGCCTCTGGAGGGAATTATTTATTATTCACGAGACTGTGATTGGTCGAGCGAGACTCATTTGTGTCCGAATTCAGACTGAGATATAAACAGATAGGCTTTTGAGTGTCTTGTCTTGCCTTTTGAAAATTGAGAGGTATTTATACAATGTGTTAGGGATACCACTTTAAACATTTTACTGGCGTATTATTTAGAAAATTTCACCGAAAGAACACCCCCTGATAGGGGAACGACTTAAAATGCGATCACACAAAAATTTTATGACTAGATTTTTTCTTTCTTCAACTGAGTTTATTTGAAAGTCTGTAAAATTCAGCGTCTTTTGATATCCGTATTTTAGCCATCAACAAAAAATATTTCGATTAAACAAGAAAATCTGGTAATTCAAAAAAAAAAATTCGTTATTTTTTAAACTTTCTACGTATTCCAAAAACTACCGGGTTGAAATGGCTTTTTTTACCTACGGCGGAATGGACTAGGTGTATGCGTTTAAAGTTGTGAGGTCATTTGTATGTGCAAACGAATGTTGCCATTTATCTCGAAAACTACTGGGTCAATTTCCTTACGGTTCTTTGCATATAAAAGATATAATTTCAAGGCATGTTCTTAGACATATTTTATGGCGGTAGACTAACAGGGAGCGCTGCAGCAGCCAGGATGGTTGACCCTAATGTTGCCATTTATCTCTAAAACTACTGGGGCGATTTTTTGCTTTCAAAAGGTATTATTTCATTATTACCTTATAGAACCCTTATAGGATCGCTTTGTTGTCCGTCCATCTGTCTCTCGGGAACGCATGGAGTTATCGAATTTAAATTAAAAACCATATACTTCTGTCTAAAGTCCCTTGAATTTGTGAAAAAATCAAACTTCTAAGTTAACTTAAGAAATATATACGGCCATGTATGCCGCAAAAAACGTACATTTCGACACTCCTAAGGGAATCAAAATTTATACGGAATTTTCCGTTGAACTAGAATTGCAAAATTTGGTAAATGATACCTTCTAATACTATTAGTATAGGGAACCATCTGAAAACTATACATTTGTAATAAAATCATAAAAATATAGTCTTTATTTAAAGAACGTAATCAACTATATAAGGACCGGCGGTCTAAATTTTGAATTGAGTTAACCGTGTCATGTGGAGTATCGTATGAAAGGGCTTCATTGGCACAAGCTCAAATAGATTTTTATTTTTATTTATTTTTTATTATTAAAAATTTGAGTGCGTTGACTGCAACTCACCTGATGGTAAGTGATGATGCAGTCGAGGATGGTACACGCAAACTCAAATAATGCCTATTCACTCTTGCCTTGAATGTATTATCATGTATTGATGTATTATCTTCGATTTATTATTTAATTTACAGATGTGGTGGTACGGAACGCTCGGTGAGCGAGTCTGACTCGCACTTGGTAGGTTTTTTTATTACATAGGTGTCATTTCAGAGCAGGTTTTAAGGCATGATTTACAGCAGTAGACCACCAGCGGGCGCTGCAGCAGCCAGGATGATTGGCGCTTGAGGGCTTCTCAGGAACTATTCAACCGATTCCGCTGCGGTTTTTTGCTTCGTATGACATTTTTACCAGACTGCCCAAAAGGAGTTTATTGTTTTTCGGGTGAATGTATGTATGTCCGTTTCTTTGGCTGAGCCTGCAGCCTAAACGTTTGATGGATTTTTAAATGCGATGTGTCGTTAGATTTCTCTAAACCCAGAAAGTGAAATAGGATTCATTTTTAAGCCGATTGCCCAAAAAAGAGGGGTAATGTATTTTGCAGTCGGTTTTTATTTTTTATAAATTGCTTAGGTTAGAGCAAGTCTAGACATGTTTTACAGCCGTAGACCATCAGGGGGCGCTGTAGTTCAATAAAAAATCATAAATCATGCATCTTCTTATCAGCTCATATACGTCTCCACCGAGGGGCTCGAGCCTACCCTGAATTAGGGCGATCGGGCCTTAGTCGACCACTCGGGCCCAGTGCGGGTTGGTCGAGTTCGAGTTTCTTCGCAGGCGTGTGCAGGTTTTCTCACGATGTTTTCCTTCATCGTAAGAGCGTCAGATAAACGTACATATGAAAATGAAATTCAAAAACACATTGGTACGTGGCAGGGTTCGAACCACGACCTCTCGTACAGGAGGTAGCGGCCGTAACCGTTACGCCACCGACGCATGCATATGTAATGAAAGTTCATGAAGAATTTAAAGAATCTACGACATACGGACAGTAAACCCTTTGAGAGTAACTAGTTCAAGGCTTTAAATGGGAAGGAGAACTTACTGAACGTAGGTACTCTCTAAAAAGTTTAAAATAAAAAGCAAAATTAATAAATTTTGAAAACACCCACGGCGTGTGTTAAAATGTAATTAAAAAAGGATAAAATAACTTTTTTTAAATCCCCCGACTAGAGGGAAATAAGAAACGAAAGATGAATTTTTAAAAAATCCAAGTAAATCCGTCGGGGCCTGCCGTTCTCTGCTCTGAAATCCTACTAATATTATTAAACTAATATTGTAGCACGATTTTGGTAGTAGGTGGTTAGCAGAGCGTAGGTTTGAAATGAAGATGAAGAACATGCAGAGATGAGATTGAGATGAAGATGAAGATTTAGTTTATTTATATGAAATGAAGACCTAGAAATAAATAAATAAGAATTATAAAAGGATTACACACGTTAATAATTTATATTACAAATCTTAAAAAACTTAATATAACTTACCCGAAATGGGTCTTAGGAAAGTATTAATTTCGTAAATTTTATTTTATTTTTTTATTTTATTTATGGATCGGAAGAATTTGATTTTTTTAAATAATAACTCCAGATGGATGCGTGAAAAAGAAGAAATAGATGGAATGAAAAGAGGATCGGATGAAAGGAGAACGAATAACTGCGCACTGTGCTGCAAGTTTGTAAAAATGTATGGATGTAGTGATGTATGTTTGCTACTCTTTCACGTAAAAACTACTGAACAGATTTGGCTGAAATTTGGTAGGTAGACAGATTAAGACCTGGATTAACACATAGGCTACTTCTTCTACGCTCGCGAACCGCTTGCGGCTCGCGCACTGCGCACCCTCGAAAAGTCATAAAAACGTTGTCCACGCATGTGAAGCCGCGGGAAACAGCTAGTAAATTGAATATACGCAATTTTATAAGCTTGACTAATTCAGTACAGAAGTTAATTTAGTTTTTGATCAAATTTAATTGCTTTATTTAGACTGAAGTTGGGAACAAAAAAGGGCGACGGCAGCCCCCCAAAATATTTTCTTGGATTTTTTTTAAATTTATCATTCTTTTTATATTTCTCTCTTGTCGGGGGACTTTAAAAAAGTTATTTCATCCTTTTTCAGTTTCGTTTTAACTCCCGTCGTGGGCTTTTTCAAATTTTTTAATTATTTTTAGATGCACATTAATCTTAGCCATCGAATGGTACCCTAATTAATTATTATTACTTGTAGTTCTTAAATTATTTAACTTATTGAATTACCTGAAGTAACAAAAACCTTTTTTTTTTTATTCAAGCTTAAATTTTAAGTATTCTTCTCAATAAATCCTTTCATTTGATACCCATGTCATGGGGGTGCATAAAAAATAACTGGTCCGCTATCTTTGATAGTCCGCTATAATGAATTTAGAACGACGTCACTTAGCTAAACATGCAATTTTCTCCAAATTAAACGTGTATTGTAAAATTTCAGCTCAATCGGAAACAAGGAAGTGGTTGTAGTTTAGCTTTCAAGATTTGTCCCAAGCTCACAGACAGACTGAATAACTAACTAACACGGCAAGCTAATTAAAGCTTGTAACAATGAAGCTTCCCGTACACTAACGATAAGTTTAATCACAAATTTCGACAAGAGAATTAAGAGAACGATAAAAACACACACTAGGCACTATCTTACATTTGTGATTAAACTTGTCGTTAATGTGTGTGAAATTTGTTTTATTTCTTACTTCAGGTTAGTTTAGAAAGTTAATTGACTGATAATTTTAGGGATTGCAAATGATTAGGGTACTTTTTGATAGCTAAAATTAACGCGCATCTAAATAATAAATAAGCCATATCAATTAAGAGAACGATAAAAACACACACTAGGCACTATCTTACATTTGTGATTAAACTTGTCGTTAAAGTGTGTGTGAAATTTGTTTTATTTCTTACTTCAGGTTAGTTTAGAAAGTTAATTGACTGATAATTTTAGGGATTGCAAATGATTAGGGTACTTTTTGATAGCTAAAATTAACGCGCATCTAAATAATAAATAAGCCATATCAATTAAGAGAACGATAAAAACACACACTAGGCACTATCTTACATTTGTGATTAAACTTGTCGTTAAAGTGTGTGTGAAATTTGTTTTATTTCTTACTTCAGGTTAGTTTAGAAAGTTAATTGACTGATAATTTTAGGGATTGCAAATGATTAGGGTACTTTTTGATAGCTAAAATTAACGCGCATCTAAATAGACTCGTTTTAAAAAAAAACCGAAGAAAAAGAAAGGAACTGAAAAGCGAAAAATAAAAAAACCTGTTAAGTCTAACTGAGCTCCTACACATTAGTGAACTCAAAATTATTTATGTATACCCGATTTTAAGGATACCCGATTTTTTAAAATCATATTTTTTGTGTTGGTTGCTAATAATATGGGTACCAAAAGACGGAATCCATTCTTATCATGGCAAAGCTTTTGAGAAAAAAACAAAAAACATTTTGAAGAAAGAAAAAATCTAATCTTAAAATTTTCGAATGGTCCCCATTTTCAGGGGGGGCGTCCCCCCATCGGGAGGTGTTTATTCGATGAAATTCTCTACACCACATATGAAATAAGCCAGTAAAATGTCAAAGTGGTATCCCTAACACAATGTCATCATCATATCAGCCACAAATCGTCCACTGCTGAACAAAGGCCTCCCCCAAGGATTTCCACGACGACCGGTCCTGCGCTGCCCACACAATGTATATTATAAGAATTGATGAAATTTGGTAGGTAGATAGATTAAGACCTGGATTAACACATAGGCTACTTGCGGCTCGCGCACTGCGCACCCTCGCAAAGTCATGAAAGTCATTTTTTTTTTTTTATGTGAGTCCTTCAGGCTGTTCTATCTAAATGATTTGCTTCCTTTTTATTTAAATGAAAGGTATTGATGCATAGATTTGTCATAAAGCATTGGAAATTCCCGCGAGCGGCTAGCGGCTCGCGCACCGCGCTCCCTCTAGAATGTAATCCGGGTCCATCCGGCCATTCTATCCAACCGATTTGCTTAATTTTTTTATGAAAGCTATTGATGCACAGATTTGTAATCGAGCATTTAAAATCAGCTAACTTTCACCCTTCTCAAAATATTCTAAAAAAATATGAAATCTAATCATAGGCCGTCCGGCCGTTCTATCTAACCGCTTCGCCTTTTTTTAATGATAGGTACTTTTGCATAAATTTGTTATTAAGCATTAAAAATCACCCAACTTTCGCCCAGATTTGAGAGCAAATGAATAAAAAAAATATGAAACCTAATCTGAGTCCGCCCGGCCGTTTTATAAAACCGATTTGCCTTAAATGAAAGGTATTGGATGCACAGATTTGTTCAAGCACTGGAAATCACCCGCGCGAGCGGCTAGTAGCTCGCGCGTTGCGCTCCCTTTACAATGTAATCCGAGTTCATCTGCCCGTTCTGTCCAACCGATTTGCTTTTTTTTAAATGAAAGGTAATGATGCACGGATTTGTAATCGAGTATTGAAAATCAGATAATTTTCGCCCTTCTCAATGCATCAAAGAAAAATATGAAATCTAATCCTAGTCCGTCCGGCCGTTCAATCGGACCCATTTTCCTATTTTTTTGTAATGAAATCTATTCATTAATTTGCTATTAAGCATGGCTAACTATTGGGTCAATAAGATATAAAGTAATTAAGAGTCCATATTCAAACCATCGATTGGAAAAGAAGAAGAAGAAGCATTGAAAATCACCTTACTTTCACCATTCTGAAATAAATAAAAAATATGAAACCTTATCCGAGTCCATCCGGCTCCGGCTGTTATATCGAACCGATTTACCAAATTCTTAGAAATAAAAGGTATTGATGCCCAGATTAGTCATCAAGCATTAAAAATCCCCTAACTTTCGCCCTTCTGAAATAAATAAAAAATATGAAACCTTATCCGAGTCCATTTGGCCGTTATATCGAACCAATTTGCCAATTTTATTAAAATAAAAGGCATTGATTTGTCATCAAACATTAAAAATCACCTAACTTTCATCACCCTTCTTAAGGTATGCCCAAACGCGATTTTCGTAGCTTACTTTCTCAATATCACCGATTTTAATTGAAGTGTGCAGTTCGATTTGGTCTAAGAACACTTGCTGGAATGAGCTCAATGAATGGTTGAGTCAGAGAGAAGCTAGATGTGAACATTCAACGCGCACATTCTTGAACACCGTGAAACGTTAATGGCGAGACGCTTGCGGGTTGCAAACGATTTTAGAGCGATTTCCAGAATTCCATTTAAGCTGAAATTTGGTGTAAAGCCGTATTCCCGGTGACAATAGATCCTTTTGGTATTTTGAAGTTGATATGATGATGAACTTTGGAGGTGAAATCAAGCTCTCAGGATCGTCTTTTATTTTCAATAGAATCATCTTTTTTTAATTTCGAAACGTATATTTATGTTCACATTTTGCACACTAAGCATTTGGCTTTTTAAAAGCTCTTTTGAAATAAAAGCTTGTACCTAAAAGTTTTTAGGTTTTTCGAATACAATATAAAATCTAATCCTTGTTTTATGTGTTTTTATTGATCTAAAGAAGGCTTTTGATACAGTAAGCCATAACTTACTGCTTAATGAGCTGGGATGCATTAAAAATGTTCTTATCATATCTTAAATAACAAACATACAAAAAAAACATACAGTCGAATTGAGAACCTCCTCCTTTTTGAAATCGGTTGAAGAGACAGCAAATAGTAAAAATACAAGACCAACAGAGTACAGCCCTCCCGGTAACTTGCGGTGTCCCGCAGGGCTCCATCTTAGGACCTCTGCTTTTTAAAATTTATGTTAATAACATCTGTGACATAGGCTTACATGGACATTTAACTTTATATGCAGATAATACGTGCCTGTTCCACTTTGATTCCTCGATATACGACTTTACGTCACTCGAACAAGAAGATCTGAATAAACTTTTTGATTGGCTCCAGGATAATCTCCTAACCGTAAATATTTTAAAAACTTCCTATATTATTTTTTAAGAATAAAAACAAACATATCCCTTTCTATCAAGCTCTAACCATCAATATTCTAACTATCCGAGAAAAAAGCTATGAAAAATATCTAGGCCTGAGAATGGATTCACACCTGTCATTGAAACACTCAAATAGAATATATTAAAAATAAGCTGTCATCCCTAACGGGCTGCCTCCGCTCCGTAACACAGTACGATGCATTCCACGTCATATTAAATTCACCATCCATATAACTCTCTTGTCAGATCACACCTAGTTTATTTATTAGAAATCTGGGGCAGCGCATATAAAACTAAAATTTCTGAACTCCAAGTAGCTCAAAACAAACTTATCATAATGCTTTTTCAGTATCCCTATCTTATTAAATAAAGGAACAAAATAAATGAACCTTGAACAACTTTATAATTATCTAACCTGCCTACTTATCCGCAAAGTCTTTAACAAAACTATGCACACAACTATTTCACTTACCCAACAACTTAACTAACAACCGCCTCCGTGGCGTAATGGTATGTCCATTCGCTTCACACCAGGAGGTCGCGGGTTCGATTCCCGGCGGGGTCAACTCGGTTTGGTTGGTGGTAGGGAATTTTCTAAACCCGCCTGGCTAGCTACCACCATCTTATCTAAGTCTTGCCGCCAAACATCAGTGTTAACAACATTGATGTGTTCCGGCTTGAAGATAAGATAGCCAGATACCCATTGCGTTGGGGAATCTTGGTAAGCCCGCTTCCATCTTCGGCATCATCGTCACTTACCATCAGTTGAGATGATGCCAAGGGCTTACCAATTGAGATTAAAAAAAATAAAAAATAAACTATAGTAAAAAACAACGAGACGCGCTATTTATCTGGTTCTACAGAAGACATGTACTAACTATGGTAAAAAAAAATGTTTACTTTCGAGGGGACTACTTTCACATGTAAATAATGCGGAGTCATTTAACACATTTAAAGGTAAACTTTACCAACATGTATTTGAAGAGTACACATTATTAGCCAAATAACGATGTGACTCTGCAAACAAACTAATTGTTAATATTTTTTTAAAAAACAATTGCTCGAAAAGTGGTCCTTTATATGCCAGTCAAGTATGCGCAAAATTGATTTTACCGCACACGTGCTTTTACTTTACCACTTTTTTAATTTTTAGATCGATGCAACAAGATATTTCTAGCAAATAAAAAATATAATGTAACCAAAGATACAGAATCTTCTTTATGACTTTTGATAGGAGATTAGTCGCGCGTCGGTGCTCGTAGCCGTTTGCTTGTATCTGATTGACTTTGGCAGAATTCCGATTCGCACGTTTAATAATATTGGCAATATTATGGTAATATTGGTGTGAGTGAGATAGCATGACCATATTGACAATTGATTTGAAATGTCTCTATCCAGAGTGCAGCAAAGCCCCAACTTACGCGCGAACCGGAATTCTGCCAAAGTCAATCAGATACAAGAAAACGGCTACGAGCGCCGATGCGCGACGTAGCCTCGTAGCGTGCGTAGCACGTAGCGCTACGTAAAAGTTGTAGTTAATTGCAAGTAATCCAGCAAATATAACATTGGAGATTGCATTAGATACATAAGTAAAATAGGTTTGAAAATAACAGTATTATTTTTAGGGTTCTGTACCCAAAGGGTAAAAACCGGACACCATTACTGAGACTTCGCTGTCCGTCTGTCCGTCTGTCCGTCTGTCACCAGGCTGTAGTTCGTGAACCGTGTTAGCTAGACAGTAATTTTTTTTTTTTGATTATACATCAATTTTGTTAAAAAAAAATACAGAATTGATGTATAAAATATAATATAATAAGATAAGTATTTAAGGGGGCTCCCATACAACAAACGTATTTTTTTTGCTCTTTTTTGCTCGATATTGATAACAGCAACAGGTAGACGCTTGAGATATTCACAGATTATTGAGTTATATATTCAGTTTAAAAATAAATAATCAAACTAAAATAAAACAAATATGTAAGGGGGGCTTCCATACAACAAACGTGTTTCTTTTTGCTCATTTTTGCTCGATATTGATAACGGCAACAGGTACACGCTTGAAATATTCACAGAATATTGAGTTGTATTATTCACTTCAAAAATAAAAAAATAAATAAAAATAAAATTAAAATTGAGGAGGAGCTCCCATACAACAAACGTGATTTTTATAGATAATGGTACGGAACCCTTCGTGCGTGAGTTTGACTCGCACTTGGCCGGTTTTTTTACTAATATAAGCATTTGTGGAAATTTGGTGGTTGCAGGGGCTTTCGATCCTTATTAATACCTTTGAACTCATATATTCATCATATCAGCCGAACGATGTCCACTGCTGGACATAGGCCTCCCCCACGGATATCCACGACGACCGGTTCTGCGTTGCCCACATGACTGAGGATACGATACGGTCAGTATCTGGATGGGTCTATCTGTTAGGTTTCTACAAGCTTTATATTAGCTTGCCGTGTTAGTTAGTTAGTTTATCCTGGCTAAATGGAAGCTAAATTAGAACCACTTCCGGTTAACGTGTGGGCTGAAATTTTGCATACACGTTAAGTTTGGAGAATAATGCATGGTTATCAAAGTGACGTCATTCTAAATCCAATATGGCGGACTCCCAAAGATAGCGGACTAGTCATTTTTTATGCACCCCTATGATATGGGTATCAAATGAAAGGGTTTGCTGAGAAAAATACGAAGTAATTAAAATTAATTTGCAAATAAATGCTTGTATAGAAGTTTTTTAGTTTTACGAAAATGTATTTAGTTTCTTTGCTTATACAGGTATAACGGTACACATTGAGCCGTCAAAAGAGGATTACTTTTAATAGTATCTAACGTCATTTAAAAGATTAACAAAAAAAACTTAATGTAAGAGAGAAATACTGATAGTAGAAGTGGTATTAATTAAAAGCTAGCTTTTTTCCGCGGCTTTGCTCGCGTAGACATCGTTTTTACGACTGTCTTTAAAGGGCGAGTAGTGGCTATCCCAGATCGGGCTATTCCTACTAGCAGTCTGTGTCACTTCCCACTCTGAGGGAGTTCTAGTACCTAGTATTCTAGTACCGAGTACCAATTCTATACAAAAAAACACTTAAATCCGTTGATCCGTTATGACGCCGACGTGCGCGAGGATGAAAATGAGTTTTCCCCAGATCCCTCGGGAACTATGTCAGGATATGCTAATAAGTAGATTGTATCATTTTCCAAACCCCTCAAACATCTCTGTGCGAAAAATAACAACAATCCATTGTTCCATTGCGATGTTAAAGAAATTACTCAAAAAAGAGTATTTTTTTCAATAGCCTCAGGAATTGCAACGGACCATGCTATTTTCACAAGATAAAAAGTAACTAACCTATTCCCTTTCCCATAAGTTAGGCTACCTGCATGCTGAATTTCATGAATATAAATAAATAAATAAATAAATAAATATTGGCTTAGGTGCTGAAGCGTGAAAAGGTTACAAACAAACACGTTTTCAAATTTTTTATATTAGTAAGGATGTAAAATTCGTTTGATTATTTTTATGTAGAGTATAGTCTCTGAAACTACTGAACCAATTCTAAAAATATTTTACTAATATAAGTCTGCATTATTCCTGATTGCAACGAGTATAGCCTGAATTAGATAGTTTAAAAAAATTGCATCACTCGCGAGTCGCAGCGCACACCCTCAAATACAATTATAATATAGCGGCAACAGAAATATATCATTTGTGAAAATTTTAACTGTCTATCTATCACGGTTCATGACATACAGCCTGGTGACAGACGGACAGACAGACAGACAAATGGCCAGACGGGCAGCGAAGTCTTAGTAATAGGGTCCCGTTTTTACGTTGGGTACGGAAACCGAAAAACTATGTCGACGTGGGTGAAGCCGCGAGCAAAACCTAGTAAATTATAAGTATATACCTTTATCAGTTTCTAGTTTTTATAATACAGGGAATCAAAGTTTGGAGACCATGCGAATGTGTGTGATTTATCCCTGAACATTATTATTATTTTAAATCATAACCAAATTAAAGTGGTATTACACCTGCCCAGGCTGTCTCCACAACTTATAACACTTTAAACTTTCACGATTATTCATAACTAGCTGTTTCCCGCGGCTTCACCCGCGTGGACCACGTTTCTATGACTTTTCGAGGGTGCGCAGTGCGCGAGCCGCAAGCGGCTCGCGAGCGTGGTAAAAAGTAGCCTATGTCTTAATCCAGGTCCTAATCTGTCTATCTACCAAATTTCAGCCAAATCCGTTCAGTAGTTTTTGCGGGAAAGCGTAACAGACAGACAGAGTTACTTTCGCCTTTATAATATTAGTAGGGATTAACAAATTGAAAGCGGGACTTGACGTGATTTTATAGAACATACGTGGGACACTCAGAAAGTTTTGAGAAACTAGAAAACTGACTTCTATGGATAAAATATTTTAATTGAATCTTTTCTAAGAACTCTCCACCAGCCTCTGTACAAAGTTTCATGCGTCTGAACCAATTTTCGAAACATTTTTCCAGTCCGCAGCAGACACCTCTTCACGGCCTTCTCGAACGCTGCTAGCGCGTCTTCCTGCGATGAAAACTGTATCCCTTTCAGCTGATTTTTTATTTAAGGGAATATAAAGAAGTCACACGGCGCCAGATCAGGGCTGTAAGGAGGGCGACCCAAGACTCTGACTGGTGTGGTGTCCAGGAAGTCGCTCGTTTTGAGCGCTGAGTGCGCGGGCGTGTTGTCATGGTGAAGCAGTACCGCGCGGAGCTCGGAGTTCGGTCGCTTGTTGCTTCATTGCAGACAAAACTTCTGGCACACATTTTGTGGTATACCATTTGGAGTTGATGCTGCTTTGGTCTCGTAATTGAATTGAAACCAGATACCCCGTCAAAGTGAAGAAACTAGCGATCAAAATTTTCCCTGCGCTTCTCGATCGCTTCACTTTCGTAGGCGTCGGTTCGTTTTGAAACAGCCAAACTGTCGACTGACGCTTTGTTTCTGGATTGTATTGATAAATCCAGGATTCGTCACTTGTCACAATGTCATAAACGCGCCGAGACGATCCTGCTTAAACATTTTTAATAATGTCACGGCACCACTCCACGCGGGCCTGCCTCTGAGCTTCGGTGGGGTTGTGCGGCACCCAGCGTGAAACTATCCTCCTCACGCGAAGGTGCTCGTGTAGAATCTTGTGAACGCTTCTCGATCCAATCTGCAGTGTATTAACAAAAAAAAAAAACATACAGTCGAATTGAGAACCTCCTCCTTTTTAAAATCGGTTGAAAATACAGCAAATAGTAAAAATACAAGACCAACAGAGTACAGCCCTCCCGGTAACTTGCGGTGTCCCGCAGGGCTCCATCTTAGGACCTCTGCTTTTTTAAATTTATGTTAATAATATCTGTGACATAGGTTTACATGGACATTTAACTTTATATGCAGTTGATACGTGCCTGTTCTACTTTAATTCCTCGATATACGACTTTACGTCACTCGAACAAGAAGATCTGAATAAACTTTTTGATTGGCTCCAGGATAATCTCCTAACCATAAATATTTTTAAAACTTCCTATATTATTTTTAAGGATAAAACAAACATATCCCTTTCTATCAAGCTCTGACCATCACGAATATACCTATCCGAGAAAAAAGCTGTGAAAAATATATAGGCCTGAGAATGGATTCACACCTGTCATTGAAACACTTAAATAGAATATATTAAAAATAAGCTGTCATCCCTAACGGGCTGCCTCCGCTCCGTAACACAGTACGATGCATTCCACATCATATTAAATTCACCATATATAACTCTCTTGTCAGATCACACCTAGTTTATTTATTAGAAATCTGGGGCAGCGTACCAAAAACTAAAATTTCTGAACTTCAAGTAGCTCAAAATAAACAAATCAAAATGCTTTTTAAGTATCCCATATCTTCTATAATATAATAAAACTGTAACGGGGCCGTGTCTGTACATGAAATATTTTTGGAAAATAATAACTGTGGTGGACATTACTAACGATACAGAGGCCAAAACAAAAACTTTTGGAATTTTTGTCTGTCTGTATGTTCGTGCATCACGCAAAAACTACCAGGCCGATTTTGATGAAATCGAAAGGATTAAAGTGATTTTTTGTATAGAATTTGTTGAGGGGGTGGGAAGTGACAAAGACTGCAAATCCGAATAGCCCGATACAGTTCCTGAGGTGCCTGGCGAAAACTTATGTCCACGCTTGCTCACCCTCAATAAGAGTCGTAAAAGCTATGTCCACGCGGGCGAAGCCGCGGGCAAAAGCTAGTATTACATAAAGAAACAAAATAAATGAACGTTGAACAACTTTATATTTATCTAACCTGCCTACTTATCCACAAAGTCTTTAACAAAACTATGCACACAACTATTTCACTTACCCAACAACTTATCATTGAAATCTAATCATAGGCCGTCCGGCCGTTCTATCTAACCGCTTCGCCTTTTTTTAATGATAGGTACTTTTGCATAAATTTGTTATTAAGCATTAAAAATCACCCAACTTTCGCCCAGATTTGAGAGCAAATGAATAAAAAAAATATGAAACCTAATCTGAGTCCGGCCGTTTTATAAAACCGATTTGCCTTATTTTTTTAAATGAAAGGTATTGGATGCACAGATTTGTTCAAGCACTGGAAATCACCCGCGCGAGCGGCTAGTAGCTCGCGCGTTGCGCTCCCTTTACAATGTAATCCGAGTTCATCTGCCCGTTCTGTCCAACCGATTTGCTTTTTTTTAAATGAAAGGTAATGATGCACGGATTGGTATTGGATGCACAGATTTTTCCAAGCACTAGAAATCACCCGCGCGAGCAGCTAGTAGCTCGCGCGTTGCGCTCCCTTTACAACGTAATCCGAGTCCATCTGGCCGTTCTATTCAACCGATTTGCTTTTTTTTAAATGAAAGGTAATGATGCACGGATTTGTAATCGAGTATTGAAAATCAGATAATTTTCGCCCTTCTCAATGCATCAAAAAAAAATGAAATCTAATTCTAGTCCGTCCGGCCGTTCAGTCGCACCCATTTGCCTATTTTTTTGTAATGAAATCTATTTATTAATTTGCTATTAAGCATGGCTAACTATTGGGTCAATAAGATATGAAGTAATTAAGAGTCCATATTCAAACCATCGATTCGAAAAGAAGAAGAAGAAGCATTGAAAATCACCTTACTTTCACCATTCTGAAATAAATAAAAAATATGAAACCTTATCCGAGTCCATCCGGCTCCGGCTGTTATATCGAACCGATTTACCAAATTCTTAGAAATAAAAGGTATTGATGCCCAGATTAGTCATCAAGCATTAAAAATCCCCTAACTTTCGCCCTTCTGAAATAAATAAAAAATATGAAACCTTATCCGAGCCCATCTGGCCGTTATATCGAACCAATTTGCCAATTTTATTAAAATAAAAGGCATTGATTTGTCATCAAACATTAAAAATCACCTAACTTTCATCACCCTTCTTAAGGTATGCCCAAACGCGATTTTCGTAGCTTACGTTCTCAATATCACCGATTTTAATTGAAGTGTGCAGTTCGATTTGGTCTAAGAACACTTGCTGGAATGAGCTCAATGAATGGTTGAGTCAGAGAGAAGCTAGATGTGAACATTCAACGCGCACATTCTTGAACACCGTGAAACGTTAATGGCGAGACGCTTGCGGGTTGCGCGTCGCCCGCCACGCACTCTCAATATCTATAATTTATTATTAAAATTTAAAGCTTTATTTAACTTTTAGTCAACTCTTGCAAACGATTTTAGAGCGATTTCCAGAATTCCAATTAAGCTGAAA
Organism: Coleophora flavipennella; assembly: GCA_947284805.1. Taxonomy (NCBI): domain Eukaryota; kingdom Metazoa; phylum Arthropoda; class Insecta; order Lepidoptera; family Coleophoridae; genus Coleophora; species Coleophora flavipennella. The sequence continues at coordinate 7,572,140 of OX369307.1, forward strand.
TTTGGTGTGAAGCCGTATTCCCGGTGACAATAGATCCTTTTGGTATTTTGCAGTTGATATGATGATGAACTTTGGACGTGAAATCAAGCTCTCAGGATCGTCTTTTATTTTCAATAGAATCATCTTTTTTTAATTTCGAAACGTATATTTATGTTCACATTTTGCACACTAAGCATTTGGCTTTTTAAAAGCTCTTTTGAAATAAAAGCTTGTACCTAAAAGTTTTTAGGTTTTTCGAATACAATATAAAATCTAATCCTTGTTTTATGTGTTTTTATTGATCTAAAGAAGGCTTTTGATACAGTAAGCCATAACTTACTGCTTAATGAGCTGGAGAGGATAGGTGTCATACGGGATGCATTTAAAATGTTCTTATCATATCTTGAATAACAAACATACAAAAAAAACATACAGTCGAATTGAGAACCTCCTCCTTTTTAAAATCGGTTGAAAATACAGCAAATAGTAAAAATACAAGACCAACAGAGTACAGCCCTCCCGGTAACTTGCGGTGTCCCGCAGGGCTCCATCTTAGGACCTCTGCTTTTTTAAATTTATGTTAATAATATCTGTGACATAGGTTTACATGGACATTTAACTTTATATGCAGTTGATACGTGCCTGTTCTACTTTAATTCCTCGATATACGACTTTACGTCACTCGAACAAGAAGATCTGAATAAACTTTTTGATTGGCTCCAGGATAATCTCCTAACCATAAATATTTTTAAAACTTCCTATATTATTTTTAAGGATAAAACAAACATATCCCTTTCTATCAAGCTCTGACCATCAAGAATATACCTATCCGAGAAAAAAGCTGTGAAAAATATATAGGCCTGAGAATGGATTCACACCTGTCATTGAAACACTTAAATAGAATATATTAAAAATAAGCTGTCATCCCTAACGGGCTGCCTCCGCTCCGTAACACAGTACGATGCATTCCACATCATATTAAATTCACCATATATAACTCTCCTGTCAGATCACACCTAGTTTATTTATTAGAAATCTGGGGCAGCGTACCAAAAACTAAAATTTCTGAACTTCAAGTAGCTCAAAATAAACAAATCAAAATGCTTTTTAAGTATCCCATATCTTCTATAATATAATAAAACTGTAACGGGGCCGTGTCTGTACATGAAATATTTTTGGAAAATAATAACTGTGGTGGACATTACTAACGATACAGAGGCCAAAACAAAAACTTTTGGAATTTTTGTCTGTCTGTATGTTCGTGCATCACGCAAAAACTACCAGGCCGATTTTGATGAAATCGAAAGGATTAAAGTGATTTTTTGTATAGAATTTGTTGAGGGGGTGGGAAGTGACAAAGACTGCAAATCCGAATAGCCCGATACAGTTCCTGAGGTGCCTGGCGAAAACTTATGTCCACGCTTGCTCACCCTCAATAAGAGTCGTAAAAGCTATGTCCACGCGGGCGAAGCCGCGGGCAAAAGCTAGTATTACATAAAGAAACAAAATAAATGAACGTTGAACAACTTTATATTTATCTAACCTGCCTACTTATCCACAAAGTCTTTAACAAAACTATGCACACAACTATTTCACTTACCCAACAACTTAACTAACAACCTCCGTGGCGTAATGGTATGTCCATTCGCTTCACACCAGGAGGTCGCGGGGTCAATTTGTAAGACTCGGTTTGGTTGGTGGTAGGGCATTTTCATAGCCCGCCTGGCTAGCTACCACCATCTTATCTAAGTCTTGCCGCCAAACATCAGTGTTAACAATATTAATGTGTTCCGGCTTTAAGGTAAGATAGCCAGATTCCCATTGCGTTGGGGAATCTTGGTAAGCCCGCTTCCATCTTCGGCATCATCGTCACTTACCATCAGGTGAGATGATGCCAAGGGCTTACCAATTGAGAATAAAATAAAATAAAACTAAAGTAAAAAACAACGAGATGCGCTAATTATCTGATTCTACAGAAGACATGTACTAATAATGGTAAAAAAAAATGTTTACTTTCGAGCGGACTACTTTCATATGTAAATAATGCGGAGTCATTAAACACATTTAAAGGTAAACTTTACCAACATGTATTTGAAGAGTACACATTATTAGCCAAATAACGATGTGACTCTGCAAACAAACTAATTTTTAATATTTTTTTTAAAAACAATTGCTCGAAAAGTGGTCCTTTATATGCCGGTCTAGTGTGCGCAAAATTGATTTTACCGCACGCGTGCTTTTACTTTACCACTTTTTTAATTTCTAGATCGATGGAACAAGATATTTCTAGCAAATAAAAAATATAATGTAACCAAAGGTACAGAATCTTCTTCAGGACTTTTGATAGAAGAATTTTAAAAGAGATAGGTTGTTCCTCTGTGAGGTTAGTACATAACGCTAGCTGATTAGATTCTCTTTGGACTATAACTTTGTGAAGAAAATAGAATAAATATGAATGAAGCGCATAGGTTACACCAAGGAATAAGACGTCATCTTTTCCAAGGCGGTTTTAATGCTTATAATAATATTATCCGTTTATTATCCCAAGTCTTATTGTAGTCTACTTATGATAATATTAAAAAAACTTACGCATGCGTACGTATGCTAGCTAAAATATGGCGCAATTTTCGTAAAACTGAATTAAGATGTTTAAGTTGTGAAAACAAATAAAATTATGAATAGTTAATAATTATGTGTAATAAAAAATATACTTATGTGTATGTATAATAAAAAAACAAAGTAAGATTACTCCGCGGAAATTTAAAATGGGTCACAAGTCGCGTAAAATGAACTTTAGTTGCCGAAACAAGTATTTTGTTTTTCTGTCACGGTTGTTTTTTTATTTTACCGGATTTCTCACAACTATATTGAAAAACGTTGTATGATACATAGGTGTATAAGAAAATAACAAACTCGTGACTATGGTAAACCCTCGCCTGAGGCTCGGGCTTACAATTGACCTTTTTACCACTCTTGTATCTTAAATAAATATTATGTTTCCAATACAAGCGACCACAAACTTAAAAATAATTTTAAGTATAATATTTATATTTTTCTCATGTAAGTGACTTATGTCTTTATGGGAATAAATATCTATAAACCTAATATGTGGTTTATGAGATCCATAACCCTTCTACGCTACGCACGCTACGAGGCTACGTAGACGCGTCGGCGCTCGTAGCCGTTTGCTTGTATCTGATTGACTTTGGCAGAATTCCGGTTCGCACGTTTAATAATATTGGTGTGAGTGAGATAGCATGACCATATTGACAATTGATCTGAAATGTCTTTATTCAGAGTGCAGCAAATCCCCAACTTTGCTTCATTAAACGCGCGAACCGGAATTCTGCCAAAGTCAATCAGATACAAGAAAACGGCTACGAGCGCCGATGCGCGACGTAGCCTCGTAGCGTGCGTAGCACGTAGCGCTACGTAAAAGTTGTAGTTAATTGCAAGTAATCCAGCAAATATAACATTGGAGATTGCATTAGATACATAAGTAAAATGGTTTGAAAATAATAGTTAGTATAATTTTTAGGGTTCTGTACCCAACGGGTAAAAACGGGACACCATTACTGAGACTTTGCTGTCCGTCTGTCCGTCCGTCCGTCTGTCACCAGGCTGTAGTTCATGAACCGTGTTAGCTAGACAGTTATTTTTTTTATATATTATACATCAATTCTGTGAAATTTTTTCACAGAATTGATGTTTAAAATAAAATATAATAAAATAAGTATTTAAGGGGGCTCCCATACAACAAACGTGATTCTTTTTGCTCATTTTTGCTCGATATTGATAACGGCAACAGGTACACGCTTAAAATATTCACAGAATATTGAGTTGTATTATTCACTTCAAAAATAAAAAGATAAATTAAAATAAATATAAAATTGAAGGGGAGCTCCCATACAACAAACGTGATTTTTATAGATAATGGTACGGAACCCTTCGTGCGTGAGTCCGACTCGCACTTGGCCGGTTTTTTTACTAATATAAGCATTTGTGGAAATTTGGTGGTCGCAGGGGCTTTCGATCCTTATTAATACCTTTGAACTCATATATTCATCATATCAGCCGAACGATGTCCACTGCTGGACATAGGCCTCCCCCACGGATATCCACGACGACCGGTTCTGCGTTGCCCACATTACTGAGCATACGATACGGTCAGTATCTGGATGGGTTTATCTGTTAGGTTTTTACAAGCTTTATATTAGCTTGCCGTGTTAGTTAGTTTATCCTGAAAGTTAGGGATAAATCTTGGAAGCTAAATTAGAACCACTTCCGGTTAACTATTGAGCTGAAATTTATATTTGCTTTTGTAGGTCCTTCATCCATAAAAGCCAATTGAAGTCGATCAAATGACTCATCATGTTTTGGGCCACATTTAAAATCGTAGAAAATCATCGCACGAAAATGTTCTCGATGCAGATCCATATTTAAATGAGACACAATAAATTAATTTGGCTCTCGAAAAAATGTGGAGGGAAATTCGAAATTTGAACAATGGTATTTTAACTTTTAATAACCAAAACTTCAAATTAAATACAAGTGGCCAGAGTCTTATAGACAAGAACTTTTATTCGTAAAACTTTCTGAGTGGCCTGGTATGAGCAGGTATTGATGTTGTTTTTACCTCAACGTTTTGACTATGCTTCGATAGCCGTGGTCGTGAGTAGGCTGAAGCCGGGTGTCATCGCCGCCGGCGCATCGCAGGAACACCTCCATCTACCCTCACTTCACTTTGTGAAGGGTTATATAATATGCTATATAAAATCACGTCAAGCCCCGCTTTCAATTTTTCTACTATTAAACTATTTTCATTACACTTTTCAAATTAGTATTTTAAATGTTTGTTCGAAGAAAAGGATACAAATACATAGCTCTCAGAATTTCTAAATTTAAGTGGCAGTGGGCGGGGCACATAGCTCGTAGAACGGATGGCCATTGGAGCAGCAAAGCTCTCGAGTGGCGACCGTGCACCGGAAAACGTACCGTAGGCAAGCCTCCCACTCGGTGGACCGATGACCTGATGAAGGTCGCGGGAAGCCGCTGGATGCGTGTAGCGCAGAACCGGTCGTTGTGGAAATCCTTGGTGGACAAAGATTTCTACTGTGCTGCCCGCATCCAGTGGCTTCCCATGAACTTTACTAGGTCTACGCTACGTTTTCCGGTGCGCGGTCGCCACTCCAGAACTTAATACTGCTCTTTACAGCTATCTGTTCTACGAGCTATGTGCCCTGCCCACTGCCACTTCAGTTTAGCGATTCTGTAAGCTTCAACAACTTATATGTTTCACACCCTGGATACTTCATACAACGGGCCAGAAATGACATTTCAAAAAACGAATGACGGAACAAACAAAATGGCGGCGAAATCCTATACGTTCTGCAACCAAACTGTGACCAATCTGTATCAATCTGGGTGACGAGGGGGTGAGAGGTCGCAATCTAGAGAGCGGCAGGGAGTGTCCATACTGTATGTTAGTATATACTTAATATAAAGTTTATACTTTGCTTGTGTACAAATCAAAAATAAAGTAAGCTCAAAAGCAGGCCATGACTAGTTAAGTATAGTTCCATGAATACCCTTGCATCAGAGTTGAGAAATTTAAAATTATAATAACCGGAGCAACGCCAAGCAACGTGCAATCTAAAATTGTATTTAAGTTAAAGTTAAGTTTTAATTAAAAACCGCTGGGGGCACTTTGTTTAGCAACGCAAAACATGGCAACTGTGCAACAACGTTCGAAATTGTTATACTTACTGGTTTTTTAACTTCCCGTACTTAATCCGTTGCTTGACTCCATTGATGGATCTAACAATACATTTTCCTCCTCTTCAATCCATTTTTGAAACTAATGGATTCAATAATGTTTGAAAAACCTTAAAAACCTGAAAGATTAAGCGCGTCAAATATTGCACTTTCCAATTTGATAACGTCATATTCTTGATCTCGGTTAATCAATAGATTAATCGTATTCATGATCTCGGTTAATTAATAGGTAAATCATATTCTTGATCTCGGTTAATCAATAGGTTAATCATATTCTTGATCTCGGTTAATCAATAGGTTAATCATATTCTTGATCTTGGTTAATCAATAGGTTAATCATATTCTTGATCTCGGTTAATTAATAGGTTAATCATATTCTTGATCTCGGCTAATCAATAGGTTAATCATATTCTTGATCTCGGTTAATTAATAGGTTTATCATATTCTTGATCTCGGTTAATCAATAGGTTAATCATATTCTTGATCTCGGTTAATTAATAGGTTAATCATATTCTTGATCTCGGTTAATCAATAGGTTAATCATATTCTTGATCTCGGTTAATTAATAGGTTAATCATATTCTTGATCTTGGTTAATCATATTCTTGATCTCGGTTAATCAATAGGTTAATCATATTCTTGATCTCGGTTAATTAATAGGTTAATCATATTCTTGATCTCGGTTAATCAATAGGTTCCCGAATGAAACTATAGGAAGAAAACTGTATCTCTGGAATGACATATACAAAGTGTTGATTTGGTCGACAACGCCCTTTTCAGGAACTGAACTACTTTTCTTATTTATTAAAAAAAAAAGACTTTTTCATACAAATCGATCAGATGGTGACTAATATTGCATGGAGAGGCCAATTATTATTTTTTTGAGAATTTACTTTGTGTTCCTTGCAAAAAATTGTTCAGCTGCATGAGTAGAAGCCCTTTTGAAAAGGGCGTTGTCGACCAAATCATCGCCCTATATGTTAAAATGAAACCTTAACCAGTTAGATTAGGCTTATACAATATTTGCTATAGGTAGTTACAAAATTATTCTTTTGATCCCTAACAATCGGGGGTACCGGGGGGAATTAAAAGAGCCCTTTGATTTTCCTTTGGCCGAGCGTGTCGAATAAGGTATGTCGGGGAGAATTAAAACGTATTGTACGGTATTTTTACCCGACTGCGACAGAAGGACGTTTATGTTTTTAGAGTCAGTCGTATCAGCTCATATACGTCCCCATCGAAGGGCTCGAGCCTACCCTGAATTAGGGCGATAGGGCCTTAGTCAACCACGCGGGCCCAGTGCAGGTTGGTCGACTTCACACACAACCTGCGAGCTAATTAGTAATCTGTGCTGCGAGTGTCTTCGAAGGCCTGTGCAGGTTTCCTCACGATGTATTCCTTCACCGTAAGAGCGTCGGATAAACGTACATATGAAATCTAAATTCGAAATCACATTTGTACGTGGCAGGTTCGAACCATGACCTCCTGGACCGGACTAGCCATTACGCTACCGACGCGTTTTTTTTTTGTTTTTTTATTATTAGCAATTGGTAAACCCTTGACAACATCTCACCTGGTGGTAAGTGACGATGTTGCCGAAGATGGAAGCGGGCTTACTATGATTCCCCAACGCAATGAGGAACTGGCTATCTTATCTTCATGCCGGAACACACCAATGATATCAACATTGATATTTGGCGGCAAGACTTAGATAAGATGGTGGTAGCTAGCCAGGCGGGCTTAGAAAATACCCTACCACCAACCAAACCGAGTCTTACAATTGACCCCGCCGGGAATCGAACGCGCGACCTCCTGTGTAAAGCCAGTGAACTTTGCCTCTAAGCTACGGAGGCGGTTAAAATACGGCGTTTTAGAGTGTATGTGTGTAACTATGTATGAACATTTCTTTGGCATGCTGTGTAGCCTAAACGGCTTGATGAATTTTTAAGTGCGAAGTGTCGTTAGATTTATATGTCGATACATTTTTACCAGCCAGCCAAAACAGAGAGGGTTTTATGCAGTCAGATTTTTAATTTTTACACCTTACAGCAGATATTTGAAAATAAATGTTAGGTACCAACCCAACCGCCTCCGTGGCGTAATGTTTGTTCTATTCGCTACACACTAGGAGATCGCGGGTTCGATTCCCGGTGGGGTCAACTTGTAAGATTCGGTTTGGTTGGTGGTAGGGCATTTTTTAAGCCCGCCTGGCTAGCTACCACCATCTTATCTAAGTCTTACTGCCAAACATCAGTGTAAACAACATTGACGTGTTCCGGCCTGAAGATAAGATAGCCAGTTTCCATTGTGTCGGAGAATCTTGGTAAGCCCGCTTCCATCTTCGACATCATCGTCACTTACCATTAGGTGAGATGATGCCAAGGGCACAATACCCTTTTTTTTTATTCACAATTGGTAAACCCTTGACAAACCTCCACGCAGACGAAATCGCGGGCAGTAGTAATAACAAGTAGTAGTTATTTAATGCATTTATATGAAACGTTGTGCACAGATTTAAGATACAGAATTAAGAATAATTGTTTAGTTGCCGATACTGAGTAGTGTCTTCAGAGGACTGCAAAACCAATCTGCGTCTTTCTTCCATGAGGTTTCTGGTGAAGTCCGAGATTATTTTTTTTCTGTTTGAACGGCGAGTTTTAAAAATCTTATGTTCATTTATTCAATCCAGAAACAATGTCAATTGTGTAGGACATATACCCTATAGGACATATAGACCCGACCGTTTGGACAATTTCCACGAACCTGTCGTTATAATCGTCCACATTCTCGCAGTCTTCTAGGCATTCGAAGCAATTGTGCAATTCGAGCTGAAAGTTCTCGGGGTTTTGGAACTGAATGGGCGCTGGTCAGAGCGTGGACTTCATCAATCGACATCTTTCTAGCTTGTTTTTTAGATTCAATGTGCCTCTTACCATACATGCGGTGATCGCTTCCTGTTTTTACAGACTTGATCACAGAGACATCATTGAATATTTGCCTTCTCGTCGACAAGATGAAGTCGATCTCGTTCTTCGTTACGCCATTGGGATGCAACCATGTCCACTTTCGCAGTTTAGGCTTTTTGAAGAAGGAGTTCATCATAAAGAGGCCCTCCTTCTCCATAAAGTCGGCCAGCAGCTGGCCACGTGCATTTCTCTCTCCATATTCATATCCAAACCCGATACCACCCTCGGACAGTTGGTCGCCCTCCCGGAAATAGTGCAGGTTTCCGGATTTAAGGATTATGGTGTCCTCCCCCTCTCTTCGGACTTCACACAATCCTACAATGTCCCATCATAACCTGCTCAATGCTTCCTCGAGTTCTGTTAACTTCACGTCGGTTCGCAGTGTGCGCGTGTTGTAGGTTGCCAGGGCCAGAGGTCTTTTGTTATGGTAGCCTGGCATCTGCCGGGGATTCTTCGCACCCCATGCCCCACCGTTACCTTGACCGCTACCGGAGTCAGGAATAGCGGGGCCGCCGGGGACTAGGGGCCGTTTTTTATTTGTGTCCATCATTGGGGGGTGTTGCCGTAATCGCCACGCTTGGCAGGCGGGTTGGCGATCGCAGTGTTGTTGCAAATTGGCTGCAAGTCACGGAAAGACGCTGTATAGTACGTTTTACGTTTGTACAGTACAATACAGATAGTCAATAAAGAATATTAAGTTAATTACCCAAGTACCTAATTAAATACAATAGATACTTAATACAACTTTTTTTCACCCGTTCAAACCATTTTCTTTAAAAAATGTAACCTACTTTTCTATTTATTCAACTAACCACTTACCTTTGCTCTGCGGATGTGCGTCGTCGTTTTTTCGGATTCACTTTCCGCTGCATCCGCGCTTTCAACAGTTTCCACATCCGCACCTTGTTCAGCGTCCGCACATTCGGTTTCTGTTGTTGCCGGATCAAAGGGGGTTGCGCATCGTTGTGCGTCATCCTCTGCAAATAAAGAAAACACTTACTAAAAAAAAATACGAGTGTGCTTTAGATCACACGACTGAAGTAAAACTTCTTTAGCTCCATCTATATGTCATCATCCTCATATCAGCCGAAGGAAGTGCACTGCTGGACATAGGCCTCCCCCAAGAATCTCCACGACGACCGGTTCTGCGCTGCCCACATCCAGCGGCTTCCCGCGACCTTCACCAGGTCATCGGGCCTGCCTACACTATGCTTTCCGGTGCGTGGTCGCCACTCGAGAACTTTACTGCCCCAACGGCCATCTGTATGTATGACAGTAAATACTTAGTTTTCAGAAAATAATCAAATCTTTTTTGTCATATAGACAGTTTATGAAAAGAGTTTTATTATCCTCTGAAAATGATCAAATCTTTTATATTTTATTTGATTGTTTTGACAACTGATATTGTTGCCTTGGCAACCAATATTGTTGCTTCCGTTCAGCTCGCCCGACGACAATTTCCGTAACGCTCTCGTCACGCATTCACTAGCTTACTGCCCAAGTCAAGCGTGCTTAACGAAGTTTTACTTCAATAACTAATTAAATAATGATTGAGAATCGCCAAGCAAGAAAATTCCTTGTCGCTGAGGAGATATAGTTGATTATGAAATGCAAAGCCCTCTCTAAGGGTCCAGACACACGGACTGCATTCCAGCTGCAAATTAGCTCTTTGTATGCAGTTAAGGCCTTAAGATAGGTCAAATGACAATATTCAAATCAAATTATTGAAAGACTTTGTAAAGCTATCACTATGGAAATAATACATAATATACGTAAAGTAATAAAAAATCGAAATAATGAATACAATTTTAAAAATATTACCACTTTTAATGTAAAAAAAAATAATCTGGACCCTGTTTTTGGTATTAATTGCAAAATTTCTCGAAAACAAATAGTTTATATTGAATGAAACCAACACATAAAAATCGGTGACTTTAAGACCTTTTATTTTGATTGAACACGTTTTTTTAAACTTATTTGAAAGTGAAAAAAAGTAATAAAGACATGTAAAAATCGAGAATTGGGCGTTTAGTTTTAACGTAACAGCCGCGTTGAAGCCCGCATTGATTTGATTTTAAAATGAATAGACTTACGTTTAATATTATTTAACACGTAACTACCTGCTCGGATTGAGGCATATTGAGGCGCCTTAAAGCGCAACTAGATTCATGATTCAAGGTATTTATTCAAAATAGGTGCAAATTACACTCTTTCTGATAGCCATAAAATAATAATAACATAATTTCATTTGTGAAAAATCAAGAAATAAACAGTCATAATTCAGTAGGTACTTGAAACAAACCAGATTATGTCATTAGAACATGAAACCAATATGACACGAAAATTTATACATAAAAATCATTGAATGTCATTGATACCTTTGACAAGAGTAGGCCTGTTCACACGGACAGCACCCGGTCACGAGTATAACACGAGAGTCAGCCATCGCTCCCATCAACCATATTAGAGGGAAAGGAACGACCCGGATCCCGATGCACCACCATGCGCACAAACATTTAAACGAGCATGCACCACTCAACTAACAAGGAGAACTGCATCCAAACTGCGACTTTGCAGCTGGCTTGCAGTCGAAATGCAGTCCGTGTGTGAGGACCCTTTCGCTCGTTTCCATGCTACTGCCCACAATCTCAAGAGTCGGTCCACGGAGACGTCTAGGTAGCAAAATCATGCCGGGAGTAAGGGGCGAGACGAGGAAGGTCGAGCCCAAACTGCCATAGTCACCGTTGTTCTGCCGTTTGGGACAACACATTCCAGAAGGCGTAGGAAGACGAGGACGTGACCAGTGACTAGTGATGTAGGCTTTAAAGCAAAATCAAAGCTGTTGACCAACTGAATGGTTTCTAACACTGTGGTACTAGTGTATATAACTATAAACCCAAAGTATACATATTAGTCAGCATATCAGCTCATATACGTCCCCACCGAGGGGCTCGAGCCTACCCTGAATTAGGGCGATCAGGCCTTAGTCGACCACATGGGCCCAGTGCAAGTTTAATTATCCTACTAATATTATAATCGCGAAAGTTTATAAGAACGTATGGATGTATGTTTGTTACTCTTTCACGCAAAAACTACTGAACGGATCTGGCTGAAATTTGGTAGGAAGACAGATTAGGACCTGCCGCTTGTGGCTCGCGTACTGCGCACCCTCGAAAAGTCATAGAAAGGTTGTAAGCGCGGGTGAAGCCGCGGGAAACAACTAATGTTTTTAAATTACCAACTGCAAGTTTAATTGTGTTTTTTTTAAATATACATTACCCAACTTTGTGCGAGTCCGACTCGCACTTGGCCAGTTTTCTTAATATTTATATTACTAGCTTTTGCCCGCGGCTTTGCCCGCATGGACATTTGAGGGTGATTGGTGGCGGCTCGCGAGCGTGGTCATGAATTTTCTCCAGATCCCTATCCCAGATCAGGCTATTCTGATTTGCAGTTCGATCCGTTGCTCCGTTGCGACGCCGACGTGCGCGACGTGCGCGAGCGTGGAAATGAGTTTTCCCTAGATCCCTCGGGAACTATGTCAGGATACGCTAATTAGTAAAGTACCTTAAATCCCTTTTTCCGGGAATATTAAATAACATAGTATAGAAGACCGTTATAAAGTTTCTTACTTCCAGTGCTTCTTGTCTCTCGGGAATCGTCGCATTCTTGAATGCAATTGAATATTAATATCCAGGTCCAATTGATGTAATAATTTAAATTCAGAACTTCAGAACTACCCACTTTTTAGGGTTCCGTACCCAAAGGGTAAAAACGGGACCCTATTACTAAGACTTCGCTGTCCGTCCGTCTGTCTTCTGTCTGTCCGTCTGTCACCAGGCTGTATTTTATGAACCGTGATAGCTAGACAGTTAAAATTTTCACAGATGATGTATTTCTGTTGCTGCTATAACAACTAATATTAAAAATTAGAAAACGTGAAAAAATACGGGGGTCTCCATATAAAAAAAGTAGTTTTTTTTAAACGTGAAGAACCTAGCGCCATCTAGTATGATGGTACGGAACCATTTACACTAGCGCCATCTAGTGTGCGGTTCTAACTCGCACTTGTCCGGTTTTTTGTGTAGGAAGTAAAGAAAATAGATAAATAATAATGATGTATGATACCTGTGTTCTCCTTGGGATCAGGCAGCGCGAGCAGCTGCCGGTACAGCTCGAGCTCGTGGTAGTATTCGCGCTCGTCGCTCTCGGCGGGCGCGGCGGCGGGCGCGCGAACCTCTGCTGTCAGTCCGTTTAGCACCAGCCGCCGCGCCGCCATATTGCCGTCAAAGCATCCACAAGTAGCCACAGGCTTCCGCACTTAGCCACTAAATCCACGGAACCCTTTCTCTTGATATTTTCAGGTACTTTCTCTTTGTTCCTATTATGTTTGAAAATACAACATCCGCACAATACACAGCCCACTTTGTTTAGTTTAGTTCTTTGTTGAGAGGTCCATAGAAATTATGTAGGTATTTCATAGACTTTCTAAGTATTTTAAAAGGAAACTGAAATAGATTTTCTTATAACTAAAAATATAACAATTCTTGCTGTCGGGTAAAAATCTCTTCATCGTTATTAAGTTTATTTCTAGTGCAAGAGATTTCAGATTAAAGGTATTAATTAAAAGTAGGTAGGTACAAATTACACTCTTTCTAAAATGATAACAACATAATTTTATTTGTAAAAAATCAAGAAATAAACAATCATTAGTTAATAATGTCAAAATACAATCCTTGAAATAAACCACATTATGTCAATAGAACATGAAAACAATGTGACAAAAAAGTTATACATAAAAATGATTGAATATCATTGATATCTTTGACAAGAGTAGGGCAGTTCACACGGACAGCACCTGGTCACGAGTATAACGCGAGATTCAGCCATCGCTCCCATCAACCATATTAGAGGGAAAGGAACGAATACCACAGGCAATACCTAACTGCACAGTACAAACACTTACTGTGTGAGGGGATGTATACTATCTAAACTAGTTGTTTTAAACTACCGAACAATAGTTTAACACTTTCACTGCCAGCAATATATACAAGGTTGTTTGACTTCAGCCAGCCTAGGCAACAGCCTGCCCGCATCCCCTGTTGATTTTGTTGTGGCACATGTAAGACATGGTCTGAACATAATAATTAATTTATAATTTTAGATCCATAATTCATGTGCACGCCAAGGTCCTCCTTATACCTCATACATCATAATATGATCTTTTTGAGTAGGCCAGTAGGTATAATAACTACGGATTTAGAGGATCATTTAGCAGATCCCACGGTGTACCCAATGCATTTCAGTCTTAGCCATCTGTGGACTCCACGGCCTGCATTTCCCCAAAGAACCCCTAGTCACAACTCAAAAAAAAATTGGACCCTTTCTAACAAAAATGCTCAAAATTGGTCGATCGGCTGATCGATTTGTATGAAGAGTTCAAAATTTTTTAGCGATTTCAGCAAAGTCATAGAACAAAAGTTTCTCGACAATAAGGCTAGCCTGTTATACTCGGAATCTTAGGGCCCGCCGGTGGATCCCTCGGCAGTGAAAGTGTTAAATTGTAGTGTGGGGACGAGTACGGCAACTTGGCTACGATAGTAAACAAGTTATTTAGATACAGATAATATTATACAGGATGTAACAAAATTTGTGTTGGATCTGTTAACTGGGGATTCTACTCATCATACTAAACAACTCTCTCCAAAGAACCCATAGTCATTTCACCAAAAAAAATTGGACCCATTCAAACAAAAATGCTCAAAAATAGTCGATCAGCTGAACGATTTGTATGAAGAGTACAATATTTTTTTGCGATTTCAGAAAAGTGTGTGTTGTATAAGTGACTCTACAGTCCAAGATGTCGACAAATATGTATGTATACCTGGGAAAAACAGTCAAGTTGGTAGATCCAACTTCGAGACAGAGATCAATCGTCGAATCCAACTCGGCTAGGCAGCGTTCGGGATGCTTCGCAATATATTCACGTCCCGAAAACCGCAGTGAGTCAATAATAAGGTCTTTGACCAATGTGCGTTACTAGTGATGAGATACGGAAATAAGACATGGTCGCTTACTGTGGGCCTCATAAGAAGGCTCATGGTCACCCAGAGGGCAATAGATTGAGGTATGCTCGGAGTTTCCTTACGCGATCGAATCAGAAATGAGGAGGTCCGTAGGAAAACCAAAGTCACCGGCATAGCTCAAAGAATCGCTAAACATGAGCGCGCCACATAGCTCGTAGAACAGATGGCCGTTAAGGCAGTAGAGTTCTCGAGTGGTGACAGCGCACTGAAAGCTGAACCGTAGGCAGGCCTCCCACTCGGTAAACTGATGACCTGAATGCCGGGAGCGCATGACCGGTCGTTGTGGAAATCCTTGGGGGAGGCCTTCGTCCAGCAATGGACGTCTTTCGGCTTTATGATGACGATATGAATATTAAAAACTTTTTTTATTATTCACAATTGTTAAGCCCTTGGCATGATGATGATTGACCTGATGATAAGTGACGATGATGGCGAAGACGAAAGCGGGCTTACCAAGATTTCCCAACGCAATGGAGAACTGGCTATCTTATCTATGCCGTAAACATTGATGTTTGGTGGCAAGACTTAGATAAAATGGTGGTAGCATGCCAGAAGGGCTTAGAAAATGCCCTTCCACCAATTAAACCGGGTCTTATAAAGTTAGATGCCGCCGGGAATCGAACCCGCAACCTCCTGATGTGAAGCTAATTAACTGAACCATTACGCCACGGAGACCTTTAATTGAAAAAAATTAGAGTTTAAAAAAACTAAAAAACACGCTTTTAAAGTACATCAGACTAAAAAGTAAAAAATAATTCCTAATATAAGTTGAAAATAATAATTAACAAAATACTAGTATTATTGTGAAAAAGCGTGGGGCACTCTGTGCCATATTTTTCGTCTATCGAGCAACCCACACTTTTTCACAATAATACTAGTAATTTGTTAATTATTATTTTCAACTTATATTAAGAATTATTTTTTACTTTTTAGTCTTGTGGCGACATCTGCAGCACCCGCCACTAACAACTACATACCTCAGCTCAAGACTGAACCATAGATCAAAGAGAGAGTTGCATCTTCACCTCGATAGATGGCACCATCATCGCAAGAAGGCTATTAACAAAGCATCTACAACGCACTATCTACATTTCCTTGCTCATAAGCATATATACAAGAACCAACCACACGCGGTTGGTCCACGGCCGGACCCCAGGCATACCACCTCGCCTGGCGGAGATATCTCCCTTTGCTCTCGAGAGTAGGAGCACATCCGTTCCTATAGTCTTATGTACTTTAAAAACGTGTTTTTTAATTTTTTAAACTCTATTTATTTTTTAGTTCAAACTTATGAAATTATTATATTGTGGCTGATTCTTGATAAGTCTACAAAGTTTGAATTAAATCTGTCCGTTTAAAGTGGGTCAAAATCGAGTCCAAACATACAGGTGAAGCTAATAAAAGCGTGATAAAAACAGTAAAAACCTATATAAGTTTAAAAAAAAACAGTTATCAAAATGATAACTAAGTTTTGAATCCGTTGGTCTCACGGTTACATAAGTAGCAGGTACCTAGGTATATGTCCATTGTCCAGACTAATAGCACACCCCCCACACTGTATATGCAACGGTCGTGAAATGAAAATTCTAAAAACAAATGAAGGAGCAAACAAAATCACGGCGAAATCTTATGCGTTCGAGAACCAAACTATAACCAGTCTGTATCAATCTGGGTCTCTTCTTCTTTTCGAGTCGACGGCAAACTCAGGATAGTCCCGTCCCAAAACCGAGGCACGCAAATTGCCTTGTCAGGGGCCTGCATCAGGTCCTCCCGCGTGCAGGTGACTGGGCTAGAAGGACACGTAATGAGGTGGTCCATCCTTTGAGGGACCGCACCACACCTACAAGTTTTCTTGACTTCGGCCAACCTGAGTCCGGAGTCTGTTAAGAGATTTCCAGGTCGACCATGGCAACTTATATCCAGGTGAGGGATGCTCGGAGATCGGAACAAAGGGACGACTAATAGAGACTTTTCTTCCATAGTTCAACTCTCGTTTCTAGAGGGTCGTCTGTCAGGGGGGCGACACGGTGTGCACTGTTTTTACGGCTTTTCAGCCTTTGTGGCACAGAAGAATGATTGTGTAGAGGGTGCCGAGTGTCGATCACCATTTTGATTTTTTCGAGGGAGCTTACCAAATCCCTGCGGACTTTCGGCGGCGCAATTCCAGCTAGCGGATTTAGCAATTGCACAGGTGTCGGCATCAGACATCCAGTGATACTCCTGCACGTTTCCTTAAGTGCTGTATCCACCAACTTGGCGTGGGCCGAGCGGCTCCACACTGGGCAGGCATACTCGCCCGCTGAGAAGAAAAGCGCCAATCCTGTAATCCGCACAACATCAGGCGAAGCTCCCCACTTGGACGAAACTAGACGGCGCAACAGGCTGTTTCGGGAGTGAACTTTCTGCTTGATGTTATCGCAGTTTTTTCTAAAGTTCCATGAGCGGTCCAGAAAAACTCCCAAGTATTTGGGGAAGTTACTGTGCTCGATGGGCACCCCAGGCCAGGAGATGTTGAGTTTACAGCTCTCCTGGGTGACGTGAGGGTGAGGTCGGAATCTAGAGAGCGGCAGGGAATGTCCATACTGTATGTTAGTACTAATATATATACTATGCTAATAGTCAACTGTGAATCACCTTCGTGGCGTGGTGGTTAATCCTCTCGCTTCTCATCAGGAGTTTACAGGTTCGATTCCAGGTGGGGTCCAATTTTGTAATTTGTAAGTTTCGGTTTAGTTGTTGGTAGGACAAAATATCTGCCTGGCTTGACAACTACCATTTAATTTGTATCTAAGTCTTGCCAGCAAACATCAATGTTAACAGCGTTGCGTTGGAGAATTAGGTAAGCCTGCTTCCATCTTCGGCATCATTGGCAATTATCGATTGTCATCATCAGGCGAGATGATGCCAAGGGTTTACCAAATTGGCATTATCCAGTTATTTATAAGGAGTGCAAATAAAAAAAAATGTAAATGTGAAAAGTAATTAGTTTTCAGAGAATAAATTCAAGACTCATGTCAAAAAAGAGCATTTGTCATTTTACAAGCTTTTATATAGTTTCATCTGTCCCGGTTTTTGTATCGAAATCTTGAAAGTTAAATTTGACCCACTTCCCGGTTTCCGATTTAGCTGAAATTTTGAATGCATATGTATATCGCGTGACAATGCAATAATAAAAGCTTGCTCTTGAAAGTTTTTAGGTTTTTCGAAATTTTAACATTAAACACTCTTTTCTAATAAAAGCTTATACTCTACTCGTATATACGAGTATTTATTTAGTACTTTTTGCATTATTATTTTTTGTTTTTGTTAATTTTCTAATAAAGTACTGCACCAATTTTGATAAAATTTATATGGGACCACAGAGGAAGCATTAGCTTTTAAATAAAAAAATAACCATCAAAATCGGTTCACCCAGTCAAAAGAACTGGGGTAACACACATTAAAAAAACTAACAGTCAAATTGAGAACCTCCTTCTTTTTGGAAGTCAGTTGAAAACTATATCCACGCGGGTGAAGCCGCGGGCAAAAGCTAGTAGGTACATAAAATGTGTTTGGTACTCAATATTCATATTATAGCAGTAAGCTTTCCAAATTACCTAATAATAATAATAAATAAAATAACATTGAGTAATTTAAGTATATTAATATGCCTCATTATCAAGTTTTCACAATCGCACCCACTCAATAACCTTTTGTTTGCCAAAACTGAATCCCTAAATTAATTATCTAATTCTCGTTACTTACTTGTCCAACTTAACAATATTGTAATTAATTCAATCTTCAATTGTTTTGCTTTTCTGTGCAAGAGGTCCTCAATCTATTTCATCATCATCATCATATCAGCCACAAATCGTCCACTGCTGGACAAAGGCCTCCCCCAAGGATTTCCACGACGACCGGTCCTGCGCTGCCCGCATCCATCGGCTTCCCGCGACCTTCACCAGGTCATCGGTCCACTATTTTAGCCGACTCCAATTAAACGAAAGAGGTTTTCAAGACGTTGCGAATTATTTTTATCCAACTGCCCAAAAAGGATAGTAATGCTGTCGTCCTAACGAAGAATGCAGTGAGGACGGTTTTTTCGTGAAATGAGTTAATTATTGATTCGGAATCGGCAAAACGAGCTCTATATGATGATTTGTTCCTCGTAAAGATATTCTGGAGAGATACAACTTGTTTGACAAGAATGCAGTATGGAAGCTTACCTCAAATTACGTTAAATAATATTTGTTGAATTATCTCAATTACTAGTAATCAGTAATGTAGTACTACAACTTGTTGTTATTACAATAAGGTGAATGAATGCCAGTGAATAATGCAGTAACCCTCGTCTTTACTGCACTTTCACTTGTAAAAGTTGTATTCGAATCCTATAGCTGTGCAAACATAAAGTGTTATTCATTAATAGGGGATCGGACTGCATCAATAATAAAATCTGAAATATGATTTCCTAAATTGCTCTCCTCTTGAAGTTTCAAAAAAACCTTACTGGTTTTGTTTTTCCATCACGTCTTCCATATTTAATTGATCAAATTCACAAAATAAGTTCGTCAATGACGCTTGAAATCTATGACGTCACTTGTGGGTATTTCAAACATTTTTAGAACAAAACTTCGTTTTTGTCAGATCATAGAATGTAACTCATATGACAGTCCGATCCCCTATTATAACCGTTTCAATAAACTTACAACGAGAAGGGTTAGCTTAAAAAAACCTTGGAATTTTTATTAATTTTATGTATAAAAAAGAAATTTGAAAATGGTAACACTAAGGTAGTAAAAAAACTTAAAAAACAAGAATAAACTTTAGGCGCCATTTTCTCGAAATTATGAAAAAGTGTCCTTACTACAGTCTTCTTTAGGACGGCAGAATGTGTATGTATGTATGTCTGTTTCTTTGGCTGAGCCTGTAGCCTAAACGATTTTATGGATTTTAGAGTGCGAGGTGTCGTTAGACTCGTCTTGATCTCGAAAGTGATATAGGATAGATTTTAACCCGACTGCACAAAAAGAAGGGTTAATGTTTTTCTGCAGTCATGTTTTTATTGATGTGTAACATCTTTGCTCTCGCTTTCCTGCAATTTGTGGGAGTGATTTCGTGAAATGGGACGGAAATGTGTAACAGGAAATGCGAACGTTTTTTAATTCTCGAAAACTAAGGTTGTCATAGCCATGCCGCCTAGTGTGATGGCAAAGGCAAAGATGACATACTACTATTCGAAGGGTCGGCCCGTGAATGTACGACCCGATAATTAATTAATTTCATAAGTATTTTGTCATATGTTACACATCATATGTGAGTACTGTAGGTCTCGTTTTTTTTTTATTAAATAAGGTAGCTTATTTATACAATACAATAAATGTTTATTCAGTGATATGTACATGTCAATATTTGAAAGGTTTTTATATGGTACAGAGTAGGTATATCGCTGAAAAGGTATACTTAGCATATTATGCTGACATTATATCGACCACACCGCTGATTTATCTATATCTAATAATATTGTTTGTATATAGGGAGCAATCTCTGTAACTACTAAACTGATTAAAAGCTAGACTATCCCTTAGTAAGATATGACAAAAAAATTATAAATTAGAAAATGATTCGAAATGACTTTTCGTGCTTGCAAGCCGCTTGCGGCACGTACACCGCGCAGCCTCGAATACACTTTGTATACGTTCGGGTGAAACCGCGAGCAAAATCTAGTAATAAAAACCTTAAACTTTTAGGTACAAGCCTTTGACATTGCATTGTCACGCGATATACATATTGCATGCAAAATTTCAGCTCAATCGAAAACCGGGAAGTGGGTCAAATTTAACTTGCAAGATTTCATCACAGACTGGGACAGGTGAAACTAAATAAAAGATTATAAAAATATAGATATTTGAAAACACCATATAAACATGTGCCGACATTGATTGAGAGTAACAAAAACTTTGCCAAACTTTGCTAACCGCGCCTCTTGTTTATTTCTTTTATTGTTTTTTACAATTTTACTTCAATTATCCTCCCAATGCACTTTTAAGTATTTCTGAATAGTTTTACAGTACTGTGAAACACTTATATGTTTTTGAATGGGTTCATAATAATTGTGTACATTGGATAGGTGATATAGTTCTGCAATACGAGTGGGGTGCGAGCGACGGCGAGCCCTCCACTTAGGCACGGAAACGGCGCGCGCCCGCCTCCGCCGCGGTCAACGCACGGACTGACTGATTCAGTGATGCCAACTCTATATGTCAAAAAGTCGTTAGTCGTACGCTTGAAAAGTCGCTATAACAATATAAAATTATGCACTATCAAAATATTAACCTCGTTTCGTTTGGCCGGCACTTTCAACTTTTGGTACGAAAATGTACGGGAAGTGAATGGTCTCCTTTTCTGTTTTTAAAAAATCTTTGTACACGTCTTCTGCCATTCTTTTGCAACTTTTGCTGCAAGGTCTGCTGGAATAAATTTCTTATAGAAATAAGCTGTACCTTTTGTATGTTCTTGTCTAGTTTAATGTTTGTTTGTCCCTATTTCTGTATACAATAAATTGTAAATAAATAAATAAATAAAAATGACAATTCTGTTCGTAGATGTATGGTATTACAGTGCTTGAAAAGTCGCTAAAATGTATGAAGCGTCGATTTTTTTTGTCGCTAGACTGCTCCGAAAATACGTTAGATCTAGCTACTAAGTCGCTAAATTGGCAACACTGTGACTGAAAGCCACCGCCACGCTCGCTGAACGAACCGTATAAATGTCTAATAGATAATATAAGTACCCTTTTATGTATATCCTGAAACGAGACACAGAATTGAAACGATGAGCAACCGGTCAATTTCTTGTATAAGTACCCTATTAATATCATCGAAAAACTTTGGGGAATCTTGGTAAAGCCCGCTTTCATATTCGGCATCATCGTCACTTACCAACAGGTGAGATGATTCCAAGGGCATACCAACTGTAAATACGAAAAAACTTTAAAAAAGAGTATTTATGCCAAATGTTTTGTGTGCCAAATGTGAATATAAATACACGTTTCTGAATTCTAAATATCTTAATGAGCGTAGGTGGCGTAACGGCTAGGGCCGCCGGCTTCAGTCCGGGAGGTCGTGGTTCGAATCCTGCCGCGTACCAATGTGATTTCGAATTTAGATTTCATATGTACGTTTATCCGACGCTCTTACGGTGAAGGAAAACATCGTGAGGAAACCTGCACATGCCAGCGGAGAAACTCGCAGGTTGTGTGTGAAGTCGACCAACCCGACTGAGCCCGCGTGGTCGACTAAGGCCCGATCGCCCTAATTCAGGGTAGGCTCGAGCCCCTCGGTGGGGACGTAATGTGAGATAATATGATGATGAAATATCTTATGACTAGTCACAAATAGATAATTAGATACACAAGTTGATTCTATATTATTCATAAACCGTGTATGTCGCAGCCAAATAAGCAAATTAGTATTTTAATTAGATGCCTAGCCCCTTAATTGACTACTGTGTAGAAACGCTTAATAACCGAGTCGGACGGACTTACACAGACGGTTAGGTTAGTTCAGAATGTCCGGTAATCTTCTTAATATATATAAATCTCGTGTCACAATGTTTGTCCTCAATGGACTCCTAAAGCACTTAACCGATTATAATAAAATTCGCACACCATGTGCAGTTCGATCCAACTTGAGAGATAGGATAGGGTAGGGTAGGGTAGTGTAGGGTAGGGTAGTGTAGGGTAGGGTAGTGTAGGGTAGGGTAGGGTAGTGTAGAGTAGTGTAGAGTAGTGTAGGGTAGGGTAGTGTAGTGTAGTGTATGTAGGGTAGGGTAGGGTAGTGTAGGGTAGGGTAGTGTAGTGTAGTGTAGGGTAGTGTAGGGTAGGGCAGGGCAGTGTAATGTAATGTAAGGCGGTACAAAGTTCGTCGGGACAGCTAGTCGCTATAATATTTTTCGAAAAACCAAAAATATGTAGTCTAAGCTTTTATTTGAAAAGAGTTTTTATTTAAAAAATTTGGCTTTTTTGCCCAATGTTATATAAGCTAGCTCAGTTTGCCCAATGTTATTTATGTAGGTACGCGACATTTCTAATTTCAAAAAGGCGAGCACAGTATAAAAAACGATCCCGGGACCTTGATTCCATCTCCCAACATATTAGAGGGAGGCTCCCATCAACCATATTAGAGGGAAAGGAACGACCCGGCTCCCGATGCGCCACCATCCGCACAAACATTTAAGCGAGCATGCACCTCTCATGTCAATGCTAAGATAAAAATATTAATAAAAAAAGAAGTACTACACTTATCATGTCTTCTCGCTTCCATGTCAATTCTTAGGTTGTTTATCATTTTATTACTATTAAACATGATTAGTAGTGTTGATAGAAGAAACACTGTCAACCCATACATTTTTGTCATTAAAATATTCGGATGTCTTAAAATAACCTTTTTAACAAAGAGTTCTTTTGACACAATTTTTAAACTGTTTTTCTGACAAATTTAAAATATCATCGGGTAATTTGTTAAACATGAGTGAGCATTGTCCCACAAAGGACTTATTAATTTTGCTAACTCTGGTATAACTTACTTGAAGTTTATTCCTACTCCGAAGATTACGACTGTGCCTGTCACTATTCAGTGAAAAGAGATGCAAATTTTTACGTACGTACATTATATTTTCATAAATATATTGACAGGGGAAAGTCATTATATTAATATCTTTGAACTTATCTCGGAGCGACTCACGAGAACGCATTCCATAAATCGCGTGAACCGCTCTTTTTTGTAGAACAAATATGGTATTTATATCAGCTGCATGTCCCCACAAAAGTATCCCATAAGACATAATACTATGGAAGTAGCTGAAATATACCAGTCTTGCGGTGTCTATATCTGTAAGGAGCCTGATTTTTTTAACTGCGTATGCGGCTGAGCTAAGCCTGCCAGCTAGTGTTTCTATATGCGGGCCCCATTGAAGCCTTGAATCTACAGTTAATCCTAGAAACACGCTTTGATTTACAAATTCTAATACATTACCAGCTAAGGAATGTATCCTTACTTGTTGTTTACTTCAATAACATTAGGTAATGTGAATTTAATACATTTCGTCTTTTTTGCGTTTAAGACTAAGTTATTTATGGTAAACCAATTGTATACTTTTGAAAGAGTGTCGTTTACTTCGTCAGACATATCAGTTTTTCTGTCAACCTTAAAAACTAGTGATGTATCATCCGCAAACAACACAATTTTCGACAGTGATTCAACCATGAATGGTAGATCATTGATATAAACTAAAAAAAGGAAAGGTCCTAAAATAGAACCTTGAGGCACACCCTTCTTAACCCGAGAACCCATTGATTTCGTACCATTTATTTGTACTTTTTGTGTCCTATTTACTAAATATGATTCTAACAGATCTAGAGCCTTATTTTTAACACCGTAATGATCCAGTTTTACAAGCAGAGTTTTATGTTCCACACAATCGAATGCCTTTGACAAGTCGCAGAAGATCCCTATCGCGTTTTGGGATTTCTCAAAAGCATCATATATGTTTTTAATGAGTTCAACTCCCGCGTCCGTTGTGGAACGCCCTTTTGTAAAGCCAAACTGCAGGTTATGGAGCAATTTATTGATGTTAAAGTGAGTCAACATTTGATTTAATATATTTTTTACAAAAACCTTACTCAAAACTGGTAGCACAGAAACAGGCCTATAATTACTAGGGTCTTTCATTTGTCCGGACTTGAAGAGTGGAACAACTTTACTAAATTTCATGAGATCCGGAAACACTCCAGTATCAATACAAATGTTGAATAGATCGGCTAAGTAAGGGCTAAAGTTTCAATTACGGACTTTATTCAATTAACAGACATGCCCAAAAAGATCCTCAGTTTTTTTTAGTTTCAACAACTTATAAGCTTTTACAATTGTGTGTGGATTAACTTTTCGAAATGTAAAGTCTTCTTCGCACTTTGGTACATTTTCAAAAAGTAATTGATTTGCGAGAATAGGCGACGAGTCGAGGCTCTCGGTTATTTTGAGTGGAACATTTGTAAAGAAAGATTCAAATTCTTCTGATACCTCCGAGGTATCAGAAATGAGCCCACGATCAGTTTGCAAGACATATTGTTTCTCTCGCGGCTTCGTTTTCCCTGTCTCTTTATTAATTACGTTTCAAACAGCTTTTATTTTATTTTGAGTATATTTAATTTTCTTACAGATGAAGTTGGCTTTAGCTGCCAAACAAACTCTTTTAAATAATTTTGAATAATTTTTAACGTACTCAACAAACTTAAGATCAAAGTTGTATGTCTTTTGGTTGTAAAGCAAAAACAAATTTTCTCTACTCTTGTTTATACCTACAGTTGCCCAGTCACTAAACTTGAATTTTTGATTTACATTAATTAAATTCAATTTGAATATATTTTCAAACTCTGTACAGAGCACTTCAAAAATAAGTTGAAAAAACTGTTCGGGTCTTGTTGATCTAACATTGAGTTTGGTAGCTTTTGGACAAGTACATCTTTGTACATCTCTAATCTTTGAGTAGTGATTATTTCTCTACTTCTTTCACATAGAAATAGTACAAGCTGACCGCTGTGGTCAGATTTTAAACAGTTTATGGTACTTTTTTGTCTGTGTTCGCAATTACAGAAAACATTATCTAAACATGTAGCTGATGTTGCTGTCACTCTAGTAGGCTCGTGAAACAAAAAATCTAGATCAACCGACTTAAATACGCTTATTAATTTTGTTGTTAAACTTGTTTTTTCAAGGATATCTACATTGAAATCTCCGCAAACAATGATAGATTTGTTAGCTTTGCTTAATATACTTAAGGCATCTTCTAATACATTTTCGAAAACTAAGAAATTTTCATCTTTTGGCTTCCCGCGATCTTCACCTGGTCGTCGGTCCACCGCGTGGGAAGCCTACCTACGCTACGTTTTCCGGTGCGCCGGACTTTAGAAACTAACATACATACATACATACAAATATTGCAAATAGAATATAAGCTTACCATTAGGTGAGATGACGCCAAGGGTTTGCCAATCCGGTATTTGACTGCTAGTCATTTGAGTTACTTCTTATCAACTGTCAAAAACGACATTTTGTTCTGATATTGTTCGTGTTACAAACTTGTGACGTCATTGTCATTGACAAACTAATTTAATGATTTTAATGAATATAAAATTGAAATTGGATTAAAATATGAAATGAATAAGTTTTTATAATTTTGTGGATAAATGCTATTTAACAATGTTTTTTATTTATTTTAGATACTGTCAAATACCTTATTGTGGATTAAACAACATTTAAAATAGCCAAATATGGATTTTACGCGATTTAAGAACATAAGGTTCTATCTACCTAACAGCAGCTACGAAATATTTTTAAACACCATTATTTAAAAAAAACATCATGCTCTTATAATGCCAAAGAGTTCTAAAAATATCCTCCGCGTCCGGATATTGCGGAAATTATTCCATTTCTCTCACTTTCAGTGGTTGAAGAAAAATCTGCTAAGCGAGTGTCGGACCACGCATACAATAGGCACAGTCAATTTGTATAATGGAGACGTGTAGACAGGGCAATCGTGCGGGGTGTGAGGGACGAGACGCGGCGGGGGGCCGAGCCCCAGATTCACAGAGTCAAATCTCGGGACACTCATACATTCAGGCGCAGGTGGCTCAGCCCGTTACTAGTGATGTCGGCTTTGACGCAATTATCGTTGACCATTTTTTTTATTATTCGAAAAAAATTGAGTACACAAGTAAACTTTGGACCCACAAAACTGAATGATTAGTTATATTGTAAAGGTGCTGTAGGGTTCCGGAGTTTATTGACGCCATTTGAGTTTGCGTTTACCATTCTCGACTTTATCTTAAGTTTCCATTTTAGGTGAGATATAGTTAAAGCACTTTTTTTTTAAACTGACGTTCGTGTGAAAATGAACCCAGACAAAAAAATATTTGGAGTGTACTCCATAACTAGCAGAATTGATTCATATATGGAGCCCGATATGAAAAGTAATTTTCGAAAAACCTATAAACTTTTAGGTACTTACAAGTTTTTGATATTGCATTGGCACGCGATTTACATATGCAATGCAAACTTTCAGCTCAATCGGACACTGGGAATCGGGGCAATTTAATATGCAATATTTCATCCGAACAAACATACATCATCATATCAGCCGAAAATCGTCCACTGCTGGACAAAGGCCTCCCCCAAGGATTTCCACGACGACCGGTCCTGCGATGCCCGCATCCATCGGCTTCCCGCGATCTTCACCAGGTCGTTGGTCCACTGCCGGTCGTTGGTCGTGGAAGGCCTGCCTACGCTACGTTTTCCGGTGCGCGGTCGCCACTCGAGAATTTTACTGCGCCATCGTCAATCTGTTCTACGAGCTATGTGCCCTGCCCACTGCCACTTCAGTTTAGCGATTTTGGTTCTCCTTCGGATTTCCTCGTTTCTAATTCGATGACATACATACATTGCAAATAAATAGAAGCTTGTAATATATTATTAAGTAAGAGGGGAGAAATCGACTTGTGATCGGTAAAGCGTTACTGTTACTTTTACCGTAATTACGTTTATTCAGTCACGAAGGCTAAGGCTACATTGCCATGGCATGCCAAACGCCGAACTCCGCGCAGGGCTGATCCCGGAGCGTTCCGTGCGAAGGCGGAGGTCGAGCTCCGCGTAGGGCAGAACCTTTTTCATGCGTGGCCGAAAATGAAATGTTTCATGAGTAAACTCCTTTCGCGCATCGGAGTTGACACGTACACTTTTTTCTCGCACATCTTTAAAAAATAATTTTAAACAAAAAAAAACAATTAAGTATAAAGTAAATAATAAAGTAATAATAAATAAAGTAAATTAAACAAATCAAGTCCGCATGCATATCTAAGGAACTGCGGCGTTGAACGTTCGCGCGCTCTACGTAATGTACACATTATACATGGTGTAACAAAATTGGTGTAGGTCCCGTTAACTGGGGCTTCTACTCATCATACTGAACAATTTTTGTTCTACGACTTTGCTGAAAACGTAAAAAAAAATCACTCTTCATACAAACCAATCAGCTGATCGACGGATTTTGTGCATTTTAGTATGGAGGGTCCAAATTTTTTTTTGAGAATCGAGTATGGGTTTCTTGGAGAAAAATGTTCAGTGTGACGAGTAGAACACCCAGTTAATGAGACCTACACCAATTTTGTTATATCCTGTATAGGGCACACTGAAACTAGAACAAAAAACCGGTCAAGTGCGAGTCCGACTCGCTCGAAGTAGGGTTCCGAAGTATTTTCAATAAATAAATGTTTATGTAAATAAACAAAATTATGCTTACAGTTGTCAGTTGGTAATATAACATTTTGTACGGTAAATCTATGAACTTTTGACAAATCCAACTGGACATCTTAAGTTTGTCGACTATTACTCCTAAACTAAGAAAGCCTACTCAGCCGTGATAGTTTTCCGATTAAATTGATTATATGTCCTACTATTTACAATTTTGTCTTGAAATGTCTTGAAATAGCGGTTTGGCTTTTAGAGAGAGGAGGGCGGGCACACTTGCCTCGAACAAAAATTTGCACTTTAAAGCTTAATATTTCGCAAGCCGACCTCTTAACCACAAAACGGTTTTAGCAAACCCTCAGTTGTTTTAAAAGATATATTCAACGATACCAAACATGGTAGGGTACGTTAGCAAAAAAATTCACTCCCTCTAAATTTTAGGTACCATAAAAAAAATCCAAGATTTTATTTTACATCTTTGTCAGCCTGATTATTATGTACACAGGCCAGCACATCAAGCTACACACTTTGGACTTTATACCATTCTTATGCCGAATGTGTATGGATTAGAATCGCGCTATGAGTGTATAGCTTGATGTGCTGGCCTCTGTACAACCCTACCAAATTACAGCTTTCTAGTATTAATAGTCTCTGAGCTAAGCCGCGGACAGACGGACAGACGGACATGGCGATACTATAAGGGTTCCGCGTTGACTTCGGAACCCTAAAAATTGTTTATTTTTCAAATAAGATAATCATCGTTTCTCGAAGTAATCACCCTTGAGTTTGATACACTTTTTCATACGCTCGAACCACTCATCGGAAGGCATGTCATTTACGTGCTCGTTGAACGTCACTATCGCCTCTTTTGCGCCCGTATAATTTAAACCGCGCTTCAAAGCCTTGATTATCGGGAGTAAGAAGAGGTCGCGAATCGCCAGGTCTGGACTGTACGACGGATGAGTCATAAGTTCGATACTCTTTGTACATAAGAAGGCGTTTCTTTTATTCGCGGTGTGAGGTGTCGCGTTGTCGTGATGAACAATGATGTGACTTTTCGGGCGTCTCGCTTGAATTTTTCAGTATACTATTCCAAAACAGCTTTTTGTTCTTGAAGTGAAACCTTGTCCAAGTGACTAGAGTTGGAAAAGACACAGGCCGCATATAAGAGTATACTTACGAACTGCGGCTAGTAACTAATTAGTAATCTGTGCTGCGGCGCTGGACGTCCGCGCGCCCTTTATAATGTACACACTATCGATTATTAACCATTTTTATTTTTATTAAATTTAAAATGTAGCATGACAACACACCTCCAGGTTCTGCTTTTTATTTTATAGTTTTTTTTTTTAACAAACGAAAATTATTTTAGTCATGAAAAAAAGGGTTATATACCACCATAGTGAAAAATCTTTTTTTTTTCTCACAAATGCCTCTAATTAATTTGATAAAGCTCTGTCCGTTATAATATATATTCTTATAAAATCGTAAACTAGACGGATCGGGCTGAAATTTGACATAAAGATAGCAACTACGACGAAGGCACCCGCTAAGAAAATATTTACTTATTACCGCGTGAACGTCAAAAAACGGGATCTGCGCAACGGAGCGTGCTATGCTCGGAGTTTCTCTGCGTGATCGAAACAGAAACGACAAGATCCGTAGGAGAACCAAAGTATACATAGCTCTCAAAATTGCTGAACTTAAGTGGCAGTGGGCGGGGCACATTGCTCGTAAAATAGGTGGCCGTCGGGGCAGTAAAGTTCTCGAGTGGCGACCACGCACCGGAAAGCATAGTGTAGGCAGGCCTCCCACTCGGTGAACCGATGACCGAAGGTGGCGGGAAGCCGCTGGATGCGGGCAGCGCAAAACCGGTCGTCGTGGAGATCCTTGGGGGAGGCCTATGTCCAGCAGTGGACGTCCTTCGGCTGATATGATGATGATGATGAAGAAGCCAAATATAAGATTTTGGATTTGATACTAATGCGAACGACTGCTCTTTCGTGATCCGGTCAACAAATTTGTATTGCAATTTGGACTTTGTACCGTTCTTAAGTCGTATGCATATAGATCAGAATCGTACTACAAGTGTCTAGCTTGATGTGCTGGCCTTTGTACATGGTGACTCGCACTTGACCGGGTTTTACTAACTGATGAGTTTAACAAATTTCCGGCAATACCTCTATAACCCGACTGCCTAAGAAGGCGAATAATATTTTTTGACCCGACTGAAAAAACACTTTAAAAACATACCTTAAAATATACAGGGTGTAAATAAAATGGTGTATGACCCGTTAACTGGGGGTTTTACTCATTATACTGAACAACTTTTCCCAAGAAACGTTAAGAAAAATTTTAATTAAATTGATTAGGCTATTTGTGAGTAATACTTTAACTGTCACGTGTATGACACATGTTTTTATCACTGCAAAATTTAACCATTTAATGTTAACTATTGTTAAAATAAATGTTATTTGTTTGGATTTTCCGCCACGGTTTTTTTTTTACGAGCTATATGCCCTGCCCGCTGCCGCTCCAGTTTAGCGATTCACATAGCTCACAGAACATGTATACCCAAGCCAAATTACAGCTTTCTGGTAGCAATAGTCTCTGAGCTAAGCCGTGGACAGACGGACTGAAAGACATGGCGAAACTAGAAGGGTTCAGTTTAATTAATAAAATGGATTTTTGCTCCAGAACACTAAAAATGTATACCTATATATTTTGATTCAACAATAAGACTATTCATAATATCAGCTCATATACGTCCCCACCGAGGGGCTCGAGGCTACCCTGAATAAGGGCGATCGGGCCTTAGTCGACCACGCGGACCCAGTGTGGGTTGCTCGACTTCACCACACAACCTGCGAGTTTCTCCGCAGGCGTGTGCAGGTTTCCTCGCGATGTTTTTCTTCACCGTAAGAGCGTCGGATAAATTAAGTAATAAGACTATTAAATTAAATTAATAAAATTTATTTAAAATACAACATTTTATTATCATAAAATAAAAAATACCTGGGTCATTTATTATAATAAGTTATTAAAATGTAAACTTATTTTGTCAACATAATACCTATTTATAGTAGGACGATACCCGTCAATACACTCGTATCTCGTACCTAACATGTACAGTCGCCATCAGATATATCGTAGCGGGCGAGGTGTTCAAATATTTCTGAGCAGTGTTGAATTTCAATAAGTTATGTACACTAGAAGTTGTTATTAATATCTGAACATCTAGTTTGACATAAATATCTGAGCAGCAGATTTTTACAATATGTTCTTCATACACACTAAAGACGCCTGGAGACGCATGATACGGAGGGCCGACCCCAAATAAAATGGGAAACGGCCAGGCAAAGAAGAAAGAAGTTCTTCATACACAGTGGAGTAAGGTATTTTTTTCCTAAAATGCCACAAATTGAAAAATCTGCTGCTCAAATATTTATGACAAATTAGATGTTCAGACATTAATAGAAACTTCTAGTGTACATTATTTATTGAAATTCAACGCTGCTCAGAAGTATATGAACACTCGCCTGCTACGATATATCTGATGGCGACTGTACCATTCAAAAAAGTAGAGAAATTAAACAAAGCATTTATAAATTTTCATAGTTTTAGAACCAAACCGGTGTATAACTGTTAAGTATCTTTCATTAGAATTGTCCAACAATGTAAACAAGACACTTTATCACCACGCTGTATGCGATTATTCTACGATCACTCACGATTAAAGGTCGACTGGCAGCCACAAATAACATAGCATAACCGTAAAGGATCTGGTTCCAAGTAGCGATATTTGATTTGTTTCCTTAACAACCCATAACACACCACTGCTAGGACAAGAGTCCCTTCCCAAGCTCGGGAAGGTTAGACCATACTCCACACAGGGGGGCCAAATCATTTGTAGGGCTAGTGGCGAACCCCACTGTCACAAGTTTTTCAAGCCGTCTATAAGGCATCTGACACGGCTTAACGACTGTCATTTAGTGAAGCTGTGTGACACTTAGCCATGTGACCGTGTGACAACACCAGGATCTTTCTCCAGTCTCTCTGACCAACCTAACGTGATAGCGGAAATTCATAAAAAATCCAGAAAAAATGGAAGAGTTTAAAAAGCAGGTAGACGTACAAATGGCTCTAATACAGCGGCTGCAGAAGCAGATTCAAATTCAGTCAGCACAATCAGCAGCAAACGTCACCGAAGGCGCAAATCTGCCCGGCATGACCATGCCACCCCCACAGCAGTTTTTCTTCAAAGCTGCGGATTGGCCTAATTGGGTCACCAGATTTGAGCAGAATAGAGAAACAACTCGTCTCAAGCTACATCCTATCGAGACACAGATAAACTCACTTATATACTTAATGGGCAGCCAAGCCAATGACATACTAACAGCCAAGAATACATGCAGTATTAGGAAGTGTTAAAAGACAAGTTTGAAACTTACTACACCGCAAGAAAAATAAAAATGTATGCTACAGAACGTTTTAATCAAAGGGTTCAAAAGAAAAAAAAGAACATCGACGATTTCATAACCGATCTCCACAATTTATCAAAAAAATGCTAATCTGGTGCATTAGAAGACCAACTAATAAGAGACAAAATCGTCGCTGGTATAAGTAAAATACCTTGAAGAAGAACCTAAACTAGAAACGGTAATTAATAGAGTGCGAATCGATCTCCACAATTTATCAAAAAAATGTTAATTTGGCGCATTAGAAGACCAACTAATAAGAGACAAAATCGTCGCTAGTATGAGTAATATGGAACTGTCCAATTTCCTTCAATACCTTAAAGAAGAACGGTGATTAATAGAGTGAGAACCGATCTCCACAATTTATCAAAAAACTGCTAATTTGGCGCATTAGAAGACCAACTAATAAGAGACAAAATCGTCGCTGGTATGAGTAATATGGAACTGTCAAATGTCCTTCAATACCTTAAAGAAGAACCTAAACTAGAAACGGTAATTAATAGAGTGAGAACCGAGTAATTAATAAGAGACAAAATCGTTGCTGGTATGAGTAATATGGAACTGTCCAATGCCCTTCAATACCTTGAAGAAGAATCTAAACTAGAAACGGTAATTAAACACGCCAAAATTGTGGACGCATATGTATCAGCATTAAATCATGCAGCACCAGCTCCAAAAATACATGCAGTAGAAAAGAAACCGATTAAACCAGGTTCGAAACTTAAACAAGCATCAAACACATGAGAAAGATGTAGAAAGTGTGGTTGGACACCGAGGAACAAGTTTTCTCAATGTGAGGCTGCAAAATCAGTATGCAAAGGTGTGTTGATTGAGCTGGATTGCGGTACCTATGTAAGAAAGATGAGGTTACTTAAAGTGTTAACGAAATAGCAGAAGATTTTTTCTTTGGCAGCTTCGAGAAAAATCATAGATTCTGTCTATACGGCATCACCAAAAACAACAAGCTCCAAATGTATCCACGTCTATGGCCAGAAAATAAAATTTAAATTTGACACTGGTGCTTCGGAAACAGTCACAAGCTTATAGCTACGAACAAAACTA
This sequence comes from Coleophora flavipennella, assembly GCA_947284805.1. Classification (NCBI taxonomy): domain Eukaryota; kingdom Metazoa; phylum Arthropoda; class Insecta; order Lepidoptera; family Coleophoridae; genus Coleophora; species Coleophora flavipennella. The sequence continues at coordinate 7,605,765 of OX369307.1, forward strand.
AAACTGCCTAAGCCTACACAAGTCAATTAAAAACTTTTAGGACAATGTTCAATAATATTACCAGGACGTGGAGTACGCAAAGACATCAAAATGCCATGGCAAGGTAACTCAAAACCATCCGATATTTATGTAGTGGAAGGTCAACAAACACCATTATTAGGATTGACAGAATGTGACGTTTTTGGCATAATAGAGTGACATGAAAAAGCACAAATCATGGAGGTACAAACGTCAACTGATTTCAAACCTGAATACGAATATAAAGAAATATTTAAAGGTCTAGGAACCTTGGTATGCAAGTACTAAATAAAGTTAAAAGAAAACGCTACACTCTTTGCAGGCACAACACCGTTATATATGTGTCGCAGCCCTTATGTAGAATCCGCCGGTTTGCAAAACAGCACGCTGCTTTGCAAAACGGCGGCGTTTTGTGAGAAGTCAGAATTTGCACCGCTTTTTTAATTAGGTACTGAATAAAAAACTTAATAAAACCGGAGATTTCTTCTTCTGCGAAGCATTCTGCTACCCAGGGGTGGCAATCAAACCTGACCGAACCTAATATCACTCATTTACAATTTTTTACACAGTAGTTTTTACACCAAGCGGTGTACTTTATTTCAGCCGAACTGTAATCCGGCTGAACGTGATGTCGCCGCATTACAAAACGCCGCCGCCGTTTATACAATCCGGCTTTATTCAACGCGCTGTTTTGCAAAATGGCGGATTCTACAATACGGTTTCCACATTTCCATACCAATTAGACCCAAAGTAGAGAAAACTCTGCAAACTTTACAAGACATGGGAGTTATTGAACCAGTATCAGATACAACAGAATGATGCGCTCCAATGATACCTATACCAAATAAAAATGACACGGACCAAGTAAGGATCACAGTGGACTACACAGAACTGAATAAAACAGTGATGAGATAATATCACCCGCTAACTAACATTGAGGAATGTTTGGCACAGATTGCTGAATCCAAAATATTATCTAAAATTGACGCCTAGAAAACATATTTCAAAGTTCAACTAACAGAAGACTGTAAAGATCCAACATTTATCACACCGACCGTTCGGAAGATACTGATTAATAGAATGCCCATGGGAATGAGCTCATCAAGTCAATTTTTTGCGAAAAATGCCACACCTACTCTCAGGCATCAAAGGTTGTGCCCACTTCGTCGATGACATCCTTGTCCATGGAAGAACGGTGGAAGAATACGACGCAAACTTACGAGAGTTATTAAAAGCCTACATAAAGGAGGAAATCCCCTAAACCGCGACAAATGCATCTTCAGGACAAATGAATGCACATTTCCTGAATACATAATAAATGGCAATGGAGTACCACCCCTTCAAGACATGATAAAGGCTATAATTGACCTACCCATGCCAAACATCATTGAGAAGCTTTATAGGAGCTGTAAATCAATAAAGGAGTCTCTTTGACTAACCTAACGTACAATAGCAACCGGCACCAACGGCTTAACGTGCCTTGCGAAGCACGGAAACTGGCGAAAAAAATGCCACTCACAGTCAAACCCATATAGGTAACGGCCTTGCTTCAGGTAGCTCAGTTAACCTGCGTGATCAAACCAACCACGCAAATCGCACTGAGCTACGATCGTTTCACTGATTTGTTTACTTTGTTGGAAAACTTAAACTAAAGGTATCTTGTATTTGGCACTAAATTTGATGAGAAATGTTATGTATTTGTCGCAACCATATTGTTGAATTAGCCGTTTTACAAAACGGCGCGCCTTTTTGGAAAACGTCGCTGTTTTGTAATGCGGCTTCCTCACCTTCAGTCGGATTTCAATTCGGCTAAAATTAAGTACGCCGCATAGTATGAGCACTTTGCGTTCGTCGAAGCGGCTTAGTAACGTAAAACCGAGTCGGACAGAGCGCCGCTTCGCGGAGCTCCTTTTCACAGTAGAACAAGACACATTAGTTTGTGCGTCCGTCCGACTCGGTTTGCTGAAAATGAAGTTAAACTTTGGACGCCGCTTTGTAGAACGTATCGCCACCACAAACTTACTAAAACCTCAACTAGCGCATTAAAAAACTGCGACTTTTTCAATCCAGCGCGCCTACTTGTAATACGGCGTATTATACGATATGGCTGCGACATATACACAGTGGGAAACCTAGAAAACAAACAAACAACTTATATTTACTTGATTGGAACAACATATATCTACCTAACTCTCAATTATACAATTACATATAAATAATTTTAAAATTTTAAATAAATAATAAAGTGTTTTATCACTTTAAAAAAAATTACAGATACTCTTATCATAATTATAAGTTTCATAAATTATTAAGGAATATCTGGTTGTGCAGTACCTAGTATAACAACCTGTTTCAATTTTATTAAATATTGTGCTAACGGCCCCCAGTTGGATTAATCCATATTCCTTCCTGTACTGTTTTACAGAAACTAGTCCCTTCCAGAGCAATTAACTAACAACTGACACTAAAAGTATTGATAATTAAATTAAATAATAATCAAGGGATCGAGAGAGGAGCGGGCGGCAAAGTTTGACCATGAGCCTGCCCCCGCTCCTCTCTCGAACCCCTTTATCGCCTTACCCCCGCGCGCCCCTGTACCGCGCGGGCGAAGACTCAGTTTCCTAACTACATACAAGTAGGATCTGCTCATAAAACACCGAGACTCACAAACTTTGACTAGACAACATTTATGATTACTAAATGCAATACTGATTAATTTTTAAATAAGTACTTTTGTTATTGATTTGCATTTACAGCGCTCAGATTCACATCACAACAACGGCTCGAGTTCGACTCGATACACGGAACAGGCGAAATATAGTCGAATAGTTTCGATTGAAGCAAGATTCAAGATATTTATTCTAAATAGGTGCAAATTACACTCTTTCTGATAGTCATAAAATAGTAATTACATAATTACACATGCCATTTGTGAAAAATAAAAAATAAACCACTTAAATGAGTCTTCGCCCGCGCGGGGATAAGGCGACAAAGGCTCCTTTCTCGATCCTCTTTGTCGCCTTACCCCCGCACCCCTGTTCCGCGCGGGCGAAGACTCATTTAAACGGTCTACCTTAGTTAAAAACGTCAATCTACAGCAAGTAGTAGCATACAAAATAACTTTCAAGATTTATAGCGAACACGGTATAGGCCTGAATATGCCTGGCTTCAGTTGTCAACAGAGTTCAGTTTGAAATCACAAGCTAATTCACATTTTGCTTTTCAGAAGCCTTAACAGTGCTCGAGGATCGGCAGTCAACGCAGGCCGTGGCCACCCACGAACAACGGCGGCTAATAGCAGTCGCACCAATCAAAAGCCAGTTTACATTTCCTTCACTTAACACGTCAGCGAGTAACGTGCTCACAGATCGGCAGTCAACACGGACAGTAACATTAGAGATGGGAACAGTGATATTACGGCTAACACCGTGGCGGCTAAAAATCAGACACATCAATCACAAGCTGGTTCAATTTTCTCTTCACTTTACACGTCAGCGAGTAGTCTCAATAATGCTCGCGGATCTGCAGTCAAGGCGGGCAAAGACGTTAAAGATGGCCACCTTAACACGACGAGTGCTATGACGGCTAGTGCCGCGGCGGCTAGTGCAGGCAACAAGCCGGGCGCGCGACGGGGGGAAGATACGTGATGTGGCGGGAGTAGTTCTCGGTCGCCGCAGCGGGAGCACACGCCAGCGACGTTGACGCGGGACCATCCCGCGTACTCGCCCATCTGAGTGAGAATAAAGAAAAGTATTGGTCAAGAAAGTGAGACAAAGGGTAACTCGCCCATCTGAATGACAATAAAGAAAAGTATTGGTCAAGAAAAGTGAGACAAAGGGTAACTCGCCCATCTGAGTGACAATAAAGAAAAGTATTGGTCAAGAAAAGTGAGACAAAGGGTAACTCGCCCATCTGAGTGACAATAAAGAAAAGTATTGGTCAAGAAAAGTGAGACAAAGGGTAACTCGCCCATCTGAGTGACAATAAAGAAAAGTATTGGTCAAGAAAGTGAGACAAAGGGTAACTCGCCCATCTGAATGACAATAAAGAAAAGTATTGATCAAGAAAAGTGAGACAAGGGTTACTCGCCCATCTGAGTGACAATAAAGAAAAGTATTGGTCAAGAAAAGTGAGACAAAGGGTTACTCGCCCATCTGAGTGACAATAAAGAAAAGTATTGGTCAAGAAAAGTGAGACAAAGGGTAACTCGCCCATCTGAATGACAATAAAGAAAAGTATTGGTCAAGAAAAGTGAGACAAAGGGTAATTCGCCCATCTGAGTGACAATAAAGAAAAGTATTGGTCAAGAAAGTGAGACAAAGGGTAACTCGCCCATCTGAATGACAATAAAGAAAAGTATTGATCAAGAAAAGTGAGACAAGGGTTACTCGCCCATCTGAGTGACAATAAAGAAAAGTATTGGTCAAGAAAGTGAGACAAAAGGTAACTCGCCCATCTGAATGACAATAAAGAAAAGTATTGATCAAGAAAAGTGAGACAAGGGTTACTCGCCCATCTGAGTGACAATAAAGAAAAGTATTGGTCAAGAAAAGTGAGACAAAGGGTAACTCGCCCATCTGAATGACAATAAAGAAAAGTATTGATCAAGAAAAGTGAGACAAGGGTTACTCGCCCATCTGAGTGACAATAAAGAAAAGTATTGGTCAAGAAAGTGAGACAAAGGGTAACTCGCCCATCTCAATGACAATAAAGAAAAGTATTGATCAAGAAAAGTGAGACAAGGGTTACTCGCCCATCTGAGTGACAATAAAGAAAAGTATTGGTCAAGAAAAGTGAGACAAAGGGTTACTCGCCCATCTGAGTGACAATAAAGAAAAGTATTGGTCAAGAAAAGTGAGACAAAGGGTTACTCGCCCATCTAAGTGATAATAAAGAAAAGTATTGGTCAAGAAAGTGAGACAAAAGGTAACTCGCCCATCTGAATGACAATAAAGAAAAGTATTGATCAAGAAAAGTGAGACAAGGGTTACTCGCCCATCTGAGTGACAATAAAGAAAAGTATTGGTCAAGAAAAGTGAGACAAAGGGTAACTCGCCCATCTGAATGACAATAAAGAAAAGTATTGATCAAGAAAAGTGAGACAAGGGTTACTCGCCCATCTGAGTGACAATAAAGAAAAGTATTGGTCAAGAAAGTGAGACAAAGGGTAACTCGCCCATCTCAATGACAATAAAGAAAAGTATTGGTCAAGAAAGTGAGACAAAAGGTAACTCGCCCATCTGAATGACAATAAAGAAAAGTATTGATCAAGAAAAGTGAGACAAGGGTTACTCGCCCATCTGAGTGACAATAAAGAAAAGTATTGGTCAAGAAAAGTGAGACAAAGGGTAACTCGCCCATCTGAATGACAATAAAGAAAAGTATTGATCAAGAAAAGTGAGACAAGGGTTACTCGCCCATCTGAGTGACAATAAAGAAAAGTATTGGTCAAGAAAGTGAGACAAAGGGTAACTCGCCCATCTGAATGACAATAAAGAAAAGTATTGATCAAGAAAAGTGAGACAAGGGTTACTCGCCCATCTGAGTGACAATAAAGAAAAGTATTGGTCAAGAAAAGTGAGACAAAGGGTTACTCGCCCATCTGAGTGACAATAAAGAAAAGTATTGGTCAAGAAAAGTGAGACAAAGGGTTACTCGCCCATCTGAGTGACAATAAAGAAAAGTATTGGTCAAGAAAAGTGAGACAAAGGGTTACTCGCCCATCTGAGTGACAATAAAGAAAAGTATTGGTCAAGAAAAGTGAGACAAAGGGTTACTCGCCCATCTGAGTGACAATAAAGAAAAGTATTGGTCAAGAAAAGTGAGACAAAGGGTTACTCGCCCATCTGAGTGACAATAAAGAAAAGTATTGGTCAAGAAAAGTGAGACAAAGGGTTACTCGCCCATCTGAATGACAATAAAGAAAAGTATTGGTCAAGAAAAGTGAGACAAAGGGTTACTCGCCCATCTGAGTGTCAATAAAGAAAAGTATTGGTCAAGAAAAGTGAGACAAAGGGTTACTCGCCCATCTGAGTGTCAATAAAGAAAAGTATTGGTCAAGAAAAGTGAGACAAAGGGTTACTCGCCCATCTGAGTGTCAATAAAGAAAAGTATTGGTCAAGAAAGTGAGACAAAGGGTGGGGCATTGTGCATGAAACAAATAGAAGTTTTTATTTAAGTAAAGAAATAAAAAAGTGGAATTGTTACTGTTAACCGGCGGTAGGCAGTATAAACCTGGCAACACTGCCAGTTGAGAGCGAGCTCAGCGCGGCGCCAGTGTCGCAGGCGAACTTATGTGTGCTGAGGCGAGAGGCAGTACTAACCTGGCAGGCGGCCGCCAGCAGCTTGAGCGCGGGCTCGGCACGTCGCCAGTGCCGCAGGTGGCAGAAGGCGTACGCCACCGCCTCGCTGTCGCCGCGCCGCAGGACATGCTCCGGCGGCAGGGTTAACGCTCGCAGCTCCAGTAAGTACGGCGGGACGTAAGGGTTGAACTCGATGGCGCGTCGTAGAGCCTGTATTACGAAAATACTTACAGTGAGAATGTGTATGCGTACTTAAAATTCAATCCATAATAATAATAAGAAACAATCGTGAACTATCCACAGTGTGATCTACCCACAAACTAGAATTTCGTGACCTGCTTATATTTTTAATAGAATTCAATCAATCAATCAATCATTTTATTCACAAACAATGTACATTTTATTTGAAATGACAATAATTTAAATATAAGTAATTAAGTACATACACAAACATTACAAATATGATATGCAACCACAAACCATATGTATAAGTCTGTGTATGCAACATTAAGATTACGCAAATTTGTCAGTTCAATTCATGTCCTAATTCAAATTGAAAATATTATAAAATGCAAAATAAAGTAAGTTTAAGTAAAAATAAAAAATGTCAACGTATAAATGTCAGAAAAAAATGCATGCCAAGAAAAATAATATTAAGATAAAGTAAAAGATTATAGGAAACCATTAGAAATCACATCACATGTTCTTAAAAATAAAATAACAAAAAAAAAAGACGGGTTGCACTCCGGGAGTGCCGGCAGAAGTGAAAACTTGAATATTAACGTTGTGCATTTATATTACATTAAAAAGTTTATATCTCAGAAAAATCAACAAGAAATCAACTCCATCCGTCTTACGAATTTTCGATCAGGTCATGTGTCCTGACGCGAGTTTAACATTTTTTACCCATTACAAAACAAGTGCACAACGCCGCTAAAGAAGTTTTCACTTCAAAAAATCAAGTAAAATATGCAATAAGTTCATTCAAGAGTCATAATCTGTATTTCTTATTTTATCATTGAAAGAATCATTTATACAATAGTAACATTGCTTAATCAAAAATTTCTTTAGCTTATTCTTGAAAGAATTTAAGCTCATTTCATTTTTCAGCGATAGCGGCAAAGATTCCTTTAGGAACTATAATTATCTTTGATAGCGGTAAAGCATTAAAAAGCCTTACAGCCTGAAATTTGGGACAATGCGTAACAACATTTAGTTTGGAACAAATTATTTGCTGAAAGTCTTTCATGTCAGTGTGTCATCATCATTCTATTCTTATTTTCATCATCTGTTTCAAACTCATAAAGCCGCTTCTTCATGTCTGTTAGGACAACAAGATATATAGACTGGGAACAGTAAGAATGCCTAATTTTGCAAAACTATCCTTACATGACGTAGTTTGGGATATTTTTTCTATTGTTCTCACTGGCCCATCCATTTTCAATAAGTAGTAATTTATTTATTTTTAATTTTTGTAGTTTGTATGGGAAATGATTTTGTGAATACGCTCTAATGTGGATAATGTAATTGTTACAAACAAAGATCGCCAGCATGGGGTCTCCCTTAGCCGCAGCTTGGGTTAAACCCCAAAATGCGGCGGGCTCCTGCAGTCGGCCTAGCACCGCATGTATTGACTCGTGGTTTCTGCGGGTGTAGCTAGTCAGGTCAAGAGGGTGAGGCAGGTCCTGCGCAACTCGGCGATTCCTTGTGTCCCAGGCGCGCAGTGTCCTAAATTGTCTGTTATACACACAAAGGGCCAGTGATGACAAAGCGAGGCAAGAGCGCAGTGAGCTAACAGTTCGTGGCTTACTCTCTGCAGAAACTTGTGGTAGGAACATTTTCGCAAGATCCAGCTGGGTGCTGAGTGTGTACCACTGCGTGCTCTATTCTCTATACCTTCCTCCAAGAAGCTGCTGTATTCCGGCGGGTGGGGCAAGATAGCCAGCAAGATTACCAGTTCCAGCTTAGTTCTCGACGGTCGGCATACTCCCCCTGACACGTAATCTTCAGCTGTTTGCCACCTTTTACATATTAACCTAACCAATTTAAAAATTATGAAAAAGACTGCATAATAGTAACTCACTTTTTTGGGCAGTCGAGTAAAAAAATATCCTATATCACTCACGGAATCAAGATAAATCTAACCTCACCTAGCTCTACAAAATCTATCAAGCCGTTTAAGAAAGAAAGTTTTAGAAAAATACACCCAAAAAACGGGTAATCTTCAGTCGGGTAAAAAAACATTTGCCAATCTCTAGAGTCAACAGGCAGATGTGGTCAAAGTAAAGGACGGCGCCTGCCTGGGAGTGCTTGTCTCCTAGCTCATAACAACGCAGCTGTGTATAGTAGCGTGGCCGACGCGGGCGCGCCTGTCTCCTCGCACTGGGCGATCACTGCTCCAGGGTCAAGAAGCAGGGGTGGTCATAGTACTGACCTCAAGGGCAGCGCGCTCGAGCTGCGCCCGCGGCGGAGCCTGCGCGGCGGCCCGCGCCCGTAACAACGCAGCTGTGTATAGTAGCGTGGCCGACGCGGGCGCGCCTGTCTCCTCGCACTGGGCGATCACTGCTCCCAAGAAGCAGGGGTGGTCATAGTACTGACCTCAAGGGCAGCGCGCTCGAGCTGCGCCCGCGGCGGAGCCTGCGCGGCGGCCCGCGCCCGTAACAACGCAGCTGTGTATAGTAGCGTGGCCGACGCGGGCGCGCCTGTCTCCTCGCACCGGGCGATCACTGCCTGTCAAACAAAAACCATTTTTCTCAAACATAAGCGGAAATATCGCAATTCGTTTAAAAAAAAATACAAAAAGTATCACAAAAATCTTTAAAAATAGAGCAAAAGAACTCTAAAAATGTTGTGTTTATTGAAGTCTTTTTTGAATTTGGAACAAAAAGTACCAAATATGTTTTATAAAAAAGCCTATTTTATTTTTCCTGAAAATTGGCAGTAACGCAAAATTAAGTATATCTGACGTCGCGATTCTGGAGAGTGGGTGTGGTGCGGTCCCTCAAACGATGGACCACCTCATTACGTGTCCTTCTTGCCCTGTCACCTGCACGCGGGAGGACTTGATGCAGGCCACTGACAAGGCCATTTGCGTGGCTCGGTTTTGGGATGGGACTATATGAGTTTGCCGTCGACTCGAAAAGAAGAAGTCGCGATTCTAAATTTTACAGCCACGCTGCGTCTCGCGTAGCCGTCACTTTCTGGCATACGGGACTCAATATTAAATTAATAGTACAGCCTCGCTGTGCATTTTTGCTCGCATAGCATTCAACACATCTGGTGTGTTTAGGCATACGCACGCACACGCACACACACAAACACACACACACACACATTTTTTTTGTTTTTAGAGCAATTTAGTGTAAGACAATCAATAGTAATATTATCTTTAAAAAATATATCTACTTTTTACCCGTCTGCGGAGGATATTGTATTTATAAGTCTATGTATGTTTGTTCCTTTGTGGCGCTCTGGAGAACGAAAGTGTGAGCCAATTATGATAATTCTTACGTCAACCGATTTGTCTTAATCTTGTGAGTATTCGTCGATGTGTGAGTACCACTAAAGCTGGTGATAGACTGGCGAGCAAGTACGCCGTATATATACCTTTTTCGTTCGCGTATACTTATAGTGACACACAGGCGAAAAAAGGTAATGGAGCGCTAAGCCCGGCGTACTTGCTCGCGAGTCTATCACCAGCTTTAAGACATGACAGTAATCAAAATTCAATATGGCGATAACCAGACGCCAAACCGTGAAAGAAAAAGACGTGTGGCACTCGGGGACCGCCGCGGCACAGCATTTTTTATCAACTTATGCATTTATAATTATTTATTTATTTTTTATTTATGCAGTATTTACCAGTAACATATAGTCCTTGGGGCACGGGATGTTTATGTAATAAATTAACACTAAGAAAGTTAATAATAATCATCATCATCATAATCACCATCCCCCTCACCATCACCCTCACCAATCCCGTCACCACCCCCCTCACCATCCCCCTCAATATCCCCTCACCATCCCCCTGACCATCCCCCTCACCATCCCCCTCACCATCCCCCTCACCATCCCCCTCACCATCACCACAATCACCATCACCACAATCACCATCATCATCATCATGATGGATAAATAGATGGCACTGTAAGTTTTTTAGAACTCAATATATTTTTTTTTGGGGTGTCTGGTTTTATTTTTGTTACGAAATTTCTTGATTCGGTCCTCTCAAAGCCCGCGATAAAAGCTATACAATAGCTTAAAAAGTCGACAAACTATGGCGTCGGGTATTACTGAATAGGTATTTGAAAATCATCTCTAAGTTTCTCTTACAATTTTTCATTTCGAATAATGAAAATGAGGACAATATTCTAGTTGCAGTGGGCGGGGCACATAGCTCGTGGAACCGATGGCCATTTGGGCAGTACAGTTCACGAGTGGCGACCGCGCACCGGAAGACGTAGCGTAGGCAGGCCTTTTGCTCGGTGGACCGATGAACTTGTGAAGGTCGCAGAAAGCCGCTGGATGCGGGCAGCGCGAGACCGATCGTTGTGTAAATCCTTGGGGAGGCCTTTGTCCAGCAGTGGACACCTCTCGACTGAATGATAACAATGATGACATTCTTTAAAAGGCATAAAACCAACCTATGCGCCAAACTCCATCTTAAACCATGCAGCTGTTCTGAAAGATCGGAAGTCGAAAAAACAGATCTGTGATTGTTCTCAAAAACTCTCTTTTCTGGCTCTTTTATGACTGCGTCACACCACTTTCCAAGACATCTCTCACATAGCAACCCGTTTCTTCACATGGGCGAAGAAGACCAAAACATTCAGTCGCAAAAGAACATCAAAAAGGGTCATCTTACCTGGACGTCAGGATATGCGCGCTGCTCTAACAGAACTTCAATCAGATTCTCATGCAGCGACATTGCTGCCAACGCCGGCGGGGCATCCCTGGCCAACTCTCTAAACATTCTGGCGGCGTCCCGCAACTTTCCGAGACGCCTGGCACACATAGCGGCCCGTCTCTTGACGTGGGCCAGGACGGCCGCGTCGCGACGCGCAAGCGCCGCACCGCCGCCGCCGTGCGCACGCCACGCGCTTTCTGCGCATCGCCATGCTCGCCTAAGTACACGTTCTGCTTCCATCACTATTAAAAAGAAAGGCCTAAACTGAACATTGAATCACAAACCTCCACCATAATATTTTATTGATTTGGGAGTCTTACAGAAAAATAATTTACAATTTATAGTTAAATGATCATGTACTTGTAAAATAAGCTAAATATATAGGTGTTCTTCGCAAATACTTAACCCTAAAATGGCGACTGCAGTTGTAAAAACTGAGGCAAAGAATAAGGCTAATTTACCACACTATTTTATTTTATTTTTTTTTTATTTGGGAGTCTTACAGCAAAATTTTACAATTAGTAAATAAATATACATGGCTAATAACAAGTCTCCACCTATATGCAACAAAAATAGAAAACGAATTAATATTTACAAAGTTCCAAATTACTAAGGTATTTATTATGTAACTATGTATAGCAACAAGAAAGAGCAACATTAATTAATAACAATTAGGAGCTTAAAATAAACTAGTTAGAAAAGAAGCTGTTCGCAATGCTTTTCCTAACGGATGCGGTGCTGGAGCAGAAAAGATCGAGATTATAATTAGCTTTATTGACCTCAGTGGTAACTTGTGAGAAAAATGAGTTACGTCTATAGTTAGAGTTAGCTAAGGGCACAGCGAACCTTATTCGCTGTCTCAAGCGCGGCACATTAAATCGCATTCCAATATTTGAGAGTAGGTCAGGGCTGTCCACGGAACCATTGGCTATGTTCATTAAATAACAAATATCACTAGCTTGACGGCGCAGTGAGAGTGGTAGGAAGTGGTACCGTTTGCATCGGTGCTCGTAATCAGCAGATCTTTGGTGAGCTTTGTAGTCAAGATAACGTAGGAATCTTTTTTGAATACACTCAATACGAGTCTTATAAGTCTAATTACTAAGAAAGTCTATGTTTTAAAATACACCCTCTGAACCTTGATTTGATTATTTTATTTTTATTCTTTGTTTTTTTTTATTTCCTATACCTTATTAGTATAGAGTTTAACTGTATTTTTAATATTTATCTTTAATGTGTAAAATAACTTCTTCTTTTTTTGAGATGTAATAATATTTGATTACCAATAAATGAGTTATGAATTACTATGCAATGCAACTTTACTTTACTTCACGTGAAGCAATATAATACTTTGGACAACATACATGTAGAGCTGACACCAAAAAAATAGGATAACAGCCAGGATGGTGACGCAGTTATAACTTTTATCTATTAAATTCAACTTTCCACCCTATTAAACAAGTAAATAAACAATCTAAGGTTTAATTTAAATCATACATACCTGTTGGTGCATCCTCTTCTGCTAACAGCAATAGGGCTGCCGCACAGTCAGGCCGTAAATGCAACGCTGCACGGGCAGCAGCAACCCTAGCGGCCGGCTCACGCTCTCTCCACGCGCGGGCCATCGCCTGTTCGGCACCCGCCCACGCGCCGGTTCCAACCTCTGCCGTGCCACAGCCAAACCATGCCTAGTAATAAAATGTAGACATGTATACTGCAGGGATGTTAGGGAACCGTAACCGAAACTATCGGATATCCGATATAAAATTATATCCATAACCGTAACCGAATCCAAAATAAAAGTTTTGGATAATATCGGATAGGGGCGGAGCCTAATTGCTGGTTAAGTTTTTAATTATGTAATAATTTTGTTATTTCATTTAAGGTAGAAAGAAAACACTCAACATTTATCTGACTGATTTTTGTTCCTACCAAATATAACCATTTTATTAGCTATTTATATTTTACTTCTGAAATTCCTTAAAAATCTAATATCCTTATCCGAAACTAACGGATAATCCGAATATACGGTATAATAATTATTTCTATATCCGTATCCAATCCGTACCCGAAATTTCATATCCATAACATCGCTGACTTATAAACTGCCAAGGACTAAATACCAACAAAATACGAGGCTCCCCGGGGGGCGTGGCGGCCACCTCCCCGTGGTGCCCCCTGGAAACGCGCTCTAACGAGCGTGGCCAACGGCCGCCCTCCTCTGCCGTGCATCGTGGACGCGGCCGGCAGAGTATTTGCGTCCACCTGCGCTAGCCCTGCGCAGTTGATCGCCGTACGCGGGGAGAACGGGATCCTGGTCGGTTGAGCCGAACGTGGGTCGGAGCGAGTTACCCACGGTCGGCAACACGCCTTCTTTGGCCCGGGATTCTCGCTAAACGGTACCCACGTGAATAGCCAACACGTGGGAATGGGCAAGTGTCCCCCCTCAGGGGTCACTGGCGAGATGCGGGGAGGTCGGACTCGGCCATGCTGACAGGGCAAGGCTGTTTGGGACCAACCGGGGGGATTTGGATTGTTCCATCCCGGCCCATCAGTTCGAGCCCTCGATGTCGCGCAGTGAGTCCCGACCCCCTTCGCATCTATATCCTCCTGATAGCCCTGGTGTTACTAGCCCTGTACGCTAGTACTCCCCCAAATGTGCGGGCTCCGTGGAGGGTGGGGAATCAGGGGGATGAACAATCTTTAAACGTTAGTATGGACAACCAAAAATCCGCTGACTCGCCCGCGCCTCAAGGCGCACCCGGTGCAGGAGGGCAACCTCCGGCGCCACCCGTGGAGGCCCCTACCTCCCAACCGTCCTCCGTAAGGAAGGCCCAAGCCTCCTTGAGCGAAGCGGCGGGGGAGCTTAGGTCCCCAGAATTGGCCACTGGCCATCTTTCTAAGCGCCAGGCAAGGCGCAGAGCGAGGAGAGCTCGAGAGAGGAAACCCTCAGGCTCTGCTCCCCACTCTGCAGCTTCAGCCGCGCTTCCCTTGTCCACCGCGACCCTCCAGGTCGCGCCCCTACATCCCCGGGAACAGAATGTGGCCCCCTCGGGTGCTGTGGTTGCGGAGAAATCTGCTCCACCATCGAGCACCCCCATGGAGGTAGTCACCGCCAGTGCTCCCGGCGCGAGTGTCCTGATGGGTCAGCTGAACACTGGCTGGACCCTGATTGACAGGAAGGGCAAAAGCCGGAAAAGGCCTCAGGCGCCGTTGCCACAAGGTGATGGCGCTGCCCCTCCCCGACCCAAGCCCCGACCAAATGGTAGGCAGAGGGCAGCTCGTAGAGCTGCGAGGCGCGCCGAGGCCCGAGCCAAGGCTGCCGCCCCCACTACTGCCCCTGAAATGCCGTCTGCTGGGCCCTCTGTTGTGCCTGTTGCGGGGGGGAGCACCGCATCGAAGGTAACTTCGATCGGGGCGCCCCGAGCCCTCGGGAAGCAGCGAAGGGATCCGGCTGAGACAGCCACAAGCTCGGCGACCGCACAGTCGGCGAAGAGGGCTCGCCTCGATGAGACTCTGTCTCCACGTGGTGAGCCCAAAAAGCCGAGGGTGGGATCGGCGAGCAAGTCCCATCGTACTTACGCGGAGTCCGCGTCCGCTGACCTTGCGGTTGCTGTCACGGCGGCAGCATCCGGCAGTCTTAGTCAACAGGACGTGGACTACATTCTGAGCGCCTTCACCGACCGGGTAGTGGAGCAGTCGCTCACTCAACTCGGTTCTGCCGGCCCAGTCTTCAAGGGCAAACCCGTCCACGCGGAAGGTGCCCTGAAGATATGGTGCGGCAACTCGGCAGCGTTGGAGTGGCTTCGGGCGGCAGTCTCCGACATAACACTGCCCGGAGGTGAGGCGCTCACCCTAAAACGACAAACTGAGCTGCCCCGTATGGTGTTAGAAGGCATACTGCTCCCCGGTGTTTGGGAAGCAGTGAAAGCCGGACGAGCCTTAGGCTTCCAAAACCCGTGGGCCCAAATCCACAGGTGGAGGTTGCTCAAGGTTCTACCTCAAGGCACCGACACATTTATTGTCGTAAGCTTGCCGGAGGATCTGGTAGAGGTCCTGCTGGAACACGAGCGCCAGCTTGCTCTGGTGGTAGGCTCAGTCTACCTGAAGTTCCGGGGACCGAGAGGCAGGTTCACCGCAACCTCCCTGGGAGGACCAGATCCCGATCGCGCGTCCCCTACAACTTTACCGGAGCCCATGGAAGGGACTGCCGTGCCACTGGCTACGGAAACGGAAGCCGTGCGGTCTCCCACCTCGGTCGCTCCTCGGAGCCCTCCGGACAACCCCGTGTTGGAGGAGGGCGGAGAGGAATGTATCGAGGGGTTGGGCGGTCTCACAATTTCCTCCGAGGAGGAAGAGGCGCTGCTGTCGCAAGACAGCACGCCCTTTCTCAAGTTGTAGGGCCCTACAAGCGAACCTCCAGCACAGTCAAACCGCTACGGCTCAATTGCGGAAATGGCTGGAGGTTCACGACACGGCGATAGCTCTGATCCAAGAGCCGTGGGTCAGGGGAAACAAAATTTGCGGACTCTCCAACATTGGTGGTAAGTTGATTGCTTACAATGGGCCGGAGAGCCCAAGAACTGCGATTTATATCAGTAGAAACGTGCCTATTCAACCTTTAACAGAATTCTGTCATAGGGACTTGAGCGCCGTTAGGCTGCTCGAAAGCACAACAAACCCCAGTCTGCCGGAGATGATCGTCGCCTCCGCATACATGCCTGATGACGACGATCCACCACCACCAGAACTGGCAAGGCTCGTCACCTACTGTGAGGAAAAAGGACTGGAGCTGCTAGTTGCAGCAGACTGCAACGCGCACCACTCCCTCTGGGGGATGAAAAACTGTAATGAAAGAGGTAAGACTTTGGTAGAGTACCTATTCACAACCGGTCTCCATCTGTTAAACGTCGGCTCAGCACCCACCTTCGTCACTAGACGGGGTAGGTCCATAATCGACATTACACTAATCACTGAGGGTATCTCGAGTCTTGTATCCAACTGGCATGTGTCCGAGGAAGCCTCGTGCTCAGATCACAGATGGGTAAGATTTGACCTTCAGGTGAATACTCAGGTGACGCCACCACGCAGGAACCCACGCAAGACCAACAGACCCGTCTATTGCAAATCATTGCAAAACGCACTACATAGGGTTGAGGTTCCTGACAGAATGATAGGCGTAGACCTGATAGAAGCACAAGTGGAAGTCCTGACAGGCTGCATTAGAGACTCCTACCAAGAAGCTTGCCCTCTGACCAAACCACCACCAGCCAGCAGTCTAAAGGTAAACTGGTGGGGACCAGAACTGGAGAGGCTCAGGAAAAAGGTCAGAAAGTTTTTCAACAGAGCAATGAACACAAATGATGAACAGGACTGGGATAACTACAAAGCCGCCAAGTCCAAATACAAGAAAAGGATACGATACCGCAGCACTGCATCGTGGAGAAGTTTCTGCGATGGAGTTGAATCGTGTCAGCAAGCAAACAGGGTAAGAAAATTCCTCTCCAACGGGCCCAGCCAAGGCTTGGGTTCGCTTAAAAAACCCGACGGCACTCTCACCAGCACGCCAGATGAGACGGAAGATGTTTTACTGCGGACACACTTCCCTGACTGTCGCATTGTATCGACGTTAAGCTGGAACGATGATCCTATACTAGCAACTGAGGAGGACTGGCTTGTCGCAGACAGGGTGGTCTCCACAGATAAGGTAAGATGGGCGCTAAACAGCTTTCAACCCTTTAAGTCAGCGGGCTGCGATGGCGTCTTCCCAGCACTACTACAGTGGGGGGGTGACGCAGTGGTGGTAGCCGTGACCAGGGTCCTCAGGGCATGCCTGGCCCACAAGTATGTGCCACATGCTTGGAGAGAGGTGAAAGTGGTATTTATACCAAAACCAGGAAAGTCTGACTACACGGATCCAAAATCCTTCAGGCCCATAAGTCTCACGTCCTTCCTCTTGAAGGCACTGGAGAGACTCTGTGACAGGGAACTGAGGGAAAACGCACTGAGGGACATACCCCTACACCGCAATCAACACGCGTATAGCCAGGGTAAGTCTACAGAATCGGCCTTGCATGCTGTCGTCAGCAAAATCGAGGCAGCAATACAGAATAAGTCTATGTGCTTAGGCACCTTCATAGATATCGAGGGCGCTTTTGATAAGACAAACTTCAGCAGCATAAGGGCGGCACTTCTGAAACATGGAGCAAACGCCACTATGACCGACTGGATTGAAAACATGCTCCGACAGCGGGTCATCAGACTGGTGAAGGAGGAGACCAAAGCGGCCATGGTAGCAAAGGGATGCCCCCAAGGAGGAGTCCTATCACCGTTACTGTGGAACCTGGTGGTAAATGATTTGATCACCACCTTAAACGGTAAGCACTTCTATACAATCGGATATGCGGACGACTTGGTTATACTTGTGTCGGGTAACTTCACCAATGTTATCTGCGACGCAACTCGAGCCGCTCTGCGAATCGTGGAGCGCTGGTGCAATGAGTACGAACTGTCCGTGAACCCGAGCAAAACTGAACTAGTACTGTTCACCAACAAACGCAACTTAGGTAACTACCTACTACCTAAACTCTTCAAAACAGAACTCCACCTATCAACGGAGATCAAGTACTTAGGTGTCACACTCGACAGCAAACTAAACTGGAGCAGCCATCTCACCAAGAAAATAGAGAAGGCAACTATTGCCCTGTGGCAGTGCCGTAGAATGGTAGGTAGGAAATGGGGCCTTACCCCAAAGATAATGCTATTGCTATACACAGCGGTAATACGTCCAATGATAAGCTACGGCGCAGTAGTCTGGTGGCCACGAACGAAGCTATCTACGGTCGTGAGTAAACTGCAACGCTTTCAAAGAATGGCATGCATGGCTGTGACAGGCTGCATGCGGACAACTCCAACTGCAGCCCTGGAAACCATCTTGGACCTGCCGCCTCTGCACCTGTTTATCCAACAGGAAGCAGCTAGTGCTGCAGCCCGTCTAAAACTGCTGTCTCTTTGGAGCACAAACAGGATCCCGCACACTGAGCTCCTGCACGATATCATCGCGGAGGAGCCACTGTTCGCAGCAACGAATGATAGAATCCCTAAACGGTATGTCTTTGACATGAAATACAAGGTACAGCTACATGAGGAGCCCTGGGAGGGTCAGAACCTGAAAGAACTTCGGGTATTTACCGATGGTTCTAAAACAGGCACTGGCACCGGGTATGGGGTCTTCTCCGAGGATCTGAACATCAGGATAGCCAATCCCCTGGGTGCGCATAACACGGTCTTTCAGGCTGAGTGTATGGGCATCATCAAGGCAGCTGAGGCGATTGCTGCAAGGGAGGTGCGTGAGTACCCCATCCGCATCCTCTCTGACAGCAGAGCCGTATTACAGGCCCTGCAGAGCAGCATGATCACATCGGGGCTCATACTGGAGTGCCAACAAAAACTGACAGAGGTATGTAACCGCGGCGGCGTAACTCTGCAGTGGATTAAAGGGCACAGCAACTCACGCGGCAACGATGCGGCGGATGAGCTTGCCAGGAGAGGGTCAGAGCTAATGGCCGTGGGACCGGAACCTATAATACCCCTCCCATATGGCTGGCTACGGTCCACCCTGAGGAATCGCACAAGAAATGAACACAATTTGTACTGGTCCGGTCTGGAAACCTGCATGCAAGCGAGGATGGCCCTTCCGGCTACTAACCCTGGTCTGTCCAGAAAGCTTCTGAGACTTGGGAGAGCTCAGCTCCGCAAGGTAACAGCCGCTATTACTGGACATGGCCATTTTAATAAACACCTATTCGCTCTAGGTATCACCGACAGCCCCCTATGCAGAGCGTGTATGGAGGCTGAGGAGACTGCTGCCCACATCCTACTGGATTGCGAGGGGCTGGCACAGTACAGGGTCGTGCACCTCGGTGACCCGAGGTCACTCCAGGAAGTCGTCGGCAACCTACGGGGGCTACTGGGCTTCTTGGAGGAGCTGGGCTGGCAGTGATGCCGGCCAACCACGCAAAATGGGCGCAGTGGTCGCCTGGTTGCGGAAATCAGCCCGCCCCTAACTTCAACTTCAACTTCAACTACGAGGCTCCCCCCTCCTGGGTGGTGGATCAGACGGTTACGAAAAGAAATGGGTCACTGTCAGTCGCTTACTTAGTATTTTATTAATAGATAATCACTCGGTAAAACAGTTTTGCTTAATCCATCAAAGGGATACTAAATTTGATTTTTAATCCAGTATTATTTGTGCTACTTTCTAGTATTTTGTTCGACAAAATAAATATTTTCCTGTTAGACATTTTCATACTGATAACAACAGTATATAACAATAGTATATAACTTAATTGTATATTTACAAAAATCTTACAAAACTAGGAGTTGAGTCAGAATTACGTCATCCGACGACTCAACACGCTCAAGGCATTTTCAAGCGTCTTCCAATAATTGAAAACGCTAAACACGGTAAAAAACCGACTTCCATCGCAACAACTTAGTACATTTTTACATTATTTTTTTTTGGTTTTTGTTAATTTTTTTTATAAATTACTACAACGATTTTAATAAAATTTATATTAGACCACACGGGAAGCACTAGCTTTAAAAAAAAAAAGAATCATAAAGATCGGTTCACCCAATCAAAAGTTATGAAGTAACACACATAAAAAAAAACAAATGAATTGAGAAACTCCTCCTTTTTGGAAGTCGCTTGAAAAGGAGGAGGTTCTCAATTCATTTGTTTTTTTTATGTGTGTTAACTCGGAACTTTTGACTGGGTGAACCGATTTTTATGTTTTTTTTTTTATTTGAAAGCTAGTGCTTCCCGTGTGGTCCCATATACATTTTATCAGAATCTGTGTAGTACTTTATTAGAAAATTAACAAAAACCAAAAATAATAATGCAAAAATGTACTAAGTTGTTGCGATGGACGTCGGCGTCGGTTTTTTAAAGTTTTTAGCGTTTTCAATTATTGCAAATTGAATTACCTCCACGGGTTAAGGGTATGAAAAAGAGGATGAAAGTTTAAATGAAGTCTGTCATTTTTGAAACTAGAAGCATAAAGCTCTGTAACAGCAAACCTAGAATCTTTAAGTTTTGCACTTAAGTTCATTATACAGAATGTAACAGAAAGGATATACGAAATACGCAATACGAAAATCTGAAGAGGGTTGGCCTTGGAAAAAAACTTTTAGCCATACATAACGAAATCCGTAAAAAAATATTTTAATACTTACAACATTATTATTTATACTATTTATTTTACTATGTTTTAAGGATTCTTATTATTCCCTAGTCCTCCGAAAATCAATCAAATAAATAAATAACTCTTGCAGCTTGAAAGGAGAATCGTACAAAGCAGTTTTCTCTAAATGCTTCTAATAAAATACTATAGGATCGGGAAAATTAGATCTATGTTACCGCAAATTTAATGCGAGCGAAGCCGCGGGCAAAAGCTAGTAATTAAATAAATATAAATAAACCATTCTACTAATTTTAATTTACATTTCAACATATTGTAAATATGTTAAAATAATGATAAAGAGTACTATTACTTGATTATTTTGAACTACTTTCACAACCTTGTCATTTTGCCTTCTGGCATAGAGGTCCCCAATTTCGCCAAACACATCTGTTCATAGCCTTCCCAGCCCAAGTTCCTTCTGCTGCCTTCCTTATGTCGTCTTCCCACCTCATTTCTTTCCTTCCCTTAATCCTTTTACTGTCCTGAGAATACACTGTTTTATGTCCCAGAAGAAGAAAGACCTGTGCTCCAGCAGTGGGGATGTTTATAGGTTGTTAACAATCATATGCCCTACTCTATTCAATTTCAGCTTTTTCACTTTTGACTTCAAAAAAGAATGAGGTTTTCAATTTGACTGTTTTTTTTGTTATAATATGTTAATATGATAACATCTCATTGCCACTTGTGAACCAATTTAAACAATTCTTTTTATTCGGTTAGTTATTGTCTTTAGGGTGTTCCTATATTAATTGTATCAAAATTGGTTAAGTACTTTTCAGAAACTAACAAAATGAAAAAATGCAGCAATATTGTACCAAATTGTTGAGATTGAAGTCAGTTTTTTAACCTATTTACCATAGTGCTAATTGCTACACTATCCTGATACGGACCTGGTGCTCCTGGGCTGATAAATTCATATCATAATAGGTGAGAGGGGCACGTCGGGCCGCTATCCAAAGACGGCCATACTCTGCTCCACGCAGCAATGCTTGTGGATTCCGCCATAACTAGAAATAAACACAGAAACTGTTAAATTTTCAACCAACTTCAAAAAAGGATGAGATACTCAATTTGACTGTGTTTTATTTTGTGTGTGTGATACCAATTGTGAACAAAGGCCAATTCCGGAAATAAGTGCCTTTTTTTGCTGGCGCGACCATTGATTAAACCTTCTTATTTGGATACAGGATAACTTAAACAACAAAACCTTATATAGCATCTATATCGCTAAACTCAATCGGAGCTGAATTATAAAGGTTAGAAGTAAACACTTTTTTATCAGAATTTTTACCCAAAACTTGTTATTTGTATACAGGCAACGAAAACATGTCTATCAGCATCTATATCGCTAAATTCAGTCTGAGTTGAGTTGTAAAGATTAGAAATAACAAGCTTTGGTTAGTGACCAAGCGGGGAAAAAGTAAAAAATATTACTTTTAACTTTCATAACTCAGCTCGGACTGAGTTTAGCCATATATATATATATATATATATATATATTATTATACTAAGTGTTGTTTTTGATGTTAACATGTATCCAAATAACAAAATTTCGTTGATGGCCGCGCCAAGAAAAAAAAGGCTCCACCTTCCATACAAAATCTGGCATAGCCCTTTGGATAATTCTTTTTTTGATTGATAGGTTATGCCTCTTAGTTGGTCAAATATAAATTTAATCAAAACCACTTAAGTAACTGTTATGATGGATGTTACGATTGATGTTGGTTTTTCAATGTGTTTAGTATTTCCACTAAAATTACCAGTGAGCAATTTATGTTTATCTGACGCTCTTACGGTGTAGGAAAACATCGACAGGAAACCTGCACATGCCTGCGAAGAAACTCAAAGGCTGTGTTTGAAGTCAACCAACCCGCACTAGGGTGGAGTCAAACATAAGAAAAAAAAATTTTTCTCTTTTCAAATCTCCTGTAATATTAATTGGTGACCATATGTAAAAGCTTTATTCATGCAAAAAATCAAATGTCTACGACTTTATTTTCAGGTGGCGAATAGACATAAGTTTCAAAAAAACTAATATTTTTACTTATAAGCCTACCCTCAAAAAAGAGTTATTCTTACATGCTATTTATACTGTTTTTAACTTCGTCTAAGTGTGATCTCGAATGCAAATATAGTATTTTCTTATAAAACTTTAATATATGGTTTTGAAATAGTGCCAATGTTAAGTAAATTTTCATAAAAAATGTCTAAAACGCGTAAAGATTTCCAGTGTCCTATATTTGGTGATCCAATCAAATTCAGTGATAACATGTTACCTACATATTGTGATGTGATTAAACACTACTTATGGATTAAAAACGAAATGTTAGAGTTGAATAATGGAAAGTCAAAGATTTATGTGAAATGATTGCTTCCAATATTGAAGCAATCTGGAGTAAAGCATCTATGCCCTACAATTACCCATCAACAAGTCTTGTCTAAGCTGATTTTATATTATCAAAAGTACAAGAATGTGAAAAAATTATGTAATGACTCCAAAAAGCAGATATTCTACGATGACTCAATAAATAAGTTGTTTGATGTCGCAACATGTAAATGTGTATCCCGAGAACTATGCAAATGTGTGACTAAAGTACCCGTTGCTGAGGAAAACTTCTTAGAAGATCAACGAAATGAGCGCAAAATGTATATTGGTTCTGTGGATAAGGTGACAACTCAATCTATGCAATGTTGTGAAATTAGGATGCGAAAATATGAAGAGTTTGCTGCAAAATGTAATGTCACTCCAAGTACATCATGATGATCATCTGCCCCAGCTATAGTTTGGACGTCTGACAGTTCTTCTGCTGAAACATCAGATGAGGACAATAAATTTCGTACTGCAGAATTAGTATCTAATCCATCCCTTAAAAAAACTCAACAGACGAGAGATAAGCTGAAAAATCTTGCTACAATGTGCGATAGAACTGAAGTTTTTGATCAATCTGCAGCATTAATTGTAAATGCTGCATTACTTGACTTAAATGTTATCAGTACTGAGGACTCATCAAAAGTAGTAGACCGAAGCAAAATACGCAGAGAACGGCAGAAGATTCGTAAAGAATTACAATCTGTAGAAAAACACGAACCTTTAACAGCTATTTATTTTGATGGTAGTAAGGGCAAAACTTTGACTATAACTAAGGCTAATAATAGGCCAAAGGAAGATTATAGTTGAAGAACATGTCTCAATCATATCAGAACCTATTTCTGAATACATTGGTCATCTTTCTATTGATTCGGATAAAGCGGCTGATATTGAAAAAAATATTGTTGACTTTCTTGAAAACAAATATGAATTTCGTTTTGCCTTGCCACACTCAAGCAGTCGAAAGGTGTGTCAAACTTGTAACTGAGGCTTCGGCGTCTGTTTGTGGACCCGATGCTAGAGATGGTTTCATTCATAGTAGAATAAAATCCAGGCAAGAAATACCTATTTTTGACACCAAATCTCAGTATTTCCGTCAAAAAGAAGACACTGGGACTTCTGATACTGAACTTCAAAATGTTATTTTTATGGTAATTTAATATATTTATTCATTTTACTAGTAGTTTTAAACATAAATTCAGGAAAATATACAGTATTATTGTCAGAAATAAATGTTTATTTGCAACTTTTTTTTTCTTATTTTTTTATTTTCATACCTAATGCGCCAACTCAAGATATTGAGTTAGAAAGCTGGTATTTTGCATGAACATTTCCATTACGATGGATCACTGTTTGAGAAACGAGGAAACTTAAAATTCAGAAAAAAAAACTCCACCCTAACCCGCACTGGGCCCGTGTGGTCGACTGAGGCCAGATTTCCCTAATTCAGGGTAGGCTCGAGCCCCTAGGTGGGGACATTATGAGTTGATATGATGATGATAAGCAATTTAGAAATAGGAGCAGAGTCAATCTGCTGCTGAAAACTGATAAACAAAGTAGATAAACTAGCATAGTCTATTTTTATGATACTAAGAGTGTTAAACACCCACCTTGCAGTCAGAAGGTGGAGGCTCTGGCGAGGGCTCAGAGTCGGCACCTAGCCAAGGCCCAAGCTGACTCAGCGACACTTGCTCGATAAACGAAGTGCCATACTTGCGAAAGTACCACCACTCGAAGATCAAAATCAATCCAGAGATGAGTGAAGATGTGCCAGTCAGAGCAACATAGAACTTTGGCGTCAGAGCGCCTAAAAGAACACTGCTGTCCCACATTTTATAGCTTTTTATACCTTTTTTCTAAGGAGGCAACAATTTTATTTCCAAATAATATTTATTCATGAATAATCAATAATCACTGTAAAATTCTAGAGGATGTCCGATTGTCGACACTTTTATGCCTCATTGATAAGTATAATGCAGATGATTAATGACTGTTATGTGGGTAAACTCTCATTAATTTCTTAGGGACAGTTTCCTTCCTTGTGTTTTCCACAGACAGACAGCCCAGACCACACTTTTCCCATAATAATATCACGATCACAATCATCATCAAGGAGTTTAATAAACTCCTTGATCATCATGGAAAGAAATCCGAATTCACAGACAGAACCAAAGTGAATATAATAAACTAGACAGAACCACAGATCACTACTATATGTGACAGAACTCAGAAATTCGACAGCCTAGCAGTGTTGCCAGCTACACAGGTCAGGAGCTGATATTGCCATTTTTCATATCTTATGTAGACCAATTTGAGTTGAGCTAGCCTAGAATAACCCAAACGCCAGAAATTCCTATAAATGAAATAATAAAGTTGTTTTTACTGATATATTTATATTTTATTTTTATAAAAAAAACCCTCATTAAAACATAAACTATTACCGCACTAGGCAAGAAAGGTATGTAGGTGATTGGTTAGCCTGCATATTTTTATTACATCTTGACCAAACTGAGACATACCTATAAAAAAATCCCTTGAGGCTCTCGAACTCACGATCCCGCGTTGTGTCCGAAAGTGTTAAACCCTAGACCAAAATAGTTGTCATACCTGCCAAAGTGTCATCATCAATTGATTTATGGGTATTGAAATTAGTAGAAGTTAGAATAAGTTTTACAATGAAAATATTACACAAAAAACTTGTGTTTTTCCAAACTGATAGGTTGGGGAAAAATTTACTTTCTATTTTGTATGCAAATTCAAACAGGGCGACCAGAGCGAGCTAAACCAGTTACATCTAGAACGTTAAAATTTGGAGACTGAAAACGCTTGAGACAAGTTTGTGTTACTTACTGATACTGCGTTAGGTCTATTAACAGCAAAAATAAATTGTATGTATGTATAAATTCTTTATTGCACATAAGGAATAATCACAAAATGGTTTTATCAGACTTAAGTGTACAAAGGCGGTCTTATCGCTAAAAGCGATCTCTTCCAGACAAGCCTTGGCAGATGAGATATATTCAAATACTAGCTTTTGCCCGCGGCTTCGCCCACGTGGACATAGCTTTTATGACTCTTTTTGAGGGTGAGTGGTGCGCGAGCCGCAATCAGCTCGCAAGCGTGGACATGAGTTTTTTCCAGGTACCTCAGGAACTGTATCTGGCTATTCGGATTAGCAGTATTTGTCACTTCCCACCCCCTCAACAAATTCTATACAAAAAATCACTTTAATCCGTTGCTCCGTTGCGACGCCACCGACGTGCGCGAGCGTAGAAAACAGTTGTCCCCGATCCCTCGGGAACTATGTCAGGATATACTTATTAGTAAATTATATCATTTTCCACCTCATCTCTGTGCTAAAAATCACACCAATCCATTTTTTCGTTACGATTTTAAATAAAACGAACAAAGAGTATTGTTTTAGTTTCCTCAGGGACTGCATCGGGCTATGATAATTTCCACAGATAAAAGGTTGACTATTTCATTCCCAGTGATACAGGCTACCTGCATGCCAAATTTCATCAAGATTGGTATAGGTGTTGAAGTGTGAATAGGTAACAAACAAACAAACAAACACATTTTCACATTTATAATATAAAGTAAGGATTTCTAAATCTTAAATAAAATATAGAGCGTCGGTGGCAAAACGGTTAGGGCCACTACCTCCTGTCCGGAAGGCCGTGGTTCGAATCCTGCCACTTACCAATATCTATACGAATATCGGTTTCATATTTTTAGGAAATGTACGTTTATCCGACGCTCTTACGGTGAGAAAAACATCGTGAGGAAATCTGCACACGCCTGCGAAAAAACTTGAAGCTTATGTGTGAAGTCATTCAACTCGCAATGGGCCCCCGTGATCATCTAAGGCCTGATCGCCCTAACTCAGGGCAGGTCGAGCCCCTTGGTGGGGACGTATATAAACTGATATGATGGAGTAACACATATACCTATATTATCAAAAAAACTAATTCAAATCATTATATCAATCTAGTAATAAAACTTTCTAAAAATATTAATATGGGTCAAATCCTTGAGTCGTATCAGCTCCAAAGGAGCCCATAACGCACTTCTCGTTGCCACGCTGGATGGCAATAGACAACCTTAGCAGCAGATAGGGCCCGGAGCGGGCTTTACATCTCCTCTCTCGAAGGTGACGGCCAATCTCCTTAATGAAGGCAAAGGCCTCTGAGGGTTCAGCAGCCGGTTGTCTCACAGACCAGCAGTAATTTGCCTCCAAGACCGAGTACTTATTATGTTTCTTTCTCGCCGCAAATTGAGTAGCAGTACCGTACGGGTGAGGTGTGAGGCAGAAAAAGTGGTGTCCCAAAGCAGGCACGTTCCTCTCTGCCATAGCACCTGTTTAAACCCTCCGGCCTTTTGCCATCAGATCGACTAAAGCTGCAGCCGCCGGCATCAAAGATGGAATATTCCATCTGGCCGAGACCAGTGCCCTCCGAGTGAGGTTATTAAGGAATTGGTTACGTAGGAATCTTCACAAACAACGACCGATGGCCACCGTGGACCCGCAAATACATTGATGAGGTTCACAGATATTGATATTGCGGGCGGAGAGCAACTGCCACACGCAAATATAGTCGCCGTCAGAAGAGTTCCCATATCTGTGCCTCCAGTTAAAAGATGCTAAACTCGATTTATGTGTTTTTAATTTTTTTACACGTTTGGAATCTGTAAAAAAAATCCTATCTGTTCGTCTATGAAACACATCGCTACATACCATAGTTCCAGAGTTTAAAGTAGCGTATGCTGAAAAATACATAAAAGAAATCCACTCAAAAGTAAGAAATAATATTTTAATGTTTTAATACAACTTAAGCGCGTTTTATTATTCCTGCAGTGCCATCTATTGACATTTTGCTGCTATGATTATAATGTGTAGCTTATATGTGGAAAAAGTACTCTATATTTATTATTGTAAGTATCGATAGATAATTTCCCACGGGACCTCTTTAGTTTTCCGGGATAAACAATACCCGACTATACAATGATGGTCAAAACACCCCATCCCAATGTAAACGTTTCATATTGTTACGTTGAGCCATTCTAAAGATACAATTTTTTGCATTCCTGCAGGAAACCTTAATTTTTTTGGGATTCACAATGTCCCAGTTTTAGTTCGCGATAAGGGTATCAACGTGTAAAATTTGATTGTAATAGGTCAAGCCACATTTGCGTGGTGAGCCATTCTATAAATGAATACTTTTGATTTTCCCACGGGAACTCTTGAATTTTCCGGCATAAAAAGTATCCTATATGTTAACCCGGGCTATAAGGAACCACCATACAAAATTTCACCAAAATCGGCCTGGTAGTTTTTGCGTGATGCGCGAACATACAGACAGACAGACAGACAAAAATTCCAAAAGTTGTTGTTTTGGCCTCTGTATCGTTAGTAATGTCCACCACAGTTATTATTTTCCAAAAATATTTCATGTACAGACACGGCCCCGTTACAGTTTTATTATATAATATTCAAATCAAATATATTATGTAAAACAACGATAGCGCAAGAATCTGATAGCAAGGTGCCTATTTTCCAAAAGGCAAAGAAATAATAATCCACGATAAATATATATGTTTTAAATATAAATATGGGTAGATAGATAATAATAATTGTATTATCATCATCATCATCATTACAGCTCATATACGTCCCCACCGAGGGGCTCGAGCCTACCCTAAATCAGGGCGATTAGGCCTCAGTCGACCACGCGGGCCCAGTGCGGGTTGGTCGACTTCACACACAACCTTCGAATTTCTTCGCAGGCGTGTGCAGGTTTCCTCACGATGTTTTCCTTCACCGTTAAAGCAATCGGTAAGTATGTACTTGTATTATATATATATATATATATACCAATATATAACAAGTATAAATGTACATATATACGCACAAAACTACTGGATCAGGAAAATTTCCCAAAGACGCAGCTTGAACGCTGCTAGTGTCTCAGCGTGGCGAACATCGGAAGGTAAAGAGTTCCATAGACGAGCGGACATAATAGAGAAGGACTGGGTGTAGTAGTGCGTGCGAAAGTGTAAAAGTTTGAGCAGGTTATCCTCTTTAGACTAAGCGGTCGATCGTGATCAGATGCAAGGTACGAAAAATTGGTCTTTAGGTAGGTTGGAGCATTGGGATTAAACAGGACATTAAAGAGAAGGGAAAGGGATGCAAGTGACGCCGTTGACGGATAGGAAGCCATTTGAGCTAGGTGCGATATTCAGATACGTGGTCATATTTGCCTAATCCAAATATAAAACGAATGCATACGTTTTGTAACCTTTCGAGTTTAGACTTCAGATCCTCGTTTAAATCTGGACAGCTCGCATCAGCGTAGTCCAAGATTGGCAGAAGAAGAGACTGTGCTAACTCTAACTTGGTTTTCTGGGGGAGAAGGTTCTTCCATCGTCGTAACGAGTGAGCTGCAGCAAAGAACTTACGGTTGACTTCAGTTACATGTGGAGACCACGACATGGTGCTGTCGAACAACACTCCAAGATTTTTGACTACGCTACTAAAAGGAATTGGAATGTCGTTCAAAACCACGGGAGGGAGATTACCAAAAGAAACACCAGCTATCTGCCTTGTATTGTAATTGTATTCGTAGCCTAGGTTTAAATATTTCAAAATGTAGAGAATTCTTCGTTACTTTTTCTCATTTTCGTAGACAGAAAAAACAAATGAAAATGGTGGGTTTTATTTTTTAAATTAAATTCGAATGTTCACCTTTTAAATGTTATTATAACCAGCCACATACAAATAATATAAGCAAAGTATTGTATCTCCCTTGTATTGAGCCCCTCGGTGGGGACGTATATGAGCTGTAATGATGATGATTGTATCTTTTTAATGAAACTTATGCTCATTCATTTGTGTTACAATTTCTATGACTTATTTAAGATCCTTGTCCCCTGAAGTAGCCTAAAAGGCTATTACTCGCTTTTCAGATTTTTTCATCACCAATTTTCACCCGGATTAACCTAAATGGCGAAAAATCGCCTACGTTGGCAACACTGCAGCATTTTCGTACTAGCTTTTGCCCGCGGCTTCGCCCGCGTGGACATCGTTTTTGTGACTGACTTAGAGGGTGCGCGGTGCGCGAGCCGCTAGCGGCTAGCGAGCGTTGACATGAGTTTTCTCCAGATCCCTGTTCAATCACACAATCCAATGTTCCGTTGCGATGTTAATTAACGAAAATAGAGTATTTTTTTTAGTTCCCTCGGGAATTGAATCGGGCTATGCTATTTTCACGGGATAAAAAGTCGCCTATGTCCTTCCTTGTGACACAGGCTACCTGCATGCCAAATTTCATTAAGATTGGTCAAGGCGTTGAAGCGTGAAAAGGTAACAAACAAACAAACACATTTTCACATTTATATTATTATTAGTAAGGATAGTTATGGATGGTATTTTAGTCATATACGTCTCTGGGTACAAGCTTTTTTGAAACAGTCTTCATTTTATTAATCTTCATTTCTTTTTTGATTTGCAATGCGAGTGCCGGTGCATTACAAATCTCTGGAGTTCTGGATAGCATTTACAGCAGCCTCATTTTGAGTTGGAACTCCCGGTCGGAGTAGGGTGTCTTTGAAACTACACCCACTGCAAGTTGGGTTTTCGCGTCCTCCTTCATTGTATTTTCTTGTTCTCCACATTGCTTACGTGAACCAGACGATTTTCTCCAAAACGCACTACTTCTAGAACAAAATCGAAGCAGAAAACAATGTAAAAATAATAAAAATATAAAACCAACAATGCGTTCACCACAAATCCCGCCAAAAAACTCAGGTTCTCTTTTTCCGAAGTGACAGAAACATGTATATAATATGACATATGATTATCAATATTAATTATCATCCTGTCAGTAGAAAAGCCTATTATAAGTCTTCTTGTGAGAGGGACAAACTTGTCAAATAATGCAATTGCTTGATTTAGAACGTACTCCACTCACTCCAGATAATTAATTTGGCCACAGTGTCGTCGCGATTTTGTTTATGCATTAATATCGGTATACATATAAATAGTAATACTAATTTTGTATCTAACACACCATAGTCACGCGGCGATCTTAGACTGTGTGTTAATAAATGAGTAAGGAAATTACTCACCTGAAGGTATCTGGATTATAGTTTTCTACCTTCAGTGTGCTGCTTTTGGTATGCTCCCTTCCTTCCAAGTCCGCTTCGCTGTTGAGATTTGTAACACCAATGACACCACGGTATGTGGTGCCACTGGTGCTCTTAGTCCTAATGGCTCCAAGCCAGGTTGACTTGTTGTACTGTGAAGGCAATAAAATAGGTGTAGTATAAACCATAATAAATATATATTCATCCTCGAGCCCCAACACATAACCATTTGCATACATTGATATAGACTTGTTTGTGGATCAATAAGATCCTTTTATTAGGCCACCGTCATTGTGGATCACATAAGACCCTTGCCATACAGGCTTCACACTGACTGCGCAGTTGTCCATTTATATACACTTGTTCATGGATCATAGAAGACCCTTTAATAGGCCATCATCATGCCATACAGGCTTCAAACTGGCCACACAATTGTCCTTTGATATGGACTTTCATGGATCCTTTATAGGCCTTTAATAGGACATCATCACGCCATACAGGCTTCATATTGGCCACACAGTTGTCCTTTGATATGGACCTTTCATGGATCCTTTATAGGCCTTTAATGGGCCATCATCACGCCATACAGGCTTCATACAGGAGCAGAAGTTTAGATTCATATATGTGTCAGTCCCGAGGAGGAACACAGCACATAGGTACATGTTAATTAAGACAAGTTACAGAAACACGTAATAGTCATCAGTACACTTAGAATATGAAGACACTTAGCTTTGATTTGGATCCTCTAAGTTGCACAAAATATTTCACTTTTACTTATTCACAGTAAACTACACACAACTAAATGTCCATCTCAATTTCCCGCCGGAAGTGCACTGAGTGACATAAAAATAATGGCGGGTATATTCTTACCAGTATTGCCAGTTGAGTGTTGTTTATGGTAGCATCGCGAGACGTCGCGACACTCCCGACGACGGAAATTAGAAGATACTGACAAGGCTGCGCGTCCACTCTTTAATCTTCTCTAGAGCTTTTGAAGCAGCGGCGCGCATCGGTCGAGACGGTTTAGTAGTATTCTCGGTTCTGTTTACATTTTGACTTTCAAGTGACATGTCTTCACGACTCACATCCGGTTCATCAACAATTACATCATTCCCCTCAAATTCTGTTTCATCAACCATTTGTGGTATCACATCAGCATAGTTATACTGCATATTTTCTCTTTCTCTATCTAATTCGTTGTCAACATGGTTACCTTCAAGGGTTGTATCAGAGAGCTTTGCATCGGAACCTATGGAAAACTTATGTGGAGTATGACCATTTTCTTTATTAATAGATTTTTTAGTTTTAGTTTCATCTTCGATTTCTAGTGGATATAATTGTGAAATAGATCTTGTAAATTCTTTGTTGCCAACTTGCACTTTGGCGATTCTACAAAAACCATCATTTCCTTCAACAAGTGATATTATCTTGCCTACCTTCCAATCTTCACGATTTTTTGTTTCCCCTTTAATTTGCACTACTTGACCTATTTGAGGCACCAGATGAGACTTTATTCTAGGTTCTTTAAGTGAATTATTGTACCTCTCACGGAGACTAGGAAGGTAACGGTTTAGAAACATTGCCTTGAATTCTTCTACAGTCTTGAGAGCCCTTTTCCAGCCTTTAATCAAGTCCAATTTTGTTGTTGTACCCTCTACAGCAATATCATTATATGTTAACTTAGTCGTAACGCATTTCCCCATTGTCAGGAAATCAATTGGCTTAAGAATATGTACCATTTCAGAATCTACGCAAGTAAGAGGCCTTGTGTTTAAAACTGCTTCGACTTCCTTAACAACGGTAAGCATTTGAGAATCATTTAAGAAATGCTTCTGTAATGTTCTTTTTAAGCAGTGTTTTACTAGTCCAACTAACCTCTCATAAAATCCTCCAAACCATGGAGCGAGTTGAGGTATAAATTTCCATCGAATGCTGTTTTGAATACAATATTTACTGTTCATGATTTCAGATATCAATTTAAACTGTGAAGCATTATCTGATGTAATTACTGTTGGAAGACCTCTGGTAGAAATCATTCGCCTTAATGCAAGGAGACCTTCTTCTGCCGATAAATCTTTAACCATCTCAAGATGTATGGCTCTTATAGCCAAGCAAGTAAATAAACAGATCCACCGCTTTTCTGTTCCATTTTCGGTATTGACCAAAATTGGTCCAAGATAATCAAGTCCAGTAAAGGTAAATGGTGAACTAAAATTTACCCTCTCAGGTGGAAGTGCAGGAGTTGATGGCAGTTTGAACGGTCCACCTCCATGCTTAACACAGCTTGCGCAATTTCGTAAAATCTTTTTTACTTGGGCTTTACCTTGAGGTATCCAATAATATTTACGAATGAGACTTAGCGTATGGTTGACTCCCACATGATAATTATCTTTATGTACTTTTATAATTAAATCATTAGTAAATTTGCAGTTTCTTGGCAAAAGTATGGGATATTTCATGTCATCAGACCACTCTGTGTTTTCCAACCTGCCTTTGCACCTAAGTATGCCGTCTTCATCTTTAAATAGTCCTAGATTGCGAGCTAAGCTGGTTTCTTTCATATTAATTTCATCTGAAAAACACTCATTTTGAATTATTTTTATTACCTCGGTTTCGATTCGTTCTCCATTATTTTCTTGATTATTTAATCTGAACTTTTCTCTTTCAGGTGATTGTTTGTTTTGTAGAGGTTTTATGACTACTTGCTGTTTTATTATCTGTCTGTGGCAGATCCTCCCGAGTCAAGAAAGAATGTTCTTTTATTAAATCAACGGGCCAGGTATTGGACTTTTGCAATAAAAAGTTAGGTCCTTCGAGCCAATAAGCTTTGTCCTCTTTAGATTTAATTGGCCGGGTTGCTACATCTGCAGGATTTAATGTTGTTGGGATATATCTTAGTCTAAGTTTCTTATTCTTTTTTATTTCTTCTATTCTTTTAGTGACAAATGGTGTTAAGAGTTTATTCGACCTATACCAGTCTATGACAATTTGACTGTCTGTCCATAAAAACTGGTGTTTTACTTCTATCTGAAGGGAAGTTTCAACATACTTCAGAAGTCGGCTGCCAATCAACACTCCTAATAATTCTAATCTCGGTATCTTTAAATGTTCCTGATCCTTGATAGGAGTTAATCTTGATTTACCGATTACGAATCCTTTTCCATTTTCATTGACAATGTAAACAACAGCTGCATAAGCCTTTGTCGATGCGTCTGTGAAGCAGTGTTGATTTTCCTTGTTTTTCATATCCTTTATATAATATCTTGGTACGGTTTCCTGTAATGTTTCTAAATTTTTATGTATTTCCTTCCATTCTTCGAGCATTTCCTTTGGTAAAGGTGAATCCCACTTTATTTTCCTTTTCCAAATCTCCTGCAGAAATAATTTTGGCTGTAACAAAGATGGTACTGCATATCCGCAAGGATCATATATTGAAGCTATTGTTTTCAGAATTCCTCTTTTGGTTGTTTGAAAATTTATACTTTTACGTCTTAGTTGGATGGTGTCCGTTTTAGTGTTCCAATCAAGTCCTAGTATTTTAACTACTTCGTCGTTGTTAGAGTCAGGGATTAATTGCTTGAACTCTTCAGAGTTAGATGACCATTCTCTCAGGTTCATAGACATTTTTTGAAATTCTTTCTTTAGATTGTTATACAATGTCATTGCCTGTAATGTTGTATTTGTTCCTGTTACTAAGTTATCAACATATATATCACCAGGAATTTGTTGTGTTATATGATTACCAAATTTCATCAGGTGATGTTTGATAACAGCGTTCAGAATGAATGGGCTTGAAATTATGCCAAATGGGACTCTACAAAAACGAAGATGTGAGATATTATCTTCTGTAGCAGGCTTGGAAATGTCTTTGATCCACAAAAATCTCGTTACGTCTCTACTGTCCTTTTCAAGTGCAATTTGTAAAAATGCCTTTTCTACATCAGCTGAAATGGCTATCTTGTGAGATCTGAATCTAATTAATATTCCTGTCAAGTCTTCTAATAAAACTGGTCCAGCATGTAAACATTCATTAAGGCTTTTGCTATCTTTTAGCTTTGCAGATCCATCATAAACGAGACGTGTTGGTTTCCCAGGCGATCGAACACCATGATGTGCCAGGTAATGTATGGGATATTTGCTTTCTAGTATTTCCTGATTAGGTATTTCTTCTACTATTCCTTTACTGAGTTGGTCTTTAATAGTATCATTATATGACTTTAAATTTTCTCTATTCATTCTCTTCAATAGATTAACTAGCCTTCCCTGTACTAATCCCCTGTTTGTAGGTAGGTCAGGTGGATATTCCTTATAAGGCCAAGACACAGAGTATCTTCCATTTTTATATTTTGTAGTATCGTTAAAGTTTTTTAATGCTTCTTCTTCTTTTGTAGTATTTGGGGAATCTGCAATACCAATTGATTCTAAATCCCATAAAGATTTCAATGTCATGTTATTTAGTGGTAAATCTGGTTCATGTAATTTATTTTCATTGGACTGAAAATAAGTCACAACTTCTAATTCACTAATTGGTGCATCTTCAGACTCTACTTTACCCGATAAAATCCATCCAAGTTCTGAATTTATCAAATACAAGTTCTTTTTGACTTGTCTTTTCTCTGTTGAGATAAATGTAAAATAATAGTCATTGCCCAGCAAAATATCAATTTGTCCATCTAATGAACCATCATCAGCCAATACTGTATTATCTTTCCAGCGATCAAGCTCATTCCTGGCATAACCAACATCTTGTGAGATTGTAGGGACTACATTCGCATACAATATTTTTTCTGTGTTGGTTCGAGTCCGAATCTTTAATCTTACTAATGGACTCTGATATTCTAATGGCTTGTCAGTACCAAAGGTAAAAATAGAAAGATGCTGTTCTTCTTCTATAGGTAAATTTAGTTTTTTAGCAACTCTTTCAGTTAGATATGTCCTTTGGCTACCTGAATCCAGTAGTAAACGACATTTAACTTGTACAGGTGCATCTTCTTCATTCATCACTGTCACTATTGCTGTTTGTAATACAGTGACAGATGTACCAGATACATTAAGAGTATTTGTGTGCATAGCCTTTGTATCTTTTTGAATATCAGATTTTAAATAGCGTTTTGGGCACAATGCTTTGTTGTGCTTGCCATATTCTCCACAATGTATGCAGTTCTTTTTCTTCCTACATGTCTCCCAACGATGTCCTGGTAGTAGACAACTGAAACAGCGATTTTTTAGTCTCAATCTTCTTTCTTGAAGCGTTTTAGCAACTCTGCATTGTTCATTCAAATGTGAACCCTGACAGAAAATACATGGGAATCTTTTCTTCTTTATTACTCTCCTATTTTGTGAGTCATTTTTTTCTTCAAATTTTCTTTTATTTTGAAAACGATTATAATTGTTTTGACTTAATTTTGTGTTTGGTCTGTTATAATATTGTTCAAACTGTGTAGAATTATTTTGAATTTTATTATTTCTCAAATATTTTCCTTTTAATCCCCTTTCAGGTTTACTAATTTTTAAATTATGTTGCTCCATAGTTTGTTTCATGTCACTTTTCCCAAATAAAGTTTCCACCGTGTAGTGCTGAGTTTCCTTAAAATTCTTCTCTAATGTAATTCTGCTAGCATCCTCTCTAGCAGCCACGATTATTTCTAATTGTTTTCTCATGTCTTCAATGGAATCGGTTTTCAAAGCCATTTTCATTTCATAAATTATTTCTTCAGGAAATTTCTCAATTATGATGAAACGCAGATGGTTGTGATTTGTATTCTCACCTAGTGAGTGCAATACACGAATATGTTTCTCAATTTCATTGAGAACCCTACGACAGTCTACTGGACTCATATCTGCAGCTTTAACTTTATATAAAGCTGCATAATGTGCATGAATAATCTGACCTACTTTTCCATACCGTTCTTTAAGAGTTTGCATTGCAATCTGGTAATTTTTATGTGTTGTCTCCAGGCCATCTATTGTTTTCTTTGCTTCCCCAGTAAGTGAAGATTTCAAGTAAAGTAGTTTATCCACATCAGGCAAATTACGTTTATCAATATTTGAGCTGAAGTGATCATAAAATTGTTGCCATTGCAATATGTCTCCGTTAAATTCTGGCAAGTTCAGTTTAGGTAATTTACTTGAGGAGGCAAAGCCTTCCTTGCTTTTATGATTTTCTTTCGAATTTTGTAATTTAATGGTCAACTCCATAAGGACTTCTTCAGATTTTAATTGTAACACACTAAATCTGGATATATCATCTGGAGATGGTTCCGTGCTCAGACGAAAATAATTGTTTAACTCTGATGAAAATCTAGAATGGAGTCGTTCTAATTTTTTAAAATTAATTTCTGCCCGCCGGATTTGTTCATCGGTAAGAATTTCAATTGTTAATAATTGCATACATTCATCAGTGAGTGTTTGCATATTGTAAATGATATCACTTAATCGTGATATCATCAAAACTTCCATCTTGAAGTCTGCAAATAACAATAAAATTTTCATAGTATAACCTAATAAATTTCTCATACTGTAATAGTACCTCTAGTTATGTTCCAACACTCTATTTTTATTTTATTATTATCCGTTAACTTTATTTATAATATTTCTATATTTTTATTTTTAATTGATATTATTTATAAATTTAAATCAGGTAGTATTAAAACACAAGTTACATTAAAGCAACCCTTTGTGTAATAAAATAAAGGAATCCCAATTTCCATCAAAATCAATAGCTACAGTGCAGAACACTTACTTTAAAACATAATTAATTAATTAACAATTCTCTGGTTTAAACAAAAACTGCTGTACATTTCTCAAGTCACAGGGAGGGGAGATTTGATTTACTAAGCTCTTCAGCAGTGAAATCAAATCATTCAAACCTAATTGATCCCATTATTGGTTGGCATAAAATCAGTATCTCAATAGAATTGTTGTAAAGAAATGATGAAAATAAATTAACAGGTGATTAGTTGTTTGATGAACAAATATTCTATTTAAATTTACTTCAGGTTAATCTATGAATTTTTATTTTTTATTTTACTTAATAATGATCCAATATCTACTCAGAAAATAATGTAAGTAACACTTAATTTTGTTGTTAAATGCATACAATTATTTAAATAAAAAACCAAACATGTGAAACTCTTTTACAATTTTATAAGTTTTGACCCCGTGAGTGCTCCTGGTAATGTGTTTTAATAGTACCGCGAGTTCAATTCATCTCAAAGATGCCCAACATACCTAAAGAAGTTGTCACTCCAAAATAGTATAGATTATACATATATTAATCATAGTAACCGATTTAATTGAACATGCACAAAACATAATTAAATAATTTAGTATGTAGTAATAATTTAGAAATTAATTAGGAATTGTTATAATAAACTGCAGTAAGCTTTTGACTATAATAACCTGGTTTAGGTATATGCATATAGTTACTTACTACTTAACATGTTTAAATTTGTAGTACTAAAATAAACTAAATTCCATCTACTCCCCGAGGACGGTACACTGTTTAATTGAATTAAATGAATTGTTCCTTTGAATAGAGTTCAAAGGAACATGTCTATTATAGTAAATGCATCAATAATTTATTTATTTATTTGATGCCAAAGTATATGACATAACTTATCATTTTTAATACTACTCCCTACAATTGCCAACTTACCTACCAAAAGTAGCGATGCTGGTAAAACCTCCTAAATCGGGGAGGTCCATGTCCAGCGATGGACATATCTAAGCTGATACCAAGACGTGATGAACACATCACTTTATACCTATAGTCTGAATTTTTAGGTAAGTTTCATGTATGTAAGGTAAATTATCGAAGTAAATTTTCGAAGTCATTTCGTATCTATTCAAATTCTAATGAGAAAATAATAAACTGGACACACTACATATCAGTGCAGAGCTTTGCTGCAATATCGAGTCAAAGGCCAGCATCCGCCATTTTTAAATACCATTTCTACTACATTTACAGCGGTTACATTTTTGTCTGTCTCCAGGGACTGCTTGGGTGACTCTTGTGATAGATTCCAATTGGGAATCAAACCAATAATACCTTGTTGCAAAAAAGAATCACTGCCAATGTCTAGAGGTTGAATTTGGTGACATGCTATAATGACTAAATACCTACATTCATATGACGTCGTAGTTTAAAACAAATTTGTTGCAACTTGTTTTAACAATGAAAACCGACACATTTTTGTATCATATCACTACATACCAACGTGATGCTGTCTATTTAAGCTAGGCATAGTACTCCTTTTGTTCTTTATAAAGAGAAATACTATCTTACCAATAAGTAGGTAGGAAGGTAGGATTGAAATTTTTTAGTTCGACTAAGTCAATTTTACAATAGGAATTCAGAATATAAGGTACACACTTACCAGCAACGCGAATCGCTTCCTTTAAAACTTATTTTTATCACCATAAGAGTACAAAAAGGGAACTGAACAATTCTTTGCAAAGTGGAAAAATATTTGCTTCCAAGAACTCCAACAGACAAGTTGAGACACGTTCGGACGCGCAACGAGAAGAAAAATTCAAACCTGTACCGTACAATGTTGCCACATTGCAAACGATAATTTGCCAAAACTACTCGCGCCATGTTATACAATTTATGTTATTTTGTCATTATTAATTACGAGTGATGTTTTTTATTTAAAACATCTTTCACAATTAACTATGGGTAAAAAAATACATATGAAGATTTTACAATATTCCTTATAAATTACTTTCGTAATCATACAGAAAATATTCATCAACTGATTACATTTTTACCCATCTGTTGGGAGTCACTAATAAAATGACAACACTACGATCAGTGACGGCAATCGCCCCATTTCTTTTTTTTCAAAATTAAACATATATTATATGTTAAACATTAATAAACAGTAAATAACAATTTAAAATGTTTTTCTTGCTTAAATATCTAAATAAAACACCATCTTTGAATGTTTCGATCGAATAGTGTTTGACAACTGACATCATAGTACTTCCGTTATGCGAGTCCAAAATGGCCTTATCCATGTGCTAGAATTTTCATAATTCCGCTTTTTTACGTTGTTTTCCTTTTAGATACATAATAAAAATGGTTCCAAAATGATGCAATAATTATAACTCAGCTCAGAAACACCACAATAGTTGATTACTTTGAAGTTTTCGATGCAGTTTCTTACTACGTAAATTGTGCATAGTAACGCCATCTATGTTTTCATTTATGCAACTCTGCATATGATTTCTTCATGAATTATTTTAGCACAATAATATCAAAGTACTTTGTGATTTAGAAGGAAA
This sequence comes from Coleophora flavipennella, assembly GCA_947284805.1. Lineage (NCBI taxonomy): Eukaryota > Metazoa > Arthropoda > Insecta > Lepidoptera > Coleophoridae > Coleophora > Coleophora flavipennella. The sequence continues at coordinate 7,646,037 of OX369307.1, forward strand.
GGAGCAATAATCTTGTATCTTTAGAGATCCCAGCACCTCCACCATGTCGTCGCGATTTTGTTTATGCATTAATATCGGTATACATATAAATAGTAATACTAATTTTGTATCTAACACACCATAGTCACGCGGCGATCTTAGACTGTGTGTTAATAAATGAGTAAGGAAATTACTCACCTGAAGGTATCTGGATTATAGTTTTCTACCTTCAGTGTGCTGCTTTTGGTATGCTCCCTTCCTTCCAAGTCCGCTTCGCTGTTGAGATTTGTAACACCAATGACACCACGGTATGTGGTGCCACTGGTGCTCTTAGTCCTAATGGCTCCAAGCCAGGTTGACTTGTTGTACTGTGAAGGCAATAAAATAGGTGTAGTATAAACCATAATAAATATATATTCATCCTCGAGCCCCAACACATAACCATTTGCATACATTGATATAGACTTGTTTGTGGATCAATAAGATCCTTTTATTAGGCCACCGTCATTGTGGATCACATAAGACCCTTGCCATACAACCGCAGTGAAGATAGCACCCCACTTTGCCGGACCCCTTTTTGTTGTGTATGCTGTGAACACGCCCTTACTATAAGGGGGTTAGCACCCTTAATCTTATTAATTTACCAATAATCGACACTACCGTACAAATAAAAGAATTTCAACTGTCACAAGCCTTTCTTTTCATCTTTGTCCATATCCTACCTTGATTAATAGTTCAGTCAATCTATAATATATAGCTGAGGTACCTACCTAAAACAAACGCACAGCACAGACGAATTATTGTAAAGTGGATAACTGAATATCAGCGTAAGTATCTACCTACCTATCAAGCAATAACGGAAGGATTTCACTACGAAAACAAAGCTTTCTTTTGATCACGCACGAATAAACAACAGTTTCCTCAAATCGTTACTCAAGTGAATTGTACCTACTTTGAAAGAGATAGATAAGTACGGCTCCCTATTAAAATACATGAGGTGAAGTTGGTAAGACATATGTCGGCATGTTGAACAGGCTCTGCTGAATCGTTTAAGAGACAGAGCGACTCCAGATAATGTTCATATTTTTGAGATATTTGCGTCTGAACTTTTCATGTACAGCCAATTTTTTGAAAAAAATAAAGAACAAGTTTAAGTTACTTTGCATGAAGTGAAGTGGTTAAGACATATGTCGGCATGTTGAACAGGCTCTGCTGAATCGTTGAAAAGACAGAGCGACTCCAGTTAATGTTCATATTTTTAAGATATTTACGTCCAAACTTTATTTGTGTAGTCGATTTTCCAAAAAATTGAACTCCTCTTTTAGGTACTTTGCATGAGGTGAAGTGGGTGAGACATATGTCGGCATGTTGAAGAGGCTCTGCTGAATCGTATAAGAGATAGAGCGACTCCAGTTAATGTTCATATTTTTGATTTATTTACGTATAAACTTTGTTTGTGTAGTCGATTTTCCAAAAAATTGAACTCCTCTTTTAGGTACTTTGCATGAGGTGAAGTGGGTGAGACATATGTCGGCATGTTAAAGAGGCTCTGCTGAATCGTAAAAGAGATAGAGCGACTCCAGTTAATGTTCATATCTTTGAGATATTTGCGTCTGAAGTTTCTATATGAAGTCGAATTTTTCAAAATATTGAACTCCTCTTTTAGGTACTTTGCATGAGGTGAAGTGGGTGAGACATATGTCGACATGTTAAAGAGGCTCTGCTGAATCGTATAAGAGATAGAGCGACTCCAGTTAATGTTCATATTTTTGAGATATTTGCGTCTGAAGTTTCTATGTGAAGTCGAATTTTTCAAAAAATTGAACTCCACTTTTACGTACCATGCATGAGGTGAAGTAGGTAAGACACATGTCGGCATGTTGAACAGGCTCTGCTGAATCGTATAAGAGATAGAGCGACTCCAGTTAATGTTCATATTTTTGAGATATTTGCGTCTGAAGTTTCTATGTGAAGTCGAATTTTTCAAAAAATTGAACTCCACTTTTACGTACTTTGCATGAGGTGAAGTAGGTAAGACACACGTCGGCATGTTGAACAGGCTCTGCTGAATCGTATAAGAGATAGAGCGACTCCAGTTAATGTTCATATTTTTGAGATATTTGCGTCTGAAGTTTCTACATGAAGTCGAATTTTTCAAAATATTTAACTCCACTTTTAGGTACTTTGCATGAAGTGAAGTGGGTAAGACATATCTCAGCATGTAGAACAGGCACTGCTGAATCGTTTAAGAGACAGAGCGACTCCAGTTAATGTTCATATTTTTGATTTATTTACGTATAAACTTTGTTTGTGTAGTCGATTTTCCAAAAAATTGAACTCCTCTTTTAGGTACTTTGCATGAGGTGAAGTGGGTGAGACATATGTCGGCATGTTGAACAGGCTCTGCTGAATCGTTTAAGAGACAGAGCGACTCCAGATAATGTTCATATTTTTGAGATATTTGCGTCTGAACTTTTCATGTACAGCCAATTTTTTGAAAAAAATAAAGAACAAGTTTAAGTTACTTTGCATGAAGTGAAGTGGTTAAGACATATGTCGGCATGTTGAACAGGCTCTGCTGAATCGTTGAAAAGACAGAGCGACTCCAGTTAATGTTCATATTTTTAAGATATTTACGTCCAAACTTTATTTGTGTAGTCGATTTTCCAAATAATTGAACTCCTCTTTTAGGTACTTTGCATGAGGTGAAGTGGGTGAGACATATGTCGGCATGTTGAAGAGGCTCTGCTGAATCGTATAAGAGATAGAGCGACTCCATTTAATGTTCATATTTTTGATTTATTTACGTATAAACTTTGTTTGTGTAGTCGATTTTCCAAAAAATTGAACTCTTTTAGGTACTTTGCATGAGGTGAAGTGGGTGAGACATATGTCGGCATGTTGAAAAGGCTCTGCTGAATCGTATTAGAGATAGAGCGACTCCAGTTAATGTTCATATTTTTGAGATATTTGCGTCTGAAGTTTCTATATGAAGTCGAATTTTTCAAAAAATTGAACTCCATTTTTACGTACTTTGCAGGAGGTGAAGTAGGTAAGTCACATGTCGGCATGTTGAAGAGGCTCTGCTGAATCGTATAAGAGATAGAGCGGCTCCAGTTAATGTTCATATTTTTGATTTATTTACGTAAAAACTTTGTTTGTGTAGTCGATTTTCCAAAAAATTGAACTCCTCTTTTAGGTACTTTGCATGAGGTGAAGTGGGTGAGACATAATATGTCGGCATGTTGAAGAGGCTCTGCTGAATCGTATAAGAGACAGAGCGAATCCAGTTAATGTTCATATTTTTGATTTATTTACGTATAAACTTTGTTTGTGTAGTCGATTTTCCAAAAAATTGAACTCCTCTTTTAGGTACTTTGCATGAGGTGAAGTGGGTGAGACATATGTCGGCATGTTGAAGAGGCTCTGCTGAATCGTATAAGAGATAGAGCGGCTCCAGTTAATGTTCAAATTTTTGAGATATTTGCGTCTGAACTTTCTACATAAAGTCGATATTTTCAAAATATTTAACTCCACTTTTAGGTACTTTGCATGAAGTGAAGTGGGTAAGACATATCTCGGCATGTAGAACAGGCACTGCTGAATCGTTTAAGAGACAGAGCGAATCCAGTTAATGTTCATATTTTTGATTTATTTACGTATAAACTTTGTTTGTGTAGTCGATTTTCCAAAAAATTGAACTCCTCTTTTAGGTACTTTGCATGAGGTGAAGTGGGTGAGATATATGTGGGCATGTTGAACAGGCTCTGCTGAATCGTATAAGAGACAGAGCGACTCCAGTTAATGTTCATATTTTTGAGATATTTGCGTCTGAACTTTTCATGTACAGCCAATTTTTTTAAAACAATAAAGAACAAGTTTAAGTTACTTTGCATGAAGTGAAGTGGGTAAGACATATGTCGGCATGTTGAGGAGGCTCTGCTGAATCGTATAAGAGATAGAGTGACCTCAGTTAATGTTCATATTTTTGAGATATTTGCGTCTGAAGTTTCTATATGTAGTCGAATTTTTCAAAAAATTGAACTCCACTTTTACGTACTTTGCATGAGGTGAAGTAGGTAAGACATATGTCGGCATGTTGAACAGGCTCTTCTAAATCGTATAAGAGACAGAGCGACTCAAGTTAATGTTCATATTTTTGATTTATTTAAGTAAAAACTTTGTTTGTGTAGTCGATTTTCCAAAACATTGAAATCCTCTTCTAGGTACTTTGCATGAGTTGAAGTGGGTAAGACACATGTCGGCATGTTGAACTGGCTCTGGTGAATCGTATAAGAGACAGAGCGACTCCAGTTAATGTTCATTTTTTTGAGATATTTCCGTCTGAAGTTTCTATATGAAGTCGAATTTTTAAAAATAAAGAACAATAGAAACTTCAGACGGAAATATCTCAAAAAAATGAACATTAACTGGAGCCGCTCTATCTCTTATACGATTCAGCAGAGCCTCTTCAACATGCCGACATATGTCTCACCCACTTCACCTCATGCAAAGTACCTAAAAGAGGAGTTCAATTTTTTGGAAAATCGACTACACAAACAAAGTTTTTACGTAAATAAATCAAAAATATGAACATTAACTGGAGTCGCTCTGTCTCTTATACGATTCAGCAGAGCCTGTTCAACATGCCGACATGTGTCTTACATACTTCACCTCATGCAAAGTACGTAAAAGTGGAGTTCAATTTTTTGAAAAATTCGACTTCACATAGAAACTTCAGACGCAAATATCTCAAAAATATGAACATTAACTGGAGTCGCTCTATCTCTTATACGATTCAGCAGAGCCTGTTCAACATGCCCACATATGTCTCACCCACTTCACCTCATGCAAAGTACCTAAAAGAGGAGTTTAATTTTTTGGAAAATCGACTACACAAATAAAGTTTAGACGTAAATATCTTAAAAATATGAACATTAACTGGAGTCGCTCTATCTCTTATACGATTCAACAGAGCCTCTTCAACATGCAACCATATGTCTCACCCACTTCACCTCATGCAAAGTACCTAAAAGCGGAGTTCAATTTTTTGGAAAATCGACTACACAAATAAAGTTTGGACGTAAATATCTTAAAAATATGAACATTAACTGGGGTCGCTCTGTCTTTTAATCGATTCAGCAGAGCCTGTTCAACATGTCGACATATGTCTCACCCACTTCACCTCATGCAAAGTACCTAAAAGAGGAGTTCAATTTTTTGGAAAATCGACTACACAAACAAAGTTTATACTTAAATAAATCAAAAATATGATCATTAACTGGAGTCGCTCTGTCTTTTAAACGATTCAGCAGAGCCTGTTCAACATGCCGACATATGTCTTACCCACTTCACTTCATGCAAAGTAACTTAAACTTGTTCTTTATTGTTTTCAAAAAATTGGCTGTACATGAAAAGTTCAGACGCAAATATCTCAAAAATATGAACATTAACTGGAGTCGCTCTGTCTCTTATACGATTCAGCAGAGCCTGTTCAACTTGCCGACATATGTCTTACCCACTTCACCTCATGCAAAGTACCTAAAAGAGGAGTTCAATTTTTTGGAAAATCGACTACACAAATAAAGTTTAGACGTAAATATCTTAAAAATATGAACATTAACTGCGGTCGCTCTGTCTCCTTAACGATTTAGCAGTGCCTGTTCTACATGCCGAGATATGTCTTACCCACTTCACTTCATGCAAAGTACCTAAAAGTGGAGTTCAATATTTTGAAAAATTCGACTTCATATAGAAACTTCAGACGCAAATATCTCAAAAATATGAACATTAACTGGAGTCGCTCTATCTCTAATACGATTCAGCAGAGCCTCTTCAACATGCCGACATATGTCTCACCCACTTCACCTCATGCAAAGTACCTAAAAGAGGAGTTCATTTTTTTGGAAAATCGACTACACAAACAAAATTTATACGTAAATAAATCAAAAATATGAACCTTAACTGGAGTCGCTCTGTCTCTTAAACGATTCAGCAGTGCCTGTTTTACATGCTGAGATATGTCTTACCCACTTCACTTCATGCAAAGTACCTAAAAGTGGAGTTAAATATTTTGAAAAATTCGACTTCATGTAGAAACTTCAGACGCAAATATCTCAAAAATTTGAATATTAACTGGAGCCGCTCTATCTCTTATACGATTCAGCAGAGCCTCTTCAACACGCCGACATATGTCTCACCCACTTCACCTCATGCAAAGTACCTAAAAGAGGAGTTCAATTTTTTGGAAAATCGACTACACAAACAAAGTTTTTACGTAAATAAATCAAAAATATGAACATTAACTGGAGTCGCTCTGTCTCTTATACGATTCAGCAGAGCCTGTTCAACATGCCGACATGTGTCTTACATACTTCACCTCATGCAAAGTACGTAAAAGTGGAGTTCAATTTTTTGAAAAATTCGACTTCACATAGAAATTTCAGACGCAAATATCTCAAAAATATGAACATTAACTGGAGTCGCTCTATCTCTTATACGATTCAGCAGAGCCTGTTCAACATGCCGACATGTGTCTTACCTACTTCACCTCATGCAAAGTACGTAAAAGTGGAGTACAATTTTTTGAAAAATTCGACTTCACATAGAAACTTCAGACGCAAATATCTCAAAAATATGAACATTAACTGGAGTCGTTCTATCTCTTATACGATTCAGCAGAGCCTGTTCAACATGCCGACATATGTCTCACCCACTTCACCTCATGCAAAGTACGTAAAAGTGGAGTTCAATTTTTTGGAAAATCGACTACACAAACAAAGTTTTTACGTAAATAAATCAAAAATATGAACATTAACTGGAGTCGCTCTGTCTCTTATACGATTCAGCAGAGCCTGTTTAACATGCCGACATGTGTCTTACCTACTTCACCTCATGCAAAGTACGTAAAAGTGGAGTTCAATTTTTTGAAAAATTCGACTTCACATAGAAACTTCAGACGTAAATATCTCAAAAATATGAACATTAACTGGAGTCGCTCTATCTCTTATACGATTCAGCAGAGCCTCTTCAACATGCCGACATATGTCTCACCCACTTCACCTCATGCAAAGTACCTAAAAGAGGAGTTCAATTTTTTGGAAAATCGACTACTCAAATAAAGTTTAGACGTAAATATCTTAAGAATATGAACATTAACTGGAGTCGCTCTGTCTCTTAAACAATTCAGCAGTGCCTGTTCTACATGCCGAGATATGTCTTACCCACTTCACTTCATGCAAAGTACCTAAAAGTGGAGTTCAATATTTTGAAAAATTCGACTTCACATAGAAACTTCAGACGCAAATATCTCAAAAATATGAACATTGACTGGAGTCGCTCTATCTCTTATACGATTCAGTAGAGCCTCTTCAACATGCCGACATATGTCTCACCCACTTCACCTCATGCAAAGTACCTAAAAGAGGAGTTCAATTTTTTGGAAAATCGACTACACAAACAAAGTTTATACGTAAATAAATCAAAAATATGAACATTAACTGGAGTCGCTCTGTCTCTTAAACGATTCAGCAGTGCCTGTTCAACATGCCGACATATGTCTTACCAACTTCACCTCATGTATTTTAATAGGGAGCCGTACTTATCTATCTCTTTCAAAGTAGGTACAATTCACTTGAGTAACGATTTGAGGAAACTGTTGTTTATTCGTGCGTGATCAAAAGAAAGCTTTGTTTTCGTAGTGAAATCCTTCCGTTATTGCTTGATAGGTAGGTAGATACTTACGCTGATATTCAGTTATCCACTTTACAATAATTCGTCTGTGCTGTGCGTTTGTTTTAGGTAGGTACCTCAGCTATATATTATAGATTGACTGAACTATTAATCAAGGTAGGATATGGACAAAGATGAAAAGAAAGGCTTGTGACAGTTGAAATTCTTTTATTTGTACGGTAGTGTCGATTATTGGTAAATTAAGTAAGATTAAGGGTGCTAACCCCCTTATAGTAAGGGCGTGTTCACAGCATACACAACAAAAAGGGGTCCGGCAAAGTGGGGTGCTATCTTCACTGCGGTTGCCATACAGGCTTCACACTGACTGCGCAGTTGTCCATTTATATACACTTGTTCATGGATCATAGAAGACCCTTTAATAGGCCATCATCATGCCATACAGGCTTCAAACTGGCCACACAATTGTCCTTTGATATGGACTTTCATGGATCCTTTATAGGCCTTTAATAGGACATCATCACGCCATACAGGCTTCATATTGGCCACACAGTTGTCCTTTGATATGGACCTTTCATGGATCCTTTATAGGCCTTTAATGGGCCATCATCACGCCATACAGGCTTCATACAGGAGCAGAAGTTTAGATTCATATATGTGTCAGTCCCGAGGAGGAACACAGCACATAGGTACATGTTAATTAAGACAAGTTACAGAAACACGTAATAGTCATCAGTACACTTAGAATATGAAGACACTTAGCTTTGATTTGGATCCTCTAAGTTGCACAAAATATTTCACTTTTACTTATTCACAGTAAACTACACACAACTAAATGTCCATCTCAATTTCCCGCCGGAAGTGCACTGAGTGACATAAAAATAATGGCGGGTATATTCTTACCAGTATTGCCAGTTGAGTGTTGTTTATGGTAGCATCGCGAGACGTCGCGACACACAGTCTGTTCTTTCAAAATTAGAACTCTGAACTTGTGATCAAGAATAATTTTTCTATAATTGTATTTTTAACTACCTCTTAACTATCTTATTAATATAGATGTGATGAAAAAAATTGCGACTTTTAGCCGATTTGTCAAGTTCTTTTTTCTCAAAATCTTACAGGTTTGGGGTATTTATTTTTTCCTAGTAAGCTGCATTAGCAGCGAAGTTTTTTCGGCGGGATTTGTGGTGAACGCATTAATAGTTTTATTCAGGAGTACGTTCAGGCGACCAGTTTAAAAATCAAACTGGATAAAAATTCAACTGACAGGAACGTTAACCGTACGTTCAGACGCGTCCTTCGGCGAAAAATTCAACCAGTATATTTATATTAAAATTTTTTAAACACCCCGTTCAGGCGCGCACCGGAAGTGAAGATTTCGACTAGGCAGTATAAGTTTTAGCTACCTCCAGACCAAGCTAAAATTTAACCTACTGTCAAATGTGACATTACTTATTGTGTTTGTTTTGTGTGCGAAAATCGTGATTCGTTTAAATTCAAATATTTTTTAAAGTTTTTAATGGTGTTTTTCATGAAAATGAATAGTTTGATATTGTTATCGATGATTGGTGTGTATGCATTTGTAATTAAGAAGGTAAGAAAAGACTTTATATTTGCTGTGACGGTAGTTATTTCCTAGATTTTATGTTACATTTTGGTTGTGGGCAGTTCCCTTTTTTGTTTTCACTTTGCAGCTCTCTTATTAATCATATGTCCAATAACATACCGTACAACACAATAGATTTCAGGATTGAACAAAGAATATCAGATTAACCAGTGTAAAAAGGAGCATTACAGTAAACATGTCATATAAAACGGGTCCGCTTTCCAATCGTTTGGCATGTACCTATTAAGTAAAAATGAGGGTTGGGGGTGACAAAAAGGAGTGTTCTGAGCCCTACAATACCACTCCTCCTATTTTGCAGAAATAAATTATTCCCAACAGAGATATGCTATTCCCAATATATAAATTTTGAGGTTATGTGTTAAAATATGTAATCTGCGGCACTAATATGAGGGTTTATGGATCCGGGGATGAGAACCACGCATTTTTACTGATCTGAAGCATTGTTATTACCAGGATGGGTTTGACTGTTATTTTTTTTATTATACACTATAGTGCGGCTATTATAGGAAGACCACTATGGCTTTACACTATTTAACTATTTTTTAAATTGTCACATCGTGAATTCGCCGTGCATCGTTTTTGCGTTGTGCAAGTGGGCTATAAAACCGAACAAACTAGCCTTCATATTAAAAAAAATGTCTATTCCTTTTTCTCCTGAACTCACTTGGTGATTAATTGGTACTAACCAAAATTAACTTAAAAATCCCTTAATTGTACACAATATATTATTATAGAAGTCCCAAATTTGATACCTTACTAGCTAATGTGGAATGTGACTATAAATGAAATATTTGACCAATACCAACTTGTTTGTATATATTTATCTGTTTTCTTTTTATGTGATGGCTGATTACTGAGTTATTGAATCTGTTCCGATTGATACTGACCCATACTGACTTACTTAAATGTACAAGAAACCTGCTTCCTTATGTGAGCTCCCATACAGATCAACAATTAGCTCGAACTAGTTACTGTTGTCAATACTGTAGAAGTGTATAATAACTATTTTTTTACTTTCTAATGAATTTTTCTTTTGGTATTTCAGGTACAAAAAGTTGTGTTTATCCTGGATGAATTCAACATAGCAAGGCCTTCCACCATCTGTTTGCAACAAGTCCTCACATTATTAAGGCACATGGTCAGGAGCGGATTGGACAGCTTGGGAAAGATATCATCACTAGCCACATGGAAGGAAAGAGGAGTAGAGGATGTGTGCCTATGCGATGGGCGGTCAAGGAAATGACCAGGATAACACTGCATCAAGCGGCCCGGCGAGCTATAGTGGCATAATTGCTATCCTTCAAACATAAGGACACGACTGAGATGAAGAATTTAATTTTGGCTTTTTTTGCTAAGTTCCAACAGATTGTTGCCTGCTATTTTATTAAGGTATGTATTAAATATTTTATAAACATGTTTGTTTTTTTGTGGATTCATGTTTATATTTGAAACATGGTAGTGGGAAGTTACTGCATGCGAATAGCACAGGACTGGTTGTTATGGCAATCCTTTGGATAGGCTAAGTCTAGTAGTAGACGTCTTTGCAGCTGATATGATGATGATTTGATACAATATTATAGATTTTAGGGTTTCACACTAGGTAACAGGGCTGTTTTAATACTAAGCCTAAGCTGTCCTTACATGTCAGACAGACAGACGGATAGCTTAGGCTGTATATATGTAATTACTAGCTTTTCCCGCGGCTTTTCTCGCGTGGGCATCGTTTTTATGACTTTCTTTGAGCGTGAAAGGTGCGTGACTCGCAAGTGGCTTGCGAGCGTAGGCAAAGAATAAAGACTAAAAATGGCCAAGTGCATACCGGACCACGCGCAAAGTAGGGTTCCGTTATCTTTTCGAAAAAAAATGTAGATTTTGAAAACAAAATTATTTTTGCAATTAAGTAGAACGTTTTGTGAGGAAAATCTATGATTTTTTATAAATCCCTGCACATCTTAAGTTGGTTGAATATTAATCCTACATAAAGTCTACTTAGCCACAATAGTTTTCCTTTCAAATTGAATTAAATTATAACTTATTTTTAATTTTATTTCTAAATTTTAACCACAATATTTTTGAACAATTTATCCAACGACACTCCACACCATAGAATAGGCGAGAAAAAAAATCTACTTTTACGTGTAGGGGAGGTACCCTTAATTATTTTTTTCCTTTTTTCGGCGTTATTTATATGTATACCCACGTGTAGTATTAAGAATATCTGAGTCAAACCGCAGACAGACGGACATGGCAAAACTATGAGGATTGACTACGGAACCCTAAAACAGCGTTTCTCAAGGGAATCAAAATGTATAGGGTATTTTCCGTTGACCTAGAACTATGAAATTTGGCAAGTACTACCATATACTTGCCAAATTTCAAAGTTCTAGGTCAATTAAATCCCAAAAAATATAATCTTTTTTATTTCATTTTTTTAGAATTGGTAAGGCCTTGGCATCATCTCACCTGATGGTAAGTGACGATGATGCCGAAGATGGAAGCGGGCTTACCAAAATTCCCCAATGCAAAGGAAAACTGGCTATCTTATCTTCAAGCCGGAACACATCATGTTGTTAACACTAATGTTTAGAGGCAAGACTTAGATAAGATGGTGGTAGCTTGCCAGGCGGGCTTAGAAAATGCCCTACCACCAACCAAACCGAGTCTGACAAGTTGACCCCGCCGGAATCGAACCCGCGGCCTCCTGGTCTGAAGCGAATGGACTATCCATTACGCCATGGAGGCGGTTAAATCTATATTTGATCATATTTGGTCTATATTTGAAGTACGTAATCAATTATGCAAGGAACGGTGGTCCAAATTTTGAATTGAGTTAACCATGTCATGTGGGGTATTGATTGATTGAAAACACTTTATTGCACAACATAAGAGAGAAAAAAAAGATAAAATGATTAAGGAAGTTGTACATACAGGTGGTCTTATCGCTAACAAGCGATCTCTTCCAGACAACCTTTAGGTGAAGGAAACATGAGAAATCATTATTGTAGGGTAGTAGTGGGCAATAAACAAATTCATAGAGAAAAAATAAAATAAAAATTTAAAAAATATCCATTCTTAAACCACGTAATACACGTAAATATATAAGTAAATATAAACGATATAAACTAAAATGCATATACATAAAACATAAATATACATAATACATACATATAAATAATACATACATAACATAATATATGGTATAGTAAGGACATACATAACCAGATTAATGATGATGATATTGTATGAAAGGGCTTCATTGGCACAAGCTTGATCATATTTTTAATTATTTTTATGATGTATGTAGAATTTATTTATGACTAGGAATGGAAAAAAAATCCCCTTATTAATATGTAATATGTATAGGTAGGTACCTAATAGTTTTGGTGTATGAAGTACCTAACCCTGCTTAGTTCTTTTTTCAAAATTTTGTAATTAAACGCAATCTTAAATAGCTACCTACCCACTTAAATGTTTTGTATCTATTGTTTTATACATAATTTTAATAGGATATTCAACAAACATAGGTCACATTTAGTTCACGTAGAAAGCAGCGAGTAAATGTTAATACAGCCCTAGATTCAATTACTTTGTATGTACAAATTTGTACGGAACCCTCGGTGGGCGAGTCCGACTCAAACTTGTCCGTTTTTTTTTAGTTTATTGCACAAAAAGAACAATTTTTCTATAAACAATTTTCATAAAATATTATCTTGATGTTTCAGATTTAACATCAGTTAATCAGCACAGGCTATGACATGGGTCAGGTCCCACTGAGGAAAAAAAACCAGGAGAACCCTCAAGTTGAAGGTATGTTAAAAATATCTTTAATCATATTAAAAGTAGGGCTGGAGTGGCAAATTTCGCCAGGCAGTACGCTCAGGTCCGTAATCTACCAAAGCGGTTGAGAGGTGTGTCGTAGATGACCAATAGAATTACGTTATTTACACATCTCTTAATTCAGCTTCAGTACACACAGCTCAAGCGGAGAGGAGATGTCTCATAAAACTGTATGGCGTGATCAAAGCGGGGCAATGTGCGCTGTATCTCTCGTAAGCTGGCGGCGAGTGGCGCGCAGCGGAAACGAGAGATGTGTGTGCGTCGCCGCTAGTCCCATTGTCCCATACTAGCGAGTAAGCTCGCCCATCACTCTAGCCAGCAGTAGCACACATCTCCGCTCCGCTCTAGCCAGCATACATCTCCGCTCAGCTGCCGTGGATACATCCCAGTCGCAACACCTCTCTTTTTGTCTGCCAATCTCCGCTTGGGTGGATACCGGGCCTTGACCGCGGCAAGTTGATTCGAAGATCAGAAAGTATGGGGCCACAATCCTCGTTCGGGTAGCAATATAAAGAAAAACATACTATGTGACTATGTGCTGTATTGGCACAGTACAATAAAGAGTACTAGCAGTAATGGTTAGCATTTAGCTGTTAGGTTACGTTCGACTCCCACCCTCCACCCAGGATTGAACATACCTGTTACGTATTTAGTTGTATAATTAGTTCTGCGTCTAGAATTATCATATTAGCTCATATACGTAGATCATCTATTGAAAATCTATTGAACCCGCGGCCTCCTGGTGTGAAGCGAATGGACTATCCATTACGCCACGGAGGCGGTTAAATCTATATTTGGTCTATATTTGAAGTACGTAATCAATTATGCAAGGAACGGTGGTCCAAATTTTGAATTGAGTTGACCATGTCATGTGGGGTATTGATTGATTGAAAACACTTTATTGCACAACATAAGAGAGAAAAAAAAGATACAATGATTAAGGAAGTTGTACATATAGGTGGTCTTATTGCTAACAAGCGATCTCTTCCAGACAACCTTTAGGTGAAGGAAACATGAGAAATCATTATTGTAGGGTAGTAGTGGGCAATAAACAAATTCATAGAGAAAAAATAAAATAAAAATTTAAAAAATATCCATTCTTAAACCATGTAATACATGTAAATATATAAGTAAATATAAACGATATAAACTAAAATACATATACATAAAACATAAATATACATAATACATACATATAAATAATACATACATAACATAATATATGGTATAGTAAGGACATACATAACCAGATTAATGATGATGATATTGTATGAAAGGGCTTCATTGGCACAAGCTTGAACATATTTTTAATTATTTTTATGATGTATAATATAGAATTTATTTATGACTAGGAATGGAAAAAAAATCCCCTTATTAGTATGTATAGGTAGGAACATAATAGTTTTGGTGTATGTAGTACCTAACCCTGCTTAGTTCTTTTTTCAAAATTTTGTAATTAAACGCAATCTTAAATAGCTACCTACCTACTTAAATGTTTTGTATCTATTGTTTTATACATAATTTTAATAGGATATTCAACAAACATAGGTCACATTTAGTTCACGTAGAAAGCAGCGAGTAAATGTTAATACAGCCCTAGATTCAATTACTTTGTATGTACAAATTTGTACGGAACCCTCGGTGGGCCTCGGTGACTCAAACTTGTCCGGTTTTTTTTTAGTTTATTGCACAAAAAGAACAATTTTTCTATAAACAATTTTCATAAAATATTATCTTGACCGTTTCAGATTTAACATCAGTTAATCAGCACAGGCTATGACATGGGTCAGGTCCCACTGAGGAAAAAAAACCAGGAGAACCCTCAAGTTGAAGGTATGTTAAAAATATCTTTAATCATAATAAAAGTAGGGCTGGAGTGGCAATTTTCGCCAGGCAGTACGCTCAGGTCCGTAATCTACCAAAGCTGTTGAGAGATGTGTCGTAGGTGACCAATAGAATTACGTTATTTACACATCTCTTAATTCAGCTTCAGTACACACAGCTCAAGCGGAGAGGAGATGTCTCTTAAAACTGTATGGCGTGATCAAAGCGGGGCAATGTGCGCTGTATCTCTCGTAAGCTGGCGGCGAGTGGCGCGCAGCGGAAACGAGAGATGTGTGTGCGTCGCCGCTAGTCCCATTGTCCCATACTTGCGAGTAAGCTCGCCCATCACTCTAGCCAGCAGTAGCACACATCTCCGCTCCGCTCTAGCCAGCATACATCTCCGCTCAGCTACCGTGGGTACATCCCAGTCGCAACACCTCTCTTTTTGTCTGCCAATCTCAGCTTTGGTGGATACCGGGCCTTGACTGCGGCAGGTTGATTCGAAGATCAGAAAGTATGGGGCCACAATCCTCGTTCGGGTAGCAATATAAAGAAAAACATACTGTGTGACTATGTGCTGTATTGGCACAGTACAATAAAGAGTACTAGCAGTATTGGTTAGCATTTAGCTGTTAGGTTACGTTCGACTCCCACCCTCCACCCAGGATTGAACATACCTGTTACGTATTTAGTTGTATAATTAGTTCCTAGAATTATCAGCTCATATGCAATGGAGAACTAATACGTCCCCACCGAGAGGCTCGAACCTACCCTGAAACAGGGCGATCGGGCCTCAGTCGACCACGCGGGCCCAGTGCGGGTTGGTCGACTTCACACACAACCTGCGAGTTTCTTCGCAGGCGTGTGCTGGTTTCCTCTCGATGTTGTCCTTTACCGTTAGAGCGTCGGATAAACGTACATCATCACATCAGCTCATATACGTCCCCACTGAGGGGCTCGAGCCTACCCTGAATTAGGGCGATCAGGCCATAGTCGACCACGCGGGCCCAGTGCGGGTTGGTATGAAATCTAAATTCGAAATCACATTGGTACTTGGCAGGTTTGAACCACGACCTCCCGGACAGGAGGCGGCGGCCCTAGCCATTACGCCACCGACGCTCACGTCTAGAATATGTATTCATAAATAATAAAAACCTAATACAATACATTTACTTTCTATAACACACAGTTTAATGTACACATGCAGATTGAAATTAGAAATAAAAGTAAGTGAGCATATTTTATTTCAATAATAAGTAGAACTTGCCTGTATGGGATCGAACCAGCAAAATGTGATAAATCTATATATATACTAGCTGTCCCGGCGAACTACGTACCGCCATACATTACATTACACTGCCCTACCCTACCCTACCCTACACTACGCTACACTACCCTACCCTACCCTACACTACACTACCCTACCCTACCCTACACTACACTACCCTACCCTACACTACCCTAACCTACACTACCCTACCCTACATACACTACACTACACTACCCTACCCTACCCTACACTACACTACCCTACACTACACTACCCTACCCTACCCTACACTACCCTACCCTACACTACCCTACCCTACCCTACATACACTACACTACACTACACTACCCTACCCTACACTACCCTACACTACACTACCCAACCCTACCCTACCCTACCCTACCCTAAAAAAAAATTGATGTTGGCCGATTCTCAGACCTACTCAATATGCTCATTGTGACTGTCAAATAATAACAGACAAATAATTAGCAATAAATTAAAATTGTGACTATAATTTGAGATTTAAACTATCCTATCTCTCAAGTTGGATCGAACTGCACATGGTGTGCGAATTTTATTATAATCGGTTAAGTGGTTTAGGAGTCCATTGAGGACAAACATTGTGACACGAGATTTATATATATTATAAGATAAGATAAGATAAGATAAAAGAAAGTCGTGTTTTTGTGATTTTTGTGTTTTTGCATTTGTCTTCGTCGGGAATAGGATAATAAGTATTAAAATATGATTATTAATCAATAAAAAAAATATATCAGTCATAAAATAATTGGTTTTAGGGTAGGGTAGGATAGTGTCGTGTAGTATAGTGTAGGTGTTGTTTAGTTAGGGTAGTGTAGTGTAGGGTAGTGTAGTGTAGGGTAGGGTAGTGTAGGGTAGTGTAGGGTAGTATAGTGTACGGTAGGGTGGTGTAGGGTAGGGTAGGGTAGTATAGGGTAGTGTAGTGTAGTGTAATGTAAGGTGGAACGAAGTTCGCCGGGACAGCTAGTAAAAAATAAAAGAAATTTCACTCCCTGGAGACATTATTAAATTTTTAAAAATAAAATGAATCATCATTTACATTTTGAAAAAATGCTTGCCTTATCTGGGAATCAAATTGGCAAATGTGAAAAAGAAAATAAATATCGTTCGTTTTATCTTATATATAAAAAATATATATAAAAATTAATCGCAAAATGTGTTGGTAAGCGCATAACTCGAGAACGGCTGGACCGATTTGGCTAATTCTTTTTTTGTCGAGTTTGTTATTGTCAGGAGAAGGTTCTTATGTAGGGTAGGGTAGGGAAGGGTAGTGTAGTGTAGTGTAGTGTAGGGAAGGGTAGTGTAGTGTATGTAGGGTAGGGTAGTATAGGGTAGGGTAGTGTAATGTAGGGAAGTGTAGAGTAGTGTAGGGTAGGGTAGTGTAGTGTAGGGTAGAGTAGTGTAGGGTAGGGTAGTGTAATGTAAGGCGGTACGTAGTTCGCCGGGACAGCTGTGCTTGTATAAAAAGAAAGGTCCTGATTCACTCAGTTAATGACTGACTCATCAAGCCGAAACGTATTTAGGGTTCTGTAATGAACAAGGAACCCTTATTGTTTCGCCGTGCCTGTCTGTCCGCATCAAAGCCCAGAGACTATTATAAGTACTAGAAAGCCATTATTTGGCATGGGTAAACATATTAATCACGCCGACAGTGTTAAAATAATTTTGAACAAACAAAGTTGTACAATATGTAAAGAGGGGGTGAATTTTCTTTCGTAGACGTACCCTCTCTTGTGGGGAATGGTGGAATAAGTATTTCAATATTACTGAGGGTTTGCTTAAACCATTTTTGATTCAGGAATCTGTACTACGCTTTCCGGTGCGTGGTCGCCACTCGAGAATTTTACTGCCCCAACGGCAGGCAGGCCTCCCACTCGGTGGAACGATGACCTGGTGAAGGTCGCGGGAAGCCGCTGGATGCGGGCAACGCAGAACCGGTCGTCGTGGAGATCCTTGGGGGAGGCCTATGTCCAGCAGTGGACGTCCTTCGGCTGATATGATGATGATGATCTTCTATTCATAAATCAAATTTTTTATCAATTTAGCGAGCAAAACTTTTTTTTATAAGGCAAATTTTGAAAAATCTGACAATTGTAAGTTACTGTATTTTAAAATTGGGCAGCCGCAGTTGGTCTCATTCTTCTGGATTGCAGTTAATCTTTGTCTGCTCGTTCAGGTGCCGAACCAGTCCCTCCAATTGTACTGAAGCTCTCGGACACCCTAAGCTGGTCGATGCTGTGCGAGGAGGTGACATCCATTCTGGCGCTACATTTACCCGGTAGGCTGCTCTAAAATTGTCTGTCATCATATCAGCCGAAGGACGACCACTGCTGGACAAAGGCCTCCCCCAAGGATTTCCACGACAACCGGCTCTGCGCTGTCCGCATTTAGCGGCTTCTCGCAACCTTTACCAAGTGGGAGGCCTGTCTACGCTATGTTTTCCGGTGCGCGGTTGCCACTAAAAAACTTTACTGCCCAAACGGCCATCTGATTTACGAGATATTGGTCACTTAAGTTCTCTTAAGGATCTCGTTGTTTCTGGTTCAACAACGCAGGGAAACTCCGACCACAGCGCACTCCATTGCCCTTTGGGTGTCTTTTAGCCGTCGTATGGGGCTCTAAAACCATCTGTCAAAACAAGCTTTTGTAAAACAAGCGTCAGTAGCTCAACGTTAACGACTCAATCCTCGTAACCATAGGTTTTGGTATAGAATATCTATTCTACTGGGGCGGACAATGTACCAATGTGTTTTTCAAAACTTATGTACATCTGGGTGGGTGGGTTCACCCAAAAAGGTGGGCACATATTGTCACGAAAGTGGGTTTCTAAAGGCTGTAAAGGTCGCAGCTGATAAAGACCGAGGTAGCGGGATGAGTTTGACAGGTTTGAGGAGCGATGGAAAGAGGAGGCTCGGGACAAGGATGTATTACGTAACCGAAAAGATACCTTTGATCAGCAGTAGGTCAGTGGTGCCGATTCAGTGTAACACGATTTAACCTTTTACTAACTAACTTTATGCATTCTGTCCTTGTCTTTTTGAGACAGAAAAAAAAGACAGAATGCGTAAATTTAGTTTAGTCCTGTCAAATAATTTAAATGGTGTTACATAGCATCGACGCTAGTGTAGGTCAATAAGAACAACGTGGAACTACCTCCTAATTGCTAAAGCTGTAGTTTTACAGCTTGAAAAGGAAAAAGTTGTAAGGAAACCTACAAATCTGATTCCAGATACTGACAGCCCAAAAATGCAATGTTTTTCGGGTGTATGTCTCGTTTCTTTGGCTGAGCCTGTAACCCAAACGGCTTGATGGATTTTGGAGTGCGAGATGTTGTTAGATTCTTCCTAACCCTCTGAGTGACATAGCATATTTTTTTACCCACTTACCCAAAAAAGGAGGGCAACTTTTTTGTGCAGTCGGGTTTGTAATTTTTAAATTACATTTGTTAGATTATTTACATTACTAAATTGAATACTAATATATTACGTAATTTGCCGTAATGGTTAGTTCTGTGGTTTAAGAGTCAATTTTTGGGAAATTTTGCGGCGTAATTATTAGTCCTTTTGCTTAACATCAGGAGGTCGCGGGTTCGCTTCCCGGCGGAATCTAACTTTGTAAGACTCTGTTTCGCTGGTGCTTTGTTTGGTTTGGTGAACATTTTTTAAGCTAATCATATCGCCTGGCAAGCTACCACCACCTTATGCAAGTCTACCCGCCAAAGCATCAACATTGATGTGTTCCGGCTTGAATATAAGATAGCCAGTTCCCTATTTTATTGGGGAATCTCGGTAAGCCCGCCTCCAACTTCGGCGTCCATCAAGACTAGATAATGCCAAGGGCTTTCCAATTGTGGATAAAAAACTTGTGAGTTTCAACCTAATTAACGCTACGTTTAAATTCCTATTTCAGAGCAAGGACTGCCGCTGATATCTGAACCAGTGTGCCCACAACACTTCAGGCAGCAACAACATTCGATAGGTTAGGTGCCTAGCCTTACTGCTTGTTTTTGTGAGGTAATATTAAATGATTTTGCATTAAAGTATTTTCCAATAAACATAATTGTCCCAATGTTAAGCATTGGGTCAATATACTTAATGATAAATTTTAATTTTGTTTTTATTTTTCTCTGTGTGATTTGTATTTCATTTATTAATTACTAACATACATTATTACATTCTTTCTGTACTAACAAAAATGGACTAAACTTGTCTGAAGGTATAAAGATTTATTTATTTATTATGAAAATTACTAACCATAATGCACTCATATAATGTTACCTAATAATTTTGTTATGACTATTTCGTCTTACGGGACAACTGGTAGCAGTAGCAGAGGAACATAGGATTTAGAAGGGTATCCGCGACATCAATTCGTTAAACAATCCGATACGTTGTAGCCTATTAGTCACCTGACTTACTTTTAGGATTCCATAGCAAGTAACGAGATATATCACTAAGCCTGTGCAGTCATCTGTGTGTCTGACATTTAAAAGGTTGTATCTTTTGAACTATAATAGATAGCCAGCTACAATTACATAATTTACATAATATGTTATTATGGGGGTTTACCTAGGAAAAGAAACTAAAAATAAGGGTGTTAACTTATTAATACAAGAAACCTTTTTTTACGTTTTTTTGTAATTGATTTATCTTAAAAACTGTAATACATGAGTGAAACTTACTAATCCTAAAGTAGAACAACAAATAACCGGCCAAATGTGACTCGTACTCGGAATAGGAGTCCGAACAGAATGAAAAAAAATACGTACAAGTGCGAGTAGCCCACCGCGGGTTCCGTACCAATTTGTAGGTATATATTATTATAAATCAGAACAGTGCAAACTGTTAGGTACTACATACACCGAAATTATTAGGCACCTACCTAACTATACATATAAAAAAGGTAAGATTTTTTCTTAATTCTTCGTCATAAAACGAAAACTATACATCATAAAAATAATTAAAAATCTGTTTAAGCTTGCGCCAATGAAGCCGTTTCATACGAAACCCCACATGACACGGTTAACTCGATTCAAAATTTGGACGGCCGTTCCTTGCAATTAATTACGTATTTTACGACTATATTTTTGTGATTTAATTACAAATGTATAGTTTTCAGATTTTTTCCTATAAGTACTTGTAGTATAAGACGGTATATTACTTACCAAATTTCATAGTTCTAGGTCAAAGGAAAATATCCCATTATTTTTTATTCCCTTGAGAGTGTCCAAATATACGTTACTAGTGGGTACCCGCGGCTTCGCCCGCACAGATCCCGATTTTGGCAGTTCCTGTGGGAATTTCCCAAAATCCTTTCTTAGCGGATGCCTACGTTATAATTGGCATCTGTGGCCAAATTTTAACCCGATCCGTCCAGTGGTTTGAGCTGTGCGTTGATATACCAGTCAGTCACCTTAATTAAACGGCCGTATCTTTTTTTTCGTAAACTTGGAAGTTTGTTTTTTTTCACAGCTTCAAAGCTTTTTCACAACTCTATACCTCCACGCGTTCTCGAGACCAAGGGTCTTGACAGACGGACAACGAAGTGATTCTATAAGGGCTCAGTTTTTTCCTTTTGAGGTACGGAACCCGGTGGGCGAGTCCCACTCGTACTAGGCCAGTTTTTAAAAAGTTTTTCTGAACTCACAGAAGAGTGAGTTTTATTTCATAACTAGGTTTTACCCGGGCGACATAGTTTTTATTAGTACTATGTCACTTCCCATCCCCTCAACTATTTCTATGGAAAAAAATACGTCAATCCGTTGCTCCGTTGCGACGCTGACGTCCGCGAGAGTCGAAATGAGTTCCCCGGATCCCTCGGGAACTATGTTGGGCGATGCTAATTAGTATTCTATGTCATTTCCTATCCCCTCAACCAACTCTGTGCAAAAATTCACAAAAATGCGTTGTGATGTTGTATAATTAACCACCAAAGTCTTTTTTCAGTTCCCACAGGAATTGTATCAAAATATGCTATTTTCACGAGATAAAAAGTAGCTTATGTCCTTCTCTGACACAGGCTACGTATATATCAAATTTCTTCAAGATTGTTTAAGGTGTTGAAGAGGTAACAAACAAACACACATTTTCACATTTATAATACAACTAGCTTTTGCCCGCGGCTTCACCCGGACATCGTTTTTGTGACTGTCTTAGAAGGTGCGCGGTGCGCATACATTTTCTCCAGATCCATCGGGAACTATGTCAGGATATGCTTATTAGTAAATCATGTAATTTCCCACCCCCTCAACCATCTCTGAGCAAAAAATATCGCACACAATATACGGAACAGTATCGGACTTTGCTATTTCCACTGGATAAAAAGCAGCCTATGTCCATGATATAGGCTATGTGTACACCAAATTTTGCCATGATTGGTTGAGGTTTTGAAGTGTGTTGAATTAGTATGTAAGGACTTCTTTTTGATGCGGTCGGAATGTCCCATCAAGAGCACCTGTATTTTTTAAATAGACATCTTATCACGTTATGTCATATACATACTTCCTTAAAATTAAGTACATTAGATTCATATTAGATACTACTTTTTATCATATAACATATATTACTTGTTAACTGCATTAGATAAGAGTAAATTGTTATTCTGTTCCGACAGTAATGCACTGCCGCTGTCTTAAATTTCAAATAAGTACTTTAATCTGTATTCTGAGTTATTATACAACCTCCTACGATATTACCTCTATGTAATTCCATTAGATTATAATATAAATTGTTACTATTCTAACAGTTATATTCCATTATTGATTTTCAACTGAAATATTTATTGTAATAAAGTTGAGAATGCACTACTCAACCATGTTGTTTTTTCTTGCTTTACTCGATCTAAACATATATCTAGTGGTCTCATCATATCAGCCGAAGGAAGTCCACTGCTGGACATAGGCCTCCCCCAAGGATCTCCACGACGACCGGTTCTGCGCTGCCCGCATCCAGCGGCTTCACGCGACTTTCACCAGGTCATCGGTCCACCGAGTGGGAGGCCTGCCTATACTACGCTTTCCGGTGCGTGGTCGCCACTCGAGAACTTTACTGCCCCAACGGCCATCTGTTCTACGAGCAATGTGCCCCGCCCACTGCCACTTAAGTTTAGCAATTCTGAGAGCTATGTCGGTTACTTTGGTCTAGTGGTCTAATTAATTTAAAACAGATAAATGCGCATATTATTGACCAACAGAAGTAAAAAAATAACTAAGTATAGTCTTAAGCCCATGCACTTGCACAGGCCTCCAATGTTTTTACTTACTTTGGCCACTTACTTCGACATAATATCAGCTCAAAGACATCCACTGCTGGACAAACTTAGGCTCCCAAGGATTTTCACCACTACATCCTACCGCATCTAGCGGCGTCCCGCGACCATCACCAGATCTTCAGTCTACTGAGTGGAAGGACTTCCTACGTTAAGTCTTCTAGTGCGCGGTCGCCTCTCGAGAACTTTAGTACCCCAACAGCCATGTGTTAACGAGCTATGTTTTCCTCCCATCAACTTACTTAATTACACACCCAGACTTAATATATTTTGTACTTACCTTTCTTTATTTCATTTAACTCTCACTTACGATGGGTGGTTGTCATCATACTAGAAGAATACCTTTTTTTTTGCTGCTCGCTGACTGCTAAGATACAGGCTTTTTCTAGAAATGCCGCCATAGCAAAAGTTGTTTATTGTGATAGGCATTTTTCAATGTCCTCCGGAAATCCTTCGTACAAAAAGAAATGAAATCCCAACAAAAAAACTGTA
Source organism: Coleophora flavipennella (assembly GCA_947284805.1). Lineage (NCBI taxonomy): Eukaryota > Metazoa > Arthropoda > Insecta > Lepidoptera > Coleophoridae > Coleophora > Coleophora flavipennella. The sequence continues at coordinate 7,670,060 of OX369307.1, forward strand.
AATATGTACCAAGTCTTGACCTGGGAGCACGGCAGTGCCCTCGCCAAGTCCAGCGTAAAGCAAGCACTGCCGTAATACCTTTTCTAGACCCATTTTGGCTAATTTTCGAGCCCCCAGTATCTTGATACTAGGTTCGTACAAGAAGACATTAAATCCTATCAAACCATTCTGTAAAACTGTGGCAAGTTTCGAATAAGATTAGTGAAATGAAAAAAAAAACGGTAATTTAAAAAACTAAAAAACCCGCCTGCGTTTCTGTGTAATTTGGAAATGAAAAAGCCTAAAACAAGAAAGTCGTCATACCCGATTGCACTTAACCTAAGAAAAATTGTAGAAGTCGGGACCCATTCTAGAAAGTCAGCCGTCTAGTCTTTGACAAAAGCGAATCATGTGATACTTTATTGTTATATCATTATTTCCACTCAATTTAATACCATGTATTCAAGCAAATAAATATTATTCATTCATTTATATTGGAGTAATCTGCAATGTAATAAAGGTATGTGCTCTCAATTCACTATGCGTCCATTTCTAGAATGGGTCCCGACTGCTACAATTTTGCTTAAGTTAAGTGCAATCGGGTATGACGACTTTCTTGTTTTAGGCTTTTTCATTTCCAAATTACACAGAAACGCAGGCGGGTTTTTTAGTTTTTTAAATTACCGTTTTTTTATTTTATTCATTTTTTTAGTTTTATTATTGAATGAGTTAATTTGAATTTGGCGCCAAAAATTCGGCATTATGTTTTTATTTATTTTGATATACCCAGTGTCATTCTTACAGTAAAAACGTATCTAACGACAACCCTCAAGCTATAATTCATCGAGCCGTTCAGGCTGCAGAGCGTGTCAAACATTTGAATTTTGCGCCAAAAATCCGCCATTTTGTTTTTTTTATTTTGATATACCCAGTGTCACTCTCACAGTAAATACGAATCTAACGACACGTCTCAAGCTAAAATCCATCCAGCCGTTCAGGCTGCAGAGCGTGCCAAACAATTATACATACAAACATACATACATACATACATACCATACATACATACTCTCGAAAAACATAACCCTCCTTCTGGCGCAGTCGGGTAAAAAGGAGCCAAGTGTGAGTAAATAACTTGGCCGTTTATTAGTTTATAAGTAGTAAGTCTATATAGATATGTCAGAAAAAATGAATCATATAGATTGTTTCAATAATAAGCATAAGAAAAATAAAAGCATCTGTATATCTAACCAGACCTACTAGGTACTCTTTCAAAATATTTAACGACCAAGTCAATCACTTTCTCTTATTACACTTAGACTTGGTTCTTTTTTCATCTCACTACTCTTTATGGCCAAGTAATCTTAAACGAGACTACACATTATTAACCGACTTTAAAAAAAGAGGAGGTTCTCAATTCGACTGTATGTTTCTTTTTGTGTGTGTTACGCGATATCTTTGCAGATTGTAAACTGATTTTCGAAATCGTTTTATTCGAAAGAGTATACTCTCGAGGTGGTCCCATTGTATCCAAATCAGGATCTGATGATAGGATCCTATGGAAATCGAGAGCAACTCTTAAATTTTATAGGCACATATTACGTGTTTCATATATTTCAAGTATTTGCATCTGGTAATCATCATTTCATGTTGATGAAGTGATGATGGAAGATATAACTCCTTAACGATTAGGATTGGAGAATAATTCTTTAAATATTATACGTAGATACATAGGTACATATAGACCAATAGTTATATTCTTTCAGGTTATTCAGGTGAGCTGATGATGGAAGGTTTGATTCCTTAACTTTTATGCTACTGAGATGATGATGGAAGCCACAGGACTCTGTATCGGTTTGGGTTTAACATTATTAGACAGATAGCAATACTTATCACTACAAATTAAATTAAAATTTTAAAAAACTAAAAATTAATTTAAAAAAGAAATTCACTCAAAGGTATGAAACAATATTTTTATATATAAATAAACTAACCAGACAATAACAAAATCAAAAGTATGAATCAAATTAGGGGCCTACAATTTTTTTGAGGTTGGTGCCAGCAAAGCCATTGAATCTAAAACATTTGATAGGTAAGCAGCTGTTTGCTAGTACTGACTTCAAAAAAAATTGTAGGCCCCTAATTTGATTCGCACCTACCTTTGTTTTCGTTATTGTTGGTTAATTTCATGTATTCATATATAAAAATATTATTTCATGCTTTTAAGTGAATTCCTTTTTAGTCTGTTTTTAGTTTTTAAGCACTTATTTTTTCAATAATATTTTTGCTGCATTTTTTTTCAAAACGGACATTTTCATCAAAATCTCAGTCAAATTTTAGACGATCACATAATCTTCTATTTACTTGTTCGTCACTCAAAGGTAAAAGTGAAGCGGCATTAAAATTGTTCTTTATAGAGCGGAAGATTCCTAGTAAGCCCACTCCCATTTTATAAATAATGCCAAGGGCTCATTAGATGTGAATAAAAAAAGGATGTTGGGTGTCATAGTCATCACTCATCAGTGACTGGAGAGCTACCTACATTCTAGCTTTATGAATATTCCTAGGTACTTCTTTGTGTTTAGATCCTGGCTGGCACACCTTGGGGTGCAGCTGCACTCTTCACATGCTCCAATGTGTTTATTGAACCATACAACACATCAGAAAAGTAGCTTTTTTGTGTGGTTTACCTATTTCTGGGCCAATACATAGGAACATGTAAATGTTACAATTAGACAAACCCTATTTATATTTAGAACTCATTGGAAGATTTACCAAAATGCCTCTGAAGATAATTAACCAAAAATATTTTTTTAGGTATACATATAAAAATATACAACAGAGAGATGCATGATTGATCTACTAAGAGTTCTTTTTTATCTGATGTAAAAAACCCTGATAATATTGATTATGAAAAATAAATCTTCACTTTGGACCTTATCTATGAATTCATTAAGAGTAACGGATGTGCAGCAAACAACTGGTGGTAGCCCTTTTTACCTTTCCATGTATTCGTGGGGTTCAAAGAGCCGCTGAAGACATAGCTATAATTTAATGTGTCCATTTCTACAGTGGGTTGGAGCACACTTGCCGAGTGCTGCCTAGGCATGGGACTTCAGTGTACTTACCAACCAAGAATTTTCTATTGGAGGGCACTTGAGCAGGCTGTATATTAAAAAACTTTTTTTTATATTAAAAACATTTTGCATTTAAAATCAATGAGGTTCTTCACTGGCATAAACTAAAATGTGAAAAATCAACACATTTTCTTCTTGATCGTCACTTTCTTTAGCCAATTCAGCAGTACTGAGCGTCATTAAATGTTTGTTTCCGTCCACACATTCAAAAACACGCCAGACAAAATCTCAGTTCCATTATAGCTGCATATTATCCACTGTGCTGTGTTGAAATACTGTCACTCACAATGTCTAGAAAAAATCAATTTATAAAAGGAAATAGGTACTTTAGAAGGTTAAGAGTCTCCTCAGAACATTCCATGGGAGTTACTTTACCTAAAAACGTCCAATAAGATGCCAAAAAGTCATTAATGTTTTGATGATAACACACATGTAGCAGTGCGAAATCATTCATACATCCGGCACGCACAGCGACAAGAAAGAAAGGGATACTTCTAATATCGACGCTATTAATAGACCCGATCAACTCCGGCATTGTGCAATTCACGGCACAACAATAAATTAATCAAAAAACGACAGAAAACGTAATAATCACAACGCAGTTCAAAGTGAAGGAACTTTATATTGTAACAAAAAGTATAGAAATCGCTATACGATCTGTCAGTTTGACAAAACGAAGACATTTCTGAATCATTAGTTTAAAATTTCGTCGAATGTCGTTCAGAGCGTCCCTCCAGTATGGTTTTTATCCAGTTCGATTTTTAAACTGGTCGCGTGAACGTACTCCAGTTGTTTTTGCAGTTTTTTTTTTTGGTTTTTTCTTTCCGGCTTACAAAAAGCGCGGAAAAGGCAAAGGTTACTAAGACCATACAGCCAGGTCTGACGTATTTAAGCTTCCTTAGCTTTTGGATTTGTAATGCTAGTGCCGGTGCATTACAAATCTTCTCTGAAGTTCTTGACAGCATTTGCAGCAGCTACATTCTGAGGTGGAACACCCAGTTGCTGTAAGGCGTCTATAAAACTGCACCTAGAGCAAGTTGGGTTCTCACGTCCTCCTTCGTTTTATTTTCTTGTTCTCCACATTGCTCACGTGCACTAGACGATTTTCTCCAAAACGCACCACTTTTTAAACAAAATCCTAGCAGAAAACAATGAAAAAACAACAAAATAAAACTACGAATGCATCTACCACAAATCCCGCCAAAAAACCCTTTTGCATTGTTTTCTCTTATATATTTGCTTCAAAAAGTGGTGCGCTTTGGAGAAAATCGTCTGGTGCACGTGAGCAATGTGGAGAACAAGAAAATAAAATAAGGAAAACCCAATTATCACTCGGTGCAGTTTTATGGACTCCCTTCTGCGACCGGGTGTTCCACCTCAGAATGTGGCTGCTGCAAATGCTGTCAAGAACTCCAGAGAAGATTTTTATGCACCGGCACCAGCAATAAAAAATCAAAATAGAAATGAAGATGAATAAATGAAGACTGTCTCAAAAGGGCTCGTATCTAGGGACGTTAATATATTCTTAAAAAAAGGAAAACTGACAGAATGAAGATGAGATGAGAGTGAGTACGCACGATCAATTAATCAAATTTTTATTTTACGTAACTGTTCGTTTTGCTTATTAAGCAACCAAGGAGCATATAACTAATACGGCTAGAACTTTTTTCGAGTGAACCCAGCAAGATGTTCAGAGGAATCGGCAGGCGGCAAGCTGAGATCGCGACGCAGTTCCTAGGCAGCGCAGCTGGATTTGGCGGAGCTGCATTCTGCACACTGCTGTATTTCACCGACTGGAAAGTCTTCGTCACCTACATCCCATTCTACAACGGCAAATTCAAAGACCTACCTGTCGAAGAGGAGAAGTGAATCAGTGACAGTCATGTTACCTAACCCATAATTATGTACATTCTAGCATAAAAATTGTTTTAGGTTAAACTGAGTTTCATTTTGTATGGCGTGAGTAATTTATCCTTAGTTAAATTAAATAACTTGTTTTGGCAACTTATGTGGTTTTCTGATTCACCCTTTTACTGGTTGTTACATATATGATAGCGTTACATTAAAAAATAGGTAATTTAAACGTTAACTATGGTTTACAACATCAGCTTGCATGATAATAACTACAGTAGTCAAATATGACTGTTTTGCAGCTATTAATGCCCACTTCCATGAGATGCAAAAAAAAATAATCTTAAAAGTAAAAATTAATTGAACCTTTAATATAAGTACCTAGTTATACTTTGATACAAGTCATTGAAAATTCATAAAAAAATCAAGTTTATAAATGTAATGTCATTTTAATAACATTACAATAGATAACTGTGCTATATCAATATACATTTCTTGAAAAATACTTTTTCCTTAATTTTTCATTTTGTCCATACTACAAGGGAACTATTAGTTTTACAAGGTTTTAAATTAAAGATAAATAACTACTTGTCGTATTGCTCCTGGCTTAGAATAGGGCCATCCTATCTCTTCCAATAGGTGTTGTAACAGTCGACTAAGAGACTTAAACTAGAGGATGGGCAGCAGCATTCTTTTAGTGACTTGCAGTTGACCTCCAACAGCACTGCAATTGCCAACCAGCCTGCAAAGTATGGTGATAACGGCAACACCGGGTGTGTGTGCGATAGGTTTGCCCACACTATTGTCCAGAGTGCAAGGTTTGCCCACACTATTTTCCAAAGCGCAAGGTGAGCATCCACCGTGTGCACCTGCTTAACTTAGCAGATGCGCTTAGAAATTAGTAGCCAAAATCTGAAAAGTCTGAAAATTTCATGTTTTATGAGCACAATGCAGTCAGCATAGATCTTCCGAAAATGCAAACTTAGTTTTACACTTTTGGTATCTATCCTCACAACATTCCAAATAAAACCCAGGAGTGTTCAGATTATTGCAACCGTTATTACCGTGAGCAGTCTATTATAGCACAGATGAGATACTAGTTACTTTGCACTTTTAGTATATTTTTTATCCACAATTGATAAGCACTTGGCATTATCTTACCTGACGGTAAGGGACAATGATGCTGAAAATGGAAATGGGATTACCAAGATTCCGCAACGCTATCTTATCTTCAAGCCAGAACACATCAATGCTGTTAACAATGATGTTTGGCAGCAAGACTTAGATAAGATGGTGGTAGCTAGCCAGGCGGGCTATGAAAATGCCCCACCACCAACTAAACCGAGTCTTACAAAGTTGACCCTGTCGTGAATCGAAGCCGCTACCTCCTGGTGTGAAGCGAATGGACTAACCATTACGCCACAGAGGCGGTCAAAAGTGTATTACATAATATGTGTATTACATACTTGCAGGAATCAAAATTTTTTTTATTAATAGTTTGAGTGCATACAAATAACATACATACGCACAACATCTCACCTGACTGAAATGGACGATGTAATCGAGGACGGTACATGCAAACTCAAATAATGCCTATTCACTCTCGCCTTGAAGGTCCCCCAAATTGTAAGAGTCAAAAATATAATTGTATCATTGGGTTTAAAATAAAGATTTTTTAAATAACCAGTTTTCCACATCCACTGTGCCGAGGAATACTGGCCATACTCTCCATGTACTCATCCAATGGAGACCTCTAGGCAGGGAAATCTTGCTGGGCTGAGGTTCAATAAGGCGGAGGTCAAGCCCCATATTCTCTTTAAGGCACTGGTGTAGCTGCTGATTGTTATCAGTTACAAGTTTTGTTGTAAACATCAAATGTTTGGTCATTAGGTAGGTAATCATAGCTGCCGGCTGCGTTATCGGTCAGTTGCAGGATCATTAGCTTTTTTAAAGAAATTAAGTAAAGAACGCCGTCCATACAAATCATAGTCTAGTGATAATTTGAAAACAAGAAGACGTTTTATTAAAAGATCCGTTTAATTACATCGGACAAGAGAAATGTATATCCGTATATCCCTGTCTTTTTTATGATTTTTTTTTTCAAAAAGTAATAACATACATATCTATAATATAATAAAACTGTAACGGGGCCGTGTCTGTACATGAAATATTTTTGGAAAATAATAACTGTGGTGGACATTACTAACGATACAGAGGCCAAAACAACAACTTTTGGAATTTTTGTCTGTCTGTCTGTCTGTCTGTCTGTCTGTATGTTCGCGCATCACGCAAAAACTACCAGGCCGATTTTGATGAAATTTTGTATGGTGGTTCCTTATAGCCCGGGTTAACATATAGGATACTTTTTATCCCAGAAAATTCAAGAGTTCCCGTGGGAAAATCAAAAGTATTCATTTATAGAGTGGCTCACCACGCAAATGTGGCTTGACCTATTACAATCAAATTTTACACGTTGATACCCTTATCGCGAACTAAAACTGGGACATTGTGAATCCCAAAAAAATTTGGGTTCCTACAGGAATGCAAATAATTGTATCTTTAGAATGGCTCAACGTAACAATATGAAACCTTTACATTGGGATGGGGTGTTATGACCATCATTGTATAGTCGGGTATTCTTTATCCCAGAAAACTAAAGAGGTCCCGTGGGAAATTATCTATCGATACATACAATAATAACAAAAGAGTACTTTTTTGTATATATTAGCTACACATACCAAACATTATAATCATAGTAGCAGAATGTCAATAGATGGCACTGCAGGGATAATAAAACGCGCTTAAGTTGTATTAAAACATTAAAACATTATTTCATACTTTTGAGTGGATTTCTTTTATGTATTTTTCAGCATACGCTACTTTAAACTCTGGAACTATGGTACGTAGCGATGTGTTTCATAGACGAACAGACAGGTATTTTTTTACAGATTCCAATCGTGTATAAAAATATAAACACATAAATCGAGTTTAACATCTTTTAACAGGAGGCACAGATATGGGAACTCTTTTAACGGCGACTATTTGCGTGTGGCAGTTGCTCTCCGCCTGCAATATCAATAACTGTGAACCTCATCAATGTATTTGCGGGTCCTCGGTGGAGGCAATTGGTCATCACTCACTGAGTTACAGTCGTGTTTGTTAAGATTACCACGTCACCAATTCCTTAATGACCTCACTCGGAGGGCACTGGTCTCGGCCAGATGGAATATTCCATCTTTGATGCAGCCGCCGGCCGGGCTTTAGTCGATCTGATGGCAAAAGGCCGGAGGGTTTAAACAGGTGCTATGGCAGAGAGGAACGTGTCTGCTTTGGGAAGCCACTTTTTCTGCCTCACTGTACGGTACTGCTGCTCAATTTGCGGTGAGAAAGAAGCATAATAAGTACTCGGTCTTGGAGGCAAATTACTGCTTTGTGCCGCTGGTCTGTGAGACAACCGGCTGCTGAACCCTCAGAGGCCTTTGCCTTCACAAAGAAGATTGGCCTTGGCCTTCAAGAGAGGAGATGTGACGTGAGGTCCTACCTGCTGCTAAGGTTGTCTATTGCCATCCAGCGCGGCAACGAGAAGTGCGTCTTGGGCTTCTTTGGAGCTGATACGAGTCGAGGATTTGACCCATATTAATATTGTTAGGAAATTTTATTACTAGATTGATACCTATAATGATTTGAATTAGTTTTTTGATAATATTTCATCATATCAGTTTATATACGTCCCCACCAAGGGGCTCGACCTGCCCTGAGTTAGGGCGATCTGGCCTTAGACGATCACGCGGGCCCATTGCGGGTTGATTGACTTCACACATAAGCTTCGAATTTCTTTGCAGGCGTGTGCAGGTTTCCTCACGATGTTTTCTCTCACCGTAAGAGCGTCGGATAAACGTACATACCAGTATGAAATCGATATTCGTATAGATATTGGTAAGTGGCAGGATTCGAACCACGGCCTTCCGGACAGGAGGTAGTGGCCCTAACCGTTTTGCCACCGACGCTCTATATTTTATTTAAGATTTAGAAATCCTTACTTTATATTATAAATGTGAAAATGTGTTTGTTTGTTTGTTACCTATTCACACTTCAACACCTCTACCAATCTTGATGAAATTTGGCATGCAGGTAGCCTGTATCACTGGGAATGAAATAGTCAACCTTTTATTTGTGGAAATTATCATAGTCCGATGCAGTTCCTGAGGAAACTGAAACAATACTCTTTGTTCGTTTTATTTAAAATCGTAACGAAAAAATGGATTGGTGTGATTTTTCGCACAGAGATGAGGTGGAAAATTATATAATTTACTAATAAGTATATCCTGACATAGTTCCCGAGGGATCTGGGGACAACTGTTTTCTACGCTCGCGTTTTCTACGTAGAAAACAGTTGTCCCCAGATCCCTCGGGAACTATGTCAGGATATACTTATTAGTAAATTATTAAAGTGATTTTTGTGTAGAATTTGTTGAGGGGGTGGGAAGTGACAAAGACTGCTAATCCGAATAGCCCGATACAGTTCCTGAGGTACCTGGTGAAAACTCATGTCCACGCTTGCGAGCTGATTGCGGCTCGCGCACCACTCACCCTCAAAAAGAGTCATAAAAGCTATGTCCACGTGGGCGAAGCCGCGGGCAAAAGCTAGTATGTAATATAGATAGATAATATATGTGTTTATTTAGAACAGTATGTCTCATCAAATGTTTTTTGAAAAAGACAAGGATGTACAGACATAGATTTCTGTTATTATCCAATTGTAAATAAACGGATCTTTTTATAAAACTAACTTCTTGTTTTTAAATTATCAGTACACTACGATTTGTATGGACGGCGCGCTTAAAACTACTCTGTGACCGATATTACACTTGCAGAGGTTTTCTCCAAAACAAAACGAAGTTTTCCAGTATATTAGTGGTTTATTGTTTTCTTTATTACAGTGACTTATTAAAAAAGTGCAAATAATTAACTATTTAGTGACACTATTATAGTATATACTAGGGTTGCTTGGGTTGGACTGCAGAAGGTTGTATTATATACTAGGGTTGCTTGGGTTGGACTGCAGTAGGTTGTATTACATACTAGGGTTGCTTGGGTTGGACTGCAGTAGGTTGTATTATATACTAGGGTTGCTTGGGTTGGACTGCAGTAGATTGTATTATAAATAAGCTAAAAACCTTAAGTTTCTTATTTATTCACGTTTATAGGTATTATGGCACTGGTTTACAGTCCATTTGGACTTAGGAGACGAGACAATATACACAATCAAATGAAAAATAACACTACAGACTTAATAATCAAACTATTGCCTACGCTATCCTTATTGAATTTCATAAGTTTATTTGTGGCCGTCCATACGAAATTTACTTGTTCCATATTTAATTACTACATTTAAATAGACAGGAAGCCATAGTCGCTTAAATATGGACACTGAAAACGAAAATATCAAAGAAAATATTTAGTCACCAGCGTGCAGTTGCAAACTACAGCATGAAGATACGAACAGTTTCCTTATAATTTACAAATAACATGCTGGATGAAACTCAAACTTTGCAGATATATCAAAAGGGCATGGATCTATGTCTGTAATACTTTTTCACTGTAATAAAATAAAATAGGACAAAATCATATTTTATTTCAACTATATCTAGTTAATTATAAAGGCATCATCGTCATCAGGCGAGATGATGCTAAGGGCATACCAATTATAAATTGAAAAAAATTACTCAATACAGGGTGTAAATAAATTGGTGTAGGACCCGTTAACTGAGGGTTCTACTCATCATACTGAACAACTTCCCGTAAGGTACCCATAGTCAATTCTCAAACAAACATTTGGACCCTCCATACTATACAGAAAATTTGTTGATCAGCTGATCGATTTGTATCAAGAGTAAAAAAAATTGCGACTTCAGTAAAGTCGTAGAACAAAAGTTGTTCAGTATGATGAGTAGAAGTTCACGGGACATACGCCAATTTTGTTACAGCCTCACAGATTAGAACAGAAATATATAAGTCACTGCAGCCTCTATATATCTGTGAAGTTTTACCTAGGATTGTTTTATTTGTATGGAAACTCGCATTTGCTGGTGAATCATTGTAAATATCGGTATAGGGACTTATCTGTTATAAAGGTTAAATATGATGAGTATGTACTGTTAGTTTGTGAAGGTTCCATTCTTGTAGCATAAATAAATAGTACGCTTACTACACTTGGACACAGTTTATACAAATTACCTCATACAAACGTTTCACAATTAGACACTCCACATGAAAAAGTTACAAAAAAATTACAACATTGATAGATAAAATACTCAACTCTAGAACAAAGATTCATTAAATTCACTACAGTGCGTGATTTAATTAATGTTGGCATCTCAACGATACATTAAAAAGTCTCACATAAAAATCTATAAAATTAACAACAAAGGTACAAAACAATTTTTTATTTCATCAGAAAACTATAACATTAGATCATTAGGCGTGTTCTTATTTTTTGTAGGCCCTTATATACTTCGAATAATAATTATGACAACTTCTAAAAATTAACTACAGCCTACACCTACTTAATTAAAGATTAAAGCCTAATTAAAATTGAGACTAGTTTAAAAACTTAAGGTTCGCTATGAATTAATTTGGAAAAGCGTAGGTGGCTCAACCGGTAACGACTCGGTCCATCTAACCAGAGGTACCGGGTTCAAATCTGAACGGCCAATGTACCAATGAGTTTTTCAAAAACTTACGTACATACTTACGTACCGATTGCTTGAAGGAAAACATCGTGAGGAAACCTGCACACGCCTGCGAAGAAACTCGAAGGTTGTGTGTGAAGTCGACCAACCCGCACTGGGCCCGCGTGGTCGACTAAGGCCTAATCGCCCTGATTCAGGGTAGGCTCGAGCCCCTCGGTGGGGACGTTTATGAGCTGATATAATAAAAATTTGGAAAAAAAATGTTTTTGCCAAGAATTGATGTGAAATAGGCGTTCCTTGGCCTTGGGCGAGAGCCTTTAAATAACTATCGAAATTGATGTAGTTTTTTTAACCTCAGATTAATAAATCTATCGTCATATATTAACTGGATTGCTGCACTGATCGTTCTCCCTAGCTAATTGAAAGGTTTACTAGTGTAAATGTTCTGTAGTGTACCATAACACAGGCTTTAGTCTTTTTGGGACATTGGGTACTGTGTTTCACCACATGCTTAGCATGGGCTGTCTGTGGCGCTTATCTTGATTTTTTTGATCTTTTGTTTGCTTTTTGTTCTTGGTGATGGTAAATGTGTACATACTTTTTATGCAACAATAATAAATAAATAAATACTTGTCGCAGCCGTTGTGTAGAATCCGCCGGTTTGCAAAACAGGCCTGCCATTTATTAGCGATTTGCGGTACTAAAAGGACTTAGTCAATTTTACTGATGTAACTTTATTAGTGTTAAAAGTTGATAAAAAATGCTATGCAATAGTTTTACCGCGGCAGTCCCCGAGTGCCACACGTTTTATTTAGTTATAATAAACTGTTCTCTAACAACTGCATTGAAAAACTTCGTATGATAAACGGGCGTGAAAGCTAGTTCAGACTTAGGACGATGGTAAGCTCTCGCCTGCGGCTTAAGTCAACTTGTTTGCAATTACACATTTACGACCCTTATCACAATTTATTCATGGCTCTCGCCCATGTTGGTTTTTAGAATCGCAAATCAGAGCCATCCCCGCTGCCGCCACCGTCCTCGTCGTCGGCCGGAGCGCCCGCCTCCGCTTCTGAGTGCTCTTCTGTAAAAACATTACGACGACGTCTTTTAGGTGGTGTTGGAGCAATTTGAAATGATGGTACACAACACATACAGTTTTGGGTTTTCACATTACATTAATTATTAGGTAAGTATTTTATTTTATTCAATTCGAAAAACATACAGATTTAACAACATAAGTACCTATATAAGAGAATGGTAGGTATCTAAGAAGCCATTATGAAGTTTTCGCAAAATAGATTCACACATGCAGTTAAAAATTATAAAACAAATAGAAAAAGAACGAACTCAAAATGTAACGAAATCCGAAACAAAGAATCGAAACAGCTCAACAATATAAGTATCTATATGATAGTGCATTACATATATTATAAAAATTACATAGTATAAAGTAAAAGTAAACACGTAGGTAGGCAACTATTTTAATAATCTTGGGAATCGAAGAAACCAGCTGAGAGTGCGCGCCTCAGACTAGTTATGGAGGTGTTAAAAACCAGCTGTGAGTGCGCGCCTCAGACTAGTTATGGATGTGTTAAAAACCAGCTGAGAGTGCGCGCCTCAGACTAGTTATGGAGGTGTTAAAAACCTGCTGAGAGTGCGCGCCTCAGACTAGTTATGGATGTGTTAAAAACCAGCTGTGAGTGCGCGCCTCAGACTAGTTATGGATGTGTTAAAAACCAGCTGTGGGTGCGCGCCTCAGACTAGTTATGGAGGTGTTAAAAACCAGCTGAGAGTGCGCGCCTTAGACTAGTTAAGGAGGTGTTAAAAACCAGCTGAGAGTGCGCGCCTCAGACTAGTTATGGAGGTGTTAAAAACCAGCTGAGAGTGCGCGCCTCAGACTAGTTATGGAGGTGTTAAAAAGATCAATCTCGGTATGTTCATTTACTAGGTTATTATATTTATTTGGGACTCAGCAGAAAAACGAGTTACTACGGTAATTGGTACGAGCGTATAGAGTATACAGAAGAGGCCTCATTCTTACAGATCGCGGTGGTACATAGATGTTAATATTCTTAAGTAAAGAAGGTGAGTCAATATAGCCAATTTATATAGAAATATCACATCCGCTAAATTTCTTAAATTTAAAAAATTAAAATTAAATTATCAGTAAATATTGGATTTTCACTTAATCTTATGAAATTTTAATCACATGATTAATTCGGCCTTGATTACAAAGTGTCTATCACACACTTTCGATGAGGCGCTGACTAATTTAGTCCCAATGTCTCCACTACTCATGCTGTATAAACTAGGGATGTGCGATATCGATAAGGACTTTGGCAACGGTACGACTAACTCAACCTTACCCTACGTAGATTATATAATTTGACTGGTCCTTTCTGTCATACATAGACATTGTTAAATACACAAAAGCTAGGTCTTAGAGATAGTTCTATATGAAGGGAGACATTACATGTATTGCAGCAAGTAGCTTGTGACAGTGCACGGTGGCACCGCCCGTGCGGCCGGTAGCATCTACTTGTAGTGCACTCACCTGGGCACGTGTAGGCACCGCACGCGCCCATGACGGGCAGTTCCTGGGCTTTCGCAGTGGCGCACCTTCACACGCCCAGCGCACTGCGGCACCGCCCGTGCGGCCGGTAGCAGCAACTTGTAGTGCACTCACCTGGGCACGCAGGGGAGCCGCGCGCGCGCGTGCCGGGCAGCTCCTGACCGTGCGGGGTGACGCACCAGCACACGCCTAGCGCGCGGTGGCACTGTCGTGGCCGATAAAAGCCGCGCGCGTCACAGTCGGGGACGTAAGCTCCTAAAAACAGAAACACCATTAATCATTTTAATAAACATGCCATTCTAAAACAAGACCATTGCCATTCTAAACATACTCGTATCATCTGCATCCCTAAAGCTGGGGTAGAGTTAGAAAATACCGCAGTCACACACGGGCTGAAGTCGAGATCAGTCGAAGTTGTATATCTTCCCCCAAAGACTCCTATTCAGCACAACACAATCGTAACTCCAGAAGCTTACTTCCCACCGGTTAATGTCAATTTTACCCATTACTGAGGTACTGCACCAACCGCCGCCGTTCACCACGCTGCAGCTCACTAGGAAGACCCACAGCAGCCGCTCACTAGGAATACGCTGCAGCTGATTGTGAAGGTGATACTGTACCGGCGTGCGGGTGCGGATGGGCGCGCGCGAGCGCAGTGCAGGGGCGCGCGGCGCGGCGCAGGCAGGCGCACCACGCGGCGCGCGCGACCCCGCCGCCGTTCACCACGCTGCAGCTCGCCAGGAACGGCCGCAGGCAACGCTCGCGGTCGTCGTGGCCTGCCCAATGATTGCTTGTCATCAATATTTTATTATTCAACCGACTTACAAAAAGGAGGAGGATCTCAATTCGACTGTATGTTTTTTTCATGAGTGTTACCTCAGAACTTTTGACTGGGTGAACCGATTTTTATGATTCTTTTTTTATTTGAAAGAGTGCTTCCCGTGTGATCCCATATATTTTTTATCAAAATCGGTGTAATACTTTATTAGAAAATTAACAAAAACCAAAAATAATAATACAAAAAGGAGTAGGGATAAGTAAGACGTTGCGATGGAAGTCGGTTTTTAAGTGTTTATTTTATACATAGACCTCTTTCAATTCAAATTCAAAATTCAAAAGTTGATTGTACACCTAATATAACTGAAAAAAAGGACGCAGTAATGCAGCCGCGGTTAGTTAAGACTTTGTATCTTTATTATTATCTTGCTAAGAGAACGCCTAGTATCTGTCAAATGCTTTTGCAGATGTGTGGAGTGCACATCGATTGTGTGAAGTGCCATGGCAACTGTTTTTCTGTGCGCGCCATAATAATTTTATTATAGTATCTATGGACCCTACTCCGCCTTCACCGCTTAAGTTCCACGACACAAATGCTACGAACAGAGCTTCATAACTCATACACGCGTGCCACGAGCTATGTGCACTGCCCACTGCCACTTAAGTTTAGCGATTCTGAGGGCTGTTAAGGTTACTTTGGTCCTTCGACAGATATTCTCATTTCTGATTCGATCACGTAGGTAAACTCCGATCTTAGCAACCTCCTTTGGGTGACCTTGACCCTTCTTATGATGCCCATAGTACGCGAGCATATCTCAGTTCCGTATGTCATCATTGCGATGAACCCATAAGTAGTTAAAATTTGGACTCCGTACAAAAATTTCCTTTGGTCAATCAGCTGATAGATTTTTATAAAAAGTATTTTTTTATTGACAATGCAATGGGTTCTTCGAGAAAAGCCTACTCACGTGATGAGTAGAAGCGCCAGTAACGGGTACTACACCAATTTTGGTACAGCCCTACCCCGGAGAGAATAAAAAACTTTTGACATTGACTCCTACATCAAGAATGAGCTTGGACTTGATGATTCACAGCTTTGTCAAACTTACGTAAAGCGTAGAGGTTGTCGGAAGAAAGAACGCCATCACCGTCCACGTCCAGATGGGTGAACATCCACCGCACCTCTGGCTTGCAATCACGCGGGAACCCTACAAGTGAAAATGTAGGTCAGGAAAACTCTTAGGAAAGACAGTTGTAAAGGAATACACAAGATCGAAATAATAAATACAATTCATCAACATATTAAATTAAATAAAATATCAGTCGAAAGGCGTTCACTGCTGGACAAAGGTCTCGCCCAAGGATTTCCACAACGACCGGACCTGCGCTGCCCACATCCAGCGGCTTCCGGCGTATTCTCCAAGCCGTCGGTCCACCGAGGGAGGCTTGCTATGTTACGTCTACCGGTGCGCGGTCAGCACTCGAGAACTTTAGTGCTCTAACAGCCTACCTGGAAAGTATGTAATGGTTCCTTCCGCGACTCAGTCGCCTTGCAGAGTACCAGGACAAGCGTCTTGTCGGCAAGACCTACCACAGTTGGTTCTTGTCTTCGCCTCATGGTGTTGGCAGGAACAACGGCCCTCACTTTATACCCTAAGGGTCGGTAAGTGGGGAGGCTATATCATAAACCAGGTAGTAAGCGAATCTGGTAGATGTGAGAAAGGGCTTGCTCTAACAGCCATCTGTTCTACGAGCTATATGCCCCCCCACTGCCACTTAAGTTTACGCAATTAGTAAATAGTAAGTGCACAAATTATTTTAATCTAATAGTAGGATCTAAAGAGCTTCGGTGGTGTAACGGCTAAGGCCACCGCCTCCTGTCCGGGAGGTCGTGGTTCGAATCCTGCCACGTACCAATGTGATTTCGAATTTAGATTTCATATGTACGTTTATCCGACGCTCTTACAGTGAAGGAAAACATCTAGAGGAAACCTGCATACGCTTGCGAAGAAACTCGCAGGTTGTGTATGAAGTCGACCAACCCGCACTGGGCCTGCGTGGTCAACTAAGGCCCGATCACCCTAATTCAGGGTAGGCTTGAGCCCATCGGTGAGGACGTATATGAGCTGATATGATGAATAGTAGGAACTGGGAGACCCCATTAGGCGCTAGTAGAGTTCAACTACAAAATGCATAACGTCGTTCCTGTGGCGGGTTCACTCAGTTAGGTCGGGATGGTGATCCAGGTCTTGGGCGGCCCTGCGGTTCCTTGAGTGCCAGGTGCGCAGTGTCTGGTGAGGACACTCCTCCCGCGACACTCATCAAATCGTCTGATAAAGATTGATGATGAAAGCCTTATAATACGAGATCCGATTTCAGCCTTTCCCCCAAGCCGAAAAATCCGTCCAGGGTGTTTTTACTCTACTCATGAAACTGAACAACTTCCCCAAGGAACCCATGATGATTTCACTAAAGAAGGACCAATGAAAAGTCCAAAAACTTTTTTGCGAATTTAGTAAAAAAATATATGTTTATTTTCCTTGGGAAAATTTACCAGTTTCATGCTCAGGTCAAAATAAATATAGTTTAAAAAAACTAAAAAAACACGCTTTTAAAGCACATCAAACTAAAAAGTGAAATATAATCTATTAATATAATAAAACTGTAACGGGGCCGTGTCTGTACATGAAATATTTTTGGAAAATAATAACTGTGGTGGACATTACTAACGATACAGAGGCCAAAACAACAACTTTTGGAATTTTTGTCTGTCTGTCTGTCTGTCTGTATGTTCGCGCATCACGCAAAAACTACTGGGCCGATTTTGATGAAATTTTGTATGTTGGTTCCTTTTAGCCCGGGTTAACATATAGGATACTTTTTATCCCAGAAAATTCAAGAGTTCCCGTGGGAAAATCAAAAGTATTCATTTATAGAGTGGCTCACCACGCAAATGTGGCTTGACCTATTACAATCAAATTTTACACGTTGATACCCTTATCGCGAACTAAAACTGGGACATTGTGAATCCCAAAAAAATTAGGGTTCCTGCAGGAATGCAAAAAATTGTATCTTTAGAATGACTCAACGTAACAATATGAAACCTTTACATTGGGATGAGGTGTTTTGACCATCATTGTATAGTCGGGTTATTCTTTATCCCGGAAAACTAAAGAGGTCCCGTGGGAAATTATCTATCGATACATACAATAATAACAATAGAGTACTTTTTTCTATATATTAGCTACACATACCAAACATTATAGATGGCACTGCAGGGATAATAAAACGCGCTTAAGTTGTATTAAAACATTAAAATATTATTTCATACTTTTGAGTGGATTTCTTTTATGTATTTTTCAGCATACGCTACTTTAAACTCTGGAACTATAGTACGTAGCGATGTGTTTCATAGACGAACAGAGAGGTATTTTTTTACAGATCCCAATCGTGTAAAAAATAAAAACACATAAATCGAGTTTAACATCTTTTAACAGGAGTCACAGATATGGGAACTCTTCTGACGGCGACTATTTGCGTGTGGCAGTTGCTCTCCGCCTGCAATATCAATATCTGTGAACCTCATCAATGTATTTGCGGGTCCTCGGTGGTGGCAATTGGCCATCACTCACTGAGTTGCAGTCGTGTTTGTGAAGATTACCACGTCACCAATTCCTTAATGACCTCACTCGGAGGGCACTGGTCTCGGCCAGATGGAATATTCCATCTTTGATGCAGCCGCCGGCCGGGTTTTAGTCGATCTGATGGCAAAAGGCCGGAGGGTTTAAACAGGTGCTATGGCAGAGAGGAACGTGTCTGCTTTGGGAAGCCACTTTTTCTGCCTCACTCCTCACCCGTACGGTGCTGCTGCTCAATTTGCGGTGAGAAAGAAGCATAATAAGTACTCGGTCTTGAAGGCAAATTACTGCTTTGTGCCGCTGGTCTGTGAGACAACCGGCTGCTGAACCCTCAGAAGCCTTTGCCTTCACAAAGAAGATTGGCCTTCGCCTTCGAGAGAGGAGATGTGACGTGAGGTCCTACCTGCTGCTAAGGTTGTCTATTGCCATCCAGCGCGGCAACGAGAAGTGCGTCTTGGGCTCCTTTGGAGCTGATACGACTCGAGGATTTGACCCATATTAATATTGTTAGGAAATTTTATTACTAGATTGATACCTATAATGATATGAATTAGTTTTTTGATAATATTTCATCATATCAGTTTATATACGTCCCTACCAAGGGGCTCCACCTGCCCTGAGTTAGGGCGATCTGGCCTTAGACGATCACACGGGCCCATTGCGGGTTGATGACTTCACACATAAGCTTCGAATTTCTTCGCAGGCGTGTGCAGGTTTCCTCACGAATGTTTTTCTTACCGTAAGAGCGTCGGATAAACGTACGTACCAGTATGAAATCGATATTCGTATAGATATTAGTAAGTGGCAGGATTCGAACCACGGCCTTCCGGACAGGAGGTAGTGGCCCTAACCGTTTTGCCACCGACGCTCTATATTTTATTTAAGATTTAGAAATCCTTACTTTATATTATAAATGTGAAAATTTGTTTGTTTGTTTGTTACCTATTCACACTTCAACGCCTCTACCAATCTTGATGAAATTTGGCATGCAGGTAGCCTGTATCACTGGGAATGAAATAGTCAACCTTTTATCTGTGGAAATTATCATGGTCCGATGCAGTTCCTGAGGAAATTAAATCTATACTCTATGTTCGTTTTATTTAAAATCGTAATGAAAAAATGGATTGGTGTGATTTTTAGCACAGAGATGAGGTGGAAAATGATATAATTTACTAATAAGTATATCCTGACATAGTTCCCGAGGGATCTGGGGACAACTGTTTTCTACGCTCGCGCACGTCGGTGGCGTTGCAACGGAGCAACGGATTAAAGTGATTTTTTGTATAGAATTTGTTGAGGTGGTGGGAAGTGACAAAGACTGCTAATCCGAATAGCCCGATACAGTTTGTGAGGTACCTGGTGAAAACTCATGTCCACGCTTGCGAGCTGATTGCGGCTCGCGCACCACTCACCCTCAAAAAGAGTCATAAAAGCTATGTCCACGTGGGCGAAGCCGCGGGCAAAAGCTAGTTCTTAATATAGGTAAGCTGAAAACAATAATGAACGACCAATACTTATTGCACAAAGCGCCCCACGCTTTTTTCACAATAATACTAGTATATTTCGTTCATTATTGTTTTCAACTAATATGAAGAATTATTTTTCACTTTTTAATTTGATGTGCTTTAAAAGCGTGTTTTTTTAGTTTTTTTAAAACTATATTTATTTTTTAATTTTTAGTTCAGGATAATGAGATAGGTAAACTTATGAAATTATTGTATTGTCACTGATTCTTGATAAATGTACAAAGTTTGAATTAAATCTGTCCGTTTAAAGTGGGTCAAAATCGAGTGCAAAGGAGTCGGTTACAAACAAACATACATACATATAGGTGAAGCTAGTAAAAGCGTGATAATAAAAGGTAGGTTTAGTTTTAGCACTTTGAAAACGGGGTAAAAAACTCTGCTCATGAAGGAGCTGAGTTTTGCTTACACAGTCATGCTTAAGCAGACATTACTTACCGTCAGCATGCCGAAACGTGCTGTGACATGTCTCAAAGGCACCTGTCTCAATTACAGTGAAGGATAGGACCTATCACGTGTCGAAACATTATTGGAGGTCACCACATAAGGTAAAAAAACATGAATTTACCGTCAGTTGCGGGAGGAACAGCGGCGGCTTCGTCCATCAACACAGAGAACCAGTCCAGCAGGCGATCTGCCATGCGCTCCATCGAGCAAGTCTGCCGTTCCAGAGTACCCCCTGTGACGAAAATATAAATATATAAACTTAGTATTTCTTTGTATGGATCGATTGGTCACTAGTTAAGACTAGTTTGATGAGCGTGCTATGAATACACTCCTCTTTATAAACATTGGCGCGTCAAATCGTGGCGGACTTGCGAAGGAAAGACCCCGAGTTAAATGAGGGAAAGAGTGCGTAGCGCACTTGCTGTTTGACTTACCGTCAACGTTGCTCTTATTGTTGTTGTTGTTGCGAGTCTTATCGTGATTGCGCTTCCCGCTGCGCGATTCGTGCGCTCCTCCGTTCGAGTTACATGAGGGAAGAGTGCGCAGCTCACTTGCTGTTTGACTTACCGTCAACGTTGCTCTTATTGTTGCTGTTGTTGTTGCGCATCTTATCGTGATTGCGCTTCCCGCTGCGCGATTCGTGCGCTCGCCCGTTCGAGTTACATGAAGGGAAGAGTGCGCAGCTCACTTGCTGTTTGACTCACCGTCAACGTTGCTCTTATTGTTGTTGTTGTTGTTGCGCGTCTTATCGTGATTGCGCTTCCCGCTGCGCGATTCGTGCGCTCGCCCGTTCGAGTTACATGAAAGGAAGAGTGCGCAGCTCACTTGCTGTTTGACTTACCGTCAACGTTGCTCTTATTGTTGTTGTTGCGCGTCTTATCGTATTGCGCTTCCCGCTGCGCGATTCGTGCGCTCGCCCGTTCGAGTTACATGAAGGGAAGAGTGCGCAGCTCACTTGCTGTTTGACTTACAGTCAACGTTGCTCTTATTGTTATTGTTGCGCGTCTTATCGTGATTGCGCTTCCCGCTGTGCGATTCGTGCGCTCGCCCGTTCGAGTTACATGAGGGGAAGAGTGCGCAGTTCACTTGCTGTTTGACTTACCGTCAACGTTGCTCTTATTGTTGTTGTTGCGCGTCTTTTCGTGATTGCGCTTCCCGCTGCGCGATTCGTGCGCTCGTCCGTTCGAGTTACACGAGGGGAAGAGTGCGCAGTTCACTTGCTGTTTGACTTACCATCAACGTTGCTCTTATTGTTGTTGTTGTTGCGCGTCTAATCGTGATTGCGCTTCCCGCTGCGCGGTTCGTGCGCTCGCCCGTTCGAGTTACATGAGGGAAAGAGTGCGCAACTCACTTGCTGTTTGACTTATCATCAACGTTGCTCTTATTGTTGTTGTTGTTGCGCGTCTTATCGTGATTGCGCTTCCCGCTGCGCGATTCGTGCGCTCGCCCGTTCGAGTTACATGAAGGGAAGAGTACGCAGCTCACTTGCTGTTTGACTTACCGTCAACGATGCTCTTATTGTTATTGTTGTTGTTGCGCATCTTTTCGTGATTGCGCTTCCCGCTGCGCGATTCGTGCGCTCGCCCGTTCGAGTTACATGAAGGGAAGAGTGCGCAGCTCACTTGCTGTTTGACTTACCGTCAACGATGCTCTTATTGTTATTGTTGTTGTTGCGCGTCTTTTCGTGATTGCGCTTCCCGCTGCGCGATTCGTGCGCTCGCCCGTTCGAGTTACATGAAGGGAAGAGTGCGCAGCTCACTTGCTGTTTGACTTACCGTCAACGTTGCTCTTATTGTTATTGTTGTTGTTGCGCGTCTTTTCGTGATTGCGCTTCCCGCTGCGCGATTCGTGCGCTCGCCCGTTCGAGTTGCGCCCGCCTAAGCGCGTCTGTAACGAGCAATCACCAAATTGTAGGATTTTTCAAGGCGAGGTATTGATTGGAACAATTGTCTCTGTCTTATTATTTACGATTAATGAGTAAAGAAAATAACCACACTTTTGCACTTTTTCAATGTTTTTTCGTTTTAATTAAAAACTACAATTAATTTTTTAAAATCCAGCTGGCATATTAAAGTGTATGTTTAGACTAATCGACTAAGAAAATTTAGAGGTACTAAATCTTAAAAGAGGTTTATTTGATATATTTTTTTCTGTTTTTTTAAAAATAAAATAAAAGATAATACGTTTTGTAATTGCTGAGAAAAATCGAGATCCCTGCGACCAAAGCTTCCAATGCGTCGCCTCAGGCACAGTATATATATTAGTACTAACGTACAGTATGGACACTCCCTGCCGCTCTCTAAATTCGACCTCACCCCCCCGTCACTCAGATTGGATGTAGATTGGGTACCAAACGTAAAGGACGAGCTACGCAAGCGCGATAAACGTCACTTATATTCACTTTGCGCGCCGCTGTGATTTCGTACACCGGAATAAAAATCAACTAGTTACCGAACGTAAAGAACGAACTACGCATGCGCGATTAACTTCACTTATATTTACTTTGCGCGCCGCTCACCGCTCGACGCCAATAGGCGGCCGCGGCGTCTCAGCATGCTTCGTATCATGATTGGCTGACCACCAATATTATACGACCAAATCTAAGAACAATCAGTTCCTATGAATCTTCATACTAGCTGTATCTTTTTTTTTTTAGAAATGTAGTTCCTTTATGTTTTTCATAAGTCAGATATCAGTTTTTTATTGTGGCTTGTGAGATATTTTGTTCGTTTTATTTATTGTTTGTAATAATTTGATTAGATGGTGTGAAAGTATGAGTTGTATAGAAATATCTAGTGGTGTGATATTATAAAATGTGATCTCGGAATTATAGATTGAGATTGACT
The DNA here is from genome assembly GCA_947284805.1 of Coleophora flavipennella. NCBI lineage: Eukaryota > Metazoa > Arthropoda > Insecta > Lepidoptera > Coleophoridae > Coleophora > Coleophora flavipennella. The sequence continues at coordinate 7,693,519 of OX369307.1, forward strand.
ATTATTGTAGGTTGCTAAATGAGATTGTTTCACGGACAAAAGCTCCTGTGTTTGAAGAACAAATGAACAATGTTATCCATGTAAGTTACCATGTAAGATAACTGTTGATTGTTGCTTGCAGCACAGTATATATATCTTGCAGTGTGCATGCAGTAAATAACTAACAAACATTTCGTGACCAATACCGCCGGTGTGATTCAACCCTACCTGCATTCTTGCCTATAGATACGTCAGTTATATATATATATATATATATATATATATATATATATATATGTATATCATTTCTCGCTCGTTTGTATGGAGTGTCCGGGGTGTGCCTCAGGCAAGGTTCGGCAGGGCGGGTAACACTGCGAGGCGCGATTTGGGGGGGTTCCCGTCCAAAATCAACTACCAAGATAACATAACTTTAGTAGGTACTTTAAAATTGTTTGACAGTCTCGCTATACTAATATATATACTGTGTTCTCGCTTCGCTCGAACTTTACTACTCTCTCTTAGTAGATCAAAGCATTAGAGGTCTAGAGCCTGTGCTGGGTCTAATGCTCGCTCCTAGGATAGGATAGGAGATATAAAAACTATATTGTGTCAGTGATGTGGGCCAAGCTAAGGATACACAGGATGGAAAGTTGAGATAGGATCGATTGGCTACATAAAAAGTTTATGAATTGTCAACTTTAAATCTGTGAATATCGATTATAAGTTAGTAAAGGTCTCCTAAGAGCATTTTTGCGTGGCAGCAAGGGATCTAGTAGCTGCCCCTACTGACCTGTCTCAACTTTCTACCATGTATAACAATGGCTTCAGTTCAGACACAGAGCTCAGCATCGTCGTGAACTTTTTAGATTGTAATTAGTATTCTTAAATTTACAACTATTTTATCGCAGTGACTTTACTCAATGCATTCTTTTCACATTACACAGACTGGAATCCCCGAATAATAGAAACCTCGAACGCTTTCAATGTAACAGAATAATGACAACCGCGAAATCTTTAAATGCAAACCGAATAATGAAAACCTCGAAAGCTTTCAATACAAACCGAATAATGAAAACCTCGAAATCTTTCAATGTATTTTAGATTGCAATTAGTATTCTTAAATTTACAACTATTTTATCGCAGTGACTTCACTCACTGCATTCTTTTCACATTAAACAGACTGGAATCCCCGAATAATAGAAACCTCGAACGCTTTCAATGTAACAGAATAATGACAACCGCGAGATCTTTAAATGCAAACCGAATAATGAGAACCTCAAAAGCTTTCAATACAAACCGAATAATGAAAACCTCGAAAGTTCTAAATGCAAACCGAATAATGAAAACTTCGAAAGTTCTAAATGTTAACCGAATAATGAAAACCTCGAAAGTTAAATGGAAACCAATTAATAAAAACCTCGGAAGTTCTAAATGCAAACCGAATAATAAAAACCTCGAAAGCTTTCAATGCAAACCGAAAAATGAAAACCTCGAAAGTAGGTATACTAAATGCAAACCGAATAATGAAAACCTCGAAAGTTCTAAATGCAAAGAATAATGAAAGCCTCGAAAGTTTTCAATGCAAATCGAATAATAAAAATCTCGAAAGCTTTCAATGTAAAGGGTAAATAAATCAAGGTAAGTAAGTAAGGTAAGTCGACCAAAATTACCTGCTGCTGTTGTTGTTACATCGATGCGAGTGAATGCGTGGCGAGAGGTGCGTGACTCACAGTTGTGCAAGTCCAGTCAAATATTCATTCAAAGCATTCTTCTTGATTGCGCATCAATCAACCAAACTTATTCGTTCCTTGGAAATCCTACAGTTAAAGTGGTTCGTATTGGTTATGGCGCGAATTTTAATTTTTTAAAGGTTTTTGTGACATAAGACCCTATGTTTAATTTTTGAACAAGTTTAAGCTGTTTTGCGACAATCTTACATTGTTTTCTATCAATTTCAATGAATTTGTCAAATGTGAAATTCCTTATTTTGTATATCATGAGGAATTATCACAGAACATATAATATTTTTCAGGTTATCGCCAAAATAAACAAAATAACGAGTGTCGCATTTACCAATTTCATTGAAATTAGTATAAAATAATGTAAATAAATTATTCTGGGACAAACCACACATGGTTATCTGGCCCCAAAGTAGGATTCCCTGTGTTATGGGAACCAGAGACTGATATACATACTTATATATGTTTTAATACATACATATATAGATATTTAACACCCAGACACAGAGCAAACAAATCTGCTCATCACACAAATGTTTGCCCTGGGTGGGGATCGAACCCACAACTCTCGGATCAGCAGTTAAGAGCACTAATGACTGAGCCACCGAGTCAGTTAAGTAAGACTGTCCCATTCAACATAGAGTCATATAATTCACAAAAAAACCTTGAAAAATGTAAAATTCACGCCTTCACATTGCTCGTAGAACAGATGGCCGTTGGGGTAGTAAAGTTCTCGAGTGGCGCACCGGAAAGCGTAGTGTAGGCAGGCCTCCCACTCGGTGGACCGATGACCTGGTGAAGGTCGCAGGAAGACGCTGGATGCGGGCAGCGTAGAACCGGTCGTCGTGGAGATCCTTGGGGGAGGACTATGTCCAGTAGTGGACGTCCTTCGGCTGATATGATGATAAGGATGCCAAACTAACCCGCCGCTCACTGGTCCTGCTGTTGTTGCGTCTGTGCGAGCGCCGGCACGGGCAGAACCCCGCACAGGCCGGCTGCACGGCGGGCCGCGCGCGCGACACGCAATTGTGCAAGTCCAGTCGGCATAGCGACGAGTAAGTGCGGTTGTCGGACCCGCAAACGAAGCCGCCAGTGTTGCTGCCCGCTTCACACTCTACGCATCTGTAGAGATTCAAGATATTTATTCAAAATAGGTGCCAATTACACTCTTTCTCATAGTCATAAAATAGTGATAACATAATTTCATTTGTAAAAAATCAAGAAGTAATCAATCATTAGTTAATAACGTCAAAATTTAATGCGTAATATAAAAAAAACAAATAATGTCATTAGAACATGAAAACAATATGACACGAGAAGTTATACATTAAAATTATTGAATGTCATGAACGCCTTTGACAAGTATAGGCCAGTTCACACGGACACACCCGATCACGAGTATAACGCGAAAGTCAGCCATCGCTCCTCTCAACCATATTAGAGGGAAAGGAACGGAAATTTGAAAAACGGAAAGCTGAATAAAAGTGTAACTTTGGCTCTAATGTTAATGCAAGATTTTTGTGTGCATTTAGATAGGGAGAAGTAGAGTGGCGAATCTGTAAGCGAAAAGGCATAACCTTTTAACACAGGTACAACCTGAAACTGGCGTAGAACCCTTTAACTAAAGATTCTACTCATCATATCTACTAAACAACTTTTATTTACGAGATCCATAGATAGTTCCTTCAATTTCCTCCAGTGCAATAACAATAGGGATGACGACAGCATCAGAAAAAAATTATGAACCCTTGATCACTAAATAAGGGTTATTTACCTACTTAAACTTCGGAAAACCTTACTCGTTTTGTTTTCCATCAAGTCTTCGATTTTTAATTCACCAAAATCACAAAATGAGTACGTAAATGACACTTCAAAACTATGACGTTACGCCTAAACATTTTTAGAACAAAATTTCGTTTTTGACAGATGATACAAAGTAAATCAGATAACTAGCATTCGTCATCCCTATTCGATTATTGACAAAAGTCAGGAGAGTTATCGACTTTTACACGATTGCCCGCAAAAAAAGAGTGTTCTATTGTTTTCAGGTCTATTGTATGTATTCATGTTTGTATGTTTCTTTATTCCACGATATCTTCTAAACGGCTTGATGGATTTTAGAGCCAAAGTATCGTTAGTATAGTGAGTGACTCCCAAAAGAGACGTTTTTATGCAGTCATGTTTTGATTATTTTTTAAATTTATTATAGAGTTTTCTTAGAAAAAGTTATTTAGAATTATGAATAGAGGGTCCAGTTAACGGGTACTATACCATTTTGTGACTCCCTGTATAACTCATATCTATCCATTTATTAATTTATTTTAACCGCCTCCGTGGCGTAATGGTCAAGTCTTAGCTTCACATCAGGAGGTCGCGGGTTCGATTCCCGGCGGAGTCTAACCTTGTAAGACTCGGTTTGGTAGGTGGAAGGGCATTTTGTAAGGTGTGATTCTGGTGGTAGCTAACACCATATTGTCTAAGTCTTGCCGCCAAACATCAATGTTATGTTCCAGTTTGAAGATAAGATAGCCAGCTCCCTATTGCGTGGGAGAATCTTGGTAAGCCTGATTTCATCTTCGGCATATTCATCACTTACTAACAGGTGAGATGATGCCAAGGGCTTACCAATTGTGATAAAAAAAAATTAAACCATAAAAACCTTATTATACGAATTACCTACAGTAAAAAAGCTAATCGTATATTCTTATCAGTTCACATAATTAATTTACGATGGTTGATGACCATCTGGCGACAAATAGCGCACTGGCAGTAACTAGTAGGTCCAAGTTCGTAACTCGTGTGAGTGATGAGCCATGTCGAAATGATATGATGTAATCCCACTACTATTGTATGAAAGCAAGAGTTCATTAGAATTTTCTTCATAAATAAACTATAGTCATTATTTAATTGTCAAACCATCGAGACACGGTGTTTGCATTAGTGTGAGTGTAAAGGGAACAGACTACCTATATGTGGTGAGTGGTGCGGGGCAGGGATACACGTTACATACTGATTTTCAGGAAAAGTGAGTTAATTGTGTTACAAGCAAAATCGGTACCTACGAGAGATCTTTCATCATGTTAGCTCACATACGTCCTCACCGAGGGGCTCGAGCGTACCCTGAATTAGGGCGAATTGGGGCCTTAGTCGACCTTGCGGGTCCAGTGCGGGTTGGTCGACTTCACACACACACAACCTTCGAGTTTTTTTGCAGGGGTGCGCAGGTTTCCTCAAGATATTTTTCCTTCACCGACCGTAAGAGTGTCGGATAAACGTACCTACATATGAAATCGAAATTCGTGAACACATTGGTATGTGGCAGGATTCGAACCACGACCTCCCGGACAGGAGGTAGCGGAAAATAACAATAAATAACAAATATACAGGGTGTAAAAAAATGGTGTAGGACCCGTCAACTGTGGTTCTACGCATCATACTGAACAACTTTCCCCATAGTCAATTCAAAAATAAGGACCCTCCATACAAAAATTCCCAGAGTTTGTCATTAGGCTGATCAATTTGTATTTTTTTTTACGATTTTAGCAAAATCATAAAATATGTAAAAATATCCTACCAATTCGACCTTCGACCAATATAACTATGGACCGGCCTACGCGTACAGCGGTTTTGATGCCTACAGAATGACCGCATTCGCTCATTTCGTCTCAGTCGATCAGTATTCCCCAAATGGCTTGAAATTCGAAATGAGTGAAATTTGTTATCTCATTCGCGCTACATACAAAGTACATCGCTCTATGTCTGTCATTGTTTATATTTATTTGAACGAGACTCGGTAGACTATAGTGGTGTGAGTGTGTGTTTGCGTGCAGATGTATTTGACTCATTTTTATGAGATTAATGTATGGATAGGGCCAGTCCATTATATTTGGTCGGAGGGCATAGGTATAATATGAACCTAGTCGTACCCATATAGTTAGTCACAGAACAGTTTTTAGTCGCTTCACACTATCGATGTGCACTTACAGATGCAAAACAGATGTTCATTTACCTGTCGGACTTGTCGCGGTCAAGGCTCGGTTCAGCGTCGTAGAAGACGTCCTCGTCGTCGTGTTGGCTGGTGGCAGCTGGCACCAGCGTGTCTCTGGCGAAACAAGCAAAGGATTTAATTTCCTTAAGTTTTACTTCGTCGTTCGATAGTCGAATCAAGGGCTAGATGAGCTTCTCTACAGTTCATTCTCAGCATCCACTTTAATATTATAAACGCGAAAGTTTGTATGTATGGATGTTTGTTACTCTTTCACGCAAAAACTACTGAATGGATCCGAATGAAACTGGGCATACATATTAGGTTAGGTCCTCGAATAGCACGTAGGCTACTTTTTACCCCGAGTAAACGTCTTATTCCCACGGAAAAATAAAAAACAACGCGGGTGTAGCCGCGGGCGGACGGCTAGTACAGAATAAACTAGAACACGCATATGGCGATAAAAGCGAGGCAACTTGTGCTTGTATGAAACTACTCTAAATTGGTGTAGTTTTGAAGTTTTGGCCCTTCTAAATCCTGCGTGCAGGTAATTTATTTTTGTAAGTAAACAAGCAGTGGTTGCTTCTAACTTACCTTACACGAAACGTTTTAAAATCCGACCTAAAATAGGAAGCAATATTATAGCCAAGGCAAGGAGGGTATGGATTTTCGGCATGTTAACGTTCCAGGTTTAAATACTCTTTGTCAAGCTAGGTACATGACCGGAGCGACAGCGCACACCTTGCTCACCTTGACCGGTAATACCGCAGGGCAAAAAAAGGAAGTCTCTTTCATCCCTATGCAGTCTGACAGAGATGGAGTTCTCACGGTTGACAATATATGAAACGCTATCTCTGTCAGATTGTAGAAGAATAAACGACTTGCATTTTGCCCGGCTTTCTTTTCGGTTCTCAGATGCATATACGTAAACACCCGACGCGTTAGCCACTCGGGAAGTTTCGGCTGCCGCTCGGTCGCTCGTAACATGCATGAAGTTGCTTCGTAAATAGCAGACGTGTCAGACTAACGCGTCAGCTGTTTCCAAAAGTCGGGTTATGACTGATCAGTTTACATAACTCGCCAGTTCCCAACACTCGAAGCATTTTGCTCGAGCCTCGCGCTGTATAATCAATCAAACATGACCGAAACCTAACGTCGCTCGCTTCGCTCGCTTATTAAATGACAAGTCATACTATCGTAACTGTCAGGTCCACCACCCTTTTCGCATCGCGAGGCTTCTCGACAGTATAATCAATCAAATAAAACGAACTTATATCGCTCGCTCTCTTCACTCAACAATACTGATTGATGAGTCGTAATTTCAAGACAGGTCGTCACGACACGTCGGGTAAATACGAGCGACAAAGCGGCAGCCCCGATACTTCCAGAGTGGCCAACACTTCGGGTATTTACCAATATGCTTCCCGGACCACCAGGTACGGAACGCAATTTTTTTTTTTAATATTTATACGTACTTTTACCTACATTTAGTACGAATAGATGCCTACCCTACTTAGTAAGATAATAAATCCTGTAAATGCGCAACGAAAATTTGTTCATGAGCTTAATGTTAGACCGCAACGATTATTTTACCTCTAGTTAAAACAAGACAATCTTGTACTCACGTCGCTTTTTTCTCCATTTCGCCGCGCGATTTTTCTCTATATACTGCGTCAAAGTCATGGTCAGGCTATAGTTGGATGTGTCAAAGAAACTAACCCATTCCGCTGAAGTCGCTGTTTGTCGGCACAAAGCGCTGTGAACTCATCGCGAAGCACGCAAACCTCCCGACCCGCGCACTCCAGCGAACTGCACAGAGGATCTACAGCAAAAAAAACACAAGTAGGATTCAGGCAATGACTTATATATTACTGAAGTAAGGACCTTAGAAGCAACGCGCGCGACTAATGCTCCCAGCGAATTGGTGCGAAAATCGAAAGTTTCGCACACTCGCGAATCAGTCGTCTGCAGGAAATTGTACAGTGCGGTGGAAAGATATTACATATAAAAATGCCATAATGTGTTATTTAAGGCTGTAAAAATCATTAAGGAAACGCTAAAAAGAAACATGGGATTTTTTTCTTGTAAACAAATTAACTAAACGAATTTTTAAAGCGACAATTCTACCAAGGTTCTCTTAACGCGGCACTGACGTCAACTCTCGCCCACGCTAGTTCGTACGAATTATGTCAAGATGGCGCTACTTTTTGCTTGTGTGAAGAAAATCTGAGTAAAATATGGAGACGGGCGGATCATTCTGTCCAAATCTGTGGTTTCAGGCCTCTGATTCACAATAGCTCTGTATTAACCGCCGCCGCGGCGTAATGGTTAGTTTATTCGCTTCACACCTGGAGGGCGCAGGTTCTATTTCCGGCGGGGTCTAACTTTGTAAGACTCGGTTTGGTTGGTGGTAGGGCATTTTCTAAGCCCGCCTGGCTAGATTCCACCATTTTATCTATGTCTTGCCGCCAATTTGATGTATTCCGGCATGAACACAAGATAGCCAGTTCCCTACTGCGTTGAAGAATCTTGGAAAACCCGCTTCCGTCTTCAGCATCATTGTCACTTACCATCATGTAAAATGATGCCAAGAGCTTACCAATTGTAATGGTTTAAAAAAGCGGTAAAAATGCACCTGCCGTTGAATTTACTGTCATTATTGTGTTAAAATGTGTCATGAATGTGTTAAAATGTGTCATGAATGTGTTATTGAAATGTTAAATTGTGTCATTAATGTGTTAACATGTGTCATTCTTATTCTGTTTTGCTTGTTCAGCCAAAAGATTGGATTAAATTGAATTAGTGGCTTGGATTGCAGCAAAGCCGATATCTACAAACAAACTGTCTGCAATAGAAGTTATAAGGCCTAGAATGATGAACCAGCAGAAAGAGACAGCAACCACTGTCAGCTTAAGAGGGCGTAAAAGCACAATGTTTGTCATCCTCAGTCTCGCAACTTACTATCCCGCTAAACGCTGCGAGAGCTGCAAAAATTTAGTTTTCGCCTAAAGTCGGCCCTCAATCAGATTAATTTTAATGTTTTTACAAGAATTTATCAGCTAATACAATTCAGACAAAAATAATATAAGATGTTTATTTCGCTTTAAACTGTATACCCCTTCATAAGTGCACATTCATTGCTATCCGATTTCTCTAAACCTAGACTGTAAGAAAACAAAGTCAGCAATTAATGTTAAACTCAACTGTAAGCTGTTGAATTCAGCACCCAATGGCGTAGAATATATACGAGTTCTTTACTCATTCAAATATTTGTCAACAGATTTGTGTGTGATTCTTGTGATTTGCCATTACACATAGCTTAGCTAAGATCGTCATGAGAAGGTATACAGGGTGTAACAAAATTGGTGTAGGTCCCGTTAACTGGGACTTCTACTCATCAAACTGAACAATTTTTGTTCTACAAGTTTGTTGAAATCGCAAAAAAAAATTTGACTCTTCATAAAAAGCGTCGAATTTTTTTTCGAAACGATTAGTAGCCCCAGTTACGGGTCCTACACCAATTTTGTTACACCCTGTATATTACAGAACGATAATGATAGGAAAAATATCGTAGAAAAACCTTACTGTTTGGGTCATAGATGTAGCGATGGGATCGTCGCGGTGGATCTCCCCTATCTAGATCCTGAGCCTGAAATATCAAAAACAGTGTTTTAAACTACATTTTGCTTACATTTCAAATTGTAATCTGAAAATTACACAATATACATTATCAACATATCAGCCGAAGGACGTCCACGGCTGGACATAGGCCTCCTCCAACATTACATGTGAAAGTTTATTTTAAGTTACAAAAAGTAATTTTTAACCACCTCTGTGGCGTAATTGTTAGTCCAGGAGGTCGCGGGCTCGATTCCAGGCGGGGTCAACTTTGTAAGGCTTGGTTTGGTTGGTGGTAGGGCATTTTCATAGCCCGCCTGGCTAGCTACCACCATTTTATCTAAGTCTTGCCGCCAAACATCAGTGTTAACTAACACCATTGATGTGTTCCGGCTTGAAGATAAGATAGCCGGATCCCCATTGCGTTGGAGAATCTTTGTAAGCCCGCTTCCATCTTCGGCATCATCGTCACTTACCAGCAGTTGAAATGATGCCAAGGGCCTATCAATTGTGGATTTAAAAAAAGTCGATAGTTAGGGTCCTAACTCGTGATTCTGAACAACTTTCCCCAAGGTATACCTACGATCGATTGACAAAAAAAACTGGAATTCTTGAAAAAATCGATCATCTTCGTATTCATAAACTCCTAAGGAAAAGTTGTTTAGAATTACGGATAGAAAAGGATGACCGCTAATAAATTAGGACCTATTAAGTGGGATTTATTTTTGGGATCATAACGAAATTACTCACAATAAATTATAAGTACCTAAATAATGCAGAATTTAACATAAGAAGCGGGTTATTGCTAAGTAGATAATTTACCCAGGTAAGTAGTTTTATTTTTATTTACCAATAAATAGGTCACGAAAATAAAACTTAATAGGATCTCCTCGTTTCATCACTAAATTGCCTTCACATTTAAACGTCGGGAAACCTTACTCGTTTTGTTTTCCATCAAGTCTTCGATTTTTAATTTATCAAAATCACAAAATGAGTAGATAAATGACGCTGTAAAACTATGAAGTCATGCCTAGGTATATCAAATATTTTTAGAACAAAATGTCGTTTTTGACAAATGATAAATAAATGAAATTGATTAAATAAAATAAAATAAATAAAAATAAAAAGTAAATCAGATGACCAGCATTCGTCATTCCTATTGTAACTTCGGAGTTTAACTAGGTAGGTACTTATACTAATCTGATAAATTAAAATTGCTGAGGTAGACTTAAATAAGCCTATCACAAACCTATAACAGAAAAGCGACATAATACTAATTCAATTAGCTTTGTGAGAAAATTAGATATATGAAACGTATGACTTACCGCATCGTCGTCGAACTCGAAATCTTGGTCGAGGCGGCGAGCATTCGTTAGAACATTAAGCGCCAATAACACCAACAATATTGTGCTGCGTCCAGCCATGTCTCTAACAGAATTCAATTCACTAACACTCGAAGTATAATTTACACGGGTGACGCCCCAACACTACGAGTGCACTGGAGAACCCTTCATGTATGCTTCATGTTGTACGTCGATGTCTCTGACATCTAATGGCCATGCGTATCTAGAAAGCCCGTCGCCTAAAACTGTCCCATCCAAATCTTTCTTTCAGCGCAGACAGAATGGGGCCACAAATGGCGAACCCATTACCACAGTATTACTATATGGCTTACAGTAGCGCAACGCCTTTGATATCGCACAATGTCGCCACCGGCGTACGTAGTAGCAGAGTTCACTCACGGAGTTTGCCAGGCTTCCGTTGCTCTGCGTAAGGACATTGGTTGCGCTACTGTAAGCCGCTATATTGTAATACTGTGCCATTACTAACTCCACCCTCCACCACCCCCGCCCTTTCCCCTCTGCGCGAAAAACCCCAAAAACCTCCGGAAAAGTATTCGACAGTTGAAAGGGTAATACACAAAAATTGCCCTCCTGAAATGTCTATAAATACGTAATCGACGCCAGCGAGGGAAAATGAAAAAAATATAGCTTAGAACCATTTTTATAGGTCAGCGATTAAGACACAATACTACCTTAATCAAGTATTGTTTTTTCGATAGTCATAAGTGTCGATGATAGATTCTTTTCTCAAACTATAACACTTACTAGATATAGATTCGTATAATAAAATTTATATGGAATCATAAATTCGAGTAAGTAGTTACTGGGAAAGCGTTGCGTTGGCTAGACGGCAGGCAGGCATAGCGGCGCCAAAGCTGGGGGAGTTGCGCGATCGATACGCGCGCATAACATCGTTCGTTCGTCACATTCCAAAGTGTCTTAGAACGGTCAGACGGACCTGTCGTGAGGGGAAGAATTTTATAGGTTTTACAACCCCATTTTTCTATTGATTACTTTTAGTCAGTAGGTTGATCGTAAATCAATATTCAGAAAAAAATACTCATTCAAGCGTGTTAATGTTGTAAGGACATACGGTCACCTTCTTTTGAAATAATAAATAAAACCTTGTAATTGCATAAGTTAGCATTACTGGGTCAAAAGCTTTTGGGAAATAAAATCAGTTAAATTATTAAATTATTGAGCTTTAGAGAAATTGAAAAGGAATAAAAATAAATTGTACATAACCTTCTTGCAGGAGCGTCTAACATAATTAATTTGTATGGAAGGCACCTTTGTAGGGTTTCCCTAGACGTACCCTGATAGCCGCTAGTAAGATTTCTCGATTGTGTAAATTTGATATTTAAACTTAGCGCCATTTTAGAGTAAAAAATATTATAAAACTTTTTTGTATGCTAATTACCATTTCTAGAGTTTTCCTACATATAGTATATTTTAGGTGTTAATAAGTAGATGAAAAAATTTAGAAAACATCTTTAGCACCATTTTTTATTTAAAATAAATTCTTAATTTTTTTTTATGACCTTCATTATTTTTCAAATTAAAAAGTTCAAAAAAGCAAATAATTTTAAATATCCATGTGCAAAATTTCTCCAACATCGGTCAAACAGTTTCACTGCAAATCGAAGACATGGACGTAAACAAATAAACACACGCACATTTTAGAAAACTTTTTTGGCATCTACAAATGATGCCCAGAGTGAATTTTTATTATTTTTATTTTGTTTAACTGTGGGTTCTACTCCCGTAATTGAACAACTATCCCCACGAAAATATAATTTTGGACTCTCGTAACTGAACCACTTTCCCCGCGCGAAAATATAATTTTGGACTCTCGTAACTGAACAACTTTCCCCGCGAAAATACAATTTTAGACTCTCGTAACTGAACAACTTTCCCGCGAAAATATAATTTTGGAACTCTCGTAACTGAACAACTTTCTCCGCGAAAAAATAATTTTGGACTCTCCATCATTTCTTTTTACGAGAGATAAAAGCACTAGTGCTCTCCATACAAATCGATCACATTGATTACCAGCTTAGTATAAAGAGTACAATTTTTTTGTTCCGATTACGAAGCCACAGTTATGTAACGGGAAGAAAAAATAAATAAAATTTTACTCAGTGCTATTTTTAATAAAATCTCGTAGCCGGTTCTTCAGACGAATACGTAAACCTTCTATTCGCTCCTTTTCCCTCGAAGGTGAAAATCAGAAAAGGTGAAAAATTTAAATAATAACATTTTAGTAGGTCTTTACCTATGAAATTGGCGATTGTATAATTTTTTTAAAGATTTAATAGTTATTAAAACCAAATTTATTCTCAAAATAGCATTAGACTATTAGAAATTAAATTGTGGTAAATATATGCCTATTGTTTAGCTATTTTGAGAGAACGGGGCTTTAAACCCATGAAGTCGGATTTTTTCACCTGAAAAAATCGCCATTATTGAGGCAAAAAATATACACTTTTTTAATTTTAAAGCTCTAGAGTTATCGCAGCAGTTTCTTCGTTACTAATGTCATAATTGGGAAAACCCCGCATAAGATTTCGTCACTTTCATTAAAATTCAAGAAAATTAACTAGCCTAAAAAATTGCCTAATTAAAGAAAACGCCTTTGTTCCATTTAATGGTTCATAGCTCCGGGGATTGGAACATAAAAGACACACTAGTTACTAATAAAAGACCATAAGTAGTGTCACCATAAGGTCAATAATAAAAAACAATAACTTTTTTATTTGCAATAAAAATTGGCATTGAACTTTAAAAACTGAATCGGAAAAAAGACCAATTATAAAGGTAGAATGTGGATAAAATGAATGAATAGCGTTCCTTGTTTGAAAATTCGTAACTCTGGTTCGTTACGTTTCATAAGGTTATATGCAATTCATCATATCAGGGGCTCGAGCCTACCCTGAATTAGGGCGATCGGGCCTTAGTCGACCACGCGGGCCCATCGGGTTGGTCGACTTCACACAAAACCTTTCTGCGCAGGTGTGTGCAGGTTTCCTCACGATGTTTTCCTTCACTTCCATGTTAAAGCAATCGGTGAGTGTATGTACGTAAGTTTCGAAAAACTCATTGGTACATTGGCCGTCCGGATTTGAACCCGGTACCTCTGGTTAGGAGGACTAAGTCGTTACCAGTTGAGCCACCGACGCTTACTCGTATATGCAATTAAGTGAATCCAAATGTAAACTACAGTTCCCCCGCCAAGGGAGCATTCAAGTATTACGTAACGCAATTTTTGAAGATTTTTGACCCCGTCCCCCCCTCCAATGTAACGCACCGTAACGTTTTTCTGAACCCCCCCCCCCCCCCTAGTAAAACGTTACGTAACCACCACGTGACCATTTTTACCTAAAAGTTACAATAATAATTATTTGGCGTAAAGTACCGGAAAGTCGCTAAAATACCTTTTTTAATGTTTTAATCGCGTTAGTAAGAAGAAAAAAAACAATGTTACGTAACGCGTAGTTCAAACGCCCCCTCCCGCCCCTGTAACGCATCGTAACGTTTAACAAGACCCTCCCCTCCCCCCCAAATTTGTTACGTAATACTTGAACGCTCCCCAAGTCGAGCGCAAAGCAAGCACTGCCGTAATGAATACCTTTTCTGTAACTATTTCGGCCGATCTTTGAGCCTCTCTATCTTGGCAATAGGAACGATTAAAACTACGAAAATATCGCTATCTAACAAGTTACGGGTACTTATTAGGACCCTAGAATTTCAATTTTATAACATATGCATGTGTTCGGAGATATCTGATAGTAAATTTTAGCTAATTTGACACTCACTAACCATGCATCCATCTTCCGGGGATTCTTCGCACCTTCAGCCGCGTCGTTACCGTGACTACTACCGGAGCCAGGAATAGTAGGGCCGCCAGAGACAAGGGGCCGATGGATCATCAAAATGGAACTAGTACTTCCCATATACCTAAAGGGCTGAAATTTGGTACAGGGATAAGACCCACACAAAGGGTAAACTTAAAAAGTATCATCCCCATTTCATCTCTCTTTTACCTGATGAAGATCCATAGAAAGAACAGCTAAACTATTGGAGATAAAGAAATGTCGCCTTAGCAAAAGTTGTTCTTTGTGATATAAATTTATCAAACTAAATTGCAAAATACACTGAGTCAGCCAAAGTTGTGCATTGTGATAATTGACTTGTGCCAAGTCTTACAAAATGCCAAAATAAAAAAAATAAAAAAAGAATCATCCAGAAAATAGTAATGTATACACAATGAAGTAAAATCCCAACAAAAACATCCTGTAAAAACGTGCCAAGTCTCGGAGACTTGGCCATAAAAAGTAGTGAGATCAAGAGTCACTTTGTCTGACATATCTTTGTATGACACTTTGTATGATCTAGATAAATTATTATTACCCTTGCAAAATGTTTAAATGCCAAGTTACTCGTTTTCTTTTTTTCACTTAGACTTGGCTCTTTATTTGATTTCACTACTTTTTATGGCCAATTTATTTTAATCGAGACTTGGCACGTTTTTACATAATATTTTTGTTGAAATCGTGTTTTTGATCAGATTTACACTAAAATGCTAGTCGTAAAGTACATTGCATGCTCACCACAGACTTATGATCACCTTGTGGTGTGATCCAGTACTCTAGCCAAAGCAAGCAATGTATTCCTACACTACTTAGACATCACCTGACTCGCTTATGCTAGAGTGAATTGAATGAAATTGGGACATAAGATTAGTTTATGACAAACTATAGAGGTGTTACAAAATTGGTGTAGGTCCCGTTAACAGGGGCTTCTACTCATCATCATTAAACAACTTTTGTTACCATTACGCCACGGAGGCGGTTTAAAAGTGTTACAATAACGACGACAATCAATTATTTAGTAAAACAACCAATACAAAAACCTTTACTTTTATTTACACATTACGTGACGCAACTTTTTTCATCTTACCATCATGTCCACCCACCAGATCTTTTGAGTATTTGCAGACAGATTTCAACTATAACATGTAGTACAATCAGTTTAAATAAATTAGACCTTAAAAATAGGATGTAAGGTATGTATTTACGTTGAGTTCGTTAGCCGGCGCGTATCTGGAGCACTTCTTTTGATTATCTATTACAGGCTAGAGATGTAATAGCATCGGTCCACTGTAACAATACATCAAAGGTAAGAGAAAGATCAAAAATCGGCCAAGTGCGTACCATCATACTAGATGGCGCTAGTACAAAGGGTTCCGTGCCATCATACTAGAAGGCGCTAGTACAAAGGGTTCCGTGCCATCATACTAGATGGCGCTAGTACAAAGGTTTCCGTACCATCATACTAGATGGCGCTAGTACAAAGGGTTCCGTGTCATCATACTAGATGGCGCTAGTACAAAGGGTTCCGTTCCATCATACTAGATGGCGCTAGTACAAAGGGTTCCGTACCATCATACTAGATGGCGCTAGTACAAAGGGTTCCGTACCATCATACTTGATGGCGCTAGTACAAAGGGTTCCGTGCCATCATACTAGATGGCGCTAGTACAAAGGTTTCCGTACCATCATACTAGATGGCGCTAGTACAAAGGGTTCCGTGTCATCATACTAGATGGCGCTAGTACAAAGGGTTCCGTGCCATCATACTAGATGGCGCTAGTACAAAGGGTTCCGTGCCATCATACTAGATGGCGCTAGTACAAAGGGTTCCGTACCATCATACAAAGGGTTCCGTACCATCATACTAGATGGCGCTAGTACAAAGGGTTCCTTGCCATCATACTAGGTGGCGCTAGTACAAAGGGTTCCGTGCCATCATACTAGATGGCGCTAGTACAAAGGTTTCCGTACCATCATACTAGATGGCGCTAGTACAAAGGGTTCCGTACCATCATACTAGATGGCGCTAGTACAAAGGGTTCCGTACCATCATACTAGATGGCACTAGTACAAAGGGTTCCGTACCATCATACTAGATGGCGCTAGTACAAAGGGTTCCGTACCATCATACTAGATGGCGCTAGTACAAAGGGTTCCGTACCATCATACTAGATGGCGTTAGTACAAGGGGTTCCGTACCATCATACTAGATGCCGCTAGTTTCTTCATGTTTAAAAAAACACGTTTTTGTATGGAGACCCCCCATATTTTTCACTTTTTGCAATTTTTTGTATTTGTTATTTATTATAGCGGCAACATAAATACATCATCTGTGAAAATTTCAACTGTCTAGCTATCACGGTTCATGAAATACAGCCTGGTGACAGACGGACAGACATACATACGGGCATACAGACGGACGGACAGCGAAGTCTTAGTAATAGGGTCCCGATTTTACCACTTGGGTACGGAACCCTAAAAATTGAAAGATATGTACAAGTCGGTGGCGTAACGGCTAGGGCAGCTACCTCCTGTTCGGGAAGTCGTGGTTCTAACCCTGCCACGTACCAATGTGTTTTCGAACTTAGATTTCGTACGTACGTTTATCCGACGTTCTTACGGTGAAGGAAAACATCGTGAGGAAACCTGCACACGCCTGCGAATAAACTCGAAGTTTGTGTGTGAAGTCGACCAACTCGCACTGGTCGGCCTGATTGCCCTAATTCAGGGTAGGCTCGAGCGTCTCGGTGGGGATGTATATTAGCTGATATAATAATGTATAAAGTCGTAATTTATTTATCGATACAGTTGCTCGAAAAGTGGTTCTTTTATATGCCAGTCAAGTGTGCGCAAAATTGATTTTACCGAACACGTGCTTTTACTTTACCACTTTTTTTTCGTAGGAACAAGACATTTCTAGCAAATAAAAATAATAATTACCAAAGATCTTCTTCAAGACTTTTGAAAGGAGAATTTTAAAAGAGAATGGTTGTAACTCCGTGACATTATTACATAACGCTAGCTGATTAGATTCTCTTTGGGTTATATCTTTGTGAAGAAAGGAGAACAACTATGAATGAAGCGCATAGATTACAGGAAGGAATAGTTAGTTAGAATAGAATAGGTAGATCATCTTTTCCAAGGAGGTTTTAATGCTTACATTAATATTGTTCCAAGCCTTATTGTAATCTATTTATGGTAATATTAAAAATAACTTACGCATGCGTACGCGTGCCTAGCTAAATTAAATATGGCGCGATTTTTGTAAACTGAATTGTGTTGTTTTGAATACAAAGAACATTTATAAGTGTAATAAAAATATACTTATGTGTATGTATAAGAAAAAACAAAGTGAGATTACTCTCTGGACATTAAAAATGAGCCAAAAGTCGCGCAAAATTAACTTAGGTTGCCGAAACCTTGATAGGTATGTACCCATGTATTTTATTTTTCTGTCACGGTATTTTTTATATTTTAACGGCTTTCTCACAACTGTATTGAAAAATGTTGTATGATACATGGGTGTTTAAGAAAATAACAAACTCGTGACGATGGTAAACCCTCGCCTGCGGCTCAGGCTCACAAATGTCACTCGTTTGTTATTGACCTTTTTACTACCCTTGTATCATAATTCATAAATAACTAATTCAGCTGTCACCAGGGGGATTCTACACAACTTTTTTGATCTTTTTACTTACAAGTGACGGAGTGAGATTTTGATGGGGATCGATTGTCTTTTGGATATGTATATGTTTGTCTGTGCGTCGGTACAGTGCTCTAGTTCCCAAACTACTACACGGATTCGGGTAAGATTTGAATTAAAGCAACATGATTTTTATATCTCCAACCGTTTTTCTTTTAATTTCCCCTATATTGATTTATTATACAATTGCCAACATTGTAAAAAGATCTTATTATTTACTCAGAAATGGCTCTAACGGTTTTAATAAATGAACGTACTTAACTATTCGGTTTACATGGCCTACAGCACGCAGTAGTCCGTTATTTCAAGAAAAATCAGAATAAAATACCTCCCATACAAATCCAGATTGTATGTTAATATATCTTACAAATGGCAGTAACTGTTTTAATGAAATTTTGTGAATAACTAGGACTTAGTAAAGCCTACTGCACTGGGTTATTAATTATTCCAGAAATTCGAGTAAGGTACCTCCCATACAAACTCTGATATACTTAACTTTATTATTTGCTGCTAAGGAAGTGTAATGTTTATTGTTAATTTGTGTATGCCCGACTAGGACAGACGGACGGTGAAGGCTTCAAGAAAAAGTATGCACAGCGTGTCTGTACAATTTATTTATTGTAGATTTAGGAGCGTTCGACTGCAATCCCATCTGATGTTAAGCGTCAGTGGCGTAATGGCAAGGGCCGCAACCTCCTGTCCGGGAGGTCGTGGTTCGAATCCTGCCACGTACCAATGTGTTTTCGAATTTCAATTTCATATGTAGGTTCATCCGACGCTCTTACGGTGAAGGAAAAACATCGTGAGGAAACCTGCACACGCCTGCGAATAAACTCGAAGGTTGTGTGTGAAGTCGACCAACCCGCACTGGGCCCGCGTGGTCGACTAAGGCCCGATCGCGCTAATTCAGGGTAGGCTCGAGCCCCGGTGGGGACGTATATGAGCTGATATGATGTTAAGCGACGATAAGGTAGAACACTGTCCATTCACTCTCGCCTTGAAGATCCCCATATTATGAGTCTCGCTCGGGAAACAGACGCAGGCAAAAAAAAGTATTCGGTCTTTACAAACAAATCAAGTAGAAAAATTTTACTGTTACCCGCGGCTTCTCCTGCCTAGATATCGAGAGTGAGTGGGTTTTTTAGCCATGTCTGTCCTGAAATTCCATTATAACTATCGGAAAAAGGTTTTATTAAATCGGATGAGTAGTTTCGAAGATTAATACAAATATACAAACTTTACCTCTTTATAATATTAGTATAGATTTAACCACTTCCGTGATATAATGGTTGGGATCTTACTTTCTTAGACTCGGTTTGGTTGGTGGTAGGGCATTTTCTAAGCTCGCCTGGCGAGCCACCACTATCTTATCTAAACCTTGCCGCCAAACATCAATGTTAACAGCTTTGACGTGTTCCGGCTTGAAGATATGACAGCCAGTTTCCCATTGCGTCGGGATATCTTGATAAACCCGCTTCCATCTTCGGTATCATCGTCATTTACCATCAGATGAGATGATACCAATTATCAATTGCTGTAAAAAAAAACATTTATACTAACAATATAAAAAGGTAAAGGTTGTAAGTAGAAGGTAATCTTCGAAACTACTCATCCGATTAAAAAAAAACACCAATAGGGATGACGACAGCATCAGAAATAAATTATGAACTCTTGATCACTAAATTGCCCTCCTACTTAAACTTCGGAAAACCTTACGCGTTTTGTTTTTCATCCAGTTTTCGATTTTTAACTAACCAAAATCGCAAAATGAGTACATAAATGGCGCTGCAAAACTATGACGTCACGCCTGAGTATTTCAAACATTTTTAGAACAAAATGTCGTTATTGACAGATTATAACAAGTAAATCAGATGAATAGCATTCGTCATCCCTATAGTTACAATGGAATTTTAGGATGGACATAGGCTAAACAAAAACCGGCTCACTCTCGATATCCACAGGGGCGAAGCCGCGGGCAACAGCTAGTGCCAAACTTGATGGTTGATTGAATTCAATTTTTACACTGATAAATTAAACTCAGAAGACAGCTAGTAAATTGTGACCTCGTAGAACTATACCCAAGATTACAAACTATCCCAAGCAATTTCCTTTTTACAATACTTATCTGGCGTTTCTTAGTAGCCAAAAGATTTTTATTCTAAGTCGAAACAGGATGAGAAGATAGCGCTCGACTCTGGTCTCTCCACGACTTGGTTGTGTACTGACCTGTAGCAGGTGTGGGCTGCGGGATGCCACGCGCAGGTGCCTTCGCAAAGATGGCGCTTGCCTCTGATATCTCCTCGACTTGGTTGTGTACTGACTTGTAGCAGGTGTGGGCTGCGGGATGCAACGCGCGGGTGCCTTCACGCGGATAGCGCTCGCCTCTGATATCTTCACGACTTGGTTGTGTACTGACCTGTAGCAGGTGTGGGCTGCGGGATGCAACGCGCGGGTGCCTTCGCAAAGATGGCGCTCGCCTCTGATATTTCCACGACTTGGTTGTGTACTGACCTGTAGCAGGTGTGGGCTGCGCGATGCCACGCGCTGGTGCCTTCGCGCGGATAGCGCTCGCCTCTGATATCTCCACGGCTCGGTTGTGTACTGACCTGTAGCAGGTGTGGGCTGCGCGATACCACGCGCGGGTGCCTTCGCAAAGATGGCGCTCGCCTCTGGACTCTTCACGACTTGGTTGTGTACTGACCTGTAACAGGTGGGGGCTGTGGGATGCCACGTGCAGGCGCCTTCGCGAGGATAGTGGCCGCCTCTGATCTCTCCACGTGGTGCGGGCTGTTGTCCACAGACACGTTAGTCCTGGATCAAATATGCAAGAGTTAAAAATCTAGCAATACGGTTAGGACAGCATAACAACTAGGAGTATGTTCCAAATCAGGTGATTGTCAGGTAAAAACCTTACCACTCCGGGAGTGCCGACAGAAGCGAAAACTTTTTACAATTTTATAAGTTTTGCCCCTCCGAGTGTTCCTGGCGAACGACTAGGTTTACAAAGTTTTGATCACGGTTAAGCTGGTACTCTTTATTGTACTGTCGTACGGTAGTAATTACATAACAGTATCGCGTCATATGAAAAAATCGGTCAGACACAACACGGAACAGCATTTTACAGCATCATGGCGTTATTAGAACAGAACAGTTATCAGTAACAACCAAGCTACGCGTAGTGTTTAATGCGTCAGCAAATACTAACACGGTCCTAAGTCTAAACGATCTCATGGAAAGTGGTCCAAACCTACAGGCCGATTTTACAAACTTTGCTTTTACAATGGAGAAAGTATAAGAATGCTTTCACTGCAGAGAAAAAGCGTCGGTGGCTCAACCGGTAATGACTCGGTCCTCCTAATCAGAGGTCCCGGGTTCAAATACGGACGCCCAATGTAAACCTGCACATCTGATTCCAGATTAGTATGAAGGTCGCGTTGCACACGAACGTAGGTGTAAATCTAAATGCCTTACACGTGACCGCGGATGATGCTAAGTGCAACGCCGGGCAACCGCCGTCTATCCCTTGGAAAGCACGGTTAATTGTGCCACACGATAAGAAGAAGACTGCAGATTTGGAAAAGATGTTAAGATTCATAGCACTGCATCCACAGGACCAACCAGTTACTTAAGATAATGTGGAAAAAAATCACCAAACGAACCGATAACATCATTTATTTATTTTTTATGATGTTGAGGGCTTACCAATTGTGAATAAAAAAAATATTACATTTATTTATATTATTTATTCACGGGAAGCCGCTGGATGCGGGCAGCGCAGGACCGGTCGTCGTGAAAATCCTTGGGGGAGGCCTTTTGTCCAGCAGTGGACGTCTTTCAGCTGATACGATGATGATTATGACATTATTTATTTTTAACTTACATAAGTAGGATATTATGATCACTTACATATAAATATTATATTATTTTGTACGTAGTATTTATTTGTATGTTAGGTATTTAGGATTAAGACAGCAATTTTTTTTTTGTCATTGTTACATGTCTTCTGCCATTTTTTTGAACCATTTTCTCTTTGCAAGGTATGTAGAAATAATCGGTACCTTTTGTATGTTTTTATCTTGTTTAATGTTTGTTTGTCCCTATTTCTGTGTACGATACTTGTAAAATAAGTTAATAACCACACCAGCTATGCACTGACATATGGAACAAAATCAGCGCTCTATTTAGCACAAAAAACGCTGCAACAGCTTGCTCTAGACGAGGGTGACAGGTATCCAACCACTAAACCTATCTAACAAAACATTTTTACATGGATGACGTATTATTCTGTTCAGAGAGCAAGGACAGCAAGAAATTACCTGATAGAACTATTACATTGTGAAAGTTTTAATCTGAGAAAGTAGTCCAGCAATGAAATGGAACTAGTGGAGGACCTACCAGAAGACATGAGAAAACCATGTAATTTTAATTTCACCGACAGCGAAACATCTAAAACATTTGGCCTAGGGTGGAACCACACCCTGGACACTTCATACAACGGGTCAGAAATGACATTTCAAAAAAGTAATGACGGAACAAATAAAATGGCGGCGAAATCCTATACGTTCGACAACCAAACTATAACCAATCTGTATCAATCTGGGTGACGAGGGGGTAAGGTCAACACTAATGGTGGAACACTAAAAATTATCAGTTTATTTTTCATCGCCACTAAAAGACAAAAATCCTAACCAAGGCAGTTGCGAATTACCCGAGTTATTTAACCCACTTGGCTGGCTATCGCCAATAACAATTAAAATAAAACAGCTGTTTCAACAAGTTTGGCTCGAGTCGATTTTGTGGAACGAAGCTACCTGGCGTATCGAAGCCTGGCCTGGTATGGGAAACATTAAGGCGAGATCTAATCAATATAAGTTCAAAAACTGATCCGGACAACTACAGACCAGTTTCTGTGCTGCCAGTTCTTAGTAAAGTGTTTGAAAAGGTTATGCTTTACCAAATGCTACAATATTTTACAGAAAACAAACTACTGCATAACCAACAATTTGGTTTCACTAAAGGTCGATCAACAACCGATGCAGCATTAGCACTTATTCGCAACATCTATGATGCCTTTGAGGAATCGCAGAATGCAATTGGAATGTATTGTGATTTATCTAAGGCATTTGATTGTGTTGAACACCAAACATTACTTGTGAAATTAAAGCATTATGGTGTAGAGGACGGGGCTCTCAGTCTTTTAAATTCGTATTTAGACAACAGAACACAAAAAGTACAAGTAAATGGCACGAACTCATCTGGATCCATAGTGAAAATGGGTGTGCCCCAGGGTTCCATATTATTATTAGGGCCATTTCTTTTTCTTGTTTACGTAAACGATTTGCCTTTTATGGTGCAACAACTGTCAAATATTGTGTTGTTTGCGGATGATACTTCTCTTATTTTTAAAGTGAATAGGAAAGAAAACGCAATTGACGAAGTAAACAACACTCTTTCAAAGATACTGAACTGGTTTACTGTGAACAACTTATTATTAAATGCTAAGAAAACAAAATGTATAAAATTCTGTTTGCCTAATGTAAAAAAGGTCAATAATAGTGTAATGTTAGACAGTAATAAGTTAGAATTTGTAAATACTACGGTGTTCCTTGGTATAACTTTGGATGTTTCACTTCAATGGGGACCACACATTGAAACTTTAGCGCGAAGGCTTAGTTCAGCTGCTTATACCGTAAAGAAAATAAGACAGTTAACGGATGTAGGTACTGCGAGACTAGAGTATTTTAGTTACTTCCATAGTATAATGTCTTATGGCATCTTACTGTGGGGGCATGCGGCTGATATAGAAACTATTTTCATCTTGCAGAAAAGAGCTATCCGCGCAATCTATCAGATGCAAACACGTGAGTCGTTAAAAAATAAATTCAAAGGAATCAATATTTTAACTGTTGCTAGTCAATTTGTATATGAAAATATTATGTACGTCCGTAAAAATTAACATTTATTTCCTAAAACCGTGACAGGCCTAATTTGAATTTAAGAAATGTAAATAAAATAGATATAGCCTTTTCGAGACTGAGTAAAGTTAAAAAGTCATTTGTGGGGCAGTGTATAAGATTCTACAATATAATTCCAGAAAATGTAACTAGTTTGTCAGAGAACAAATTCAAGACTCATGTCAAAAAATGCTCATGCTCTAGAGGATACTATAAAATAATAGGTTATGTAAATGACAAATATATGTTGATTCTATAACAAATGCCATTACCTGAGACTGTAATCTGTATCATGACATTATGTAATAGACAATAAGTATTGTTTTGTTTTTTGACTATTTAAAAGTGTGTGTAAGCACCTATTTAAAAAATAAATTATTTTGATTTGATATTTATGACGCAGTCAATCTTTTTGGTATTTGTTTATGTTCAGTTCAACCTACTCTTATATCATCTTTTTGTCTATTTTTACTTTTTGTTATTTGGTTTGTTTTTCAAATTATCACTCTGTCATTCAATTCCCATCTTTGATCATCTACCACACTATCTTTACCATATTTTTATTATTTTCCATATTCCCATATTTTAACCAGTTTTAATGTATACAGTTTTGGTGGATTTGTCCTTAACTATTCAACTTCTCATCGTGCGTGCAACGGCGCAGACAGAGGGTGCGCCCGACGCCGCATATTAAACATCTAAAAATACCAAGATGGTTGTTGGGTTTCAACCACACAAACACAGAATCAGAACAACATGCCTTTAGTGACGCTTTAGAAAAAGCGTACAGCGCTGTAGTATACAGCATCGTTCGGCTGCAGAATGGAGAAACCCTTGTGAAAGTTGCTGCTCCAAAAAAGTAGCACCAATAAAAAACAAAATAACATCACCAAGACTACAGCTGTGTGGAGCCTTACTTGTGTCACGACTCTTACAGTATAAGATAGTCAGTATTTATGACGTCATCAAAAAAAAATACGCATGGACTGATTCTATGGTAGTATTAGGCTGGCTACATGGTGAGGAGAAACATTGGCATCAATATGTGGCCAACAGAGACCGAGACATAAAGAGTAACATTAGACCCGAGCTTTGGGGTCACGTGGAGTCGAAACAAAATCTGGCGGCAAAGTATATATATATTAGTGTTACTAATCTCAGACGGATGGGCGTGATAAATTGAAAATATATGTTCACTGAGTACGAATGTGTTTATTTTACAGAATTACAATGATACGTGCGTCTCTCGCGTGATTAAAATTAGGAATGCCCTACGCAGCCGAGCAGTCAATAGACAGCCTGTAGAAGTGGCGGGTAAAGCCCGCCTCTTATAATTTTAACTTTAACCTCATTGGGCAAACTGAGTGAGGCCCGCCTACTGACCATGCAATGGTTCAGAAGGTAGGTGATCTACTAATTACTTAACAATCCTAAAACACAGATCAAATATATATTTATAACATTCGTACTAACATACAGTATGGACACTCCCTGCCGCTCTCTAGATTGCGACCTCACCCCCTCGTCACCCAGATTGATACAGATTGGTTACAGTTTGGTTGTCGAACGTATGGGATTTAGCCGCCATTTTGTCTGTTCCGTCATTCGTTTTTTGAATGTCAATTCTGAGCGTGTGCCGGCGGACTGTCTCTCACCTACCCAGACACCTACTCGGGGTCTCACACCAACCTAGTTACTTGTAGCTCAGTTTCCGCTTTGGTAGCAAGGGCCGTAATGGCTCCGTAACAAGGAGATGCGAACAGAAACATCAACAGGAACTAAGTTTTCCACAAATCAGGAAATGAAAAAATGAAATAAAATCCGGCCAAGTGCGACTCAGAACCGCACACATAGGGTTCCGTACCATCTTACTAGATGGCGCTAGTTTCATGTTTCAAAACCCGTCATACTAGATGGCACTAGTTTTTTTCATATTTAAAAATAAAACGTTTTTTGTATGGATACCCCCTTGTTTTTTCATTTTTTTCTAATTTTAAGTATTTGTTGTTATAGCGGCAAAAGAAATTACATCATCTGTGAAAATTTCAGCTGTCTAGCTATCAGGTTTTATGAAATACAGCCTGGTGACAGACGGACAACGGAGGTTTAGTAATAGGGTCCCGTTTTTACCCTTTGGGTTCGGGAACCCTAAAAACAAACCCTAACAGTTCAATATCCAACAGTGATAAGCCGACTATACTTAGTCACCTATAAATAAATACAGATCTGTAACAATGGCGGGCCGAGTACTAGCAATCACGTTTCATCACAAACGCACTTGGACAGGCCTCCGTCACTCGGTCCAGCAGGCGAGATAAGTACCTACACATTGGCGCGGCCTACAGGCCTTCGATTGTTACGAAGTAACAAGTATCTCATCTGTGGCCGCGCTCCGCTCGTCAGCGCTAGAACGCCGTACTATCGCCGCCGCAATTCGCGCGCCGCCCGTGTACGCAGTTATAACCGTTAAGTCGAGCGCCTTAATACCCATGTTTCCGTGTATTGTCAGACAGTGGGAAGGAGTAGGTGAATAAAAACGTAGGTATTTTCGTTTTATAAGGAATCTTTCCCTTCGTTCGTTCATCTGTGCCGTGGGGTTCACTTCACGAAGCGAACTCAGCTGACTTTATCAGAAACACGCAGTGCTATCCCAAAAATTGTAAAGGAAAATGAATGCTACGGGTCGGCAATTAAAGATTTAAGGTCAAGTCAATAACTAGTAACAATATTCAATAAACAAATAAGGTCATTAGGACATGAAAAAAAAATGACACGAAAAGTTAAAATTGAAATTAAAATTTGCCATTGAAGTTATTGAATTTGTCATTAATGCCTTTCACAAGAGTTGGCCCGTTCACACGGACAGCACCCGGTCACGAGTATTACGCCATCGCTCCCCTCGACCATATTAGAGGGAAAGGAACGACCCGTCTCCCGATGCGCCTCTATATACAGGGTGTAACAAAATTGACATAGGTCCCGTTAACTGGGGCTTCTACTCATCATACTGAACAACTTTTGTTCTACGACTTTGGTGAAATGACAAAAAAAAATTACTCTCCGTACAAATCGATCAGCTGATCGGCCAATTTTTAAAATTTTAGTATGAAGGGTTCAAATTTTTATTTTGAGAATTGAATATGGGTTTCTTGGGAAACGTTGTTCAGTATGATGTCGAACCCATTTTTTCCTACACCAATTTTTTTAACACCTGTATAGACTGTCAAAAACATAACCCCTCTTTTTTCGTAGTCGGGTAAAAAGATACAATCTGTTTGAAGACCTCCTTCTATTTTGAAGTCGGTTAAAGTGCCGTCAGCCCAAGGAAGGTAGTTCGAAAAAGGCTTGATTATAAAAATTTACAAAGAGTTAAGGTAAAGGAATTGCCTTTTTTTAATCTACAATTGATAAGCCCTTGGCATCATCTCACTTGATGATAAGTAATGCAGAAGATGGAAGCGGGCTTACCGAGATTCCCCAACGAAATGGGGAAACAAAGAACCTTTAGTAGTACTAACATATACCTATACTGTTTCTTAGTACAGTAAATATGTACTCACTTGCAAATATCATTTGCATCTGGCATTTCACCGGCTATAAGAGAACGCCAAAATTCATGGACCTGAGAACGAAAATCACTTTAAACAATTAATATATTTTTTTTAAACAGGTAGTGTACGCCACCCTAATCTTGCCACTCCCCGTTTTATGTCACCTTTACTCGCCCCTCTAAAACTGTAAGTAAATTATAAAAAATTATAACATTTTTTACGAAAATTATTCTAATTTGTTTTGCTGTTGCTTATAATTTTGGTAGTAACATAAAAGTAGGAGTGGCAAATTTAGAGTGGCCTACCCTACTAACCACTTATCCAAATAGCACAGATAAAGCGATTCAATAAGGCGTATTTCAGTGATTGTAATAAATAATCATCTATTAATAATTCATGACGATTGTGATATAAAAATATATAAACAGCACATAATATTATAAATCAATACAATACGACGTAATTCAGAGTGATAGTGATAAGTAAACTAAAAATTCGTGACGATGTTATCTCTTCAGATAACACAAAAATGTAACTTATCATGACAAAAATATACAAATAGCACACATAAATCAATTTTTAGAATGCTTAACACATACAGGGTGTAATAAAATTGGTGTAGGACCCGTTAACTGGGAGTTCTACTCATCATACTAAGCAACTTTCCCCAAGGAACCCGCAGTCAAATCTTTAAAAAAATATTGGAACCTCCATACAAAATTTCTCGATCAGCTGATTGATTTGAATGAAGAGTTATTTTTTTTGTGATTTCAGCAAAGTCATAGAACAAAAGTTGTTCAGTGTGATGAGTACAAGCCCCAGTTAACGGGATGTGCACCAATTTTGTTACACTCTGTATATTTTTTTTATTTTTACCATGCACCAGACATGGTACCTCCCATCTTGTACATGTAAAGGAGGATGATTGTGTACCTACCGTCTCTTTAACTATATACTTCATTTCAAATCAATATATATACAGGGTGACTTTTAATTAGTTCTTGATAGCAAAGGATATGAATCTACTCGTGATTACAAAGAACTTTCCCAAAGAAACTATGTCAAATATGAAAAAAAAATTTTGGTCCTTTATACATTTTTGCCGATTTGATAATGTATTATGTATCGAGGACCAACAATTTTTTTCTGATTTGACATATACTTTCTTTGGGAAAGTTGTTTGTAATCACGATTACATTCATATCCTTTGCTATCAAGAACTAATTAAAAGTCACCCCGTATATAAAATAAAGTCGTGTTAGTCATACCATTTATATATAACTCAAGAACGGCTGGACCAATTTTTATGATTTTTGTGTTTTTGCATTTGTTTTTGACCGGAATAGGATAATAAGTATTAAAATATGATATTCATCAATAAAAAATATTATCAGTCAGAAAATAATTGGTTTTAAGGTAGGGTAGGGAAGCGTAGTGTAGGTGTAGTGTAGTTAGGGTAGGGTAGGGTAATGTAGTGTAAGGTAGGGTAGTGTAGGGTAGGTTAGTGTAGTGTAGGGTAGGGTAGGGTAGTGTAGTGTAGTGTAAGGTTAGGGTAGGGTAGTGTAAGGTTAGGGTAGGGTAGTGTAGGGTAGTGTAGTGTAAGGTTAGGGTAGGGTAGTGTAGTGTAGTGTAAGGTGGACGAAGTTCGCCGGGACAGCTAGTATCTATTAAACGAGAAATCAACATTCAGAAATGAATTTGGGATTAGTTTTCAAATATGAATTATTGATTTATAGATTTACTTACAAAAATAGGAAACTAATTACAAACATCAATATGTGTCTACTCATTATATTTACAAAGTTTGGATTCAATCCGGCAACATAAGATTATATGTAGGTACCAACTTTACTTGGAACGATCTGTGTAGGTTTATTAACCGGGGTCCAGTTGGCACCTTTTGTGTACGGAACTCTAAAAATAAAACTAATCATAATAAAAATATATTTTACCTCATCAACAATCTTGTAAGCGAACTCAGCATTTTTCGCTTCTCCGTCAAAAGCGAACACATTCTGTGGTTTCCCATCGGGCACCTTGTACAGCTTGAACCATTCGACGGTGGCCCGAAGCAGGCCGGGGCAGTTCGCCTCAACGTCAGCCACGTCTTTCAGTTTCGATGCCAGGGGGTCCCGTGTGTCGATCGCTATGAGCTTCCAATCAGTCTCGCCTTCGTCGATCAAGGCTATTGTGCCGAGGATCTAAAGTGAAAAAAATTGGTTGTCTGTAAAGTCGGTTTACGGACGACAGTTTAAAGTGACAACGTCATAACTCATAACAAAACATTTATGAAATGATTGCATACTTTTATGACGAGTCAATGAGCGTAACGGGACAATGAGCGTAACGGGACAATCAGTCATCCTTTTTCGTGCATGCAGCCGGCGTCCATCAATTTCACGTCAAAAAAAACAACAAAAATTTGAGCATGCGCAAATTAACATGATTGCGTTTGAAGTTGCGTTTTGACTCTTTCTTGGATATCTTCCTTTGGAGGTATTTTTTTTAAAAGTGGTGATGTCCTCCCAGACTTTAGCTCGTGTTGGCCTGAGCCCTAGCATGGGCGCGACCGTGACTATCAAAGCCAAACTTGGTTTTGAAAGTTTTACTGCAGGAAGCACAATTTTTAAAAGTAAGGTCTACGCAAATCACCCTGTGACGATCTCTAACAAGAAAATGAACGCCAAATCTGGCAAATCCAGCGACCTTTCCACCAAACGTGGCAATGGGCGGGTAAGGCGACCGTGCACCATAAGGCGTAGCGTAACCAGGGCTCTTATTTAGTGGACAGATGAGAGAAGGTAAAAAAAAGAAAGAGAAAGAAAACAAGAGTTTTTAAAATTCTAAAAAGTTAAGTTTTTAAAATAAGAACCAAATAACTCTTAAGCTTTTTTCTTGCACCTAAATTTATACCTATACCTGTAAAATTACGAAAATAAAAAAATAAAAAAAAAAGATAAAAATTGTGTGTTTCGCTCGGAAGCAAAGTTATTTTTCATCTCGTGCCTTTGAAACCCTCGCTACGCTCAGGATTCTATCTTTAGAATCCTTCGCTTGCTCAGGTTTCTCTCTTTAGAATCCTTCGATTGCTCAGGTTTCTATCTATAGAATCCTTCGCTTCGTCAGGTTTTTATCTTTAGAATCTTTCGCTTGCTGAAGTTTAAATACCGGTAACTGGCGCAAAGTAACAACTTTGAAGCCTTGCATATCAGATAACTATTTTAATGCAAGTTTTTGCGGAGACAGCCTTTTGATAAACGGTTGACAAAATCACGTTTGTTCAATCGACCGACGGAAATAGGGAAGATAACAAGTCATTTGACTTACTACTTGTCATCTGTCAAAAACAGCATTTTGTTCCAAAAATGTTTAAAATACCTAGACAAGACGTCATAGTTTTTCAGCGTCATTTATGTACTAATTATTGTTATTTTTAACGTTATAAGGCATTTATGTACTCATTATTGTTATTTTTAACGTTATAAGGTGTTATAAGTTTGAGGTGTGTATCTGTATATTTGTGTATGTCTGTGGCATCGTAGTTCCTAAACGAATGGTAAACGAATGGACCAATTTTATTGTTTTTTTTTTCGTTTGAAAGCTGACGTGATCGAGGTGGTTCTTAGCTGTGGTTCTTAGCTATAATTTATGAAGATCTGTTCAGCCGTTTGAAGATCATCAGCTCTTTTCTAGGTGATAAAAGGATGTCGGTTGTATTTTGTTTTTATTTTATTAACTTAGCGGTTCCCCAATGTGACGACTCTTAGATTAAAATATGTATAACTACTTATATAAAACTTAAATTGCCAAAACATATTATTTTTTACTTTTTAGCGGTTTGTTGTCGGGAGTTTTTTATATGATACATTAGCAGCCCTACGAGCTCATGCATGTATATCACTGCACTTGTGTTCATTTTTTTTGTCAAGTCTATGTTTGAAACGGGTCACTGTTGGGGCACTTATCACTGTTTCTGGAAGAGAGTTCCACAAGTTCATCACTCAAAATGGTAAGAAGAGAGTTGTGGGGTTGCTACTACATGGAGGGTTCATTAATTTCAGAGAGTACCCTTTTAGGTGCGTGTCATTCTGCGATTTTGATGAATCAAAACTCGAAAAATTAATGGAAAACACAGCGAGCAAGGTTTTTGAAATTTCAGTAGGAGGTAAATTTAGTAATCAATCCTTGCTAATATTATAAATGTGAAAATGTGTTTGTTTCTTTGTTACCTTTTCACGCTTCAAAGCCTTGACCAATCTTTATGAAATTTGGCATGCAGGTAGCCAGTGTCACGAGGAAGGACATAGGATACTTTTTATTCCGTGAAAATATAATAGGCCGATGCAGTTCCTTAGGGTGGTTTTTTGGTTAATTTCTTTAACATCGCAACGGAACAATGGATTGTTGTGATTTTTTGCACAGAGATGTTTAAGGGGGTGGGAAATGTAATAATCATATATCCTGACATAGTTCCCAAGGGATCTGGAAAAAAATCATATCAACGCTCGCGAGCCGCTTGCGGCTCGCGCACCGTGCACCCTCTAAGACAGTGATTACAACGATTTCCACGCGGGCGAAGCCGCGGGCAAAAGCTAGTAGTTCATAATTTATTTGTGATACAGTCATCTTCCCAAAATTGTTGTCTACAATTTATTGGGTACCTTGACAGGGATGACGTCACCCCTCGCAGCCACGCGTTCGCCTATCTCGATGACGTCAATGGGATCGTTATCACCGCGCGCCTGGGTGCCGGGGTCCACGTGTTGGGGGTTCTCCCAAGTCTGGGGCAGGGCTCCGTAGTTCCATATGTATCTGTAATTCACGAATAACATTTTATTGCACAACATAAAACAGGGCAATAAACTCAAACTCAATTTTTTTTTTAATTCATGAGCGTGTGAGAAATTAATATGCGCATTGTGACCCTGTACGAAATATCATATGTCTAAGATATACTTTCTGATACTTTCATCATCATTGCTCACATACCTACATACCGAGAGGCTGCCCTGATCAAGGAATAATTTCCATACTTTACTGGGTGATTTTTTATATTGATTCTCGAAAAGCTCTTCGTTAATAAGTACTTACTACTTACTAAGTTTATTTTTAAATCTATTGTAGGTCTTCATTTTGTAATTCTGCATAGCTTGGGGCCCTACAATAAGTTTATTATAATACTAACTGTTTCCCGCGGCTTCACCCGCGTGGACAACGTTTCTATGACAATAATATAATATTTCTATGGCAAGCGACTCGCGAGCGTGGAATAAAGTAGCCTATGTGTTAATCCAGGTCCTAATCCGTCTAACTACCAAATTTCAGTCAGATCCGTTCAGTAGTTTTTGCGTGAAAGAGTAACAAACATACATCCATACATTCTTACAAAGTTTCGCGTTTATAATATTAGTAGGATATTAGGAGGGAAATCCAATGTCTTTTGCCAAACATTTTTAAATTCGACGAAGGACTGCTAGATTTTTTTAAGGCGTAAATTATGTATTCTAGTGTGGTGTTCTAAATAAATTTACAGACTTCTAAAATGTAGAGATAAGTGAGGGTTGCGAGTGGCCAGATTCCATCTAATGTATGTTAGCTATAATTCTGATGACCCTTTTCTGGAGTATACTAATAGGCCAGTGGCATCAGAGCTGACATGACATGAGCGTAAGAATAATGGTGAAGGTCGCGGAAAGCCGCTGGATGCGGGTAACGCAGAACCGGTCGTCGTGGAAATCCTCGGGGGAGGCTTTTGTCCAGCAGTGGACGTCCTTCGGCTGATATGATGATGATGATGTAAGAATAGTAAGCTATAAGGGCTGTATTTTGGTCTGTACCCTTTTACCCGATTACGCCAGAAGGAAGGTTATGTTTTTCGAGTGTATGTATGTTTATTTATTTAGTTCTTTGGCACGCTCTGTAGCCTAAACGGCTTGATGGATTTTGGAGTGCGAGGTGTCGTTAGATTCGTCTTGATGCCAATTCACCCAACTGGCCGAAAAAGTTTTTATGCAGTGGGCTTTAAAATTTTCAGCAATGCGTAAGAAACACTGGATAATTGACTGCTATTGCTTGAATGTAGGTTTTCCAATTTAAGTGGGACTCAAATGTGTAAACCTACAAGACGGAAGGAATTTACGCATTCTATATGGGTTTTTTTTTCATCATCATTACAGCTCATATACGTCCCCACCGAGGGGCTCGAGCCTACCCCGAATCAGGGCGATTAGGCCTTAGTCGACCACGCGGGCCCAGTGCGGGTTGGTCGACTTCACACACAACCTTCGAGTTTCTTCGCAGGCGTGTGCAGGTTTCCTCACGATGTTTTCCTTCACCGTTAAAGCAATCGGTAAGTATATGTACGTAAATTTTTTGAAAAACTCATTGGTACATTGGCCGTCCAGATTTGAACCCGGTACCTCTGGTTAGATGGACCGAGTCGTTACCGGTTGAGCCACCGACGCTTTTTTTTGATAGGATGGGTTTTTTTTAATAGGGACAAATAAACACATGGTCATCTGGCCTCAAACTAGGATTCTCTGTACTAAGGGAACCAGAGACTGATATACATGCACATTTAAATACATCATCATATCAGCCGAAAATCGTCCACTGCTGGACGAAGGCCTCCTCCAAGAATTTCCACGACGACCGGTCCTGAGCTGCCCGCATCCATCGGCTTTCCGAGATCTTTGCCAGGTCGTCGGTCCACCGCGTGGGAGGCCTGCTTACGCTACGTTTTCCGGTGCGCGGCAATGGAGCGTGCTATGCTCGGAGTTTCTCTGCGTGATCGAATCAGAAACGAGGAGATCCGCAGGAGAACCAAAAAAACCGACCGGCAGGGCACATAGCTCGTAGAACAGATGGCCGATGGGGCAGTAAAGTTCTCGAGTGGCGACCGCGCACCGGAAATTTAAATTCATACATATATAGATATTTAACACCCAGACACAGAACAGTAAACAAACCTGTTCGTCACACGAACCATTGCCCTGGGTGGGAATCGAACTCTTGACTCTCGGTAAAGCAGACAGCAGCGCTGCTTTTGGACCTATGGGTCAGTTATTGTATGAGAATTTTATGTTCAGAGGACATTTCTGATGAGGTCCAATAGTCTCAGTACATGCAAAAAGTGACCTACCTAAACTATTTCTATTTAAGGTGGAACTTTAGTCATAGTACAAATTTATTTTTAAAGGGTTTTCGTGAACTTCATTTTTTCAGTTTTTTAACATGTTTAACCTATATTTTGCGACCATCTTATATTGTTTTCATAATTAAACTTATCATGATCAGCTAAGTCTGTATGGCGATTGGCAATTGCACTAAACAATCTAATTGAATATAATATGTATTACTTGTGAGATAATTGTGTTATCATGCGATGGTCAATGGTTTTAATTTTAATGGTTTGGTTGATGTAATGGTTTTAATATTGATATGGTCACTATAAGATGTTGTTGGGTTGACTAATAACGTAATACTAATAACTTAAGACAAAAGGTCCCTTAAGTAGGGACCGTCTTAGTATTACACATGGATCTCACAACTTTTTACGGTAGAAGAACTGAGTTGCAAGACTTGGTTTATTATACAAGTTATGTTTTTGATGGCATAAATGTTAACAGCATTGATGTGTTACGGCTTAAAGGTAAGATACCCAGTTCCCTATTGCGTTGGGGAATCTTGATGAGATCATCGTCACTTACCATTAGGTGAGATCTGCCGCGGCTGTAAGGACAAGGAGTGCTTCTATTCGTTAAAATTAACAACTTTTCAAAAGAAACCTGTGGTCAAACAGCAAAAGAATATTTTAGAGTTATTTTAAACTAGCTTTTCCCGCGGATTCGCTCGCGTGGGCATCGTTTTTATAACTGTCTTTGAGAGTGAGTGGTGCACAAGCCGCAAGCGGCTCGCGAGCGTGGATATAGCCTATATCACTCAGGAATAATGTAGCTTTCTACTGGTGAAAGAATTTTTAAAATTGGTTAAGTAGTTTCAAAGATTACTTCCTACAAACTTACCAACAATATTAGTATAGATACGAAGTAACTATTTAGTAATCTGTGGTATAGATGACTATGGGTTCCTTGGGGAAAGTTGTTCAGTTTCGCGAATGGAAGCACCCCTTGCAGCAGCGGCGGATATTGAGAACACCTTAAATTTATATGTACATACATAGGTCGGCTCATAAGTTCTGTCACATGTTTTTTTTTTTATATTTGATAACAATTTATGTATGAAAAAAATGATGTTGACACCGTACACAGATACACATGCATGTTGGCATTTTTTGAGATGGGAAAAAACCATTGAAATCGCGACACCGTAACAGAAAACTAATCTGTGTCATTTATTTCGCACAAAACATGTGACAGAACTGATGACCCGTCTACGAATATTGAAATTAAATACGGTTTTAAAAACCTACCCGTGGTGAGGGAAAACATTAGCGACGTATCTCAAGTTGCCCTTCTTGACATCCTGTTTAATCGGGTTGAGGGGCTCTCCCAGACTGATCTCCATCTTGGCGTTGGACCAGCGAGGCACCTCGACCACCATGTTAACGACTCGCCCCGCTTTGTCCGCCCATAGTGGAATGTCGTGCAGTGGTGAGATGGGGCCACTTTCATCCTCTGTAAATAATTTACATTTTTATATCATTTGCTGGACAAAGGCTTCCCCCAAGGATTTCCAAGATGACCGGACCATTTTAAAAACCTTACTTTAATATTATAAATGAAAAAGGTGTTTGTTTGTTTTTTCGTTTGTTTGTTTGTTACCTTTTCACGCTTCAACACCTTAACCAATCTTGATGAAATTTGCCATGCAGGTAGCCTGTCTCACTGGGAAGGACATAGGCTACTTTTTATCCCTTGAAAATAACATAGTCCGATGTATAATATACTCTTTTTTTGGTTAGTTTCTTTAACATTGCAACGAACAATGGATTGCTGTGAATTTTTTGCACAGAGAAGGCTGAGGGGGTTAGAAATGACATAATTTACTAATTGGCATATCCTGATATGGTTCCCGAGGGATCCGGGGAACTCATTTCCGCGCTCGTGCACGTCAGCGTCGCAACGGAGCTACGGACTGAAGTGTTTTTTTTTTGTATAGGATTGGTTGAGGGGATGGGAAGTGACATAGACTTCTAATCAGAATAGCCCGATATCGTTCCTGAGGGATCTGAGAAAAGCTCATGTCCGCGATCGTGAGCCGCTTGCTGCTCGCGCACCACTCACCCTAAAAGAAAGTCATAAAAACGATGTCCACGCGGGCGAAGCCGCGGGCAAAAGCTAGTACATTTATATTTTAATTTTTAGGAGCAGTTGTATCTCAATGCCACTTGCGTGATTGAATCAATCACACAAAACCTAACCTCAAGCACGGTCATTACCTGGATGGGTTCGACTGTAAATGGCATTTTTTTCGACCATTTTTATGCTTCACAAGATATGTCAATCCTTTGGTGCCAGTTGCCGTCACTAGCTTACAGTTATTAAGCCATGTCAGTTGCCTTATAGGCGGCTTGAAAAACTTATGACTGGGTTTCGCCACTAGTCCTGCAATCTTCACCAACCCAGAATTAACCCCCCTGTGTGTGTGGAGTATGGCCTAACTTTCCTGAGTATTGGCGAAGACTCATGCCCCAGGAGCGGGGACGTTTTTATATAAATATAAGCACTAGCTTTTGCCCGCGGCTTCGCTCGCGTGGACATCGTTTTTGTGGCTGACTTAGAAAGTGCGCGGTGCGCGAGCCGCGAGCGGCTCGCGAGCGTGGACATACATTTTCTCCACATCCCTCGGGAACTATGTCAGGATATTCTTATTAGTAAATCGTGTCATTTCCCACCCCCTCAATCACCTCGGTGCAAAAAATCACACGATCCATTGTTCCGTTGCGATGTTAATTAACCAAAACACGGGAATTGCATCGGGCTATGCTATTTTCACGGGATAAAAAGTAGCCTATGTCCTTCCTTGTGACACAGGCTACCTGCAAACCAAATTTCATTAAGTTTGGTCAAGGCGTTGAAGCGTGAAAAGGTAACAAACAAAAAAACACATTTTCACATTTATAATATTAGTAAGGATGAGGTTTGATTAAAGGTACAAAGTTACACTAATCCACTGATCAGGATTAATTTTAATGTCAGCTCAATTTTCAAAATTTTGATGTCACATTACAAAAAAAATAGATGCTACGAGGGCATCCCATAAACACAAAATTAATTGACTCCAGAGACAATGTTGGAGGTCTATAAAACCTACATCCGACCCCTGATCCAGGAGATTCAGACTCATGCTCCAGGAGCGGGGACATTTTTATTTATTTAAATAAGCATGAGGTTTTATTAAAGGTACAAAAGTACACTAATCCACTAATCAGGATTCATTTTAATGTCAGCTCAATTTACAAAATTTTGATGTCACAGTACAAAAAAAAATTGATGCTACGAGGGCATCCCATAAACACAAAATTAATTGACTCCAGAGACAATGTTGGAGGTCTATGAAACCTACATCCGATCCCTGATAGAGTATGGATTCCAAATCTGGAACCACTATTTTGCCAAAGATATAAATGTTTTGGAGAGCATACAAAGAAATGCTATGAAAATTCCGATCTGCCTTCGTAAAAAGCCATAAGAAGAGAGATTAAAAATATTGAACATAACGATGCTGGAATCCCGTTGCATGAGAGGAGACCTTATTGGGACCTACTAAATGTTTACAACAAATACAACTGCAGAGAACTCTTCAAACATTTTTAACATGAGCAGCATCTACCGTGCTAGACATGCCAACGATATGCGATTGGCTCATAACCCCTCAAACACTAATGTGGGACATCACACACTAAATAATAAAGAGTGATAAACATCTGGAACAAGTTGCTTCAGGATGTGGTTGATGCCCCCTCTATAAACAGTTTTAAAGACAGACTAGACAAATGGTGCAAAGATAATCCAATTTAGTGCAGTGTAACTTAGTGTGGACTATTTTTTATTTAAAACACTAACACAGATATAGGCACATCAGCTATAAGCTGCTTGCAACATAATAATAAAAATAATAATAATTTATTGTTAAAATTTAAAAATTAATTTTCTTTGGTTTTGCCTTCAGAATATCAGTCCTTCAAATGACACAAATACTAAGTGAGTTGCCTAGAAAAAATATCTAATAAAAATACACATAGAAAGGAAAGATGATATTTAAAATAAGTAAAGTAATACAATTATTTTTGAGTTTTCTTATAATTTGGGGATAATCAGGACGAGTGTGAATAGGCATTATTTGAGTTAGCCTACAGCACATCCTCGACTGCATCATCACTTTCCATTAAGATGTAGCTTATAGGCTCCATTATCATATCAGCCAAAAGACATCCACTGCTGGACAAAGGCCTCCCCAAATTTTGCTCCATGGATGTAGTAAAAATCTAGTTAAAGCAATTTAATTATTTAACTTTGATTTATTGTATACTAGCTGTCCCGGCGAACTACGTACCGCCTTACATTACATTACACTGCCCTACCCTACCCTACCCTACCCTACCCTACACTACACTACACTACCCTACCCTACCCTACACTACACAACCCTACCCTACACTACCCTAATCTACACTACCCTATCCTACATACACTACACTACACTACCCTACCCTACACTACCCTACACTACACTACCCTACACTACACTACCCTACCCTACCCTACACTACCCTACCCTACACTACCCTACCCTACATACACTACACTACACTACCCTACACTACACTACCCTACACTACACTACCCTACACTACACTACCCTACACTACCCTACCCTTAAATAAAATAGATGTTGGCCGATTCTCAGACCTACTCAATATGCTCACAAAATTTTATGAGAATCGGTCAAGCCGTTTCGGAGGAGTACGGGAACGAACATTGTGACACGAGAATTTTATATATAAGATTTGATATGTACTTATGTTATGATGTTGAATAAGTTTTAAACATGTTAAGCTACCCATTTCAAATCCTAGTTGATTTTTGTTGATGTCTCTCCATGTGTTCGACAATTATCTAATTATTAAAAAATTGTAGTTTATGAAACTGTTGCATAATGAGGGGTATTAAAACACGAGTATGAGTTTAAAAACCGAGCCTTGGGAGGTTTTTAATAGTGTCATACGAGTGTTTTAATACCTAGTTATGTGCAGTTTCATACACTACTTTATCTAATCTCATACATTGGGATTGAATCAACTAAACAACAAAGATCAAAGTTAAAAGAGTAAGAAAAAAAAATCCCACAAAATTCAGTACCTACAACAAAACGTGTCATAGCGCCAAATCCCAGCACATAACCGCACTTGCGCTGAAGCGGACGCTGTCACAGACAGGTACAAACAATGCTTTCACTGATCTCAGACATTTTTAAGCAAGAATGAAAATTATCCACGAAATTCAGTAACTTTAACAAAACTTATTCAAGCTCCAGATTCTAGCACATCAACGTGCATGCGTTAAAGCGGGCGCTGTCACAGACAAGTAAAAATTGGAATGAAAACTTTTTGTAATGCTGTAAAAAAGGCGCGAACTGCATGTGCTTTCTAATAAAAAAAATGATATGGAACTTCGTTGGTGATATTAACTTTTTGGATTAACTTGTATCGTAATGGAAAAAAAATACTTAATGCCATTATTTTTTTAGAGAAATAATGTTATAAAGTGTTTTTTTTTTAAATTTCGGTATTAGATTTATAAAGTATGCCAATATAAATTCGTTTTGAAGTTTATAATTCGAACTTCACGATATGAGAGTAGATAAAAGTGTATTTTTTGTCTATTCAATACAAAGCACTAAATAAACAAATGAACTAAACTAAGTACTTCAAGGACTATTGATAAGATTAACCATAAGAGGAAATCATAATCAAAATGTTTACGATATTATCATACTGAATCAAGGACGAAGTCAATAACCAAAATTCATTATCATTATCACCTGCCTACCTACTGTGTTCACAACAATATTTATCGCAATTCAACCGACAATGCCAAAACTTTTTAATCTTATCTATTGATTGATGTGATAACGTTTTATAAATTGATGACACGGGCTGCATTCACGAAAAAGTGTGACGTCATTATCCCGTTACGTGACGTCATTGTCCCGTTACAACCAGTGTCACGTTATTGTCACGTTACACCTGAGCCAAACGTGCAAGCAAGAGTTGTACTTGTAGTGGCCTGAGGCCTGGGGTCTAGGGCATGGGTCTTGGGGCCTGTTAAGTACAAGGTCAAGTTAAAAGGATTAAAAGTACTAGGCTTCCAGCATCTTACAAGAGGTGTAATTGTGTGCTTTAGACCACACGAAATTTAATGTATACTATACATTACATACATTAATTCTAGAGAAATTTTCGGCAAGAACAGTCATCATTATTTTGCACAGATTAAATACAATCTTTTTTTTCCTGAAACTTTTTTGAACTGATGGCTAATTTTAGTACACATCTCCTTGGTGAAAATCATTGGCCACCTATGTGTAGTTCTTTTTTAAAATATTTTTAGTTTATCTGTCACTCTTCTTTAGTTTTCCACAATAGTATATTTTCCACTTTAGTCTCGTGGGATGCTTGTCGTGCTATGATTTTCTATAACTATATATTTTAGGGTTAACCCTCAATGAATCTCACTTCTTGATTTCGTGTGAACCAAGGGGCGTTGGTTATTGTTTTTAAAGTTATGTTTTGAAAGCGTTGCAGTATTTCTGTGTTGGAGTGACAAGCAGATCCCCATAGCTGGATGCCGTATGTCCATATAGGTTTGATGATGCTTTTATAGATAAGGAGTTTATTTTCTAGACTTAGTGTTGAATGTCTGCCTATAAGCCAATACATGTCTCTGACCTTTTGATTTGCTTGGTCTCTTTTATTCTTAATGTGCTCTTTCCATGTAAGTCTTCTATCCAGATGCATGCCCAGGTACTTGATGGACTCTTTGTGTGGCAATACTGTTCCGTCGAGGTTCACTTGTGGGCAATCTTCTTTTTTGAGTGAAAAAGTTATGTGGTTTGATTTAGCGGGACTAACTCTGATCGTCCATTTTTTGAGCCATTGACTAATTTTGTCCAGATGCACTTGAAGTAACTCCGAGGCTATAGCTGGGTTGCTGTTGCTAACTAGCACTGCTGTATCATCTGCGTAAGTGGCAGTAAGAACTCCATTACTCTGTGGTAAATCAGCAGTATAGATAGTGTATAGAACAGGTCCAAGAACAGAGCCCTGAGGTACACCGGCTTCAATTTCTTTAAATGAGGAAAGCTCATCTTCCTGTCTTACTTGGAATGTTCTATTTTGCAGGTACGACTTCATTAGCATAAAAGCTGTATTTGGTACTGTTTTTTTTAGCTTATAGAGCAAACCTTTATGCCAGACTTTGTCAAACGCCTGTTGGACATCCAAAAAGACTGCTGAGCAATATTCTTTCTTTTCCAGTGATTGCCTGACTTTATGGGCTACCCTATGAATTTGCTCTATGGTGGCATGTTGTGCTCTGAATCCAAATTGATGATCTGGGATGGTCTTTGAATCTTTCAAGGTGGGCAACAGGCGTGTGAGGTATATTTTTTCAAACAGCTTTGACAGCACTGGGAGAAGGCTAATTGGTCTATATGATGATACTTCATTAGGGGGCTTCCCAGGTTTTGATATCATGTTTATGATTGAAATCCTCCACACCTCAGGGAAATACTGCAATCTTAGAATGGCATTGAAGAGAGTTGTGATAAAAACTATTCCTTTTCTTGGGAGCTGTTTCAAAATCTCCCCAGTGATTAAGTCAAAGCCAGGTGCTTTTTTCGGTTTAAGCCACATAATATGTCTTAAGACTTCTTTAGGAGAAACTGGTGTTTCAAAATCTCCCCAGTGATTAAGTCAAAGCCAGGTGCTTTTTTCGGTTTAAGCCACATAATATGTCTTAAGACTTCTTTAGGAGAAACTGGTTTCAGAGGTAATGACATTTGTTGGTCACTGTCGACAACCTCATTAATTTCGTCTTCAGACTGATTAATGTCTTCATCATTGGGCTTAAAGACGTTATATAGGAAGTCTGCAAACAAATTAGCCTTTTCTTTAGGACTTCTGGCCCAATTTCAATATTTATTAATAATTTAAAGCAAATTACAAGTCATTTTAAACATAAGATTAGTCATAAGTTAGTTATATTTTATTTTAACCTAATTAAATGTTATAAAGCATTTCGCTGTTATTACAGTATTTTATTCAAAAAAAAAAAATTCGTCAACAGTATAATAAGCCTGTGCTATCAAAAAGCTTTTTAGTTTGCCCATCCACCGTCCTGATATTTCAGTGGTGGTATTTGTTCTTGAGGCCGTTTGAGTGTTTTTGTTAACTTCCATAGAGAGTAGTCTTCCTTCTTATCCGCAGAGAGTGTCTGGAGTCTATCCTGTAAAGTTTTGTTCTCGATCTCCACAAGCATGTCTCTAAGCTCTTTCTGAGCTTTATTTAGAGCTGTTTTGTGTTCAAAACTCCTGCTCATGTGCCATCTGCGGCGCAGTCTTCTTTTCTCTGCAATCATTTCTTGTACCGCTATGGTATAATCATTGCTTTTCAGGCTAGGTGGAATATAAGGGGTTGACATCCACGCTCCCGTTTGTATGAGATTAGTTATGTATATTGTGGCTTCTTCAATTTGTATATCCGTTTTAAGTGGTACTTTAAGATTTATTTCTTTATCTAAGTAATCCCGAAATGCCTCCCAGTCAGTTTTGTAGTTATACAGTTTTTCTTTCTGTTCCCTATATTACAGATGAGCTGAGTGTGTAGATTACGGGTGTGTGATCTGAAGTGCCATCTAGATTTGATTCTATTTTTGTATATAAATAGTTTGGAGATTTCCTTCGTAATGAAAAAGTCTAAGAGGTCAGGTTTTTTTCGAGGATCTGTTGGCCAGTATGTAGGTTCCCCTGTAGACAGAACTTGAAGTTTCATAACGTCTACTGTCTTTTTTAGTTCTCTTCCTCTGGTAGTTAACAGTCGTGATCCCCAAAAGGTATGTTTGGAGTTCCAGACACCCCCAGCTAGAAATTTTCCACCTAGCGTTTCTAAGAATTCTTGGAATAGTTCCATGTTTATACGGTGACGGGGTGGGCAGTATACGTCTGCAACATTGATCGTACCCTGCCAATCATTTATTGTCACTATAGCGGTCTGAATATGACTGTGTCTAAAGCTGGTTAGTGGGTAATGTTTAATACTCTCCTTTATAATCACAGCGGATCCAGCATGTGCTGTCTCGTCGGGATGATTACAATAGTAGATTTTGTATCCAGCGATGAGCACCACTCTCTGGTCAGTGAGATGTGTTTCAGTTACTAGAAGTATGTCTATTTTGTTGTTTTTTAAAAATAGCTCAACATCCAATTTATTTGGGGTCAATCCATTTGTGTTCCAAGTAGCTATCCTAAGAAACTTTACTTTGGGAGGCGAGATATGAGGCTTGTTATGAGCCCCACCAAGTTTCCTATTTGCTGTAGTAGGGCATCCATTTTTTCCGTTTTTCTGGTTAACATTTGTTCTAAAAAATGTGTTGGCTGAGGCACTTGAGTACCTTGGGTTAATCTGACAATTGGTGCATTGACAACAGGGTCTGGCTTTTCTTGATAAGGTAATGAGTTATTTGGTTGAATTGTGGTAGGTAACCTGACTTGGCTACAATCTACATTATTTTGTGGTGGTGCTATTGGTGGATTGTTCTGTTTACTTGATTTCATCCTGAGTAGCAGAAATTCATGAGGATTCAGTTGAAAAGTTTTAGTCTCATTTTCGCTTGGGCAATCTAAATCTGGTATTATTATTCTAGGTCTAGTTTTTTGTCTTTTTCGTGCCAGAATTTCTCTGTAGACCTGACATCCTTTATAATTGGCCGGGTGGCTGCCAAGACATAGTGCACATGTGGCAGTAGGGTTTCTGTCCTGTTTAGGGCAGTCTGTAGTATTGACCTTGCCCACATTTTACGCACCTATATGGTCTCGTACAATAGGTCTTTGTATGCCCGTATTGCTGGCAATGGGTACACTGTTCAATCACAACTTTTCTTATCGGGTCCTCAATATTAACTTTCATGTTGTAT
Organism: Coleophora flavipennella; assembly: GCA_947284805.1. NCBI lineage: Eukaryota > Metazoa > Arthropoda > Insecta > Lepidoptera > Coleophoridae > Coleophora > Coleophora flavipennella. Next base: position 7,738,419 of record OX369307.1, read on the forward strand.
ATGTACTGAATGTTTTTTACTTTTTTATTATTTTCACTGGGTTCTAAGTTGACAAAAAAGGTGTTCAGTGGTTTCTTTGTTTCTTTGTTCCGAGCACAAATTATTTCTCCTCTCACCTTATTTCCAGTTTTCTCTAACTCTTTTATAATTGCTTCCTGAGGTGTTGTGTGATGTAAGTTTTTAATGACGATTCTGCAGCTCCTATCGTCTTTTCTGTTAAAGGTGTGTCCAATGAGCTCATTTTTTCTGATGTGATCTATTATTAATTTATATATTTCTGTGGAGTCTGTAGTGATTCGTAATTGGTTTTTGTTTATAATTTTGTAACAGAATGTATCTTTACCTGTGACCTGGCACAGTAGTTCTGTTAGTTTGGTAAGATCTTCTATGCCATACAGGATGATAGGCGGTGGTTTGAATTTTTTGATCATGGTTGTCTGTATGGTAGAGTGCTCTTCACCATCTTGTATGTCTACCTCTAGGCTGCAGAAGCTGTATTTTGTATCTATGTTGTAGTGTTGACCTGTTTGTTGTACATATCGGTTTTTATCCTGGGCATTATGTCGGTTTGACTTTTTGGTTTTCGTTTTGGTGAATGTTCTTCAGATGACCTTTCTCTCTTCCTGATGGTAGGTTTTCTCTGCCAGGGATGGTTGGAGCCTGATTCAGAGATATCATCTTTTTGTGTGTTAATCAAATCATTGAGGGCTTGGTTTTCAGCTTGTTGATCAGACATTTCACTATTTGATGTTAGTTCAGGTTTATTCGAGAATAAACCTTTGTGGAATATTTGTTGAGTAAGTTTTTTTTTCATTATTTGTCCCCATCTATATAATCCCCCACAATCGGTACATTTGGTTGGTCACACAGATGGTCACCCAGAAATGACAAACAAATAATGTAGTGATTCATAAATTTAAATAGGTTTTTTTTTGGTCCCTAATCGTATTTCACTGCGCGTTTTACGTTTAGAATGTGTTTTGCACTGATCTTCTCATTTTTTTTCGCACTTTATATCCATGCACTTGTTTTTAGGGCGTTTTCTAGTTAAAATTGCGAGATGTAATTTATACAGTTGTTTACGATATGACGGCGGTGTTGCCAATCAAGAGGACCAGCTGCCCACAAAAGTTGTTCGCGGTCAGAGCGTTAATAAAAAATGATAGCGGTTTTCATTTGATGCAGTGGACCAGTAGCAATAATTCTGCTAGAAGACTGTAAAACAGTTACTAGTGAATGGTACTGCAAAGTTTGCCTGCCTCAAGCTTTCGGGGAGTTGAATAGCAAGCGCCCAAGTAGCGGCGTCCGTGGCATTCTTTTTCACCAAGATAACGTGCCCCCTCACACAGCTGTTAGAACCATGGACTATTTGACAACTGCAGGGGTAAAAATGTTACCCCATCCTCCGTACAGTCCAGATTTAGCTCCATGCGATTTTTTTTGTCCACGGTAAAAAAAATGAAAATTCAACACTGTAGACGAGGCTGTCAAAGATATTTGGCAGTTTTTTTCGAGCTCCCATAAGATTCGTTTTTTAAATGTTTTGAAAGCTACCCGAATGCTTTAGTGCATAGAGGTTGGATGATAATATTTTGAAAAGGTAAAATAAACTTTTATCATATTCTAACTATTTTTGATTTCACTATCTATTTTTGGAACTTTGCTTCTTTGTGAAATTGTGCCGCCCCCTAAAAAGATCCGGCCCCTTCCGCCCCGACTACGCTACGCCACTGTATGTAGTACATAAATAGAAATACTAAAAAATAAAAAATAAAAAAAATTTCAAATTAATCTTGGTGAATTTTTTTTGATTGTAACACAAGACATCAAAAATAAATTTAATCATAAAGGAAATTTTATCAGCTTTCTAGATCAGTAATTAGTTTTTATAGGTTTTATACAAAAATACTGAGAAACCTTCATAAATCTGCAGCGCAGGCGAGGCAACCATGCCGGCAAAATTACTCCCCCGCGTGAGCCCCATCGGAGCCTTTGATGTCCCCACTTGAAGCAATAAAGTATGTCGATCTTTAAACCTTAATTTGAGCTTTACAATTGTAATAGTCTTAGAATTTTAATTTTATTTTGAGCTATTTAGTCATGTCTTTGAGAAAACCAGCTGTGACATACCAATGGACAGACAGATTGACAGACAGATAGACCAATGTACAGATCAACAGACAGACGACGTGGCGAAACTGTAAGGATCTTAGTCATCAATGGAACCGGAAAATCCAAAATCTAGCATATTTTTATGATGTATAATGATGCAGGGACCTGTCACAGGTCTCAAAACTAAAAGTTCACGGGTTGCAGTTGTAGCTTTGCTTGAGATTGATTAGGTATCTAATTTGAGTGAGAATTCAAATATCTTACAAACAGTACACAGAGTACCTAGACTTAACAGCTGTATGGCAAAAATGGGTTAGACTGACCTTTGCCACTTCACGCGACTTCGAGTTCAGATCTTATCTTATCAAAGATAGTGCAATAGCTACTTACTGAAGTAAACCCGGTAGTCTGGTGCATACGCGGAACCGCGTTCTTCAGCTATGTACATGGTGCTTGCAAAAGGTGCAGGTGCTGGGGGATTCACACTTAGCGCACGGCAGCAGCCCGAAGACGCGATGCTAACTCGGCAAGGGCACGAAGCACGAGAACCAATGCTTCTCGCGAAAACCGATCTCGGAAGTGACGAGAAAAACGGCTGAGCAGCTCGTAGCGCGCAACGTGAAAATGACATGTTGTGATGTTATCTGACACTTCTGACAGATGTTTTTTTTTGTTTTGTTCCGAAACTATTCATACACACAAACAAAAAGTACAACATAGAGAATCCTGAACAAAGTTCTAAGTTCTAAGACTATAATATTATTATGATACACACAAGGATAAACGCAAAGACAATGTAGTTAATTAGAAAATGTAATAAAAATTATATAACATTCTAGAGTACGTTTACAAGCTCGGATAAAAAAACTCAGCCAAAGGCTTACCAAATGTTAATAAATAAATTTAATCTAACTTTTTATTATTTTTTAATCTGAACGCACCAGAAAAAGTACACGGTATTTGGAAACAGTTAGGTGTGAAACACAAGATGGTTTGTAGGGTTCTCTACACGGCGGCGGATTATTGGAAAACGAAAAAAAATCATAGTGTTGTTTTATAGGTTTAGTTTTTCTTCATACACCGATTACTCTTTCTTATACTTTAAAATAACCCTATTATGTTAACACTTACCCTGTATTCTTCGAAAAAGGAAAATTTTTTTTTTAATAATATTATACTTAACGTCACAAATTTACATTTAGTCACAAATAATAAAATAATGTATACTTAGTACCTGCAATTAGGTACTTAGTCTATGTCGCACCACCTCTTACCCGGCTCAAAAGTGCCCATTATACTAGCCGCCTTGCCACGCAGTATAGCCAGGGAATAGATAAATAGTTTGCAGTTATTTAAAAAAATCAAAATTAATTTTTTTGATAAAGTCCACGACGGGTGTAATAACTTTTTTAAAGTCCCTCGACTGGAGGGAAATAAGAAACGAATAATAAATTATTTAAAAAATATGGGGCTGCTATCGCCCTCTATGTTGCAAACTTCAGTTTAAATATAGCAATTCATATTGATCAAAAACTACATTAATTTATGTACTGGATAAGTCAAACTCATAAAATTGCGTATATTCAATTTATTTCAGAGCAGAGAATGGCAGTCCCAGATGGATATTCTTGGATTTTTTTTATTTTTTTTTCGTTTCTTATTTCCCTCTAGTCGGTAGACTTTGTTATTTAATTCTTTTTCAATTACGTTTTGACACCCGTCGTGGGCTTTTTCAATTTTTTTTAAACTTTTAGTGAGTAACTACGTTCAGACTATAAGCGTCGGTGGCTCAACCGGTAACGACTCGGTCCTTCTAACCAGAGGTGCCATATTCAAATCCGGACGGCCAATGTACCAAAGAGTTTTTCGAAACTTACTCAGTGGCTCAGTGGTTAGTGCCCTTGACTACTGATCCGAGGGTTCTGGGTTCGATCCCCACCCAGGGCAAACATTTGTGTGATGAGCAGATTTGTTTGCTCTGTGTCTGGGTGTTAAATATATCTATATATGTATGTATTTAAACGTATATAAGTATGTGTATCAGTCTCTGGTAACCCATAACACAGGAAATCCTACTTTGGGGTCAGATGACCATGTGTGATTTGTCCCAGTATATTTATTTATATACTTACCGATTGCTTTAACGGTGAAGGAAAACATCGTGAGGAAATCTACACACACCTGCAAAAAAACTCCAAGGTTGTGTGTGAAGTCGACTAACCCGCACTGGGCCCGCGTGGTCAACTAAGGCCCGATCGCCCTAATTCAGGGTAGGCTCGAGCCCCTCGGTGGGGACGTATATGAGCTGATGACAACTACGTTCAGTAAGTTTTCCTTTAAATTTAAAGCCTTGAACTACTTACTCTCAAAGATTTTGTTGTGCGTAGGTATGGCGTAGGTTCTTTAAATTCTTCTCGAACTTTCGTTACATATGCACTTGATGATTTTTTTATTAAGCTGCAGCACCCCCTGATGAACAAAGGCTATAAAACATGTCTAGACTTGTTCTGAATAACATAACCAATAAAAAAAAATAGAAACGACTTAAAAAAACTTTACCTCTCTTTTTGGGCAGTCGGGTTAAATGGATTCCTAGGTCACTTTCTGGATCAAGAAAAATCTAACAACGTCTCGCACTCAAAAATCCACCAAACCGTTTAGGCTACAGACTCTGCCAAACAAACGGACAAACATACATACTCCCGAAAAACATTATCCTCCTTTTTGAGCAGTCTGGTAAAAATGACATACAATGAAAAAAATCGCAGAAAAATGGGTACTAATTAAACAAGCTTCTTTTTAATAGCATTATTCGCCTCAGAAAATATAAGTTACCTTCTAAATTACTAAGTCGGCCACAACCAACGCGCGTCTGAATAATAGTATCTCAGCCACTAGTTATCTTCTATGTAAGCCACTGTAAATATAACTCAGCATGATGGTTATTTTTTAGCATCTAAATTTGTGGCATGCATTCAAATAGCAAACTTTTAAAATAATAATATATGACACCAAAATAGTAATTCTATTAGCTTCTAATTATATAATTTAGTATGTTTAAAATGTAAGTCATCCTACATTAATTGACGAACTTAACCTAACGGAACCGAACCTAACGGATCCGAGTCGGGGTGCTCCGCAAGTCCTATCTCGCTTCGCTCGCTCCCGCTTCCATTTAGAACTTCCCGTACCACACTCTTCCTACAGTGTTGAGTTGTCGACGGGAGCCCCGACGGGGCTCCTACTTCTGTGTTCTCATGTTAAACCTAACACTACGACTGTGCGGGGAGGCGAGCTAAGCTCGCCTCCCCGCACAGTCTCCGAACCTAACGGATCCGAGTCGGGGTGCTCCGCAAGTCCGAGCTCGCTTCGCTCGCTCCCGCTTCCATTTAGACCTCCCCGTACTACACTATTCCTACAGTGTTGAGTGGTCGACGGATTAGTGGCCGAGTCAGTAAATTAGTTGGCAATGTATAAATCAGAAGGACAAGTAAAAATAATTGTTGATCTTGAGTCGACGCTTTCTTTAACATTTTTAGTTGGCGTTGTAAAGAAGATGACTTAGTTTATTAGAGGCTATCTCATTTTCCCGATGCTTAGTTATTAAATGAGAAGGTTGACCACGTGGCCAAAAAAAAATTCTGTGGCCGAATTTATTATTTCTCCAGAAAAATCGCTTGAATAGTTCCTGAAAAGCCCTCAAGCGCCAACCATACTGCCTACTGCAGCACCCCCTGGTGGTCTAATGTTGTAAGACATGTCTTAAAACTTGCTCTGAAATGACACCTATATAATAAAAAAAAGAAACCGCATCGGAGTCGGCTGAATAGTTTCTTAGAGCCAACCGTCCTGACCGCTGCAGCGCCCCGTGGTGGTCTACTGCCATAAAACATGTCTAAGAACATGCCCCGAAATCACAGATTACTAAGTAGTTACTACGCCGAAATGATACGTTTTAAATGCATAAACCGCAAGAAAATCAGTTGAGTAGTTATGAATAAAAATGGTAACATTCGTTTGCACACACAAACCCACAACCTCTCACCCTAAACGCATGCACCTTACCCGTTCCGTCGTGGGTATAATAGGCGAAAATTGACTATGGTCCCCCCCTTATATCTGAAACTACTGGGTCTAAAATCATGAAAAAAATCACAATATATGAGGTTTAATGCATAGATAACAGGAAAATCTATTACAAAATCAAAATTTCTTCCGTTTCCACAGGAAAAATGAAATTTCTATGCCCATAATAAGTAGACCCCTATTTACCTAGAACAAAGTATGTACTGAGAGGTCTTGCTCTGTTGGTACTAAAGCTCTGGCGCGGAACCCTGTTTGTGTGACCCCGAGTCGCACTTGACCAGTTTTTTTTAAATTATCCTTTGTATATTAATTAATTATTTATATTTTATTTCTATTCTTTTCTGTAACTTGTAATGTAAGCAATACAACTTTAATTCATTCATTTGTGATGGCTGTACATATTACTTGATATGACACTTCTTTTTAGTACTAGCTATTTAAATTCTAATATTGGTTACGAACGTAGGTAGTAATTTTCTTTCTTCCGTGTTTTGGTTATCAAACCATGATGGAAGAAAATAATGCGTTAATTTGCTTTTCAACGTTAATATCTGCGATCCTAGATGACATTTTAGATGCTATAATCTCTTGTTCCGTACATGGACTTATTCATGTATCTGTGAAGTCAAAGTATTAGTGCTTTGCACCGGAGACAAAATTCATCTCCGGTTTTTTAAAACTGGTTTTATGAAAAAACCGGAGAATCTCCGGAGCAATGTCAAGTTTGTGTACCTTTTTTGATTTTAATTTTTTTGAGTATAATGGAGAGCAATAACGACACTATAGAATATATATAGTCCAACAGATCGTCTAACGTCTTGTCGAAAATCCTTGATGTATTACAAATAATGTCACGAATTAAAATACACTCTCAGGTTATGGTGTTCGCTGAAAAATCAATACATTACCATATATTCTTTTCCTTTGCATAATTTATTATTTTAATATCTTCTAGAGCATACATATTTTTCAACATAATTACTTACTTCACTGATTCAGCGACCTAAAGAGGATCTTAGCCTCCGACACCAAAAGTAACCACTCGTTTTATCATTAGTCTTGTATTTATTCTTTGGCAAATCAGTTACATTTTCTAAAGTTATATTGTAGAATCTTATACACTGCCCCACAAATGACTTATTAACCTTTGTCTCAAATAGGTATACCTATTTCATTTAAATTTCTCAAATTCAAATAATTAAACTTAGTACTAAAAGAAAGCTAAATTAGTCTTTGTATCATTTTATCCTTTATATACTAATTTTTATTTGTCAAGTAATCAGTTCTCGTAATTTCGTTCAGTTTCATATACTGGCCACTGAAATTATATTTTTAGGATCAGAAGTGGTTTATAATTTAAAAAAACAAATCATCACTAACCTAGCTTTATTATTACGTACAAATTTAATCAAAATTACAGAGAAACGAACAACACCTCACTTTCGCGCTAATCTACACACGAAAAATCACAATAGGCATCAACATTAACATAACGAGAGAAAGGGAAACGGAAATGGCTCACGTGACCTGGGATGGTTCCACCACGATGTTACCGCACCGAGCGCCGCAGAGAAATAGGCTTAGCTCAACGGCAGCCGCTCTTTTATATGCTCCGGCGCCGGCATGGCAAGATCGAGGTGAGGTAGGAGGGGGTTCTGCTTGATCGAGGTGAGGTAGGAGGGGGTTCTGCTTATACGGCCTCTCCTGACGTTGGTTCGTCCTCGAACCAGGGGTCCAAGCGGTGCCGCCCGGTCCCGCAGCGGTGCTCAGCGATGCCGAGGACTCCTCTTCAGGCCCAGAGTCCAGCAGAGGCATGGACGGCCCCACGCCGGTTCCGGCCTCAGGATCGGAGTCCAGCAGAGGCACGGACCGGTCCGCGCCGGGATCCGAAGGTTGAGGTCAATCCTCTTCAGAATCTTTTCTTCGTATCTTCGCTTCTGTACTGCAGCGGAGGACGCGCAGCGCAGCTCGCCTCTCACCGCACAGCTCAGCGGAGGACGCGCAGCGCAGCTCGCCTCTCACCGCACAGCTCAGCGGAGGACGCGCAGCGCAGCTCGCCTCTCACCGCACAGCTCAGCGGAGGACGCGCAGCGCAGCTCGCCTCTCACCGCACAGCTCAGCGGAGGACGCGCAGCGCAGCTCGCCTCTCACCGCACAGCTCACGACAAACACAGCTATCTGCAACATGACGCGTCTAACATGCACGCGTCCGCCCGACCGGTGAACTTGGTCACGTAAACGGGCTACAGGCGCCAACCTGTACGGCGAAATGATGCCATTGCATCAAACGCCACGGCGACACGACACACATTGTCGGCGCCCGAGCGAACCAACGCTCACACCTGAATAGCACCCACTGCTACAGGCCACAGATCTACCTTGTTCGCTTATACGTGCAACCCTGTTCGCCACAACACCAAAAGGACCTAAGCTTCACTAACATCCCTAAGCTAGTGGGGGTCTATAGAAAAATAATGCTAACCTACATGTCTAAGTTGACTAATTAAGAAATTGGGTAAACCTAATAATAGGGACACGGGAAGAGTAAATATTTAAGGATGTAACGAACAAAATAGCATCGTCATACTCGAATCAAGGCATATCTAACGCTAGCTTTCAATGAAAGCAAAGCACGACGCCAGGCACCACTCGCCCCGCCACGGCACCACACGTTGTACCGCAGCCTGCGTCAGCTTGCCGTAGCTACCACCGCTCAGCAGTTTGAGCTCGTAGCGTCCACATGGCAAGATCTTGACCACCTCGTACAGGCCGCGCGTCCCAGCGCCCAGTTAATTCATCGACTGCGAACAAATGTTCAAGGTCAAAACAAACACGACCAAGGCCATTAATATTTCCTCGTTCGATTGGCACGCTTATCTAGCTGGCCCTGGTTTTTCTGGAACACCTGGAGCACTCGACTCCTGGATCTCGTAAATCACCTTGTTAGTCCTCGAGTTCTCAAGGGCCACCTCACATACCATGGACAGATTATTGGGGTTATTGCATCTATGCTAATAAGAAGATTCAGCGGGGGGGCTGCTTGGTCTGCCTCGTGATGTTCATGACAAGCTAAATTTTCCACAGGGTCACAGGTTCTCAGTCCAGCATGATCTCACCTGTCTCAATGCAAAAAATGTTAATAACAGTCGTTTGCACCTTAGTCGTTGATCCACATCACGAACTCGTTTGACTCAAACATGCGTCCCTTGTATGTTACTTTCAGCCAAGGTACACAAAAAAAAACAACAGCCAACGTGATTAAACGTTTGAGCTCACCTGCATCTTACCGGTGCATGGGGTACAATAACGGGCACTTTGTGAAGGCGCCCACCACACTAAGGAGGTATTTGAAGTCCTCCTAGGTAGGCACGGACCGTCCACGTGCACGACATGGCTTCTTCCACGAAATGACGTTCTGAGGGGGTGCTCGAGGTACACACTTCTTGGGAATACATATCAGACAGTGAGATATGTACTTGTTACCTTTTTCAATCCTTCTAGTTTTTACTTGTAATAGAGCACATCTTTTTAGCAACTTCCCATTAAAATCCAGACCACATTCGTGATGCTATTTGTGGAAAGTCCTGCGACTCGCTGTTGGCAGCCTGGACTATTTGTGCCCAATTTCAGGGCCTAGTGACTTGGGCAACAATAGTACTTGAAGTATAGCAACGCCTTGACGACTGCAAGCGTCTCGAGCTCGTAGGAGTGACATAGTTCTCCGCATCCCGAGTTACCTTACTGAAGAAGGCCACAACCTGTTTCTTACTTCGTGAGATTGAATCTAGACTGCTCCGCAGCCTGCGCTGCTGGGGTCCATGTGGGCCTTGGTAGAAATCTTTGGAACAATTATAGCAAGTACTGGCTCGATCGCTAGTGAGGTATTTTATGACTACAATTAAGTTCAACCCCTTTTTGATAAGTCGAGCTATTGCTGTTTTTGTTATGGCATAACCCGTCGTTTCTACAAAATTACCCCTTAAGACTAAGGAACTGACGAACATGTGTTACATTACTGGGAGGTAAAGTTAACAAGACCCTTTTTTTTCTCACTGGCTCGGCCTAACCTGACCCCTTCTCACAATTCTATCCAAGTGCTCGACCTTTTTAGGGAAGCGTTCTCAACAGTTTGATATACCTTCTAACACATAAAAAATCAACAAAAAGTATCCAAGCCATCACGCTTATTAAATAAAATAAACGGGCTCGAATGCTCCGATTGAGACCTAATAATTCCCTTTTCTCACAGTTTTATAGTTACCTAGCAAAACTTGAGTATCTCTTGGTAAGAAAGTTTGTACGGCCTGCACGATACTAGGGTCGTTCTATCTCAATTTCCATGTCACCCGTATGACCATAGTAGTTGTAGCAGTGCCCAGAATCAAGTACTACGAGAACTCAATTATCACACCTTTAGACCTTACGTTCCTCATCCTAAATGGCGAACGTTAACAGTTGGGTTATCAGAACAGACACGGTACTGCCTGTTGGTTCTAACATAGGTCACTCCTCGCGATACAACACATGGGTACCAATTATAATTGACGCGTTCATACGAACGCCACTACCGCTATACCAGCTTTGATAGAAAGGTCACCGTTACCGTAACGTATGACGTAGATTATTTACTTATCTAACAATCTAAAACACAACCCTTTGGTTTAGGCTGACCCAGTAGGCGTCTTAAAACATCAAAATCATTAAAATCCAGTGACAACACATTCATCGGAGCACTATTCATCACAAACGTAAATAGTGACTTCATTGTGCGTAAGTTAAGTATTCAAATAATCATTAGGGTTTACGATAAACTGATTGAAACGTTCTTTGGAAAAACAAGTACCTATATTTGACATGTCACATGTTGAACAGTTGGCGATACTAGATTGCTAAGGCAGTTTTTAACTATTGTCAAACGGTCGGTTTTGGTTACTTCAAACCCTTACTATTCGTATAATTTTTTTTTGAGCACAAATCATTTACCGTTGACACGCTCACTCAGACCGTTTTGGAAAACATGTCTCACACTCATATGCTATTTGAAGCGGTTGCATTTTATGTAAACACAAAACAAGGTTCCCGGGAGACAAGTTAGCTGTCTTTAGTAGCAGCGGTGCGTACTTGTGGACTATCGATGACTCGATAACAATAAACGTTCGCAAATAGTCACTTAACCCCGAACTACCCTCAATCGTAACAAAATGCTTTGCGCTTACACTGCAAACGTCGGATATATATCTGACGTAGTGTTCATATCGTCGAAAAGAATGTTCGCTTAAGTGTAACTTACGTGGACACAACTGTTTAAAATCACGATCGTTGGTTACCCACTCGTTCAACCATAGTTTAGTATCGCCCTTTAGGCAAAAGTCTACCCGTGACAAGTACTCAGACCAGCCATTCGTATCACTGGCGCGATCCCCTCTTCGCACCACGCGCCAATGTAAAAGGTTTAACACAAAATAATTTGCGACTTAATGGGTAGAATTGTTTTGATAGATTTTATCAGAGCTTTGCGAGGGTAGACACCTTAAAACACTGAGCAGCAGATCCTACAGACTTGTCCTGCCTTGGCATACTATTTGGCGGGTTAGAACAACAATCTAATGTGATCAGTGGTTTTGTTAACACTGTCCTCGGGGAGACTGTGTTGGCTAGGTGTTGTTTAAGCTTTTGTAGGTAAACTTACATTCGTGCCGTTTGTACCTACATCGTCACCTTACGTTTTAAACGAACTATTCATTTTAGGTGTCGAGTACTGTCATTGTCGAAACACTTCGCGACTGACGCGATTAACTGCCGTGGAAACTATGCCTAGAACTACGTGGTGAATCATCACGACGACGTTGATGTCTTTTGTATGAAATACAGAGGAAGCGACAATGACGTTTTGAGACGTTACGAGTCTTACGATTTATTCTCTGCTGTATTTGCAAATGAGATCGCGACTTAACCCCGTATCTAACGCCTCGACTGCGTAAAACTACGCGATCGTGGTCACATCCGAACACGCGAGCCATTTCTAGAACGATGCCGCTTACGGCTCCGCGATACACTTCTGCTACGCACCATTTTTCACAAAAATAGCTATTTGAATTCATGAGCAAATCAACGCACTTTTAAAATAACGGCCAGGTAAAAGAACACAAATGAAATACAATAAATCTCTTTGAAAATTAAACCGTTAGAACTTCAAATCAAAAGTGAAATGTTGTTTTGTTTCCTGTCTTTTATCGTGGGCTAACAGTCCTTTATCCCACTACTGATTTTAGGATCAGAAGTGGTTTATAATTTAAAAAAACAAATCATCACTAACCTAGCTTTATTATTACGTACAAATTTAATCAAAATTACAGAGAAACGAACAACACCTCACTTTCGCGCTAATCTACACACGAAAAATCACAATAGGCATCAACATTAACATAACGAGAGAAAGGGAAACGGAAATGGCTCACGTGACCTGGGATGGTTCCACCACGATGTTACCGCACCGAGCGCCGCAGAGAAATAGGCTTAGCTCAACGGCATCCGCTCTTTTATATGCTCCGGCGCCGGCATGGCAAGATCGAGGTGAGGTAGGAGGGGGTTCTGCTTGATCGAGGTGAGGTAGGAGGGGGTTCTGCTTATAATATATATAATTCTAAACCAAAAACCCGAAATAACTATAGAACTATCTCACTCATTTCACATGACAGCAAAGTCCTTCTACGCATCCTGATCAAGGGTCTGGAAGCCTACATCAATAGACAAATACCCAAAGAGCAGGCGATATTCGTAAGAGGCTGAGGTACGAGAGAGCACATCCTGGTCATAAGATAATTAATAAAAAAAGGCAGGAAGCATAACATCGCTATAGCGATGTGTTTTATCCACTACTCCAAGGCCTTCGATTGCATTGACTGACAGAAAATACTTAATGTTATGAGTGAAATGGGAACATCGAACTTTTCTTTTGCGAAACCTGTACCTGACTGAACAGCAAGTCAAGAGTTAGACTGGAGGATAGCGTGTCACATCCCTTCAAGCCTGAAAGAGGAGTATATCAGGGATGCATCCTGTCATCGTTACTGTACAGTCTCATAGGTGAAAACATAATGAGGATGGCTGATGCGAATACCTTTCTGAACAAACTCTGATTTGCACATAACACCACTATCATAAGCGCCTCTGAGTCTGAATTGGCTGAACTCTTATCAACAATAGAACACTTCAGCATTATAATTTTCTGAAACCGGTCATTTACATAAAAAAACCGGCTTTCTCCGGTTTTCACAATCTCCGGTTTTTTACCGGTTTTTCTAGAACCGGAGCAAAGCACTACAAAGTATCTAATAAAATGCGTTTTATTTAATAATTTGTAATAATAGTGCACGTAGATAACAAGTTACAAACGTTGATATGACAAAGGTGGAAGTTGTAATGGTACTTGTATTTGAATAAAACAATATTTTAACTACACAAACATTAAACATGTACTCATTTTAAATACATAAATAACTGCACTTGGAATGTTTATTAATGATGTTAGTGACAGATTTTATTGACTTTGCACCGCCGTTAACATTGTAGATTTTACCGAGGGCACATAGCATGGCGACCACCATCCACAGGCAGCGTAACACCAGTAATGTTACTAGCACTGTCACTTGCCAAAAATGTTATTACAGTAGCGACTTCTTTTACTTCACCTGGGCGACCCAGTGCATGAGTATTGGCACACTTCTTTAAAAACTCTTCGTACTCTTGTTCGTTCATGGTAGACTTCATATGTAATCCAGTAGTGATAACGCCAGGGTTTACAGCATTTACTCGCACACCTTTTGGTGCTAATTCGAGAGCAACACATCTTGTGAACTGATCCAAAGCAGCTTTCGACATACAGTAAGCAAGAACATTAGGAAAAGATCTGATTCCAACGACACTGGAAACATTAACAATGCTACCTTTAGTCGCAACAAGATGCGGAGTAGCTAACATAGTTAAATAGTAAGGTCCACGTACATTAGTGTTCATGACTCTATCATACTGAGACAAGTCAGTTGTCTCAATAGTACCAGATTCAAGAATGCCAGCATTGTTTACAAGAACATCAAGCTTTTTGAACTGTTCTATTGTAGATTTTATAACATTTTCTACATCGTTTTCTCTATTAATGTCAGCGATTATAACCAATGGTTTGATATTTTTCGGAGAAACAGCCTCACATCTTACCGCAACATTGACAAGGTTTTCCTTGTTTCGTCCTGTGAGTACTGATATTGCCCCAAGTTTAGCAAATTCTATAGCAGTCTCTGCACCGATCCCAGAACTTGCGCCAGTAATTATCACCACTTTATCCGAAAACATAATGTGCAGTGTAGTTACCTAGAAAAAAAACACGGAAATGTATGTATATATAAAAGTTCAATCTTGCTTTCCGTAACGAAATTACTAAGCCTACGCAGTGCAACTGTCTGGCCTTAAAAGGGCTGTATCGTATAAACGATAACAGATATCCAGTTGAAATTATCACAGAATAATACTTATGTGTTATTATTGTCGATTTCTTTACTTTTTTAAATAGAAAAACTTAAAGGTGGTCTCTATACAAAAAACAGGAATTAAAAGGTTTTTTGTATTTGCTATATTGCAAAAACGGTAATACATAGAAGCGTCAAACTTGGTGTGATTACCATAAAGTAAAAAAAAAACAAATTTAATAATAAAAACTGGTCAAGTGAATACGTTCAGTACATACTCGCACTCAGGATCTCAAACTGAATGAAAAAAATAATATTTTTTTACTGTCGGTCTCGCTAATGACTTTTACATTGGAATGTCTTTTATATGTTGATGTTTTTAGGGGTACAAAAAAGTGTGGTGGTACGGAATACTCGGTGCGCAATTCCAACTAGCATTTGGCTGGATTTTTACAAAACTTGATTTCTAACGTTGATTCCTCGTTGAATAGGCATTTCAAATGAAATTAATGAAATATTAAGAGACGGTTCACAGATAAATTCATTCTTTCTCTTTTACATGTACGGGATGGAAGGTACCATGCACCGATATTATCAAAATTAAAAATACTAAAACTGAGATCTAGCTAGGTTTTTTGGAACCAAAAAAAATTAAGCAATTTACATACAGTGTTCAAAAAAAGCAACATTAGTTACAAACTGTGTCGTTGCTATTAACGCCCATGCCCTTGGTAAGCAGAGGCATTCCGACAAGCTATGCTACAGATTTCTTTATATGAGATAGATAAACCATTCTAAGAGGTTAAAAATACAATTTTAATATGTCAATATTCACGTCAATTTTTATGAAAAAATTCAAAAATATATTGTGCCATATCGACAAAGAGCTATGTAAAGCTGTAGGCACTTGCAAATCTAAACATAGCCTTCTTATTTGTTAATAAGACATAATATTTTCTTTTTGACACTGAAATCGATCTATCTACTTCATCGTCATATCACCGAAAGACGTCCACTGCCAGACAAAAGCTTCCCCCCAAGGATTCCCACAACGACCGTTCCTGCACTGCCCTCATCATCTACCTTTAAAAACAAATAGTTTAATACAAGACGTTATTTAACTTACGCGGTGTAATCTATATGTCGCAGCCACTTTGTAAGCTACAGTATATAAACCCCGAACAAAATCGAGTCCGACGGAGCCCTGCTTAGGAGTTAAGTTAAGTTAGGGTCTTTAGGGTGTTTAGTGCCACCATAAAAAAGATTCGGTTTTATTCGGAGTTTTGTAAAACGGCTGATTCTACAATACAGCTGCCCCATAATCTAAATATATATAACTCAAAGGTGACTGACTGACTGACTGACATAGTGATCTATCAACGCACAGCCCAAACCACTGGACGAATCGGGCTGAAATTTGGCATGCAGGTAAATGTTATGACGTAGGCATCCGCTAAGAAAGGATTTTGGGAAATTCCCACGGGAACCGCAAAAATCGAAATCTGCGCGGGCGAAGCTGAGGGCATCCACTTGTATCATATATAATAATATTTAAAAAGTACAATAAATCAGAAGCCCAGAAATATTTATCATTTCCGCAAAATTTTGAGAAAATATTAAGTATTTCATTAGTAACTACTTATTTTATTACAGCCTACAGTTTTGGTATGCGGCGTCGGCGCCCCTCCAATGAAGCTATTGCACGCACAAAAAGGGTTGTTAATTATAGAGGGAGGGCAGGGTTTTTTTAAAAATATATAAATCACCACTATACTGAATATATTTTAAATTGGTTTTAAAAAACGGAAAATATGGAAATAGACAGTATCGATGTTCAGGATGGGAATCGGAATGACAATTTCAAAAACAAACAAAAAAATAAAAATAGACAAAAAAGATGATATAAAAGTGGGTATAAAATAAAAAAAAAACAAAAAAGATTGACTTCGTCACAGGTACCTACTATCTGATCTACAATAATTATTCTATGAAAATAGTAATTAAGTATGATGTGTATATATTTGGAAATGCAGCGATGAAACTTCAACTAAAACATTTTTATCGCAAATAAGTAAATGGCTAGTTTTTCAATAGGTTAGAGGTTGACGGAACTTAAATTTAGATTAGATTACTAATAAAAATCGCTATTAAGCGATGACATTCTTTTTGGAAGGATGGAACCCTAAACATCTGACTTGTCATACAGTACAAATTATTACTTAATTATTATGTACTTAAAGTAAGTAGGTGTATAAGTACTTACTTTTGGTATAGATTAGCCTCTCGTCTGTGGCACTCCCTGTCAACGAAATTCCCTAACTGTGGGCACCGCGCCGCGAACATCCTACAGACCGCGTCATGGGGAGAGACTGTTCTTATTAGATTCTGTTTTATTTTCAATTAGACCATTAGTTCAGCATTAAATTAATCGATTTTGAATCTTTGATAATTTATTTAGTAGAATCATTTTATTACAACTGCACTGAGGCCATAATAATGATAGAAAAAAAGTTTTGAAAAATTGGTTCCATAAATTTATTATTAAAAATGGGAATCTAACAAAAACCATGTAATCAGTTTTATGTATTTTTGTTATTAAATAACCCTACCTATGTGCTAATCACAAAACAAGCAAATTAATAGTACACTTCTATACAATTTTTTTTTGTTTATCAAGATTCTTAAGTACCTATCTGAGCTCCATCCACTTCACTCAGGGGTCAAGTGGCCATTACATTTGATCTTCGTTCTAGTTACTCATAACAAGTTGAACAAAGAGTTTTTGTTTACAATAACTTGAGTATATAAACTATACAATAAATTAACGAGCGGAATGTTTATACATACAGATTTTATATAAGAAGGAATCAAAAATGATACTAAAATATGACCTGTGAAACAGTACTACAGAAAAATCAATTTTTATGCCAAATATCTAAAAATAGCGTAGTAACAATTGATTTTTTGAGTTCTCGATATATTTGTGTGTCGTATTAAACATAAAAACAAACATGTTTTAAAGAAATATTTAATAAAAAATGCTAGTAAAAGCAGTGCAAATTGAGACATTTTGGGCACAAGTAGGTTAGTTTTAATATGGATAAGACCTGATACTTGTCTTCAAGTTTTAATTTTAACACCTGAAAAATATATACATAGTAACAAAAACATTCAACTCCACATACTAAATGTCCATGTGTTAATCTCATTTTTTAACCGACTTAAAAAAGAAGGTTCTCAGTTTGACCTATGATTATTTGTCCGCGATTATATCGTGTTTCGCTGTACCGATTATAATGCGGTTTTCAGAAAAGTATTTGATACACTTAGGAAAAGGTTTTGTATATTAACCGACTTCAAAAAAGGGGGTTCTCCGTTTCACCGGTATTTCACGTCAAAAACAAAACAAAACAAAACACCACACCAGAAGTGCAAAAAAATCACATACACATATAGGGTCATAAAATAAAATAAATCAAATAATTAGAGTACAATTATTAGTAAATAGAAGTAATTTTAGTAGTATTTTTTTGTTGTTACCTGTTTTTTATTTAATTTAAAAATTATTAGTTTGTATTGTTAATAAAATAAGTAAGTTAGCGCGTCATGCTGGTTCACAGTAAGTAGTTATCCATTTGCATTTTAACCAAAAGTGCAATTTCACCCAAGCACAAAAAAATTACAAAAATAAAAATTGGTGCAAGATCAAGGCAAATGTCTTATCCATTTAAATCCTCCGTCGCCGATGGCGGCCATCTTGACCGCGCACTGGATCTGTGTCAGCACCGCCGCGCGGTGATACCTCGTATGTGAAATGCTCGCGGAGCGAGCATGGTTTCCCTTCCCTGTTTTTATATTGGTTTTAAGCCCAAATTGCACATAATTATGCTTTGCAATTCGCAGTAATACAAAATAGATAGTTTTAACATACTGTCACCAACACCATTTTAAGTTTTGATACTATAGTAACCTAAAAATCATCACGACGAAATTCAAGACCCTAGTGGGAAGCAGCTAGGTCCTAGCTTTAACGACAGCGAAAATATGAAAAATGAATTAAATACACGATAATATTGACTTAATATGAAAGATTAATAAACAATACTTACATTTTCATCGAAATTTGATGCACATCGCACAATAAACACACTGTAATGACGGTTATTTAAAACAGAGTGAGCGGAGATCGTACCGTAGATTGAAGAGCTCACTACAGACAAACTTTGTATTACCAGTAGGACTTTTTTGGTTGGTATATCTTTCCTTGTCGTCTTACTCTTTAAATCAAAGGAGAGAACGGACCAAAGGGCTTTGACAGCGGAAATTTGAGCGCAAATATAAACTTGCCTACACAACCCACGCTGCGATCGCGCTACAGATAAGGGATAGATGGCGTTGTTCGCGTTGCGGAGGCTTCACAGACCAGAGGTTAGATTTCCAGTAGGTACTACACTGAAATTTTTCGTTTTTGACCTGAATCGTGTTCCACCACTGTTTAACACATCACACAGCAAGAAAAGAGAGCAAGAGCCACAAAGCAAAGAGAATATAACAAACTACGTTCACAAAGAGCATTATAATTTGTTTGTTGTAAATTTTTCTTGGCCATGGAAACTAGTCCTTCAGCCGGATTCGTAAATAATTTTCACTTTCTTCATTTGTTTTTGGATTTGTAATGCTAGTGCCGGTGCATTACAAATCTTCTCTGAAGTTCTTGACAGCATTTGCAGCAGCTGCATTCTGAGGTGGAACACCCAGTTGCTGTTGGGCGTCTATAAAACTGCACCCAGAGCAAGTTGGGTTCTCACGTCCTCCTTCGTTTTATTTTCTTGTTCTCCACATTGCTCACGTGCACTAGACGATTTTCTCCAAAATGCACCACTTCTTGAACAAAATCCCAGCAGAAAACAATGAAAAAACAACAAAATAAAACTACGAATGCGTCCGCCACAAATCCCGCCAAAAAACTCCAGAGCATTATAACTATAATCAGTGTTGCCAACAATAATTTTGAGATTCCGCAGACAATTTCTATTTTTCTTTTTGTATTACAGAATTATTTTACTAGCTAGGGATTCAAGGCCTGATAAAGCCGCCTACTCGAGATACTGTTGATACAATATTACACTTTCCACAAAGAGTATCTATCGGTTTGTATACTTTTTTCAACCATAAACCGAGCACGCCAAGAAACGTACCTATAGGTTGCGTGAAAATAATTGAAATCCATCTTTATTTGATGTAAAATATTTTGCTACTAAATTCCGCCAACAAACCCGTTAGCCGTTGTAAGTTGGCAACGCTGACCATAATAAGTTAGTAGATCTGTGTGGTCTATAGTGACCTATATTCTCTTTGGTCAGTGCTGCAAACAAAACACCGTACCGTGTGTGGTGTGGTGATAGCCACTGAGCATGTAATAGTATCAGTGGTAGCTTTTAAATGAACGAACTTAGTTTTGTGTTTGTGATTTACTTGTGATCTGACTGTTAATTTCTTGCTGTGTTTCTTATTTGTGTATAAAAGCTCAACCATCACAAAAAAATTGTATCAAAAATGGCTTCGACAGCGTCTGCATCTGCACCAGTCGAGTCCTTCGACGAGTTTTACTCCGAGGTGAGTTACATTTTAATATACATATTCAAGATTTAGTTGAATACCATTAGACTTTCGTTTGGGTTCATTTGTAATATTATATTAAATTATTGTAGGTATCATAGGTGGGTTTACTTTCCTAAAATTTTTCTTCAAGACGTGCACTTCAATCCAACCTTACTTCACCTTCTTGATTGGTTTATGTTTTGCTTTTAGGTAAAAGAAATAGAGAAACGTGACTCTGTTTTGACACCAAAACAACAAATAGACAGACTGCTCAGGCCTGGCTCGACATACTTCAATCTGAATCCGTTTGAGGTGCTTCAGGTGGAGCCAGAGTCCTCTCTCGAAGAACTGAAGAGGAAATACCGAAGGCTTTCTATACTTGTTCATCCGGATAAGAATATGGTTAGTATTTTTGAATACTTGTGCACTCCAACCAAGATAGATACATCAGAAGAAATTTATGTGATGGTTCCTATACCTATTTTTATTCAAAAGTTTAATTTTGTTGACTATTCAAAGCAATAAAGTAATTATTGCTAAAAAACCATACTACTCATTCTTTCTCTCTTAATTATCTATGTTTATCAGACACCTCGAGTGTTATAGTTAGTTATTGCAAGCCTTGCAGACTATAGAGGTCTGCATTTGTCTAGTTCAGGCGGTTGCGCCCGTCAACATTTCATTTTTATCCACAGATGGAAGGGATGCGTACCCTGAGACTGCCCGATGCCGCCCGAGTAGGTAAGGACTGGAGAAGACTTGTTTAGGTTGAAAAATAGATGAAAAAATCCATTTCTATATTGTTACTTGCAAAATAGTCTCAATTCATTAAGTAATTGTGATTTGGTTAGGTATTTATATACCTACATTGTGTAAATAATTCTGATGTTATTTTTTCTGCGAGAGAAGAACATTCCATAAATCTCAATGTTTTAATAGATTTTTCTGGACTCTTTAATTCTGTAAAATAACATTACTTGTAAACTATGAAGTAGCTCAATAGCTACTTTACAAAAAAAAGAAACTAAATTTCATTTTGCTAACTTAGCATGTTCTATAATGTTTTGTTGATTTTTCCAGGATGATTCTGAAAGGGCACAGCAAGCTTTCGAAATAGTAAACAGAGCTTGGAAAACCTTAGAGAATGATGATACCAGGAAACGGTGTTTGGATATTTACCAGGAGGCGAAGGAGCGAACTGAGCATATGGTAAGCCACATTTAACTTGCTGATTATTTTTCTAAAAAGTCAGTGTATATGTCACTGGGATATTGTCAAAACCGAGATATCACAATCTCACTACACTAAATTCAGTAAGATTATAATATGACGGTAAATTGTCAATCTGCTTACAATTTACGGCCCATTCTTGTATCTCCGAATAAAACCGATGAGTTCTTCTTAGAAGCATTCTGTACCTCTTTGACTGACTCAATTAAACCAGACTGAACCTTACATTGCTCGCTTCGCTCACTCATTTATTTTAATGTTATTCACTTCACTTAGTGTTATTGTAATGTCACTAGTGAGATTGTAAGCAGTTTGTTATGGTTCACAGTCTTTCAGCAGTTCACAATCTCGCAAGATCCCGTTAGATTATAGTCTAAGGGTTTTTACAATTTTACAGTAACTTATACATTATTGTATTGGCATACATAACATTAAAAAATATTGGTTTGCCAAAAATTTAGGAATCTTCAAGACGAGAGTGAATAGGCACTATATGAGCTTGTGTGTTACATCTTCGCCTGTTAAAAAAAAAAGCTTAACAGTAGTAAAAAATGATGGCTGTCAAATCTATAGAACTGTTGACAGGAAGATTTTCATTTTTTGTTTGCAGTGTAATTTAACCAAATATGATTTTATAGTAACTTCTTTCCATAACAAAATATACAGTTCTTCTGAAGTACCTGAAATATAATTAAAGAATATCCTGTATTGGGGAGTGTGCCCTGGAGCTTAACAACTTCATTCTCCATGGTATCATCGGACGTCCACCACGGCGATTCCATCCCTTTATCGTTAATGTTCCACCTATACGCACAAAGCTTATGCGGCGGCCAATAGTGCGCTTTGTTCTAGAATCTTGGGGAATCTTGGTAAGCCCGCTTCCATCTTCGGCAACATCGTCACTTACCACCAGTTGAGATATTGTCAAGGGTTTACCAATTGAGCATTAAAAAAAAAAAGGTGAGGTAGCGCAAGCAGCATGTGAATATAAGTTTTCTTCAGTTCCCTCGGGGCTGTTCTGATTAGCAGTCTGTGTCACTTCCCACCCCCTGAACTTTAAAAATACTGAGTTAATCCGTTGCTCCATTGCGACGGCGCCGGTTGCGATTGTGGAAATGAGGTTTCCCCAGTTCCCTTGGGAAATGTCGAGTTATGTTAATTAGTAGTCTATGTCACTTGCCACCCCCCTCAACCATTTCTCTGCAAAAAATGACGACAACGCCTTGCTCTATTTCGACGTGCGCGAGCATGAAAATGAGTTTTCCACAGATCCCTCGAAAACTGTCAAGTCAGGCTATGCTGATTAATAGTCTATGTCCTTTCCTACCCTCTTAACCATCTCTGTGCATAAAATCACAACAATCCATTGCTATATATTCAATAAATCAAACAATAAAAGAGTATTTTTTCAGTTCTCTCAAAAACTGCATCAGACTATGCTATTTTCACAGGATAAAAAGTAGCATATGTCCTACCCATTGACATACACTACCTGCATGCCAAATTTCATCAAGATTGGTTGAGGTGTTGAAGCATAAAAAGGTAACAAACAAACAAACACATTTTCACATTTATAATATTAGTAAGGATTTTCATATTTATAATATTTGGAAGGATATTATGACATGTAATTTATCATTATCAATAAAAATGTCTATGTACAAAGCGTTTTGCTTCATTGTTCATTTCCTGCTGGCATATGTGTTCCCCAAATCGTGTAATTTAGGTATCTTCAAGACGATAGTCAATAGGCATTTACCATCAGGTGAGGTGCAGCCAAAGGCTTTTTGCTCATTGGAAACATATTAAATGTGTAGTAGTGTATCTATGTTAGGTAAGCAGTATACATACATACATCAAATAATAAAGAACAGCACTTACGATCATATGAACAAGTTGAACACAACCAGTTTACAGCAACTCATATTAGAGTCAACTGTAGAATTTTTTTTCAGCTTACTTTTAGATAATTTAATTTATACAATGAATAAATATTATTATTTCTTACTGTTACACAGTACTTCAAGTTTCAAAGTATTTTATGTTTTTTCCAAATATTTTATTACGAGACCAAAGAAGGACAGGATTTCAGTCTGTAATTTTTTTTTGTATGTCTATGAATATTTTTTTCTCGTCATTATTGTATGAAAGTTGAGAAAAATAATCAGCACAAATTTGTAAAAATAATATATGTGTACATAAGGTGTTTTTATTAAATGTTGCCTATTTCAGTTTTTCCTACTTACTTACCCCAAAATCAGCCTGTTTTTTTTTTTAGAAATGATTGTGTTTGGAGGCATATTTCAGCCTTATTTATAATAATATCAAAAATGGAGTTTGCAGATATTTGTTTATAGTAATAGCTCTGTCATGAATTATAATTATTTTTAATCCTACTTTATTTAGTTGCTAAAACATGCGTGAAAATAATCAAAATCTAGACTGTAACCTTAACTCGGTGTTAACAGCTACCCATCGTATTTTTTTTGCATCTGTCGTATTAATCATTTTAGCTTCATTTTTCTACCTGCAATTTGACAGACAAATAAGATTTTTTCTAAGTACTTATTTTTTTTTTGTATTTTCTAGATTGAACAGAAACGCAAGAAACAAAAGAAAGAAAATCGGTTACAGGAAGGCATCCCTGAAGATGATCCCGACAAGTTTAAGCATGCCGTGTATGTTATGACTATGAAGGTAATCTTTTACATGGAATTATTATGATGTTTTTTTTTTCATTCACAATTGGTAAGCCCTTGGCATTATCTCACCTGATAGTAAGTAACAATGATGCCGAAGATGGAAGCGGGCTTACCAAGATTCCCTAACGCAATGGGGATCTGGCTATCTTATCTTCAAGCCGGAACACATCAACGCTGTTAACACTGATGTTTGGCGGCAAGACTTAGATAAGATGGTGGTAGCTAGCCAGGCGGGCTATGAAAATGCCCTACCACCAACCAAACCGATTCTAACAAAGTTGACCCCGCCGGGAATCGAACCCGCGACCTCTTGGTGTAGAGCGAATGGACTATCCTTTACGCCACGGAGGCCGTTGTTAACGAGTCTTATACCATAAAAATATTTTGGCTACGGAAAACTCGAAAGACTGAACACAGCTCGATCGCTCAGGTCACAGTATTACAATATAGCGGCTTACAGTAGTGCAACGAATGTACTTACTCAGAGCAACGGAAGGGTACTTGCGGGGCAAGGGGCGGTGGGGCACAGCCTGGTAAACTCGCGGAGAACAGGCTAGTACTGCTAGTACCTTCGCCGTGGCAGCATCGTGCGACATCAAAGGCGTTGCACTACTGTAAGCCATATCGTAATACTGTGCCCAGGTCTACATAAATGACCCTAAAAACTTAACGTGACACCTAAATGTATTAAACATTTTTAGAAGAAAATGTCGTTTTTGACAAATGATATAAAGTCCACTCGGTGCACCGACGACCTGGTAAGGGGTGCGGGGCCGCTGGATAAGGGCTGCACAGGACCAGTCCTTGTGGGAATCCTTGTTCCCACAACAGCCTTTGTCCAGCAGTGTACGTCGTTCGGCTGATATGATGATGATCTTATCGTGTGGCACAATTAACCGTGCTATCATAGGGATAGACGACGGTTGCCTGGTGTTGCACTTAGCATCACTCGCGTTTACGTGTAGGGCATTTAGATTTACACCTACGGAGGTGTGCGACGCGACCTTCATACACATCTGGAATCAGATGTGCAGGTTTCCTCACGATGTGTTCCTTCACCGTTAAACCAATCGGTAAGTATATGTACGTAAGTTTCGAAAAACTCATTGGTACATTGGGCGTCCGGATTCGAACCCGGGACCTCTGGTTTGAGGACGGAGTCGTCACCGGTAGTTGCGTTTTTGATGATGATGAAAAAGTAACTCAAATGACTAGTATTCGTTACAATCATAGAATGTACTGTGTCTGTGGTTACATTGATATGATGATGATGATGAATGTTAACTGATGATACTTTATACAACTTCAAACCGTTTCCAGTTGTTCGCGGACATGGAGCGCAAGCGGCAGAACCTCGAGACGCGCGACATGGAGGAGCGCAAGCGCAAGCGCGAGGCGGAGATCGACCAGGAGGAGCAGATGACCATGGAGAAGGAGTGGGCCAAAAACTTTGAGGTATTAGTCACTTGTGAGTTTTCATACAGCATGCGCAAGGCCACACAAAGGGCAATGGAGCGTGTTATCCTAGCAGTTTCCTTACATGCTTGGATCAGAAATGAAGATATCCATAGGAGAACTAACATAGGTCATAGGACATTTGGCATTTGTTGCAGTGCCCAGTGGCGACCGCGCACCGGAAGACGTAGCGTAGGAAGGCCTCCTACTCGGTGGACCGATGACCTGGTGAAGGTAGCAGAAACTGCTGGATGTGGGCAGCGTAGGATTGGTTGTTCTGGAAATCGTTGGGGAAGACCTTTATCCAGCAGTGGACGTCTTTTAGCTATGCTGATAATAATGTGGAGGGGTCGTAGGGAAGTTGCCTCAATTACGTAAGTTCACTGACCACAAGCACCTGGATGGGTTTGACTGTTAATCTTGACCGTTTTTAACCAACTTCAAAAAAGTAGGAGGTTTCTCAACTCGACTGTATATATATATTTTATGTGTGTTCGCGGATAACTTCGTCGTTTATGAACCGATTTTGGTGTTTTTTTTTGTTGGAAAGTAGATACCATGATAAGGAAAACCAGGGATCTGATGATGGCATCCCAGAGAAATCGAGGGGAACCTTAGTTTCCTGTTTGAAGTCGGTTTTTTTTTGTTCAAAATTATTGTGCTTTCTAAGGCACCTTAAACTGTTGTTGCTGGTTTGGTATCATGCATATACTTTCTCGCGAAAACGTAAAATCAACAGCTTGTCAAAACTACATATGTACGATAAGAGCGTCGAGCGTAATCTGCGAAATAATAACAAAAATTTCTCTCTTATCGTGTGACACAATTAGCCGTACGATCCAAGAGTAGACGGCGGTTGCCTGTTGTTGAACTTAGCATCACCCGCGGTCGCGTGTAGGGCATTTAGATTTACACCTATGGACGTGTGCAACGCGACCTACATACACATCTGGAATCAGATGTGCAGGTTTCCTCACGATGATTTCCTTCACCGTTAAAGCAATTAGTAAGTATATGTACGTAAGTTTCGAAAAACTCGTTGGTACATTGGCCGTCCAGATTTGAACCCGGGACCTCTGGTTAGGAGGACCGAGTTGTTACCGGTTGAGTCAACGACGCTTTTTAACAAAAATGAATTTAATATAAGGATATAAAAGGTTAGCAGATGGAAAAAATGTTTCATCGTATATGTTGGTCATCCTAATAGCATCCAGCGAGTCGGTAAACAAGTACACAGGCCAGCACATCAAGCTACACACTGTGGACTTTGTACCGTGCTTATGCCGAATGCTTATGGATCAGAATCGCACTACGAGTGTATAGCTTAATGTGCTGACATCTGTACAAGTTACCAAATCTTCCATTTGAGAGGAATCCCCAAACATGCAATTAACGGGTGTTTGACGGTTGGTACTACCAGTTTGTTATCAGCAGTTGACCAAGCACGACACTTGATATTAGATGCCCGAAACGATGCTTCGTTCGAAATCAAGGTGCATGGCAGTGCCCTCCGCCAAGTCGAGCAGACAAGCACGGTCGTGCACCCTTTTCTCGAAGCAACTCAGCACATTTTAGAACACATAATATATTTGTTAGTGTCTGAGGAAACTGCCTGAATTTAATACTGCATTGTTTACGTATGTAGACAGCTGTATATACCAACTCATAAGTTTCTACGTTTAACTGTTTTTAAAATATCGTTTATCGAAGCTTCGATATTTCGTCACTCGCTCACTCACTCACTAATCATAAAAAAAGGTAGACCTAAGACCTAAGACCTAATAACTTGATGTGTTCCGGCTTGAAGATAAGATAGCCAGTTCTCCATTGCGTTGGGGAATCTTGGTAAGCCCGCTTTCATCTTCGGCATCATCGTCACTTACCATCAGGTGAGATGTTGCCAAGGGCATACCAATTGTGAATAAAAAAAAGTCAGTTGGCCAGAACGGAACGGAACGAAGTAAAATGTAGTCTATTTTACTCCTCCTCCTTTCATCTGTCTCTAACTCTCCAGAAGCAATCACATCGTTAGGATTGGATTTTATATTTAGAAACGTATTGTTTTATTTTTGTTGTCAGGAGTCCCGACAAAACCGCGTGGACAGTTGGAAGACCTTCCAATCCGGCGGCAACAAGGAGAAGAAGAAGAAAAAGATCCAAGGCTTCAAGCCGCCGAAGCCTAAGCCGGAGAGTAGGTAACCGTATGCAGCACCTCGAAACACTTCTCAACTCTACTGTTAGCATAGACAATACTATTTACTTTAAATTAATTATAGTTATATGTAGCGCTGCTTTAGTATTCTGTTCAATGATATTTTACTAGCAGAATTTAGTTTTTTATGTATTTATTACTTCTTGCTATCAGTTTGTTGGCAGATAAATTATATGATTCATTATAATATGTTCTTCTGAACTGAAATACCTAAAGAATTTATACAGTGACTTCAGCTCATAACTACTTTTTACAGGAAACTTATACTCTCAATTTGAATTCGCAAAAAAAACTTTTGGACCATCCATACCAAAGAGTTTCTATATCTCCAGAGAAAGAGTCTGTGTCACGTGAATGGCTTTACGTTTAAGCATACCTTACGGATAGTTTGCTGTAGCGAGAGAGATATAGTGTAAATTTCACTGTGTAATTTTCATACAGATATCTAAAGGAGTACTTGTCTCCACTTCTGTCAAGCCCTGAAAAGACATTGCGTCTCTATAGAAATATATATATGTACTCTCTGATTCATACAAAGTTCTCAGTCATCGTCATCATATCAACTCGTATACGTCCCCACCGAGGGGCTCGAGCCTACCCTGAATTAGGGTTTCTTCACGATGTTTCCTTCAGTGTTGGCTAGTGGTAGGGCATTTTCTAAGCCCGCCTGGCTAGCTACCACCATCTTATCTAAGTGTTGCCGCCAAACATCAATGTTGACAGCATTGATGTGTTCCGACATGAAGATATAAGATAGCCAGTTCCCCATTGCGTTGGGGAATGTTGATAAGTCCGCTTGCATCTTCGGCATCATCGTCAGGTGAGATGATGTCAAGGGCTTACCAATTGTGGATAAAAAAAAACATAATAGCGTCGGATAAACGTACATATGAAAACGAAATTCGAAATCACATTGATACGTTAGCAGGATTCGAACCACGACCCTCACAATGTTCGCAGTCAGCCGATGAATAAGTCAATTTTTTTGCGAAAGGTTCTTTTTGGGGGGGTGTAGGAACGGTGTGTTCCTACTTGTCGAGAGCAAAGTCAAACTGTTATATATACTGTGATAAAGGGAGATTCTCCGCCAGGCAGGTTGTATGCCTGGTGAGATTCTCCGCCAGGCAGGTTGTATGCCTGGTGACCGGCCGTTGGTCTAACCATAGATGGTTGGCAGTGGTATATATGCTCAGTAGCAATAAAATGTTGATAGCGCGTTGTAGATGTTTGTAATCTTGGTGCTTGCGTTAAGGTTTGTACATAGTCTTCCTCCGACGACAGTGTCATCTGTGAAGGTGTGGATGTAAACTTCATATAGCTTGACGGATGGTTGTCTCTTGAGCTGTGGGATGCGTAGTTGTTAGTGGCG
The DNA here is from genome assembly GCA_947284805.1 of Coleophora flavipennella. NCBI lineage: Eukaryota > Metazoa > Arthropoda > Insecta > Lepidoptera > Coleophoridae > Coleophora > Coleophora flavipennella. Next base: position 7,767,648 of record OX369307.1, read on the forward strand.
GGTTATTGTAGATGCCGCCACAGGGGAAAGTTGTTCTATGAGCTGAAGGCCACTCTTAGATTTTTTCGGGTATTTTAGAAAAAACCCTATATTTGTAGGCTTTTTAGAAGTGAAAGCGTTAGTTTTTGTAAGATCGCTAAACTTACATGTTCTTGTATAGGTAGATATCGAACATATCTTTGGATAATTTTGCAATTTTTTTCTTCTGCCCTTGTAATTCTAATAAACGTAAGCAATAAATACATGTTTAATTTAAAAAAAAAAATAGCTTCGAGCACTGTACGTGAATTAAACACACTTACTTTATAGAACTGCAAAATCTTATCTATGACAAAGATGAGGAAATCCTGAAATCAAAGCCATAAAGATTTTACTTTAGATTTTATTCATAGACATCCTGGCTATACTCGGCTGTCTCCAATGTACCAATGTAACATAATTCTGCACGCACGTACGAAAAAAGTAGGTATCAGCAAATACGATGAGCATCCAAGAACATCTAACGTAAACAGGCGTCTAAAGAACACATTGGACTTGTAATTTAACACTCCTCATCGGAGCACTCTCCCACCATCTCTAGGGGAGGGGCCGGGACTACTGGAGGGCTCCAGTTGAAGAACAAACTTTCCGTCCATATTGTGAAGGCTACTGTGAAGATAAACCTGTAACAAACGGTAACTAACATAATACACCTTACTGAATGGCAGAAAACAAAATGGCCTCCGAAAGTGAAGCTGCTCTGACGTGGCTGAATCCGATAAGACGTGATATTGTTACCATAAAGCTCCCGCTATGAACGTCTGATTGTAGTGTCTCTGCTTCTTATTGTACCAACTGCTCCAGGCTCCACACGGCACCGGCAGCTCGTTCATATGCGCGTCGCAGCGAACTGTAGAAGTCAATTAATCAAATAGATTTTTTTTGATTATTGAAACTATTTTAACTGGTGCTTCTACCCATGAAACTGAACAACTTACCCCATGGAACCCATAGTCAAATCGCAAAAAAAATATTGGCTAACTCGATCAGCTGATCAGCCTACTTCCCATGTTCAAAAATTTTTTTGAGATTTGACTATGGGTTTCATGGGGAAAGTTGTTCAGTTTCATGGGTAGAAGCACCAGTTAAAATAGTTTCAGCTAATTTTGTCAGACCTTATATTATACAAGGTGACTTTTAATTAGTTCTTGATAACAAAAAATATGAATATACTCGTGATTACAAACAAGTTTCCCTAAAAAAACTATATGTCAAGTCAGAAAAAAAAATTGTGGTCCTCGATACATAATAAGTTATCAAATCGGCAAAAATATATGAAATATGTGGTTTTTTTTTTCATATTTGACATATAGTTTTTTTGGGAAAGTTGTTTGTAATCACGAGTACATTCATATCCTTTGCTATCAAGAACTAATTAAATGTCACCCTATATATTATAAAAGAAAGTGTAGTGCGTGCCGCTAAAACTCAGAAACGAGTCCCGGCACGATCAAGGAAGTTATATGGTGTGGTAGCCCTCTATCCCCCATCCATGAAGAAGGTTTCCGTTTTTACCTGAAGGGCGTATTCTTGAAGATATAATGACTGGAAGTTTTGCCCTCTAGATATTTCAGCCCAGAACTTTTGAGAGTATTCGAGAGCATTTCCCAACAACATCCCAGATCATTGTGGAACATTCCAGAACACTCGAATGTTGAGGAGTGTTCTGGAACAGTTTGGACCGACGACCTGGTGAAGATCGCGGGAAGCCGATGGATGCGGGCAGCGCAGGACCGGTCGTCGTGGAAATCATTGGGGGAGGCCTTTGTCCAGCAGTGGACGATTTCCGCCTGATATGATTGGACCATTCGAAAGCTTTTTGTGTGGGTGGTGCTTACTGCCTGAGCGAAGCCGGGTACCCCAGCTATGTATAAAGTGCTCGTCGTTTGTAGCTAAGAGTGGTTGGTCTACGTAAAAAAACGCAAGTTGAGTATAGGATAGCCGTTTACTACCTCACGTCTAAAGTAGGTTAAAAAAATCATTTTGCCCGCTAGTTCTTAAACACTTCCCTTAGTCATGTCATGTAATCAAATTATTGTATGGATTTCGAAATATTACTACTTTAAGTCATTAAATCATATCAGCATATGTCAACGAGGGGCTCGAGCCTACCCTAAATTTAGGCGATCGGACCTTAGTCGACCACGCGGGTACGAGGGCTGTTTGATAAGTACCCGTTTATGGCAAAAAAAACCCATTTTTTTTTATATATGCATTTATTATTCTACGTAGTCACCTTTTAACTCTATACACTTGTTCCACCTATACTCAAGCTTCAATAAACCATCCAAAAAGTATGATTTTGGAAAGTCATTAAAATAGGCCTCTGTGGCGGCAATGACTTCGTCATTTGATCCAAATCCTTTAAGACGGCGTCAAATTCATCCAATAAATTAGCATAGCACTGCCTTGTTATCGTTTTCCTCTTTTCTAAGTAGTCAATATGTATAATACCTTGCGAATCCCAAAAAACAGTCGCATTACCTTTCCAGCCGATGGGACGGTTTTTGCTTTCTTTGGAGCAGGTTCACCCGGTAAAATCCACTGCTTCGAATGCTCTTTCATTTCCGGGGTGTAGTGGTGAACCCACGTTTCGTCCACGGTTACGAAACGCCGCAGAAACTCCTTCGGGTTACGTTTGAACACGGCCAAACACTGCTCCGAAGTAGTCAGTCGGTTCCGTTTTTGCTCCTCCGTGAGTAAACGCGGCACCCACCTCGCCGATACTTTCTTCATACCCAATTTTTCTTCTAATATGTGTTGTACCCTCTCGATTGAAACGTTTACACCATCAACGATTTCTCGAAGTTTAATTCGGCGGTCGGCTAAGACGATATTTTCAATTTTCTTAACCATATCGTCTATAGTCACCTCAATTGGCCGGCCTGGGCGATCCTCATCAAAGACGGTTGTTCTCCCCCGCTTAAACTCGTTATACCAATATCTGACGGTTGTCATAGAAGGAGCACATTCATGGTAAACCGCTTGCATTCTTACTTTTATTTCATCACATGTTTTTCCTTCCAAAAACAAGAATCTAATTACAGACCGATGTTCTTTCTCCATTTTAACAATTTTAAGTTCACGCTTTCACTAAATCGCTGTCAAATGATAAAAAAACAAAAGAATGCATTTTTTTTTCTTTTTCCCGCCTCTGAAAAATGGCTTAAAAAGGTGGTATACTTATTTTCGGCCAGTGATATTAATATATTTAGTAAACGGGTACTTATCAAACAGCCTAGGTATGTTAGTACTAATATATAGTTATAGGCAATGTGTATAATCCGGCATTGTATAGAATGCCTAGGCATTATAAACATTGCCTGAAACGTTCAGGCAATGTGTATAATACGATTCATTTCATACATTGCCTAGGTATTGTATTACCCCGCAAACAAGTTGCAACTCCAAGGTTGCCAGACGTACGAGAAATCGTGAAAGGGACATCGCTCACGTATACAAATTCTGTCGCAAAAAACTGTAGGTTAGGTTAGGTCAGGTGTTCTTTTTCAGTCAACGCGCGCGAGCCGAGCGAGCGGAGCGAGCCGCCGAAGCGTCAGAAGGGACATCGCTCACGTATACAAATTTTTTTACAACTGTAATTACGTACATTACCTATGCTTCAACCGGCATTCTATACAATGCCTAGGTATTCTATACATTTCCTAGGTAAAATGTAAAATAGTTTAAACATTGAAATTCGAAAACACATTAATAGTGGCAGGATTCGAATCACGACCTCGCGGACAGGAATAGTGGCCCTTGTCATTACGCCACCGACGCTCCTATATGTATTTTTCTGAAAACTATCAGGTATAAACTACTTGCTTTTTTTTCCGTTAGATATGAAGTAATTACGAGACATTTGGCGTATGTTCTAGAAAAAAAAATGTTCAGCAGGTTCTTGCCTAGAGGAGCTGGAACTTGCCCTGCTCATAACTATTATTTGGGGTCGGCGCAACATGTTTTTCTCTTCCATTCTTCCCTATTTGCAGTCATTTCTCCATTCACTTCTTCCTTACTCATATCATCTTTCACACAGTCCATCCATCTTTTCTTTGTCCTTCCTCTGTATAACTGTTTACTAACCTGGCTTATACGAACGTTTCCCTTCTATAACTGTTTACTAACCTGGCTTATACGAACGTTTCCCCTCTATAAATGTTTACTAACCTGGGTTATATACGAACATTTCCCCTTTATAACTGTTTACTAACCTGGTTTATACGAACGTTTCCTCTCTATAACTGTTTGGACCCGCTGTACGGTTAAAATTCTTGTTCTTACGATGCTAAACATGACGAATGTTGATATATGTGTAAAAAGGATAAAATTGTATATATCAAGATAAAAATATAACTCCAAAAGGTAAAAAAATAAAAACAAGCTATAACTAAATAATGGAATAAAGTGACATTGTATTGTATGACAAGTGCATATGGTGTACCTTTTAAAGGAGTTTGTGTATTTTCTTTCAACTTCTTGATCTCGGAACAAACTTTTTTTTGGAACCCGCCAAGTGCGTGCCGGGCCATGCATAGTGTAGGGTTCCGCAGATATTACTTTGGGTGCGAATTCTAAAAGTGAAAAATTCTATTGGACCCACTTTTAATATTATAGGTACAGTATCGGCCACTTTCTGACTCGCTATTTTGTATTGTCATCTGGTTTGCATAAGTTCATATCCCGCCAAGGGATATAGTTCGTTCTCTTAATTAGCTGCGCCTTTTATATAAAATGCCGCTCGCCGCTGCCGGCTCGCGTCTAATGATTGCGTCGAAGAGGCCGCCCTGAGTTCAATCGCGGCGTCGCCGACGTTAAACCCGCACGGGGTCGCCCAATTCTTGTTCACTCTTTAATTATTAACGGAGACAACGATTCTGAACGTACTTGCTTCATCCAGCAGTGAAAGTGATTAAAATGCTAATATGAATACAAAAAAAAAAACCTGCTTAATTTTAATTTTCTTGTACAATTGTTTTATCCTTCAACACATTTCCAGAACTCCGTTCGGGTGTACTGCAGCTATTTCCCCCAACGTACTTAGAGGGTGATTGCCTGGTGTTTAGCGGAATCTGACGGTCAGTGACCACTTCTTGTTTTAACTACTTCTATGTCTAAAGTGGACGAGTTTTATAATGGTTTAAAATGATTTAAAAATAATTAAAATTTAAACGACGGGAATTCACTTAAGTACATTATGTACCTTACCCACTATGCTTTAAGGTGGTCACTCCAGTAAGTCAAAAACACACTATATGGCGCTAGTGAGTCAAAAACCACTTCCACTTTCCACTTCTAGTAATTAAGGCGAGGTATTGATTGGAACAGTTGTCTCTGCCTTTTTCTTTACGTGTAAAGAGTAAAAGAAAATAACCACACTTTTTCAATGTTTTTTCGTTTTAATCAAAACAAAAACTACATTGAAAGTATAAAAAATAATAACATTACTCATTTTGTATTATCATAAATATTTTTGTATTTTTTTTAAAATGTATATTTCCAAATATTTGTCATAACCTGAGTTGAAAGTAACGGTGTTGTATGTTTGAGATTTTTATCTATCAGGCCAAAATTGCTCAATCGTGCTCCTAATAGCTTTTGACTTTAAGGAACATCATCAACAATAAGGGCATTTTTTTTCAACCTTGGGTTTTCAGCTGATAGAGTTAGTATGGGAGAGCCAATTTTTTTTTTACGATTTGACTATGGGTTCCATGGGGAAAGTTGTTTAGTTTCATGGGTAGAAGCACCAGTTAAAATAGTTTCAGCTAATTTTGTTACACCTTATATTAAAGTTCGTTTGCTATTAGCTGCACCTTTAACGGCTTGCGTTAAACACTCCGTCAAAGGGGCCGCCCTGAGTTCAATCGCGCCGCCGACGTTGTCGGCTGACTACGGCGCCGCGATTGAATTCAGGGCGGCCCCTTGGACGGAGTGTTTGACGCGAGCCGGCAGCGGTAAGCGGCATTTAACAAAGGCGCAGTTAATTCAGCTAACGAACTTATACAGGTGATAAGATGACCGACGTATTTTAGGAGAAGAATCAAAAGACATAACTGAACAACTTTTCAAGGATTGCATTTTGACGTTATTAACTAATGATTATTTATATCTTGATTTTTCACAAATGACATTATGTTATTATTATTTTATGACTATCAGAAAGAGTGTATTTCATTTCATTTGCACCTGTTTTGAATAAATACCTACAAATCGATCATCTCATAATCCAACTTTTTTATTTTTTTTATTCACAATTGTTAAGCCCTTGGCATCATCTCACCTGATGGTAAGTGACGATGATGCCGAAGATGGAAGCGGGCTTACCAAGATTAACCAACGCAATGGGGAACTGGCTATCTTATCTTCAAGCCGGAACACATCAACGCTGTTAACACTGATGTTTGGCGGGCTATGAAAATGCCCAACCACCAGCCAAACCGTGTTTTACAAAGTTGACCCCGCCGGGAATCGAACCCGCGACCACTAGTGAATAAAAAATAAATAAAAAAAAAGTTCCACCACTACCCACCACAGTGAGGTAGCACAGGCCCCTGACTGCTCCTATACACGGTGGCTGGTAACACGCATTTAGGAGGTGAATAAGAAGACGATACATGACAACTTTCCTAAGTAACCAATGGTCAATTCCGCCTGTTCCACCTATCCCTTCCGGATTATCTCCACTAGTAGGGATACATCGCAAAAAAAAAATGAACTTCCTAGTGTGAAGCTAAAGGACTAACCATTACGCCACGGAGGCGGTTAAAGAACTCTGTATGAGAATTTCAATTTTTTTTGCGAATTAATCATTGGTACAGATGTTTTATCTCACGAGCGCGGGTTAGTCATACTTGTGTGTGTTAATGTACATGCAAATTGTCTTTGCGTGCGTAAGGTCGGGAGCTTACAATTGCGCACACAATAGACACAACTAACAATAGAGCACTCAATAGCGCGTGTCTATACGCATTACACACACAAGTATGGCTAACCCGCGCTCGTGAGATAAAACATCTGTACCTCGGGAAAGTTGTCTTGTTTCGTCATCTCATTCACCTCCTAAACGCGTCCTCTAACCAGCAGCCGTGTACAGGTACAGTCAGGGGCCTGTGCTTCTCACTGTGGAGCGTGCGTAGCGGTGGAACTTTTTTTAAAATATTTTTATTTATTATTCACTATGGGTAAGCTCTTGGCGTCATCTCACCTGATACCTCACTGTGGTGCGTAGCGGTGGAACTTTTTTTTTTTAAATTCACTATTGGTTAGCTCTTGGCGTCATTTCACCTGATGGTGACGATGATGCCGAAGATGGAAGCGGGCTTACCATTATTCCGCAACGCAATGGGGAACGGCTATCTTATCTTCAGGCCGGAACACATTGACGTTGTTAACATTGATGTTTAGCGGCAAGACTTAGATAACGATGGTGGTAGCTAGCAAGGCTGGCTTAGAAAGTGCCTTTCCACCAACCAAACCGAGTTTTACAAAGTTAAACTTCACAGAGAATCGAACCCGCGACCTCCTGATGTGAAGCTAATGGCCTTAACCATTACGCCACGCGGGCGGTTAAAACCACGCCACGGAGGTGGTTACAACCACGCCACGCAGGCGGTTAAAACCACGCCACGGAGGTGGTTACAACCACGCCACGGAGGTGGTTAAAACTGAAAACCTTAGCATTAGAAAAACTGCACTTCTTTAATTTCAATTTATTTATTTTTACTTTTAGTACTTATATACAGGGTGTAAATTTGCATTCCCGCCATATTTACAGAGGTAACTATACATCTGATGCTGAGTACGAATCAATAAAAAAATATTTTTTTTTTTTTAATTATTTTTAATGATTTCATATTTTTACTTCGTTGGCAGCACTACATTTTATCGACCGCGTACATCACTAATACCAGCGGAGCGCGGCGCGGCGGCCTGTGTCGGCATAGTTCAAACGAGTCGGTCTTCCCTTTGGCTGCGTTCAATCAGTTTAGTTGCCGCCGCGCTGCAGTGAATGACAGTCGAGTCGACTCTCGCTCAGTGACCTCTGCGCCACGCTTACGCATCGCCGTTGGCGCCGCCGCCGTGCAAACAAGCCGTTTGCGACAAGCCTGTGAAATGTTCGTGGAAATGTTTCCGAACAGTCCGAGACCGACCCGGGACATAATGCTTGTGGGGCGACGTGAAACGTTTAGTGTACACGGAAGAAATTGATAGTGTTGATGTGTTGCGTGAAAGAGTTCTGGCAGCGTTTGAAACTGTAAGTTTTTGTAAATTTGTGTATTTTTTTGTAAATAACAATAATGTGTAATGCTGATTTCAGACTTTTAACTACGCCAAAAATACTGTAAACGCACATAAAGTACTTTACACAGCTATCTCAAAGTAATAAAAGTGTAAATGCGGAAATTTAGTATTTTTGTAGGTCCTCCTAAAGTAGGAAGGGAAATCTGAAATCAGCTGACTGTGTAGTCAGCTATACGCATGAATGAATCATTGAAAGAAGGAATGAACTGTTTAGTCGAAACCGCTCGCGTCTGTCAGTTATGTTCTCGTACGGTTTGTTCCACTGCGATCTTACATAAAACTGGTTTATTCTTACATGAACTCCAAAAGAGTTTCATACCATAACTCGTAGTCCTTCAAATATCAGATTTTTTGTATATGCTGAAACAATTTGTAGTATTATAAACTACTACTTCTGTAAATATGGCGGGAATGCACATTTACACCCTGTATATTAGTACTAACATACAGTAAGGACACTCCCTGCCGCTCTCTAGATTCCGACCAACTATAACCAATCTGTATCAATCTGTGTGACGAGGGGGTCGTCACACAGATTGATACAGATTGGTTATAGTTTGGATCTCGAAAGTATAGGATTTCGCTGTGATTTTGTTTACTCCGTCATTTGTTTTTAGAAATGTCATTTCACGACCGTTGTATGCAGTGTCAGGGGTGTGCTTTGGCGGCCAGATGTGCGGCCAACCTTCAGGCTTCCGGTGAAGCGTGTTGTGGTAGTCCAGTGTGCAGAAGTTCGGGCACAGTGGACATTCCAGCAGGTGTTTCATGGTCTGGACGGGCTCGCCACAGGCACTGCTCACGATTAGGGTCCCTTTACCCCCACCTGCACAAGTTGTATCTGCAGCGGCCTATCGATAATGACCACTGCTGGTCGTGCCCAGGCGGGAGTTTTTCTTGAGGAGGAAGGAAGTCGGAAGGCGGAGAGTACCGTCCTTTCGAAAGGCTGCACTGCAGGACTGCTGGATCAACGTAGGAGGCTCCTGATGGTAAGTGACGATGTAGTCAAGGATGGTACACGCAAACTCAAATAATGTCTATTCACTCTCTACTTATATGCATCTTGGGAAGCTCCTCCTACTTCAGATATGATCCCATCTATCAGATGCCAATCCGTGAGCCGTTACAATATAACTTTAAAGAAATCAACATTTTAACCGTCGTTGCTGGCCAATTCATACTTATAAGAAAAAACATCATGTACCTACCAACCGTTCATAAGAATCTCCATTTATTCCTTAAAAACAGTGAAAGGTTCTCCTTATATATAGCATATCTCTGGTGACAGGCATAATTTCAATTTAAGAAATGTAAATAAAATAAATGTAGCTTAAGACAATGATTTAGCATCATCATATCAGCCAAAGGAAGTCCACTGCTGGAAAAAGCGCTGGTTCTGCGCTGCCAGTGCAGTAATTCCGGAGCAGTAAAGTTCAGAGTGGCGACAGTGCACCGGAAGACGTATAGGGAGGCCTCCCACTCGGTGGACCGGTTGTGTAGGTCGCGGGAAGCTGCTGGATGCGGGCAAGGATATATGGTTAAATATTTCTGCTCTAGCAAAAACCAAAACCTTAATCCGAGTCTTAGTGTGTGTAAACAAACACATACTTTTGGATATAAATGTCTTAGCAATCTAGTTAAATCTGCCATTTGATTGAAAGGCTAGCCCGTTGATTGAATGGCGACATTCAAATGAATGACTAAAGGACAACTGGCCAAGTCGTAACTATAGTGCAGTAGAACTTATTAAGTTTCATTTTTTTTAATTATCAACCAATCTGGATTTGTATGGGAGGTACCTTATTCAGATTTTTCTTTGGAATAACAGACTACTGAATACTGTAGGCCATATGTAGTTATAGTAACGTACCGAGTTTCAACAAAATCGTTTGTGCCATTTTTGAGTATAAAAATATTAAGTGATTTTTATTATGGTGGCAATCCTAAAAAATCAAGTAACGGAAAATTTGAAATAAAATAAACCCATCGGCTCTTTGACTGTATTTTCAATCAAACCTGACCGAACCTAATATCGCTCGCATCGCTCGCTCATTTACTGTTTTTTACTCAGTATTTTTTTTAAATACACAATTGATAACTACACGCTACATGCTACACGCTACGCGCTACACGCTACACACGACCTCCACTATACTAGACTGTTGTTCAATCAACGTTCGGGCTAGCTTACAATCAACCAACAAGTTAAAGGTTGAGTGACGCTTGTTTAATCAACGTTCGGCCTAGTCATTCAATTGAATATCGCCATTCAATCAAGGAGCTAGCCTTTTAATCAAATCGCAGATTTAAGCAGATGGCTGCGACATAAATATTGATTAAAACGCATCGTTTTCAAGCTATGACGATAAAGTATATTGATAAATTAAATTCCATTCGTAACATTACAAAGCCATAAAACTAACAAAAAGTATTAAAATTTACGAGTAAATCTTATTAGAACCATCGACTATAGTTGGTACCTCAACACCTAACTGATATCTTTACATTATATTTGAGTAAAATTAAAATGGATTTTTATTATGTATCATTCCAAAATGCGGTGACTGTCAGTATATGGCAGCCACTCGCAACAAGAGAGAATCCGTAGTCTTAAGAGGAGTGTATCGCTTGCGCTCTTAACAAAGTTAATTTGGTTCTTATTTAATTTATAAATCAAAGCTATTGAAAGGGGTTTGAAAGTTTTTGTATGGAGACTAGCATAGTACCAGGTCCGCCATTTTCTAAACAGAGGCGCACAAGTAAACCTGTATATTTGAAAAGTGGACATTTAGACAAACAATAAATGTCATTTAACATTTTGTACTAAAATGTCACGTTACTGAAATAATTGAACTTGTGAAAAAAAAATCTGCAATTTCATGTCCAGTTGTTTCCGAAATGTGTCATTTTAGGATCTTATGCTAAAGATCATTTTTTGTTTGTCTCTATGTCCCATATCTAAATATACAGAGGCTTCATCGTACGAGACAATTTTGAAAAAATAATAAAATGGCCCATGCCAATAATTCTCAAAACCCTTTGTAAACCCGTTCTAGATACTTAAATCAGTTGTTTGTAGTTTGTCTATTTACGGAGTTTTACGGAATTCCGTCATTTTTTAAGAAAAACTGACAAACCACAGACACAGAAATCAGTATCTAAACGTGTTTACAAAATTTTAATAACTGATCGATAAATAATCAAATAAGAACTAAAAGAGCGCGCTAGGAATACACACATCTTAAATGGAATGTCCATATTTAAACCACAAGAATTACTTAATGCAAAGATAAAATAGATGCCCTAGAAACAGAAAAGGTGCGTTGATAGTTCCCTTCGTAGATTCCTAGACCGTCTCACAGTCGTCGTCGCCCCCTCCCGACTTATCAGTGGGGGGGTCGGGCCATAGCGGAGGGGACGCATTCCAGAACAGAGCATCGGTGTACACCATGCACGCAATGGAGAAAAGAAGCCTGAAAAATAAGTATTTTTATTTTCTTTTCATTATTTTTTAAAAAGTGAAAACTTCTTTAGGCGCGGTCGGCATTTTTTGAGATAGGAAAAAACCATTTAACTTGCGACACTGTTACCGTTACCGTAACCGACCCCTTACCAGGAACACTCGCAGGGTCAAAACTTATAAAACTGTAAAGGTTTTAACTTCTGTCGGCACTCCCGGATTGGTTAGGTTAGGTTTTATTTGTAGTTAGACGCGTTGGGCATTATTGGAGTTTGCTATAAATATATGATAGTTCAAATATTTTTATTATTTATTGTGAAATTTTGCCGCCCCCTAAAAAGTGCCGCCACTGCCGCACCGATTACGCTACGCCACTTTCGAGTTCCCACAAGAAATCCGCCAAAACTTCTCTAAAAGTGCTATCATTTTGCTGGAGTGTCTAGGTTAAGTTAGTAATATAGTGCCAGTGAAAAAAAAAATCGAGCAAACCTACAGTACTCGCATATGATGTGTAACATGTGACAAAATACTTTATAAACGGACGGCAAAGATACGGCAGACTAGGCTGTATGGTCATAGGTACCTTTGCCTTTTCCGCGCTTTTAAAGCCTGAAAAAAGGACGGCAAAGATACGGCAGACTAGGCTGTATGGTCATAGATACCTTTGCCTTTTCCGCGCTTTTAAAGCCTGAAAAAACGCGACTTCCTGTTACAATGGGACACATTTCCGTCCAATTTCACGAAATCACTCCCACAAATTGCAGGAAAGCGAGAGCAAAGATGTTACACATCAAAAATAAAATTAAAAAAAATGCTGAAAGTTGTGAAAGAAAAATTACTGAAGATGTAAACTAATATGTACTACTGAAAAAAAAAAATATACAGGGTGACTGGTAAGTAGTGCAAATCCTTCTAAGGGGCTACAGATCAGTTCATTTGCAACAAATTAAATTATATAACACCTTATGCAAAAGTGACCCATTTTTGAGATATTGCAGTTTTAAGATTTTTTATAAAAAATCCCAAGTGTTATATCTAAATATCAACAAAACGAAAAAAAAAAAATTACCGTTCGTATTTTTTATTGGTTTTAACTTCGTTACATTCTAAATGATAAATTATAGTCGATATATTGTAATTTTTTTCATAAATGTGGACACAATGCTTCAAAATTTAAAAAAAACTTGTAATTTAATGAAAACATTGCATAAAAAAGCAAATATAAAACAAAAAATCTTCATTTTCACTTCTGTTGGCACTCCCAGAGTGGTTATGACAGGTTTTTTTTTAATTTGTCGACCCCAGTATAATTTAATGAGGAAATTATCTAACCAATACCCCGAATTCTGCCATCCCATTAACAATCTAACGACACCTCGCACTCCCAAACCCATCAACCCGTTTAGGGTCCAGGCTCAGCCAAAGAAGTACATACATAACACACCCGAAAAATAGCCTTTTAATAATAGCCAAATATTAAAAAGATAAAACCGCAGCGGTTAGTCCACTTGCTTCACAACGGGAGGTTGCGGGTTCGATTCGCGATACGACCTGGTTTGGTTAATGGGACCGATCACTAGCTACAGAAAACGTTCAGACCTCATGGGAAAGTATATTCATTTTGGGAAAGTGGTCATTTTGGGAAAGTATAACACCTGCTACTGAGGGAAAGTTTTGGCCTTTCTTGACTTTCGCTCGCCCTATTTTATCATGTTTATTGCACTGGCATGTACTCCCTTAAAACTTCTCTTCTGTTTGACAAGGATATTTTAGTGCGATTTCATCGTCCAGCTAGCTTATCCAATCGTCGTAACATTGCCATTAACATGTAGATGGCAAACACATAGAAACTTGGTATCATAGAGTAGTTCCTTTCACAACTCTGGCCTGTGCTGCGGCTTTAGAACAACACCACACCATCTTCTTCTGGGGGTAACTAACAGATAAAAAATCGGAGGATGGGCAGCAGCGCTCTTTACCACACTTTACACTGCGATTGCCAACTCGCCTGCCAAGATTACGGTAAACCCTCCAACTGGAGGAGGCCTATGTCCAGCAGTGGACGTTTTTTGGTTACAGTGATAATACACCTACATTAAACACTTGAGAACTTACCATCCAGCTCCTAGCACCAAGTGTTTCATCCAGCTCCTAGCACCAAGTGTTTTAACTCGCCTGCCAAGATTACGGTAAACCCTCCAACTGGAGGAGGCCTATGTCCAGCAGTGGACGTTTTTTGGTTACAGTGATAATACACCTACATTAAACACTTGAGAACTAACCATCCAGCTCCTAGCACCAAGTGTTTCATGTAGAAGGCCTGTCTGTCCTTGTAGTATATATCCCAAGGTCCGCATGGTATAGGCAGCTCGTTCATGTGGGCGTCGCAGTATGGAGCTTGTAACAAACATTAAGTAGGCATACTAAATGGGTTTATCAGCACATAGGAAGGACGAGATATGATTACCGGCACAATATGACGCAATCCGGCGATCAGAAACGAGGAGATCCGTAGGAAAACCAAAGTAACCGACATAGCTCTTATAATCGCTAAACTTAAGTGGCAGTTGAAGTATGGTCTTAGTATGGTCGTTGGGTCAGTAAAATGTTTGAGTTGCGACCGCGCACCGCACGTAGCTCGTAGAACGGATGGCTGATTGGGCAGTAAAGTTCTCAAGTGGCGACCGCGCACCGGAAAACGTAGCGTAGACAGCACCCACGCGGTGGACCGACGACCTGGTGAAGATCGCGGAAGGCCGATGGATGCGGGCAGTGCAGGACCTTTGTCCAGCAGTGGACGATTTTCGGCTGATATGATGATGACCGCACGAAGCCTCCCACTCGGTGAACCACCTGATTATGGTCGCGAGAAATCGCTGAATGCGGGCCGTGCATGAATAGTCTTGTGGAAACCCTTGGGGGAGGCCTCTGTCCAGAAGCAGACGTCGTGCACTAGAGACCACATAAATTAAGACACTTTGGACTTCGTACCGTTCTTAAGCCGTGCACGTATGGGCAAGAATCGCACTACGAGTGTCAAGCTTGATCTGTAGTCGACTGTACTGCACTTACCTGGTTTCGTCGCAAACTTCTTTTTAGGTTCCAAGAACTTTGTAATGGTTTTGCGTAGTGCTAGTACCCTCGCCTTCATATTTGTAGCAACTTAAATAACGTATACTATATTTGTTAGGGTTGCTTATTTCAGTGCACTTATTTGATCCCTATTTGAAAGTGACAATTCTTATTCTTCACCACTCTTGTCAGATAAAATTTCACTTTTAGTTTTAGAACATCATCTACAAGTTTTCTGTAAAATAAAACTTTTTGCACGTCGCTGTTTCTGAGGTTTTCTCAGTAAGTAGTTTGTATATTGTATATAATATTTGTGAAACTACTTTCAGGAGTACCTTGGTACCAACGTTCTTCTGAGAAAAGAAGGAACTTTCTATTTCTATATCTTCGGTTTTTAGGGTCCTGAAAAGGTAAAAACGGAACCATTTTAGGATCACTCCGTTCGTTTCCCACCTTACTACTAGACTTGTTGATGTTGTTTGGGTAAAGTCCGATTATTAGTTGGTATTCGGCGTTTAACCGTACACAACAAGGTCTACCCAACACTGGCTGGGTAATGTTTTTTGGGTGGTGAGCGAGCGAAGCGAGTGATATTAGGTTCGGTCAGGTTTGATTGATTTTACAGTCGAACCCCTAGGTGAAGTTTAGCCGGCTAGTCTTAAATTTAGCCGGCTAATCTTAAGTTTATGTTCACACCTACCTTTAGCCGTAACATCATCATATCAGCTCATATATACGTCCCCACCGAGGGGCTCGAGCCTACCCTGAATTAGGGCGATCGGACCTTAGTCGACCACGCGGGCCCAGTGCGGGTTGGTTGACTTCACACATAACCTGCGAATTTCTTCGCAGACTTGTGCAGGTTTCCTCACGATGTTTACCTTCACCGTCGGATAAACGTACAAATGAAATCTAAATTCGAAATCTTTATCTTCTTATCTTATCTTTGTAAGTGGGGGCTGCAGTTACAGCGACACTTCGACCCAATGGGATCTTTTGTGTCTACCCCTATAACCTTTGCACCCCAACCTAATCGAAGATGTGCTGCATTAATGCAGCAATTCCGCTGATTGGAAGGTGCTTGTAGTCCTCCGGTTTTGGGTAGCCATCACCTAGGAGGTACATACGCTTGCTAGCCAGGACATCGCAGTGACACAGTAAGTGTTCCATTGATTCTATATCTTCACCACAGGCCCTGCAGGTCGGGTCATGCGTCAGACCGATTTTTTGCAGGTGTGCGTTTGTGGCAAAGTGGCCCGTCAACGCTCCTGTTATCGCCCTGACTCGCGTCCTGCTGTTATTCCAAATGTACTTGGTTGCCCCTGTGGTGACCTCACCGATGAAGAGCTTAGAGTGTTTATGTCCATCTCTGGATAGCCATGTCAATCTGTGTCTTCCCTCGGCCTGTTCCTTTAATGCCCTTATAATAGTGCTCCTTGGTAGCCCTATCCTCGGTTCTGGACCACACATTGTTGTTTGTGATCCCATTCTAGCCAGTTTGTCTGCTTCTTCATTGCCTTCCACTCCTACGTGTCCAGGGACCCAGACCAGTTGCAGTTTGTTGTGTCGGCCCACCTTATTAAGGACCTTTACACAATTTAGCACTAGCCCGGAGTCAACCTTGAAGGAGTCAAGAGCTTTAAGAACAGCTTGGCTATCGCTGAGAATATAGATGGTTTTGTCTTTGACTTCCTTGTCTATAATCTCATGTGCACATGCAATGATAGCATAAGTCTCCGCCTGGAAGACTGTTGCATATTGCCCTAGACTAATACTCGCTGAGTAATCCTTAGCATAAACGCCTGCACCAGCACCAGACTCCATTTTCGATCCGTCTGTATACCATGTAAGAGTGTTTGGTCCTTGTTGTTTAAGTCCTTTACTCCATTCTTCCCTCGTAGGAACATAGATTTTGTATTATTTTTTGAATATGTGCACAGTCTGTATTTTGTCACATCCCATGCGCATAAGCCTTTCCATACCTGTGTCTAGTTGTAGATTGGTATGTCTGGTTTTGGGCATGTCAAAATTCCACATGCCATTTAACGATAACCTGTGTAGGGCCTTGGCCGCCTCTGTCTGAATGTGTATTTGAAGCGGCTTTAGATTTAGCAGCATTTCCATAGATGCAGTAGGTGTTGTACGAAATGCTCCGGTAATTGCCAGGCAGGCCAACCGCTGAAGTTTTGTCAGTGTTTGCCCGCACGTGCCTAACTCCGTTCTAGGCCACCACACAATGCTGCCATAAGTAATAATGGGTCTTACTATCATTGTGTATAGCCAATAAATGACTCTGGGTTTCAGGCCCCAGGTCTTTCCGTACGCAGATCTTAGCATACCAAAGATTTTTGTGGCCTTGACCATGATCCTTTCTGTGTGCAGACTCCACGTTAGTTCTTTATCCAAGGTCATGCCTAGATATTTGACGCTCGTGGACCAGTTTAGTTCTGTACCATACAGTTTGAGAGTTTGTAAACCTTGTAGGTTTCTTTTCCTTGTGAATGGTACAACCGTTGTCTTGCTAGGGTTAATCGACAGGTGATTTTCACCACAACACCTTTCAACTTTTTGCAAGGCCTTTTGCATTATTTGCGATACTATGTTCGGAAATTTGCCGCTGATTAGTATAGCTAGATCGTCAGCATAACCAATCGTGTAAAGAGGTCCGGTGTTCAGCTCCTGTAGGAGCGAGTTGACCACTAGGCTCCAAAGTGTTGGTGACAAAACACCACCTTGTGGGCATCCTTTTGTAGTGGTCGCAGTAACCTCGTCCCCCATTAGTGAAGATGTTATAATTCTCTTCCTAAGCATGATATCTATCCATTTGCATAACGTTTGGTCTATGCCATGGGAGATAGCTGCATTCTTGAAATTCGAAATCACATTGGTACGTGGCAGGTTCGAACCACGACCTCCCGGAAAGGAGGCGGCGGCCCTAGCAATTAGGCCACCGTCTCTCTTCATATGTATGTTACCTAACTACTGTCATTTTAGGTCAACTTTCTTGGTTTATTATTAAAGTTACGTTACGGCATAAGTATTCAATGCCTACAGCAAGGACTAAACTAAATTCTTTATTACAAGAAAACTATCAATCTACATTGATGAAGTTTTTACGACACCAAAAGAAATTTCGTGGACTTTTATGACAGTTCCAAAGTAATCAATAAGAAATAACATTAGAATATAACCAATTCAGCCATTGGTTAAGTACCTACTTACCTATCTATAATTTAATAGGGGAATGGGGATATTGGCACCAACTCGAGAACATATATAATTATATTCTTTATTGCACACAAATATTTGCATGAAAAACGCTTAGAAAGCGCATACACAAAGGTGGACTTATCTCTATAAGAGATCTCTTCCAACCAACCAGTCGAGTAGATTTTATCAGCCATATGGTAGAATTTGCCGTTTTACAAAACAGCGCGCCGGCTTTGAAAACGTCGGTGTTTTGTAATGCGGCTACCCAACGATAAGCCGGATTTAAATTCAGCTGAAATAAAGTATGAGCACTTCGCTTTCGTTTAAGCTAAGCGGCTTAGTAACGTGGCGCCCAAATAGAAACGGGTGCGCCGCTTTGTAAAACTACTGCGTATAAAAAAAACGGTAATTTAAAATCCAAAAAAACCCGACTGCGTTTCTTTGTAATTTGGAAATTAAAAAAAAAACTAAAACTGTTATAAAAACTGTAAATTATAGAGCAGCAGCTCATTGTACATATTTTTAAATACAAGAAAAATTGTAGCAGTCGGGACCCATTCCATGGTTCAATCCGTACACGAACTCCTGGTTGATTATTTTAAATTGTGTTTCTTTATTTTGATATACCCAGTGTCACTCTCACAGTAAATACGAATCTAACGACACCTCTCAAGCTAAAATCCATCCAGCCGTTCAGGCTGCAGAGCGTACCAAACTATTATACATACATACATACATACTCTAGAAAAACATAACCCTCCTTCTTTCGCAGTCGGGTAAAAACTCCGAATTAAACCGACTCGGACGGGTCTCCTGTTTACGGTAGAACAGGACATGCTAACCTAACCGTTTGTTTGGCCGTCCGTGCGACTCGGTTTGCTGACAATAAAGTTAAACGTTGGACGCCGCTATTCACGTCACAAAACGTCACGTAGCGCATTACATAACAGCGACGTTTTTCAATCCGGCGCGCCTACTTGTAATACGGCGTCTTATACGATATGGCTGCGACGTATATACATGTGTAACACTCATCATCATCATACTGAACAACATTTGTTTTACAAGTTTGCTGAAATCTCAAAAAAATTTCAATTCTTCGTACAAAACGATCAGCTGATTGACCAATTATGTGCATTTTTGTATGGAGCGTAGTTTTTTTTTCGAATTGATTGTGGTTCCTTGGGGAAAGTTGTTCAGTATGATGAATAGAAGCCCCAGTTAACGGGTTCTACACCTATTTTTTTACATTCTATATAAGAACATTATCAAACGACTCGCGAGTAGTGATCGCAGGTTCTTATAACCTTTTGCTAAATTTACTGCTCCATAAATCGAAGGTCGATCAGAAATGAAATATTGGACATAAATTAAGCAAAACTGCTTTGGCGGAAGGCCAACACCATCAACGGCTCACCAAATAAAATTAATTATAAAAGGTTGAACCGACAGACGGTCTTATCTCGCGCTCCTGTGAGTGCGTAGCTAGAGTTTCTTTAATTTTATTATCGCTAGAGGGAAATTCTTTGTCACATAAATGGCGCCACGTTTTCCGTACGACGATGTCCTCTTTCAAAAGTTGCTGTAGTGAGAGTGAGACAGATATACTGTAATATTAATACAGTTTGATATTCTCAGCTACGTCTTTTAATCTGTTCTTCATCGAGCCGTGAAAAGACATTGCATCTCTATAGATATTTTAACCGTATTATAGCTACTAGCTACAGAGTCAAGCCAAAGTATATAATATTAGTACTAACATACACAGTATGGACACTCCCAGCCCAGCCGCTCTCTAGATTGCGACTCACCCCCTCGTCACCCAGATTGATACAGATTGCTTAAATGCTTACAGTTTGGTTGTCGAACGTATGGGATTTCGCCGCCATTTTGTTTGTCCCGTCATTCCTTTGTTGAAATGTCATTTCTGGCCCGTTGTATGAAGTGTCCAAGGTGTGGCCAAGCCTAACTTTGGGACCTAACAAAATGAAACAACCATTGGAATTTTGAAAACAATATCAAATTTAATACATAAATAATATTTATGTATTCTACATACATGTTTGTTTTTCGTCTATATTATTTACATTAAAACACATATTTTCCTAATTACCACGTAGGTATTTATATCATTCATAATAATAATCTGTAAAATTATAATCAAAACAAGCCAATTAAACAACAATTAAAAAATAATTTTGCGTCTAAATTACGATGCAAATACAAAATTTTTAAACACTTTACAGTAAGGTACTTATGTTAAGTACCTATTTTCAGGTTAATTTAACTTATCCCTTTGCCTATTTCATCAACACACAACGCAACGGATTGTGGCCTACTTAATGTTAACTATTAATAATAAAATAAAAAAATATTTATCTATCATCATAAATCATAACATACTATAAGCTACACATCACCGAACACTCTTTTAGAGACAAACAGGTGACTATTCGCTGAAAACCGGAAATGGTAGGTGCTACTGTAAAATATTCACACACTCACTGTCACTTCCGTTACGGGTTGCGACGTAAAAATTGTTACAAATTAGTGTACAGGGTATTAAGATAATCAAATGTGAAATTTAACTACCTAAGAAAGAAGACACTTAGGCACCTCTAAATTCGGTTAAAAAGAGTTTCAAGACTATTATACTGCAAATCGACTGATTTCTGACAATTAGGATGTAAATAAAAAAATGGATCTGATTGTCCAAGTCCCTTGGGGAAGTTTTTGTGTGAATAAAATCTACCAGTTTTCCGCTGTTCATCGAATAAAAAGTCCACAAATCTTGCCATACGTTTAAATTTGGTTTTTCTGTTAAGCATTCATGGACTTTTTCGCAATACGATTTGGGTAGTTTTGTTAAGCATTAATGGACTTTTTCGCAATACGTTTTAATTTGGGTAATTCTGTTAAGCATTGATGGACTTTCTTCTTTCATAGTTTTCGTCATCTCCTTTTCTTAATTATATACATATTTTTAAAAATTCAATGTCTTTTGATGTACGTTTTTTCAGGGTCTGTTGAGATATTTTTGCGGTTCAAAGCAAAAAAATTTGAAGACATTCATAAAAAAAAAAAAATTCACACATTAAACTTTGTACATCTAATCATAAGCTTCTGTTACAAACAGCGCTACCTACTATCTAAATTGGAGTTTTGTGTTTCGAATTACTACTAGCTCTTATAGTTTTTAAATCTGTCCTTATTTAATTGACCATGGACTGACACAGAAACATGATTGTACCGACTCGTTGGCTCAGTGGTTAGTGCTCTTGACCACTGATCCGAGGGTTGTGGGTTCGATCCCCACCCAGGGCAAAAATTTGTGTGATGAGCAGATTTGTTTGCTCTGTGTCTGGGTGTTAAATATCTATATATGTAAGTATTTAAACGTATATAGGTATGTATATATCAGTCTCTGGTTCCCATAACACAGGGAATCCTACTTTGGGGCCAGATGACCATGTGTGATTTGTCCCAGAATATTTATTTTATTTATTTATGTATATTTGAACTATTAACAAGATCTTATTTTACTATATAAAAACACACATGCAACTCAAAAATTAGAAATCATTGTTTTGATTTGAATTATCTGACCAATTTATTGAAAACGTTTGTAAAGAAAAGTTGAAGAGAGTGTTTTACAGATGGTTCACTCTTAAAATGCACTTGTAGGAGACAGTTAGGCTGCCCCATTTTAAAACACAGTAACTGGAAAAATTTTATACCTGTTTTTTTTTTGCTATTATTGCATTTTTCATTACTTTTATGTATGACTTAATTTCAAGTATTTTTTCTTTCAAATATTTTTAGGCAGTAATTTCTGTTCATAAATCATTTTTTTTATCAATTTGGCGTGCTATTTTTTTTTATAAGGCAAATTTAAAAAAATCTGAGAATTGTCAGTTACTGTGTTTTGAGATTAGGCATCCAAGTTGTTAGACCCGTATTTGAACCCTGTATGGCCAACCTAACAATACTGGTTATACCATGTAAATTCTCACAGTGAACGACTAGTGATCACTTTTCCGAGCGTAATCAATTAATCAATCATTAATCAATCAAGCTCTGTTTAGCTAAGGTCTGTCCGAAACAACAAAACGCAGAATGTAAACAAACCAGATTTTTTTTGTTCACAACCCACAACGTCCCCACGGCTGGGGCACGGCTCTCTTCACGAAACTCGAGAATTAACTTTACGTCTCATTTTTTAGAGTTTTTACTGTTCGTTATGCAAACTCCGTCTATCACTTCGATAGTACGGTTAATTGTGCCACACGATACAAGAGAGAGAGAGAGAGAGAGAGAGAGAGAGAGAGTGAAAATTACACTTTACATGAAGGTGTATTTTCGTAACATTTATCGAAACCAATTAAATACTAGAAATTTCACAATACATT
The DNA here is from genome assembly GCA_947284805.1 of Coleophora flavipennella. Lineage (NCBI taxonomy): Eukaryota > Metazoa > Arthropoda > Insecta > Lepidoptera > Coleophoridae > Coleophora > Coleophora flavipennella. The sequence continues at coordinate 7,790,142 of OX369307.1, forward strand.
AGGGAGGTACTGCCATCATCATCATTATCATATCAGCCGAAAATCGTCCACTTCTGGACAAAGACCTCCCCCAAGGATTTCTACGACGACCGGTCCTGCGCTGCCCTCATCCAGCGGCTTCCCGCGATCTTCACCAGGTCGTCGGGCACATAGCTCGTAGAACGGATGGCCGATGGGGCAGTAGTTCTCGAGTGGCGACCGCGGACCGGAAAACGTAGCATAGGAAGGCCTCCCACGCGGTGGACCGACGACCTGGTGGAGGTAGTGTTAAACCAAAAAAAAATTTAAAAGGTTTGTTTACATTTTGCGTTTTATTGATGGTACAAGGTATAGGTGCCTACTTAAAAAATATGTTTGACAACCAAGTTTGTACCTCACCTTAACACTCATTATAGTTACTACTATTTACTTCATCATCTAACTAAACAATACACTTACAATTGCATTTAATAAATGTCTGTTGTGTATGTATGCTATTTTACATATTTGGCAAATGGTTAACTAAAGTATTCCCCTATCACCTGCTGTTAGTGTGTAGATGTTAAACATCTTTCGCCAATCTTACACTCGGGGTAATATTTTAATAATTAGTGGTCGTTTAATAACTGAGGTTACAGAGGAACTTACGACTCTTATGGCGACGCATTTGAAAACTTTGGTCGCAGGGATCTTGATTTTTCTGAGCAATTAAGTACAAAACATATGGAAGTGATATTTTATTACCTGATTCTTCATTTCTATGACTTTATTTTCTCATTTGCAGAAACACGATTCATTAACTTTTATAACAGAATAAAATATACCTATCAAAGAAAAAACAGGTTTCTTTGATAGGTATATTTTATTCTGTTATAAAAGTTAATGAAAACAGATATTTGCATTGTACAGGCAAACCAGACCGATTCCAACCTCAAAATTTTCTTAGTCCATTAGTCTAACTAAACACACATTTTAATATGCCAGTTGGATTTTTAAAAATTAATTGTAGTTTTTAATTGAAACGAAAAAACGTTGAAAAAGTGCAAGAGTGGTTTTTTTCTTTACTCTTTATACGTAAAGAAATAGACAGAGACAACTGCGGCTGCCCAATTTAAAAACACAGTAACTGACAATTCTTAGTTTTTTTTAATTTGCCTTATTAAAAAAAATGTGTGCGCCAAATTAATTAAAAAAATTGATTTATGAACAGAAAATACTGCAATAGAAATATTTGGAAAAAAAAATACTTGAAATTAAGTCCTAAAAGTAATGAAAAATGCAATGATACCAAAAAAAATTATATTAGATTTTTTTTTGATATTGCATTTTGCAGTTACTGTGTTTTTTTTAACACTGTTTTTTTTATTTTAATGGAGCAACAGTTACTGTTCCAATCAATGACTCGCCTTAACAAAATCGTAAGCTCGGTTGTTCCACGCTCGGCTTGCCAAACTGGTTTGGTCACGAGGAAACTTTATTCCTCGTTGGCTAAAACTACAAAAAAACAAGTTCTGTACAACAAAATCTAAAGCATAAACAGTGAACCTTTTTCAAACTTCATAAGAGATCACTGAAGGTCAGACGTAAGCCCACAAAAAAGATAACCACAAAAAAAAATTAAACAGCACACCTTGTTATCGATGTAAGACATGAATATTGATTCCTTATCAAAATACAGGCGGATTAAAATATAAGGAAACATTGTATAAATTGTAAAGTTTGACCAACCAGTATGGCCACGAGAAGAAACGGTAAGCTCTTATATTATTAATTACCACAATCAAAAACTGCAAAATTCAACTTCAAATGTTAATATGTAATAGTGTGTCTCTAGTTGGTGAGATTGTTAACAAATAAGTACTGTATCGATGCTTTTTGCTCATAATTCGCTATGGAAATAGCTAAAATTTCTAAAAATAGTGTTGTCACTAAATAAAACCTAGTGACTAAGTTTTTCTTAGTAATCTTAAAAATTAACTAATCTTTTTTTTAAAAGTAAATTAGTTCATTTGAAAATGTAAAGCGTGCAACTTCATGTTTTTGAAGTGAAAACTTCTTTAAATGTTGGGCATTTTTTAGGATGGGAAAACCATTGAACTCGCGGCACTGTTACCGTTACTGTAACCGACACCTCTGCAAGTTTTAACTTTTGTCGGCACTCCCGGCGTGACTTTTGTGTTTTTATTACGTGTATAAGTTTCATGAAAATTGGTCTATTCATTTTTATGAAATTTGAACTTGTACGGAAATTATTTCCTAATATGCGACCTTATTTAAATTAAATGCAAATTCACAATTTTACTAGTCGATCACCTATAAAATGATGTGGTACTGCATATTACGTTTGACATCCGTTTTCTCTCTTATTTTCTTGACATTAGAGGCGTAATAGCTCTTAGGAAATCGGGATTACATGTACTTTGATAAGTTTTGCATTGATTTTCAAACTAAAAATTCGATTACTTAGGTATTATTTTATTTGCATTATAATGTTGTACTTATAGCACCAATGTTAGCTGCGACTGCATCCTATAAAATAAGTAAATAACAAACGTTCGTAAGTTTTTTGTACTAAAACATTTTGACAATGAAAAGAAAGCTAGTGCGCCTGCTGTCCTGGAAAAACCAAAAATGTAGGTACAGTCCCACAAACTTATCTGACCCGGTGGCGAAAAATTGAACTAAAGATGCCACCTTGATTACGTCAGTTCACCGCAACCGACAGCGACGCTGTGATCGAAATAGATATCTTTGTAGGGCTGTACAAAAATTAGAATAAAATTACAAACACAATGTTGGTAATGAATTGAACGCCAAAGTACACAGAGGCCAGCCGGCCAGCACATCAAGCTAGACACTTTGGACATTGTACCGTTCTTATGTCGTTTACTTATGGATCAGAATCGCACTACGAGTGTCTAGCTTGATGTGCTGGCCTCTGTACAAGAATTGACCTTTTTTAAAATGTATGTATACTTTTTACTAAAGTGATTGAACACTTATTGGCTAAATCTATAACAAATACATATTCCTAGTCCACTGAGGTGATCAGATCACAGTATGAACTCATTCTATCTGGGATATCGTAAATTAAATTTGTATCTATGAATAGTTTTAAAAACTGTACATGAGTGACGCAATGCATTATAAGAATTAATATTCGGGACTAGACGCTTGACTATTAAATTACTTCTTGTGCGTTACGGTATAACGGTTTAATTAAAACTAACTCAAAGTTAATTTATTCGAATAGGCTGTTTGGCGTTCGCTGTGAACAACTTTCAATGGATTAAAAGGAAGCAGTTATCAAAGTAGGTAAATAATTATTACAGTTATATTGAAAATTAGGTATGTGTCGCAATAAAAACTTCCGATTCGAAAACGATAGTCGTAAAATATTTACTGTTTCTTTTTTTTAAAAAAATGGTGTAGGACTCGTTGACTGGGGGGTCTACTCATCATACTGAACAACTTTCCCCAAGGAACCCATAGCCAATACTCAAAAAAAATTGGCAATGCACAAAATTTGTCTATCAGCTGATCGATTTGTATGAAGAGCAAAAGATTTTATGGGGTTTTCAGCAGAGTCGTAGAATACAAGTTGTTCAGTATAATAAGTAGAAGCCCCAGTTAACGGGATCTAAACCAATTTTGTTACACCCTGTATACTGTATAAGTGTAGCAAAAAATAATTTACAAGCCGTTAACTTCTTTTTTTATAGAAACATTTGACCTGTCGAAGACTCAAGAGTCGCAATAGCTTGCTTACTGCGCACTGACAGTATTGATGCAGCTTCCGCCCAAGAAAGATGCGATGGCTGGCCTGCTAAATGCACGGCCAGTTTGTTCCGATATCGGAGTGCCTCTCCCTAGGACACGAATTAGCGAGGGAGTCCGGCCTGGAATTCGATTAAGAGACTCCGCACTCAAGTCGGCCGAAGCAGACAATCAGCTTAGATAGGCGTTCACGGACGGGTCGGACCTACGGGTGAAGGTGTGGTGCTCCACAAGCAATTGCCCATCTGATTGCATGTCCAATGGGCCCTGCACCTGCAACACCTGCACTCGGCAGGAGCTGATGGACGCCGCCGTTAGCGCCGCATACTGGGCAGGAGAGATATGACTTGCCGTGGACGCGAAAGATTCCCCCTCTATCTTGCAAAATAATTCAGCAAACGTAACGCTTTGGGTCAAAAAGTCCTTATATATTTTCATTCCGTATGTATAAAAATTTATACAAAATTAGTGTAGGTCCCTTTCACTAGGGTTTCTACTCATCATACTGAACAACTTTTGTTCTACGACTTTACTGAAATCGCAAAAAAAAGGTTCACATTTCATACAAATCGATCAGCTGACTGACCAATTTTGTATATTTTTGTATGAAGATGTAAAAATTGGTGTCAATTTTTTTTGAGAATTGACTACGATTTCCTTGGAGAAAGTTGTTCGGTATGATGTGTAGAGCCTCCAGTTAACGGGTCCTTCACCAATTTTGTTACACCCTGTATAGGGTCAATCGTGCGCCGAAAGATTTCGTAAAAAAATTATGTGCATATATTGTCACTATGCCGAAAAGGATATTAACCTATCAGTTTAAACTTTATCTAAAAAATATGGTATTTTTAATTTCATCGAAATCTGAAATTAAAAATCTGAAATTAAAAACTTCATCGAAAAACTGGAAGTTTTTTAAAAATAATTGTACTAATGTGTATGTAAGTATATAAAGTAACGTTCCATGACAAAAAGGGCAAAAAATAATAATAAAAAACAGTTGTAACAAATAGTCCAATGACATTATGTTGACTCCCTGTCTGTTACGCCATTGCTGCCAACATAACATTACGTCATAGGAACTATTTGTTGAAAGGGTCTCTGCTAGCCTTAAAAGTGTTAAGCAATATCGTTTGCTTTCAAAGTAAGTGGCTCTTCAGAGGTGATTTTGGGAAGTAGGTACAGTCGTCGACATTAAACATTAAATAGTATGAAAAATAACACGTATGCATAGACGTATTTAGAACTTTGAAACCAAATACTCTTGTCAAAGGCATTCATGACATTCAATGATTGTAGTGTATAACTTTTCGTGTCATTTTGTTTTCATGTTCTAATGACATAATCTGGTTTATTTCAAGGATTAAATTTCGACGTTATTATCTAATGATTGTTTATTTCTTGATTTTTAACAAATGACATTATGTTTATTATTACTTTATGACTATCAGAAAGAGTGTCATTTGCATCCATGTTGAATAAATACCTTGAATCTTGAAATGAAATACTAGTATTGTTAAAAAAAAAAGTAATGCCATTGTTGTTCTATCATTTACCCGTAATAGTCTTACTAAGTCTTACATTTCGTAGAGGTCGGCTGCTATGGCACAAAGTGTACAGGTTGCTTGAGTGTCGATTTAAATTTACCCTACCTATTAAAAAAAAACTACACTATCGTCGAAGAAATGTGATAACATAATAGGCACACAACATTACAAAAATATACCCGTTTGGTATCCTTTGTAGATATTGCACTTACTTGTAATAAAAGCTCAACTCTCAAAAAATGTGGTTATGGCAAACCCTATGTGTGTAAGCAGGACAGACATTAATTTCTACTTACTTATATTTTAAAAAATATTGACTTTCGTTTTGTTTTTAGGCAACTTTTTTATCCTACATTTCTTATCTATCTGGGGGCTCATATTCCGTTAGTGTCCACCGCAATCGTTAACACAATCGCAGATCCCTCCATGAATCGAAGAATTTTTTATAAAATTTAAATGGTTTGCGATCGCAATAATCCTCTACAGTGATGAGAAAATGGCAGCAAAAATTGTCAATAATCCGTAAAAATATTTAAAGTTATGGTATATTTTGTTTAAACCTTTGTGATACCGTAGATATGAACAGTACTTTACTATTTTTTACAATATTTCGTGTCTGTTTTTTTTAAATCTGTTCCACTGTTCTTCACCTAAAAAGAGCGTTGGGCACAGTGGTGCAGGAAGGTCGCTGCATCCTTAAAGCTTAATTAATTCGGGCTAAAATTGATTGCGCGTGTCTAACGGCCTCTGCTCTTTTTACGTAACGCGCGGTACACCAAAAAATATAAATTCTTAAAATACAAAAAAAAGTTAATGTTCATGTCTAATACGTTATCAAACAATGTAATTGAACTAAATATATTTAGTTACTGTGTACCGTAACAAGACTTTTACGTATTATTCATATTCAGACGAAATTTTCTCATTGTTAGTGAAAATCCATAACGACTGCAGTGGACCTTACGGACTCCAGCGCGCGCCTGGTTTAATTCTGAAGCTCGGACTATAAGCATCCGTAATCTTTAGAGAAATCCAAGTTCGGCATGCTATCGACTCGACTACATGCGGTGTGTTCTGATCCGGATATGAATGTATACAGTCAGACGCTAGCAAAGAATAAAGACTATTTACTAACGTAAAATAAATTTCACTCCGCAAAATCATTTAAATAAATGGCGACTCTTGCTACGACACAACAAAGTGCAATTCAGGTTCGCACAGCGCTAATTACCTACAGTTGTATTCACTTAAGGTTGCCTCTCTTTCTATCGCGTAACTCTTTTGCCTCCTGCAGGAGCCCGCTCGGCGTAGGTACATTTTCATGCCTACAGAGCGGAGTGCGACAGGCCTGCCGCTAGCACTTGCGTTGAATAAGTAAGCGTTCGCAAAGAAGTTGTTTTCCGTGTCGTGTGATCAATTTCATAGGTACAACTACTTACACACGTTATTGTAAGGCCCCGCCCACTTGTTCCGAAAAATAGCGGACCGTCCGGAGATACACGAGCCGGATCCGAATGAGTCCCAGTGAATTTTGGGATCGCATGACGTAGTCGATGCAGGAAAACTTCTCGTTATATGATTGCTTAAGCGACGGATTTAATTTGGGTCCGAGAAATTCCAGATGATTATAGTCCGAGCTTTAATTAAATTAATTAACAAAACAAAAAATAAATGTTTAAAACATTTTGAGGTGAGTGGAGAGAGGGTGTTTACACGGGCATGTCTTAACCAAGCTACCTAATTATATAGCGGAGTTCCTCTTCCGGAAGTTCAGCGTAGTCTATATAGTCAGACACTAAAGCGAGGTCACACGTGCTCCATAACTGTCGAACGAACTGTACCAAACTCCGATAGGAAGGATCTAATTTAATAGACTCCATAAAATGCAGTTAATTGTATTAGGGAACTAAACGTATGCTAAACAGGAAAATATGTAGGTATGTATGTGGGTATTGGATTGAGGTATAATAATAGATACAAGGTGAGTTTTTAACGGCGGATAAGAACACAGACACGTTGTGAAACTTCTGTTCTACTAGTTTATAATAAACTTTTTTTTTTACTCCATTCATACAAATGTCATCGATATATCAATAAATTTGTATGGAAAGTCTAAAAAACATTGACTTTTATTTATATTGGTCGTGTTCGTATCCGCTATTAAAAACCCACCTTACTACCGAAAGAATAGCCGTAATACTTTCAAAACGAATTTTCAGTAAATATATGTTTGACTCCGCAGCTTGGGTTCGACGTAAGGGCATGCCCTTAAAAATGCCTACATCAAAACTCTAAATCGATGTTTTTCAATACATCGATTCATTAAAATCGATGTTAACGATAGCTTTTAGCTTACATCATTTTATGGTGTGACAGAGCTGTTATTAAAGAGAATATTATATGATACTAGGTTTTTCCAGCGGCTTCGCTCGCGTAAACATAGTTTCTATGACTGTCTCCGAGGGTGTCGCCGAGCCGCTCGTGGAAAAAAGTAGCCTATAGGTCTTAATCTGTCTACCTACTAAATTTCATCCAGGTACCTTTAGTAGTTTTTGCGTGAAAGAGTAACAAACATCCATACATACAAACTTTCGCGTTTATAATATTAGTAGGATTTCGGTAGTTGCCTACTAGTTATTTTACTTACTTTTGTAAATGCTATCTTAATAAGTTAAGTTTTTGTAAAATTTCCAGCATTACCTATTTAGTGTGTTAGTATTTCTTTTTTTTATTTGAACTACGGAATTAAATCGTATAACTTCGACGCACAGATCTTCGACGCACGCTAGCGAGACAACATCCGCTCTGCTTTCGCTAGGCTCGCGACAAAACGATAAAAGAGTATTCATCGTAGTAACGTTCTGTCGTACAAGCGTGAGCCCGTGGGCGTTGTCGACCTAGCATGCGTCGAACTATTGAGCTTCAAACTTTTGTACGTCGAACTTTTGTGCGTCGAACCCAAGTTCCGATGTCTTAAATACTTTACCACTAAATATATATATAGGTACAAAAATTAAAGAGTTCCAAAACGAAATATCAAGAAAGTTTAATAAGGGCTTTTGCTATAGAAACCCAAATATTACATTTTCCGGAGTGACAACTCAAAAAATGTAGATGGTACATGCTCGTTCAACAGTTATTCAAAATTACCACTAACTTATTCATATAAAACGTCCGAAAAATCACTCTTTACGCCTTATTTTCTCGATGCACTTCGATCGTCAATTCCAGCCAATCAAATTTTTGAACACTTATTTCAGTCTCAATTGCTAATAACTGGTTTTCCTTTGTGATGCTCTTGGTTGCTGGGTTTACTACACCACAGTGTAGAGTAGACAGTGCAGTCACAATATGTAAAGACTACGCAGCTACGACGCGAAGCGACGCCATCGCCAGTTTTCGACAGTTTGAGAACCTGCAAGGAAGAAAAGTTGCTAACATTAAACGTGGAAACCTCAACTTTCCATATAGTATGCTATACAGGGTGTAACAAAATTGGTGTAGGTCCCGTTAACTGGGGCTACTACTCATCATACTGAACCACTTTTCCGAAAAGACCCTTATTTAATTCACAAAAAAAATATATTTTCATAAAAATCGATCAACTAATTGACTAATTTTGTGCAGTTTTGCTCCAAATTCGTTTTTTTTTGTGAAGGTACAGATTAACAGACAAACGGTTTTTTAGTGAAGTGGATATCCTTGAGGAAAGTTGTTCAGCTTACTTTTGTTTTTATTTTTTGTTGTTGTCTAGTTTAGTCTTTACTTTGTTTTTGTTTTTGCATGCTATCATTTTTATGGCTGAGTTTGGCGTGTCGATTAAAATGTTTTTCATCGTATCAGCTCATATACGTCCCCACCGAGGGGCTCGAGCCTACCCTGAATTAGGGTGATCGGGCCTTAGTCGACCATGCGGGCCCAGTGCGTGTTGGTCGACTTCACAAACAACCTTCGAATTTCTTCGAAGGCGTGTGCAGGATTCCTCACGAAGAGCGTCGGATAAACGTACATATGAAATCTAAATTCGAAATCAAATTGGTACGTGGCAGGATTCGAACTACGACGTCCCGGAAAGGAGGCGGCGGCCCTAGCCGTTACGCCACCGACTCTCTAAAATGTTTGTAACACCTAATATTAAGCAATCAACTCAAAGGCAAATAAACGAATTCTGATTCAGTATCATGAGTACAAGCCGCACTTAACGGCTCCTACAGCAATTTCCTTACACCCTGTGTATATAACATCATAAGAGATTAACTTCTTATAACTCTACAGTTGGCTTTTAATCCAACGAAAAGCGGCAAACTATGCCGACTTTACTCATGATATACTGTACAACTTCCTACAAGGAACCCATACAATCAGAACAAAAAAGTTGACTTAATTCAAAAATATCAAATCAACTGATCATTTATCGACAACTAGCTGTTTCCCGCGGCTTCAACCGCGTGGGCAACGTTTCTATGACTCTTCGAGGATGCGTGTGTATATAACATCATAAGAGATTAACTTCTTATAACTCTACAGTTGGCTTTTAATCCAATGAAAAGCGGCAAACTATGCCGACTTTACTCATGATATATATATACTGTACAACTTCCCACAAGGAACCCATACAATCGGAACAAAAAAAATGACTTATTTCAAAAATATCAAATCAACTGATCATTTATTGACAACTAGCTGTTTCCCGCGGCTTCACCCGCGTGGGCAACGTTTCTATGACTCTTCGAGGATGCGTGTGTATATAACATCATAAGAGATTAACTTCTTATAACTCTACAGTTGGCTTTTAATCCAATGAAAAGCGGCAAACTATGCCGACTTTACTCATGATATATATATACTGTACAACTTCCCACAAGGAACCCATACAATCGGAACAAAAAAAATGACTTATTTCAAAAATATCAAATCAACTGATCATTTATTGACAACTAGCTGTTTCCCGCGGCTTCACCCGCGTGGGCAACGTTTCTATGACTCTTCGAGGATGCGTGTGTATATAACTTCATAAGAGATTAACTTCTTATAACTCTACAGTTGGCTTTTAATCCAATGAAAAGCGGCAAACTATGCCGACTTTACTCATGATATATATATACTGTACAACTTCCCACAAGGAACCCATACAATCGGAACAAAAAAAATGACTTATTTCAAAAATATCAAATCAACTGATCATTTATTGACAACTAGCTGTTTCCCGCGGCTTCACCCGCGTGGGCAACGTTTCTATGACTCTTCGAGGATGCGTGTGTATATAACATCATAAGAGATTAACTTCTTATAACTCTACAGTTGGCTTTTAATCCAATGAAAAGCGGCAAACTATGCCGACTTTACTCATGATATATATATACTGTACAACTTCCCACAAGGAACCCATACAATCGGAACAAAAAAAATGACTTATTTCAAAAATATCAAATCAACTGATCATTTATTGACAACTAGCTGTTTCCCGCGGCTTCACCCGCGTGGGCAACGTTTCTATGACTCTTCGAGGATGCGTGTGTATATAACATCATAAGAGATTAACTTCTTATAACTCTACAGTTGGCTTTTAATCCAATGAAAAGCGGCAAACTATGCCGACTTTACTCATGATATATATATACTGTACAACTTCCCACAAGGAACCCATACAATCGGAACAAAAAAAATGACTTATTTCAAAAATATCAAATCAACTGATCATTTATTGACAACTAGCTGTTTCCCGCGGCTTCACCCGCGTGGGCAACGTTTCTATGACTCTTCGAGGATGCGTGTGTATATAACATCATAAGAGATTAACTTCTTATAACTCTACAGTTGGCTTTTAATCCAACGAAAAGCGGCAAACTATACCGACTTTACTCATGATATATATATATATATACTAGCTGTCCCGGCGAACTTCGTACCGCCTAACATTACATTACACTACCCTACCCTACACTACACTACCCTACCCTACTACATACACTACACTACACTACACTACACTACCCTACCCTACCCTACACTACACTACCCTACACTACACTACCCTACCCTACACTACCCTACCCTCACTACCCTACCCTACACTACCCTACCCTACCCTACACTACACTACACTACCCTACCCTACCCTACCCTACCCTACCCTACCCTACATAAGAACCTTCTCCTGACAATAACGAACTCGACAAAAAAAGAATTAGCGAAATCGGTCCAGCCGTTTAGGAGGAGTTCAATGACTAACACACGGACAGAAGATTTATATGGAATAAAATCTTTTTGTACCTATCTCTATAAATACAAACAGCTGTGTCTTAAATAAAAATGTTTTTGCATTTTATAAATAAAAATACAAACAGCTGTGTCTTAAATAAAAATGTTTTTGCATTTTATAAATAAAAAAAAATCAAATCTTTTTTGTCATATTTACAGTTTATGAAAAGAGTTTTATTATTCTCCGAAAATGATCAAATCTTCTTATATGTTTGTTTTGACAACCGATATTGTTGCCATGGCAACCGAGCGTGAAGTTTTTTTCTTCGTTACGGAATTTCTGGATTCTTAATTAAAATTGCGACTATAATTTGAGATTTAAACTATCCTATCTCTCAAGTTGGATCGAACTGCACATGGTGTGCGAATTTTATTATAATCGGTTAAGTGGTTTAGGAGTCCATTGGGGACAAACATTGTGACACGAGATTTATATATATTAAGATAAGATATACTGTACAACTTCCCACAAGGAACCCATACAATCGGAACAAAAAAGTTGACTTAATTCAAAAATATCAAATCAACTGATCATTTATTGACAACTAGCTGTTTCCCGCGGCTTCACCCGCGTGGGCAACGTTTCTATGACTCTTCGAGGATGCGTGTGTATATAACATCATAAGAGATTAACTTCTTATAACTCTACAGTTGGCTTTTAATCCAACGAAAAGCGGCAAACTATACCGACTTTACTCATGATATATATATACTGTACAACTTCCCTCTAGGAACCCATACAATCGGAACAAAAAAGTTGACTTAATTCAAAAATATCAAATCAACTGATCATTTATTGACAATTAATAGCGAAAGTAATTTTTGCTCCGACTGTATGATAATAATGTCCTCCACGACGTATCTGCCGACGTCGACAACTTAGCTCCAACTTAGCTCCAACTCCATGAGTTTTATAGTGTGAATGCAACACAGATATGAGATAATACATGTTGGTATCTTTACTCAAAAGCGTCGGTGGCTCAACCGGTAACGACTCGGTCCATCTAACCAGTGGTACCGGGTTCAAATCTGGACGGCCAATGTACCAATGAGTTTTTCAAAAACTTACGTACATACTTACCGATTGCTGAAGGAAAACATCGTGAGGAAACCTGCACACGCCTGCGAAGAAACTCGAAGGTTGTGTGTGAAGTCGACCAACCCGCACTGGGCCCGCGTGGTCGACTAAGGCCTAATCGCCCTGATTCAGGGTAGGCTCGAGCCCCTCGGTGGGGACGTATATGAGCTGTAATGATGATCTTTACTCAAACATGCTATGTAATATTCGTCTTACATTCTAAGAAAGAAGACAGGAAATACGTGAATTCAAAAACTTCTTCCTATGCAATTTAATTGCTGGAGAGTAGTATTTTTTTAACACGCTTATATTAGCTTTACCTGACTCCTTTGCACTCGATTTTGAGCCACTTTAAACGGACAGATTTAATTCAAACTTTGTACATTTATCAAGAATCAGTGACAATACTATAATATCGTAAATTTATCTCATTCTCCTGAACTAAAAACTAAAAATAGATATATTAAAACAAACAAAAAACACGCTTTAAAAGCACATCAAACTAAAAAGTGAAAAATAATTCTTAATATAAGCTGAAAACAAAAAATACTAGTATTATTGTGAAAAAAGCGTGGGTTGCTCGCTACGAAGAACGTTGCTCGATATACGAAAAATATGGCACAAAGCGCCCCGCGCTTTTTTCACAATAATACTAGTATTTTTCGTAGATTATTGTTTTCAGTTTAAATTAATAATTATTTTTCACTTTTTAGTTTGATGTGCTTTAAAAGCGTGTTTTTTAGAACTATATTTATTAATTGAAACAATTCTATTAGGTAACACACTGAGTGGCACCAAATCTCATACAGCCAGGGACAACACCATAGTCGGATAAATAAAAGCTCTTTAGTCTGAGGTTTGCTGGCTGCTTTTTCAAATTTTGAAAGGGCGGTTTAAATATCGAGTGTATTTTGTCTAAAGTTATATTTAAAAAAATAATAATAATAATATTATTATTATTAATTATTAATTATTGTTTTAATTTCGTTGCTTTGTTTGAATGAAGCACTTTACAGGCCTCGGCTGGAACGGCAATAGGGGATCGGACTGCTTTAAAAATAAATTCTGAAATATGATTTCCTAAATTGCTCTCCTCTTGAAGTTTCAAAAAACCTTACTTGTTTTGTTTTCCATCACGTCTTTAATTTTGAATTGATCAAATTCACAAAATAAGTTCGTCAATGACGCTAAAAATATATGACGTCACCTGTGGGTATTCCAAACATTTTTAGAACAAAATTTCGTTTTTGACAGATCATAAAAAGTAACTCAAATGACTAGCAATCCGATTCCCTATTGCTGAATACGTATCACTACGTATCAGATACGCCTCACTTGCGGTTCGGCCTTTCAAATCTACTCATCCAGCAATGCTTACTTTTCCGGCCTCTGCAGTAATGTACTATTTGAAATTAAAAATTGGTTGTCTGTAAAGTCGGTTTACGGACGATAGTTTAACGTGACAACGTCATAACGTAACGGGACAATGAGCCATCCTTTTTCGTGCGTGCAGGCGGCGTCCATCGATTTATTAGACGTTTTCACGTCAAAAGGAGGTAGACCGTAGGCAAAGTATATATAAGTACTGACGTACCGTAGGCACAGATAATAATAATAGTACAAGTAGGGCCGTAGGGTTAGGGGCAAAGCAGAATTGTCATTCCCTTTCTGTAAAAATAGTGATCCATCAAAGATCACTTGCCTTTTAATTACTAGGTATGTGCGCTATATTGACGTAAGAAAGCTTTGTTCATTCATCTCTTACAAAACTTTCATCATATAGCTACCTAGCCTATAAAACATACTCTTATCGTTACTGCTACGTACAAGTTTCTCAAACCCTTCCACTAAAAATCAAAAACTTTGTTTCCAATAAAAACTTTTGCGTACGTGAACAGAGAGAGCAGTAATCTCGATCTAATTCTCGCGAATCGTTCGTGGACGTGGATTGTGGATTATCAGCGTTTCTCGTCGCTAGAGTTTTGCTGAGTTGGTGGTGTGTAAATCGTAACCTGCCCGCCAGAGTGTCGCCGGCCTCCCCTCCCGCGCCCGCCCGCCGCGCAGGTGACGAGGACACAGACAGGGGCGTTGTCGATATCGATGTCGATGATATAATATTACGTACGAAGACACAGTACAGAGAGATGTAGTACTGAGTAGGACAGGTAGACACATAAAAGGCGCGTTAAGGGTACTCTCCGTACGCGAAGCAAGTAAAAACAATCGATAGAAACCGATATTTTTTTGTACTAAAGTCAAGTTTAGTTAGGCCTTACAGCAACGCGTCTTATTTTTTTTGTCTGAATATAACAGCGTCAAAAATTTTGTCATTTTTTGTTTTTTTTTCTGGGCATACAAATATGACGAGAAAAGCGATGACAAAACTTTCCCGCGTGTTAGCAGCGCCACACAGAAAGCCCGTCTCAAGTTGCTCGATATGCATAGTGTTAGGGAAATATTATAATATAATAGCGCATATTTTTGGGCGGCTTCTTCCCATGAAACTAATCTTTTTTTTCTACAGTGGCTGAAATAAAAAAAATTAGAGTTCCTATACAATTCGATCAGCTAATTAGCCAACTTTGTACGGAAAGTTCTCATTTTTTATAAGATTTCAGCAAAGCTGTAGAACAAAAGTTGTTCATTCTCATGAGTAGCACCCTCTTCAAAAATATGCTTTGTTTTAACTTACACCCTGTATTTGTAGTTTTGGTCAAGCACTACATTAAAATATCTTCGTATATTTGACAAGTGTAAAAAATTAATGCGCAATGAATTTTTCTATATGTGGGTACCTAAACACCTACCATTTCATAAACGAATTCGAAAGAAAAAGAAAACGAAATTGTAAGTCATTTCCAACCCTGTAATCGTAATTTTGCCTCGTTAATGTCTTTTGAATTAAAGTTCAACATTTCTCGTTAGTATTTTTTTATTTACAATGTAAAGTATAATAGTTCTTATGTATTTTCATATTTTCAATATACTGCAATTAAAATTAAATCGGTGTTAATTTTTTTTTGTATCTTTAGTAGTTTGATGCTCTCGTTGATGTCTCAAGTATGAAAATTTTAAATTTCGTAGCATGTATTATAGATACGTAAATATCCGTTTAGGATAA
Organism: Coleophora flavipennella; assembly: GCA_947284805.1. Lineage (NCBI taxonomy): Eukaryota > Metazoa > Arthropoda > Insecta > Lepidoptera > Coleophoridae > Coleophora > Coleophora flavipennella. Next base: position 7,805,905 of record OX369307.1, read on the forward strand.
CAAATTAGGAATAGTAATTTTTCGTTTTCATGTATGATTTTATTATTACAACATCAGCTGTTCACCTCTATTTATTGCTACAATAACAATTACTCGCTTTGATATACTACCCTTTGGGTCAGCCATTTGGGAATATAGAGCGCTTTCGGCTCCTACTATTCTTGTCGCTTTTCATCGACATAATTTATAGCAGTGGACGGTCACAGCACTATCGCACTACTATAAATCTGTCGCATATTCAGCGATGTAACGGACTTTCTCCGTGAGTCATTGCTCAGAATAAAGTGAGCTCTTAATATGTGATGTAGATAATTGGCCGGCTTACTCCCCAATAAGAAGGATACATTACGCTCGGAAGAACTGTTTTAATAAATTAAATTAATAAATGATGGTTTTATCTGAAAGTTCCTTTTGTATTTTCAGACTAGCCGAGCTAAAATGAGGAGGATAAAATTTACTTTAATAATAGAAAATAGGAAATTTACAGACTATTATTACTATTTACAAATTTTATCCCTATTAGGGATGACGACAGCATCAGAAATAAATTCTGAACTCTTGATCACTAAATTGCCCTCCCACTTAAACTTCGGAAAACCTTACTCGTTTTGTTTTCCATCAAGTCTTCGATTTTTAATTCACCAAAATCACAAAATGAGTACATACATAAATGACGCTGCAAAACTATGACGTTACGGCTAGGTATTTTAAACATTTTTAGAACAAAATGTCGTTTTTGACAGATGATAAAAAGTAAATCAGATGACTAGCATTCGTCATCCCTATTGAGGAGATTCGTTTGAAAAATATTACCAGTGGTAGGTAACTAGGTAAATTGCATATACATACAATGATAAAAAAAATATTATCTAATGTTAATACTCTACTTTTATTAGAGACTTGACCGGCAGAGTTGAAAAGTGTCCCCAAAACGTGTCTTACTTCCGATCTGCGCGTCCCACAAGGCAGTGTGACAATAAATTCAGTTTCGGAAGTCATGGGTTATAAAGCATAGGCGTCGTTGGTTATCGAGTGATTCCGGTGAGATGGCCACAGGGCCGCAGGGTTGGCCCCGACCTATTAACAACACTTACATTCAAAATTTAACCCTTTTAACCACCCAAAATTTTTATATTTTAAAATTGAATGTGATTTGTTGTCTTATTCCTGACTTGTAAAAAGTATTTAAAAAAAAATAATATTTTGATCGTTTTGACGATCAGTAGGGTAATCTGCCTTAATGACCTGGATTCTGCCACTGATAATATTTTTTAAATGAATAATAAGTTATAAGTTACAAAATACAGTAAATCCTACTAATATAATAAACGCGAAAGTTTGTAAGAATGTATCCATACGCAAAAAATACTGTACGGATCTGGCTGAAATTTGGTAGATATACAGATTAGGACCTAAATTAACATATAGGCTACTTTTTCCCACGCTCGCGAGCCGCTTGCGGCTCTCGCACTGCGCACCCTCGAAAAGTCATGGAAACGTCCACGCGGGTGAAGCCGCGGGAAACAGCTAGTTACACATAAGCATGGGATATTACAAAATTTTTGCCTTTAGTGTACGAATAAGCTAGGTGGACGAACGCAGAAACAGTTCCGAACAGTAACAGTACAGTGACGTTGAAAGGAACTTACAATTTATATACGTTTTACAAAAATGCATAAAATAGGGATGACGAATGCTAGTCATCTGATTTACTTTTTATCATCTGTCAATAACGAAATTTTGTTCTAAATATGTTTGAAATACCTAGGCGTGACGTCATAGTTTTGCAGCGTCATTTATGTAATAACTAGTGGATGCCCGCAGCTTCGCCCGCGCAGATCCCGTTTTTTGCCGTTCCCGTGGGAATTTCCCAAAATCCTTCCTTAGCGGAAGCCTACGTCATAACATCTACCTGCATGCCAAATTTCAGCCCGATCCGTCCAGTGGTTTGGGCTGTGCGTTGTTAGATCACTATGTCAGTCAGTCAGTCGGTCATTCAGTCACCTTTGAGTTATATATATTTAGATTTTATGATTTTGGTGAATTGAAAATCGAAGACTTGATAGAAAACAAAACGAGTAAGGTTTTCCAATAGGAGGGCAATTTAGTGATCAAGAGTTCATAATTTATTTCTGATGCTGTCGTCATGCTATAGGGATGACGACTCACTAACCAATGTTAGTTAGCTGATCGATTTGTATAAAGAGTTCTATTTTTTTTGCCAATTGACTACGTACTCTTGGGGAAAGTTGTTCAGTAAGAGAGTAGAAGCACCAGCTAAGGCGGCGCATCGGAAACTTTATTCGTAGGGATCTCGATTTTTCTCAGCATTCACAAAACATATGAAAGTGGTATTTTGTAACCTGATTCTTCATTTCAATGACTTCCTTTTTTGTCAGTTGCAGAAACACGATTCGTTAACTTTCATAACAGAAAAAAATAATATATAAAAGAAACCTCTTTTAAAACAGAGATTGCATTCTACAGGCAAACCAAACCGATTTAGTACCTTCAAATTTTCCTAGTCGGTTAGTCTAAACACACCCTTCAATATGCTAGTTGGGTTTTTTTTAATCTTAGTTTTTAAGTGAAACGAAAAATCATTGAAAAAGTGCAAAAGTGGCTCGACAGCTGTGAGTCCCACATAACCGGTGCAGTTTTACCGCTGCACAGGTATGCGTAAATGCATTCACCTCCCTCCCCTACACAACATCTCAAGGGAAAAAAAAAAAAGGGTTATTTTCTTTACTCTTTACACGGAAAGAAAACGACAGAGACAACTGTTCCCGTCAATGTCATGTTTTGTTATACCCGTATATTGTTAGTACTAACGTAGAAATAGTCAACATTATGTAGGTGGAAAGGGGGAAGTTACATTACACTCTTTCTGATAGTCATAAAATAATAATAACATAATGTCTATTGTGAAAAATCAAGAAATAAACAATCATTAAAGCGTCGGTGGCTCAACCGGTAACGACTCGGTCCATCTAACCAGAGGTACCGGGTTCAAATCTGGACGGCCAATGTACCAATGAGTTTTTCAAAAACTTACGTACATACTTACCGATTGCTTTAACGGTGAAGGAAAACATCGTGAGGAAACCTGCACACGCCTGCGAAGAAACTCGAAGGTTGTGTGTGAAGTCGACCAACCCGCACTGGGCCCGCGTGGTCGACTAAGGCCTAATCGCCCTGATTCAGGGTAGGCTCAAGCCCCTCGGTGGGGACGTATATGAGCTGTATTGATAAACAATCATTAGATAATAACGTCAACATTCGATCCTTGAACTAAACCAGATTATGTCATTAGAACATGCAAAACAATATGACACGAAAAGTTATACATAAAAATCATTGAATGTCATTAGTGCCTTTGACAAGAGTAGGCCAGTTCACACGGGCAGCACCCGGTCACGTGTATAAAGCGAGAGTCAGCCATCGCTCCCATCAACCATATTAGAGGGAAAGGAATCACCCGGCCCCGGTAGAAGTGTTTAGGCTTTTCTTTTGGTGTTAACTCTACTAATAGAGATCTCTAAAAAGTGTAATATCAAAAGTAATTGTTACGTCAATTATTACTTTCTTATTAAACACATTATCTCAAACACGCGTGGAAATAGTGTCATAAAAAAAAGAATACGTCAACTACATGTCAAGTACGACATCTACATATAATGAAAAACCACTCCATCTAAGTTGAATGAAATGGTGGTTCTTTTAAATTTACAACAAAACAGTGTCCATCTAAGTTGAATAAACTGGTGTTTTTTTTCACAATTGGCGGCAAAACAAGTTTTTCTGATGTCTCGATTCTCCGTTATAAAAAAAGGACGAGAACACAAAAGTAAATTTTTTGTTATTTTTTTTCTTGTCCATGTTCATTTTAAGACCTACTTGTTGAGAGACTTCACTGAGGCCATCGAGCATTGTGCTCAGGTCTTCCATAGTCTCAGCTCAGCCCTTTCCACGAAATCGTCAGCGAATCGGAGATGGGTTATGTACTCGCCGTTGATATTGATGCCGAGTCCAACCCAGTCCAGAAGCTTGAAAACATCTTCCAGGGCGGCGGTGAACAGTTTCGGAGATATTATGTATCCCTGCTCACCCCTCGCTGCAATTGGATAGGTTTCAAATTCTGGTCCTGGAGGCAAACCGACATGGTGGCGTTTTCATACAGACACTTCAACGCCTCGATGTGTCTATAGTCAATTTGGCACCGCTGGAGAGACCGGTGCAGAGCCAAGGCACACCACGGACTTGCTTGACCTTTTGGAGCTTGTCTTTAGCCAAATCGCTGATAGGCAGACGTGTGTTCGTGTACAATTGTCCGTAGAACATCTCAACCTCTTCCATCAACTCAGTCTTAAACGGTATGATCCTGCCATCCTCAGTCTTCAGCTTGGTCAGTTGGCTTTGTCCAACAGACAGATCACTCGCGAACATTTTTGGGCCTTTGATGTGCTCAATCGCCTTTTAATACAATTTGTATTATACCGGCGCAAATCGCTAGTAAGGGACTTAGAGATCTGCCTGTTTAGTTGCCGTTACTGAGTAGCGTCTTCAGAGGACTGCAAAACCAATCTGCGTACTTCTTCCATGAGCGTGCTGGTTTCTACGAGCATTTCATTGCATTTAAAAAAACCGGTCAAGTGCGAGACGGGCTCGCGCAAAGTAGGGTTGCGTAGTCTTTTCAAAAACTAAATGCATATTTAAGAAACCAAATTATATTATTATTATTTGTTTTACTTATCTTCTTTTGTTTACCGTATACGCATTATGTATCTACTGTAAGGCTATGAGAAATAAACGATTTATCTATCTATCTATATTTGCATTTGGTAATGGAACATGAAATTTTTACCAATCCAACTGCACCTTTTATAAGGTGGTCGATTATTACTCCTAAAATATAAAAGCCTACATAGCCGTGATAGTTTTCCTTTTAAATTGATAATACTTAGTCTTCATACTTTTTACAATTTCTTTCAGATGTCCTGAAATATCGGTTTAGACACACAATTGACTCTAACAAAAATTACCACTTAAAGCTTAATATTTCGCAAACCAATCCTAGAATCGAAAAATGCTTTTAGAAAACACTCAGTAATTTTAAAAGATCTTTATTAACGATACCCCACACGACAGGATAAATCAACGAAAAAAAAGTACTGATAGTCTCTGAGCTAAGCCGCGGACAGACAGACAGGCAAATATGGTGAAACTATAAGGGTTCCTTGTTGACTTCGCAACCCTAAAAAGCACACGTCTCGTGTTATTCGAACTGCAATGTAACTGTTTAATATCTCGGAAATAATGTACTTACTATTTCTGTACAGTTAAGTTTAAACTATTTTTTTTAACACCTTGCATTTTTCTCAAAAAAAAAACAACCAGAAGAGATGCATACAGACTCAAATTTTAAATAAAAAATATATTTTCTCGTATCATTAGACCCTCAATTGCTTCATACTATTATGTACTATTTCTGAACAATTTAGTTTGAACGTATATAATATTAGTACTAACATACAGTATGGACACTCCCTGCCGCTCTCTAGATTGCGACCTTATCCCCACGTAACTTAGATTGAAACAGATTGGTTACAGTTTGGTTGACGAACGTATAGGATTTCGCCGCCATTTTGTTTGTCCCGTCATTCCTTTGTGGCCCGTTGCATGAAGTGTCCAGGGAGTGACGAAACTTTCGATGAGTCTTGGGATTTTTAATATGTTTCTCGGACCAGAATTTCCAGTTTCTCAGATATTGTGACGTCCCTATTCTGTGCACAAATTTATTCATACCAAGGGGGACGACCGACCTCTTAGCCACCGAGCGCGAGCGTTATTTAGGACACGTTTCCTGCCGCTAGGCGATTTGTATCGGCCTGAGCATTCCGCGGCGACACCTTTTTGGGTTATTCCCATTTTTTATGCGAGGTTTTAGTAAATTATTTGTCAATAGAGGAAATATTGGTGGAAGGGATTACCAGTTGTAGATAAAAATAATAATAATAATAATAAATATCCTTTATTGCATACCAAAAAAAACTTTACAGAAACTTAATTTAAAAATGTACGGTGCAAAGGCGGCCTTATCGCTTTTAGCGATTTCTTCCAGGCAACCTTAAGGTAACCGGTAGGAGTTGGTAGGTAAATAGCTAAATGCGGGTGGCTGCAGATAAAAAAAAAATACTAAATAATACATATATACTTATATAAATATATAAAATACAAATCAAAACATATAAATACTATATAAATAAAAATAAATATAAAACAGTAATTCAATAGTAATTAAGAAATAAATAAAAAAAATAAAAATAAAAATAGGGTGTTTTCACGCTGTAGTGGTAATAGCGAGGCATTGGTTGGTAAAGTTCTCTGTTTTTTCTTTACGTGTATAGAAAAAAATATTAATTTCGAAAACCTAAAAACTTTTAAGTACCTACCTAAAAGCTTTTAATATTTCATTGTCACTCGATATACATATGCATGCAAAATTTCAGCTCAGTCGGAAACCGGGACGTGGGTAAAATTTAACTTGCAATATTTCATTACAGACAACCGGGACAGGTGAAACTAAAAAAATTCGAAAACCTAAAAAACTTTTAGGTACTTACAAGCTTTTAATATTGCGTTGTCACGCGATATAGATATGCACGTAAAATTTCAGCTCAATCGGAAACCGGGAAGTGGGTCAAATTTAACTTGCAAGATCAGAGATATGCTATACACGGTGTAACAAAATTGGTGTAGGAGCCGTTAACTGGAGATTCCACTCATCATTCTGAACAACTTTCTCCAAAGATACCATAGTCTATACTGAAAAAAAAAATTGGACCCTCCCTACTAAAATGCACAAAATTGGTCGATCAACTGATCGATTTGTATGAAGAGCAAAAAATTTTTTTTACGTTTTCAGCAAAGTCGTAGAACAAAAGTTGTTCAGTATGATGAGTAAAAGCCCCAGTTAACGGTACCTACACCAATTTTGTTACACCCTGTGTATAAGGGGAGGTAGATAGGACATTGGTATCTCTTTTCTTAGAAGCATTCGTTGCAACCTATAATATTGTGCGTGTAAAAAGGGTTAAATTTCCAAATGTTGTTTGTTCCAATCTCTGTGCAAGATTCATTTCAATACAGACTCTGGGACAGGTGAAACTAAATATAAAAGCTTGTAACCACACTTTTGCACTATTTCAATGTTTTTTCGTTTCAATTTAAAACTAAAATTAAAATCAAAAAATCCAACTGTCACTTTGATCTATTTTTTTTGTTATAAAAGTTAACGAATCGTGAAATTGAAAAAATGAAAAAAGTTTATTGCGGTATCTCGTTGTAATAAATACTACATGTTGCAGGAGACTTCTTTTAAGTAAAAGAATACTTGTGCCAGAAGAATCCGCACTTACATAACTAATAAACAACACAGAGATACAATAAAAAAATAAAAATAATTATAAAAAAAACGCTAAACACGTTTAAAACCGACTTCCATCGCAACAACTTAGTACATTTTCGCATTATTATTTTTGGTTTTTGTTAATTTTCTAATAAAGTACTACACCGATTTTGATAAAATTTATATGGGACTACACGGAAAGCACTAGCTTTTAAATAAAAAAAGAATCATAAGAATCGGTTCACCCAGTCAAAAGTTATGAGGTAACATACATAAAAAAAAAACATACAGACGAATTGAGAACCTCCTCCTTTTTTGGAAGTCGCTTGAAAAACAACAATTCTTTAAAAATATATGCGCTACATATTAATAAGCACACGCGCGAAGTATTTATGTGTGCATGTGATTGAGTGTGTGTGAATTTATGAGTGTGTGTGTGTGTGTGTGTGAGTGAGTGTGGTGCGTGTGTGTTGTGTGTGTGGGTGTTTGTTTGTGTGTGCTATTATATTATGTTTGTATTTACAGTGCGTATGTTTAAGAAGTGTGTGTTCGTATATCTTAGACTGTGTGTTTTAAAAGACTCTCTACTTCTTCATAATGAAGAGTATTGAGCCATTTAACTATAGTCTCTTTACAATCGTACATATTTAGGGGATATATATTAGTCTAGACTATTTATTTTATTATACACTAGCTTTTGCCCGCGGCTTCGCCCACGTGGACATAGCTTTTATGACTCTTTTTGAGGGTGAGTGGTGCGCGAGCCGCAATCAGCTCGCAAGCGTGGACATGAGTTTTCACCAGGTACCTCAGGAACTGTATCGGGCTATTCGGATTAGCAGTCTTTGTCACTTCCCACCCCCTCAACAAATTCTATACAAAAAATCACTTTAATCCGTTGCTCACGATAGTAACATTATATATCATTGCGTTGCTCCGTTGCGACGCCAACGACGTGCGCGAGCGTAGAAAACAGTTGTCCCCAGATCCCTCGGGAACTATGTCAGGATATACTTATTAGTAAATTATATCATTTTCCACCTCATCTCTGTGCGAAAAATCACACCAATCCATTTTTTAGTTATGATTTTAAATAAAACGAACAAAGAGTATTGTTTCAGTTTCCTCAGGAACTGCATCGGACTATGATAATTTCCACAGATAAAAGGTTGACTATTTCATTCCCAGTGATACAGGCTACCTGCATGCCAAATTTCATTAAGATTGGTAGAGGTGTTGAAGTGTGAATAGGTAACAAACAAACAAACACATTTTCACATTTATAATATAAAGTAAGGATTTCTAAATCTTAAATAAAATATAGAGCGTCGGTGGCAAAACGGTTAGGGCCACTACCTCCTGTCCGGAAGGCCGTGGTTTGAATCCTGCCACTTACCAATATCTATACGAATATCGATTTCATACTGGTATGTACGTTTATCCGACGCTCTTACGGTGAGAGAAAACATCGTGAGGAAACCTGCACACGCCTGCGAAGAAATTCGAAGCTTATGTGTGAAGTCAATCAACCCACAATGGGCCCGCGTGATCGTCTAAGGCCAGATCGCCCTAACTCAGGGCAGGTCGAGCCCCTTGGTGGGGACGTATATAAACTGATATGATGAAATATTATCAAAAAAACTAATTCAAACCATTATAGGTATCAATCTAGTAATAAAATTTCCTAACAATATTAATATGGGTCAAATCCTCGAGTCGTATCAGCTTCAAAGAAGCCCAAGACGCACTTCTCGTTGCCGCGCTGGATGGCAATAGACAACCTTAGCAGCAGGTAGGACCTCACGTCACATCTCCTCTCTCGAAGGCGAAGGCCAATCTTCTTTGTGAAGGCAAAGGCCTCTGAGGGTTCAGCAGCCGGTTGTCTCACAGACCAGCGGCACAAAGCAGTAATTTTCCTCCAAGACCGAGTACTTATTATGCTTCTTTCTCACCGCAAATTGAGCAGCAGTACGGTACGGGTGAGGATTGAGACAGAAAAAGTGGCTTCCCAAAGCAGACACGTTCCTCTCTGCCATAGCACCTGTTTAAACCCTCCGGCCTTTTGCCATCAGATCGACTAAAGCCCGGCCGGCGGCTGCATCAAAGATGGAATATTACATCTGGCCGAGACCAGTGCCCTCCGAGTGAGGTCATTAAGGAATTGGTGACGTGGTAATCTTAACAAACACGACTGCAACTCAGTGAGTGATGGCCAATTGCCTCCACCGAGGACCCGCAAATACATTGATGAGGTTCACAGATATTGATATTGCAGGCGGAGAGCAACTGCCTCACGCAAATAGTCACCGTCAAAAGAGTTCCCATATCTGTGCCTCCTGTTAAAAGATGTTAAACTCGATTTATGTGTTTATATTTTTATACACGATTGGAATCTGTAAAAAAATACCTGTCTGTTCGTCTATGAAACACATCGCTACGTACCATAGTTCCAGAGTTTAAAGTAGCGTATGCTGAAAAATACATGAGAGAAATCCATTCAAAAGTATGAAATAATCTTTTAATGTTTTAATACAACTTAAGCGCGTTTTATTATCCCTGCAGTGCCATCTATTGACATTCTGCTACTATGATTATAATGTTTGGTATGTGTAGCTAATATATAGAAAAAAGTACTCTTTTGTTATTATTGTATGTATCGATAGATAATTTCCCACGGGACCTCTTCAGTTTTCTGGGATAAAGAATACCCGACTATACAATGATGGTCATAACACCCCATCCCTATGTAAAGTTTTCATATTGTTACGTTGAGTCATTCTAAAGATATAATTTTTGCATTCCTGTAGGAACCCAAATTTTTTTGGGATTCACAATATCCCAGTTTTAGTTCGCAATAAGGGTATCAACATGTAAAATTTGATTGTAATAGGTCAAGCCACATTTGCGTGGTGAGCCACTCTATAAATGAATACTTTTGATTTTCCCACGGGAACTCTTGAATTTTCTGGGATACAAAGTATCCTATATGTTAACCAGGGCTAAAAGGAACCACCATACAAAATTTCATCAAAATCGGCCCGGTAGTTTTTGCGTGATGCGCGAACATACAGACAGACAGACAGACAGACAGACAGACAAAAATTCTAAAAGTTGTTGTTTTGGCCTCTGTATCGTTAGTAATGTCCACCACAGTTATTATTTTCCAAAAATATTTCATGTACAGACACGGCCCCGTTACAGTTTTATTATATTACTAGCTGTTTCCCGCGGTTTCACCCGCGTGGACAACGTTTCTATGACTTTTCGAGGGTGCGCAGTACGCGAGCCGCAAGCGGCTCGCGAGCGTGTTAAAAAGTAGCCTATGTCTGAATCCAGGTCCTAATCTGTCTACCTACCAAATTTCAGCCAAATCCGTTCAGTAGTTTTTGCGGGAAAGCGTAACAGACAGACAGAGTTACTTTCGCATTTATAATATTAATTAGTAGGGATATAGAATATAGATATAGATATAGATACGATGATAAATAATTATATTGATGCCGTGCAAAAGATTTAGAGGATGCTACTATATCATTTCGTCTTTTGTTTAGTATGTTAGAGTCATAGCCTAAACTTCTATGTTTTTTTTTTTTAAATTAACTGTAAGATGAAGGGTTTTCTAACTGAAAGCACTTTACACAAAGTGAATAATTCATCAGTTGGAAATCTTCTATGCTTAAAATGCATTACTTTTAACAATAATCATGTTTCTGCATCTGACAAAATGAAGTTATTGAAATGAAAAATCGGGTTACAAAATATCACTTTCATATGTTTTGTAACTGCTGGGAAAAATCGAGATCCCTGCGACTAAAGTTTCAAATGCGTCGCCTTATGAACATGACCGATCGTCGTGGAAATCCTTGAGGGAGGCCTATGTCCAGCAGTCGACGTACATCGGCTGATATGATGAACATAAAATACCTACTTACTAGTTGTTATAATATTGATCACGCTAAACACAAAAGCCGCCATCACATCGCAACAACAAATTCCATAAAAAAAGTTTGATAAAATTAATCCACTACTATGCCACCTTGGAGGCATTCATCATAATATCAGTCGACAGACGTCCACTGCTGGACAAAGGCCTCCCCCAAGGATTTCCTGGAGGCATTAGGACCTATCAATTAAAATAATTTTCGAAAAATCTAAAACCTTTAAAGTACAAGCTTTTATTTGAAAAACATTCTCATCATATCAGCTCATATAATACCTGCGTCCCCACCGAGGGGCTCGAGCCTACCCTGAATTAGGGTGATCGGGCCAAAACATTCTAACTATTGGCTTACCCATTGAGAATAATAATAAATATAAAAAACCATATTCTCAGCAAACCCTTTTATTTGATGAAGCAAACTCTTTTAGTTATTTTTAAGCACCCCATATCATGTGGTAAATAAATGGTCCACCATCTTTGGGAGTCTGCCATTTGAATGACGTCACTTAGCTAACTATGCATTGTCATCCAAAATAAACGTGTATGCAAAATTTCAGCTCAATTGAACAACGGAAAGTGGGTCAATTTAAGTTGCATATAAAGCAGACAGCTTACGAACATTGCAAGTTACATAAGCTTGTAAAAAGAATCATCAAAATCGGTTCACACTCGGCGAAAAATACGCGTAACGTAGGTTTTATCGGAGGTTCTAATCCTTTTTTGAAGTCGGTCGGTTGATGATGTTATTAAAAGTCGAAAGCTAGTAGACACACGATTGAGCAGTTTTGGCTCGATAGAAAAAAAAAACCAAAGATAGGTCTACACCGTTACTTTCAAGTGCTTTCAACTCTATTTATGACTAATAATTTAAAGTATAAATTTTAAAAAAATATACAAAAATATTTTTTATGATTACAAAGTGAGTAATGTTATTATTTTTTATACTTTCATTGTAGTTTTTGATTGAAACGAAAAACCATTAAAAAAGTGTGGTTATTTTCTTTACGCTTTACACGTAAAGAAAAAGACAGAGACAACTGTTCCAATCAATAACTCGCCTTAATTCTATGAACTTTTTAAATACTTTTCAATTTCCAAAGAGATTACATTTCTTGTATGCACCCTTTAGTTTTTAACTTTATGTTGGTCGATTATTAGCTCCTAAACTAAGAAAGCTGTGATAATTTTAGATGCCCAACTATTAATACTTTTAAAATTTCTGAAATAGCGGTTTAAAAAAAACCGGCCAAGTGAGAGTCAGAACCGCACACACAGGGTTCCGTACCATCATACTCGATGGCGCTAAACAAAGGGTTCGTACTATCATACTAGATGGTGCTAGTTTCTTCACGTTTAAACAAACATGTTTTATGTATGGAGAACCCCCCTTATTTTTCACTTTTTTCAAATTTTTCGTATTTTTTGTTATAGCAGCAACATAAATAAATCATCTGTAAAAATTTCAACTGTCTAGCTATCACGGTTCATGAAATACAGCCTGGTGACAGACGGACAGACAGAAGACAGACGGACGGACAGCGAAGTCTTAGTAATAGGGTCCCGTTTTTACCCTTTGGGTACGGAACCCTAAAAAGGTAAAATGTAATGTTTCGTAGACGAATCAAATATGGAAAAAGTCTTATTTGTTAACCAATAGTTTTAAAAGACCTATTCAACGATACACGATGGAGTAAATGGATTTAAAAAAATCACCCCCAATTTACACGTTGGGGATGCACCCTAAAATGAATTTTGTACAGATTTGAACTATTTGTATAACTTTATGGCTGTCTTCTTGATAGCGTCGGTGGCGCAACGGCAAGGGCCGCTACCTCTTATCCGGGAGGTCGTGGTTCGAGTCCTGCCACGTACCAATTTGTTTTCGAATTTCGATCTCATATGTACATTAATCCACGCTCTTACGGTGAAGGAAAACATCGTGAGGAAACCTGCACACACCTGCGATGTGTGTGAAGTTGACCAACCCGCACTGGGCCCGCGTGGTCGACTAAGGCCCGATCGCCCTAATTCAGGGTAGGCTCGAGCCCCTCGATGGGGACGTATATATGAGCTGATGTGATGGCTGTCTTAGTCTTTGTGTAAAACGTTTGTGCCATACCGACTGACAGATAAACAGACAGTTAACTATAGGGGTTCTTAGTTTGACTACAGAACCCTAAAAAGCGCGCCAGCGGATTTGCTTGTCTATGATTACATTACATTTATTCATCACACGACATAAATTCATAAAATATACATGTCAAATTATAAAATATGTCAATTGTGAGGTGATCGTCAAAAAATAAATTTACAAATTAACAAAAACAATATGTCAAATAACAAAAATTAAAATGTCAAAAAGTAAATTAAACAATGAGTATATAAATATATCACAATACATGAAGTATATCAGTATTTCATTTTTAATAATTTGTCAATTGAATAATATTCCTTATATATCCAACAAGAAGTTTTTCAAATGGAAATGTTTTGTCATCTGTATGTTTATATCCGTTTTATTTTCGGATCTCCTGAGATCCTGTATGGAATGTAGGACCAAGCGCAAACGAAGCTTCAGTCAGGGGTTGCTGCGGTGCGCGGGGGGTGAGCTACCTGTTGCACTTGGGCGGGGCTCGCCTCGCGGGCGCCGCCCTCCGCCCAGTGGCCACGTGGCTAACTTGGACCTTAGATTTAGTACCACAAAAATGACAAAAAGGCGCTACGCTTATAATATATTATTGTCTATTGTTTTAGCGGGCTACGTACTACCAAAGTATAATATTAGTACTAACATACAGAATGGACACTTCCTGCCGCTCTCTAGATTGCGACCTCACTCCCTCATTACCCAGATTGATACAGATTGGTTACAGTTTGGTTGTCGAACGTATAGGATTTCGCCGCCCTTTTGTTTGTTCCGTCATTCCTTTTTTGAAATATCATTTCTGGCCGTTGTATGAATGTGCCTTAGATTTAGTACCACAGAAATCAGAAAAAGGCGCTGCGCTTATAATATACTATTGTCTATTGTTTTAGCAGGCTACGTACTACTTCCACAGATAAGAAAAACAATTAGATGCTCACTACTATTGATTTATTTAATTTAAATTTATGAATATTATTATAAAAATTAATGTGTTAATTTCAGTATAACATTGTACTGACTATAAATTTAAAATGCGTTACATAAATAATTCATTATTTCGTTCCCCATTCGATCACAGCAGTCAGTCAGATTTTCCACTCACTTCCTGTACGGACACGACAGCTATCGGACATATAACTTCCTAGTGTAAAGAAAATAAAGTAATTGATTTTTCGACCATACAAAAGTGTGTTTCGTTTATAACCTGATTCCTACAGGTCATGGGTGCTTAAGGGTCTCCAGGAGGCTCGAGTTTACATACAAACGTTGTTCCACTTTCATACAAAAACTACATGCCGGATTAAATCCAAACTTTGCAAATATGTTAAGTAGACACATATCGATGTTTGTAATTGGTTTTCGATGTACTAATATAAAACGGAAAAAATTAAGAGAAGTTTCAAACCTTCAGTACAAAACTACTTTAAGCCTTTGTTTAGTTATGTTTTTATTTACTACGATTAAAACTAATTACAAAAATCGATATGTGCCTACATAACATATTCGCAAAGTTTGGATTCAATCCGACATGTAGTTTTTTGTATGAAAGCGGAACTACGTTTGTATGGAAACTCGAGCCTCCCGATGGAGACTCTTAATGTTCCATAATGTAAATTTAATGTAAATTTAATCGCCTCCGTAGCTCAGAGGCAAATTTCACTGGCTTTACACAGGAGGTCGCGGGTTCGATTCCCGGCGGGGTCAATTGTAAGACTCGGTTTGGTTGGTGGTAGGGCATTTTCTAAGCCCGTCTGGCTAGCTACCACCATCTTATCTAAGTCTTGCCGCCAAATATCAATGTTAACAATATTGATGTGTTCCGGCTTGAAGATAAGATAGCCAGTTCCCCCATTGCGTTGGGAA
This sequence comes from Coleophora flavipennella, assembly GCA_947284805.1. Lineage (NCBI taxonomy): Eukaryota > Metazoa > Arthropoda > Insecta > Lepidoptera > Coleophoridae > Coleophora > Coleophora flavipennella. Next base: position 7,821,262 of record OX369307.1, read on the forward strand.
ATATTGGTAAGCCCGCTTCCATCTTCGGCAACATCGTCACTTACCACCAGGTGAGATGCTGTCAAGGGTTTACCAATTGTGAATAAAAAAAAATGTTCCATTGAGCCGCTTAAAGGTACAACGTGGTAGCGGACACCTGTACGAAGGAACGCCTAAAGGTCCCAGAAGGGGGCCAAATATGATGTAATACGCATCGCCACCTATCGGGCTTGATATACTGGTCTGGTACTGTATAGCCACCCGCTTGTCCAGTGTCCAGTGGCCGCGTTTCTGCCTGTTAGGTAATTGTCGTGGGTTCGATTTCTACCAAGGGCAAACATTCGTGTTACGAATAGGTACATATCAAATCAAGTATACTTTACTGCATAGCGTATATAGAAATAGAGACTTGGACCGCTACCTCCTGTCAATATTAAATGAAACCAACATACAATAATTGGTAACTTTAAGACCTTTCATTTTAATTGAACACATTTTTTAAACCTTCAAATAGGTTTGAAAAGTAACAATAACATGTATAAATCGAGAATTGGGTGTTCGGTTTCAACGTAACAGCCGCGTTGAAGCCCGCAATGATTTGAACTTAAATTAATAGACTTACGTTCGATATTATTAAAACACGTATCAACCTGCTCGGATTGATTGATCTTAGCGCCTTATAGAAAGAGAAAAAAAGATTAATTCTACGTACTATGTTATTTAAATAACTTACAACTCTACTTATAATTCCGTCAGTGTACACGTGAAGATATCTATACCCTGCGACACCGTGTTCATAAGTTTTATAGGTACGTTATTCACAATTGGGGAGCCCTTGGCATCATCTCACCTGATGGTAAGTGACGATGATGCTGAAGATCGAAGCGGGCCTCCTGATTTGAAGCTAATGGACTCACATTACGCCACGAGGGCGGTTCTTCGAATAAAGAGTGATTTAATTATATGGCAAGTTTTTCAGTAGGTTTGATGAATAAGGCCCTGAGGCACACCCCGGACACTGCATACAACAGTCGTGAATTGACATTTCTAAAAAAAAATTACGGAGCAAATAAAATCACGGCGAAATCCTATACGTTAGTGAACCAAACTATAACCAATCTTGACCAATATGGGTGTCGCGGGGGTGAGGTCGTAATCTAGAGAGCGGCAGGGAGTGTCCATACTGTATGTTAGTACTAATATATATACTTTGAATGGGGCTAACGAGTCCTACACCAATTTATTTATTCTCGGACTAAATAAGGATAAAAATGATAATGTTACCTAGCATCTATAAGAACATTTGGAAGCAAAATTTTCGGAATGGCAGAGGTTAACAAGAGCTCAGTCTAAACTTGGAAACCCACAAAATCTGGTCTGACCCCAAATCCCTTTAATTTTCCTAATAATCTCAGCATTTGGTGATCTGCATTAAAATGATAAAACCGTGCCACAGCGCAGACACTTGCCCAGTAATCCAATTTGCGGGACGCACGCAGGGAATGCTAAGTTGCGCTCAACAAAATTATATCGGAACAACCATCGAAGGCTGACGATGTCAGCGATGGCGGAAAATGAGCGGAATTTTGAATACTTATTATATTACTGAGGAGAGCTGCTACTGCTTCATATATATTATATAACTTTTTCTACAAGGATTGACGGAAAGCCTTTCGGATATGTCGAAAGTCTGTGCGTACATCACTTTATTAATTGACACAATCTATAGACGAGTTAGTTTGTACAAGTGAAAGTCATCATCATCATCATATCAGCCGCAAGACGTCCACTGCTGGACAAAGGCCTCCCCCAAGGATTTCCACTACGACCGGTCCTGCGCTGCCCACATCCAGTGGTCCTTCACCAGGTCGTCGGTCCACCGTCTTCCGGTGCGCGGTCGCCACTAGAGACCTTTACTGCCCCAATGGCCTTCTATTCTACGAGCTATGTGCCCAGCCCACTGCCACTTCAGTTTGGCGATTCTGTGAGCTATGTCGGGTACTTTGTTCTCCTCTCCTGATCTCAGATTCGATCACGTAGGGAAACTCTGACCATGGCTCGGCCCACACAAGTGAAAGTGCGTCACTTGATTACTGTTCATCAGATTCAGTTTGTTTTCAACTGACTTCCAAAAAAGGAGGAATGTTTTTTCGACTGTATGTTTGTAGGTTGTGGACCGATGTTCATGATTATTAGGATTCCTTACCCAAAGGGTAAAAACGGGAACGGAAACGGGTCACTAAATCTCCGATGTCCTTCCGTTCGTCTGTCAATAGAGCCTATATTTCATGAACCGTGATAGCTAGACAGTTGAAATTTTTACAGATGATGTATTTCTGTTGCCGCTTTAACAACAAATACTAAAAAGAAAAAGTGAGTCTCTTTACAAAAAAGGTGTTTTAGGCTAGCACAAAGGGTTCCGTACCATATACTAGTACGATAGTACGGAACCCTTTGTGCGCGGTTCTGATTCGCTTTTCATCGGTTTTTTTTTAATTTGATATAGTATGTGGCCAAGTTGGTGCCAGCCATGCCATGTACGTTTATCGATATCGGTGAAGTACTTTTTTTTTTAGAAAATTAACAGAAACCAAAAATAAAAATGCAAAATCGTGTTAAGTTGTTGCAGTGGAAGTCGGTTTTTTAATGTTTTTTGCGTTTAATTTTGTTCATAAGACAAAAAAATAAATAAAATAAGAAGAAAATAAAAGACAAATATAATTTATTTACGAATCTCTACCTTTTTTCAGCTCAACTTTCACAGAAATCGAAATAATTGTCTACTTTAGAGGTAAGTAAGTACTGGTTTCTTTTAAAGGAAACCAGTTATTTGCTAACCAAACCGCTTTATGGTTTTAATTATAGGCGTATTGTAGATTTTAAAACAAAATCTAGTATCCACCAAGAAGGTACTGATCAAAGTTTTAAGTGGCTTTCCATAAACAGGTCAACTGATTGTGGATGCTGCGCCCATCCGCCCGGCTCGGATAAAACGCCGCCGCAGTAATGAGACAACTCCCGATTGACAATATTTGGATAGATATTTACCATGTAAATTAAATGACGCTTAAAAGTCTTTGAGGACACTTAAATTTAAACTTTTATAATTAAAACAAATCCAGTCACATTTTTCGTAGGGTCTCATCTGTACAGAATGTGAGGAAATTGACGTCGGAGCAGAATAGCTGTAGGACCACTAGGAGCATAGCCCAGGTGCAATATATATGAAACGAGTCCCGGTACGATCAAGGAAGTTATATGGTGAGGTAGCCCTCTATCCCCCATCCATGAAGAAGGTTCCCGTTTTTACCTAAAGGGCGTGCTTTTGAAGATATAATGACTGGAAGTCTCACCCTCTAGAAATTTCTACAACAGCCCAGAACATTTGAGAGTATTCGAGAGCATTCCCCAACAACATCCCAGATCATTGTGGAACATTCTAGAATACACTCGAATGTTGTGGAACAGTTTGGACCATTCGAAGCCTTTTTGTGTGGGTGGAGCTACTCCCTGAACGAAGCCGGGTACCCCAGCTAGTATTAAATAACCTTGTAAAAATTCATGAATTAATGTTTAATGCATTACTCATCAAAAGAAGGCCATGCGGCAAATATTTAAAATACTTTCTTATTACACAGAGGGGATAGGTGGCAACAAGAATAAAATAAAAAAGTGAAAATAAAAAGAGAGCAAAGCGCGTTTTATTAAGTAGAATGGCCGAGGGGAGCGGAGGGGAGGGGAGGGGAGGGAGCATAATGAATAAATTCAGTGTAAGGACCCTCGTAACGCAATTGAAAACTTTTAACAAGTGCCGAGAAATCGTGTGTAAAGGTGGGCAGGCTAATTACGACGGTAGCCGAACGGAATACGAGATGAGTTCGAAATTTAAACGATTCGCGCCTGAAACACTTTCGGACACGGACGTCGACATATAGACCTGCCTTTCGCGAAATATTACGATACGCTTTAAAAAGATTTCAAACCTCAAGAATTTATAATATTCATTAGCTGGTTGTATTTATCAAAACGAGTATAGGGAGCCGTTAACTGGGGCTTCTTCTCATCATACTAAACAACTTTCTCCAAGAAATAATAATAATCTGTCCAAAAAATTTGGTTCTCCGAAAAAAAAACAAAATTGGTTAATCACTTGATCGATTTGTATACAGAGTACAAAAAAACCGGCCAAAAGCGAGTCGAACTCGCTCACCGAGGGTTCCGTACCACCACACTTCTCCACACGAGCACAGTATAATAAAGAGTACTTGACACGAGTACAACAATGAAACCTATTCACTTCAATCATCATAAGACACATCATCATCATCTTCAGCCGAAAAACGTCCACTGCTGCACAAAGGCCTCTCCCAAGGATTTCCACGACGACCGGATCCATCGGCTTCCCGCGATCTTCACCAGGTCGTCGGTCCACCGCGTGGGACGCCTGCGTACGCTACGTTTTCCGGTGCGTGGTCGTCACTCGAGAACTTTACTAACCCGTGCTATTTACCCAACAGCCATCTGTTTTACGACCTATGTGTCTTGCCCATGGCCAATTCAGTTTAGCGATTCTGCGAGCTATGTCCGATTCTCCTGCGGATCTCCTCGTTTCTGATATGATCACGCAGAGAAACTCCAAGCATAGCACGCTCCATTGCCCTTTGGGTGACCTTAAATCTTCTTAAGAGGTCCATAGTAAGCGGTTACTTTGGTTCTCCTGCGGATCTCCTCGTTTCTGATATGATCACGCAGAGAAACTCCAAGCATAGCACGCTCCATTGCCCTTTGGGTGACCTTAAATCTTCTTAAGAGGCCCATAGTAAGCGACCATGTCTCAAGAAATCAATGTTTGTGCAGTTTGGGACCGTTAGTGCGAGTACGACTCGCACTTGGCCAGTTTTTATGATTATTCATTTATTTTCAGGCAACTTAGTACTAAAGTACAGGCCCATAGATATATGAAAACTTATAAAAATAACATGACATAGATACTATAAATATAATACATTAAAGGTGTTTATTATGTGGTGTTTTACGTTTGCATGTATTCCAGGTTTTTAGATAAAGCAGAAAAACTTTAAAAAATCTAGTTTCGCGTGTGGGACCCTCCCTTAATTTTTTTTTATATTTGTTAGGACATCAGCTATAATAACACATATTGTGTGAAAATTTCAGCCGGCCGACTATTACGGTTTAACAGATACAGCCGCTAAAGGTCGGACGCACGGAAGGACAGCGTAGATTTAGTAATAGGATCCCGTTACCTAGTACGGAACCCTAAAAATGTTTCGCAAATTGGGAAATGTTGCTCAGTGTGATGATTTGATGAATGAAAGCCCCAGTTAATGACTACACCAATTTTGACATACCCTGTATATATCTAGGCAAAGTATTTAAATTAGTACTAACATATAGTATGGACACGCCCTGCCGCTCTCTAGATTCCGAACTCACCCCCTCGTCACCCAGATTGATACAGATTGGTTCTCGAACTTATAGGATATCACCGTGATTTTGTTTGCTTCGTCATTTGTTTTTAGAAATATCATTTCACGACCGTTGTATGCAGTGTCCGGGGTGTGATCTAGGCTACGGTTCCATGATAGACAGTCACCGATTGACAGCTTCGAGTAACGACAACTGCCCCATTTTAAAACACGGTAACAGCCATTTTTTTTATACCTGATTGTTTTTGTTGTTATTGCATTTTTCATTACGTTTAGGACTTAATTTCATGTATTATTTCTTCTAAATATTTTTATTGCAGTATTTTCTGTTCATAAATCAAATTTTTTATCAATTTGGCGCGCAATTTTTTTTAATAAGGTAAATTTAAATAAAATCTGAGAATTGTCAGTTACTGTTTTTTCGAAATTGGGCAGCCGACTATGGGTTCAACTTGGGCTTCACGGTGGACCAAAGTGGCCCTACTTTAAATGTCCAAAGCAGTCTTTACAAAGTCATATTTAGGTCTTTGTTGTAAAATCAGCAATAACAAAGTCTGTGACTGTGACGAATGTCTTTTGATTGGTCAGGGTTGTTTGACGAATGTAGAGTTATCTAAAGAGACATTCGTTAAAATATTTCACTTTTAGCTGAATTGGATTTTAAAATTTACAAGTCTAGTCTACAGCCTTGATCTGGGCGCACAGTAGTGCCTACGCCATGTCAAGCACGACCATACCATCCTTTTCTCGAAGCAACTCACGGTACTTTTAAACCCCCTGTATCTTAGTTCTGGACTCTGGATATAGATTTACTTACTTACCATCAGGTGAGGTGCAGCCAAACGTACTCAAATTCTTAATAAAAAAAAAAAAAAAAAAAAAGATAGAAGTCTGAAATTTTAGCTACCAATATACTACTGTCTTACTCACACATTACGTCAACCCCTAAATCACAAGTTTGTATCTAATATACTTTGTAAAATATCTCAAGTCAAAGTTTCATTGTTTTGTCACTGACTCTCCCACCGATCATCAAAAATCAAAAATTTTTCTAGAGCTGACCTACAAACTAAAAAGGTACAAGTATAGGTTTTATTACTCAAACAAAGGAAAAACTTTCAAAATGAGAATCACCTTTTTATAGAATGTTATTGTTATTGTTTTTGTTACCACCAGGTGAGATGTTGTCAAGGGTTTACCAATTGTGAACAAAAAAAAAATAAAAAAAAAGAACTAGTCTTCTAGTTTATAATATGAAGCAGTCGTAGCTCAGTGTAATTTGCGTGGTTTGGTCGATCACGTACGTTAACTGATCTGAAGCACGGACATTACCTGGATTACTGTAAGTAGCATTTTTCTCTACCATATCCATGCTTTGCAAGGTACGCTAAGCCGTTGTTGCCGGATGCTTTCACTATATGGCAGTCTTTAAGCCGTGTCAGATGGTATAGGCGGCTTGAAAATCTTCTGACAGTGACCCCACTGTCAGAAGATTTTCAAGCCGTTCGACTGTTTGTGGCATTTATTTCTCGATCGTTTCCGTGTTTCGCATGTCACGTTAACTCGTTCGTGCCGGTTGCTATCACTAGATGGCAGTGTTTAAGCCGTATCAGATTTTAAGGGCGGCTTGAAAATCTATTGACAATAGGGTTCACCACTAGCCCTAAAACCTCCACCAACCCGGACTTGGCCCCCGTGTGTGGAGTTTCCCGGGTTTGGGAAGATCCCCGCTCCCCCAGCAGTGGGGTCGTCCATTGGCTGTTAGTATTTTTTTAAATTCACATTTGATATAGTTCTAGGCAAACTACAACTAGTTTATCAAGTGCACGATGTAGAAAAATGTAAAAGAAAAATCGTTTGTTATTCCTTCACAAAAATAGGTTATGTAATTGGATTTTAAGTCTTGTTTTTAATGCCAACTAAATTAGTTTTCTGTTTTTTTTATTTAAATTTATTTTACCACTAGCTGTTTTCCGCAGCTTCACCCGCGTGGACAACGTTTCTATGACTTTTCGAGGGTCGGCAGTGCAGTGCCGAGCGTGTAAAAAAGGTGGCCTATGTGTTAATCCAGGTCCTAATCTGTCTACCTACCAAATTTCCGCTAGATCCGTTCAGTAGTTTTTGCGTGAAGAAGTAACAAACATACACACTCACAAACTTTCGTCTTTATAATATAAAGTGTGATAAAGACCTTTACCTACTTTGTTTGAGTAGGTACCGGTAGCCTAACAACAGTTATTGCTAAAATCCCATCCAAGCCGCTTAATCCTCCATTAACTTTATGTAGATGAAGCGTGAAAAAATTAGAGAAAAAAAGGAACAAAATCTTTGCTCGCCGCGCCGTCTGCCGAGGACGTATCGTTCTTTTTTAACCCTAAAAACAAGTCATTACCGAAGCGTGCGCAACCGACCGTCTTATTCTGGAGATTTTTTCGTGGCTCGCCATTATTCGAAGGCGATCGCTTCGCTCGCTCGCCCCGAACCGTTTACGCTAAAATGATATGATTAATTACTGGCCTCCCGTCTCTCCCTCATTAGGGTACAAATAAGATCATTCATTGGTGAAATTGAATCACCAACGCTGACGGAACACGTTCAATACCAGTCTGCATATAATTTTACTAGCTGCTTCCCGCGGCTGCATCCGCGTGGACAACGTTTCTATTACTTTTTGAGGGTACTAAGTAGCCTATGTGTTAATCCAGGTCCTAATCTGTCTACCTACCAAATTTCAGTCAGATCCGTTCAGTAGTATTTGCGTGAAGAAGTAACAAACGTACACACTCACTAACTTTCGCCTTTATAATATTAGTTTTTTTTTATTTTTTTATTCACAATTGGTAAGCCCTTGGCATCATCTCACCTGATGGTAAGTGACGATGATGTCGAAGATGGTAGCGGGCTTACCAATATTCCCCAACACAATGAAGAACTGGCTATCTTATCTTCAAGCCGGAACACATCAATGTTTGTTAACGCTTATGTTTGGCGGCAAGACTTAGATAAGATGGTGGTAGCTAGCCAAGCGGGCTTAGAAAATGCCCTACCACACCAACCAAACCGAGTCTTACAAGTTGACCCCACCGGGAATCGAACCCGCGATCTCCTGGTATGAAGCGAATGAGCTAACCATTACGCCACGGAGGCGGTTAGTGTGATTTTTGAAATATGAACCACCGGCGGGTTAATGTTGTTTTGTTTACTATTTCTTACGAGTCTGTGTGTTGACCCCACCTTTAATAAAATGCCGGTCCTTATCGGCGCAATGTTGAATGGAATATTTTTAATTGTATTCTATGTTAGCGAGATCCTTTGACACTCATACAGGGTGTAACAAAATTGGCGTAGGTCCATTTAACTCATTACACTGAACAACTTTTGTTTTACAAGTTTTCTGATATCGCAAAAAAAAATTGAACTCTTCATACAAAGCAATCAGCTAATTAACCAATTTTGCGCATTTTTGTATGAAGCGTTCAATTTTTTTTGCGCTTTGACTATGGGTTCCTTAGGGAAAGATGTTCAGTATAATGAGTAGCATCCCTAGTTAACGGGTCCTATACAAAATTTTTTACACCCTGTATAAGTTATATGATACTAGCTGTTTCCCACGGCTTCACCCGCGTGGACAACGCTTCTATGACTTTCGGAGGGTGCACAGTGCGCGAGCCACAAGCGGCTCGCGAGCGTAGAACAGTTAGCCTGTGTGTTAATCCATATCCTAATCTGTCTACCTACCAAATTTCAGGCAGATCCGCTCAGTAGTTTTTGTGTGAAAGAGTTACAGACATACATTCTAACAAACTTTCGCGTTTATAATTATAGTAGAGTAACAGGACAAAAAGCGCACAAAAAAGCTAATTTTCTCAGCACCGCGTCTCATTTGCCTCCATCGTCTCCATAATTCATAGGTCAATATAATTTACAAATAAATGCCGCTACCGTACATCTAAGCGAGTTTTTTTTTCTCGGGTTTCTTTCACAAATAAGGAAGGCATCACGTCTCATAATCCACGTACGAGGATCCGTATACGTGAGTGACGTACTTATCCTTGTAATACCTAATCTCGTAAAACTGAATGTGCTATGGAATTTGTTCCCTCAGACTTTTGGGCTCTCATAAAAGTGAGGGAGAAATCCTGGCGTCTGAGATTTTATTTAGGTCGATGTCGTCGGCTATACTATCTTAACAATATTATTATTCACTCTTTACACGTCTGCGTACAAATATAATAGGTAACTTTTTTCGTCCTAGTCAATGATATATCGGTTCTAAGAAAACCGTTAACTTTTCAAGTCTAAAAAGCTCTCCAACTTTGCTAATAAATATGTATAAAAAAATACATATTATTAACTAAAAACACATAGCTCGTAGAACAGATGGCCGTTGGGGCAGTAAAGTTCTCGTGGCGACCGCGCACCGGAAAACGTAGCAGGTAGGCCTCTCACTCGGTGGACCGATGACCTGGTGAAGGTCGCGGGAAGCCGCTGGATGCGGGCAGCGCAGAACCGGTCGCCATGGAAATCCTTGGGGGAGGCCTGCAGTGGACGTCCGTCGGCTGATATGATGATGATTATAAAAAAATAACACCCAAAGCTTCACAAGTTAATCGATAAAGTATGTTTAAGTATGCGTAGTGTTGAAAAAAAAATACCTACTAGCAACCGTCATCGATGAAAAATCCATTTTTGCCTTATACAATACAATCAAACAGGTTTTTGATTCTCACACACATGGCTGAACACATCTGTCTAAGCTCCCATACGAGCGGTTACTAAAAACTCACCGGAGTGACCTCGATATTTGAGAATCTGGTCAACATTATCAATATTTCTCACAAAAGGCAGGTAACAAAAGAGTGGCCATTCTTGGTTTCTGTCCAACCAGCTCGCTGTCTTGTCTCCTAAATATCCTTCAACGAGATCGCATTCCATGTCCGCGCCGTTTTCACGAAACAATAGTTATTTATAGTTTAGTTACTTATTTAGTTATTGTCGAGCAAATAGCCGGAGCAACCGCCCCGACGACCGACCAAGTTATTGGACACTCGACTCCGGAACTTTTCGTAGATTATCGCTGATACTCCCCCGATTTATAGCTGCATCGCATTGTTAAATGTTCGCTAATATTTCACCGTCCCAATCTTTCTTCACATTCTCCGAGTTGTACAAAAGTTCGATTTAAACAATACTTTGCTTTTAAAGAGGTATTTTACTTGTTGGTATTTTTATCTTCCAATGAAATTTGTGTATTTGTTAGGTCTCTAGTTCATCATCATCATATCAGCTCATATACGTCCCCACCGAGGTGCTCGAGTCTACCCTGAATTAGGGCGATCGGACCTTAGTCGACCACGCGGGCCCGGTGCGGGTTGGTCGACTTCACACACAACCTTCGAGTTTCTTCGCAGGTGTGTTCAGGTTTCCTCCCGATGTTTTCCTTCACCGTTAAAGCAATCGGTAAGTACGAGTCTATGTGCGTAAGTTTCGAAAAGCACATTGGTACATTGGCCGTCCGGATTTGAATTTGTCTTGAATTTGAATTTTTTAGATTTGTCTCTAGTTATATTTTGTAAATATCAAAATTAAACAAAACATAGTTTATATGTATCATCATCATCATCATATCAGCCGAAAGACCTCAACTGCTGGACAAAGACCTCTCCAAACGATACATGTTTAGGCATACCTAATAAATAATGTATAGATTAATCTGTGATATATATTTTAATAATCTGTGTACACGCCTATTCAACCCTCACATCTCATTCTTCATCGCCTATGGTATGTAGGAAGAAAACTCTTACAGAGTTATTCATGTTATTTGTACATTTAGTTTGTAAGCTACTGTTTAGCTCAACTGTGTGTATTGTATACAATAATTAAATATAATAAAAAATAGTTTACCTCTCATAGCTCAGTTCAAGCGGTCCAGGAACCTCCACCCCCTCCGGGTCAAAACAAGAATAGCAAGATTACCCTATCTATCAATATCACAAGCGTCCACCTAGCTTATTACTAAACGCTACATCTAACACAATTGACACTTCAACAACGATCGGTAACAGTTCACTTAACGTTAACGTGAACACTAAATGATAATATAACACTAGTTAACATTATAGTAGAACAAAAAATCTCGACTAATAAAAAAACAAAATAAGTATAAAACTGAAACTTAAACGGCTCGCGTCACTTTGTTAATATTTATTATTTACAGTAGGAAGCGTATGTCGTGTGGACGACCGACTGTGGTTCATAACTTTATAAGTAGGTAACTTAGTCCGAATGTTTTGGGGGTAAGGGCTTCAGTGGACCCAGGAGGGGGTGACGGAGTACTGCGCGCGGGGGGCTCCGCCGCCAGAGAGGGTCGTCGGCACCGGCGGTGCAGGCGCAGCGAACTGGCTCTCCGACTCGGAGGCCATTTGCTGCTGCTGGGAGAAGTTGAAGTCCAAAGAACCGTCCGCATCCAACTCCTGCTTTATGACCTGCGAATATTGGAAAATCTAGTGAATACATTTTTACTACACTCAGAGAATATAATAGTTTATATTCACTGTCCAGCTTCATCGATTTTCGGAAAAAGCTTATATTAACAACTAGTTTTGCCCGCGGCTTCGCCAGCGTGGACATAGTTTTTATAAATGTCTTTGAGGGTGAGTGGTGCGAGAGCAGCGCGGCTCGCGAGCGTGGATATAAGTTTACTCTAGATCCCTCAGGAACTATATCGGGCTATTCTGTTTAGCAGTCTTTGTCACTTCCCACCCCCTCAAAGCATTCTATACAAAAAATCGCTTCAATCTGTTGCTCCGTTGCGACGCCGACTTGCGCGAGCGTGGAAATGATTTTCCCCAGATCTCTCGGCAACTATGTCAGGATATGCTAATTACCAAATTATGTAATTTCTCACGTATTTTTTTTCATATTTGACATGATACAGGGTGTTATTTTGGTCGACAACGCCCTTTCCAGTAGGGCTTCTACTCATGAAACTGAACAACTTTTGTTCTACAACTTTGCTGAAATCGCAAAAAAGAAATTGGACTTTTCATACAAATCGATCAGCTGGTTGACCAATTTTGTATGGAGAGGTCAATTTTTTTTATGAGAATTGACTATGTGTTCTTTGGGGAAAGTTGTTCAGTTTCATGAGTAGAAGCCCTCCTGAAAATGGCGTTGTCGACCAAAACAACACCCTGTATAGTTTCTTTGGGAAAGTTGTTCGTAATTACGAGTACATGCATATCTTTTGTTATCAAGAACTAATTAAAAGTCATCCTGTATAAGGATTGCTTAGTTTCGAATTCGCCTTATTTATTACAAGCTTTTATTTACCTTCCAACGTATATGTATGTTTCTTCGGGTGGAATCTTGCAAGTAAAATTTTACCCACTTCCCGGTTTCCAATTGAGCTGAAATTTTGCATGTATATGTATATCGCGTGACAATGCAATATTAAAAAGCTTGTACCTAAAAGTTTTTAGGTTTTGCGAAAATTATTAAATATCTTGGAAAAACAATTTTACTAACTCTTTATTATAACTTAGTCAAGTATCGTATTACATAAAATTAGAATCTGTACTAGTTGAATAATCTGACATTCTAGCGAATAGTATTCAAAAGCAAAGAATATCCACCAACTGAAAAATATAAGAAGACCCGCCATGTACACAGGCCAGCACATCAAGCTACACACTTTGGACTTGGGACCGTTCTTATGCCGAATGGGTATGGGTCAGAATCGCACTACGAGTGTATAGCTTGATGTGCTGGCCTCTGTACAAGCAAGCGTGTTGATAATGAAGGAAGAGCTCACCTCCTCAACATTACAGTCGAACGCATGGTCTAATATCTCGATGTTCAGGTCCTCCGCCAAGCCCGTGTTTAAAGCTCCCATGATCTGCCCCATCACAGTAGTTGGCCCTGATGCTGTCACCATCATGCCACCGTTCATCAACGCCGCGTCTGACGTCACCATCTGGGTTTGGCTGATTTCTGTACAAAGAAGAGGCACTTTGTAAGATTCGTGTGTGTGTACATGTGCTTCGGGAAGCGACGGTGATATACGGCGAGTATGGGGCAGGAATCACAGGTAAGATAGTAGGTACCTAAATTACTAGTCTGACGTGGCTCGGTGGTCAAGTGGTCATCCTTCCTGCCTGCTGGGCCTAGAGCCATGGGTTCGATCCCCACCCAGGGCAAACTTTCGTGGGATGAACGCGTTTGTTTGCCTTTCGTCAGTGTTCAATGAATTAACTTTATTAAATCTGTGGTGTAACATCTATCTATGTGTAAAAAATTTTTGAACTTCCCATACTAAGTTAGCTGATCAGCTTGTCGAGTTAGTATGGGAGATTCAAATTTTTTTTTGCGATTTGTCTATGGGTTCCATGGGGAAAGTAGTTCAGTTTCAGTGGTAGAAGCACCAGTTAAAATAGTTTCAGCTAATTTTGTTAGACCTTATATATGTATTCAAACGTATTTAAGTATGTATCTGTGTTGTGTTCTGTCTCAGAAGGACACACCGCCGGTACCGACGACCCTTTCTGGCGGCGGAGCCCCCCCTCGCGCAGTACTCCGTCACCCCCTTCTGGGTCCACTGAAGCCCTTATCACCCACATTCCTAAACAAGCGCTAGAGTGGACCCCCAAGGGAAGAGAAACCTGGCGGAGCTCAGTGTTAGAGGATCGGTAGGCGATCAGGTTGTCATGGCCCCCAGTACTCGTAACGCCCCAAGACAGAGCGCAATGGCGGAGCACTGTGTGTATTCAAGCAAAGTATATATATTAGTACTAACATACAGTATGGACACTCCCTGCCGCTCTCTGGATTGCGACCTCACCCCCTCGTCACCCAGATTGATACAGATTGGTTACAGTTTGGTTGTCTAACGTATAGGATTTCGCCGCCATTTTGTTTGTTCCGTCATTTCTTTTTTGAAATGTCATTTCCGGCCCGTTGTATGAAGTGTCCAGGGTGTGGTTCAAGGTATTTATTTATAAAAAATAGTTAAAAAAAAACTTAAAACCGACTTCAAAATGAAATTCACTCAAAAGTGTGAAATAATATTATTATACTTAAATACACAACATTTACCAACAATAACGAAATCAAAGATGGGTACGAGTTAAATTAGAGGCTTAAAATTTTTTTTGAGGTCGGTGTCAGCAAACCATCGAATCTAAACCATTTAATACATAAGTAACTGTGTGCTGGTACCGACCTCAAAAAAATTTTAAGCCCCTCATTTAATTCATACCCGCCTTTGATTTCGTTATTGTTGGTTAATGTTGTGTATATGTATAATAATATTATTTCACACTTTTGAGTGAATTTCATTTTGAAGTCGGTTTTAAGATTTTTTAAACTTTTTTTATTTTCTTTATTTTTAGTGGTAATGCTATCTATCTAGCAAAGTGAAATCCAATCACCTATAATCACCAATAGGAATTATCAAATCATAATACATGTGTTTTATTAACAGATACAGAGTCCTGTGGCTTCCATCATTATCTCAGCAGCATGAAAGTTAAGGAGTTAAATCGTCCATCATCAGCTCATCTGAATAACCTGAAGGAATACAACTATCGGTCTATGCATACCTACGTATATATCTATGTATAACATTCAAATGAATTTTCCTGCAACTCCTAACCGTTAAGGAGTTGTACCTTCCTACATCAGCTTATCAACATGAGAATATGACTAACAGACGCAAGTATATTAATAGCTTTAGAAAACATATGAATCACGTAATTCGTGCCTTTAAAACTCAAATTATTCATTATTTTTGAAGGGTTGCCCTCGATTTTCCTGGGATCCCATCATCAGATCCTGACTTGGTGACAATGGAACCCCCTCGGGAGTATACTCTTTCGAATGAAAAAAAAGTTTTGAAAATCGGTCCACAATTGACGGAAAAATCGGTGAACATACATAAAAAAAAAAATATACAGTCGAACTTAGTACCTTCTCCTTTTTAAAGTCGGTAAAAATAGGTGAAAATTACACTCTTTCTGATAGTCATAAAATAATAATAACAATGTCATTTGTGAAAAATCAAGAAATAATCAGTCATTAGTTAATAACGTTAAAATTCAATCCTTGAAATAAACCAGATTATGTCATTAGAACATGAAATGACACGAAAAGTTATATTTGAAAATTATTGAATGTCATTACTGCCTTTCACAAGAGTTGCCAGTTCACACGGACAGCACCCGGTCACGAGTATAACGAGTATAACGCTTCCATCAACCATATTAGAGGGAAAGGAACGACCCTGCAGGGATAGCAGTCGCCGAGGCCGAAATCGGTCTGGATTGATTGATTGAATTCTTTGAATCATTCTAAAGAAGTTTTGACGTGGTGACGTCTTATAGATCGATGAACGCCGGCTGCATGCACGAAAAATTGTCACGTTCCGTGTCACGTTCCGCGTGCAAGCGAGAGCGCGATAGGGAGGCACGATCGGCCTAGGTAAGCGTTCGGTTTATGATCAATGTTTTCTTATGACGTTATCACGTAAAATTATCGTCCGTAAATCGACTTTACAGAAAACCAGTTTTTTTTTGTGTACAATAAAGACTTATTAGAGTTTGAGTTCTATATTAAAAACCATCATCATATCAGCCAAAAGACGTTTACTGCTGAACAAAACCTTCCCAAGGATATCCACAACAACAGTCCTGTGCTAAAGGTCATACAATAAAAGAATGCGTGTGCGCGGACGTTTGAGCGAAGGACAAGCAAAGGACATCTCGTTCGCGTCATGCCTCCTCTCTTTATGGACCAGTATTCGTGTGCATGTATTAGTTATGTATACTTTTATGCCATCATAGGCCAGCGAGAGACAGAGCAAATAGGTTAGACCAGGACGTGCTTACATTTGCCTGTACTAAATTATAGCTCTGTCTCTCTTGCTGGGCCGTAATGCATTCGTGTAGAGTAGCCTCATTTTATTAACAAATTTTAATATATAACATTTTTTTCATTTCTATTTTATTAACATAAACGAACTGGGAATATCTATCTGATACGAGTCAAACACACCTAGCACGTTGCTATTACAAATTTAACATATAATGGGAAAACAGCGCAAGAGACGAGACAAAAGCATTAGAAACAAGTATCTACTTCTTCTTTACAGGCAGAGCAGACCTATTGTATAGTATAGTGCAGAGGTTCCCATACTTTTTTTGTCATAGACCACTTTCAAAATTTCACTGGTTTCGGTGAACCCCCCTGCTGCTACATTTCTAACATACTCCTAAAACTCGTCAAAAAAATGTGAAGATTAAATCTGACGATTGAAATTTGCGTCGCGGCTGAGTACCAACCCTAAATTCGGAGTGGTACGAATATATGCCAAATGTTGACGGCTAAGGGGTATTATATGAGGGGGCAAGAGAGCTCGAGGCAGATGTTCGAATCCAAGCTGGCTGCAGCAGGCAGTGAGTAACAGTTAGGGCTGATTCAAAAACACTTTGCGACTTCTAAATGATAATATGACAGACACGGTCTTAGAATCGAGGAAGTGAGTGACTGGATTGAATCAAGTGATTTAAGAGCCTTACGTTACGTGGGACGGCTAGTTCAAAGTATATACATTAGTCTAAGCTAGGTTGAAGAATGTTTATTCTACGAGGTGGAGACAGCTGGATGAGCAGGGCTGAAGATCGTGACTAGATTCGTGCTTTGGTGGAGACCAATGTCTAATAATGAATTAACCGGTATCTACCGATGTTAGTGACATGCCTGTCTGCATGATGTCAGCTGGGTCAGTCGGTGGGGGCGGCTTCACGAAGTGGTCGAGTGTATGCTGGTGAGGGTCTATGCCAGATGTTGACGGCTAAGGGGAATGATATATGTAGAGAGCTCGAGGCAGATGATCGAATCCAAGCTGTGAGTAACAGGGCTGGTTCAAAAACGCTTTGTGACTTCTTAATGATAATATGACAGTCACGGTCTTAGAATCGAGGAAGTGAGTGACTGAATTGAATTAAGTAATTTAAGAGACGTCCGTTACATTCGACGTCTAAGTAGAGTAATTTTTTACGCAAAGTGGATACAGCTTGATACGCAACGTAGATCGGTACTAGTGGCTTTCTTTGGGGGAGACCAATGTCTTAAGGTACGTACAGACTAGATACAACCTCCAATCTCGATACATGCCAAATGTTGACGGCTAAGGGGAATGATATGAGGGGACAGCTGGGCGTAGCGAGCGAGCCATGCGTCGGGCTGAGCAAGTCCACATTTGAGTAAATGCCCAGAGGCATCCTGCATCAACCCGGCTGCCTCTAGTCTGTGTACGTGCCATAATAATGGATTAACCCGTGCTGATGATAATGAAACAGTGACGGTTCTTACGGTGAAGGAAAACATCGTGAGGAAACCTGCACACGCCTGCGAAGAAATTCCAAGGTTGTGTGTAAAGTCGAACAACCCGCACTGGGCACGCGTGATAGACTAAGGCCCGATCGCCCTAATTCAGGGTAAGCTCGAGCCCCTCGGTGGGGACGTATATGAGCTGATAAGAAGATGATAATGACTTGCCTGTCTGCATGATGTCAGCCGGGTCGGCCGGCGGCGGGGGCCTCGCGAAGTGGTCCAGCGCGTGTTGGTGCGGCGTGGGGTGAGCGGGGTGCGCGGGGTGCCGGTAGTGCGATGCGCATCCGCACCCCCCGTGCGGGTGCCGCGGGCAGCCGTACGAGTTGTACTGGTAGTTGCCGGAAGACGATGACAGCGTCGTTGGGACATACCTGGTGATCGATACCATTTTTATATCAGGAGTCAATGTTAAAAAATATATTGCGAGACCGAGTAGGTAGGTAGTTGAGGTGGTTTTTCATATGGTGAGAATCGAGATAACGTCCTGACCTAGTAGTAAGAAGTCAAGGTCCTCAACGGCTTGTTGAATCATCCTGCATGGTGATATAATATTTAATTAGGACTAGGAAACCAAGAGCTTGGAAACCTGTTGGTAACTAGTTGAAAAATAATCGATTTGTTACCCGGAATCGGCAAAATAGTCGAACGGATTCGATAAAGACTCAGTGGGTACAATAACCTACCTGCCCCCTGATTCTAAAGGCTTCGAGTTCGATTCGTTATACGGAATCGAAAAAAAAATTAGAACGGATTCGATTGTTTTGCCTTTATAAGAGTGTCTTTATCGAATCCGTTCGACTATCTTGCCGATTCAGGGTAACAAATCGAACTCGAAGCTTTTAGAATCAGGGGTCTGATAAGCTTTAATCACTACAATTAGAAATCACAAAATATCAAAGAGATTGGTAGTGTCTTCGAGACATCAGTAAGTAGGTACATAAGGAAAAACTTTAATTCCAGGATTAAAATAATTTGTTTACATAATGTGATTGTTATATCTTAAAATATTGCCATATTTTAATCTAAGAAACAAATGAATTTAATTGAGGATGAAATCAGATAAGAAAATACTAGTTGAGACAAGTTGATGGACAAATTATAAGTCCCCTTCCTAGAACCATCCTACCAGAACTGCAACTTTGTTGGAAGTAGATATAATATGCATCTGTACAGTTTTATCTGAGTAAGCTTTTGAAAGAAAACGATAACTTGCAAATTAATGTATAAATTTCATCTATAGAAGAATAGTTAAAGCCAAGCGTCTAGGACGTGACATGGTCTAAATATTACTGAGTACCAAATTTTTTGAGATCAGACTTTTGGCAAAATTAGCGCAAAGGTTAAGTGCATGTTGTTTTTTACTTCAAAGGTATTTAATTTCAAGCACCAGTCAGCCGCCAAGAATCTGATCCCAGCAGTCTGCACTATACCGAAGCTCCTTACGTTGTATTCAAGTATGGATCTGCCGCGTGCAGCTTCATAGAGTCAGCGAGTGAGCCAGCCAACTGTTCCTCCTGGGCGTAGTCATGCGGGAACTCGGACGTTGTGGAGTAGTCCCCGGCCGGGGTGTAATCTGTCCCCCAATCGGGTTCCGTGGAGGCCATAGAGGGGATCGGGGACAGTCGCCCGCAGGAGGACGCGTTTGAGGAAGCCCTCTGGCGGAAGTCCGGCGACAACTGAAAATTGTTGCTACGCGCAAGCGAACAAGCGTCGAATAAACAAAACTGGTAGTTTTTGGGTCCGAAACTATGTGATTGTGGCTTTGGGTTCGTTATAGTATCTATTTCCATCGACTTCAAAAAAGGAGGAGGTTCTCAATTCAACTTTTGTGTGTGTGTATGTTACTCGATTGTAATCCAATTTTAATTCTTCTCTTTTAATCGATAGGTTAAGCCTTCTCTTTAATTTAATGTAAAGTTTTATCAAAATAGATTCAGTACTTTTTAGGAAATTAAAATTAAAAACAAAAAATGTAGCAAAATTTAAATTGGCAATTGTGATTGAAGAATTTTTTCTAAGTGTTTGGCGTTTCCAATAATGTTGAACGATTGTAGGGGATGCAGTTATTAATGACTTTATAGTAATTTTAATTATTAATAATAATTCTCTATTGAAGAGAAAACGCCAGTAGTCGAACTAGGATTATGTAAATAAGTAGGAAGAAAATATAAGAGCAAAGATTTTTTTTAAGGTAGATTACAAAGACAATCACATAATTCCAAATTTACAGCGAAACAAAATTATTACGCAGAAGAAACTTAAACAATATAGATTATAATGACGACAACATGTTAAATTAAGAGTGAAAATCATGCAAGGCATAGATCCATAATATTAAAATGCCTATATAGGCTCTAACAGAAACTCCTATATGCTAAATGAAGCGATCACTGTTACTACGAGTTCAATGGTCAGCGTAAAAATATCTTTATTGCCACGAATTATGACAAAAATGTTCTATGATCGTATATAAAAAGAAATGGAATATCACATTTTCGAGGTTTCTCGAGCGCCGAGGACGGCAGTACAGTACCCGAAATAAAATAAATGTCACGATTATGCCCACAATCCGGATAGATATTCGGCAGTAAAAATGTTAAATATCGGCGGACTGACGAGATTCAGCACGAGCATAACTCATCATCTAATGGCTGTGAGTGATTTAAAGCCCTTAATCGTAAAGGAGCAGCAGTAATAACTCAATTTTATTAGAGCGGACCACACTTAACGGTGTTTGCAAAAAGAGTATCTGCTTACTTCATTACTGTATCGTGACTTTAAAATATTCTGTGAAAGCGATTCACTTAAGTTATTGTCGGATTGTCAGAGTTTTGGCAAAAATCTTCATTGCATTGTATGTATGGGTAACTTATTTTGCCTTTAAAGTCGTATTAGTATCGCTTCCGTCTGCGAATCGTTATGGATATTGGCTGCATGCCATGTTCTTCGAACTTTTATCTTGATTTGTCTCAAATTGCTATTAGTCTAAATTCTACCTCTACATTGACTACGTCTGTTCTAAAGACTTTTAAAATCTAAGCTAAAATAAAAGAATTGAGAGATTTTCGGTAATAAAATAACCATAACTTTAGGTTCATTTAGTTGATTTCACAAACTGTTAAATTGTTTTACATTGTTAATGCATTGAGGTTCCACCTTATTTAATCAGATTTTACTGTAATCCACTGGAAATCTTACTAAAATGTACTAACGTCTGGAAAATCTCTCACAGTGTTGACTAACGATACTACTATTTTATGAGTTTGTGACGCTAACCTTTGCAGCGGTGAGTCGTCAAATTTGTCGAAACTCTCCGACACGGAGCTGCAGGGGCTGGGTGTGGTGTCATCTGTCACATTCCTTAACGCCTCCGCCTATAGAGTATCAACACAATAAATAATATGAACAAAATCATTTAAAAACAGATTAAAAAAAAACTGCTACTTATTTAATTTACTCGTTAATGCTTTTTCATCATATCAACTGAAAGACGTCCACTGCTGGACAAAGGCCTCTCCCAAGTCCTGCGCTGCCCGCATCTAGCTTATTCAATATGTGTCAAAATATCGATTCTATAAGCCGCGCTGTATGATCGTGTGTACAAATGAAATGAAATAATTAAATAAAATAGAACACCTGATCGCCGTAGAGTTAGCAGCAAGTGCTATTTTAAATTTTACCCTTTTTAGAAACGCCTCAGGGTCATAAATGACCTTCCGAGGCGCCGCCGCCGTACCAACCCACGCGTCACCAAATACTACTAACATAGGTTAAGTTAGATACCACTAGTAACATACATAATGTATTATTTATAGTATCTATGTCATGTTATTTTTTTTATTTTTAAATATCTATGGGTCTGTACTTTTAGTACTAAGTCACTAGAGAATAAATGAATAATAATAATTATTATTAGTTATTTACTTTTCGGAAGAGTAACAGGTACTTAAATTAAAATGTAGATAATAACAAAATGCCAATCAAAAATATTCACCTTTAAAAACTAAACATGCAATCCTTACTAATATTGTAAATGTGAAAATGTGTTTGTTTGTTTGTTACCTTTTCACGCTTCGACACCTTAACCAATCTTGATGAAATTTGGCATGCAGGTAGCCTGTGTCACTGGGAAGGACATAGGCTACTTTTTATCCCGTGAAAATAGCACAGTCCGATGCAGTTCCTGAGGGAACTGAAAATATACTCTTTTTTGGTAGTTTCTTTAACATTGCAACGGAACAATGGATTGCTGTGATCTTTTGCACAGAGATGGCTGAGGGGGTGGGAAATGACATAATTTACTAATTAGCATATACTGACATGGTTCCCGAGGGATCTGGGGAAAACTCATTTCCGCGCTCGCGCACGTCAGCGTCGCAACGGAGCTACGGACTGAAGTGGTTTTTTGTATAGAATTCGTTGAGGGGGGTGGGAAGTGACAAAGACTTTTAATCAGAATAGCCCGATATCGTTCCTGAGGGATCTGAGGAAAACTCATGACCGCGCTCGCGAGCCACTTGCGACTCGCGCACCACTCACCCTAAAAGACATTCACATAAACGATGTCTACGCGGGCGACGCCGCGGGCAAAAGCCAGTAAATAAATAAACAAAAGCAAAAGAAAGATAAAAAAACATTAACGGTATTGAGACTCAATAGACAGAGTACCTACAAGTAAAAAAAATAATAATTATACAGTATACAATATGCAAGTACCTACTTAACTTATTCATCGAAGAATGCATGTGCCACTAATCGCTTTATTGTAGTCGTGCTTGTACAAAATAGGTCAACCTCAGGGTTTTCACAAACTAGTTTATTAAAACTATTACAACTACGTAAAAGAAATGTATTTTAGTCTATAATTAGTGCTCGCAGGCACTTGTAATAGAGGACGCTGTCTAAAACCTAAATAAGTGCGAAATTGCAACTTGGGTAAAAGTTCAGGGCTGTCAATAGCAGCATTTGCTATTTTTATTAAAAATCATAAGTCACTTACTGTTTGTTCGTCTTGTGGTCAACGGTAAAAAGTGATAACGTTTACAGGGATGAAGATAATTTTCAGATCTTTTATGAGCTTTGTAGTCTGAAAACCCCATAAATCGTCTCTGGATACCCTCAACACGGGACTTGTATATCTCGTTTTGTGGATTCCCCGAAATTACAGGCTTAACCAGCAAAAAGCTGATATAAAAATAACCTACTTACATGAAAATAATAATAATCTTCGACTAATGTGCAATACAAAAACCCTTGTTTTCATTGTACTGTGTCTTTACATCTTTATGTTTGTTTTTTAAAGCTATATATAAAAAAAACCTGCATCCATCTTTTTCAGAAAGAAATATCTAAAAGAAGAGTGCGGAAAGTAAATACATAGGTACATATATAAAAGGTAACACAGCCTCAGTGGCGTATTGGTTAATTCCAGGAGCACAGATGAGACACTAATAGTTACTTCGTTCAATTCTTATTTTCGAGTTTGTTATTTTCTTTTACACCCATGTATCATACAAAGTTTTACAATACAGTTGTTAGAAAACAGGTAAAATAAAAAACGACCTATAGCATTAAAACCTCCTTGGAAAAGATGACCTATTCCTTGGTATAACCTATGCGCTTCATTCATATTTATTCTCTTTTCTTCACAAAGATATAACCCAAAGAGAATCTAATCAGCTCGCGTTATGTACTAACCTCACGGAGGAACAACCTATCTCTTAAAATTCTGCTATGAGAAGTCTTAAGGATGATTTTGAAGACTTTGATTTAATTTTAATGAACCCAAGTCCAGTTAAAATTTGTAGGTTAGGTAGGTGTCAGAAGGACGCACTATGAAGATGTAGGCAAGTAAGTATATCGGAAGGACCCACTCTGAAGATGTAGGTAAGTAGGTCTATCAGAAGGATACACTATGAAGATGTAGGTAAGTATGTATATCAGAAGGATTCACTGTGAAGATATAGGTAAGTAGGTATATCAGAAGGATTCACTGTGAAGATGTAGGTAAGTAGGTATATCAGAAGCACGCACTATAAAGATGGAGGCAAGTAAGTATATCAGAAGGACCCACTCTGAAGATGTAGGTATGTGAGTATATCAGAAGGACTCACTATGAAGACGTAGGTATTTAGGTATATCAGAAGGATCCAATATGAAGATGATCTACTTACCTTCTTTTTAACTCGCCCCCTGCCTTTGACAGAGGTCTCCATGGAGGCGGCGCGCCTGCGCACCGACTTGCCCGGCTTGGCGTCGGGGTTGATCATCCACCACGAGGACTTCCCCGTGCCCTCGTTCTGAACCCGCATGAACCGGTTGTGTAGCGAGAGGTTGTGTCGTATCGAATTCTGTGGACAAACATGGTTGGATCAGAACAGTTTCCAAGGACCCTCAAGTTAATAACCAAACCAATACGCTACGGAGGCGGTTAAGAGAGTGTCCATACTGTATGTTAGAAAGCAAAGTGTTGCGATGGTCACGGCAAGGTTGATTGGTCTCTTGTATGTAACACATTCTAGGAGTATGAAGAAGTTCACAGCAATGTAAAATCATAGGAATTAAACATTTTAAAAACTCTTAAACTGCAATATTTATAGTAAGTCGTTTTAGCTCGACCGTAGACTTGTAATTGTTTTATTTTCAATCCACAAATGGTAAACCCTTGGCACAGTATTACGATATGGCTCACAGTAGCGCTACGCCTTTGATGTCGCACGATGCGCCACCGGCGTAGGTACTAGCCCATACCACAGATGAGATACTAGTTACTATACTAGCCTGTAGTCATCCTGGTTGCTCTCTTCCGTTGCTCTACGTAAGTACATTCGTTGCGCTATTGTAAGCCGCTATATTGTAATACTGTGCCCTTAGCATCATGACTTATTAATGCAAATTGTGGTTCAAAATGTCAAACTAGATTTTCAGAGGCATGTCTCGGTTGTAATTTACTCACCTGAGTAAATAGTGACGTTATAGTGACGTTGGTGCCAAAGATGGAAGGGGGCTTACCAAGATTCCCCAACGCAAATCCCAAAATGTACGACACCGAAATCATAGATAAAGTAATGAGTACAACTTATAAAATGAACCCGCGGGTAAATAAAATGATGCGATAAAAGTATAACAACAAAGTATTTAAGCTTATTATTTTACGAGCGAACTGAGCGGTTTGAGGTAAAGTGGAGTTAAAAATACATTGGCCGTAAACCGTGGCGATCGTCGCTTATCCGGGCGCGCTTGCCGGTGACCACAAATATCTATTTTGATTTCGCATGGTGTGCGTTGGTCACAGCGAGATATGGTCATAGAATGCGATAGGTAGGCACCTAAACTTTCATTATCCTCCTATGTTTAACACAGTAGATAAAAATATCTAATAATTACTAATTTTCTTATTTAATTCATTATTACTTTTTAGAATTTGGGTTCGGAACTTATAAACTCCCTTTTAATTGATAGCAACGAAGCCCGAGCAACGCAGAAAAAAACGCTAAACACGTTAAAATACCGACTTCGATGGCAACAACTTAGTACATTTTTGCATTATTATTTTTGGTTTTTGTTAATTTTCTAATAAAGTACTACACCGATTTTCATAAAATTTATACAGGACCACACAGGAAGCACTAGCTTTCAAATAAAAAAATAATCATTAAAATCGGTTCACCCAGTCAAAAGTTCTGAGGTAACACACATAAAAAAAACATACAGACGAATTGAGAATAAAAAAAATAATAATTAAGTCGCTTGAAAATAAAATGATCCTGTTGAACTGTGATGTAGTGAGGACTACGGAGCTGCGACTTTTCATACAGACGACGTTAGCGATTTTCCCCTCTTAAATGTTAACCGATTTTGACCAATTTTCGCTTTCGCCATGTGTATGGAAAGTTTCACCACAGGGCTCTTGATGTCAACCGATTTTTTTAAACTATCTTTGCTTCTGCTCTCTTCTCTTTGTGCTGTTGACATCACTGTAACCATCAAAAGCCGCCGTACAATTTTGACCGTAATGTACTGATGGCTCATTAAATAATTATTGGTTGTTTCATGCGGTGAAGAAGAAAACCACCATCAATATTGGTGCTTTGAATGAGATCGAAAGAAACAGAGACAGGGAAAGGAGTTCACATCTTCATCCCTTTTTTGCTAGGACAGTGATCTGGGATATTGTCAGAGGGTTACCTGTAACTGTCACGCCATTCGTTTTAATGATCATCATCATTGATCATACTTAACTTTCTTTCCTCTATATCTCACTAAGTATTAATCTCAGCGGAAAAATGTTCAAGACCTTTTTTTAGATTAATTTATGTAGTTTTTTTTAGTATTAAGATATTTTTATGCTAATGCTGCCGTTTTCGAGTTATTTACGAAAAACGGAATTTACCCCCCCTCCCCTCTAACCCTTAGCTCAACCCTCACTCATCAGTACATTTAGTATGTTGTTCAGGACACCTTCCCTAACAACTGTGCTAAAATTGACTTGTACACAAATTATTTTGCCTTTTTCGGTTTCCGTTCGATGGGCCATGAGGCCAAATGACATTGCAGCGACGAATCAACTACCTAACCCTTTAACGTCGCTCGCCGATGAAAAAGTTGGCGCAATAACGTGTCCTATCTCACACTGGCAATAAAAATCTGCCAACTTTCCCCCGTCGAAGGAATAAAAGCGACCGCAACAGCGAATGAAGTTTAGCAATAAAAGACTCTATAAATAATTTTCCAGCGTGCCCGTGAGCTGCCACTTACGTTGCTATGCTCGTCCATGTAAATATGTGAAGTTCCATTGTAAATCATAAAGTTTGTAAAAAAAATGTGAAGGTGGGTGTAGTAAGTACAAAGTCTTACGGTGCGGTGTTCTGAACATTTCATCGTATATCTCACGGACAATTTAACCGGAATGTCGACTGAATACATAAATTTTCAAGCTAACGTCTCTAGTAGGAAATCAGTCAAATTTCACTATGTAGATATGAATCATTGTATTTATACCTTCTACACGGGGTGACGGCTTCAACGAAGGATTGTCGAAGGATAAGTCGTGAATAATAAAACTAAACTGAACATACTTCTCAAGGATCCTATGGTCAGTCGTGTATCGTTGTAATAGTTTTTTATGCCACACTGCCAAGTAATGAGAGCCATTGTAACATGAGTGCTAGTTCCACGAAGCGAAATACAGCATGAATAGATAGCACGAGTGTTACAATGGCTAATTGCGTGCAGTGGCATACATAACTTTTTTTACGACCATAAAATAAATAAAATACATAATCATAATCATATATTGAACTTTTGAAGCCAATGCTATAAAAATATTTAAAAAGTTTCATCGTAGTACAGTCGTCTCGTTTTGAAATGATTATTGTAAAACGACTTGTAGGAATGAATACTTATTTTTGAAGCCAAAACCCTAAAAATATTTAAAAAGTTTCAATGTAGTACAGTTGTATTGTGTTGAAATGATCATTGTAAAACGACTTGTAGGAATGAATACTTATTTGTGAAGCCAAAGCCATAAAAATATTTAAAAAGTTTCATTGTAGTACAGTTGTCTCTTTTTGAAATGATCATTGTAAAACGACCTGTAGGAATAAATTACTTATTATTGAAGCCAAAGCCATAAAAATATTAAAAAAGTTTCATTGTAGTACAGTTGTCCCGTTTTGAAATGATCATTGTAAAACGACTTGTAGGAAAGAATACTTTTGTGATATGATTTGAGGTTATGTATTAAGCAAATTACGAAATGGGAGTAGAAAAAGTTATTTTAAAAACCTATTGAGGCTTAAAAATGATTCGTTTATGAAATGTTTAGTTTTTAACCTTTCGGACACCACATCAAGTACAAAAGTTGTAGTTTTTAACCTTTTGGACACCACATCAAGTACAAAAGTTGTCATATATATACACTTACTGCATACTACATTGTACCTAGTGCGAATATATCGGCCTCAACCTAGAGTGTCGACTTATTGGTCTTTGGCGTTCAAAGGTTAATTTATATAACGGTTACATGTCCCACAGCTTAACTTCTCAACTTCAAAACTATTGGAATTAGTATGAAATTAATTAATTTAAAAGAAAAATTATCACGGCTTAGTAGGCTTTCTTAGTTTTACAAGTATTAGTTGACCATCGTAAAAAGTACAGTTGGATTTTTTAAAAAAAACATGGATTTTCTGTACTAACTGCAAAAATAACTTTGGTTTTAAAATAAACTTTCTTTTTTGAAAAAACTACGGAACTCTACTTAGCGAGTGGACCGACACGCACTTGTTATAAACTTTAATTAAGTATTACAAGCTTTGATTTAACTTGCAATGTTCGTAAGTATGGATAAGTAGTTCGTTTTAAAATTTGCAAGTTACATTTGACCCACTTTCCGGTTTCCGATTAAGCTGAAATTTTGCACACACGTTTATTTTTGGTGAGAATGCATGGTTAGCTAAGTAACGTCATTCTAAACCTAATATAGTGGACTCCCAAAGATGGCGGAACAATTATTTTTTATGCACCCCCATGATATAATATATGATAACACAAGATAATCGTTATCGGGAGCCGGGTCGTTCCTTTCCCTCTAATATGATCGAGAGAGTGATGGCTAACTCTCGTGTTATACTCGTGACAGGGTGCTGTTCGTGTGAACTGACCTACTCTTGTCTGAAGCATTATTGACACATTGAATTAATGCATAGCTTCTCGTGTCATTGTTTTCACGTCCTGATGACATTATTTGTTTTAATCAACTATGTTATTTTGACATTATTAACTAATGATTATGATTAAATATTTTACCTGAATGACGTTATGTATTTACTATATTTTATGACCATCAGAAAGAGTGTAATATCTATTTTGAATAAACATATTTAATTGATTGATTGATTGATTGAAAACACTTTATTGCACAACATCACGTAAAAAAATACAATGATTAAGGAAGCTGTACATATAAGCGGTCTTATCGCTATCAAGCGATCTCTTCCAGACAACCTTTAGGTAAAGGAAACATGAGAAATCATTATTTTGGGGTAGTAGTGGGCAATAAACAAATTCATAGAGAAAATGATTAGATTTCATATGTACGAGTACGTTTATCAGACGCTCTTACGGTGAAGGAAAACATCGTGAGGAAACCTGCACACGCCTGCGGAGAAACTCGCAGGTTGTGTGTGAAGTCGACCAACCCCGCACTGGGCCCGCGTGGTTGACTAAGGCCCGAACGCCCTAATTTAGGGTAGGCTCGAGCCCCTCGGTGGGGACGTATATGAGCTGATATGATGATACAGATTTATGAAATTTAAAGCGCTGGAAAGTGCTCTTTTACTCCAGATTGAAAAATATTTAGGGAAGGAAAATTACGAATTGAATCAGGGAGAGAGCTCCACAGGCTTATGGAACGGAGAACGAAGGAATCAAGAGTAGAATTTAGTTTACTCTTTGAATCTATTTCTGATTTAGAAGCTTTCGACTGTAATCGCACCTGATGATAAGTGAAGATGACATGCGTCACTGGTCACCCTGTTCGGAGGTCGTTGTTTGTTCTCTGTTTAACCACAGATTACTAAATAGTTAGGTTTAACCGTCTCCATGGCGTAATGGTTAGCCCATTCGCTTCACACCAGGATGTCGCGGATTCGATTCCCGGTGGGGTTAACTTGTAAGACTCGGTTTGGTTGGTGGTAGGGCATTCTCTAAGCTAGCTACCACCATCTTATCTAAGTCTTGCCGCCAAACATCAGTGTAAACAACACGACGTGTTCGCGCTTGAAGACAAGATAGCCAGTTCTCTATTGCGTTGGGGAGTCTTGGTAATCCCGCTTCCATCTTCGGCATCATCGTCACTTACCATCAGGTGAGATGATGCCAAGGGCTTACCAATTGTGAATAAAAAAAAGCCTTAGTAATCCGCTGCGCTGGCAAGTATAATATTTATACGACTATGTTGCCTGGTATAAATTAATATATAAATTCACCGGACGATGTCAGACAGACAACATATTATGGAAAATTTCTTACAAATTCCATTTGAAATACATTTTATCATAAATTTTCATAAAGATGGTATGATGACGTCACTGGATTTTGTGTTTTTAGGGTTCTGTGCACCAAACGGGACCCTATTACGAAGCCTCCGCTGTCTGTCCGTCTGTCCGTCTGTCCGTGTGTCAGCGGGCTGTATTTTATAAACCGATTTCTGTTGCCGCTATAACAACAAATACTAAAAATTAGAAAAAATGAAAAAATAAGGGGTCGGTCACCATATAAAAAACGTGTTTTTTATAGGTCTTTAGAAGTATTTTTTATTTAGCTCTATCGTAAAAACGGTGATACATACAAATGTGAAACTTGGTGTGATTATAGTACTAATACTGAAGTAAAACAACAAAAAATAAAAATCGGTCAAGTGTGAGTCGTATTCGCGCTAAGGAATCCGAACTGAATGACAAAAAAACATATTTTTGTCGCTCGCGTTCATGTCTTTTGTTTAAAATGTGAATATGTATCATTGTCATAATACTATGTAGTTTTGTGGAGAGGTGTGGTGGTACGGAATCCTCGGGTTGCTAGTTCGACTCGCACTTGGCCGATTTTTATTTTTATTCACAACTAGCTGTTTCCCGCGGCTTCACCCGCGTGGACAACGTTTCTATGAATTTACGAGGGTGCGCAGTGCGCGAGCCGCAAGCGGCTAGTGACCTTTTTTTTAAATAAAAATTTGAGTGCGTTTGGCTGCACCTCACCTGATGGTAAGTGCCGATGCAGCCGAGGATGTAACACGCAAGCTCAAATAGTGCCTATTCACTCTCGTCTTGAAGATTCCTAAATTATACGAATCGGGGAATACAGACGCCGGAAGGGAATTCCACTCCTTGGCCGTTCGCATGATGAAGGAAGAAGCAAAACGCTTCGTGCGAAAAGGTGGAACATTGACGACAAAGGGGTGGAACCGCTCTCCGCGCCTGGTCGTCCGGTGATGAAATGGAGAGGGGGGAATGAGGTCGTGAAGTTCCAGGGCACACTCTCCGAAATGAATCCTGTAGAACACTGATAGACAGGCGATGCTCGAGGCTTTGGAGCCTGTTTGATACAAGTTCCTCGTCGCTAATGAGTCTCCTAGCGCGTCGGTCGATAGAATCCAAGGCATCTAGCTGGTAACGAGCCGATCCGTCCCATAAGTGAGAGCAGTACTCCATACATGACCGAACTTGAGCTTGGTATAATAATAGAAGCTGCTCTGGTGTGAAGTAAAGTCTCACCTTCGAGAGGATACCAAGCTTTTTGGCAGCCGTTTTTGCCTTAGATTCAATATATCTCCCGAAGTTCAGATCGGATGTTAAATCGACCGTGAAAAAGGTAGCCTATGTGTTAATCCAGGTCCTAATCTGTCTACCTACCAAATTTCAGCCAAATCCGTTGAGTAGTTTTTGCGTGAAGAAGTAACAAACATACACACTCACAAACTTTCGCCTTTATAATATTAGTGTGATTGGTGAGCCCTTGAAAACATCTCATCTTAAGGTAAGAGTTTACTCTCAAATTCATAGTTCTTTACTTCTCAATGAATCTTACAAGAACATCTTATGAGTAGAGTAGGAACAAGGTAGGTACCACAAAGTAGAGAATTCTACATTAGATATAAACATAGATTTAGTATATACTGATATAAGTTATCCAAGATGCTAATTTGTAACTGAAAAAAACCACCTTTTGCTTCACTGTAGTCGGGCACAGCCTGGGCCTAGACGCACCCCAGTTAGGTAAAGCAATAACTTGCAAAAAGTTCCTGGCGACAGCTAGATGCACAGGGTCTAAGAACAGTATTTTAGTGGCACACCATAAACTCCCCTAGGACTGAATACTGGTCTCTACCAACCTTTGAGCCTTCGATAGCTCTCCAAATTTTGTTGAGTCATCATAATATGTTGTGTGAAATACTGTGATTTTTAAAAAGAAAACCTTTTATCAGCTGATGATTTTGATGATGATGCGTCGCGAACTATGACAGCACCTTCAAAACAGATATCTAATAGGTAGTTAATGACGTAGCAGATAATTAGGCTAATTTCCGGTCAATTAAATTTTATACCTTTGCAAATAAAATGATTATCAACCAAATGATTTATGATTCTCATTACGCTAGTACGACAGACATCGAAATAATAATGTTCCAATTTCTGTGATTAGTACCAATATACCATCCATAACCAGGGTTAGAAATTATCATCATCATATCAGCCGGAAATCGTCCACTGCTGGACAAAGGCCTCTCCAAAGGATTTCCACGACGACCGAACCTGCGCTGTCGAAATTATCAAGATAATTATTTTCTTTGATGATTATCACGATAATTATCCGATAATTATCTGATACTTATACGATAATTTATCGACGTTGATTCTTATGTTTTGCTCTTTAATTTTTTAGTAAAAATAAAAATACAAAAATTTTATGTAGAAAAATAACTTTTAATTGTTAACTAGATAATTATTTTCTTTGATGATTATCACAATAAATATCCGATATTTATCACGATAATTATCTGATACTTATCCGATAATTTATCGACGTTGATTCTTATTTTTTGCTCTTTATTTTTTTAGTAAAAATATTTAAAAAAAATATGAAGAAAAAAAACTTTTAATTGTTTAAGTATAACTTTAACCACGGTTATTAATCAAATCAACAATTTTGATTTTGTGATTTTATTACTAAGTTTATTACGCGTTTCGATACGTCACGAAATCTGATAAACATGGCAGGAGTGGCAGGACATAGCGCGAAGCTAGCGTTTTGTCAAAGATAATTTAAATATTACTGTTTTGTTTTCCAATGAATTTTAAAATATTAAGATAATTATCAACGTTATAATTATCACTTCGAACCCTGTCCGTAACCTATCTACCTACCTACTTTTTTACAGGTATAGTCAATTACAAATACCACGGCCACAGTCCACTTAAGACAGTAATTATATGACAACAAAAGACATAGGTGTTACAAATTCGACTGAAGAGACACTTGTATAGTGTGTTGTTTTTGAAGCTAAACCAGCTGTTTTTTAAGGGCAAGTGTTAGTGGTAGTAAAGTAATTACACAACAAAAGCATAGCCGTGCTATCCAAGGGATAGACGGCAGTAGAACTATTTCGGACAGTTTGTTTTAACATTCTGCAATTTGTGCATTTGGTAAATAAATATCACACCCTGGACACTTCATACAACGGGCCATAAATGACATTTCAAAAAAGGAATGACGGAATAAACAAAATGGCGGCGAAATCCTATACGTTCGACAACCAATCTGTATCAATCGGGGTGACGAGGGGGTGAAGTCGCAACCTAGAGAGTGGCAGGGAGTGTCCATACTGTATGTAAGTACTAATACGTATACTTTGGTTATGTTTCACATCCACAAGCGACAAATTGGTTGGGATCATAAATGGAGGGCGGTCGTGCGACCAGTCTGCCGACGAATGGGCGGTCGTCGCCAGTGCACAACGCGTGCCCGGCCGAGGAATGTAAAGTTGTACAATTTTTTTTAAATGGTTAACATTTATGATAATTGAAAACGCTTAACACGTTAAAAAACCGACTTCCATCGCAACAGCTTAGTACATTTTTGCATTATTATTTTTGGTTTTTGTTAATTTTCTAACAAAGTACTACACCGATTTTGATAAAATTTATATGGGACCACACAGGAAGGACTAGCTTTCAAATAAAAAAAGAATCATAAAAATTGGTTCACCGAGTCAAAAGTTCTGAGGTAACACACATAAAAAAAACATACAGACGAATTGAGAACCTCCTCCTTTTCGGAAGTCGCTTAAAAATGCGGACCTACTGATCCAAAAAAATCATCAACTTAATATCAGCCGAAAAACGTCCACTGCTGGACAAAGGCCTCCACCAAGGATTTCCACGACGACCGTTCCTGCGCTGCCCGCATACATCGGCTTCCCGCAATCTTCACCAGGTCGTCGGTCCACCGCATGGGGGTCAGCCTACGCTACGTTTTCCGATGCGAGGTCGCAACTCGAGAACAAGGCAATGTGAGTCATAGCTATAATAAAAAAATAACTTGCCAGGATTACCAGGATTACGTTTTTAGAAGGTATACTACTAAATAACAAGTTTTAGACAAGTGAAACAAGACAAATTGGGGTCCGTCATTGTACGAAAGAAGGTATAATGTACCTTCACAACAGTTAATTAAGACATGTTTTGATTAAATTCATTTCTTGGTAAGCAAAAATAAAATTACCAACATTTGTAGATCATATATGGTCTACTTTTATGCGATTTTTATATCACAACGAAAGTACGTTTCACGTAAAATAAAAGTCTTGCCTCACTCACTGACTCATCAACGCCCAGCCCAAAACCTTGAACCTAGAAGGCTGAAATTTTTTATAGAGGTTCTATTTTTAATGTACACAAGGAAAAAGGCAGGATTTTTGGAAATTAGATAGATATATTAGTAGATTAAGCGGGAACGAAGTCGCGGGCAAGACACTGTCTGTCGGCTACTGATAATAACTTCTGGGAAACTTTTTAGATGTCACAAACACTTGACCCTTAATTAACTCATCAGTATTAGCTAATTCCTTAACCTTTACCTATTTGTAGGGGTAGTCAGTCAGTACGGTGAAGGAAAACAACGTGAAGAAACCTGCACACGCCTGCGAAGAAAATCACAGGTTGTGTGTGAAGTCGACCAACCAGAAGTGGGCCCGCGTGGTCGACTAAGGCCCGATCACCCTCATTTAGGGTAGGCTCGAGCCCCTCGGTGGGGACAAATATGAGCTGATATGATGAGAGGTAGTCAGAGTTTTTGACATAGAAAAGTTCATTGTTCTGGTAATAAAGTCGAAAAGATTCCCTTACCTTTTCAGGAAATTTTACAAAAATGCGCGCAAAGGAAATTCAAGATAGAACTTACATATTGTAGTCGCATTCTATCAATGGGACGTATCAAATGCGTGCTCCGGAGCGAGGGGGGGTGGGGTAGTTCAGGGGCGGGAGAGGGTAGCAAGACACCGTACTTAGAATTTTGTCTACGGCAGGATCCGTGGCGCCATCGCGGCCCTTATGGGGAGAAATTACTAGGGATGGCGTGTGGCAGCTACAGAAACTATTCCGTTGTACCAAAATTATTTTAACGTTCGGCAATTCGGAAGATTATTCGTAGATATTGTCTAAAAATTGTTATTTAGTAGTATTTCTTTATTTATCAAACAAACATAAAACCAGATGAGAACATACAAAAGGTACAGCTTATTTCTATAAGAAATTTCTTCCAGCAGACCTTGGAAAGAGAAATTACAAAAGAATGGCAAAATAACAAAGACAACATTTTCAAAAACAGAAATTTTGATAACATATTCCTAAATACCTAGCAAACAAATAAATACCACGTACAAAATAATACATAATATACTACATAACGTAAGTTAATAATAATATAAATAAATGTTTAATTTTTTTTCTCTAAACTTAACTTCCCAATATGAACTAATTTAATAATAATCTCTTTCGTTAACTAAAGATTTAATAACTGTCATATTCAGAATAGATACATGCCCTCTTGTTCATAGATCTACCAGATGCCCTAATCTACCAGGTTTATGATATAAAAACCCCACAGCGTCAGATTAGATACAGATCAACACCTAGCTTTAGAATTGACTTATCTGCGAGAACAACCCTAGAATAACCGAGTCTCTGCCGCCCCTCCAAAGCTTCGCCGACTTAAATTTTGTCGAATTTCCACCGCCATTATATAGTTTGACGCAATCCGACGACGGAACAGAATGGCTTATGATTTCCGCGGTTTATGACCGACTCCCGGCCGTTTCGGAAGCTCGCTAAAGTGGTAATGGACGAGGCGTTTGATTGGTGGGTAACAATTTAATCAAATTGAAGGCGATACGGATGATTTGATTTAATGGTATTAGGGTAACGTACCCAAACGGGATCTTATAACTAAGTATTCGCCGTCCGTCCGTCTGTCTGTATGTCTGTCCGACCTTTATTTGAAATTTTGCAAAAAGTTGAAATATTCACAAAGT
Organism: Coleophora flavipennella; assembly: GCA_947284805.1. NCBI lineage: Eukaryota > Metazoa > Arthropoda > Insecta > Lepidoptera > Coleophoridae > Coleophora > Coleophora flavipennella. The sequence goes on from OX369307.1 coordinate 7,857,169, forward strand.
ACCTAAGTCTTATTAATTATTATGTCAGACTAGCTGTTTCCCGCGGCTTCACCCGCGTGGACAACGTTTCTATGACTTTTCGCCGGCTCACGAGCGTAAAAAAAGTAACAAACATACACACTTACAAACTTTCACCTTTATAATATTAATATATAAATGTGATTTCCTAAAAATGCCCTATTAACCGTCCCGAGTTTGGGAAGAGACGATAGCTTCACATAAGGAGGTCGCGGGTTCGATTCCCGGCGAAGTCTAACTTTGTATGACTCGGTTTCGTTGGTGGAAGGGCATTTTGTAGTCCCGCTGGCTAGCTACTACTATCTTATGCAAGTCTTGCCGCCAAGCATCATTGTTACCAACATTAATGTGATCCGACTTTAAAATAAGATAAGCCAGTTCCCAATGAGTTGGGGAATCATGGTAAGCCCGCCTCCATCTACGGCATCATCGTCACTTGCCATCAATTGAGATGATGTCAAAGGCTTACCAATGGTGAATTAAAAAAAAACTACTTCGCTCTTCTGTGGTCGCCCTTACTTACCAAGACTTAAGGAACGTTTTCGAATTTCGACTGAAAAGTAGTGTGAAACTAGTGAAACACACTTCGAAGGCGGGCGAATTAAATGATAGTTACCATGCTTGCGTTGAATAATTCAGTGCATTTTATATACACGTACATGCAAACAGCAGAGTAGTGAGGGAAACGTGTACATTATTATATTTGCATGGACCTTCAAAACGGAGGTTCGCTCCTATTATAGTTCTGGATAGTACTATACAGGGTGTAAAAATTGGTGTAGGTCCCGTTAACTGGGGCTTCTACTCATCATACTGAATTAAATAACTTTTGTTCTACAAGTTTGCTGAAATCACGAAAAAAAATTGAACTCTTCATACAAAACGATCAGCTAATTGACCAATTTTTGTATGGAGCGCCGTATATTTTTTTTGAAAATTGACTAAGAACCCATAGTATCTTGAGAAAAATATTCAGTAGGATGAGTAGATGCTCCAGTTAACGGTCCTACACCAAATTGTTACTCCTGTATAATACAAGACATTTTATATACAGGGTGTAACATAAAGGTGCGGTGATACTTAAAGGAGGGCTTCCAATAATCAAATTGAACAACTTCCTCCATGAAGATCAATTCGTACAAAAAAAAATTGACGTCCCGTACAAAACCGGCCACAGCTGACTGATTTGTGTTAAAAAAATCGTGACTTCAGCAAAGTTTTAACCGCCTCCGTAGGTCAGAGGCAAAGTTCACTGGCTTTACACATGAGGTCGCGGGTTCGATCCCCGGCGGGGTCTACTGTAAGACTCGGTTTGGTTGGTGGTAGGGCATTTTTCAAGCCCGCCTGGCTAGCTACCACCATCTTATTTAAGTCTTGCCGCCAAATATCAATGTTGATATCATTGGTGTGTTCCAGTATGAAGATAAGATAGCCAGTTCCCTATTGCGTTGGGGAATCTTGGTAAGCCCGCTTCCATCTTCGGCAACATCGTCACTTACCACCAGGTAAGATCTTGTCAAGGGTTTACCAATTGTGAATTAAAAAAAAAAAGTTCTAGAACAAAAGTTGTTCAGTTTGATGACTAAAACCCATCTTAAAGTATCAACCTACCTTTGTGTTACACTCTGTATAAGTCTTTTAGGTTGACTCAAAACAACATTCCCCGAAAAACATGCGCAAATCGCATTTCTTTTTAACAAAACTATTAGCCGACCAGCCATTTTAGAAGGGGAAGTAAAAATTTTTTTTGCGATTTTATTGACCATAAGTTATTTGGGGAAAGTTGCTCAGAATAAATAGAAGAAGCCCTGTATAAAATATCGGGTAATATAAACATTATGTATGAGCCGTGTTACTTAGTGTGACAATACTCAGCCGGAAGATAGGTGAAACACGCCATAAAGAGTTTCGTCAGCCCACTACCCATACTCTGTGCCGATTACTCGTGGAAAGGGCGCCAGCCGATAAATCAGACGGGTATACAACCTTGGACCTGGGGGCGCTGTGGAATTTAGTATCCGAAAGCCAAACTTATCGTATATTCATATCTCCAGTTGATCTTCGTAGCTTTATTTGCATAATCTGAAGAACATACCATTGAGTTTTTTTTTGTATGGGATGTATCATCATATTATCACCACACCGAGGAGCTCGAGCCTACCCTGAATTAGGGCGATCAGGCCTTAGTCGACCACACGAGCCCAGTGCAAGTTGGTCGACATCACACACAACCTTTGAGTTTCTCCGCAGGCGTGTGCAGGTTGCTTCACGATGTTTTCCTTCACCGTAACAGCACCGGATAAACGTGGTCGCAGGTTCGATTCCTGGTGGGGTCAACTTGGTTTGGTTTTTGGTAGGGCATTTTCTAAGCCCACCTGGCTAGCTACCACCATCTTATCAAATCTTGCCGCCTAACATCAGTGTTAACAACATTGATGTGTTCCGGCTTGAAGATAAGATAGACAGTTCTACATTGCGTTGGAATCTTGGTAAGCCCGCTTCCATCTTCGGCATCATCATCACTTACCATCAGGCGATGATGCCAAGGGCTTAACAATTGTTAAAAAAAATGAGAGGTTTTTATTACTTATTATAATAACTGTACAACTTTTCCTTATAGACTTATAGTCAATTCGCAAAATATTAATAATTAAACTCTTCATACAACTCGATCAGCTGATCGACCAATTTTAAGAATTTTTGTATGGAGGGTTCAATATTTTTTTTAAGAATTGACTATTCCTTGGGGAAATTTGTTCAGTATTAAGAGAAGAACCCCCAGTTAACGGGCCCTACACCAGTTTAGTTACATCCTGTATAGCAAGCGATATTTTGATCTCAAGATAAAATTTTGGTATTTTAGCCGTGTGACTTGAATGCCTAGTCGATATTTCCTGATTCAAGTATGTAACATATTATAAGAGACAGTGAAGACGTTTAAACACACAAGTTCTCAGGGGTCCAACGAAACTGTTTTAAAAAATATCAATTAAATTTAGGGTCCCCAGGAGGCTCGAGTTTCCATACAAACGTAGTTCCGCTTTAATACAAAAACTACATGCCGAATTGAATCCAAACTTTGCAAATCAATTGAGCAGACACATATGATATCGATGTTTGTAATTAGTTTTCGATGTACTAATATAAAACGGAAAAAATAAGAGAAATTTCAAACTTTCAGTACAATAAGTCCACCTTTGTATATGTCCTTTCTAAGTGTTTTTCATGTAAGTATTTGTGCGCAATAAAGAAGATATATATACAATACTAATTGAGGCCATCGTTTAGTTATGTTTCAATTTACTACGCTGAAAACTAATTACTAAGATCGGTATGTGTCTACTCAATATATTCGCAAAGTTTGGATTCAATCCGGCGTGTAGTTATTGTATTAAAGCGGAACTACGTTTGTATGGAAACTTGAGCCTCCTGGGTATTATAGCAGTTATTTACTAAAAAAAAGGGTACTTCAGTTTTTAAGTGTGAAACCAAATAAATTACTTGGATTAGCAAATTCGCTCCGCAAAAGGCAGGGTGAAGTGTCGCTGAACGTGACGAGATCTCCGAAAATCTCTGACGTGACAACCGCCTGTGACAAACTCAATTATTCAACTTAGAGGAGCGTTACCGACGACTTTTCCCGATAATCTAAATATAAATAAATTCATTTTGAGCTGCCGAGGCGAAGTTTAACTTAATAAGCATTGAAATTTTGGTAATTCGATTGTGGTGGTGGGATGGTCGGATTCTCGTATCGCCCCGATTTGAATACGTCATTACGAATCATTGTCGCACGAACTGGGATTCTCTGAGCGGTCTCTTGCTTGGCTCAAAAGAAATAATTATTGTAATTTAAGATTTCAGATTCAAACATTTACTGACTAACACCACAGATGAGATACTAGTTACTTCGCTAACACACACACTACAACACAATACACAACTTCTAAAAGTAATATTTGATTGACATTGATCTGAAATTATACTAGGCGTATACACGTAATAAATATACAGGGTGTAACAAAATTGGTGTAGGTCCCGTTAACTGGGGCTTCTACTCACATACTGGACCACTTTTGTCTTATATGACTTTGCTGATATCGAAAAAAACTATTCATACAAATCGATTAGCTGATCGACCAATTTTGTGCATTTTTGTATCATCGACATCATCATCATCATATCAGCTCAAATACGTCCCCACCGAGGGGCTCGAGCCTACCCTGAATTAGGGCGATAAGGCCTTAGTCGACCACCAGTGCGGGTTGGTCGACATCATCATCATCATATCAGCCGAAAAACGTCCACTGCTGGACAAAGACCTCCCCCAAAGGATTTCCACGACGACCGGTCCTGCGCTGCCCGCATCCATCGGCTTCCTGCGATCTTCACCAGGTCGTCGGTCCACCGCGTGGTAGGCCTACCTACGCTACGTTTTCCGGTGCGCGATCGCCACTCGAGAACTTAACTGCCCCAACGGCCATCTGTTCTACGAGCTATGTGCCCTGCCCACTGTCACTTCAGTTTAGCGATTCTGTGAGCTGTGTCGGTTACTTTGGTTCTCCTGCGGATCTTCTCGTTTCTGAATCGATAACGCAGAGAAACTCCGAGCATAGCTCGCTCCATTGCCCTTTGGGTGATTGAGCAGTCTTATGAGGCCCATAGTTAAGCGACCATGTCTCAGTTCCGTAAGTCATCACTGGAAACACACACTGGTCAAAGACTTTAGTCTTGAGACACTGCGGTATTTGAGACGTGAAGATATTGCGAACGTTCCCGAACCGAACCTTGACTACGGGTTCCATGGGGAACGGTGTTCAGTATAATGAGTAGAACCCCAAGTCAACGGGTCCCACACTATTATTTTACACATGTATAAGGCCTATAATGATTATTACTTATACTGATACTTAATAAATTGGGTCTAATAAGGCTACAAAGATGTTTGTGATGATGATGATTCGTCTAATGTAATACAGGTTATGTGGTTTGCAGTTATGTAGCAGCCACCCTGTATACACTGTTTCTTTGCTCCCTCAGATCAAAAATAAAAGGTAGATTTAGTGTTAGCGCTTTGAAAACGGGGTATGAAAACTCTGCTCCAATCACATAGGAGCAGAGTTTTGCTTACAGTCACGCGCTGGCAGAGTTACCGTCAACATACCGAAATGTGCTGTGACATGTCTCAAATGCACCTTTCTCAATTACAGTGGAGGATAGGACATATCACGTGTCGAAACATTATCCGAGTCACCACTTAAGGTAAAGATGCATATTATGTACTAGCTTTTTCCCGCGGCTTCGCCCGCGTGGACATCGTATTTATGACTGTCTTTAATGTTTTAGTAAATTATGTCTTTTCAACAATCGAGTATTTTTTTAGTTCCCTCAGGAACTGCATCAGATTATGCTATTTTCCTGGGATCAAAAGTAGCTTATGTCCTTCCCCGTGACACAGGCTACTTGTATGCCAAATTTCATAAAGATTGGTCAAGGCGTTGAAGCGTGAGAAGGTAACAAACAAACTAACAAACACATTTTCACATTTATAATATTAATTAATAAGGATTAATAGAACTAAATAGAAAGCGTCGGTGGCTCAGCCGGTAACGACTCGGTTCTTCTAACCAGAGGTACCGGGTTCAAATCTGGACGGCCAATGTACCAATGAGTTTTTCAAAAACTTACGTACATACTTACCGATTGCTTTAACGGTGAAGGAAAAACATCGTGAGGAAACCTGCACACGCCTGCGATGAAACTCGAAGGTTGTGTGTGAAGTTGACCAACCCGCACTGGGCCCGCGTGGTCGACTAAGGCCTGATCGCCCTAATTCAGGGTAGGCTCGAGCCCCTCGGTGGGGACGTATATGAGCTGATATGATGATGATGAATAGAACTAGCGTTACCCCACTTTTTGTTATAATTGTTGTATGAAACTCAATATCTACATTATTTTTAATCTGAGTTTGCTCCCCCCGAGAACTTGTTTGTTTATGCGTCTTCATCCCCTAGTCACTAAAAAATCTCTTTCGTTTTACTGCTGTGGTCTACCCCTAAATTAATTATTCTTTTTCCTGCTTTGTACTTTTACCTTGTATTAAAACTGAAGGAAAATACATCGTCCTAATATTGAAATCGAATTTCATTCATAGCTAACAAACCAATACATTATTGTTAGGTATTATTAATATACTTTCACTATCCAAATTACAATGTGCGGTTACGGAAAAAATCGTAGAGCGTGCTCGAGCGTGGTGTTCGACGGATTTACACGAATTCCGTATAAATCACGCTAATGTCCCGACTAATGTTCTGAGGTGTAGTATACGCGAAATGTTCTTCGTAAAAATCTCTCTGGTTCTTCGTGTGTGTCCTCTAGTTTTGCACGGGCTTTACGCGTTATCAAAGAAAATTCTTACTTAGTAGTATTATAAATGTGAAAATGTGTTTGTTTGTTACCTTTTCACGCTTCAACGCCTTGACCAATCTTAATGAAATTTGGCATGCAGGTAGCCTGTGTCACAAGGAAGGACATAGGCTACTTTTTATCCCGTGAAAATAGCATAGCCCGATGCAATTCCCGGGGGAACTGAAAATACACTCTTTTTTTGGTTAATTTCTTTTAACATCGCAACGGAACAATGGATTGTGTGATTTTTTGCACCGAGATGGTTGAGGGGGTAGGAAATGACACGATTTACTAAAAAGCGTATCCTGACATAGTTCCCTAGGATCTGGAGAAAATTTCACCGCGCACCTTCTAAGCCAGTCACAAAAACGATGTCCACGCGGGCGAAAGGCCGCGGCAAAAGCTAGAAGATAAAATAAGTAAAAAAAAAGAAAAATATATTAGATAAGTTACTCGTTGACGACCTATAACGTCATCACTGTTGTGGCACGGGAAGGTACAGCTGAGCTGACCGTGGCCCAGCGTGACGATGGTTCTTAAATTATGAAGATGAAGACCGAGTACACATTGGAGTCTTTTGTAGGGGAAAGCCAACTGAGCAGCTGGACTCCTTCACCAGTGAGGAGTTAGGAGTTTCTGCAACTCTTATGTTGTGCGAATCCCAACTGAGCAGCTGGAGTCCTTCATCAGCGAGGAGTTGGGATGGGCCGGAGGGTGTGGTGTTCCGAAAATACCACCTCGTGCTTATTGATTTAATTGTTTTGGATGATTTATAATTTTATTTATGTATAGTATATTTTTTTTAATTGTATAAGGTTTTATGTACAGTGTGGGTCTGCACTTTGTAACCTGAAATAAACAAATAAATTTTATTGACATCAAGCTAGACACTCGTAGTGCGATTCTGACACATACGCGTACGGCATAAGAACGCTAAAAAGTCCAAAGTGTCTAGCTTGATGTGCTGACCTGTGTACATACCTCTCTATAATCATCTCACATCATCATCATCATCATATACTCTTCGCCATATTCTTTTACTTGTTTATTTTCATTCAGAGTCGATTGTTCTGTCGAGGTCTGAGGTGACTGGCTAACTTGAACTTTTTGAATGCACGGGCACATGATGAGCAGTAGAACTGGCCACCATCGTTGTGAGTACATGAATAGGAAGGCTTCGGTCTGGTCTTCTGTTTCTGGCGCTTAATGTCGAGGTCTTCCTGGGGTACTTCCTCAAATCGGTCGAGTTTTTACGGACAGTAGAGCGCCACTCCGGTCTGAGACGAAAAGGAGGTCCTGCCAGGCTAGCTGGAAATACCGCAAGCTGTGTGAGGTGGCGTTCAAAGACGTCTTTGAAGCGCAGGTATTGTCCTCCTTGTTTTTTCTTTCCATTCCAGATAATAACCGCCTAAGTTAAGTTTCAATTAAGTGCGAGTTCCAGGTGCGTTCGGAGTAGAAAACAGCTGTGTGCAGTCTGCTATCGTCCATACGCAAGACGCGACCACACCATTGTAAAACCCTGGACACTTCATACAACGGGCCAGAAATAACATTTCTTAAAACGAATGAAAGAACAAACAAAATGACGGCGAAATCCTATACGTTCGACAACCAAACTGTAACCAATCTGTATCAATCTGGGTGACGAGGGGGTGAGGTCGCAAACTAGAGAGCTGCAGGGAGTGTCAATACTGTATGTTAGTACTATATATATATTTTGCCATCGTAGTGGATTTTTCATGAAGCTCAAAGAAGTACCTCAGTGTTGGGGACATGATCTTGCCACTAGGCATTTTAGGTGGAATGTGTTTAGTTTTTGATATCTGCTCCGTAGAATCACCAGGTTTCTGAAGCGTACAGTCATCATAATATCATATCAAGCTCTTATATGTCCCCACCGAGGGGCTCGAGCCTACCTTGAATTAGGGCATCGCGGGTTGGTCGACTTCACACACAACCTTCGAGTTTCTTCGCAGGCGTGTGCAGGTTTCTTAGCGATGATTTCCTTCACGGTAAGAGCGTCGGATAAACGTACAGTAGTGTTGGCAAAACATGAAGTTTGCCATATTTACAAAGACTATGTGTGTAGGTATACTAACTGCCTGCTCTAGTATATAATCTAATGTTGAGAACAGTTATAATCACGCCTGATAAACTAGAGACTGGGTCTTGAGGTCACGGTGTTTGTAAATAGCACACACACACACAGAACACAATATTATCTGAAGTACTAAACTTACTGCTATTTTATTTTTTATTTTATTTCATTTGGGGAGCTTACAGCCTTATTTACAAGCTGGTAAATATAAATAGTTACTACAAGCTAATTACAAGCTTCCACATAATAAAAGAAAGTAACAATGAAAATTTGCATAAAGGCGTTAACCGTGCATATTATAAAAAAACAAGGTAATATTTCACAAATAGAAAAAGGAAACAAAATTCAAAAGTGGAAAAAAATAATAATAGAAGAAAGTAAATACTTAATAATAAGAAATGAATCGCAGAGATTACTACGCAAAGGGATACCTAGACAACATACTTTTAATGTTACAAGTGCTGTTACAAAATATGTCGAAACGGTGGTCTTTGTTGAGTTGATTAATTAGTCTAAATCAGTGGTGCCCAACCGGTAGCTCGCGGGCACCTGGTAGCCCGCGAACAAAATCAGATAAACTATAGACAAATTTTCAAAAATTAAATTGGGTTAAATAAATTAAATAAACAATAACGAAATTACGCTGTATGTATGGTATGAGTCTTTAGTACGTACGTACGCAAGTATCGCATTAGCTTTTTGCTGTTCCGGTGTATTCTGCTTGAAGAGTTATTAAGTGTAGCATAGTTCCTATTCCTCTAATATGGTCGAGGGGAGCGATGGCTGACTCTCGCGATATACTCGTGAACGGGTGCTGTCTGTGTGAACTGGCCTACTCTTGTCAAAGGCATTAACGATTTTTAACCACCTCCGTAGCCCAGAGGCAAAGTTCACTGGCTTTACACAGGAGGTCGTGGGTTCGATTCCCGGCGGGGTCAATTGTAAGACTCGGTTTGGTTGGTGGTAGGGCATTTTCCAAGCCCGCCTGGCTAGCTACCACCATCTTATCTAAGTCTTGCCGCCAAATATCAATGTTGAAATCATTGGTGTGTTCCAGCATGAAGATGAGATAGCCAGTTCCCCATTGCGTTGGGGAATCTTGGTAAGCCCGCTTCCATCATAGGCAACATCGTCACTTACCATAAGGTGAGATGTTGTCAAGGGTTTACCAATTGTGAATAAACAAACGACAAACTCAATAAATTTGATATATTACTTCTCATCTCATGTTCTTTTCATGTCCAAATGACATTATTTATTTTATATCAATGAATTTATTGTAATTATTATCTGATGATTGTTTGTTTATATTTTTTTCACAATCTGACAGTATGTAATGTAATCGCTATTATGACCATCAGAAAGAGTGTATCATGCACCTATTCTGAATAAACATTTTGAAATCTTATAATATTAACCATAATAAATAAATAGAGGTGTTAATGTACAGTGTAGTTTCCTATAAATCACTTATGTTTTTTTATTAACTCGGCGGTGCCCGAGTCGCGTATAGGGATTTTCAAAATAGCCCTTGGAGCAATACCAGTTGGGCACCACTGGTCTACATGTTCTACGAATGTAACTGTTGCCGCGTTGAAGCCTGCATTAATTTGAACTTAAGATGAATATACTTACGTTCGATATTATTTTATCACGGATCGACCTGCTCGGATTGAGTCGACTTTAAACCTTAAGCAATTGATAACCGTTGTACATCTATATTATTTAAAAAAGTCATTAATATTTTAAAGAACGCAGCTACTATTTAAGGAACCGCCAAAGAGTGGTAGCCATTTAGATGTTAATTATTTTATTTGCGCAGCCGTTAGCCGACTATCTTGCGCATTTTTTGTATCGAACTTGGCTTCCTTTTACATTCACGGTTTGGTAAAATTTCAGTTCACAGTAAAACACTGAATAAAAAAAAGGAGAGTAACTATTGATCGAAGTAAGTTTTAATTTCACATGTATTTACTCAAGTAAGTAATTACTACTGGATTTGACCGTGACACGGTCGCAAGTTCCTCGATAGCTAAGATAGTGTTATCAAACTATTATTGCAATGGGTTTTACCAAGCTATATACTCACAATAACATTCATAGAATTATCTTACTCGTTAAAAAACCTACACCTACCTACAGTTACTTAACTAGACTATGATGAGTAGGTCCGTTCGTCCGTAGGTAGGTAAAGCCGGGTCGTTCCTTTCCCTCTAATATGGTAGACGGGAGTGATGGCTGACTCTCGCGTTATACCGGGTGCTGTCCGTGTGAACTGGCCTACCCTTGTCAAAGGCATTAAGTACAAATTCAATAATTTTCATGTATTACTTCTGTGTCATATTGTTCCAAATGACATTTTTAATTTTATATCAATGATTTTATTGACATTATTAACTGTAATTGTCTGATAATAAACTGAATTTGAATTTGAATTAACTGATGATTGTTTGTTTATAATTTTTTCACGATCTGACATTATTCGAATTCCTAAATTTTAAGAGAGCTAGGCAGTTTTTTTGCTAGGCTGTCATCGCACGACAGGAGAAAATTTATACACGCTTTAAATCCGATATCGTGGAAATTTATAATCTATTTTATATTAACATCAGTAATTTTTCTTCTACAAAAGTGCCCTCCACGTTTTGCTGAGGGTTTTGCCAAGTGCTGATCGGCATGGCCAGAGAATCAGGCACTAGTCTCACGTTGGGTCCAATCTCTCTAGGCCACCGAATAATTCTGAGCCGTCTCTGAGCGCTTCAGCGTGTCGCCATAGCGCTCGCCAGCACTCCGCGTACGCTTCATCGTGTCGCCCTGTGGTCGCCAGCACTCCGCGTACGCTTCAGCGTATCGCCCTAGCGCTCGCCAGCACTCCGCGTACGCTTCATCGTGTCGCCCTAGCGCTCGCCTGCACTCCGCGTATGCTTCAGCGTGTCGCCCTAGCGCTCGCCAGCACTCCGCGTACGCTTCAGAGTGTCGCCTTAGCGCTCGCCAGCACTCCGCGTACGCTTCATCGTGTCGCCCTAGCACTCGCCAGCACTCTGCGTACGAAGCCAGGGTCACGGTCATCACAACAGCCACGTCCACACCACTCTGGGCAGTATTTATTTTTTTGTGTTTTCGTTGCTCTTACCGCAGCACCCTAACATTAAGCTTAAATTGTTTTAAAATTGTATTTTCATTTATAATCTATTAATATCATCTAGAGCATTCGCATTTTTTGACATGAGTCTTGAATTCATTCTCTGACAACCTACCTATAAATATATATCTTTTTAGGCATGAAAAAAAACTTTGAAAAACGATACTTTTAACAATAGCTCCACCTTTAAAAAGTGCATCGAAACGCACTGCTTAACACTTCCGAAAGTGGATTTCTTTTACTTACGGACGAACAAGGGATGACTGTATAAAATTCTCTTTAGCGAGATTCCATTGTGTGCCAATGACGGTGGAATATTAAAACATTCCCGCATAATAACTATCGAGGCCTAAGTGATCTCGGGAAAAGATTAAAAAATCTGAGGGGTGATCTATTTCCCGGGGAACGCAAACACCTTTTCAACTCTTCAATGGAGCGGGAGATGAGCTGAGGAAAGGAGCTCCAACTAGCGGTGCCAGTTAATGGTATTGTAGGACAGAAAAATACCGAAACGTACGCACAAAGGGCGGGTGATGTTTGCAAGCAGAGATTAATCGTCGAAGAGCGCGCACCGACCGCGTCTTGGCCTCTTTGGAAAAATTAATCATTTTAACGCGTCATTGTCGTTGCTCCCACGTGAAAATATCGCTAATTAAATGTTAGGGAGCCGTTTGACAGATTGCGTCGAAATTTTCTGCTCTAACGTCTTCGAGCATTACCTACGCAAGAATTCTTACAACTTTAACTGCCATAAATTCGTTGATTGATAGCCACAAGTCGGGGAACGCGGATGCCGTATGACGTATTCCACATTCGACAACGATGGTGAATTCTTCGTGAAGCTGTGTTAATACTGTTAATTGAATATTTGCTTAATGATTCGTCTTCTAAAGTTTTCTGATAAAAAAAGGGGAAAAATTAGTTTAGTGCGGGCGGAACAATGGGCGGAGTCGCGGGCAGAAAGCTATTTAAGAGGAGTTCAAAACTTAGTTCTTATTATATATATTAATCAATCGCAGTTATTGAAGTTTCGTTAACACGTAATATTTGTGTTTGTCGTTTGTGAGATTTCCCGACAAAAATGTGAAGATTCCGTAAAAACTCCGTAAAGATTTATATACGAATCTTTGAGCCTGTGTCATTTTGAAACTACATTTATTAGTTTTTAGAACATGTTTACAAAATTTAAATGGGTAACTGATAGATTAATATTTCAAATATTGTATTTTCTGACTGACTTATCTATTAACGCACAGCTCAAAGCACTGGACTGATCGAGCTGAAATTTGCCATACAGATAGCAATTATGACGTAGGCATCTGCTAAGAAAGAATTTTGGAAAATTCCCACAGAAACGGCAAAAAACGGGATTTACGCGGTCGAAGCCGTGGGCAAAGCTGGTATATTCAAATAAGAACCATAGGTACTTCTTTTGTGTGGAGTGCACTAGGGATGCACTCCTCTTAATTATAAAAACTGATCGTTATCGATGTGTTATTACACCCCATCACTAGGAGCTACTTTCAAATCGTTGTCCAGTGTGGAATACCATAATTGCCGAATGTGGAATATGTGTTGCGTATAGCTCATCTAGGTAGCACGGTTAGCCGAAAGAATTACATAAAGCTCTCAGAAAGTGTGATGTAATCTCTGTAGTCGTTGCCATGAACTTAATGGCGAAGTATTACAGAACTTACATATCGTTGTTATAACAACCCAACTTTGCGTATTTGTTACTCCCTCCGTCAGCATATTCGCGTCGAATGACCGCCAATTTATGTGAAAACTTCCACCGGTTGGAGCATGACCTATCTGTTGCAATAAAACTTTTCACTCGTCAAGCTCACACTATCTAAGACAATATCTTAGGTAAATATGGCAGGTATAAGTTTTCGCGCCAACTTTATGGTTCGTTCCGTGACTCTTGAGTGGAGAGAACGATGTGTCAATTCCCGTCCGGGATTGAAATATGGGTTGGTTCCAGGGCTGGCATTTCATTTTTGGAGGAGATCGATCGTACAAAAGAGGCAAAAAATCGTACATCCATACAAAACATAGCAATAAAAGTCGTACGCCTATACAAAACATAGAAAACCATTTCATTTAAAAAATCGTAATCCCATACAAATCAAACGAAACTTAAATAGTACGGACTGCTATATAATCGTACGTCTGGCAGCCCTGGTTGGTTGGTTATAATATATGAACGTCTCTGGTTACAAGCCCTTTTGAGACAGTCTTCATTTCTTTTTTGATTCGAAATGCTAGTGCCAGTGCATTACAAATCTTCTCTGGAGTTCTGGACGGTATTTGCAGCAGCCTCATTCTGAGGTGGATCACCCGGTCACAGTAGAGCGTCTATAAAACTGCACCCATATAATAGGAGGTAACGACAAATTTGGTAACGATAACGGAAATGGATAAACTTAGGTTGAGAGGATAAATGGCAACCCTCTGATGTTAAATATATCGGTCTGCCTGCGCAAAGTGGTTGCGTTATTTACTTATAGCGCCTGAAAAACTAGTTATCGTAATAAAAAAAAACGATAAGGGAAATGGCTGAGTAAGATACAAAATGAAAGTACTAGTTGTAATTATGGGAAAATTGACCTAATATTCTGTTGCTTTTTGGTGCAACGCCCGTTAGTTAGTAGTAGAGGGGCCTACCCTGAATTATGGCGATCGGGCCTTAGTCGAACACGCGGGCCCAGTGCGGGTTGGTCGACTTCGCACACAACATTCGAGTTTCTTTGCAGGCGTGGTGTGCAGCTGTGCAGGTTTTTTTTCGCGATGTTTTCTTTCACCATAAGAGCGTCAGATAAACTTACATATGAAATCAAATTTAAAAACAAGTTGGTACGTGGCAGCAGGATTTGAACCACGACCTCCCGGACAGGAGGTAGCGGCCCTAGCCGATACGCTCATTCTGACTGTCTTGTCACCTACTGTAATGTCTTGTTTTCAAGGAAATTAAATTCCATGACCTACAAGCTGACAAACGGTTTGAATGCTGTGCCATTAATTTAATCACTAATAATATATTGATATGTTGTATTTATAGAAATCCTTCGAAAAATAAAAGCGACATGGATTTTTTCTTTGAAAAATTCGAAATATTGCTGCATAGGTTAATGTCTAAATATCCGAAAAAAAGGATAATAATATTAGGCGACCTTAATATAAATACCTTAGAAGAGAATACCAGAACATCATACTTTAAGGACATAATTAGAAACTATAACTTAATATTACATATAAACGAGCCAACAAGAGACAAGGCTTGTTTAGATCACATAATAAGTAACATTAAAAAAGCAACAGGAACAACTTTGCCACTTTATCTGTCAGACCACGATAGAGCTCAGGTACTAAAATTTTCTTTGAAGGTAAAAAACGTGTTACCGCGAAGCTTGTTTATTTTTAGAAGGTGTTACTCATGTGAGAATATAGAAAAATTTAAAAAACATTTGCAATGCTTACATTTTACTGAAGTGTATAGTAATTCGGATTTAAATGAAAGTTTTAATGAATTTTATGACTTGTTTTGTCTTTTGTATAGACTTTGTTTCCCAATTTCCAAGATAAAAATATCTACATTGTCTAAGACTCACTGGATGACAAAGGGTCTTAAAGTTAGTTGTAGAAATAAAAGAATTTTACGAAAGAAATACTATAGGAGTAAAACACGTGATTCGAGAAATAACTACAAGAATTACAGCAGACTTTTAAAGAAATGTATCTCTCGCTCCCAAAAAAATGAGTGCAGTAGGTATATACTTTATAGTAAAAATAAAAGCAAAGCAACATGGAATGTTATTCAGCAAGATTCAAGCAATACACTTGGAAATAAATATATTGAAAAAATTGAGTGTAATAACACAATTGTGACCGATCCGTCAAGCATAGCAAATTGTTTTAACGACTATTTCATTAACATGAGCAAAATAATTTGTAATAAAACAGAAGTGACTAACCTTAAAGCTAGACTAAAGAATTCTATTTTTATTGACCCAGTAGACGAATATGACATCCTTAAAGTAATAAATTCACTTAATAACACTAAATCTGAGGGATATGACGATGTGTGTACAAAAATTGTTAAAGCGTGCGGGGAAGAGCTTGTGTCCGTACTGACGTACCTTATTAATTTATCATTAGAAACCGGTGAATTTCCGGAAAAACTAAAAATATCTGTAGTTAAGCCGTTATATAAAAAGGGCGAACATTTCACGATGGCAAACTATCGTCCAATTACTCTTATTCCTATTTTCTCCAAAATTTATGAGAATATCATGCATAATAAACTAATGGCATTCTTTAAAAAATACAACATCATCAAACATGATCAATATGGCTTTCAAAGACACAAGTCTACTTCACTTGCGGCATTTAACTTGATAACAGATGTCCTCCGCCATTTTGACGCTAACTACTACACTACAGTGCTATTTTGCGACATGTCGAAGGCATTTGACCTGGTTTCACACAAACTTTTAATATCTAAACTTGAAAACTGTGGTGTTAGAGGACCTGCATTGAGCTGGCTACAAAGTTACCTAAAAAATAGATCTCAATGTGTTGAAGTACTTAAAATGAACTCTAAAAATATAGTGCAAACACATAGATCCAATTTTACGCTTAACAACTCTGGGGTTCCGCAAGGTAGTGTATTGGGACCTCTTCTATTTATATTGTATATAAATGACTTGTTAGAATTGACTAATCATAGGAGTATTTTATTTGCTGATGATCTTTCAATTATTATTAGCACTGACAAAAAACAAACATTAAAATATCACGAAATTAACATCAACAATGAATTAGAGTTATTAATGACATGGTTAAGTAAAAATAATTTACAATTAAATATAGATAAATCACTTTTCTTAAATTTTAATAATCTCGGCGATATGTTACACATAAATTATGACGGACAAACTTTTAGGAGGGCCGATAATGTGACATTTTTAGGAATTATAATAGATCATTTGATAGACTGGAAACAACAAACCAATAGAATCTGTAACAAAGTAAATAGCTTTTCATTTGCTCTGAGTAAATTGACCATGACGACTTCAAGAAAAATAGCAACAGTAGCCTATCAGGCTTACGTTGAGTCTGCTCTTAGGTATGGACTTATAGTCTGGGGCAACGGTACAGACATAGGAAAACTATTTGTTGCGCAAAAAAAATGCATACGAGCCATTGTCGGTGCAGTACCAGATGAACCTTGCAAACCTATATTTAAGAAATTAAATCTCCTACCATTACCATGTATATACATTTACGAAATATGTAAGTTTGTTAAGGAGAATCCTGATCTTTTTAAAACTGCTGATCAAATGTACCCTAGAAATACAAGACACAAAAATAAACTAGTGCACGATCAAATACCAAGAACAACAAAATATCAAAAAAATTGCTATTCTATGTGTATCAAACTGTATAATAAATTACCTGAGGAAATGAAGGAATTGACGCATAACAAATTTTTGAAGTCACTAAAAACTATGCTTATTGATAACTGCTACTACTCGGTGAATGAGTTTTTAAATGAAAAAATGTATAATTTTATTTTCTAAGTTGTTGTTTGCATGTCTTTGAAATAAGGCTAAATGTGTATTGGACTATTAATTTATCTACCAACTGAAACGCTAACTATCGTTTCGAGCCGATCTCTTTTGTCGCGTTTCATAATTAAATTCTTTTTTGATGTCGTTGCTCTATGGTATTTGAATTTGAAAATAGTTGTTATTTTTTTGACAAGAAAAACAAAAGGTTGACCGTGATCCCGTCTACAGATGCGAATTTAAATTTTTTTTGATAAATTGTTTTATAAGTCGTTATTGAGGCCCACAATTTTATTCTGTGGTAAGTAATTTGTATAAGGAAACCGCTTTGCGTGTATTTTTGGTTCTGCGGCGAATTACATTGTTATATCTCCGTAGGGTTTCATCCAGCCCCTACGAGGTTGACGTCCCCGAAGTTTTACAATAAAGGATTAATCCCGGGATGGAGCAGTGCTGATCACCAGCCACTCCTTTCTACTGCCCGCCCAGCTGCTCGCCATAAGGGAAGTGAATTTATTTTATCTTTTATCCCGAGCGACTCTCTGACTCTCTGACCTTTCCGCCGACCTAGAAGATTTCCTGTTTCCAGTTTCTGACCATTAGTTATTTATTTTAAATTCTAAAAGTGTTTTGTATCTGATACATATTTTGTTAAAAAGATAGGGTAATTCAGATCAAATTGAAATTTTAAACTTAGTAACTTATTTAAGTACCAAAGGGACGGTGACGATCGTTGCCTGCCGGCATACTATAAAATAACCATTTTATATACAGATAAAATTGTAACCTTAAATTTATTTCTGTAAATTCTCCATAAATATATTAGGTCATTTTGTTTTTAATTGTCTACACGGTCAACCATTGTATATTGTTCATATTGTTGGTCATATTGTTTATTGTTCCTTCTTTTTAGGAAAAAATCATAAAATATATTTATTCTAATTTACCCCATAATATTTTTTTCTTCAAACTCCATTTAGGCCTGAACCTCTAAATCGTACGTATCGTATGTGGCAAATTCCGTGAGGGTTTTTATCCCAGTTCCCTTTATTTTTGTCACATGTTTATGGCGCCCGAACTATGTTTTATCCCCTTTTCTGACTTTAATATTTCCCTAACGAACCCGTTTTTTTGTCGTTCGTGGGTGTATCCGTTTTCCGGATGTTATGGTTCAAGATTTAATACCTCAAGACCCTTACTTAATTTAATCGTGCAGTTTTCTTTGAAACATAAGGTTTTTTTGTTTGTATGCACGGTATTTTTTTGCTTCTCTTCACACGGGTCGTTTTTTCCCGGCTTAATGGCATTATACCTCTTTCGGATAATTGCTTACGTGTTGTTGAGTTGTTTTTGCCTGTGTATTCCCTTACGATTCCAAGAGAATTTTTAATTTAAGTAGTCAATGGCCAGACTCTAGATTTCTTTCAGTCGAAAGTCGGGACAGACTTACTTTTAGTTCACGATTATTTAACGTTGGTTTAGGGGAAAAATCTTTAAGGTTAACTGTTTGGAATATTTTTACGCGTTGCTTTGCGAGGTACTCCTTAAATTTTTGGTGTACCCTGTTCACTTTTATGTGACAACGTTTCTGTATTTCGCAGTATTGTTTAGATTTCTTGAGGTCTTATAACAATTTTCCATTTTTCAAATTTCTTTCATTAATCTTGCCCTGGTCTTACCTCAAATGGCCTATTTTTCGGTAGAGTTGTCCCTTTAGACTCTTGCGTATCGCGTTTCAGACTTCCGGTGTTGATTTTATCCGTGAGTCGGATTTTTCACGCATCCGCCTTTACCGCTTTTGTCCATATTTTCGCTGGGGTAACCGACAATGTTTTGCAAGTTTTTTTTTAGTTTTTGTCAACCCTATTAGTCTTTAATATTTTACTAGTTGTGTGGTTTTTCCCTCGAGAACTGTTAAGCTTGACAGCCCTACTTGCCTATTGTGCGAAGTGCTCCGTTTTTTTTCCTTCTTCGTTCTCTCTTTATACTATCTAGTTTTAGTTAGTTGTTTAGTTATGATCTTTCCTAATTAGTTGACTATTTTAGGCTGTGCATAGCGATCCCTTAACACTAGTGTGTTGTTGGGGTTATTAAGTTGGTTCACTTTTAGATGGAGTTTTTGCCGTTTGTATGTGTACGTTCGTGTATAAATGTCAATTTCTACCAGCTTCAAGTAAACGTTCGTAGTTAACTAGTTACTTAGAGAGTTTTTATTTTTTTCTTCTTCAGGGCTGTCCAACGTCCATAGGGTTGTCCAAATTTCAAAAAATTTTTGGACTTCTCGCCTTTTTTTTGTGAGTTTGTGGGTATTTTGAAACGCTAACTATCGTTTCGAGCCGATCTCTTTTGTCGCGTTTCATAATTAAATTCTTTTTTGATGTCGTTGCTCTATGGTATTTGAATTTGAAAATAGTTGTTATTTTTTTGACAAGAAAAACAAAAGGTTGACCGTGATCCCGTCTACAGATGCGAATTTAAATTTTTTTTGATAAATTGTTTTATAAGTCGTTATTGAGGCCCACAATTTTATTCTGTGGTAAGTAATTTGTATAAGGAAACCGCTTTGCGTGTATTTTTGGTTCTGCGGCGAATTACATTGTTATATCTCCGTAGGGTTTCATCCAGCCCCTACGAGGTTGACGTTGAAGTTTTACAATAAAGGATTAATCCCGGGATGGAGCAGTGCTGATCACCAGCCACTCCTTTCTACTGCCCGCCCAGCTGCTCGCCATAAGGGAAGTGAATTTATTTTATCTTTTATCCCGAGCGACTCTCTGACTCTCTGACCTTTCCGCCGACCTAGAAGATTTCCTGTTTCCAGTTTCTGACCATTAGTTATTTATTTTAAATTCTAAAAGTGTTTTGTATCTGATACATATTTTGTTAAAAAGATAGGGTAATTCAGATCAAACTGAAATTTTAAACTTAGTAACTTATTTAAGTACCAAAGGGACGGTGACGATCGTTGCCTGCCGGCATACTATAAAATAACCATTTTATATACAGATAAAATTGTAACCTTAAATTTATTTCTGTAAATTCTCCATAAATATATTAGGTCATTTTGTTTTTAATTGTCTACACGGTCAACCATTGTATATTGTTCATATTGTTGGTCATATTGTTTATTGTTCCTTCTTTTTAGGAAAAAATCATAAAATATATTTATTCTAATTTACCCCATAATATTTTTTTCTTCAAACTCCATTTAGGCCTGAACCTCTAAATCGTACGTATCGTATGTGGCAAATTCCGTGAGGGTTTTTATCCCAGTTCCCTTTATTTTTGTCACACAACATACTGTACTTACCACATTTACGCAAATAAAATATTATTCTTTCTTTCTTTCTTTCTAATATGTTTTGTAATTTTCATACAAATACTGTAATTTTGGACAAACACTGTATTATTTGGCGCAAGTTCAAGGGCCGCTATCTCATATCCGGGAGGCCATGGTTCGATAGTGTTTTCGAATTTCGATCTCATATGTACGTTTATCCGACGCTCTTACGGTGAAAGAAAACATCGTGAGGAAAACTGCACACATCTGCGAAAAAACTCGAAGTTTATGTGTGAAGTTGACCAACCCGCACTGGGCCCGCGTGGTCGACTAAGGCCCGATCACCCTAATTCAGGGTAGGCTCGAGTCCCTCGGTGGGGAGTATATATGAGCTGATGTGATAATGATGACTGTCAAAGCTATTGTATTTAGAGTATTTGCATTTGGCAACACTGGTGCGAAGTTAATGCGCAGCCCAGTGGGAGCGCGGTGGGTGGGCGCCAAGTCGCCACCGCAGCGGCGCGCAGCATGATGTAGTGTGCTCCAAAATATACGAGCACTCATCTTTCGGCCATGCAGTCGATACATGCACGGACTGACGTTACGTTCAATCATTACTTTATCTGCCGAATCAGTGTGCCTTAACAGATAAGCGTGTGTGCAGCCCGATAGCGGTTCGTTCACCTGATTTTTATATCAATCAAAGTCATTTATGATTGGTTCCGTATCCGTCCCCACAGATAATCTCTGTGCGTTCCACGAAATTTAGAATTATGTAAAAATATATTTCTTATCGTTTGTCATAATTAACTGTTATATCTCAAGGGATGAAAATCCATACAACAATATAAACAAAAAAGTTTTGGAACGAAGTTCTTTATCGCACGTTACAATACATAATGATGATATCGGCTCATATATGTCCCCACCGAGGAGCTCGAGCCTACTCTGAATTAGAGCGATCGGGCCTTAGTTGCACACGCGGGCCCAGTGCGGGTTGGTCAACTTCACACACAACCTGCGAGTTTCTCCGCTTATACGATGTTTTCCTTCGCTAGTTTCATGTTAAAAAAAAAACGTTTTTTGTATGGAGACTCCCCTTATTTTTTCTAATTTTTAGTATTTGTTGTTATAGCGGCTACAGAAATACATCATCTGTGAAAATTTCAGCTTTCTAGCTATCACACTTCATGAAATACAGCCTGGTGATAAACGGATAGAGAGACAGACGGACGCGGATAGCTTAGTAATAGGGTCCCGTTGTTACCCTTTGGGTACGGAACCCTAAAAACAAGCGAAAAACGATAATTAACGCTATCATCGGGTGCCTTAGGACAGACTATTTCAGTAATACGCAGATAGCCACAGTAGCCTAGCGGTAGAACGCTCTGCTAATATATCCGTTACATAGGAGTTTTGGGTTCTGATTCAAGATTTAAGGTATTTATTCAAAAAAGGTGCAAATTACACTCTTTCTGATAGTCATAATATATTAATAACATAATTTCATTTGTGAAAAATCAAGAAATAAACAATCATTAGTTAATAATGTCAAAATTAAATCCTTGAAATAAACCAGATTATGTCATTAGAACATGAAGACAATATGACTCGAAAAGTTATACATAAAAATCATTCATACCTTTGACAAGAGTAGGCCAGTTCACACGGACAGCACCCGGTCACGAGTATTACGCGAGAGTCAGCCATCGCTCCCATCAACCATATTAGAGGGAAAGAAATGACCCGGCTCCCGGATCTCATCATCATATCAGCCAAGGACGTCCACTGCTGGTCATAAGCCTCCCCCAAGGATTTCCATGACGACCGGTTCTGCGCTGCCCGCATCCACGGATTCCCGCGACCTTGACCAGGCCATCGGTCCATCGAGTAGGAGGCTTGTCCACGCTACGTTTTCCGGTGCGCGGGCGCCACTCGAGAACTTTACTGCCCCAAAGGCCATCTGTTCTATCTGTTCTCTGGGTTCGGATCTTAGCAGTGGCAAAATGTTTTAGATTTTTTTTCTGATTATTTTTATATTGTTCGTCAACCTTGTTACAGCCAAGTGTCCCGCGAAACCTCTCTACTTGTTTTTTGAAGTGAAAACTTCTTGAGGCGCGTTGGGCATTTTTTGAGATGGAAAAAAAACCACTGAACTCGCTACACCATGATCGACACCGACACCCATACCTTACCAGGAACACTCGGAGGGTCAAAACTTATAAAACTGTAATTGAGACGGGAAAAAACCACGCGACTCCGTGACCGACACCGACACCTTACCAGGAACACTCGGAGGGCCTAAACTTATAGAACAGTAAAAAGTTTTCACTTCTGTCGACACTTCCGGAGTGGTTAAGCTATTTTTTTAAAAATCTTTTAATAGAAGTTTGAGTGCGCTTGCCTACATCTTATTACCTGATGGAAAGTGACGATGCAGTCGAGGATGGTAAGTACACGCAACTTACCCAACTCCACCCTCCTTCACTCCAGTGATTAAAACTAGGGATGTAACGAATAGGAATACTATTAATCGTATTCGCCGAATATTGGGATTTTACGAATATTCGTATTCGCCGAATACCATTACAAGTATTCGTGTAGATATTTCCCGAAGCTTAAGAAATTTATTAGCACAAATGTGTTTCTCCATTAAAGCATCCACAGTTGACTCCGAACGTCTTTTTTCAACGCCGGTTAATGTACAAACTGAGAATAGGACCAATATTTCTTAAGGGTCCCCAGGAGGCTCGAGTTTCCATACAAAACAGGAACAATATTTCTTAAGGGTCCCCAGGAGGCTCGAGTTTCAATACAAAACAGGAACAATATTTCTTAAGGGTCCCCAGGAGGCTCGAGTTTCCATACAAAACTAGTCCCGTTTTACTACAAAAACTAAATGCGGGATTGAACCCAAACTTTTCATATACTAAGTATATTGAGTAGCCATATCGATGTTTGAAATTAGTTTTCGATGTTTTAATATTTATAAAACGGGAAAAATAAGAGAAGTTTCAAACTTCCAGTACAAAACTAATTTAAGCCTTCGTTTAGTTATTTTTCAATTTACTACGATGAAAAACTAATTACAAACATCGATATGTATCTACTCAACACAGGGTGTTTTTTTAACACCGAGCAAGCCGTTAAGGGTGTGCTCTACGCATGAAACTGACCAACTTTCCCCAAGAAACCCATGCTGAAATTGCAAAAAAAAACCTGACTCTCCATACTTAGTTGGCAAAATTTGATTGATCGATTTTTATGAAGTCTTAAATGCGAATTTTGTATGAGTTTCTTGGGGAAAATTGTTTAGTTTCACGAGTTGAGTCTACCCTTAACGGCTTGCTCGGTGTTAGATAAATACTCTCTGTATATATATTCGCAAAGTTTAGATTCAATTCGGCATGTACTTTTTGTATTAAAGCGGAACTACGTTGAGCCTCTTGGGGACCCTTAAGAAAACTTGCCTGTCGATTATTTTTAAATCAAAATTGATTATTATTCGTATTTGTTTTTGACGAATATTAATTTAATTTATATTCGCCAAATTACGATTCGTAGCATCCCTAATTAAAACATGCGAATGTTGTACAAGAAAATGCGTCTGAGATTCCCCTCTTGAGACCAAAGCAAGGACGTTTCAGATTGAGATTGTGTTTACGAAAGGAAAGTTGTGGGTTTTTAAGTCACTTGTAAGGCTTTTGACGCGTCTGATGACCCAACCCAAAAGTTTAATTGTTGGCTTAGTGGCGAACCCCTCAAAAGTTTTTAAGTCACTTATAAGGCTTTTGACACGTCTGATGACCCAACCCAAAGTTTAATTGTAGAGTTAGTGGCGAACCCCACAGAAGTTTTTAAGTCACTTCTAAGGCTCTGACGCATCTGATGACCCAATCCAAAGTTTAAATGTTGGCTTAGTGGCGAACCCCACGAAAGTTTTTAAGTCACTTATAAGGCTTTTGTCGCGTCTGATGACCCAACCCTTAATTGTTGGCTTAGTTGACACGTCTGATGACCCAACCCAAAGTTGAATTGTAGGCTTAGTGGCGAACCCCACGGAAGTTTTTAAGTCACTTTTACGGCTTTTGACGCGTCTGATGACCCAACCCTAAGTCTAATTGTAGGGTTAGTGGCGAACCCCACAGAAGTTTTTAAGTCACTTATAAGGCTTTTGACGCGTCTGATGACCCAACCCTGAGTCTAATTGTAGGGTTAGTGGCGAACCCCACAGAAGTTTTTAAGTCACTTATAAGGATTTTGACACGTCTGCTGATGACCCAACCCAAAGTTTAATTGTAGGGTTAGTGGCGAACCCCACAGAAGTTTTTAAGTCACTTATAAGGCTTTTGACGCGACTGATGACCCAACCCAAAGTTTAATTGTAGGCTTTTGTAAGTTTAATTCAAGGGCCGCTATCTCATATCCGGGAGGTCTTGGTTCGATTCCTGCCACGTACCAATGTGTTTTCGAATTTCGATCTCATATGTGCGTTTATCCGACGCTCTTACGGTGAAGGAAAACATCGTGAGGAAACCTGCACACATCTGCGAACAAACTCGAAGATTATGTGTGAAGTTGACCAACCCGCACTTATAAGGCTTTTGACGCGACTGATGACCCAACCCAAAGTTTAATTGTAGGGTTAGTGGCGAACCCCACAGAAGTTTTTAAGACTTATAAGGCTTTTGACGTTCTGATGACCCAACCCAAAGTTTAATAGTTGGCTTAGTGGCGAACCCCACAGAAGTTTTTAAGTCACTTATAAGGCTATTGACTCGTCTGATGACCCAACCCAAAGTTTAATTGTAGGCTTAGTGGCGAACTCCACAGAAGTTTTTAAGTCACTTATAAGGCTTTTGACGCGACTGATGACCCAACCCAAAGTTTAATTGTAGGCTATTGTAAGTTTAATTCAAGGGCCGCTATCTCATATCCGGGAGGTCTTGGTTCGATTCCTGCCACGTACCAATGTGTTTTCGAATTTCGATCTCATATGTGCGTTTATCCGACGCTCTTACGGTGAAGGAAAACATCGTGAGGAAACCTGCACACATCTGCGAACAAACTCGAAGATTATGTGTGAAGTTGACCAACCCGCACTTATAAGGCTTTTGACGCGACTGATGACCTAACCCAAAGTTTAATTGTAGGGTTAGTGGCGAACCCCACAGAAGTTTTTAAGACTTATAAGGCTTTTGACGTTCTGATGACCCAACCCAAAGTTTAATAGTTGGCTTAGTGGCGAACCCCACAGAAGTTTTTAAGTCACTTATAAGGCTTTTGACGCGTCTGATGACCCAACCTAAAGTTTAATTGTAGGGTTACTGGCGAAGCCCACAGAAGTTTTTAAGTCACTTATGAGGCTTTTGACGCGACTGATGTCATGACCCAACCCAAAGTTTAATTGTAGGTTTAGTGGCCAACCCCACAGAAGTGTTTAAGTCACTTATAAGGCTTTTGACGCGTCTGATAACCCAACGGCTTAAAGTGGCTTGAAGAACGGAAACGGTCGAGATAAATGCCACTAACAGTCAAACCAGCACAGGTTATGGCTGTGCTTATGGTCTGTTAACCTGCGTTACTTGTATTAGTCTTGACGAACAAAAAGACTTGTGTGTCTGTCTGTGTCATCGTAGAACATAAACGAATAGACCGATTTCGATGCGGTTTTTTTTGTTCGAAAGCTGTCGTTATCTAGATAGTTCTTAGCTATAACTTATGAAGACCCGTTCAGCCGTTTGAAGATCATTAGCTCTTTTCTAAGTGATGAACGGATGTGGGCAACTTCCCGTCCCATCGATTCGAAATTTGGTATCTTGTTACTTTAATGATATTGCAAGATGGTAGCCTTGACCTGATGCTGCAATGCTGTTATATACGGACACTTTTAACCACCTGACAGTGAATCTAGTTCTTTAATATGTGATCTAAGTGTAAAGGTTATTTCTTTTGCGGAAAAATAAAAAACATTGTTGGGAACGAAGAAAAATGTGTGCCAATTTTTTTTGCCCTCCCATACCTGGTCGCCTATCAGTGTGTGTAGGATGTGACGTATCTCGTTAGTATAGGTGGCTACCTAAGTGTCTGTGTCTCGCGGGACTAGCCGGATAAACAGAGCGCCCCACTTAGCCGATTGAGAACTGATGTGTATTTCCCCAATTATTGTACCTACTTATTTACTTAAACATTATCTGTGTTTACTACTTTCTGAAGTATTTTAGTGGACATACAGCTAGGGCTATAAAAAATTGGACATACTAAGATCGGCTGATTGTAGACCATTTTGAGAGCTCCGTACACCCAAAGGTTGACCAACGGGACCCTATTACTAAGCTTCCTCTGTGCGTCCGTCTGTCTGTCTGTCAGCGGGCTGTTATTTCATAAACCGTTATAGGTAAACAGTCAAAATTTTCACACATTTTTTTATTTTTATTTACAATTGGTAAGCCCTTGGCATCATTTCACCTGATGGTAAGTGACGATGATGCCGAAGATGGAAGCAGGCTTACCAAGATTCCCCAACGCAATGGAGAACATTGTGTTTTTTTATTGCCGCTATAACCACAAACAATAAAGATTAGGAAAAGTGAAAAATTAAGTGGTGATCTCATACAAAAAACGTGTTTATAATAGGTATAATATAGAGGTATTTTTGTTTTAGCTCTATCGTCAAAACGGTAATAATACATACAAGTGTAAAACTTGGTCTGTTCATAGAAGTAATTCTGAAATAAAACAGCAAATAATAAAAAAACCGGCCAAGTGCGAGTCAGAACCGCACACAAACGCCAGCTAGACTAGCGGCTAGTATAAAGGATTCCGTACCATCATACTAGATGGCGCTAGTTTCTTCACGTCACAAAAAAAAAGTTTTTTTTAAATTTTTCCAATTTTTTGTATTTGTTGTTATAGCGGCAACAGAAATACATCATCTGTGAAAATTTCAACTGCCTGGCTACCACGGTTCAAGAAATACAGCCTGGTGACAGACGGACAGATAGAAAGACAGACGGACGGACAGCGGAGTCTTAGTAATAGGGTCCCGTTTTTACTCTTTGGGTAGGGATCCCTAAAAACTGGCCACGTGTGAGTAAAACTCGCGCTAAGGAGCCCGAACTGAATAAATGTGGAATTTTTGTCGCTCGCTTTGATGTCTTTTGTTTGTAATGTGAATAGGTATCGTTGTCACAGTTATGAGGAGAGGTGTACGGAACCGTCAGAGGGCAAGTCCATCTCGCACTTAGCCGGTATTTTTTTGCGAACTGACCATTGGTTTCTTGAGAAACATACACCTTAGATCTTGAAGAAGCATCTTTTTTTTTTGTAAACACCATTGTTTATTAAAAATAACAGAAGATAGTAAATATTTTTTAAGACTTAAGAAAGTAAGCCGATTTACGGGAAAATTCCCTTAATCTAAATCCATTATATTGTAAGGGTAGAGGGTTAATAATATTTATTAACCTGGATGTAGGTAGTCCTTTTCGACATTTAAAAGGCGTTTTCTTTATTTATCTAGGTCGTAATATTAAGCCGAGAAAGATACTTATCTACCTATATACTCGTAAATATACAGGATGTAAAATAATTGGTGTAGGACTCGTTACAATCAATTCTCAAAAAAAAATTGAACCCTCCATACTAAAATGCACAAAATTATCCGATCAGCTTATCGATTTGTATGATGAGTAAAAAATTTTTTTTGGGATTTCAGCAAAGTCGTAGAACAAAAGTTGTTCAGCATGATGAGTAGAAGTCCCAGTTAACGGGACCTACACCAATATTGTTACATCCTGTATAGTTGTAGTATCGTAGGACTCTTAATATAGAGTCGAGAAAGATACTTTATCTACCTATGTACATATGTAGTTATAGAATAGTAACGTAGGACGTTACGCACGTTACGCGTTTACGCACGCACACTACAAGCGTTTTATTATGAGTGTTGTCCTTCGTATTTACGGGAACAGGCAAAGTGTGAATGAGGAAACACAATCATTATGATACATAGATCCTAGTATAGGACGTATATAATAAGAAATATATAGACAGCATCGGTAGCGTAAAGACAACGGCCGCTATCTCCTATCCGGGATGTCGTGGTTCGAGTCCTGCCACGTACCAATGTGTTTTCGAATTTTGATCTATATGTACGTTTATCCGCCGCTCTTACGGTGAAGGAAAACATCGTGAGGAAATCTGCACACATCTGCGAATAAACTCGATGGTTGTGTGTGAAGTTGACCAACCCGCAATGGGCCCGCGTGGTCGACTAAGGCCCGATCACCCTAATTCAGGGTAGCCTCGAGCCTCTCGGTGGGGAAGTATATATTTAGTATATGAGCTGATGTGAATTATTAAAGTGATAGTTAACACGTCGAATATCAAATCAAGTTGATAGTTCCCCATGAGGCTCGAGTTTCCATACAAATGTAGTTCGGCTTTAATACAAGAACTATACATGCCGGATTGAACCCAAGCTTTGCAAATATATTGAGTGGACACATATATAGATGTTTGTAATTAGTTTTATATAATATAATATAATATAATATAATATAATATAATATAATATAATATAATATAATATAATATAATATAATATAATATAATATAATATAATATAATATAATATAATATAATATAATATAATATAATATAATATAATATAATATAATATAATATAATATAATATAATATAATATAATATAATATAATATAA
This sequence comes from Coleophora flavipennella, assembly GCA_947284805.1. Classification (NCBI taxonomy): domain Eukaryota; kingdom Metazoa; phylum Arthropoda; class Insecta; order Lepidoptera; family Coleophoridae; genus Coleophora; species Coleophora flavipennella. The sequence continues at coordinate 7,886,413 of OX369307.1, forward strand.
TATAATATAATATAATATAATATGTTTTCATCGTAACAAATTGAAACATAACTAAACGAATGCCATAATTAGTTTTGTACTGAAAGTTTAAAACTTCTCTTTTTTTTCCGTTTTATATAATTACATCGAGAACTACAATTACAAACATTGACATGTGTCTACTCAATTTTTTCCGAAAAATTTGGGTTCAATCCGGCATGTAGTTTTTGTATTAAAGCGGAACTACGTTTGTATGGAAAACTCAAGGGTCTTGGCCTTAAGGCGGAATCAGCACAATATATAAAATTAATAAATGAATGAACTTTGACCAATATAACATCTATGGACCGGCCATATACATTAATCTCGTAAAAAATGAGTGAAATAATCATGAAAGCATGCGATATTTAAAAAAATATAAATTACAATTTCAATGTTCCTTCTAATTGATATTTGATTATATTATAATGTTAAAAAAAATGAAATACGAATGAAAATTGATGCTTAAACCTTTATTCGTGTCATTATCGGAGCAGACGAGCGTGTCATTTGGCTCCATTCTTAGGATTCCCTCCACTATGGGAACCGGAGACTGATATGGTATAATATACAGGGTGTAAAAAAATGGTGCAGGACCCGTTAACTACTCAACATACCGAACAACTTTTCTATGGAACTCATAGTCAATACAAAAAAAGTTAACCCTTCATACAGAAATGCACAAAATTGGTCGATCAGCTGATCGAACTTATGTAAAGTTATTTTTTTTGCAATGTCAGCAAAGTCATTGAACAAAAGTTGTTTAGTAGGTTTGATTAGTAGAACACCGATTTTGTTACACCCTGTATACGGTTAAAGTAAAGAAACAAATGCAGATGATAGTCGCTAAGCCGTGTTAGATGCCTTAAAGACGGCTTGAAAATCTTCTAATAGTGGGGAGCGCCACTGACCTCCCCACAACCTCCTACAACCCGGACTTGCTCCCATTGTGTCGAGTATGATCTAACTGAGTTTTGGAAGGTATCCGTACCCCAACCGTGGGGACGTTAATCGGTCGTTAAACAAATCAAAGCACTACGATACAAAATATAGTGTCATCAGTATATAGGTTTCAATTTGTCGATGGAATAGTGTTGGGACACGAAGTGCGGACGAGTACGCGCGCCGCGGCGGCGGCAGGTATGGCGGCGCCACGGGCTTCTGCCAGATTAATGGATCATTGCCTCCCTCCACCCCCCCCCCCCACATGCGAATGGGGAACTACTGTTCTATGACATCCTTCCTCGTCAGATATACGAGCGCGAGTGCGATCCCTAGTGACACACTTGTAACCGTTTCACAGTGGCGTAAGTAATACGTAACACAGTGAGCGTCTGTGGCGTAATGACAAGGGCCGCTACCTCCTTCCGGAAGGTCGTGGTTCGATCCTGCCACGCACCAATGTGTTTTCGAATTTCGTTTCATATATACGTTTATCCGACGCTCTTATACGGTGAAGGAAAACATCGTGAGGGAACCTGCACACGCCTGCGAAGAAACTCGAACGGTTGTGTGTACAGTCGACCAACCCGCACTGGGCCCGCGTGGTCGACTAAGGCCCTATCGCCCTAATTCAGGGTAGGCTCGAGCCCCTCGGTGGGGATGTATATGAGCTGATGTGTCTACGTAACACGAGTTTAGCGCAAATTGATAATAAAACCGGCCGATCATAACCCGTTTCGACCTTCAATCTCAACAAGTAGCGAACTCACATTTATGCTCGATAAAACACTTCGGAACGACTCCTCGTAAATCACGAAGACATCGAAAGTTAGCTACAGCACTTAAAGTTTAACGGACAATAATAACTGGCGATGAAAAAAGTGAGATACGGGCGACGAGGGGAATAAAGTAATGTTGTAACTAGAGGCTGGAAGGGCTGGGTTAAGTTTTGAGATGTCGTAATGAGGCGCGCGATCGATAAATTTGAATGGTCTCCGGCGCCGCGACTTGCAACTTTTTTCGTCGGAGGGGCGCCGCCGCAGCGACGCCAGCGAAAGGCGTTCAACCACGCCCCGTGCGGAGCGGTGCTATACTTTCACTATTATAATTAAACATCAATTTTGTGTATCGCGGTATGTAAAGCCTACAATTTTAATTTAAACGTGTTTTCAAGCGACTTCCAAAAAGGAGGAGGTTCTCAATTCGACTGTATGTTTTTTTTTATGTGTGTTACCTCAGAACTTTTGACTGGGTGAACCGATTTTGATGCTTCTTTTTTTATTTTAAAGCTAGTGCTTTCCGTGTGATCCCATATAAATTTTATCAAAATCTGTGTAGTACTTTATTAGAAAATGAACAAAAACAAAAAAAATAAATGCAAAATTGTTCGAAGTTGTTGCGATGGAAGTCGATTGTTTAACGTGTTTAGCGTTTTCAATTATATTTTCTAGATAATTGGATGCCAATGTTTGCTGCTACGTAGAGTGCTACAGGGCGTAGTAGCTTCGTAGCACAGAAATTATAGAATCACGCGCTCATTTTTTTATTTTGCACGTCATACTATGTTTTTATTTTGGAACGACCAAACGTAGGGAGGCAGTATGGTCGACGTGGTTTTTTTTAAATAATACCCAAAATGTGTTCCGTATCACTAGTAAAAAAATGTTGGCCATAAACGTCTGACCGCCCGTCCGTCTGTCTGTCCCTTCCCTGTTCCCTAGCAGGTAAATTAATGGTCCGATTAACATCAAATTTTGAAAAAAGAGTTTTATAATATTTTTGATGGATCCTGAGCAGCTTCTAGCTGTGTTGTAAAATCTGAAAAATGGCTGTCACGATTTTAATGAAAATTTCCAATATTATTATGTTCTATCAAGTTGCAGTATTGGTTATTCAGAAAAAATCGTTAGAGGCAACCCCCCCATACAACTGTAACTTTTGTTTGCGATTGTTTTTATGCATCTATCGGGTTCTTAGTATTGTTTGCCTGAGCCTAAATTCCTGTTTGTTCTCTCGTGGAGGACAGAGAGGAGTATTTATTCCTGTTTGTCCCTGAATGCGAATTCGGGGACAGTCAGGATTTTTTTCCTGTTTGTCCCCTCATGGTGACAGGTGTTGTAAAAGACAGGAACTTCCCTATTTTGTGCAAGAATACATTACACCCAGTTTTTTTAAATTAAAATAATGCAAGGAAAATGCAGCACATATTACCTGCGCCTGCGACTCACCATTCAAAACAAAAATAAAATAGCGTACCATAATTTTAGACAAAAAACCGACTTCAAGCGCACTAGTCGCCACTACGATTTCCAAAGGTTTCTCCTCGATTTCTCTGAGATACCATCATCAGATCCTGGTTTCCTTATCACGGTACCACCCTTGGGATATCTCCTTTCCAACAAAAAAAGATACATCAAAATCGGTTCATAAACGACGAAGTTATCCGCGAACACACATAAAAAAAATATACACGGTCGCATTGAGAAACCTCCTCCTTTTTTTGAAGTCGGTTACACATAGTGAAATAGTATCGTGACATTAGACATAGCGGTCACCATAGTAAAGTTACGAGTATCTATCAGTGGAGTTGTAATATAGGGCTGCCAATCGGCACGCATCAATTAATTACTTCAAAGTTTTTGTTTTCACAAGTAGTCCAGAAACGTTCAAGAACAATGAATCATGAATCATGATATAGGGCAAGTATAGGCCAAATCAAAAGTTGTAATAATTTGAACTATACATATAGGGTGACTTTTAATTAGTTCTTGATAGAAAAGAAAATGAATGTACTCGTGATTACAAACAACTTTCCCAAAGAAACTGTATGTAAAATTTTGATAAGTTATTAGTATCGAGTATTATGTATCGAGAGCCATAATTTTTTTTTCTGATTTGACGCATAGTTTCTTTGGGAAGGTGTTTGTAATCACAAGTACATTTATTTCCTTTTCTATCAAGAACTAATTAAAAGTCACCCTACTTTCATTAATTTACGATTATTTAGTAAGGTACCTACTAGCTGTAGCTATATAAAATTAGCTATATAAAATTCAATGTAATCTTTATATATAAAAATTATGTGTCACGTTGTTTGTCCGCGATGGACTCCTAAACTACTGAAACGATTTTAAATTTGATTTGCACACCGTGTGCAAATTGCAAATCGACCCAACTTGAAAGATAGGATAGCTTACATTTCAATTTATAGTCGCAATACTTAAGTCATTAAGGTCTTTAAAGACAGTCATAAAAACGATGTCCACGCGGGCGAAGTCGCAGTCGAAAAAAGCTAGTACATAATATTTTGGAATTAAAAAGTATTGTAGATTTTGTGAAAACGTTCATTTTTTAGTAGGTGCGAATACACTTATTCCAGTTATTTCTTAGTATTTCTCAGTATCGTAACGAGGTCTGTATAAGCTTTATCTCAGTATCGTCACGAGGTCTGTATAAGCTGAATCTCAGTATCGTAACGAGGTCTGTATAAACTGGAGCGCAGAAGTGATAATCTTAGAAGTTGGATTGACATACTTCTCCCGCATAAAACTAGCGGTGAAGTTACAATGTCGGCGAGGTAGGCGACACGATAGGGTTGGCAGGATTTAGATTGCAATTCGGGTTTGGAATTCTGGATACGAACATGTATAACAGAATAATAATGAAGCTGTTAAACTAGTTTCAGTCCATTAATCTAAATTGTAGCGATGTGAAGCTAGCATTGACACCGTCTAGCATTGTAATTTGTTGCTCAGAAATTACTCAAGCAACAAAATTCGCATTAGGGCAACTAATTAGCAATAAATTTATCACTTTAAATATTTTTTGTTGCTTGAATAAAAACCGAGCAACAAATTACAAAGCATGCATTGACACCTTCTAGGATTGTCATTTGTTGCTCAGAAATTACTCGAGCAACAAAATTCTCATTAGGGCAACTAATTAGCAATAAATTTATTACTACAAATATTTTTGGTTGCTTGAACAACAACCGAGCAACAAATTACAATGCTAGACGGTGTCAATGCTAGCTTTACAGTCGTCAAAGCAAGCATTGACACCTTCTAGGATTGTAATTTGTTGCTCAGAAATTACTCGAGCAACAAAATTCTCATAAGGGCAACTAATTAGCAATAAATTTATCAGTACAAATAAATTTTGTTGCTTGAATATCAACCAGATGTTAGACGGTGTCAATGCTGGTTTTACAGACGTTGCTTACCTTTTCCAATTATTATAATTACATGTTAATTTAATAAAAAAATCGACCTGTCTGTATGAAATAGTTTTTAATTCAAACCTGTTTACCTTCGAGTGACAAAGGAGTAAAAAACCGGCCAAGTGCGAGTCAAACTCGCGTACTAACGGTTCCGTACTAAAAACTAATTTTCATCTACAGCGCCATCTATATATTTAGGTAAAAGGTATTTAATTGCTATTGTCGTATTACTACGCACTCTTAAATTAACTATGTAGAAGATACTACTAGATCCCACTAGGTGTCGCTAGTTACTAAACAATCGGACTTTGGAAATTTCATTTTTCCTGTAAGAATGGAAGGCCTTCAGATTTTCCTGTAATCTATGCATTTAATCTCACATACTGTAATTTTTTCGAAATTTTAGGCTCAGTTATTTTGGAGATAAGTGGGGGGAATGGTCAGTTTGCGCCTGTTTTCTTAAATAACTTCAAAACTATTAATCTTAAAATTATAAAAAAAATGTATTTGAGATTGTCACAATAGGTCCTTTCACGTGATATGTCACACGATATAGTTTGCAAAACTCTTTTTTACATTTTGTAATTTACTCCCCAAAAGTGGCCCCCATATGTTTAAAATTTATTTATTTACGTTACATGTCCGTCTTTGGGTCACCGACTTGCTTATTATATCAGCTCATATAATACGTCCCCACCGAGGGGCTCGAGCCTACCCTGAATCAGGGCGGGCCCAGTGCGGGTTAGTCGACTTCACATACAACCTTCGAGTTTCTTCGCAGGCGTGTGCAGGTTTCCTCACGATGTTTTCCTTCACCGTTAAAGCAATCGGTAAGTATATGAACGTAAGTTTTTGAAAAACTCATTGGTACATTGGCCGTCCAGATTTGAACCCGGTACCTCTGGTTAGATGGACCGAGTCGTTACCGGTTGAGCCACCGATAGCTTTTTACCGACTTGCTTACATGTACGAAAATTTAAACTCAATCAGTCCAGTAGTTTCTGAGCAAATCGGCTGTGTGTGACAGATGGACGGACAGACAAACACACGAGAGATCCTATAAGGGTTTCGTTTTTTCCTGTTGAGATATGGAACCCTCAAAAAAGGAGGGATGGGATTGAGTATTGGTTATAAAAACGTGTACGTGTGTGTGTATGTGTGGCCGTATCCCTTTGCAGAGAAACTGCTAAAACGATTTTAATAAAATTCAGTATATACGAGTAGGAACATAGATTTGTCAAGGGACCTTTTTTCAAAAGAAGATTTATAGGAAAACATCGTGAAGAAACCTGCACATACCTGCGAAAAACTCGAAGGCTGTATGTGAAGTCGACCAACCAGCACTGGGCCATCGTAGTCGACTAAAGCCGGTCGCCCTAATTCTGGATAGGCTAGAGCCCCTAGATGGGGACGCATATGAGCTGATATAATGATACATCCCATACAAAAAAAACTGAATGGTATGTTCCTCAGATTATTCAAATAAAGCTACGATGATCAACTGTAGATATAAATATCCGAAAAATTGGCTTTCGGATACTTAATTCCACAGCGCCCCCCCAGTTCCTAGGTTGTGTACCCGTCTGATTTATCGGCTGGCGCCCTTTCAACGAGTAATCGACACAGAGTATAGAAGTGGGCTAACGAAACTCTTTATGGCGTATTTCACCTATCTTCCGGCTGAGTATTGTTACATTAATAAACACTTAATAATTTTATACAGAATGTTTAATTTGTTTTTATAAGCTCCTAACTGCACTACGTACGACGTATATTTCAGTGGACAGCGTCGGTGGTTCAACTGGTAACGACTCCGTCCTCCTAATCAGAGGTCCCGGGTTCAAATCCGAACGGCCAATGTACCAATGAGTTTTCGAAACTTACGTACATATACTATACCGATTGCTTTAAAGGTGAAGGAAAACATCGTGAGGAAACCTGCACATCTGATTCCAGATGTGTACGAAGGTCGCGTTGCACACGGACGTAAGGTATAAAACTAAATGGCCTACACGTGACCGCGGGTGATGCTAAGTGCAACACCAGGCAACCGCCGTCTATCCCTTGGATAGCACGTTTAATTGTGTCACACGATAAGAGAAAGACTGGACAGCGGAACATTTGGGCCGTGATGAATCGGGGCGAGTATGAAGCTACTGTAAGCTATACCAATTGACGAAGCTACTGACTGAAATTATTGACTAAATTATTTTAAACTAGCTGTTTCCCGCGGCTTCCCCCGCGTGGACAACGTTTCTATATGACTTTTCGAGGGTGCGCAGTACGCGAGCCGCAAGCGGCTCGCGAACGTGGGAAAAAGTAGCTTGCGTGTTAATCCAGGACCTAATCTGTCTACCTACCAAATTTCAGCTAGATCCGGTTAACATACATCCGTACATTCTTACAAACTTTCGCGTTTATAATATTAATAAGAAGGATTAACATATGTATAGTATAATAGCATTTAATATATTCCAATTATGAATCTTGGTAAGCCTGCTTCCATCTACTGCATCAGGTGAGATGAGATCAAAGGCTTACCAATTGTGAATAAAAAAAAAAAAAATATTACTTTTAATTTGTTTTGTAATATACATGACTACCGTGTCTGTGCATCTGATAATATGGGAGGAATTAAAGTAAACCGGGTCGAAAACTTTTGACTTTTTGAAGTTGATGCTTCTTTGTTGCATCTTGTATGGGGGCCTGTTCAGAACAGTTTTTCACAGGTTTAGTTTGAAATACAAAAATTTTTGAGAGCAACCTCAAAATTTTGAATTCTCATTTGTTGTGTATGCTCGAATGTTGCCATTTTGGAACGATCGGCGCCCTCATTTAATGTCAACTCTTTTTGGAAGGACTGTAGTTTAGTATCTGGAATTTTCCAGTATTATACCAAAGTATATATATTATTATTATATTATTATGGATGCGGGCAGCGCAGGACCGGTCGTCGTGGAAATCCTTGGGAGGCCTTTGTCCAGCAGTGGACGATTTTCGGCTGATATGATGATGATGATGATATATATTAGTACTAACATACAGTATGGTTACAGTTTGGTTCTCGAACGTATGGGATTTCGTCGTGATTTTGTTTGCTCCGTCATTTGTTTTTAGAAATGTCATTTCACGACCATTGTATGCAGTGTCCGGGGTGTGATTATACTTTAAAATTAATTAAGAGATCTACAAACCTCTCTTGCGTAACGAATATTAACTTTAATTAAATAGGTACAAGTCCAAGTGCCCACTTCACGTACTTCCGAGGTCGTTATAACAAGTTACGCTTTAATTTTAGACGTTATATCAGAGTAAGTGAAATAACAGTAAAGTTCTGTATCTAGTGGAACGGTCGCAGAACTTGCTACTTACGATAAATTAGAACTTTCTCGGAGGAGAATGGATTAAAACTAGTTTGTGAAGTGCGGCCCTGAGCGGGGAGGAAACTTTCAATTTTTATGACAAATTCAATTATGCGAAATTTATGCGTCTCCCTTGCGCTAAATCCTATCCTTAATAGAGCGAAAGAGATGGTAAGTAAGCCATTTGTAGCTAAGTTTTGGCAGTAATTTGTGAATGCGCTCGCTGAACAACTGTCATTAATGACATCAGCTATTAATAGAATTATGAAAACCATTTAGGTAAATTGTTTTGAAAGGATTTCTTCTTTTAAACCTGATGACAAACCATATTAGAATCTATTAAGAGTGTATTCACTAAATCGTTCCCCATACAAACATAAAATTACTACTTCCAGAAAATAAATGGGCCGAATCTAATGAAACTTATACACATAAGCAAGTCACAAAATTATAGTTTGTGGATAGATTACATTTTCAAAGAAATAGTGTTGTCCCTAAATATTTGTGATTTAAAATTCGCTAATCTTTTTAAAATAAAGTGTATTTAGTATTATGTACTTTCTAGTATAAAGTATTTAAAGGCGCGGAGGCTATTTAGTAATCTGTGGCGGAGGGCGATTTCACCCCTATCACAGATTACTAAATCCCCTATGTCGTTCATGTTCCACGTTTACGCACGAAGCGTTTTGCTTCTTCGTTCGTTATGCGAACGGCCAAGGAGTGGATTTCCCTACCGGCGTCTGTATTCCCCGTTTCGTATAATAATATAGTAATCTTCAAGACGAGAGTGAATAAGCACTATTTGAGCTTGCGTGTTACATTCTTGGCTGCATCGGCACTTACCATCAAGTGAGGTACAGCCAAACGCACTCAATCTTTTATAAAAAAAAGAAATGAACATTTCTTTAGGCGCGTTGGACATTTTTTGAGATGGGAAAAAACCATTGAACTCGCGACACTGTAATGTAACGTAACCAACACTTTAACAGGATCAAAACTTTGACAACCTAGTCGTTCGCCAGGAACACCAGGAACAAAACTTATAAAACTGTAAAAAGTTTTCACTTCTGTCTGTCTGTACTCCCGGAGTGGTTAGGTTATGTTTTTTTTCTTAAATTTTCAATTGGTAAGTATTTTTTTAAATTCACAATTAGTATTTTAAAAACGTAATCTATCCACAAACTAGGATTTCGTGACCTGTTTATGTGTTTAAAGTTTCATTAGAATCGGCCCGTCCATTTTCAAGAAGAAGTAATTTTAAGTTTGTATGGGGAAACTATTTTGTTATTACGCTATCCACGCAACACTAGATGTTATCAAGTTTAAGGGTTCTATCGAGTTCTTTAGACTCGCATATTCCATTACTGATAAAGATCGCGCGCGGACAATAAAATGCCTCCATCATATCTGAAACTTTGGTCCATAATGAACCGTATGGGGAGGATGGTTTACGAGAGATGTCGGAGCGTCTTTATTGGTAGCGGACCAATTTAGATAAAAGGAAAGAGCTTTCGCTCTGAAACACCAGATAGTAGTCTTAACTATCGCAAGTTAGCGGTGCTTAATCCGGAGATGGGGATAAATCAACAGAAGGAAGCCATAAATTCGATCGAACAAGGTAATAGGTGAAAACTATTAGGTCCAAGCTATTTATGGGTTGCGCCGAAAAAATATGTAATTTGGTGTGTCGTCAGTGGTGAAAATGTGGAAATGTGCCTAATTTATGGATTGCGTCAAAAAAAATATGTAGTGTGTCGTCAGAGGTGAAATCTGGTGGCAATGTGCCTAATTTATGGGTTGCGACGAAAAAATATGTAATTTGGTGTGTCTTCAGAGGTGGAGTCTGGTGGAAATGTGCCTAATTTATAGGTTGCGACGAAAAAATATGTATAGGGTGGTGTGTCGTCAGAGGTGGAGTCTGGTGGAAATGTGCCTAATTTATAGGTTGCGTCGGAAAAAATATGTATAGGGTGGTGTGTCGTCAGAGGTGGAGTCTGGTGGAAATGTGCCTAATTTCATGGGTTGCGTCGAAAAAATATGTAATTTGGTGTGTCGTCAGAGGTGGAGTCTGGTGGAAATGTGCCTAATTTATGGGTTGCGTTAAAAAAATATGTAATTTGATGTTGTTGTCAGAGGTGGAGTCTGGTGAAAATGTGTCTAATTTATGGGTTGCGTTAAAAAATATGTAATTTGGTGTGTCGTTAGAGATGGAGTCTGGTGGAAATGTGCCTAATTTCATGGGTTGCGTCGAAAAAATATGTAATTTGGTGTGTCGTCAGAGGTGGAGTCTGGTGGAAATGTGCCTAATTTATGGGTTGTGTCAAAAAAATATGTAATTTGGTGTGTCGTCAGAAGTGGAGTCTGGTAGAAATGTGTCTACTTTATAGGCTGTGTCAAAAACATATGTAATTTGGTGTGTCGTCAGAGCTGACGTCTGGTGGAAATGTGCCTAATTTATGGGTTGCGTCAAAAAAATATGTAATTTGGTGTGTCGTCAGAGGTGGAGTCTGGTGAAAATGTGTCTAATTTATGGGTTGCGTCAAAAAATATGTAATTTGGTGTGTCGTCAGAGGTGGAGTCTGGTGGAAATGTGCCTAATATATGCGATCGCTGTGTAAATACGACCTACATGGATTTGGTGTGATATTTTGATCATCCAACTAGGAACCCTTAGATATAGTTTACTCATGACCGTCTGCCTGTCTGTCTACACGTCGGTATGTCGCAGGCGTTTTGCTCAAATACTATTTAAAGCTATAAGGCTGAAATTTGATATGGTTATACAAATATATCCCTATAAAGTTATGGAATAAAATCTGTTACAATATTTTTTTTAGTGTACCCCCTTACATGTAAAGTGGGGGTGACTTTTTTGGTTCAGGTACCCCAATGTGTCGAGGTATCGTTGAATAGGTCTTTCTAAACCGCTGAGGGTTATTTTTACCCGACTGCACCAGAATAAGGGTCATGTTTACTAAATATGACCTTTTCATGCGGTGATTTTGTTCGAGTCACTTAATATAAGGTGCTACTTTATTAGTGCCCGATATTTTGGTCAGCGCTTCTACTCCTTATACTGAAAAACTTTCCCAAAGAAACCCATAGTCCATTCCCATTTCCTTTTCTAAACAGCTGATTAATTTATTGATTTAGGTACTTACTTTTATCCTCGCATAACATCGCCAGTTTGGTCAGGCGGTAGCTACGGCACAGATTACTAAATAGTTACTTCGTAACAGATACATCACTCCCATACAAAAGCTTAAATACCTACGCTATATTAGCCTACAAAATCTTAATAATAATACGCGTGAACCGACACGTACTTGGCTATTGTTTTATTAAAAATGGTACAGTAGTTAGGTATATATGTTAAAAATATACATATTTTTGTGGTATAAATACATTGCTTACATCGTTGGTGCGGTCTAGTCATCCAGTGGTCCGTATGACGTGGTAATAAGAGCGAGCTGTCTACACACACGTTATATTATCATCATATCAGGCGAAAATCGTCCACTGCTGGACAAAGGCCTCCCCCAAGGAATTCCACGACAACCGGTCCTGCGCTTCCCGCATCCATCGGCTTCTCACGATCTTCACCAGGTCGTCGGTCCACCGCGTGGGAGGATTGCCTACGCTACACACACACATCATTTAAAAGACCCACGCCACAGTACTTACAATAAAGAGTACTAGCGTACCCACGCGGTATTAAAATATAATAAAATGTGCAAAATTATATAAGGTACCATTTTAGATTTTTTTATCGCTTTCGATGGGTTCAATATTTTTGCGAAATAAATAACCCTATAAGTAAATCCTACTATGATATTATAAACGCGGAAGTTTTTAAAAATGTATGGATGTATGTTTGTTACTCTTTAACGCAAAAACTACTGAACGGATCTGGCTGAAATTTATAAGGTAGACAGATTAGAACCCGGATTAACACATTGGCTACTTTTTTCTAGTCATAGAAACGTTGTCCACGCGGGTGGAGCCGCGGGAAACAGCTGGTTACTAATAAATGTTTAATATTGCTTTTAAAATTTTTGTTACATAACGACCTATTTAATTTGCTTTTCTTGTAATCTGCATGCATGTTTTGGCAATAAATTAATCTTATTTTTATTACACTTGTAATCTATGAAAAATATTTAATTTCTTTGTTTTCAATTTCACAGATAATTACACAGAACCAATTAAAATTCAAATCATACCTACTCTTGGAAATCAAATTATTTATTTAAAAGTTGTGAAAACGAAGATTGTTTCCTACTAATAATATTATAAACGCGAAAGTTTGTATGAATGTATGTTTGTTACCCATTCACGCAAAAACTACAGAACGGACGGAAAAATTTGGTAGATAGACAGATTAGGACCTGGATTAACACATAGGCTACTTTTTTCCACGCATAGCGCACCCTCGAAAAGTCATAGAAACGTTGTCCACGCGGGTGAAGCCGCGGGAAACAGCTAGTATAAAATATTGTTCAACACAGCCTTAGACTAATTGACTTCTGAGCTTCTGTTAGAGCGAAATTATTGTATGAATAACACAACCCGGCATACGTCATCTTGCCCACGACTTTGTTCCCGCTTTATTCCCGATCCGGCCTTATTTGTGAACCTCAGTGCCAAATTTCAGCTTTCTAGGCCTAACGGTTTGGGCTGGGCGTTGATGAGTCAGTCTGCGAGAGAATGAGTGATTGTTTGAATGAGTAAGTGAGTGAGTCAGGACTTTTCTTTTTATATGTATAAACATTAATATTATTTAATTTAAATTGCTTAGGTTGAATGTACTTGAGTATGTTTGTATTTTCTAATGAATACTTTTTTAAGTCCGCCACATTATTAGTTGTTTTGCAATAAAGAGTTTACAAACAAACAGTTCTTTTTAATTGGGATTTATAATTAGATTAAAAAAAATAGATTTATTGATATTTAATACATATTTATATCTGTATATAATATTGTATTTCTAAGATTCAATGGAAGCATTTCTAAAAAAAAACCCGGACAAGTGCGAGTCGGACTCGCCCACCGAGGGTTCCGTACAAATTTAAATAATAAATAACAGGGCAAACTGTTAGGTACTACATCATCATTGCAGCTCATATACGTCCCTACCGAGGGGCTCGAGCCTACCCTGAATCAGGGCGACTAGGCCTTAGTCGACCACGCGGGCCCAGTGCGGGTTGGTCGACTTCACACACAACCTTCGAGTTTCTTCGCAGGCGTGTGCAGGACGCTAGCATACGCAGGAGTACTACATACCTACACCAAAATTATTAGGTAGAAAAGCCAACCCACCTGAGGTTTAACATCGTATAGCAAACTGTCACCATAAGAGCTATTTTCGATTGACACTGACACATAGAAAAGCAAATGATAACTTTTTGCAAAGAGGTTATCTGTAATGCGAAGTGACCAAAAAATACGTATTGACATGTCAATACTATTACTGAGATAGAATTTTCGACCTTAATGCATTGCGAACGTCTAACGACATTTCAACGAAATGGGTAGGGAATTAAATTCCTTGACTGTACATATAAAAAGGGAAAGATTTTTTTTATTCTGCGTCATAAATCAAAAACTATACATCATAAAAAATAATTAAAAATCGATTTAAGCTTGTGCAAATGAAGCCCTTTCACACGATACCCCACATGACACGTATAACTCAATTCAAAATTTGGACAGCCGTTCCTCGCATAATTGATTACGTACTCTTTAAATAAAGACTGTATTTTTTATATTAGAGATCAATCGTCGAATCCAACTCGGCTGGGCAGCGTTCGGGAAGCTTCGCAATATCTTTACGTCCCAGATACCGCAGTGTCTTAGACCAAGGTCTTCGACCAATGTGTGTTGCCAGTGATGACGTACGGAACTGAGACATGGTCGCTTACTATGGGCCTCATAAGAAGGCTCAAGGTCACCCAAAGGGCAATGGAGCGTGCTATGCTCGGAATTTCTCTGCATGATCGAATCAGAAACGAGGAGATCCGTAAGAGAACCAAAGTAACCGACATAGCTCTCAGAATTGCTAAACATACGTGGCAGTGGGCAGGGCACATTGCTCGTAGAACACATGGCCGTTGGGGCAGTAAAGTTCTCGAATGGCGACCACGCACCGGAAAGCGTAGTGTAGGCAGGCCTCCCACTCGGTGGACCGATGACCTGGTGAAGGTCGCGGGAAGCCGCTGGATGCGGGCAGCGCAGAACCGGTCGTCGTGGAGATCCTTGGGGGAGGCCTATGTCCAGCAGTGGACTTCCTTCGGCTGATATGATGATGATGATTTTTTATGATTTTAACTGACATAAGCAGTCATTATTTTATATACCAAAATATCTCCAAATTTGGAATTAAAAAAAAAACTTTGCGTTGCCGCTTTGTAAAACTACTGAGTGAAAAAAAAGTAAGTGTGTGGTTTTATGAAACCACGGTAAAAGTGAAACTTTACAGAGGACGAAACGATCATGGCTGCTCTCGCTATGGTACAGAGGACGAAACGATCATACCGTCAGACGAAAGCGACCGTCACGCGACATGCAACACACAGGCGAAAAAAATTGAGACGATGTAATAAAAATTTCACTTTAAAATCCAAATAAAACCGAGCCCCACGAATTGTTCACGGTACGAGTAGATAGAGACATGCTAACCTAACCTAACCGTCTGTCTGTCCGTTCGTCCGACTCAGTTTTCAAGCGACTTCCAAAAAGGAGGAGGTTCTCAATTCGTCTGTTTTTTTTTATGTGTGTTACCTCATAACTTTTAACTGGGTGAACCGATTTTTATGATCCTTTTTTTATTTGAAAACTTGTGCTTCCCGTGTGGTCCCATATAAATTTTATCAAAATCGGTGTAGTACTTTATTAGGAAATAAACAAGAACTAAAAATAATAATGCAAAAATGTACTAAGTTGTTGCGATGGAAGTCGGTACTTTAACGTGTTTAGCGTTTTTTAATAACAAAAAGTTTAAAAAAACTTAAAACCGACTTCAAAATTAAATTCACTCTAAAGTATGAAATAATATTATTATACTTAAATACACAACATTAACCAACAATAACGAAATCAAAGGTGGGTACGAATTAAATTAGAGGCTTAATTTTTTTTTTGAGGTCGGTGTCAGCAAACCATCTAATCTAAACCATTTAATACGTAAGTAACTGAGTGCTGGTACCGACCTCAAAAAAATTTAAAGCCCCTAATTTATCTAGAAGGCTTGATGGGTTTTGAAGTCCGGTTGTCGTTAGATTCGTGTTGACCCCAAGAGTTTCAAAGGAAAAAGTTAGTTGGGTTATATTAAAGTGATAATGATAAGAATTACGTTTTTTTATTAAAACTATCCCTACCAGATTCCGGCACCACCGTCTCCTCAATTGCTATTATGCTGCGACTGTTATTTCCGGTGAATGACATAAACCAGAAATACGCGCATTATGCATCTAGATCTACTTTTGAGCAGCGAATATCATTACATTAAGGGTCCCCAGGAGGCTCGAGTTTCCATACAAATGTTGTTCCGCTGTAATACAAAAAGTACATGCCGGATCGAATCCAAACTTTGCAAATATATTGAGGAGACACATATCGATGTTTGTAATTAGTTTTCATCGTAGTTTTAAACATAACTACACGAAGGCTTAAATTAGTTTTGTACTGAAAGTTTGAAATTGTTCTTTTTTTTTCGTTTTATATTAGTAGTACTTACATCGAAAACTAATGACAAAAATCGATATGTCTCTACTCAATATATTTGCAAATATTCAATTTAATCCGGCATGTAGTTTTTGTATTAAAACGGAACTACATTTGTATGGAAACTCGAGCCTCCTGGGGATCCTTAAATAAGTATTCCATCAATATCTTCCATCAAAGTAAAAGAAGTAAGAAAGATTTCATTAAAATCTTCCACTAAAGAGAAAGAAAAGACACAAACTTATTTGATGGCAACTACCTTCGAAGTAGACGGTCTATCTGTATTCTGTACACAGTGACGGTTGGTAACTGCCTGCTCGTGGCACGCCTGCCAGGTTACAGAAACATGTCACCGTAGATCGATGGGTCTTTGCATGACCCACACCACCCATTTATAGTATTACTTCGGGATTAAGTGATTACGGTGAAGGAAAATATCGTGAGGAAACCTGCACACGCCTGCGGATAAACTCGCAGGTTGTGTGTGAAGTCAACCAACCTGCACTGGGCCCGCGTGGTCGACTAAGGCCCGATCGTCCTAACTCAGGGTAGGCTGGAGCCCCTCGGTGGGGACTTATATGAGCTGATATGATGATACATCCCATAAAAAGATCTGCGAAGAAACTCGAAGGTTGTGTGTGAAGTCGACCAACCCGCACTGGGCTTGCGTGGTCGACTAAGGCCCGATCGCCTTAATTTAGAGTAAGCTCGAGCCCCTCGGTGGGGACTTATATGAGCTGATACGATAAGTGATTACATGTTTTTCAATGTGACTCTTTGCGTCAACAATTACGTACGATTTTTTTTTCCTTTAATTGATACAGGTGTGAAATACAATTGATTCGATATGTGCGTGCAGTGCAAATATGGTGGCGGAAAATAAAAAGTGTGCTCATATAATTTATGCAAGGTGAATTAAAAGAAACGCCAGCGAAATACTTGGAAACGATAAACACGTTAAAAAAATGACTTCCATCTCAACAGCTTACGAATAGTAAAATTTTGCCTTGTCATTTTAGTTTATGTAAATTTTCTAAAAAAAAGTACTACACCGATTTTGATAAAATTTATATGGGACCAACATGGCATCGAATAAAAAAACAATCTGCGAAGATATCGCGTAACAAGCATACAAAAAAAACCGGCCAAGTGCGAGTTGACTAGCACTCCGAGGGTTCCGTATCACCACATCTCTCCACACAACTACATAGTATAATGACAATGATACCTGTTTACATTACAAAAAAAAGACATCAACTACAAATATACTTTTTTTTTGTCATTCAGTTCGGACTCCTTAGCACGAGTGCGACTCACACTTAGCCAATTTTTATTATTTGTTTTTACCAAGTTTCACGCCTGCAAGTATTACCGTTTTTACGATAGACCCAAATAAAAAAATCCTTCTGAAATCCTAAACAAACACGTTTTTTGTATAGAGACTTAGAGACCGCCCTTATTTTTCGTTTTTTCTAATTTTTAATATTTGTTGTTATAACGGCAACAAAAATACATATTCTGTGAAAATTTCAGCTGTCTATATCTATTACGATTCATGAAATACAGCCCGCTGACAATCGGATACAGCACACCCTGGACACTTCATACAACGGGCCAGAAATGACATTTGACATTGAACAAACGAAATGGCGTCAAAATCCTATACGTTTGACAACCAAACTGTAACCAATCTGAATCAATAGGTGACGAGGGGGTGAGGTCGGAATCTAGAGCGGCAGGGAGTGTCCATACTGTATGTTAGTACTAAAATATATATACTTTGGTAACAGGGTGGTAACCGTTGGGTTCACGGATTCAAATAAATAAGGTTGGATTGGAAATGTGCGCTGGGTAGGCGCGCCACAAGTATGATTAGACAATCATACTTAACCGAAGCACGCGTTCATACTTTTTATTTGCGTGTGGTTGTGTGTATCGTACAGACTCTCAAAATAAATTGCAGCCTTGTGTTCTAAGTGTGTTTTTTTTTATTAGTGCGCGCAATTCGTGTATGTATTATTATTGCTTGTGTAGTGGAGTTGATGGGTGGGAGACAGGTGGCGACGCTGGTTTTTAAACAAAAATTTTGACTATTGCCAATCCAACCTTATTTATCTTATCCGTGGTTGGGTATATACGGAACAATAAAAAGCAAAATACAGTCAAAATGAGAACCTCCTTCTTTTCGGAAGTCAGTTGAAAAGGTAACCATTCTTACCCCCAAATGTTGAGGCTAATCCATATTATCGTCTCCTTTTAGCTTGTTATCTTATATCCTAAAAGTTTAAAACGCTGGAGCCATCCAAACGGGAACTTATTAACTGGATGTGATCGCCGCCTCGGAAACTGCCAGTGAAATGTTACAGAACTTTGCTAAAACTGGGCAAAGTTGAAAAGAACGTAGAACGAACCGTACTTAGCAAGCGATAGCAATGGACGCCGGATTAGACGAGAGTTTTGTGTTAGTAGCCGAAAATTTAAAGTTGGATTTTTAGCAACAAAGTGCTTTGGTGCTGGGAATAAACGGATAGATGCTCCGAAAGAGTCATCAATCAAATCAAGACAATATTTTGCAAGCGAAAAGTTTTGACGTAGCAAGTGAGACAACGACGATGGTTTTGTAAACTGGTGTATGATATTTATTTAATTACTAGTTGTCCCGGCGAACTTCGCACCACCTTACACTACACTATACACCCTACCCTAACCTACATTCACTACACAACACACCCTACCCTACCCTACCTTCACTACACAACACACCCTGCCCTACCCTATCTTCACTACACGATACTACACACCTTACCCTATCCTACCTACACTACACTACCCTACCCTACATAAGAACCTTCTCCTGACAATAACGAACTCGACAAAAAAGAATTAGCGAAATCGGTCCAGCCGTTCACGCGTGAATCGCGTGATGCGATGACCAAGGGAAATAGAGATTCATTTTTATATATATTTTTATATATATAAAAATGAATTCATAAAAATGGCTTCGCCCGCGTGGACATCGTTTTTATGACTGTCTTAGAGGGTGCGCGGTGCGCGGTGCGCATTCGCACTAGGTACAATACTCCATTGTACCTAGTGCGAATGTATCGGTCTCAACCTAGAGAGTCGATTTATTATACATTAAGTGTTTATGACAACTTTCGTATTTGGTGTGGCGTCCAAAAGTTTAAATGACAATTTGTCTCTAATTAAAATAAGTGGAAACGCTGAACACGTTAAAGAACCACAATTCAGCATTATTCTTTTTGTTAATTTTCTAAAAAAGTGCTACCGATTTTGATAAAACTTATATGGGACCGACCTGGCAGCATAGAGTCATGAAAATCGGTTCATAATCTGCAAAGATATCGCGTAACAAACAAAAATAACAACATATAGGGTGACCTTAAATTAGTTCTTGATAGCAAAGGATATGAATGTACTCGTGATTACAAACAACTTTCCCAAAGAAACTATAATTTACAAAAAAAAAATTTAGGTCCTCGATACATAACAAGTTATCAAATCGACAAAAATGTATGAAGGACCAAATTTTTTTTTTCATATTTGACATATAGTTTCTTTAGGAAAGTTGTTTGTAATCACGAGTACATTCATATCCTTTGCTATCAAGAACTAATTAAAAGTCATCATATATAGTCACAGATTACTAAATAGTTACTTATAGTCGAATTGAAAACCCTCTGCTTTTTGTTAGTTGGTTGGTTACTCTCAGGGACTCAAGTTGGTCGTTGCAGTGAAAATATGGATGAGTAGGGATTCTGTGACGGAGAAGAGTGTCCGCATGGAGTCAGTTCACAACTATGACACGCTTAATGGCTTGCCCCGGTTGCCTGCACAATGGAAGACCTCTGGTCTGGGGGGCACAGCTGGTAAAAATGTTAAATACGTAACACAAGGGACCATATCCACAGGATAGGTAGGTACAGAGGTTAGTGTAGCGTTCACAAAATTTGACGGCCGTGAACCAGCAATCACGACGCATTCATGATAATTGGAGTATTTACCCACATTCACCTTCAAATTAATCATAAAAATTTGACCTGGGCGAATTCTGCTTATCGCAGTCAATACCTACCAGTAATCGCTATGGATTGAATATTCCTACACCTCGTCGTCATAGTTTACTATTGGCTTCGCAGAAAATACTAACATTACCATAAAAAGGTATTTTTTTAAATTTACCTACTTACGTATGTATATTTCTGATACTTTAAATTGCAGGTTCTTGGTGGACCGTTATATCACTCATTTTTGGTATCATCATTACAGCTCATATACGTCCCCACCGAGGGGCTCGAGCCTACCCTGAATCAGGGCGATTAGGCCTTAGTCGACCACGCGGGCCCAGTGCGGGTTGGTCGACTTCACACACAACCTTCGAGTTTCTTCGCAGGCGTGTGCAGGTTTCCTCACGATGTTTTCCTTCACCGTTAAAGCAATCGGTAAGTATGTACGTAAGTTTTTGAAAAACTCATTGGTACATTGGCCGTCCAGATTTGAACCCGGTACCTCTGGTTAGATGGACCGAGTCGTTACCGGTTGAGCCACCGACGCTAATATTTTTGGTATACCTATACGAATATCAGTGTTAACAACATTGATGTGTTCCGGCTTGAAGATAAGATAGCCAGTTCTTCATTGCGTTGGAGAATCTTGATAAGCCCGCTTCCATCTTCGGCATCATCGTCACTTACCATCAAGTGAGATGATGCCAAGGGCTTACCAATTGTTAATAATAAAAAAAATATATTTGGTAAAATTATATTGTGGAATTAGTGAAAATATATACCAAAAAACAATAGAACATAACCCTCGTTTTTCGTAGTCGGATAATGAGTTATTTTATCCAACTCCCGACCCTATTTTTAGGATTCCATAGTCAAACTAGGAACCCTTATAGTTTGCCACGTCCGTTCTGTCAGTCTGTAGGTATGTCACAGTAATTTTTAGGGTTCCGTATTCAAAGGGTAAAAACGGGACCCTATTACTAAGACTCCGCTGTCCGTCCGTCTGTCTGTCTGTCTGTCCGTCTGTCACCAGGCTGTATTTCATGAACCGTGATAGCTAGACAGTTGAAATTGTGATGTATTTCTGTTGCCTCTATAACAAAAAATACAAAAAATTAGAAAAGGTGAATACAAAATACGTGTTTTTTTTAAACGTAAAGAAATTAGCGCCATCTAGTATGATAGTACGGAACCCTTTGTGCGCGGTTCTGACTCGCACTTTACCGTTTTTTCTCAGACACTATTACAACTATTAAAAGATAATATTTAATAAAATCTGTAAAAAAAAATATAAGGGTAGGTACCTCCTCTACATGTAGAGTGGTGGTATTTTTTTTTTGTTCATTTACACTTTCGTGCGGGGTATTGTTGTATATAGGTCTTCCAAAACTAAGTACTGAGGGCTTTCAAATGTGATTTTTCTAATAAATGATTCAGTGGTGATTTTTGTTAGAGTGGCATGTTCCCCCCCCACCCCCACCTACCAGACGTTATTTCAGTAAATCTGGAAAGTTTTGGAAATAGTAGAGCATATTATTAATAAGACTTTTAGGGCTTATCGATTGTGGATTAAAATAATAAATTAAAAGGAAAATTATCACGGCCAAGTAGGGGAGTAATAGTCGACCAACTTAAGATGTGCCTGTTGGATTTGTAAAAAAATCACAAATTTTTTTGTTCAAAATATTTTGTACCAATTGCAAAAAAAATTTTGTTTTTTTTTAATATATAGTACATTTATTGATTGAAAAGAATACAGAACCCTACTTAGCGCTAGGTTAGACACGCACTGAGCAATTTTTTTTTTGTAAAATTATGTAAATGTATTCAATAAAAATTAATGAATCACTTTTTTGGCATCATTAAATTGTCACTTACCATCAGGTGAGATCATGCCAAGGGCTTACCTATTGGGGAATAAAAAAATATATATTGAATTATTTGTGGATAACATTATTTTTCTTCTCCTTTCTTTCCCATGTTTTCTCCTCTTTCGTACTACAGCAAAAAGTAATGTAGCAATTTGGCAATGCAGTGGGTATCCTATCCTTCTACTAATATTACAAATTTGAAAATTTTTGTTACTCTTTCACGCAAAAATTACTGAAAGTATCTGGCTAAAAATTGGTAGGTAGACAGATTAGGACCTGGATTAACATTTTTTTTTGTTTATTCGTAATTCGTAAGCTCTTAGCTACTTTTTTCTACGCACTGCGCACCCACGAAGACAGTCTTAGAAACTATGTTCACGTGAGCGAAGCCGCTGGTAAAAGCTAGTATGTACGAAAATACATTGATACGACATGACGATATCCCGGATGCCTTGATGACCGGCCTTGACTCCAAACAAAACGCTTGTAGCGAGCGTAGCGTAGCGAGCAGCATTGCTTTAAATTGGAAACAAATAGAATTAACTACCCGTGAGTTAAAAAGCGTTCTGTAGTCAAAAAAAAAGACGTGTGGCACTCGGGGACTGCCGCGGTAAAGCTATTGCATAGCATTTTTTATCAACTTTTAACACTAAGAAAGTTACACCAGTAAAATTGACCAAGTACTTTTAGTACCGCAAATCGCTAATAGATGGCACTGTAAGTTTTTTTTAGAACGCGGTAACTTTACGTCACGCTCGGCCGAGCCAGTATAATTGACTGTCCTTTTAGTACCGCAAATCGATAATAGATGGCACTGTAAGTTTTTTTAGAACGCGGTAGTGTTAGGTTTTTTTCGTTACGGAATTTCTTGATTCGATCGCCGCGCTCAAAGCCCGCTATAAAAGCTATGCAATAGCTTAAGAAGAATGCTTATGAAGCCCTATAAAATATAACCTCTCAATGGGGTCGCCAGGGTAGCAAGGGTCGCCACGTAGACCTTTATTTTTTTTAAGGGTTCTCGTACCAGGTAACGGGACCCTGTTACTAAGCCTACGCTGTATGTCTGTCTTCCCGACCTTTAAAAGGTTGTATCTTTTGAATCGTACGTAACAGATGGCTTTGATATTTGAACGTTTGACTAGTTGATGGGATAATATTGCATTGTCATCTAGTTATGAGCTATGTTTAAAGTTTCAAGCTGCTCGGGAAGTTAGTTTAAAATCTATTGCAAAAATTGTACTGGTTAGACAGATGATTGAACTTTTGATTGTAGTAGCTATCATATTATATTCGAAATGTAAAAATGTGTTTGGTTTTTATACCTCTTTACGCTTCAACACCACAACCAATCTTGACGAAATTTACAGGTAGCCTGTGTCATAAGATTTACTTTTTATCCCGTGCAAATAGTATAGTCCGATACAGTTCCCAAAGGAACTAAAAAAAATACTCTTTTCTTTGTTGATATCTTCTTTTAACACAAATTGTTGTGATTTTTTGCACAGACATGGTAGAGGGATGTTAGAAATGACATAGACTACTAATTAACATATCCCGAGATAGTTCCCGAGGGATCTGGGGAAGACTCATTTTCAACTTCGCGCACGTCGGCGTCGCAACGGAGCAACGGATTGACGTGATTTTTTGCAATTATATAGTTGAGGGGGTGGGTGGTGACATAGACTGCTAAACAGAATAGCCCGATATAGTTCCCGAGGGATCTGGAGTAAACTCCTGTCTACTCTCGCAAACCGTTTGCAGCTCGCGCACCACTCGCCCTCAAAGACAATCATAATAAAAACGATGCCCACGCAGCTTCGGGCAAAAGCTAGTTCCATATAAAATAACTTGAATTACATGTATAAGTGCGCGATTGGTAATGATAACCGAAACCGGTCGCTGGGAACTCATACATGTAGTTTTATTTATTTTAAGTGGAATTATTGATAAAATTTAGTATACAATCCAAAATGAGTTGTAACGAACAGACAAACAGTCATGAAAGCGAGTACATAATACATTGTAAATAAAAAAAGACACTAAAAAAAAGTGGGTAGATCATAGATTTGAATAGAAGGATCCGCCCGTCACCATATTTGACTTAGATTTTCTTGATACAAGCAAAAAGTAGCGCCATCTAACATAACTCGTACGAACTAGCGTGGGCGAGAGTTGACGTCAGTGCCGCGTTAAAAGAACCTTGGTAGAATTGTCGCTTTAAAATTCGTTTATTTAATTTGTTTACAAGAAAAAATACAATGTAAGGTTACTTAACGATGATACAACATCCCATGTTTCTTTTAGCCTTTCTTTCATGATTTTTACAGCCTCTAACAACACAATAAGGCATTTTTATATGTAATATCTTTCCACCGCACTGTACAATTTCCCGCAGACGACTGAATCGCGAGTGTGCGAAACTTTCGATTTTCGCACCAATTCGCTGGGACCATTAGTCACCTGCGTTGGCCGGGTCCTTACGCCAGTAATATATAAGTCACTGGGGTAGATGCTAGCTTTTATTTGAAAGATTTTTTGTGCCAAAAAATGTAAGTTTACAAATCTACACTAACATTATAGGTTTGTAAGTTTGCGAGTTAGTTTGTAGGAAGTAATCTCTAGTACCAACCGACTTTGAAAGCTCTTTCACCAGTAGAAAGCTACGTTATTTCTGAGTGACATAGGCTATATCTAATACCACAAGCCGCTTGCGGCTAGCGCACCACTCACCCTCAAAGACAGTCATTAACACGATGCACACGCGAGCGAGGCCGCGGGCAAAACCTATTTTAAAATAAATTGCAGACCAATTTGGTTTTTAGTTGTCTCTCTTATAGTAAAAAAAAACGTTTTTTTTTTATTGCATTACAGTTCAAAGAAACAATTTTTTTTATATATGACCTATTTAACGATATCTCACTCGAGTGGTACACTAAATAATAATATTCAGGGATATATCATACACCGTCATCTGACCCCCAAACACGTAGTAAATAATCTTTATTAAAGAACTAGCTGTTTCCCGCGGCTTCACCCGCGTGCACAACGTTTCTATTACTTTTCGAGGGTGCGCCGTGCGCGAGCCGCAAGCGGCTCGCGAGCGTGGAAAAATGTAGCCTATGTCCTTTCTCAGGGTCTAAAGATTGTCTGTGCCAAATTTCATCAAAATCGGTTGAGAGGTTTAAGCGGGAAAGCGTAACAGACAGACAGACAGAGTTCATCATCATTACAGCTCATATACGTCCCCACCGAGGGGCTCGAGCCTACCCTGAATCAGGGCGATTAGGCCTTAGTCGACCACGCGGGCCCAGTGCGGGTTGGTCGACTTCACACACAACCTTCGAGTTTCTTCGCAGGCGTGTGCAGGTTTCCTCACGATGTTTTCCTTCACCGTTAAAGCAATCGGTAAGTATGTACGTAAGTTTTTGAAAAACTCATTGGTACATTGGCCGCCCAGATTTGAACCCGGTACCTCTGGTTAGATGGACCGAGTCGTTACCGGTTGAGCCACCGACGCTTTTTTAGGAAAGTTACAGTTAGTTTTGAGACAGAGTTACTTTCGCATTTATAATATTAGTAGGGAGTAGGGATAAAAGGCCCAAACAAGTAACTAGTATCTTATCTGTGCCCAAACTAGGATTCCCTTTTCTATGGGAAACAGAGACTGATATACATACACACACACGTATAAGTACATATATAAAGATATTAAACGCCCAGACACAGAGCAAACAAAACTGTTCATCACATGATTATTTGCCCTGAGTGGGAATCGAACATAAGACTCAAGGCCTGGCGGTAAATACCACTAACCATTACGCCACCATGTCAGCCCAATTAATTTTCCATTTCGGGTTATTATTTTTCATATAATGTGTACTTATTTATTTTCATTACTGTAGGTTTAGTAATGGCAAATAATTTTGACTATGCTATGACATACGGACATACAGACGGACGGACAAGATGAAATGATTCGAGTTGCGTTTTTTTGTCATTTTGGCTCCGGAACCCTAGTAAAAATCTTGTAAAAGAAAAAGTTTGTAAAAACGTGATGATGATTTTGATTTCATGTGTTTGTAACCTATAAACATTTATTTACAAGTTATTTATTCATTTCAGGAACAAAAAGGCCTCTTAAAATATCTTCTTAAATATAAAATTCTGGTGTCACAATGTTCGTTCCCGTACTCCTCCGAAACGGCTTGACCGATTCTCATGAAATTTTGTGAGCATATTGAGTAGGTTTGAGAATCGGCCAACATCTATTTTTTTTTAGGGTAGGGTAGGGTAGTGTAGGGTAGGGTAGGGTAGGGTAGGGTAGGGTAGGGTTGGGTAGTGTAGTGTAGGGTAGTGTAATGTATGTAGGGTAGGGTAGGGTAGTTTAGGGTAGTGTAGTTTAGGGTAGTGTAGGGTAGGGTAGGGTAGTGTAGTGTAGTGTATGTAGGGTAGGTTAGGGTAGTGTAGGGTAGGGTAGTGTAGTGTAGGGTAGGGAAGGGAAGGGTAGTGTAGTGTAGGGTAGGGTAGGGTAGGGCAGTGTAATGTAATGTAAGGCGGTACGTAGTTCGCCGGGACAGCTAGTATTACATAATAATTAGAAACGCTACACGTTAAAAAGCGACTTCAATCACATCAAGCAAGTACCTACACTATTGTTATTTTTTTTTAAATGGTATATTAATTTCCTAAAAAAAGTAATTATACGTACTTAACAAATAATGGGACCAACCTATATGGAGCACAACCTATTAAACTTAAAAACAATCATCAAAATCGGTCCACAATTGGCAAAGAAAACGAGTAAGATACACAAAAAAAACTGGTTGTCTGTAAAGTCGGTTTACGCACGATAATTTTACGTGATCGGGCCTTAGTCGACCACGCGGGCCCAGTGCGGGTTGGTCGACTTCACACACAACCTTTGAGTTTCTCCGCAGGCGTGTGCAGGTTTCCTCACGTTTTTTTTCTTCACCGTAAGAGCGTCGGATAAACGTACATATGAAATCTAAATTCGAAAATACATTGGTACGTGGCAGGATTTGAACCACGAACTCCCGGACAGGAGGCGGCGGCCCTAGCCGTTACGCCACCGACGGTAAAGTGTATTACTTTGCTTTAATAACATTGCATTTAAACTAAGGAATCTAAAGATAATGAACTAACAAAAAATACGTTAAGTATTCTAATATGCATAAACATTCAAAATGACTTCATGAGGAATTACTAAATAAAACAAAAATTGTAATATTACAACCTTAGTCTGAACGATGCCACATAATGTGACATAACATTTGGTATCTTTTACGTGGATTTTAGCTACTAGCCTAAAAGACAGTGTCATTTTAGGTGACGCGGTCGGTCGTCGGCCTTAACGTAGTCAAGGTCGGGGTGACCTTAGTGCGCAACATCGAACCGACAACATTCGACATTGAAGTACTCGTATTAACCAGTGTTGCCGCTAGAACTTTTTAAATGTCGCTAAATGATGTCCGAAAAGGGGCGAGAACATAATGAAATAAAACATGGTATGTTCTACGAATAACTAAAAGGGACATATGAGGCATAGATAACATAGATTGTTTCTGTGGTGAGCCTGATTTTAATGGCAGATGAGAACACCGAAGAATAAGTTTTCTATATTATCTAGTATTGACAGGTATTGTAAAATAAGGGCTTACTCAAGATTCTGAATTTATTTATCTTCAAGGATCAGTAATGATGAAGGCGATATAAATATTACCTACTTCTAGAGTCTGTTTACATGTTTGACCATGTTAGAGATAACAAAAAATTTAACCGACGAAAAAAGAAAGGACCTGACAAGCGAAAAATAAAAAGAACTTTTATAGTGCTAACTGTGCTCCTAAACTAAAGTAAATACCTAAATAATTTTAAGTCAGCGCCAATCAAACAAATAAGCAAATTAATGATTATGTAAAATGAAATGATAGCAGCGGAATGCACGGCGGCGGCGGCGGCGGCGACCGCCGTGATGCGTCCCTTTGTTGGCAATTGCCGAACGTTCCGTTTGGCTATAAATTATTATATAATAATTATTTAGGTATTTACATATGTGTAGGAGCTCAGCTAGACTATAAAGGTTCTTTTTATTTTTCGCTTTTCAGTTCCTTTCTTTTTTTCGTCGGTTTAATTTTTTGATAAAAAGTTATTTTTGATTTTTTTGGCTAAAATATACTAATGGTTGCTAATCTGTTAAATAAAAAATAATTATCGACATAGTACTTCTCTGTATAGAGTTATGCGTGGTCATACATTACAATCAGTGAGTGAACAATCAATCATCCCCCTGTTTTCCTACCCTTAGGGTAGGATTTTTTTCTAAATTTATATGGGACCAATTTCAGGGTATTTCCAATAAAAAAAGAATTACCAAAATCGGACTACTCTGTAAAAAGTTATGCGTGGTCATACATAAAACAATATATACTCGTCGACTTGAGAACCTCCTCCGTTTTTTCGTCGGTTATTAAAAAATAATTATTTGTAGGACCTCCAAAAACATTTGTTAGAAATTTTTAAAGTTTTCTAAGTCTTTTTTATAGCTGAAAAAATTATTACACTGAAACGAATAAATTCGGCATAATTTTTTAACTCACGCCATACAAATTTATATTTTCCAAAAATGAATTACCTACGCACTTTTCTCTTCAGTTTCTACATATAATATACTATCTTTTGCCCGCGGCATTTTTGTGACTGACTTAGAGGGTGCGCGAATGTACATGAATTTTCTCCAGGTCCCTCGGGAACTATGTCAGAATATGCTTATTAGTAAATCGTGTCATTTCCCACCCCCTCAACCATCTCTGTGCAAAAAATCACACAATGGCTACTTGCATGCCAAATTTCATTAAGATTGGTCAAGGCGTTGAAGCGTGAAAAGGTAACAAACAAACAAACACATTTTCACATTGATAATATTAGTAAGGAAGTAAGGATTTTAACATAGCAAACATGTTATAAAACTAATAAAATACAAGTAAACGAAAAAATGTGTTCTTTTATTAATGAAAAACAGCACCATATTTTAAACTCCATTAACTCAAAATCAAATTCGTATGGGCTGACTCATTTTTGCATACATTGGTTCATTTATGCTCAAAAAGTCTCTAAAATGTATTAAGCGTCAATTTTTTTGTCACTAGACTGTCTCTAAAACGGCAACACTGGTATTGGCATTTGTTAACTAATGTTGCTACAACTGCAAAGGGTGTTCCATGGGGATTCTACTCATGAAACATACCTTCTCACAATAAACCTTAGGTGAGGTTAAAAATAATTGATATATTAAGTGTCATATCATATAACAATCATAACAAAAAGTGCGGTAACGTTTGTTTTATTATATACGTATGCATCTTTACCTCAAGTGGTAACCTAGAATAATGTTTCGACACGTGATAGGTCCTATATAGATAATTAAGACAGGTGCATTTGACAAATGTCACAGCACATTTCGGCATGTTGACGGTAAGTCTGCTAACGCGTGACTGTAAGCAAAACCCTGCTCCGTCACGATTGGAGCAGAGTTTTTGTACCCCGTTTTCAAAGCGCTAACACTATATCTACCTTTTATTTTCATGTGAGATTTATGCTCAAAAAGTCTCTAAAATGTATGAAGCGTCAAATTTTTTTGTCGCTAGGTTGGCGCTAAAACGGCAACACTGGTTTTGGCATTTGTAAACTAATGTTGCTCTACAAAGGATGCTCCACGAAGCTTCTACTCAACATTACTTCTGAAGCATAACTTTTCCCAATAAACTCTTGCCTTTGCAGTCGTGATATTGATATACTTCGCGGGCCAAATCTCTTAGTAGATTACGCAAGGCTAAATTGACGAATTAAATAAGTATGAGGTGAGGACTATGTTACGTAATTACGGAAAATTTCGTGTCTTGTAAGCGTGCGTGAAAACATAGCCACACTTGTTTTGTTACGTTCAGTGGGAGTTTTTTGGCGGGATTTGTGTGGATCACATTTGTAGTTTTACTTTAGTGTTTTTGCATAGTTTTCTGCTAGAATTTGCTTCAAAAAGTGGTGTTTTTTTTGGAGAAAATAGTCTGGTGCACGTGAGCTATGTGGGGAAATGTACTGGGTGAAGTTTTATAGACGCCCTACTTCAACCGGGTGGTTCAACTTAGAATGGGATCGCTGCAGATGTAGTCAAGACCTCCACAGATGATTTGAAATGCACCGACACCAGCATTAAAAATCAAAACAGAAATGATGATCATTAATTTGAAGACTGTCTCAAAACGGCTTGTACCCAGAGACGTAAATATATTATCAAACAAAAACAACGTCCTGTATACGCAACATAGTCTGATGATGTACCTGCCTATTATCTAGACTGACCTTCGTGATTCACAAATGTATTGCCTAGAACGTATCATGAACGAAAGGTAAGTGAACTCGTGTCTACGATAAACTTGTTGTGAGTTTGGGATTGTAAGTAAACATGTGGCTGAATTGTATAGTAGGGAGGTATGTAGGTATCGTTTACTGGGTTATTATGATTTTTAGGGTTCCGTACCCATAGGGTGCCAACAGGACCCTATTACCAAACCCTGGGCACTTCATATAACGGGCAAGAAATGATATTTCAAAAAAGGAATAAGGGAACAAACAAAAATGGCGGCGAAATCCTATACGTTCGATAACCAAACTGTTACCAATCTGTATCAATCAGAGAGCGGCAGGGAGTGTCCATACGTATGTTAGTACTAATATATTAATAAGACCACACGTTTGCCTCAAGACCACACGTTTGCCTCAAGACCACACGTTTGCCTCAAGACCACACGTTTGCCTCAAGACCACACGTTTGCCTGTCAGTGATCTGGCTGAAGACCCAAGAGCCAGACTAACCCGACACTATACCGAAGATATCCCGGACGTCAGCCTGTACGAGATTAGAATGGCTCTCAAACAGCTCAAGAACAACAAGGCACCGGGTGATGATGGAATTACGGCTGAACTTCTGAAAGCAGGTGGATCACCGGTACTAAAAGCTCTTCAGAAGTTATTTAATTCCGTTATACTCGAGGGACAAACGCCTAAGGCATGGCACAGAAGTGTGGTCGTGCTTTTCTTCAAAAAGGGCGACAACACCCTGCTGAAGAACTACAGACCCATCTCACTTCTGAGCCATGTCTACAAGCTGTTTTCGAGAGTCATTACGAATCGTCTCGCACGCAGGTTTGACGACTTCCAGCCTCCCGAACAAGCCGGTTTCCGAAAAGGCTTTAGTACCATAGACCACATACATACGCTGCGGCAGATTATACAGAAGACCGAAGAGTACAATCAGCCACTATGCTTGGCGTTTGTGGACTATGAGAAGGCCTTTGATTCAGTCGAAACCTGGGCTGTGCTACAGTCTCTCCAGCGGTGCCAAATTGACCATCGATACATCGAGGTGTTGAAGTGCCTGTATGAAAACGCCACCATGTCGGTTCGCCTCCAGGACCAGAACTCGAAACCTATCCAGTTGCAGCGAGGGGTGAGACAAGGAGACGTTATATCTCCGAAACTGTTCACCGCCGCCCTGGAAGATGTTTTTAAGCTTCTGGACTGGGGTGGACTCGGCATCAATATCAACGGCGAGTACATATCCCACCTCCGATTCGCTGACGATATCGTGGTCATGGCTGAGACTATGGAAGACCTAAGCACAATGCTCGATGGCCTCAGTAAGGTCTCTCAACAAGTGGGTCTTAAAATGAACATGGACAAGACGAAAATAATGTTAAATGTCCGTGTCGCACCCACTCCTCTAAAGGTTGGAGACTCTACACTGGAAGTTGTTGACGAATATGTATACCTGGGACAAACAGTCCAGCTAGGTAGTTCCAACTTCAAGAAAGAGATCAATCGACGAATCCAACTCGGCTGGGCAGCGTTCGGGAAGCTTCGCAATATCTTCACGTCCCAAATACCGCAGTGTCTCAAGACTAAGGTCTTTGACCAGTGTGTGTTGCCAGTGATGACTTACGGAACTGAGACATGGTCGCTTACTATGGGCCTCATAAGAAAGCTCAAGGTCACCCAAAGGGCAATGGAGCGTGCTATGCTCGGAGTTTCTCTGCGTGATCGAATCAGAAACGAGGAGATCCGCAGGAGAACTAAAGTAACCGACATAGCTCACAGAATCGCTAAACTGAAGTGGCAGTGGGCAGGGCACATAGCTCGTAGAACAGATGGCCGATGGGGCAGTAAAGTTCTCGAGTGGCGACCGCGCACCGGAAAACGTAGCGTAGGCAGGCCTCCCACGCGGTGGACCGATGACCTGGTGAAGGTCGCGGGAAGCCGATGGATGCGGGCAGCGCAGGACCGGTCGTCGTGGAAATCCTTGGGGGAGGCCTTTGTCCAGCAGTGGACGATTTGTGGCTGATATGATGACTAATATATTATTATATACATTGCTATTTATTAATAAGCCTCCGCTGTCCGTCTGGAACCGTAAAAGGTAGACATTTGAAATTTTCACGGAGTGTGTATTCTATTGCCGCTATAACAACAAATAAAATTAAATAAAAAAATAAAAAGGGGCCTCATACAAGAAACGGGTTTTTTGGCGTGATTCTAGTACGATAATACGGAACCTTTCGTGTACAATTCCGACTCGCACTTGGCCGGTTTTTTCTATTACTCAAGGGGTAGCGCATTGTATTCTATTTCCATTTTTTTTATGATGGTTCCTATTATTCCCGCTTTTTAGGGTTCGTCATACTCGTATGTCTGTCAGACTGTCTGTCACAGCCGTTGTACTTTTATAGCAACTTGGTATGGCCATACAGATGAGACGGTTATAAACATCCTTACTAATTGATATTATAAATGTGAAAATGTGTTTGTTTGTGTGTTTGTTACCTTTTCACTCTTCAACACCGCGACCAATCTCGATGAAATTTGGTATCTAGGTAGCCTGTGTCACTGGGAAGGACATAGGCTACTTTTTCCAGTGAAAACAGCATAATCTGATGCAGTTCCTGAGGGAACTAAAAAAAATACTCTTTTTTCGGTTAATTCACTACGACAGTCATAAAAAAAAGCTGCGGGCAAAAAATAGTATTGTATAAAATCTGTACAAAAATATTTTAAGTATGTAAAGTCGGGGTAATATTTTACCCGACTACGCCAGAAGGAGGATTATGATGTGCGTATGTATATTTATTTGGCACGCTCTGTAGCCTTAACGGCTTGATGGATTTTGGAGTGCGAGGTGCCGTTAGATTTGTCTTGATCCCGCGAGTGACATACAATACATATATTTACCCGACTGGCTAAAAAAATAGAGGTTTTTATGCAGTCAGGTTTTTTTATGCACAATTAGTAAGCTTTTGACATCATCTCACCTGATGGTAGCGGGCTTGTCGAGATTCCCTAACGCAATGGAGAACTGGCTATCTTATCTTCAAGCCGGAAAACATCAATGTTGTGGACACTGATGTTTGGCGGCAAGATTTAGATAAGATGGTGGTAGCTAGCCAGGCGGGCTTGGAAAATGCCCTACCACCAACCAAATCGAGTCTTACAAGTTGACCCCAACGGGAATCGATCCCGCGACCTCCTGGTGTGAAGCGAATGGACTAACCATTACGCCACGGAGGCGGTTTTAATTAATTTGTAAAGTTATTTTATTGACGTACCTAGTGGGGATGAGTAATGTAGGGTATCGTGGAATAGGTCTCTGAAAAGTAGACGTATATCTAACGGAAAAGTAGACCGATCGGGAAAGTAGAACAAGTAGAAGTTACGGAAAAGTAGACGATCGGGAAAGTAGACCATTCGGGAAAAAGACCGATGGTTCCGGAGGGCTCTAAACTATTGAGGTTTTGTAAAGAACGCGTAGCTTACGAAAAAAAAAGCTTGATTTAAGGGAATTTCTCAAGGTCAACGCTGCTGCCTGCTGAGCCGCGGGTTGTGGGTTCGATCTCCGTCCAGGGCAAACATTCGTGTAACGAACAGGTTTGTTTGCTTTGTGTTTGGGTGATAAATATCTATGTACGAGTATTTATGTAAGTTATCCGCGAACACGTGAAACACGTAAGTAAACATCTTGAGGAAACCTGCACACGCCTGAGAAGAAAGTCGCAGGTTGTGTGTGAAGTCGACCAACCCGCACTGGGCCCGCGTGGTCGACTAAGGCCTGATCGCCCTAATTCAGGGTAGGCTCGAGCCCCTCGGTGGGGACGTATATGATATATGACGATGTAAGTTTATCAGTCTTTAGTGTAATTTTTTTATTGACATCATAATAAA
The DNA here is from genome assembly GCA_947284805.1 of Coleophora flavipennella. Lineage (NCBI taxonomy): Eukaryota > Metazoa > Arthropoda > Insecta > Lepidoptera > Coleophoridae > Coleophora > Coleophora flavipennella. The sequence goes on from OX369307.1 coordinate 7,920,860, forward strand.
GGTAAATGTCAAATATACAATAAATCAAAGTTTTACATAACCAATTGTGAACTGGGCCACTCGTTAAAAATGCCCCCCGGGTCATACATAAGCCGCAAAAGAGCCCATGACACACATCGCGTTGCCGCGTTGGATGGCAATGGACTTATAATATGTATATAGTACAGGGAATGGTTTGGGACCAAATGACCGAGTGTGATTGATCCCTGAGTACTGTTATAATAGGGATGACGACAGCATCAGAAATAAATTATGAACTCTTGATCACTAAATTGCCCTCCTACTTAAACTTCGGAAAACCTTACTCGTTTTGTCTTCCATCAAGTCTTCGATTTTTAATTCACCAAAATCACAAAATGAGTACATAAATGACGCTGCAAAACTATGACGTCACGCCTAGGTATTTCAAACATTTTTAGAACAAAATGTCGTTTCTGACAGATGATAAAAAGTAACTAGGATGACTAGCATTCGTCATCCCTATTAAGAACCTTGATTTTGTGTAGATTTTTCGTAAAGTTACATGTCCCCACCCCGTAACAGCTAAACCCATAAAGGACAAAAAAGTGTTTGCAACGCCCTATTTTTTTAACTGACATAAAAAAATGATGAGATTTCTCAATTGACCGTCTATATATTATATATTTTTTATGTGTGTTCGCGGATAACTTCGTCGTGTATACACCGAGTTTGATTTTTTTTTTGTTGGAAAGGAGATTTCCCAAGGGTGGTACCATGATGAGGAAACCAGGATCTGATGATAGCATCTTAGTTTCCTGTTTGAAGTCGGGTTTTTTCCTTTATGCCTAAAGGGCTGTTTCAGGAAATTTGAAAAGTGTTGAAATAGTAGGGTATATAATGGTCAATGGATTTTAAAAGAAAAAAGGCTTTCTCCAATTAGGAGTTACTAGTCGCCAACTTAAGTGTGCGGTCGGATTTATGAAAACAACATAGATTTGCCACACAAAGTGTTCTATAGCAGCTGCAAAAATAACGTATTTTTTAAAATATATATTTATTTTCTGAAAACACTACGGAACCCTTCTTTGCGCGTTGTCCGCCACTTTACAAAGCATTACTGTGTGGGTACTATAGGAACCAAAGTCAAATCACAGATTATCAAACTATAGCTGCGAAAGACAGGTACTTACGATATTATCAAAATGATTAGTGATACATGAAACACTAGCTTTTGTCGGAGTCTTCGCTCAAATGAACATGATTTCTATGACTGTAGTCGAGGGTGCGCAGTGTGCGAGCTGCAAGCGGCTCGCGAGCGTGGTCAAAAGTAGCGTAAATGTTAATACAGGTCCACCAGATGAGATGTTGTCAAGGGTTTACCAATTGTGAATAAAAAAAATATAAAAAAATCGGACTACCTACCAAATTTCAATCAGATCCGTTTTTAGCAGTTTTTGCGTGAAAGAGTAACAAACATCCATATATACATCCATACATACAAATTTTTACATCCTATATAGGGTTACCACTTACCAGATGGTTAAATTGAAAAATCCTGACAAAAAGCCTGATTTTTATCAAAAAGTCCTGACATTTTACTGAAACGGGCGCGGTTTGACGACGCAAAGTAGTCATAGTAATAAAACACCACTTATAAAATTCTTTTTGAGTGCCAACCGGTCACTCTCCGACTCACAATCTGCCATTGAGCCTACTCTAACTCTCCACACAATGAAAAAATCACCATTCATTTTAGTCCATGGGCTGCTTGATAAAACACCTATAAATACATAAATAATCAAAAAAATCCTGACATTGTTAAAAGTCCGGCCGGAATCCTGACAGGTGCCTGAAAATACTGACATGTCAGGACAAATCCTGACGTCTGGCAAGCCTAATCCTATATATAATACTATAAACGCGAAAGTTTGTAAGAATGTATGGATGTATGTTTGTTACTCTTTCACGCAAAAACTACTGAACGGATCTGGCTGAAATTTGTTAGGTAGACAGATTAGGACCTGGAGCAACACATAGGCTACTTCTACCCTCGCTCGCCACCCGCTTGCGGCTCGCGCACTGCGCACCCTCGAAAAGTCATAGAAACGTTGTACACGGGTGAAGCCGCGGGAAACAGCTAGTTTATAATATTAGTAGGGTTTGGACTGTAAACTTTATGGCAGCGCAACTATTACTTAAAATCATCTGAGCTGTTACTCACACTTGGATGACAAAATGTAAATATAGGCGCAAGAGAAATGGCGGGAATCCACAAGAAATCACCATAAAATGAAGGGTGTTATGCTACTGAAGATGAATGTCGCGGGATCCGGAGCGATTGTAAAGATCCCGGGAACATCAAAAGGCTTCGGTTTATAGCCAGCCGCATAATGTGATAATGTGACGTTCGTACCATAAAGTTTTCTCTTGCTTTAGTTGAAATCATCATCATCATCATATCATCATATTATAAGAACGTCCACTGCTGGGCAAAGGCCTCCTCCCCTTAAGAATTTCCACAACGATCGGTTCTGCGCTGCCCGAATCCAGCGGCTTAAAGTAAGTTTCAACTTTAAGCTGCTGGATTCGGGCGGTTTTAAATTGATACTTAGTTAAAATATAAAGTCTTATTTGTTATGACCTGAAACGTCTTAGTTGGCCGTTCTACTCCTGGAACTGAACAACGCTTGATTTACAACTTTGCTAAAAGCTTGTTGGTCTTATCGTATAAAAAGTTTATGACCGGTTTGTATGAACCAGTCAGCTGTGCAGTTAACTTTGTATGAACCAGTCAATTGTGCAGCTGACTTTATATGAACCAGTCAGCTGTGCAGCTAACTTTGTATGAACCAGTCAGCTGTACAGCTAACTTTGTATGAACCGGTCAGCTGTGCAGCTAACTATGTATGAACCAGTCAGCTGTGTAGCTGACTTTGTATGAACCAGTCAGCTGTGCAGCTAACTTTGTATGAAAATATCATTTTTTGCGATTTCAGCAAAGTTTTTAAACAAAAATTGTTCAGTTTCAGGAGTTTCGACCCCTCGTACAGATTGATTTAATTTGGCTCTGAAAGTATAAGATTTCGCCGTGATTTTGTTTGCTCCGTCATTTGTTTTTAGAAATGTCATTTCACGACCATTGTATGCAGTGTCCGGGGTGTGGCAAAACCAAAGAATACCAGAGATATGAAGAAAAACTTAACCGATTCGAAATAAGTGTAATTTCATATCAGCTCATATACGTCCCCACCGAGGGGCTCGAGCCTACCCTGAATTAGGGCGATCGGGCCTTAGTCGACCACGCGGGCCCACTGCGGGTCGGTCGACTTCACACACAACCTGCGAGTTTCTCAGCAGGCGTGTGCAGGTTTCCTCACGATGTTTTCCTTCACCGTAAGAGCGTCGAATAAACGTACATATGAAATCTAAATTTGAAATCACATTGGTACGTGGCAGGTTCGAACCACGACATACCGGACAGGAGGCGGTGGCACTAGCCATTACGCCACCGACGCTATCGCGAAGTTTAATAATTAATAAATATCCAAGTTAACCTACGTCCTTGACATACTTATTGAAATTAATTACGTTGATTCTCCACAATGACTTCATTATAACTAAAAGAAGTCATTATGCAAAACTGTCGGTATGTACTTACCTAATTGCCATGAGGAAACTTCCAGTATATACCTTATAGCACTCTTGAAATATCACTGGAATTAATGAGATTAAATTCAATACCTACGCATATACATAAAATGTTATTTTATAAAGAATTATTTGGATAGATTCGGATGTTCGGAAAAATTCTTAATTCCACTTTTCGGGAAAACCTTACGTCTGAGTTGAAATAATTTATCCGACGTTATAAGCTGATTTATATTATAAGTGAAGACCTTTTTTTTAGACATAACTAGACGGCAAGATGTTTTTTATTGAGAGACTATAACATTTAAAAAAATTGGTTGTCTGCAAAGTCGGTTTACGGACGATAGTTTAACGTGAAAACGTCATAACGAAACATTGATGAAATGATTGCATACTTTTATGACGAGTCAATGAGCGTAAGGGGACAATGAGCGTAACGGGACAATGCGGTATCCTTTTTTGTACGTGCAGCCGGCGTCCATCTTAGATTTCTTTATTGAAGTATTATAGTATGAATGGTGTTATGTAAAAGTAAATAACACAATTTATAATCACCAAGCGAGCGAACGTTTCAGAGTGGGGTTGGAGCATTTTTGCATTTATTTTTATGTACGTAGGTAGGTACATGACTGTATCTATAATGTCACGGACAACTTAGTATGTCCCGGTCACTATGAATACTGGCCGGTCTATATTTATAATTTATCAAATATCATTTATAATTTTTCAGATCAATAATTGATTATTGCTCCCGGTTATTATGAAAAACCGGCCAAGTGTGAGTCGGACTAGCACTCCGAGGGTTCCGTACCACCACACCTCTCCACACAACTTAATAGTACAATGACAATGATACCTATTTACATTACAAACAAAACACATCAACGCGAGCGACAAAAACATTTTTGCCTTCCAGTTCGGACTCCTCAGCGCGAGTACGACTCACACTTGGACGATTTTTATTATTTTTTGTTTTACTACAGTATTACTACTATAATCAAATTAAGTTGCACGCTTGTGAGTGTTGCCGTTTTTACGATAGAGCTAAATCAAAAATGTATGGACAACCCCCTTTATTTTTTCACTTTTTCTAGACAAGACCGAGACAGCGTGGTCATTTTTAGGGTTCCGTAATGATGAATGATCAACGGGAACTTATTATTAAGCCTCCGCTGTCTGTCCATCTGTCCGTCCATCTTAGTACCGTTATAGGTAGACAGTTGAAAGTATCACAGAATGTGTGTTTCGGTTGCCGCTATGGCAACAAACACTAATAAAAATGACCACTCTGTCTTGATCAAAGTAATAATAAAACAAGGGGTTTAAGTTGTGGGTCAAGGCTGAGGTCAAGATGGGGTTAAGAGTGGGTCTTTGGCTGCTGGTAAGGTTAGTTATAAGGTAGCGAGGAGAGAAGCGACGAACTGTTAGTTAATCACTCACATGACAGACAATGCGCGATCGTACCGCTCGCGGCAGAGCGGCCGGCAAAGAGCAAGAATCAATGTCATTAAGATCTTAACAGCTCGTCGCTTCGCTCACTCCACAATAATCATATTAATTACACAAATCGGTTATTTTTGATGGTAGTTGTGACATATGTTCAGTTTTTAGGGTTTCGTACCCAAAGGGTGCTAACGGGATCCTATCACTAGCCTCCACTTGTCTATTTGCTGCTATAACAACAAATCATAAAAATCAAGTGGTCCAAGTGATAAATTCAAGCCTTCTCAAACTTCGATTCATCAAATTGACCACAGAAAGTCGGGTATTACTCGTATTAATACGGACCGGCCAAAGTAATAATTGTATCAATTTGACCTACTAGTCTTAGTCATTATTCAGAATGACCGCTTCGTAAACACACTTTACCCTGAAATTATTTGTTATTTTTTTTATAATTGCACGTGTTTTTTATCTGTTTCCTGACTTGGAAAAAGAATTGTAAATTTAAAAAAAATATTTTTCAAGCAATTTTGATCATTTTAACGTTTCATCTGGCTTAAGCTGTCCAACAGTCAAGTTGACGGTAATAGATAAATTTTTGTCTGGGGATAACTTTTGAACGCCTTTTCCGGTTGTAAGGCAATTTTCAGACACGTTAAATACCCTATAACAAGAGGGTTTGTATAACAGGATCTGAAAGCAATTATTAGTTTATTTTTATTTTTATTCACGTTCGGTAAGGCCTTGGCATCATCTCACCTGATGGTAGTGACGATGATGCCGAATATGGAAGCGGGCTTACCAAGGTTCCCCAACGCAATGGAGAACTGGCTATCTTATCTTCATGCCGGAACACATCAATGTTGTTAACACTGATGTTTGGCGGCAAGACTTAGATAAGATGGTGGTAGCTAGCCAGGCCACAGATTACTAATTAGTTACTACGTAACAGATACTTCACTCAGTAGTAAATTTCCAATACCTACTGCTATAATAGCCTACTCCATCGCGTCAGCAACCGCAGTGCTTGCTTCACACCGCGCGATCGCAGGGCTGCCTCTTCGATAAAATTAAATTAACATAACTTTTTGTGTCTATGTTATTGAGAACTGTGAATATGTTTTGACTTATAGGTGGTAGTTTAAAATTGTATCATTTATCTATATATGTGCATATCGGGTAGGCCTGAGAATAGGTTCTTATCTATTTTTCATACCCCTACGCGGGCGAAGCCGCGGGCAACATATATTTTTTTATAAATTGGTTTTTATATTTTTTTTATCATTTTAAAATCGGTCTGTAAGTTCAGTTTCCACATACTATTTAAAACGTTTATTTCAACAACTTCTAGCAACTTTAGACCTATGGTCTCCGTACAATTTTTATTTAATCGAAATAACAAAAAAAAATTTTTAAGAAAAAGATATCTCCGGAGTACATACTCCAGGACCTATAATTTTTTTTATTTTTTAACACGCAATTTTTGTTTTCTCTAAAATTGAGATCATGGTTCCTAAGAGCGCTTTGCTCTATCTCTTATAATTTAGAAATTCCTCATAGAAAAAATTCACCATGTATATTTTTTACAAATCGCATAAAACCGAATCACAAGCACAGATTACTAAATAGTTATGTCAAAAGTTTTTGTGTGCGCTAACAGCACGACAAGTTTGCGACTCACATATTATCACAATTTTATTTTAATAAAAATAGCTTTTTAAACGTGTTAAAATAGTGTTTAAGGTAAGTATGACGTTTCTATGTAACAAAAAAATGAAAATCTGTGTCTGAAAGGCAAGCTAATGCCACAGTGTAATAAAGAGTACTAGCTATTGCTTAGTATACCTAGTATTAAAAATAATTTTAAAACGACAAAAAATAGTAATAGTTTATCACTTAACTTTCTTGATTGACAGGTAAATGGAAAAATTTTAGGTGTTTATCTCTTTTTTTGCTTGATTTGCACCCATCTACAGCACATAAGGCACCAGACGGCATCGTAGGTACGCGTACGAACGAACAAAACGATTTAAATTAAACTACGTGCGTGCGCTTCGTTTGTGAAAACCGCACTGAATTGGGTCCGCAAACGGCCCGAGAACGCTGGGCCGGGCGGTAGGTAATTATAGCGCGCAAGTACATGGAGTGACGGAGGCCTGGCCAGGCGGGCTAAGAAAATGCCCTACCACCAACCAAACCGAGTCTTTCAAGTTAACCCTACCGGGAATCGAACCTGCGACCTCCTGGTGTGAAGCGAATGGACTAGCCATTACGCCACGGAGGTGGTTATGCACGCGAGATCCAGTTCGGGGCGAACTATGAAGTAGTAGTTACGTAGTAAATAGTCTTTATTCTTTGGCTTGGTCGTTAGATTCAGTGTGCCTCCTACCATTCGGTGGTCGCTTCCTGTTTTTACTGAGTTGATCACAGAGACATCATTGAATATTTGCCTTCTCGTCGACAAGATGAAGTCGATCTCGTTCTTCGTTACGCCATTAGGATGCCACCATGGCCACTTCCGCTGTTTAGGCTTTTTGAAGAAGGAGTTCATCATAAAGAGGCCCTTCATTTGTATATCAACCGCCTCCGTAGCTCAGAGGCAAAGTTCACTGGCTTTACACAGGAGGTCGCGGGTTCGATTCCCGGCGGGGTCAATTGTAAGACTCGGTTTGGTTGGTGGTAGGGCATTTTCTAAGCCCGTCAGGCTAGCTACCACCATCTTATCTAAGTCTTGCCGCCAAATATCAATGTTGATATCATTGGTGTGTTCCGGCATGAAGATAAGATAGCCAGTTCCCCATTGCGTTGGGGAATCTTGGTAAACCCGCTTCCATCTTCGGCAACATCGTCACTTACCACCAGGTGAGATGTTGTCAAGGGTTTACCAATTGTGCATAAAAAAAATAAAAATTCTGAGACCAGTGAAAAACGAACTATGTAGAAGCAAGTTGAAGAAACAAACTGCGAAAACAGCAGCCGCGCTAGCGATAAAAGCAGTAACTACTATTTTTGTCAAAAACAGGTATAGATTCGGGATCAGCGTATTAAGCTCTACATTATGGTCTGGATGCCATTATAATAGCTTAATAGAAATAAGTAAATAAGAATACTTAATAATCCTTACTAATATTATTATTATAAATGTGAAAATGTGTTTGTTTGTTACCCTTACACGCTTCAACACCTCAACCAAGTTTGATAAAATTTAGGATGCAGGTAGCTTGTGTTAATGGGAAGGAAATAGGCTACTTTTTAACCCGTGAAAATAGCACAGTCCGATGCAGTTCCTTAGGAAACTGAAAAATACTTTTTTTGGGTTAATTCTTTAACATAGCAGCAGAACAATAGATTGTTGTGGTTTTTTGCACAGAGATGGTTGAGGAGGTTGGAAATGATAAGATTTACTAATTAGCATATCCTGACATAGTTCCCGAGGGATCTGGGGTAAACTCATTTCCACGCTCGCGCACATCGGCTGCGACGACGCCAACGGATTGAAGTGACTTTTTGTATAGAATTGGTTGAGGGGGTGGGAAGTGACATACGTTGCTCATCAGAATAGCCCGATATAATTCCTGAGTGATCTGGAGAAAACTCATGTTCGCGCTCGCGAGCCTCTTCCGGCTCGCGCACCACTCACCCTCAAAGGCAGTCATGAAAACGATGTCCACGCGAGCGAAGCCGCGGGCAAAAACTAGTAATATATAAAGACAAGTTTTACTGAGTATTACAGCAGTAAGTTTACATACTCCGAGTGTGTTAGTATTTTAATGACATGCGCAGTAGCTAAGCGTATTGTAGGTATATGTATAATGAGCAGTCTATTTATTTTTCAGTGGGTATTGATTACTTAGCATATCAATAGTAAGTATAAAACATACTGCGGCTAGTATAATCATACTAATATTATAAACGCGAAAGTTTTAAAAATGTATTGATATATGTTTGTTACCCTTTCACGCAAAAACTACTGAACGGATTCGGCTGGAATTTGGTAGGTAGACAGATTAGGACCTGGATCAACACAAAGGCTACTGTATTCCACGCTCGCGAGCCGCTTGTCATAGAAACGTTGTCCACGCGGGTATATAGCAATATCGAGCAAAAAATCACGTTTTTGTATGGGAGCCCTTTATTTTATTCTGTTTTTTAGTAATTTGTTGTTATATCGGCAAAAGAAATACGAGTACATTATCTGTGAAAATTTCAACTGTCTAGCTATCACGGTTCATGAAATACAGCCTGGTGACAAACGTTCAGACAGACAGACAGCGAAATCTCAGTAATAGGTTCCCGTTTTTACCCTTTGGGCACGGAACCCTAAAAACTAATCAAATAAATCAGGAAAAGTAAAAATGTAACGAAAACTTTTCGCGCCCATTTACTCAAAACTATGCAACAGGTACTTACAGCCTTTATCTTTTTTTTTCCTTTTTTTTATTCTCTATTGGTAAGCCCTTGGCATCATCTGACAAGATGGTAAGTGACGATGATGCCGAAGACAAAGCGGGCTTGCCAAGATTCCCCAACGCAATGGAGAACTGGCTATCTTATCTTCATGCCGGAACACATCAATGTTTTTTTTAACACTGATGTTTGGCGGCAAGACTTAGATAAGATGGTGGTAGCTAGCCAGGCGGGCTTAGAAGATGTCCTACCACCAACCAAACCGAGTCTTACAAGGTGACCCCGCCGGGAATCGAACCCGCGACCTCCTGTGTTAAACCAGTGAACTTTGCCTCTGAATTACGGAGGCGGTTAAAACTATCGCTAGCGCAACAGAAGTGTTAAGGTATGTTTATCATTATCATATTATCCTGCCTTATCTATTATGTTTCTATGCAGTTTGTAACGCGGTACGCTGTTATGCATTCTTTTTTCATTCCATCTGTTTATTTTTTTTAGCGTCGGTGGCTCAACCGGTAACGACTCGGTCCATCTAACCAGAGGTACCGGGTTCAAATCTGGACGGCCAATGTACCAATGAGTTTTTCAAAAAACTTACGTACATATACTTACCGAATGCTTTAACGGTGAAGGAAAACATCGTGAGGAAACCTGCATACACCTGCGAAGAAACTCGAAGATTGTGTGTGAAGTCGACCATCCCGCACTGGGCCCGCGTGGTCGACTAAGGCCTGATCGCCCTAATTCAGGGTAGGCTCGAGCCCCTCGGTGACGTAAATGAGCTGATAAGATGAAGAAGATGAGAGATTTTTTTTAATGCATGCGCTGACTTTTTTTTTTAAATATCATTCAATATCTTTCACCATTTCGTTTCTTTCATCGTAATAATCTAGTATAACTTGTATTTAAACCTGTTTCTCTCTATTAAGACCCATCTCGGGTAAGATTAATTCATATTTTTGTGATTTGTATTTTAAATTTAAGTGTATTATGTTTTCCTAAATTCTCATATTCTCTTCAGGTGTTATACTTTTACTTATAATTAAATTCCATCATCAGTAAGCACGCATCTTTATTTAAACCCACGCCCACTACCATACCAAAGTATATATATTAGTACTAACATACAGTATGGACAGTCCCTGCCGCTCTCTAGATTGCGACCTCACCCCCTCGTCACCCATATTGATACAGATTGGTAACAGTTTGGTACTCGAATGTATGGGATTTCGCCGCCATTTTGTTTGCTCCGTCGTTTGTTTTAGAAATGTCATTTTACGACCATTTGTATGCGGTGTCCGGGGTGTGACCATACCTACCTAACTCGTGCTACAAGTTATAACTAGCTTTCACATTAATCCCCTGTTTTAAAAAGAATCAATTCCTACTCGCAGAATATCGGATTTACAAATTAATCCGATTTACTTCGCTCAATAGACGTTCGCTTCGCCAATATTTTCCAGAGCCAGGATTTTCCGTTTTTTCAAAAAAAAAAAAAAAAGTTCCCGTACGTGGTTCGTGCAGTTAGGTAGGTACAGAATATTGCATCTCATGCCTCTAATGGCGCCTTAACAATATAACTAGGTACTTAATTGATTTTTTTACGACGGGTTTGCGTAATACGTTTAGTATGCACGTTCCTTTTAAGTGGGGGATATGAAGTGGACTTTTTAGACATAATTTTTAAGGGTTCCTTGCACAAAAAGGGGGTTCACCCTTATACTTACCTCCGCTGTCCGTCTGTCTTTCGTGAACCATAATAGGTAGACAATTTTTTTATGTATTTCTATTGCCGCTATAACAACGAATAATAAAATTAAAATTAAAGTGTGTACAAGAAACGTGAAGAAACTAGAGTCATCTAGTAGGCTAGTATCTTCTACAGTAGATTTATGAAGATTTTTTGATACGGAACCTTCAGTGCGCGAGTCAAACTCGCACTTCGCCTGTTTTTTGTACACACCACCCAGTGTTGCCAAACCACTCGATCAAATTACGGTGTTAGTAGGTTCAAATTACGGTGTCCGCCATACAAAATGACCAAAACTGTAAAAAATACCGTGTTTCGAAACCGCTAATGCCAAAATTACGGTGTTTCTAAGAAATTGCTCAAAATTCATTACAGTAGAAGACACTGAACAACACGTAAATACGGTATATCTACCGTAATTACGGTGTAGTTGGCAACACTGACACCACCACACCTTTGGGAACGAAACCCTAAAAGTATCAACGAGTACAACAACCGGATTTAAGGACAGACTTAACTTTATTTGTAGTTGAACACATCGATATTCGTTAACGATCAATTAATGTACTAATGTAGGTTTATTAACTATTTTAGGATTTTTTCTTTTACTTGTGCTGTGAGATCTTGCTTCTTGCCAATCTTCGTGATTCTAGATCAACTAGTACCCTATAGATTTTGATTTCTTTGCGAGTGACAAAATATCTAAGGGCATAGGCCGCATTTTTCGAGTGCGTTGTTGACTTATTAGAAGCTTTATTTTTAAAGCTCCAAGCCATGCTCCAAGTGACTGTAGACCTAGGCACCTATATTTGTTTTCAACTTCATATTTTCTCGTGTTCCCGAGGAAAAGGGTTCCTGACAGACAGGCGCCCAACTTTCCTTTTGTGGGACGGAACCCTAAAAATGACTTTTATTTGGATTGATCATTATGTTGTTAAGCTTATAGACAGCCCTACATAAATACGAGTGTTTAACGTAATTAATTGTCCAACACAACAACCATTAAAAATTAGGTACAAATAGGATTGTCATCATTATATCAGCCGAAGAACGTATGCTGCTGAACATAGGCCTCTCCCAAGGATTTCCACGACGACCGGTTCTGCGTTGCCCGCATCCAGCGGCTTCCCGCGACCTTCACCAGGCCATCAGTCCACCGAGTGGGAGGCCTGCCTTACAAAAGGGATAAAATACCTCAATTTTAAATAATAAACTTACTGCTAATTCGACGTTTACACTTGCAGCGATCAAAGATGATGCTTTTTTTGTAGTTTACCTGAAACAAATAAGTTTTTTTATAAGTAGTGTTGTATACTAACCATTAGAGTTAAGTCCTCGTTAGCAAGTTTAATAACCCATAAACGTCCCAAGGGCACTAACATTCCTAATGCAATGTTAGGGCACACCCTGGACACTTCATACGACGGGCCAGAAACGACATTTTTAAAAACGAACGACAGAAAAAACAAAAAAATGGCGGCGAAATCCTATACGTTTGATAACCAAACTGTAACCAAACTGTAACCAATCTGTATCAATCTGGGTGATGAGAGGGTGAGGTCGCAATCTAGAGAGTGGCAGGGAGTGTCCGTACTGTATGTTAGTACTAATATATATACTTTGGTTAGGTCATACTGCACACCCGGGGATGTGGGTGGGGGCGTAAGTCCGGATCTGTGGACGTAGTGGGTCTAGTGGCGAACCCCTCTGTTAGAAGTTTTCGAGCCGCCTCTAAGCCTCGTTCACACACAGCGTCTAGTCGCTGCGAGTGCATACGCTGCGAATAGTAGTCGCAGCGTCAATTCGCTATCTGCCTGTCACACACAGCGAGTTCTAAACAGTCTGTTCGTGCGCAATTTTAAATACAGTAGGGCCTCGATACTCCAGTAGATCGATCGATACACTAGGCTCTGGCGGATTATCGAGGCGTTCGAAATATAGTCTGCAATTTTAGTAAAGTACACATTTTTTGACTTAAAAACAATTGACTGACAGTAAGTAATCACTAAGAAAAAATTGAAAACAGAGAAACATTTATTTTAATGAAGAAGTCCTAAAAAGTCCGTATTAATCAGTACATTTTGCTGACGATCGCGAGGATTGTCCAGATTACAGAGATCACCGGATTACAGCGGGAACGGATTATCGAGGTCCTACTATATGTCGTCTGAAAAATCACAAGAAGCGAAAATGGGTTATTATGTCGTCTGGTCGTCGCACACGTCTAAAACAGTGTATTCGGTTGGCATATGCAGAGTTAGCAAACCAAATGCTGGTTATAAGCTTACAACTCACAAGAATCGAAAACTTTAGAGAATCTATTTTTGATTGACTCATCATAAATACTAGTATCTCTATGTAGCGATGAAACGACCTGTAGCACGGACTTGTAGTCTAGAGCGGCGCGCTGAGCGGAATGACTATTCGCAGCGACTAGAATTGAACATGCTGAATTCAGTTCGCGGCGAATCCTACTCGCGGCGAGTAAATCTATTCGCAGCGAATAGCCTGTCACACACAGCGAATACTCGCGGTGAATAGGCATTCGCAGCGACGAGTCGCTGTGTGTGACCGAGGCTGAACATGCTCGATTCAATATTTAATATAATAATTTTCGAAAACCTTTTAGGTACGAGCTTTTATTTGTAAATAATTTTAATTATTTTGTTTTCTTCTTAGCAAATCCTTTCATTTGATTCCCATATCATGGGGGTGTAAAAAATACTAGTCCGCCATCTTTTGGAGTCCACCACATTGGATTTAGAATGACGTTACTTAGCTAACCATGCATTGTGCTCCAAACTTGACGTGTATGTAAAATTTCAGCTCAATCGGAAACCTTGTACCAAAGTAACAAACTCACACGGCAAGTTAATATAAAGCTTTTAAAAAGAAATTGAATGGTGGTGTAAGGCCCTGCATTCTGTAAATATTAATGCCTAAAGATTGCTCAAATGACAATATTCAATTCAAATTATTGAAAGACTGTGTAAAGGTATCACCATTGAAAAAATATATTACATACTTAAAGTAACAAAAAATCGTTTTCATTGAATACGATTTAAAAAATATTACCACTTTTGAAGTAAAAAAATATATTGTAGACCCTGTTTTCGGCATAAATTGCAAATTTTTTTGAAAACAAAATATATAATGTTGAATGAAACCAATAGACAAAAATTGGTGACTTTAAGACCTTTCATTTTAATTGACCACATTTTTTTAAAACTTATTTGAAAGTATAGAAAAGTAATATAAATATGTAAAAATCGAGAATTGGGCGTTCGGTTTCAACGTAACAGCCGCGTTGTAGCCCGCATTGATTTGAACTTAAAATGAATAGACTTACGTTCGATATTATTTAAACACCTATCAACCTGCTCGGATAGAGTAATCTTAAAGCCTTAAACGCAATTCTTATTTATATTCATATATAGGTATATGGAAACTTTAGATATTTATAATTTTCAGCGATTCTCCATAATCTCGCTTTTTTTTATTCACAATTGGTAAGCCCTTGGCATCATCATCATCATCATTGAGCTAAGTTCAGGTTGCAGTGGGCGGGGCAAGTACTCGTATACTGATGCCCATTTTTTTCAAGCTTGTCATCAAATCTTGCAAATTAAATTTGATCCACTTCCCGGTTACTGATTGAGCTGAAATTTTGCATACGTGTGTAAATCGCGTGACAATGCAATATTATGATGCCATGGTGCCGATCTGATGATGGAGCTGGAAGGTGGCCATAGGAACTTCGCAATGAAACGACACAACCTCATTGAGTTTGACCTCGTTTGATTAGTATTGACGAGTACTTTAATTGTAAAAAGCTTGTGCCTAAAAAATCGAAAATTATTTAAGTAACACACGTAAAACAGTTTTTTTTGGAATTGGAATATAACAGTTTACAGGGTGAACGGCATTAATTTTCGCACTTTCAATCAGTCCACTGGCCAGAAGCCTTTGGACAACAGCCAAGCTTCGGACGCAGACGTTTCCACAAGTTTTGCATGGAAGCTCACTCTGCGCACCGTGTCCGCAGGGTGTGCAAGGTTCTCCTTTTTTAACTCACAGTCAAAAATTTATCGGTGTAATGTATATTTATAGCTGGAAGTGGAAAAGCATTGAAACCACGCCAAGCATGCCAAAGACTGCCAACTAAGCAGCTATGGACGGACGTTTCGATCGAGGATTTCTTTACAGTATCTATAACATAAGAGATGCCGCGAAAAGTAGTTAAATATATAAAAATATTACACCAGGGGAACTTCATCAAAAAAAACAATTCTAGACCACGTCAGTATCACCCTGAAGAAAGACAAGTATCATCTAACCCTGATTGATTCGTCTCTATGTACCAAAGAATAATTTATTATACACTTAATTTATGTTACACTTAAGAAAATTAAATACCCTTTAAAACAACGTTTATACTACTTAGCCATTGACACAATATTATAATGTAGCAGCTCACAGTAGCGCAACGAATGTACTTACGCAGAGCAACGGAAGGGTACTTGCGGGGCAGCGGGCGGCGGAGCAAAGCCTGGCAAACTCCGCGAGGCTTGATAGCCAGTTCCCCATTGCGTTGGGGAATCTTGGTAAGCCCGCTTCCATCTTCGGCAACATCGTCACTTACTACCAGGTGAGATGTTGACAAGGGTTTGCCAATTGTGAATGAAAAAAATATAGTATGGGCTAGTATACCTACGCCGGTGGCGCATCGTACGACATCAAAGGCGTTGCGCTACTGTAAGCCATATTGTAATACTGTGCCATTGATTACGAAAAACTATATAAGCTAACAAAGAAAACTAACATCGATATTGATAATGATTTTAGCAAACTTGAAAACAAATTAAAAAACATTAACATTATACATCAAAGCAAAGTAACGAAAGCTACAATTTTAAACGTTCAACAGGAATAATGGATAAATAAAGAAGTTATGAATGCGATCACGTTAAAAAATATAGGCAAAATATCAAATGGATCAAGAAAATAATACTTCGGTTATCATCCAAAATTTCAGAAGAAAAAAGATTATACAGCCAAATTAATAAAGACGACAAAAGAATATTACTACTATAATGAGTTCACCAAATGTAAAGACGTCGAGTCTAATAACCTATGTTTCCAATAATTAGATAAAAACTAGTTGTGCTTCCTCAAAGCCTATAAGTGAAACAAAAACTACTACTTATCTTACTGAAATCTGCAAAATATTCAATCAGTACTTCTCAACCATATGATCGTTATTAGCTAAGGAAATACCTGCAAAATTTCACAGCACTTAGGATAATTCAACACCTACCACTTCAAAAAATACTCATTTTCCTAACTTGACACCCCGATCAGTGAAGATGTAATGAAAATTATTGACAATTTAGACCCCAACTCCAGCACTGGCTTAGATAGCATCAGTACTAAAGCTCTTAGCTCTTAAATGTGTGAAAAATATCATAATACCTGATCTCGTGAAATGCCTAAACCATTTACTGTTGATAAGACACTTTCCTGACTCAGTTAAGCTTGCTAAAGTCAGGCCAATCCATAAATCTGGCATTAAAACTGACCCTGGCAAATAGAGGCCAATCTCCGTACTACCGATACTCTCAAAAATCTTAGAAAAAATATATGCACACGATAAGAATCCTACCTTAGCTTATTTAACTTCATCTCACCACGACAGTTTGGCTTCAGGTCCAGATGTAACACTGAAGCTGCGACAGTAGAATTAGTCACTAAGATCAGACAAAGACAGCAAAAAAATTGCGTTGAGAATATTCCTAGAACTTAAAAAAGCATTTGACACGGTCAGTCATAATATTCTACTAAATAAACTCGAGCTGATTGGGTTTAAGGAGGAAGCACTAAAGATATTTAAGTCGCATCTTAAAGGCAGACAACAAAAAGTAAAAATTAACGAAATCCAAAGTGAGCCCTTGGGTTTATCTTTCGGCGTTCCCCAAGGATCTATTTTAGGTGTCAATCTATATAAATGGTATCAATGACTTGGGGATGCATGGTCACATAATCCTTACAACTGACAAAAAAGAACTTATTCAGTTAGTACAGGAAGATCTCGATTAGATCCTTTATGACTGGTTACAAACAAATCTGTTGACTATTAACATTTCAATAAACTCATACATCATCTTTAAACCCAAAAACAAACACTTGCTTACATACATACATCATCATATCAACTCATATACGTCCCCACCGAGGGGCTCGAGCCTACCCTGAATTAGGGCGATCGGGCCTTAGTCGACCACGCAGGCCCAGTGCGGGTTGGTCGACTTCACACACAACGTGCGAGTTTCTCCGCAGGCGTGTGCAGGTTTCCTCACGATGTTTTCCTTCACCGCAAGAGCGTCGGATAAACGTACATATGAAATCTTAAATTCGAAATCACATTGGTACGTAGCAGGATTCGAACCACGACCTTCCGGACAGGAGGCGGCGGCCCTAGCCGTTACGCCACTGACGCTCATACATACATACTGACAATAAATAACATACCGATAGAAAAAAAACATAGATACGAAAAAATGTTTAGGACTAAGAGTAGATAATAGATTATCAAGGAACGATCATTGTAATCGTTCATAAAAAAAATATTAAAAAACCATATTAAAAATGTTTTCTCTTCCTCTGTAGGCTCTTTGCGTGGTGCAAAGCGCTGGATACCACGAAAAGCACGTACGTATCCTTATCTATAATTCATTAACAAAACCACAAATCATCTACCCTTTGAAACATGGGGCAGTGGATACAAAATTAAACTACAAACACTTCAAAACAAGATAGTCAAGGTCCTCTTTAATTATCCCTCCCTAACACCAACATTCAAAATATATAAAGAAACAAACTTAATGAACATAAAACAGCTTAACACATACGTATCACTCCTGCATACTAATTCGTGAAGTATTAACTAAAACCATTCATACATCAATCACACTTACCCAAGTAAAACACGTGTTTAATTTAAACACAGCACGAGACGAGCTAGCTACCTATTGCCACATAATAGATAAGCTAGAGCTACTAAACCCGAGAACTAACTACGGTAAACAAATCCTTACTTACGAGGCTGCACAACTTTATAATAAGTTACCCACAATAGAGATAACGACAGCATCAGAAATAAATTATGAACTCTTAATTACTAAATTGCCCTCCTACATCGGAAAACCTTACTCGTTTTGTTTTTGATGTGTAACATCTTTGCTCTCGCTTTCCTGCAATTTGTGGGAGTGATTTCGTGAAATGGGACGGAAATGTGTCCCATGTGCAACAGGAAGTCGCGTTTTTTCAGGCTTTAAAAGCGCGGAAAAGGCAAAGGTATCTATGACCATACAGCCTAGTCTGCCGTATCTTTGCCGTCCTTTTTTCAGGCTTTAAAAGCGCGGAAAAGGCAAAGGTATCTATGACCATACAGCCTAGTCTGCCGTATCTTTGCCGTCCTTTTATAAAGTATTTTGTCACATGTTACACATCATATGCGAGTACTGTAGGTCTCGCTCGAATTTTTTCATCAAGTCTTCGATTTTTAATTCACCAAAATCACAAAATGAGTACAAAAATGACGCTGCAAAACTATGACGTCACGCCTAGGTATTTCAAACATTTTTAGAACAAAATGTCGTTTTTGACAGATGATAAAGAGTAAATCAGATGACCAGCATTCGTCATCCCTATTGTAAAAAAGGGAATCATTTGGTCAATTTAAAAACATTTTGGTACTACATATCCTTCAGAAAGACAGTTTACTCATCTAATTACGGAACGACTAATGTTGACCTATTTACCTTGTTTATTGTATTCTTTTTACTAAAGGTTGCCTGGTAGTAATCGCTTAAAGCGATAAGGCCGCCTTTGCACTCTATGTATATAACAAATCCTGTGTTGTTTTTTGGCGTGCTATTGCTATTGCTTTATAAAGGACATCTGAAAAAATATGAATAGTATGACACAGTCATAATTATTAATTTAAGTCAACTTACTTATTTTAGGAGTAACTAGTAGTAAAAAAAAAAAGTAGTGTGTGGTTTTATAAAACCACGGTAAAAGTAAAACTTTTTTTCACATTATAGACTTTTACAGAGGACGAAACGATCATGGCTGAGTTCTCGTCTTGGAGCTACGGTACAGAGGACGAAACGATCATACCGACGGTCACGCGACACATAGGCGAAAAAATTCGAGATGATGTAATAAAAGTTTCACTTTAAAAACGTAAAATATGCAGTTGGGATTGAAAACAATTAATAGATTTTCTATACAAAATGTTTTTACAATTTTGTTTTTCAAAAAATAGTTATTTTTTGAAAAGAATACGGACCCTACTTTGTGCGGCTCGCACTTAGCCAGTTTTTTTAAATTTTAGTTTGTCTTTTTAGATTGGCTTGCGGCTAGCGTACCGCACATCCTCTACGTCCATGGGGGCGACGCCGCGGGCAACAGCTAGTAGCGAATAGGTAATCGGTTATGAAATGAAATGAAATGATAATTTATTTGCATCAAACATGGTAGTAGGATGTTTAATATAATTTTAGTGCAATCATGTTTCGCCTGTGCAAGGCATGCAAATGTTTAACATAGATTATAATTATTTTGTCACGTAAACTTTAAAAATTCAAAATATGTCAATAAGTTTATTTTTGTCACAGAGGTATTCATTAACGCTATAATATTTTTTGTCAATAAGCCATTTCAACAATTTTGTCTTAAAGGTTTTTGATTCAAGCTTTCGTAGTTCAATTGGTAGGTTATTATATATTCTAACGCTCATACACACACAATTTCGGCTATACATTTCAGTCAATGGGATTTCGTTAAAAACTAGCCTGTATGGATCTCTAAGGGTTCTTGTGGTTTTGTCACTGGCTTTTTTAAATAATTGCAGATGTTGCTTTACAAACAGACAGAGCTCAAATATATATAGCGCGGGTAGTGGCAACAGACCAAGCTCCTTAAATAGTGGCTTGCAGGAGTCTCGTGATGACTTGCCAGCTATAGCTCTTACACATTTTTTTTGTCCTATAAAGGCTCTTTTCCAGTGGGTCCCATTTCCCCATATAATAAGACCGTAACGGAGCACCGAAGCTACACACGCATGATAGGCAGACAAAACAGTGGGCATGTTTGTTAGACTTTTTAGGCGCTTTAGGACGTTAGCGATTCCCTATGGCGAAAGTCGAATATTATAAATAAAAAGTTATGCGTGCTCCTACATAAAAAAATATTTTCGATAACTTACAAACTTTTAGGTACAAGCTTTAATTCGACAATAACTTTAAATCTTTCGTAATCTTCTCAACAAACCCTTTAATTTGATACGCATATCATTGGGGTGCATAAAATTAACTAGTCCGTCATCTTTGGGAGACCGCCATATTGGATTTAGAATGAAGTAACTTAGCTAACCATGCATTGTTCTCCAAACTTAATGTGTATGCAAAATTTCAGCTCAATCAGAAGCCGGGAAATAAACTAAGTTAAATTATAATTTAAGGTCCCAAATTTTGCCCTAAACTAACTTTTAAAATATTATTATTCGGGTTTATTTGAGATGAGAACCTCATCCGCTTTTTCGTCGTCGGTTAAGAGATGTCTCCAGTGGTCTTCAACATACTAAAATGTAACGATTTTTCTATGCTTTATTCGTTATCACACCAGCTCGTCGCACCTCAAGAATTATTTCATTTTTTTTAATGGAAATTAACCCAATTATTGTAACAATTTTACTTAGAAAACCCTTCCTTGTATAATGTTTTCTGAGACTACCTGTATTGTATGCTTTTGCGGATTGAACATAGGTTCTTTGTGGAAAGTTGTTCACTACAGTCTCCTTCTCCTCAAAGCGTCCGTCGTTCTACCATCCACCTGTACACAGGATGTAAAAATATTGGTATAGGTCCCGTTAACTGGTTCTACTCATCATACTGAACAACTTTCCCCAAGAAACTCATAATCAATTGTCAATAAAAAAATTCGGACCCTCCATTCTAAAATGCACCAAATTGGTCGATCAGCTGATCGATTCGTATGAAGAGTAAACATTTTTTTTGCGATTTCAGCAAAGTCGTAGTACAAAAGTTGTTCAGTATGATGAGTAGAAGCCCCAGTTAACGGGACTAATACCAATTTTGTTACACCCTAGATATGTCGTAGCAAAGTATAGTATATTATATTAGTACTAACATACAGTATGGACACTCCCTGCCAGTCTCTAGATTGCGACCTCACCCCCTCGTCACCCAGATTGATACAGATTGGTTACAGTTTGATTGTCGAACGTGTAGGATTTCGCCGCCATTTTGTTTGTTCCGTCATTCCTTTTTTGAAAATTTCTGGCCCGTTGTATGAAGTGTCCACGGTGTGATTGTAGAAGAATCCAAATCCATATAATGCCCATTCACACACAGTATAGCTACATTCATCAGTGTGACATTTGCCAGATCAATTTACCACATGTAGGATAAGTTGATAAGTATCCACAGTCCACACGGAAGCCATTACTGGGACCGGCCTTCGACGCGCTAGTCGTGTCACTTGTTTAGTGGTTCGTTGCGAACCGGCCCACTTCCCTGATGCGATGATGTAATCATTAGCGGCCCTCAGACGCTTATAATTAGGGCCGCCGGAGGGCAACGCGGCCGGACGAAACAGCCATGACCACGCCATGACCAAAGTACCTATATATAAGGTCTAACAAAATTAGCTGAAACTATTTTAACTAGTGCTTCTACCCATGAAACTGAACAACTTTCCCCATGAAACCCATAGTCAAATCTGAACAAAAAAAAATAACTTCCCATACTAAGTTGGCTGATCAGCTGATCGAGTTAGTATGGGAGAGTAATTTTTTTTTCTGCGATTTGACTATGGGTTACATGGGGAAAGTTGTTGAGTTTGATGGGTTAGAAGCACCAGTTAAAATAGTTTCAGCTAATTTTGTTACACCTTATATGTATATGCCATGACGGAGAATACTCACGTCTCGTAGAATACATAGATTCAACATTTGTAATAACACTTAAGTTCAATTGACCTGCGAATGGGTCGTTGTCGGTACGTTAAGAAGGTTAATGTGTTATTGCACTTAAAAAAATACTAGTATCTCATATCTGCCATAGAATAAAGACTATTTTACTACGTAAAAGAAGGTTAACTCCGCAAAATCATTTGAATGAATAGCGACTCTTGCTACGACACAATAAAGTGCAAATTCAGGTCGCACAGCGCTAATTACCTATATATATATACATATTCACCTACAAGTTGCCTCTCTTTCTATGGCGCAAGTTTTATCTCTTCTGACTACTGAATTTGCCCCATTCAGGGGGCCGCGCGGCGTAGAGCGTGGCGTAGTAAGTACATTTTCATGCCTACAGCCAGCGCGGAGTACGACAGGCAGGCCTGTCTGTGCTTAAGGCTTTAAAATGACTCAATCCGAGCAGGTTGAAACGTGTTAAAATAATATCGAACTGAATTTGCCCCATTCAGGGGGCCGCGCGGCGTAGGGCCACAGATGAGATACTAGTTACTTCGTAAGTAGAGCGTGGCGTACTAGGTACATTTTCATGCCTACAGCGCGGAGTGCGACATGCCTGTCTGTGCTTAAAGGTTTAAAATGACTCAATCCGAGCAGATTAAAACGTGTTAAAATAATATCGAACGTTTGTCTATTCAATTTAAGTTCAAATCAATGCGCGCTACAACGCGGCTGTTACGTTGAAACCGACCGCCCAATTCTCGATTTTTATATGTTTTTATTACTTTTCTTCAGTTAGAAAAAAGTTTTTAAAAAATGTTTTCAATTAAAATGAAGGGTGTGAAAGTTATCGATTTTTGTGTGTTGGTTTCATTCAACATTAATTATTTGTTTTAGAGAAATTTTGCAATTAATGCCAATAACAGGGTACAGAATATTTTTTACATCAAATGTGGTAATATTTTTAAAATTGTATACAATTAAATCGATTTTTTATTAATTTAAGGCGAGGTATTGATTGGAACAGTTGTCTCTGTCTTTTTCTTTAGTGTAAAGAGTAAACAAAATAACCACACTTTTTTTAATGATTTTTCGTTTCAATCAAAAATTACAATGAACGTGTAAAAAATAATAACATTGCTCACTTTGTATTATCATAACAAATATTGTTGTATATTTTTTAAAATTTATACTTCAAAATATTAGTCATAAAAAGAGTTGAAAATAACGGTGTAGACCTATCTTTGGGATTTTTTTCTATCAAGCCAAAACTGCTTTATCGTGTTTTTAATAGCTTTTGATTTTAAGGAACATCATCAACAATAAGGGTATTTTTTTTCGACCTTGGGTTTTCTATCGTTTAAGAGTATTGACGTCAAAAATAATGAAAATCTATAATATTACCGCCTTAAGTATCTTTTTTTTCATAGTGATAACTTTACACAGTCTTTCAATAATTTGAATTGAATAATATTGTTATTTGACCGATTCTTAGGCCTTAAAGTAATACCACAGATTACTAATTAGTTACTACGTAAGTAATACGTTGTAGGGTAGGGTAGGTAGAGGACTTTACTGGAACTCTTTCTTAAACTTGATTAATATCTAACCACCTTAGTGGTGAATGGTTAGTCCATTCGCTTCACACCAGAAGGTCGCGGGTTCGATTCCTTGCGGGGTCAACATTGTAAGACTCGGTTTGGTTGTTGGTGGTAGGGCATTTTCATAGCCCGCCTGGCTAGCTAACACCATCTAATCTAAGTCTTGCCGCCAAACATCAGAGTTAACAACATTGATATGATGTTCCGGCTTGAATATAAGATAGCCAGTTCTCCATTGCGATGGGGAATCTTGGTAAGCCTGCTTCTATCTTCGGCATCATCGTTACTTACCATCAGGTGAGATGACGCCAAGGGCTTACTAATTGTGAATAATAAAAAAAGTAAGTATATACTATCTACCAACTGTCTATTTTAAATTTCACTTTTCCTAATCCTACACTAAAAATAATAAGTAAATTAAAACCGGCCAAGTGCGAGTCAGAACCGCACACATAGGGTTCCGTACCATCTTACTAGGTGGCGCTAGTATCTTCACGTTTTAAAATTAAAAATGTTTTTGTATGGAGACCTCCTTTATTTTTTTTACTTTATCTAATTTTTTTGTATTTGTTGTTATAGCGGCAATAGAAATACCTACATCATATTCTGTGAAAATTTTAACTGTCTTGCTACCTCGGTTCATGAAGTACAGCTTGGTGACAGACAGACGGACGGACGAATGGATGGACAGCGTAGTCTTAGTAATAGGGTACAGTTTTTAAGGAACCCTAAAAAAGGTGTGCGTGTCAGTTCCGACGCGCAACTGGAGTTGACTTATCGTGAAACGTCTATTTCTCACGTTACAGGAGGGACGGGAGCTACGCCTACAGCCTCGCTGTTTAGGCTGTATGGCCATGGAGTCTTAGCCTTTCTGATTTAAAAAGTTGACTGAAAACGCGAGTAACAAAATAAACGTGAGTTTAAGACGATTTCACTCACCATATATATTTTTCGTACCGCGTGTTACTTATATTAAATTATGAAAATCTATTCTTAGGGAGTTAAGTTCAAAAAAATGCATCTTAAAACACTTTTTTACATTAACATTACAAAAAACAAGTACGGGGTTAAGGTTGCCTACCTACAAATATTATAAACTAGCTTTTGTCCGCGGCTTCGCACGCGGTGACATAGTTTTTGTGACTGTCTTTGAGTGTCAGTGGTGCTCGAGTCGCAAGCGCCTCGCGAGCGTGGACATGAGTTTTCTCTAGATCCCTCGAGAGCTATGTCATGATATGCTAATTATTAAATTATGTCATTTCTCACCCCCTCAACCATCTCTGTACAAAAAATCACAACGGTTGTAATGTTGAAGGAATTAACCAAAAAAAGAGTGTTTTTTCAGTTCCCCCAGGAACTTCATCGGACTATGCTATTTTCACGTGATAAAAAGTAGCCTATGTCCTTCCCCGTGACAGTGGCTACCTGCATGCCAAATTTCATCAAGATCATTTTCACATTTATTATATTAGTAAGGATAGTATAGTATAATAGTATGTAGTATAGTATATAGTAAGGATGTGAAAGTTTGTATGTATCGATGTTTGTTACTCTTTCACGCTAAAACTACTGAACGTATCTGGATGAAATTTGGTTGGTAGACGGATAAGGACCTGGATTAAGACATAGGTTACTTTGTCGGCGCTCGCGAGCCGCTTGCGGCTCGCGCACTGCGCACCATCGAAGGCAGTCATAAAAACGTTGTCCACGCGTGTGAAGCAGCGGGAAAAAGCTAGTCTGAAATAAAGTAGTCAGTAACATAAAGACTACCCATTATATTTTCTACACTTTAAATTATGCACAGCATACTATTCAGCCTTCAGCCAAGCAATGAATACAAGATTTTTTTTTGTAAAACTCTACCTACACCAACCTTGCGGCCGCAACGTGTTCTGCACCCGCGACCCATGACCGTAGCTAGGGGGGGGGGGGGGAGGGCATTGTGGGGGACTATGCCCTACCTTAACAATACCAAAAAGTAAGATAAATTATTATAGTTAAATTGTTTGTTCATAGTTTGAGATAAAAAAAGTTGTAGCGATAGGTATATCTAAACTTTTCCGAACGTACCACATTCCGTTGTTACATTCATTTCATATAAAAATAATTCTTTGTTCTCTGTATAGATGGCATTTGAAGCGCCATAACATGAAGCGAGATGGGACTATTTAATTATTATATCTGTGATGCCCTACCTCAAATTCGACTCTAGCTACAGCCCTGCCGCGACCTTCATACACACCGGCCGATTATCATATTATCTATCACATACCTAGGTACTTATATGTAAATTTAGAATGTTGCGTAATCTTCAGTTTTAGTACACGCAACTGATTAGAGGTTATAATCTAAAAAAGGCATGATGCCGCGCCGCGGCTTCCAAGCCGCAAGGTCATGGAGCACGTGGCTTGCACCAGCGGCCCAGCGCCTGTTGCTACTCCCCCCCACTAAATTTAACGTTCCCCCCCCCTGGCCCGTTAAACCTGTTCGCGACGTTGCCGCTTCGGCGGACTTTAAATTAAACACGTAGTTACTGGTCAGACATTGGAATTTGGCGATACTAAATTCCAATGAAGATAGTTGTATGGTAGGTTATTGAAATTTGGTTATACTGATACTACTTGTATTTATACTAACATAAGTAAGTTGGTGTAAAATAATGATAACATTTGAAAAAATCCTACTAATACTATAAACGCGAAAGTTTGTAAGTACTCGTTTATTTATTTATTAATATTCACAATTGATAATCTAATCCCTTGGCATCATCTCACCTGATGGTAAGCGAAGGGTGATGGCGGTATTCCTACTATTTTTGGAATAAGTTAAATAAACCACGAAGGCTTTTAGATTAGTAGTTTATGAAACTGTTGCATAATATAGGTTCTTAAAATACGAGTTTTTTTATAGCATTACACGAGTATTTTAAGATCAAATTATGTGCGGTTTCATACACTACTTTATCTAATCTCATACATTGGGATTGAATCAACTAAAATACAAAGATCAAAGTTAAGAGTAAGAAAAAAATCCCACGAAATTCAGTAAGTACCTACAACAAAACGTGTCATAGCACTGAATCCCAGCGCATCACCGCGCTTGCACTGAAGCGGACGGTGTCACAGACAGGTAAAAACAGTGCTTTCACTGATCTCAGACATTTTTAAACAAGAAATAAATTCTAAAAACTGAATCCACCAAAAAAATCCATAGAAGTATTAAACCAGCTCACAAAATTTCTCGAGAATGGGTTGAGAAATGTGACCTGTAGAGAACAGTCGGACAAACGAAAGCATTGTTTGTCCGAAAAAAAAAGTTTTGCGATTAATTTTACACGTACTTACCAGACTAATAACTGACGACAACGCTAACACGTTGTAATCAACCTACTTTAGCAGCAACAACTATTTAGAAGACAAAACAAAAGTGTATACATATATTAGTACTAACATACAGTATGGACACTCCCTGCCGCTCTCTAGATTGCGCTTTTACCCCCTCGTCACTCAGATTGATCCAGATTGGTTACAGTTTGGTTGTCGAACGTATAGGATTTCGCCGCAATTTTGTTTGTTCCGTCATTGGTTTTTTAAAATGTCATTTCTGGCCGGTTGTATGAAGTGTCCAGGGTGTACCATCGGTGTGAAGAATATTTATTAAATACCAAAAGATGTGTCTGCCTTTGCACAGCTTTTTTAAAATTATTTAATAGCTGTCCCGGCGAACTTCGTTCCACCTTACACTACGCTACGCTTCTCTGCACTATGCTACTCTACACTACGGTATAATATAGATTTACTATTGGTAAGCCTTTAGCATCATCTCACCTGATGGTAAGTGACAGCTATACATAACAACCCGAATCAGAAATTAGGAGACCCGCAGGAAAACCAAAGTAACCGACATATCTTACAGAAAACTAAACTGCTAAACTGAAGTGGCAGTGGGCAGGGCACATAGCTCGTAGAACAGATGGCATTTGGGGCAGTAAAGTTCTCTAGTGGCGACTGCGCACCGCAAAACGTAGCGTAGGCAGGCGTAGCTAATATAAGTCACTTAAAAAGCTCGTCACTGACGGATCATCCACCAGTTCAGAAAGCAACTCCACGTGTTCATTGCCACTCATGAACCACTCCAAAATTACTTATAGAGTTAAGGCTACTCCGTCCTTTTAGCAACTCAATTCACGATGTTTCAAACATCGAACGAAATAGCTTGGAAATAAGGTTCGTGTCAGCTCGTACTGCAACGTGGCTGTTACGTCAATCGCTGAGGACGAATCGTGCGAAAATTGTAGCTTTAACTCATTCATCCTTACTATCCTTACTAGTCCTTACTATAATAATATTATAAATGTAAAAATGTGTTTGTTTGATTGTTTGTTTGTTACCTTTTCACGCTTCAACGCCTTGACCAATCGTAATTAAATTTGGCATGCAGGTAGCCTGTGTCACAAGGAAGGGCATAGGCTACTTTTTATCCCGTGAAAATAGCATAGCACGATGCAATTCCCGAGGGAACTGAAAATATACTCTTTTTTGGTTGATTAACATCGCAACGGAACAACGGATTGTGTGATTTTTTGCACCGAGATGGTTGAACGGGTGGGAAATGACACGATTTACTAATAAGCATATCCTGACATAGTTCCCGAGGGATCTGGAGAAAATTGATGTCCACGCTCGCGAGCCGCATGCGGCTCGCGCACCGCGCACCCTCTAAGTCAGTCACAAAAACGATGTCCACGCGGGCGAAGCCGCGGGCAAAAGCTAGTTATAAATAAAATAAAAAAAATTCCAAAAAGAAAGCAAACCAAATCATTTCATATTGTTTTGTTAAGAAGTTCATAAATTATCATAATGTTTCGATTAAAATTGCAGCAGTTACATGGTTACAACTAGAAAAAAGGGTACATTAGGATATTTTTTCTTTAGTTTTGTATTAAAATGGATTTCCAGGAAATCGAAATCACTCCTCGTATCCTGTGAATTACAAAACATTTTTTTTTCGATATAAATAATTCCTAATTGAAGTAAAAAGTGGTTCCAGAGTTGCTCGTTCGCGGCGGTATAAGCCTTAAACACAAATTATGCTCACGTCTTTATACAATTTTAATGTTAAATAATGACAGCGTTGCTTTATCGAAGCAGAGTGTCGATTCGAGTGATGCGAGTATCGCGTGATGGCGATCGCACGCAGCGATTAACTGGTGGGCAGCTAGGTCGGCACTGGAGGGCTATTCCGGAGTCGTCAATGGAGAAAATTAAAAGGGCCTATTCTATCCTACCCTATACTACACTACACTACACTACCCTACCCCAAAACCTTCTACTGATATTAACGAACATAAAAAAAAAGAATTAGCGAAATCAGTCCAGCCGTTCTTGAGTTATAAATGGTGTAACTAACACGACTTTCTTTATCTTTTATATATTATCTTGAGATTTCTATATATATAGATGTAGATATAAACAAAGATATTAAATATTGAGTAAATATTTATTTGCTTTGAACATGGTATAAAAAAAGTATAAAAAGTCAAACATAAAAAAATTAAAAAATAAAATTCAAAATTCAAAATAAACATTGATAAGTTATCAGTGTGAAAAAAGTTAAGTCGATAATAATATCGGCTCATATAAATGAGTCTTTCATTATTTGAAACAAGAGCGTTTTACATTTACACGTATGTTTTTCTAGTGACATGATCAGAAAATGGCACCCTGTGAGTTTCGATGGCTTATCGGTATCCATTGTCGCACTTTGCCTTTAATTGGACACAAATGTTGATATCAAATTAAATTACACTTGCCACAGGTCGGACACACCCCGGACACTGCATACAAACGGTCGTGGAATGACATTTCTAAAAACAAATGACGGAGCAAACAAAATCACGGCGATATCCCATACGTTCGAGAACCAAACTGTAACCAATCTGAATCAACGTGGGTAACGAGGGGGGTGGGGTCGCAATCTAGAGAGCGGAAGGGAGTGTCCACACTGTATATTAGTACTAATATATATATTTTGCTAGGACTATGGCATCCTGTAATACATAATCATCATATCAGCCGGAAGACGTCTACCGCTGGTCCAGGCGCTGCCCGCACCCAACGGCTTCCCGCAACCTTCACCAGGTCGTCAGTTGGTAATATGTGTGTATGATCCGTTTATAGGGGCTTCTACTTCTACTCATCAATCTGAACAACTTTCCACAAGAAAACCCATAAACAATAAAATTGGTCAATCAGATGATCAAATAGTACGAAAAGTCAAAAACTTTTTTGAGACTTGTCCACCCAGTTCCATAGTCAATTGTCAAAAAAGTTTTTGGACTCTTTGTGGGGGATATTGCTCGGAATGATGAGTATTGACGAGCAAAAGCTCCAGTCCAACAGAAATTTTGTTACAACCAGTACATCACGTTACAATTAAAAAAATTATGATAAATTTTTAATGACTAATTGAAAGTGTAGTAGGTTACTTGGGGAAGTATTTAAGTACCTATTTAATTATTTTTCCTTGTTATGTCTTTCTAAATTGAGTACACTGTAATCGCCAACACAGTGCGATTACGGCAATAACCTCGGGAGAGGCCCATGACAAGCAGTGGACGTATTTTGGCTGATCTGATGACCGTCATCATCATCACATCATCATCACATGCAAAGGCAGGCTGAGTAGTGGTAGTTGCAAAAACAAAACAATCATAATAAAGACATAAACGACTTAGAGGACCGTAGACCGATAGAATGGCGAAAGGTTGGTAGGGTAGGGCTATCAATAGAAATTAAATTGAAAATACTCGGTTCATATTATGTCCAAATTAGCTGCACTTAATATTATTACCTACTGAAACGCTAACTATCGTTTCGAGCCGATCTCTTTTGTTGCGTTTCATAATTAAATTCTTTTTTGATGTCGTTGCTCTATGGAATTTGAATTTGAAAATAGTTGTTATTTTTTGACAAGAGAAAAAAAAGGTTGACCGTGATCCCGTCTACACTCATGTGAATTTAATTTTTTTGGATAAATTGTTTTATAATGTTTTGTTGAGGCCCACTATTTTATTCTGTGGTAAGTAATTTGTATAAGGAAACCGCTTTGCGTGTATTTTTGGTACTGCTGCGAACTAGATTTATATATGTCCGTAGGGTTTCATCCACCCCCCTGCGAGGTTGACGTCCCGACGCTATACCTGATTAAGGATTAATCCTGAGATGGAGCTGTGCTGACCACCAGCCAGTCCTTTCACTGCCCGCCCAGCTGCTTGCCAAGGGAAGTGAATATTTATTTTATCTTTTGTCCCGAGTGTCTCTCTAACTCTTTGACTTTTCTGCCTTCCTAGAAGATTTCCTGCTTCCAGTTTCTAACCATTAATTATTTATTTTAAATTTTAAAAGTGTTTTGTATCTGATACGTGTTATGTTAGAAAAATAGGGTAATTCAGACCAAAGTGAAATTTAATTATTTTAGAACTTAGTAACTTATTTAAGTACCAAAGGGACGGTAACGATCGTTGCCTACCGGCATTCTATAAAATAACCTTTTTATATACTAATAAAATTGTAACTTTAAATTTATTTCCGGGAATTGCCCATAAATAAAGTAGGTCATTGTTTTAAATTTTCAACACGGTCAACCAATGTAATCACACCTTTTTTATACTCATATTGTTTATTGTTCCTTCTTTTTAAAATAATCATAAAATACATATATTCTAATTTACCCCATAACATTTTTTTTTCTTAAAACTCCGTTTAGGCCCGAACCTCTAAATCATACGTATCATATGTGGCAAACTCCGTAAGGGTTTTTATCCCCAGTTTCCATTATTTTTGTCACACTACCAAATATAATTGAAAACGTAAACACGTTAAAAACCGACTTCCATCGCAAGAACTTAGTACATTTTTGCATCATTATTTTGGGTTTTTGTTAATTTTCTAATAAAATACTGCACCGATTTTGATAAAATTTGTATGGGACCACACGGGAAGCACTAGCATTCAAATAAAAAAGAATAATCAAAATCGGTTCACCCAGTCAAAAATTCCGAGGTAACAAACATAAAAAAATACAGTCTAATTGAGAACCTCCTCCTTTTTGAAAGTCGGTTGAAAAGAAAGGTTTTTGGTATATGATGGAAGACGTTATTTCAAATTTAATTGCAGTTTTTCAACCGACTTCTAAAAAGGAGGTTCTCAACCAAACAAACCATAAAAAAGTGGGCAAGTAAATAAATACATTACCTATACTGATTAATTAGTTTGTGGAACTTTGCAGAGAGTCTGTCTGTTTGTTTGTCCGTCCTACTTAATATTATAAACGCGAAAGTTTGTAAGAATGTATGGATGTTTGTTTGTAACTCTTACGCAAAAACTACTAAACAGATCTGGCTGAAATTTGGTAGGTAGACAGATTAGGACCTGGATTAACACATAGGCTACTTTTGTCCACGCTCGCTAACCGCTTGCGGCTCGCGCACTGCACACCCTTTAAAACTCATAGAAACGTTGTCCACGCGGTTGAAGCCGCGGAAAACAGCTAATAGTTTATTTATATTTGTACGGGTCAAATCTTACAATCGATTTTTAGAGCGACTTCCATGGGTGCTATTGAGATGAAATTTGGTATGAAGTCGTATTACCGGTGACTATAGATCTTTTGGTACCTAGTTTAAAGTTGATCTGATGATAATCTTTGGAGGTGGAATCAAGGTCTCTGCAATAGAATCAAATGCAGCAAACTCTGTGCTCGCCTTTTTGAATTTAGGAACATAATTTACGACCCTTTTATCTTATCTTATCTTTGTCAGTGGGAACTGCAGTTTCGACCCGATGGGATCTTTTGTGTCTTCCCCTATATCCTTTGCACCCCAACCTACTCGAAGATATGCTGTATCAATGCAGAAATTCCGCTGATTGGAAGGTGCTTGTAGTCCTCCGGTTTTGGGTAGCCATCACCTAGGAGGTACATACGCTTGCTAGCCAGGACATCGAAGTGACACAGTAAGTGTTTCATTGATTCTGTATCTTCACCATAGGCCCCGTAGGCCAATTTTTTGCAGGTGTTCGTTTGTGGCAAAGTGGCCCGTCAACGCTCCTGTTACAGCCCTGTCGCGTGTCCTGCTGTTATTCCAAATTTACTTGGTTGCCCCTCTGGTACCCTGTGGTGACCTCTCCGATGAAGAGCTTAGAATGTTTAGCCATAAATGTACAGACCGATAATTGCCAGCGTTGGTACTCGTGACCGGGTGCTGTCCGTGTGAACTGGCCTACTCTTGTTAAAGGCATTAATGACATTAAATTATTTTTATGTATAACTTTTCGTGCCATATTTTCATGTTCTAATGACATAATCTGGTTTATATCAAGGATTGAATTTTGACGTTATTAACTAATTATTGTTTATTTCTTGATTCTTCACAAATGACAATGTTATTATTATTTTATGACTATCAGAAAGAGTGTAATTTGCACCTATTTTGAATAAATATCTATATTGAATTGAATATATTGAATTAAATTGAAACGATCAGTTTTCTATATTTTATCCCCCTCTTTTCATTACGTGGCTAAAATTGGTCAAAATGGCGTTGAAGGTACGCGTACAGTAGACAACAGGGATGACGAATGCTAGTCATCTGATTTACTTTTTATCATCTGTCAAAAACGACATTTTGTTCTAAAAATGTTTGAAATACCTAGGCGTGACGTTATAGCTTGGCAGCGTCATTTATGTACTCATTATGTGATTTTGGTGATTTGAAAATCGAACACTTGATGGAAAACAAAACGAGTAAGGTTTCCCGAAGTTTAAGTAGGAGAGCAATTTAGTGATCAAGAGTTCATAATTTATTTCTGATGCTGTCGTCATCGTATTGAGTATGGATTTTTTATTGTGAATGATACACTATGAACAAAATAAAACAGATGTCTTTTCCTAAGAGAGCAAAGACCGCTAAACGACCGACAAGAAAAATATTTGCGTAGGTAAATGAAGCCTAAATTCACTTAATTAAATCGAAATTAGAGTACGCGTCCTATTTCTCGGTTACATTCATATAGGTACGTAGGAGAGCGTGGGTGGCACAAGCAAGGGCCGCTACCTCCTATCCGGGAGGTCGTGGTCCGAGTCCTGCCACGTAGCTATGTGTTTTCGAATTTAGATCTTCATATGTACGTTTATCCGACGCTCTTACGGTGAAGGAAAACAACTAAAGGAAACCTGCACACATCTGCGAAGAAACTCGAAGGTTGTGTGTGAAGTTGACTAACCCGCACTGGGCCCGCGTGGTCGACTAAGGCCCGATCGCCCTAATTCAGAGTAGGCTCGAGCCCCTAGGTGGGGACGTATATGAGCTGACGCCGTACCCAGGTACCTTCCTGGAGTTCCTAGTATAATAGTTGGTATTCTTTGCTAGATGTACCTATGCAAAGCATATCGTGTTTGAAAGCATAGTCTCATCCATAACCTTGAGCAATGACAATATATTAATATATTTTGTATTATGTGCGTGTGTGTGTGTGGCCCGGCGCTACCTGAACCTATGTATGTTACCTACCAGTTACAACCACGCACGCAACCACGCACGTGGCCTCACTAAGCGCGAAAAGTTGGCAACATCATAATCATAATATGATTATAATGTATTGTTTGTTACACTCACACTTCAAGTAGGCACCTACTTAATATACTTATACCTTATACCAATAAAAAAAAAGCACAATGTAAACAAACTTAGTATGGATTTGACAGTTTCAAATGTCAATTCCATAATACTTTTGTTTACCTTTTGATTTTTTTTATTGGTATAAGGTATAGTAGAAAAACCCGGTCAAAACCGCACAAATAGGGTTCCGTACCATCATACTAGATGGCGCTAGTTTCTTTAGTTCCGTACTATCATACTAGATGGCGCTAGTTTCTTTAGTTCCGTACTATCATACTAGATGGCGCTAGTTTCTTCACGTTTCAAAAAAAAAAGATTTTTGTATAAAGACTCACTTTTTTTTAAAATTTGTAGTATTTGTTGTTATAGCGGCAACAGAAATACATCACCTTTGATAATTTCAACTGTCTAGCTATCACGTTTTATGAAATCACAGCCTGGTGACAGACGGACAGACGAACGGACAGCGAAGTCTTAGTAATAGGGTCCCCGTTTTTACCCTTTGCGTACGGAACCCTAATGTTGTCGATCAAGCTAAGAGGATTTCAGCCAAGATTCAAGATTTAAGCATTGAATTACTATAGTAGTTCAATGGATTTAAGGTATTTATTCAAAATAGGTGCAAATTTCACTCTTTCTGATAGTCATAAAATAATAATAACATAATGTCATTTGTGAAAAACCAAGAATTAAACAATCACTAGTTAATAATGTCAAAATTCAAATTGAAATAAACCAGATTATGACATAAGAACATGAAAACAATATGACACGAAAAGTTATACATAAAAATCATTTAATGTGATTAATGCCTTTGACAAGAGTAGGTCAGTTCACACGGACATCACATTAAGCCTTAAGCTTCATCTTATTTTCAAGCTAACGAGACCGTGAAGAAAATTTTCCTAAAATTCAAATATGTATCGCTATCGATAGGTACCTACCTACCTAACTAACTTATTCGAGAATATTGCTAGTGGAAAAATACTGCAGCGATTTG
The DNA here is from genome assembly GCA_947284805.1 of Coleophora flavipennella. Lineage (NCBI taxonomy): Eukaryota > Metazoa > Arthropoda > Insecta > Lepidoptera > Coleophoridae > Coleophora > Coleophora flavipennella. The sequence continues at coordinate 7,956,356 of OX369307.1, forward strand.
GTTTCTCGCTTGTAGCGGGACGAGGTGAGGAGGCGAGCGGGGGGCGCATGCGCGTGGCGCCACTTGTTGCGTGCACGTGGCCAGGAACGGGGCGGGGGGGGGGGGGCTTGTACCCCGGGGGCTGGGTGTGGGAAACTGGGAGCGACAATCACCTGATGCGTAAACTCATTAACTCGAACTTTCATCCTATTACACATGTCATAGTTTCCTTTACGTCTTAGCGATGATAATGTACGGTACAAGTACCGTAGCTCACAGGCAAAGCTCACTGGCTTTACACAGGAGGTCGCGGGTTCGATTCCCGGCGGGGTCAATTGTAAGACTCGGTTTGGTTGGTGGTAGGGCATTTTCTAAGCCCGCAAGGCTAGCTACCGCCATCTTATCTAGTCTTGCCGCCAAATATCAATTTCGGCAATCGGGTTCGATTCCCGGCGGGGTCAATTGTATCTCCTCATTTTTTGTACATTATTACAAATTTACCTATCCTGTTTGCCATGCCCTAGCAGGGCCCATGTACCATGCTATATTTACATTATTTTAAGACCTTATTTTTGTACATGATTGCAAACTATAAATAAATGAAATGAAATGAAAGACTCGGTTTGGTTGGTGGTAGGGCATTTTCTAAGCCCGCCTGGCTAGCTACCACCATCTTATCTAAGTCTTGCGGCCAAATATCAATGATGATATCATTGGTGTGTTCCGGCATGAAGATAAGATAGCCAGTTCCCCATTGCGTTGGGGAATCTTGGTAAGCCCGCTTCCATCTTCGGCAGCATCGTCACTTACCACCAGGTGAGATGTTGTCAAGGGTTTACCAATAGTGAATAAAAAAAAAGTAAGGTAAGGTTTATTGCTTATTATTTATACTTAGGCAAATTACATTTTTAATGATCGAAGCTGTAAGTATACCTAACGAGACGATTTATTTTTTTCGTTAGAACGGGACACCAGCGGAATTATGTAAAAAAAAAACTTTTTGATATTTTTCTAGCGTTTATTAGAAAATGAATTAAACTGAATAGTTTGAACAACCCGCACTGGACACGCGTGGTCGACTAAGGCCTGATCTCCCTAATGGGGACGTAACATATGAGCTGATATGATGAACACTGAATAATAAGTAGATTTTTTAGTACATAGTAGGTAAGTATATACTTAAATTAATTTATCCTTTGATCAGTTTGCAAAAACGGGACGTTTTTGCCCTTGCTGGGACAGCGGGACAGACAGCCTTAAAAAGGGTCACGTTATGTATCATCATATCAGCCGAAGGATGTCCATTGCTGGACATAGGCCTCCCCAAGGATCTCCACGACGACCGGCGCTGCCCGCATTTAGCGGCTTTCCGCGACCTCACCAGGTCATCGGTCCACCGAGTGGGAGGCCTGCCTACACTACGCTTTCCGGTGCGCGGTCGCCACTCGAGAACTTTACTGCCCCAACGGCCATCTGTTCTACGAGCAATGTGCCCAGCCCACTGCCACTTAAGTTTAGCAATTCTGAGAGCTATGTCGGTTACTTTGGTTCTCCTACGGATCTCCTCGTTTCTGATTCGATCACGCAGAGAAACTCCGAGCATAGCACGCTTCATTGCCCTTTGGGTCACGTTAACGTTTGCACGTTATGTAGGTATACCTACCTAAAACAATTCCTGTTTTGCAAATGCGAGAGAGATAAAATCTATTTATTTTTCTTTTTACCTTTTTTTTTGCACTTGTCACTGTGGAGATCGTGTGACTCCATTTTTGTTCATTTACGACTCCTTTGCCATTTTTCTATCCGCGAGTCGTTCTAAAAAGCTAAGTTTGAATAAACAACAAATTCAAACTTAGCTTGAATTCGATTGTTCTTTTAAACAGTTGAGATTTTTTTCTATTATGAGACCGCGAGCCAGGGCAGAGTATACGCTAGTACTAATTTAATATACTGTGCGTCACATTTATTTTAGACAAAACATTGTGAAAAATGCAAGAAGTCCAAAAAAATATTTTAGTAACATATATTACATCTTTGTCAGTTTTTTTCATTTTTCACAAAATACTGTATATTTTTAGATGTGTTCTCTATTTTTTTTAGCTTATTTTGAAAAATACTATATTTCGCCGAAGAAATGTTGGCAACCCTAACTGTGGCAGTGGTCCCCTTTCCACTACTGAAGCACAGTATATACATACTCGTATATTAGTACTACTGAAGTAGGTACTTATATTTTTATTAAAAGAAAGATATCAAAAGCGTAGCTTACTATTTAAAATTCGATCCAATAAGCGAGCCGACAAAGTCCATTTTAAAGTGAATAAATGTTGTAATTAATCAGTTTCACAAATCTTAAAAAAACGTATTTTTACTTATTCTTTTAACACCACTGAGCTTATCCCCCGGACGACCGTAAGGTCACGCTGGACACTTCATACAACGGGCCAGAAATGACATTTCAAGAAAGGAATGACGGAACAAACAAAATGGCGGCGAAATCCTATACGTACGACAACCAAATTGTAACCAATCTGCATCAATCTGGTTGACGAGGGGGTGAGGTCACAATCTAGAGAGCGGCAGGGAGTGTCCATACGGCAGGGAGTGTCCGTACTAATAATATTATATACTTTGGTAGAGGCGTCACATTACCTAGCTAGGTACATTGTGTGCGTGTGTGTGTAAACTAATCGACATTCAGCATTTAATTTGTGATAAATGATAATAGTAAATATGTAGGTACCGCCTAACTAACACATAAGTGAAATTTGCAGCTTCCCTTGCAGATCTAAGGTCTTCAAGAATAGCATAAGGGTTCAAGAATTAACTAGGGATGCATCCGATACCTATACCGATATATCGGCGATACTTCGGGTTTGCCGATATATTGGTATCGGCGATATTTTTATGGCATATTCAACGATACTTTTCAAATTTCGCGCTTTAAAAATGTAATGTAAACGCGCGTGTTGTCCCATCTATTTCGTTGCAAACGGGGCATCTGTCGCATCTGAGAGACTATTTTCCACCGCAGGTCTTATTTAAACAGACTTGCGAAATCGCCTTTGCCCGCAAAACTTAAGAATGCTTTGTTTTTTAAATTAAAATCTTATAAATGTTAAATTTGATTACCAAAACTATTAATTAATTGTGTTTTATTTATTCTACCTTCCTTTTTGAATTCAATAAGCGTATCGGTATTGGTATCAGTATCGCCGATATTTTTATAAGAGTATCGGTATCGGTATCGTATCGGCAAAAAGGCGTTTCGAGGCATCCCTATAATTAACCCCTGGTTCTATAACAGCGAAAATTAGAACTTGAAACTGCAGCGGGAACCTCAGACATGTTTGAGGTACCAACCTATAGCAAAGATGACATACTAGTTACTTCGCCTATAGTTACTAAACTCAGCAGCGACCAGCGACCAGCGAGCGATGGTAAAAAGTAACCTCGTCCGGCGCAAGGTTGCACTCGTCACAAACTGCGTAGCTCTAGCTGCGCCCGCGCACCGGACTCCGCAATTGCGCAGTTCAATGACCCCGCAAATGCGTCAGCAAGCGCAGATCTTTTTAAAGAGTAAGATGAGAAATAAAATGCGCTATGATATGCTATAGGTACCTATCAGCATCTGAGACAAGCTATGTCGTAGGCATAGCACAACATAACATGATGCCTATTAAGTAGGCAGGCAGAGGACGAACCAAGCCTCACCACTGTATAATTTCATTAATATCCATAGTATAGTCTATTTCAAATACTAAGGCCACATTCCGCTTGAGATGTTCATAAGCATAAGGTGATAGCAAAAGGGACAATTTACATATAAAACAAAAGATTTGATTTAAAATTTTAAAGTGAAAACTTCTTAAGGCGCGTTGGGCTATTTTCGAGATGAGAAAAAACCATTGAACTCGCGAAACTGTAACCGTTACTGATATTGTTAAGTTACCGACACCTTAACAGGACCACTCGCGATATCAAAACATATAAAACTAAAAAGTATTCACTTATGTCGGTCGGCATTCCCGGAGTAGTTAATGCCCTTGACTACTGATCCGAGAGTTGTGGGTTCGATCCCCACCCAGGGCAAACATTTGTGTGATGAACAGATTTGTTTGCTCTGTGTCTGGGTGTTAAATATCTATATATGTATGTATTTAAACGTATATAAGTATGTATATCAGTCTCTGGTAACCCATAACACAGGGAATCCTACTTTGGGGCCAGATGACCATGTGTGATTTGTCCCAGAATATTTATTATTATTTTATTATTATTATTAGTTAAATTAGGTTAGGTTTATAATTACAATTAGTAAGCCCTTGCTATCATCTCACCTGATGGTAAGTGACGATGATGCCGAAGATGGAGGCGGGCTAACCAAGATTTCCCAACGCAATTGGGACTGGCTATCATATCTATAAGCCGAATTTAATAGAATAAAAGAATAGAATAAGTTTATCGAGACACCAGGCACATAGGCATAGTTACTGATATGTAAAAATAAACATTTTACTTACACTAGACAGACATGTCAATTTTAAATAAACGAGAAGTAGTAAATACATATAACAGGTAATTTAATTAATGCTTGGCGGCAAGATACTTATATATATACTTTAGGTGGTGGTAGCTAGCCAGGCGGGCGGGCTTAGAAAATGTCCTTCCACCAACCAAACTGAGTCATACATAGTTAGATTTCGCCGAGAGTCGAACCCGCGACCTCGTGATGTGAAGCTAATGAACTTGGCTTGGGTTTTTTTGCGCTTAAGATGACCGGTTAATTTTTGCGATAGTAATATTACTAGACAGCGAAAAATTAACATTGGTAAGTTTTATTTGTAGCGTGGCCATGGTATTTGAAATAGAACATAACTGGCTTATTTATAGGTACCAAAGACCACTAATTGAAATAAGGAGAGTGACACGTTAACACGTTAATTTAGTAGGTTATTAGTTTTTCGTATTAAGTAGGAAGGAAATCACGACACGGGGTGTGTGCAGGCTTGCCAGGTGTTCGGTTTTTTACCGAATTGTTCGGTATTTCAGCCGCGTGTTCGGTGTTCGGTACGAATAAAATACCGAAGAGTCCTAGTAGTAGTAATTCAATGAAAAGTCCCATCATCATCATATCAGCCACAAATCGTCCACTGCTGGTTAAAGGCCCCCCCAAGGATTTCCACGACGACCGGTCCTGCGCTGCCCGCATCCATTGTTGACGAATATGTATACCTGGAACAAACAGTCCAGCTAGGCAGGTCCAACTTCATGAAAGAGATCAATCGACAAATCCAAATCGGCTGGGCAGCGTTCGGGAAGCTTCGCAATATCTTCACGTCTCAAATACCGCAGTGTCTCGAGACTAATTTCTTTGAAGAGTCCCAACTATTTGTTAATGTTTTCTAAGTGTTTCATTGTGTTCACCCTCAGCAATTCCCTAAGTCAGGTAATTTTCGTTTATTTTCTCAACTTGATCTGGCCAAAATCGCCCTTTAATTTCTACGAATTGTACCAAAAAAATCATAGCCTTTTGATAGAAAATGATCGGTTTTTAGGGTTTCGTACCCAACTGGTAAAAACGGGACCCTATTACTAAGACTTCGCTGTCCGTCCGTCTGTCTGTTTGTCTGTTCATGAACCGTGATAGCATACTAAGTGATAGCGAGACAGTTGAAATTTTTACAGATGACACATTATTCTGTTGCCGCTATAACAACATCATCATCATCATATCAGCCGACGGACGTCCACTGCTGGACATAGGCCTCCCCCAAAGATTTCCATGACGACCGGTTCTTATTCTTAGTCTTTATTTAAAGTACGTAATAATCAATTATGCAATGAATGGCGGTTCAATTTTTGAATTGAGTTAACCGTGTCTTGTGGGGTATCCTATGAAAGGGCTTCATTGGCATAAGCTTGAGGCGCAGTGGTACTTAAAAATCCACTTAAATAGGTTTTTAGAATTCATTTTTGAAGTAGTTAACAGTAACATATTGGTATTATTGAGAATAGTTACGAGATACTATATCGAATGGAAACACGATTTAACAAAGTTGGCTCGATAGAATAATTTCGCAAAGGTATACCTCTTTTCGAGCCATTTTATCATCTATTTTCGGTTTTATTCTTAAAATAAATAATTTGATAATATGATTTATTTACTAACATAAAGTACATAGGTCATAGGTGACTGAAGGGAAAACATCGATTGGATTTTTATTAAAGATAAATATGATGAAAATAAAAACAAAAACATCGAAAAAGTGCAAAAGTGTGGTTATTTTCTTCCCTCTTTACACTTAAAGAAAAAGACAAAGACAGATTTTTAAGTACCACTGGGCCTTAAACAGGTTTTTAATAATTTTAATGATGTATGTTTTCGATTTAATATTTTTAAAGTTCCTTCTCCAGAGATGCGAAACCTCGGTTAGCGAGTCCGACTCGCACTTGGCCGATCTTTTAGTTTTTGTTTTACTTTAAAATTTGTTATTTGTGATTCTATTGAATCACAACAAGTTAGACGCTTGATGTATTATAGTTTTATAGGCATTATTTGAGTCTGCGTGTACCATCCTCGACTGCATCATCACTTACCATCAGGTGAGTTGCAGTCAAGCTTACTCAAATTTTTAATAAAAAAAAAACAGCAAAAACATACAAAAAAACATGTTTTTTTTGTATCAGGACCTCTAAAATTTGTTTTTTTTTACTTGTTTGGATATCCGCTGTATTAACACACATAATATCAGCTCATATACGTCCTCACCGAGCGGCTCGAGCCTACCCTGAATTAGGGCGATCGGGCCTTAGGCAGGTGTGTGCAGGTTTCCTCACGGTGTTTTCCTTCACCGTTGAAGCAATCGGTGAGTATATGTACGTAAGTTTCGAAAAACTCATTGGTACATTGGCCGTCTGGATTTGAACGCGGCACCTCTGGTTAGGAGGACCGAGTCGTTACCGGTTGAGCCACCAATGCTGTATTAAACTATTAACACACATTCGGAAATTTTTTTTTGCGAATTGATAATGGGTTTCTTGGGAAAGTTGTTCAGTTACAAGCTCTAGTTAAAAATACGTGCATACCTTTGTTAAGACCCTGTATAAACTCTAGTTACTCTACGCGAGTCGAGCAGAAGCGCTCCACGTAATCTACCGTAGCAGTTGACGTGCGAATTGAGCGTCAAACGTGAGCTGGCGCAAGCAGGGTTCACGGGCAACGTGGGCGAGTCACGCGAGGCATCGAAGGTTCATGGTATAGGTATCTAGGTATGTAAGTGTGGTTAAGGACAGACAAGTAGATAGAGTCGTCATAACTAAAGTGCATATTCGCTATCCGTCTGTCACCAGGCTGTATTTCATGAACCGTGATAGCTAGACAGTTGAAATTTTCACAGATGATGTATTTCTGTTGCCGCTATTACAACAAATCTAAAAATTAGAATAATTTTAAACAAAAAAAAACGACTTCAAACGCACAAGTCGCCACTGCGATTTTTGAAGGTTCCCGTCGATTTCTCCGGGATGCCATCATCAGATCCTGGTTTCCTTATCATGGTACCACCCTATGGATATCTCCTTTCCAACAAAAAAGAATAATCAAAATTAGTTCATAGACGACAAAGATATCCGCGAACACACATAAAATAAATAAAAAATATACGGTCGAATTGAGAAACCTTCTCCTTTTTTTGAAGTCGCTAGTCGGTTAAAAAGTGAAAGTCTCCATACACAAAACGTGTTTTTTTAGAAACGTGAAGAAGCGAGTGCCATCTAGTATGATAGTACGGAACTGAAGAAACTAGCGCCATCTAGTATGATGGTACGGAACCCTATGTGTGCGGTTCTGACTCGCTCTAGGCCGGTTTATTTAATTTAAAATTTGAGTGCGTTTGACTACATCTCACACTAATAGAGTCTAAAAACTTGTATATGCGTATAAAGTTTCATTAGAATCGGCCCATCCATTTTCAAGAAGTAGTAATTTTAAATTTGTATGGGAAACGATTTTGTGAATACGGACGGCTCTTAGGTCTTTCTATTGTTCGTCTGTCTCGGGTGGAAACTTGCAATGGATTTTTTAAATACTTCCTGTTATCCGATCATGCTGAAATTTCGCACACAGCCTCAGTTCCGATGACAACACAATATAGTAGGCATATTTAATTTGTCTGTCTGTCTGTCGCTAAGGGTGGAATCTTTCAACGGATTTTTCAAACATTTATTACTTCTAATTATCCGATGATGGTGAAATTTTGCACACAGCCTATGGTTACTAACTTGGGGTTATCATAGAGGGCCCTTTAATTAATGGATACTAAAAAAAATTTCCCTCCCCTTTTGTATAGCAAAAACAACCCACAAATTGGGCAGGCCGATTTTGCTTGTGGTGCCAAAACCCTTTTCCGAGTTTCAAATACATCTATTATCTTCTTCCAGCTATCTGCAGCCCACAAATCTAATCTGACCGTTTGCCATTACATTGACAATTGGTAAGAAGTGGATAGGTACTCAATTATTCTTTTTACAGACTACACATAAATACAATTACATTTATAAGCGTCATATATTTGTATAACTATTAACCACATTTCAGCTTTATAGCTGCAATAGTTTTAGAGCAAGACGGCTGTGATATACCGACAGACATACTCGTAGCAAAGCTAAAAAGAATTCTTAGTTTGACTACGGAACCCTAAAACCGGTCAAGTGCGAGTTGGATGCAGCAAGTACGGAACCGTCGGTGTGCAAGCTCGACTTGCACTTGGCCAGTTTTTTGAAACATCACACTAATATTATAAAGGCGAAAGTTTGTGAGTGTGTATGTGTGTTACTTCGTCACGCAAAAACTACTGAACCGAACTGGCTGAAATTTGGTAGATAAGTAGATTTTAGGACCTGGATTAACACATAGGCTACTTTTTTCAACGCTCGCGAGCCACTTTCGGCTCGCGCACCGCGCACCCTCGAAAAGTCATAGAAACGTTGTCAACGCGGGTGAAGCCGCGTGAAACAGCTAGTATTTAATAATACTTGTTACCAATGACCGAACAGAATATGTCCTTAATAAAGACATTGCAAAACTCCGCATTTTAAGAGAAAGGGGAAATAAAAAGTCGGGCTCGTCGACCGAGGGTTCCGTAAAAATTTGTAGGTACATATTTTAAATCATAGCATTGCAAACTGATAGGTATACTACATACAGCAAAATTATTAGGTACCTACCTATACTTATAAAAAAGACAAAATAGTTTTTTTTCATTCGTCGTTATAAAACGAAAACTATACATCATTTAAATAATTAAAAATATGTTTAAGCTTGTGCCAATTCATACGATGCCCCACATGGCACGGTTAACTCAATTCAAAATTTGGACCGCCGTTCCTTGCATAATTGATTACGTACTTTAAATAAACTCTTTTTACACTTCGAGTATTGTAAAAAGAACGCTGGGCTCGGTGGTGGGGAGAGGGTTGTTGCATCTTAAAGCGTTGTACATTAGAGTTAAAATTGATTGCGCGCGTCCAACGGTCAGCGTTCTTTTTACGTTACGCGCGGTGTACAAGCTTTTATTAACTTGCAATGTATGTATGTTTGCTTGGGTCTTGCAAGTTAAATTTGACCCACTTTCCGGTTTCCGATTGAACTGAAATTTTGCATGCGTATGTATATCGCGTGACAATGCAATATTAAACGCTTGTACCTAAAAGTTTTTAGGTTTTTCGAAAATTATTCTTAATATGTACGGAACCACAAAAAGACGTTTTAAAGTAATGAATTTTCTAGGTCAACGCAAAATACCCTGTAAATTTTGATTCCCTTGAGTGTCGAAATATATGTAAACGGCTGTATCTTTTTTAACGTTAACTTAGAAGTTTGATTTTTTCACAGCTTCAAGGGACACGAGTTCCCGAGATAAAGGGTCTTGACAGACAGACGGACAACAAAGTGATCCTATAAGGGTTCCGTTTTTTTACTTTTAAAGTACGGAACCCTAATAGGTTAGAGGAGAAGGTTATTGCTGTGTAGGCATCGATTACGTCGCACATAGAATCAATTAGTGTTCGCGCCACAATTGACCTATGATTGGTTGCTTGATAAGTTATCAATGATAAGCCAGCGGGGCTCAAATTAATCTAATTGATGATCTTTTACTTAGCGCTGAGTGCCGAGATGATAATGGTTTGATAAGCAATATAAGTAGTTAGCTATATAGTTTTGTGTAAGTTGTGAGTCATAGACAAGCTTGGGATCAATTATAAATGATTTGAATATAATTATTATTACTCAAGTCATTGCTGCACAAGGAGGCCCGACCCCAGATGAACTGGGAATATGGGCAGGGAAAAGAAGAAGATATAGATAAAAACGGGACCCTATTACCTTAGAAACCTCTTATTCAATAAATAATTACATTGTAACCATATTAAATCATAATCGCTAGTACCTACGCCGGTGGCGGCATCGTGCGACATCAAAGGCGTTGCGGTACTGTAAGACATATCTTAATACTGTGGTAATAGTAAGTACTCTCTGATGCCAGAACGCTGCCAATATGCTGCACAGTGGCATAGTAGTCGGGTATTTAGTGTGTTGATTTGTATGGGAACCTTGCAAATCTTCAACAAAGGAAGCCGCTTGGCACAGGCATACCTAGTGGTCATCTGAGCTGATTTAGCCCTGTACCCACGTGGTACCACCCTGCAGGTAGGTGGGGGAGGGGGGGGAAAATTCCATCTGCCGCGCTGCACTCTTTCGTCCATATCTCCGTAAGTTTAGCAAACAAGTCGTGTTTGGTATCGTTTTCGTATAATTTAAGGTCGACAAATTCATTTCTGGAACAATATTTTCACTTGTTCATAGAAGAAAAAAAGATTAAGCGCAAAAATGGAAAAAATAGAAATAAAAATTCTTACAAAATCTTTGCCTACAATTAAACCAGGAGATTATGTTTTATAAAAAAAATATAATTATGTAGTCCTGTTTATTTTGATAATACATACATAAACTTTCTTAATAAATTTAACTTATAAATGTGTAAAAAAAAAACATTAGCGTCGCACGGCGGAGCTGCGTTTTAGCGGCTCGTTCAACTCGACCGCTGCGCGGAGCGCTCAGTGACCATACACGCGTGTTCTCAGTTCAGTCGGTTCGCATCATCACTACATAACGCAAGCACGTATTTTGAACTTTTGAAGTGTTTTCAGGAGGATAAACTATCAAACTAGTATATTTTTTACATAGGATATGAGAATTGTAAGTATTTATTTAGATTTACTATGTTTTTAAACGATTTTATTTAGATTTACTATGTTTTTAAACGATTTTATTTGACTTAACCCCGTATATTTATGCCTTTCTTTGCTTCAAATCTTGTGAAAGCTTTTTCAGTTGTACTGAATCGATTCTTATGAAACTTTGCATACGTGGGGTGCTAGTAACGAAACAATATTATGATAGTCTCAACTGGGCCTGATGATGAAGTCAGGAGGTGGACAGTGAAACTCTTCTAGTATTACTAGTAACCCTCTTGAGTTTGGGCTCATTTGGATGGTTTTGACGAGTCACTAGGTGAGGAGGGTCCGATGATGGATTCAGGAAGAAGACAGGCGACCGGTTATCTTAAAAAAAATACCATTTTTTATTTCTACTAATAAGTTATTATATAGTAGGTACCTATCTCAAGGTCTTCGATCAGTGTGTGTTGCCAGTGATGACATACGGAACTGAGACATGGTTGCTTACTATGGGCCTCATAAGAAGGCTCAAGGTCACCCAAAGGGCAAAGGAGCGTGCTATGCTCGGAGTTTCTCTGCGTGATCAAATCAGAAACGAGGAGATCTGTAGAAGAACCAAAATAACCGACATAGCTCTCAGAATTGCTAAACTTAAGGGCTCCAGGACTCAGCAAAACTGCTGAAAAAGTATTTATATCTTTCGCGAACAGAGAGCTTGTCACTGTATCAAGATTAGATGTGATTTGGGACAGATACGACACTGACAGTCTCAAAAACGAGACTAAAACGTGGCACCGGACAAAGAACACGTTTTAATTCAAACTTTAGAATTCCGAAGGTTTGGGCAAATTTTCTCAGGGATAATTCCAATAAAGAGGAACTTTTCCATTTCCTAGCTCTACAGTGCCAAGCTACAGAATTCTTAGCTGGCAAATACTTTTATACGACAGATGGACCCACAGTTTTCAGCAACAGCCCCAGTGATAAAAAAAGCCATGGAACCATGCAACCATGAGGAAGCAGATACGCGCATAATGGTCCACATTGGTGATGCTGCAGCCCAAGGACACACAAAAATCATGGTGCGTACAGTGGATACCAAAGTTGTTGTCCTTGCGGTTTCATGTGTGTCACAATTGCCACAGCTTGAGGAACTGTGGGTTCATATTGGCACGGGAAAAAATCAGTTCTTGCCATGCCATGCTATTGCAGCTTCATTAGGTAACCTAAATAAATATAATATATTTACACTTTAAAATCTGAAAGTAATTCAGCTATATACTAGTTTATTTTCTTTTAGGACCAGAAAAGGCAGAAGATTGCCAATGTTCCACGCCTTTTCCGGGTGTGATACCGTTTCGTCTTTTGCTGGTAAAGGGAAAAAGAGTGCTTTCGAAGCTTGGGGCGCTTATCTACCTGCGACGGAGGGGTTCACAAGCGCTAAAGAAGGAAATGTGGAACAAGCTTTACCAATAGTAGAAAAATTTGACAATTCTATAAATGAAAAGTAATTTAAGTGGTAGTTGGCTTTTGTGATTTGAAATGATTTAAGTAATTATTGGAATGCATGTTGTGTACAATTTGTTTCATTTTAGATCTGGCGCGTGCACTGATATCAATCAGTGTAGAAAACTACTATTTACGAAAAAGCACAGACAGCTGGAGAATCTTCCACCAACTAAAGATGCCCTGCGCAACCATATTTTGAGAGCAATTTATCAGGGAGGACATATATGGGGTCAACTTTTGCAACCTACACAAAACCTGCCATGTCCTGCTGACTGGAGTTGGGCAAAAAATAATGGCAAATGGGAGCATGTGTGGACCACCCTACCGCCAGCAGCCGCTGCTTGCATGGAGTTAATACGATATAAATGCAAAAAAAAAGCCCAGGAAGGTGCAATTGTTTAAAAAGAGAGATAAGGTGCACCGAACTGTGTGGCTGCAACGGAAACTGTGGATCTTCTTCTTCTACCTAGCTTTGTCCCGACTTGTGCCAGGGTCTTTGTCCGACATTTTCACAATAAATGACAGGTTTCAGGTATTATAAGGAGCGAGCGAAAGGAGGAAAAGCGTCGATGGCTCGGGTACCGGGTTCGAATCTGGACGGAGAATGTACCACTGAGTTTTTCAAAACTTACGTACATATACTTATCGATTGCTTTAACGGTGAAGGAAAACATCGTGAGGAAACCTGCACACGCCCGCGAAGAAACTCGAAGGTTGTGTGTGAAGTCGACCAACCCGCACTAGGCCCGCGTGGTCGACTACGGCCTGATCGCCCTAATTCAGGGCAGGCTCGAGCCCCTCGGTGGGGACGTATATGAGCTGATGTGGAAGGAGCGACTGCCGTCTGACTCCCAAAACCCCGAAGGTAACCAGTTTCGCCAGAGCCTCGTTTGTAGCCTAGCAGGGTGCACCACGAGCAGGTGAGGTCGGCTTAGATTCTAAAGATGTTTATTGGACCACTTACACCCGGACACGGTCAATAAATTGTCTTATTTACTAAAATAGACCTTTTATTATTTATTCCATTATTACAATTAAAATAGGAATCCCTATTACAACTAACATGATTAAAATAAGCTGAAATTTAGGTTTATCTCAGTGATTATAAAACATTTATTTTAATGTTATGAACTCTAATATTATTTTTTAACAATATTTAATCTAGATATTTCTTCAAGAATATTATCTCTAGATATAGATACACCTATACTAATTAGTTTCATTGCTCATTATTTTAATAATTGTTTACAATTTAGTGTGAAATCCTATCCAAAAATACTTACTTCTCCCGTCGCAGCTCCACCGCACGAGGCAATAATTTTTTTTTGACACATTTACTAGTTCAATCTATTAAGAAAGTTAATGTTTGTATATTCTAGATAAACAGGGCTACAAAATCATATTTTTTTTATAAAACATAGTCTCCTGGTTTAATTCTAGGCATAGATTTTGTAAGAATTTTTATTTCTATTTTTTCTATTTTTGCGCCTAATCTTTTTTTCTTCTATGAACAAGTGAAAATATTGTTCCAGAAATGATTTTGTCGTCCTTAAATTATACGAAAACGATACCAAACACGACTTGTTTGCTAAACTTACGGAGATATGGACGAAAGAGTGCAGCGCGGCAGATGGAATTTTCCCCCCCCTCCCCCACCTACCTGCAGGGTGGTACCACGTGGGTACAGGGCTAAATCAGCTCAGATGACCACTAGGTATGCCTGTGCCAAGCGGCTTCCTTTGTTGACAATTTGCAAGGTTGGTAACACTAAATACCCAACTATAGTATTTAGGCCATATTGTAATTCTGTGACAGTGGCGCCTGTCAGGGACGACGGCCTTTCGACTAGCTGGATTGCCTCAATTAACATAATCGTCACTTAATTATCTGCGTACCCCATCACAAAACACTATATTACAAAATGGAAAGTATGAATTGTTTGTTCCAATTTATCGCCTCAATGTCTGAACGGATTTGAACAAAATTGGGTAGGTAGATAGATCAAGCACTGGATCACAGATTACTAAATAGTTACTGGATTAACACATAGGCTATTTTTTTATTGCGGCTCGCGCACTATTCACCCTCGATAACATTATTAAACACGATATCCACGTGGGCGCAGTGCGGTCGAAAACTAGTAAATCTGTATACCTGGTAGGTTGTCTTGGCACTTCAATATGAATGCAGGTTGACTGTTTTCTGTTTACAAAACGACACCGATTCTATATTGAAAAGCTGCATACATACCAGCCTCATTCATTACACGCTTCAGGCTTCACCTGTATGTATACAGTGTGTTTCAGATAGGGTTACTGATATTTTAAGGGCGTGTAATACACCACATTTCATCGATGAAAAACCCCCCATTAGGCGGTCGCATCCTTCTCCCCGCTAAATGGCAGCCATTTTTATTTTCAATTTATTTTTTTGGTTATTTTTTTATTTATTCGTGAAAAATATGTTTTCTATTGAATTAGCAACAGTACAGACTTCAAAATAATCTCAATTGAAAGATAATCTAATTTATCTGGTGATCCATACATAAAATTAACCGAAACATTTGAGGAAAAAAAACGCAAAAAGTATAGCGCACATCCATTTAAGGTTTCGGTAGAATATCAGCGTTGCAAGTTTGAACTTTTACGAAGTAACTATTTAGTAATCTGTGCTTGTAGCAATAAAGCTGAACCGGTGCCTTTCCAATGCACAGTAACAACTGTCAGTTTGTCATTGTTTCTTTTTATTTTTTTTATCTTTTTGTATTGCTGTGTTTTGAGAAAAAGCATTTATCTATCTATCTATAAAGAAAAAAATGAAAAAAATATTTTGTTTTTCTTTTTTTGAACCTACTCCAAAATGAGGACATTAACGTGTTGTTTTTTCTTCTTCTTAATTGATTGATTTTGAGCTAAGCTATAAAACGATACCAAATTATGTACCATTAAATTCTTACTTAATGTGCCACTCGCGGTTTGTTACTTGGAAATTTTGGTCAGACGGGCAACACAGCAGGTTGTAGTGAGAACTACAACAGGTCTGCAGAATGAATGCAGTCACTTTGAATAATCGTTTTAAGTAGTGTTTCATTTGAAAACTAGTGAAAATGTTAAATAGTTGTAAAATTACAATTTAAGGATTGTCACAACCCCACACTAGGGTCTCTTAACCATTAATATATGTATATCATTGCGTAAGTAACTAATGTTAGATAATTTGATATCGTTTTATTGCTTAGCTTAAAATCAATCGATTAAGAAGAAAAAAACAAAACATTAATAACTTCATTTTGCATTAGATTAAAAAAAAGAAAAATGTTATAATATTATTTGCATTTTTTCTCTTCAACTTTTTTCGTGTTTTTTCTTCAAATTTTTTGGTTTATTTTATGTACTAATCAGCAGAGAAATTAAATTACCGTTCAAATGCAACCATTTTGACGTATGTACTGCTGCTGATTCAAGAGAAAACATATTTTTCATGAACAGCTACAAAAAAATAAATTGAAAATAAAAATGGCTGCCATTTAGAGGGGAGAAGGATGCGACGCCCTAATGGGATGTTTTTCGTAGATAAAATGTGGTGTATTACATGCCCTTAAATATCGGTAACCCTATCCGATACACACTGTATATCTATCTGTGTAAATAGCTTCACAGCTTCACCTGTATGTATATCTCTGTAATCTTTGGAATCTTTGAAGGTGATTTTCACCCACTTCAAGACGTCGTCAGATTAAATCGAAAGCACACGGTTTCGATACGAAACAGCACAAGTATTAAGAACCGATAACAATACGATACCTCATTTAGAAAAAAATCATCACACGTATTAAGAACCGGTGTCAATTCGATGACGATAAAATAATTTAATAATAAACCGGTAAAGTGCGAGTCAGAATCGCGCACAAAGGGTTCCGTACCATTGTACTAGAAGTCGCTAGTTTCTTCACGTAGCAAAAACAATCACGTTTGTTGTATGGGAGACCCCCTTAAATATTTACTTTATTCTTTTTTTAGTATTTGTTATTATAACGGCAACAGAAATACATCATCTGTGAAAATTTCAACTGTCTAGCTATCATGGTTCATGAAATACAGCCTGGTGACAGGCAGACAGACGGACGGACGGACAGTGAAGTCTTAGTAATAGGGTCCAGTTTTTACCCTTTGGGTATAGAACCCTAGTAAAAAAGTAAATTCAAAAAACCCGAATGCGTAAAAAGTGAACTTTATAAAGATGGAACCATTTATAGTCGCCCCTCTCGCTAATTAGAAGCAGTAAGGACCATCTTCTTCACAATATTACAACAATCTCATGCAGTCCGACTGGGGAGGCAATATGTCTTTATTGTAAATTAAAAGAACACTATCTTTCTCTATCATCCTAAGTTGACTGATTAGACATGAAATATTTTATGTATTATCTAATATATTATTATTAATTTAACTATTATCATAGTTATTTTCTACAATATGTATTTATATTAGTTAATTTATCATTTCATCAACTTGTCCATAGTTAGTTGAAGATGAAAAAAAAAAGTTAATTTATTTTATCTGTGTAATTATATACACCAATTAAGTATAATTATGTATATATAAGGTTTAACAAAATTAGCTGAAACTATTTTAACTGGTACTTCTATCCATGAAACTGAACAACTTTCCCCATGAAACCCATAGTCAAATCTCAAAAAAAAAATTGAACTTCCCATACTAAGTTGGCTGATCAGCTGATCGAGTAAGTATGGGAGAGTAAAATTTTTTTTGCGATTTGACTATGGGTTACATGGGGAAAGTTGTTCAGTTTGATGGGTAGAAGCACCAGTTAAAATAGTTTCAGCTAATTTTGTTACACCTTATATGTATACGTATATTTATGTATTTGTTGTTTAAATTTGTTTATATTTAGTATTTATTTAATGTTACGTATTTTATGCTGTGTCTTTTCTGCTATCTCAGTCAAAACTTTCTTCTTTCCCGGGTCTGCTGGAAGAAATTTATTTAGAAATAAGCTGTACCCTTTGTGTGACCTTACTTTGTAAAATGTGTAACTTATGTTTCCTGTGCACAATAAACTATAAATAAATAAATAAATAATAAATAAAGAAGATTACCTTTATATGTCTTATATTTAGGAAGTCTAAGTCTTTGTATGTCTTAGTATCTTTATATATTAATAGTTGTTTTTTTTGACGATCCTGAATTTACGCATTTCCTGTCTTCTTTTCAACCGACTTCCAAAAAGGAGGAGGTTCTTAATTTGACTGTATGTTTTATTCGGCTGTTTTTTTATGTGTGTATCTCAGAGCTTTTGACTGGGTGAACCGATTTTTATGATTTTTTTTTATTTGAAAGCTAGTGCTTCCCGTGTGGTCCCATATAAATTTTATCAAAATCGCTGTAGAACTTTATTAGAAAATTAACAAAAACCAAAAATAATAATGCAAAAATGTACTAAGTTGTTGCGATGGAAGTAGGTTTTTTAACATTATTAAGAATGTAAAGCAACACGTTTGAGTAAAAACATTTTCAATGTTAGAACTTCTTTTTTACTTTCTATTTTTTTAATTCCCTTGCTAACGAGCTAAGTTTTCAGTATCAAATGATCACACTGAAAACTTACTATGTATTATCAATTCTTTGTTTACAAACATGATCTCTCTGTCATTAGGACGAAATTATTGCCCACTTATTCCCGGGCACAAAAATAGCTAAGCCTACAGGTATTTCTGCGCAGAAAGGTGCGCACAGTCAACAACAGTCTATTCTCAGTCAGTCAGCTACAAGGTTCGTGGAAATCGTAGAATAGCGGTCGAAATCACTTGAGTGAAAAATCGGTGTTTTGTAAAATGTGAGTTTAAGGGTCCCCACGAGGCTAGAGTTTCCATTCAAACGTTCATTTGTATCAGCTCATATACGTCCCCACCGAGGGTCTCGAGCCTACCCCGAATTAGGGCGATCGGGTCTTAGTCGACCACGCGGGCCCAATGCGGGTTCGTCGACTTCACACAACAACCTTCAAGTTTCTTCTCAGGTGTGTGTGCAGGTTTCCTCACGATGTTTTCCTTAACCGTAAGAAAAACAAACGTATATAGTCCCGCTTTAATACAAAAACTACATGCCGGATTAAAACCAAACCTTGCGAATATACTGAGTAGATACATATCGATGTTTGTAATTAGTTTCTATGTATATACTAATGTAAAACGGAAAAAAAATAAGAGCAGTTTCAAATTTTCAGTACAATACTAATTTAAGCCTTCGTTTAATTTTGTTCAAATTTACTACGATGAAAACTAATTACAAACATCGATATGTGTCTACTCAATATATTTGCACAGTTTGGGTTCAATCCGGCATGTAGTTTTTGTATTAAAGCGGAACTACGTTTGTATGGAAACTCGAGGCCCCTGGGGACCCTTAAGTATAAATGTAACCATGCGGTATTTCCGTTACTATTCCACGTAAACTTTCTATGCCGTTTTCGTCTCATTTCACTTAACTCGTCCTACGCACTTAATTTTGGTAAACATAAACCATAAATATACTTATTTATTTACAAGGACGTATCAATAAGTATAAGGTCTTAGTGCAAAAGGTAGGTAAGGACATGTATTCAAAATGAAAATATCTTAAAGAAAATACAAAAAAAAAATGACCAACGAAAAACATAACAAGATATTTTCGGATAGTTAACCTACTGGTAACAATCGTCATCATATCAGCTCATATACGTCCCAACCGAGGGGCTCGAGCCTACCATGAATTAGGGCGATTGGGCCTTAGTCGACCACGCGGGCCCAGTGCGGGTTGGTCGACTTCACACACACCCTTCGAGTTTCTTCGCAGGTGTGTGCAGGTTTCCTCACGATGTTTTCCTTCACCGTTAAAGCAATCGGTGAGTATATTTACGTAAGTTTCGAAAAACTCATTGGTACATTGTCCGTCCGGATTTGAACCCGGCACCTCTGGTTAGGGGGACCGAGTCGTTACCGGTTGAGCCACCGACGCTTTTAACACTGGTAACAAATCGGGTACAAATGTTTTAATTTTTTTTTTACCATTTAACACTATGGCTGAGCTTGGACGGCAGCGAGCGTGCGGGCCGGGCGGGCGGGGCGGGCGTCACTGTGACGTGGCCGCGCCGCGTCGCCGCCCGCCTCCGCTCTTTTGCACCCCCGCGTCATCTCTGCCGGCCCAGTGAACAGTTTGCTGTTTGTAAACATGCCGCCACAACCACCAAACGTAAACAAAGCCACGTTGCTCAGATGTCACGGATGCCAGGTTGTGCCGGTAGGTTGTTGTGCACAAATAGAATAAATAGAGTTAAAAAAAAACAAAAAACACGCTGTTAAAGTACATCAGACTAAAAAGTAGAAAATAATAATTAACACAAAATACTAGAATTATTGTGAAAAAGCGTGGGGCGCTCTGTGCCATATTTTTCGTCTCAATAATCATTACCGATTGCTTTAACGGTGAAGGAAAACATCGTGAGGAAACCTGCACACGCCTGCGAAGAAACTCGAAGGTTGTGTGTGAAGTCGACCAACCGGGCCCGCGTGGTCGACTAAGGCCTAATCGCCCTGATTCAGGGTAGGCTCGAGCCCCTCGGTGGGGACGTATATGAGCTGATATAATAATTCTGTATCTAAAGTTTTACAAAAACTTACGTACATATTATGTACGTAAGTTTTTGAAAAACTCATTGGTACATTGGCCGTCCAGATTTGAACCCGGTACCTCTGGTTAGATGGACCGAGTCGTTACCGGTTGAGCCACCGACGCTTTTTATATTGATACAGAATACAAAATAAAAACGATGAGGTACTTATTTTAGTTACATCTTAGTGGTAGCTTTGTAATTATACTCTGACTCTCCCACTAGGATTCCCTGTGTCGGGCGGGAGAGTCAGTCTCTTTCCAGTAATAATAATGTACAGCTACAAATAATGGAATAGTCGCGTAAAAAAAAAAAAATATATAATTATGCACGATACAAAGAATACAAGACAAACCTACCCACTAGTTATAAAATTACTCATACGAAAACAAATTAATTTCGACAAGTAAATAAATAAATAAATATTCTAGGACAAATCACACATGATGGTCATCTGGCCCCAAAGTAGGATTCCCTGTGTTACGGGAACCAGAGACTGATATACATACTTATATACGTTTAAATACATACATATATAGATATTGAACACCTAGACACAGAGCAAACAAATCTGCTCATCACACAAATGTTTGCCCTGGGTGGGGATCGAACCCACAACCCTCGGATCAGTAGTCATGAGCACAAACCACTGAGCCACCGAGTCAGTCAGTAAGTAATTTAGCTTTAAATTTTTAAATTATTCTTTAAATTTTATTTTATTTAGCATGGATGAAGTCAAAACAAAGTCCAACAGAGACGACAGACAGTTGGTGCCTCGTTTACAAGGAAATAGGCGAAACAAGAGGCGCGTTTACATTACTTTTTTAAAGCGTCAGTTAAGTTGTAGAGTTGAATCGGCAATAAAAATAATATCGCTGATGGCGATATATAGGCAAACCCAAAATATCGTCGATATATTGGTATCGGTATCGGATGTATCCCTTTCAATGCAAGAAATTATGTCAAAGGAAATTTCACAATATATTCTATTAAAATTTTAAATGGCTACCGATTAATATTACGGTTTAAAAGATACAAGTATCGAAAGGTAAGAAAGAAAGACCGACAGACAGACGGAAATATGTAACTGACGACAAAAGACTCGTATATATAGGCGGGGGAGGTGAGTTTTTCTTTCAGTAGTAAGAGCTAGTATTCAAAGATAGTAGGGTCTTGCTGGCACCCTTTAGATACGTTAGTATATATACTTTGCTTTAGGTAAAAAGATAGTAGGGTCTCGTTGGCACCCTCTAGGTACAAAGGTAGTAGGGTCTTGCTGGCACCCTTTAGGTACGTTAGTATATATACTTTGCTTTAGGTAAAAAGATAGTAGGGTCTCGTTGGCCCCCCTTTTAGGTACAAAGGTAGTAGGGTCTTGCTGGCACCCTTTAGGTACGTTAGTATATATACTTTGCTTTAGGTAAAAAGATAGTAGGGTCTCGTTGGCACCCTCTAGGTACAAAGGTAGTAGGGTCTTGCTGGCACCCTTTAGGTACGTTAGTATATATACTTTGCTTTAGGTAAAAAGATAGTAGGGTCTCGTTGGCACCCTCTAGGTACAAAGGTAGTAGGGTCTTGCTGGCACCCTTTAGGTACGTTAGTATATATACTTTGCTTTAGGTAAAAAGATAGTAGGGTCTCGTTGGCACCCTCTAGGTACAAAGGTAGTAGGGTCTTGCTGGCACCCTTTAGGTACGTTAGTATATATACTTTGCTTTAGGTAAAAAGATAGTAGGGTCTCGTTGGCACCCTCTAGGTACAAAGATAGTAGGGTCTTGCTGGCACCCTTAAGGTACGTTAGTATATATACTTTGCTTTAGGTAAAAAGATAGTAGGGTCTCGTTGGCACCCTCTAGGTACAAAGGTAGTAGGGTCTTGCTGGCACCCTTTAGGTACGTTAGTATATATACTTTGCTTTAGGTAAAAAGATAGTAGGGTCTCGTTGGCACCCTCTAGGTACAAAGGTAGTAGGGTCTTGCTGGCACCCTTTAGGTACGTTAGTATATATACTTTGCTTTAGGTAAAAAGATAGTAGGGTCTCGTTGGCACCCTCTAGGTACAAAGGTAGTAGGGTCTTGCTGGCACCCTTTAGGTACGTTAGTATATATACTTTGCTTTAGGTAAAAAGATAGTAGGGTCTCGTTGGCACCCTCTAGGTACAAAGATAGTAGGGTCTTGCTGGCACCCTTAAGGTACGTTAGTATATATACTTTGCTTTAGGTAAAAAGATAGTAGGGTCTCGTTGGCACCCTCTAGGTACAAAGGTAGTAGGGTCTTGCTGGCACCCTTTAGGTACGTTAGTATATATACTTTGCTTTAGGTAAAAAGATAGTAGGGTCTCGTTGGCACCCTCTAGGTACAAAGGTAGTAGGGTCTTGCTGGCACCCTTTAGGTACGTTAGTATATATACTTTGCTTTAGGTAAAAAGATAGTAGGGTCTCGTTGGCCCCCCTTTTAGGTACAAAGGTAGTAGGGTCTTGCTGGCACCCTTTAGGTACGTTAGTATATATACTTTGCTTTAGGTAAAAAGATAGTAGGGTCTCGTTGGCACCCTCTAGGTACAAAGGTAGTAGGGTCTTGCTGGCACCCTTTAGGTACGTTAGTATATATACTTTGCTTTAGGTAAAAAGATAGTAGGGTCTCGTTGGCACCCTCTAGGTACAAAGGTAGTAGGGTCTTGCTGGCACCCTTTAGGTACGTTAGTATATACAGGGTCTTCGGCAGATGGTTGAAAATACGAAAATGGGGGATAGGTGGGGTCGCCTCCCACCTATTTTGAGAATTTAAAAAAATCTAGGACTTGTAATTTTTTTTACAGGATTTTTTTTCCTTTTTTTAGAAATTTTGCCATTTTTATACCTTTGAACACATGTAACTTTTTGTTTTTTAAAGCTAGCTCCAAAATCTTTTTTTTAATAGACTTTTATAAGATTGTCGGCTCTAAAAAAAATTATGTTTGTTTCAAGTTATTGCTAAAAACAAAAATGTGGGCCCCCGAACTTAAAAAAAAAGTTGGACAAAAATTTAAAAGTCAACTTTGCGATGCATTTAAAAAAAAAATAATGAGGCTGGAAGGCTTCTGATTTTTTTAAAACATCTCTAAAGCTTAGGCTTTTGAATGGTATGTAATTTGTTTCGGTATCTTTTTTGTAACCGGAGTTGTTAATTTTTTTTTCTCAATTGGACCATGTTGACGAAATTCCACTAGTTACATGTTTTGTGAAATGTATCAAATGCAAAGTTGAAAATAATGTAAATACTTACTGTTGGGACGGTTACAAAGAGCAGGTACGTTTTTTTACATTCTTGCACACACATAATGGCTATCTTTTGTCATTTATTGGCATATTGGAGTTAGCACTTCCATATGCCAATAAAATGTCCGCATATTCCGCATTGGTAAATTGAGCCATTTTAAACCACAACAAAGTCTTAACAAAACGTCTGATAATAACAAAAAGTGACAAACAACAAAAAAACTTAACAAAATCACAAACACAGCAAAGTGAAATTAACGAAAACAAAAAAAAACGTTAACGTTATTAACGTTTGTGATTTTGTTATGTTTTTTTGTTGTTTGTCACTTTTTGTTATTATCAGACGTTTTGTTAAGACTTTGTTGTGGTTTAAAATGGCTCAATTTACCAATGCGGAATATGCGGACATTTTATTGGCATATGGAAGTGCTAACTCCAATATGTCAATAAATGACAAAAGATAGCCATTATGTGTGTGCAAGAATGTAAAAAAACGTACCTGCTCTTTGTAACCGTCCCAACAGTAAGTATTTACATTATTTTCAACTTTGCATTTGATACATTTCACAAAACATGTAACTAGTGGAATTTCGTCAAAATGGTCCAATTGAGTAAAAAAAATTAACAACTCCGGTTACAAAAAAGATACCGAAACAAATTACATACCATTCAAAAGCCTAAGCTTTAGAGATGTTTTAAAAAAATCAGAAGCCTTCCAGCCCCATTATTTTTTTTTTAAATGCATCGCAAAGTTGACTTTTAAATTTTTGTTCAACTTTTTTTTTAAGTTCGGGGGCCCACATTTTTGTTTTTAGCAATAACTTGAAACAAACATAATTTTTTTTAGAGCCGACAATCTTATAAAAGTCTATTAAAAAAAGATTTTGGAGCTAGCTTTAAAAAACAAAAAGTTACATGTGTTCAAAGGTATAAAAATGGCAAAATTTCTAAAAAAAGGAAAAATATCCTGTAAAAAAAATTACAAGTCCTAGATTTTTTTTAATTCTCAAAATAGGTGGGAGGTGACCCCACCTATCCCCCATTTTCGTATTTTCAACCATCTGCCGAAGACCCTGTATACTTTGCTTTAGGTAAAAAGATAGTAGGATCTCGTTGGCACCCTCTAGGTACTAAGGTAGTAGGGTCTTGCTGGCACCCTTTAGGTACGTTAGTATATATACTTTGCTTTAGGTAAAAAGATAGTAGGGTCTCGTTGGCACCCTCTAGGTAAAAAGGTAGTAGGGTCTCGTTGCAGCCCTTTAGGTACAAAGGTAGTAGGGTGTCGTTGCCACCCTTCAGGTGCAAAGGTAGTAGGGTGTCGTTGCCACCCTTTAGGTACAAAGGTAGTAGGGTCTTGTTAGCACCCTCTAGGTACAAAAACTGGGTGGGAAGGAATCGAGTCTAATACAGCGAGGGTGTATGCTTGTGAATTCGATTTATGGAACTTGAAGTCTTAGTGTCTGAGTTTCGAAATTTTTAACGTCATGTCATAACTTCTTATAAATCGATGAACGCCGGCTGCATGCACGAAACAGTGTCACGTTCCGCGTGCAAGCGAGAGCGCGGAACATGCGATAGAGAGGCACGATCGGCCTAAGCGCTCGGCTTGTGATCAATGTTTTCTTATTACGTTATCACGTAAAATTATCGTCCGTAAACCGACTATACAGATAACCAGTTTTTTTATCTATACCTAGTTTTTTTATTATTTCAGTTTTACAGTTTTTGTTGTGGCTGGGACCTCATGGAATTTGTTCTGATAATCAAATTGTTTTCGATATCAATTTTTCTATGTATTTCTTTTATCGGAAGTGATCATAGGTTTATACAGTCCCAAGATGTAATAACTGAAGGTTAAAATAGTTATTTATGCCACTGCCAAGTAATGAATATCCATTGTAACATGAGTGCTAGTTTGTGCCACGAAGTGAAGCACTCGTGTTACAATGGCTAATTGCGTGCAGTGGCATACAAATTGATACAATACTTTTTCTACGAACACGAAATAAATAAAAATACATTGAAATTTTCTCATAATCATATTATATTGAATTTTTGAAGCCAAAGCCATAAAAATAATTAAAAAGTTTCATTGTAGTACAGTTGTCCCGTTTTTAAATGATCATTGTAAAACGACTTGTAGGAATGAATACTTAATTTTTGATGCCAAAGCCATTAAAATATTAAAAAACTTTCATTGTAGTACAGTTGTCTCGTTTTGAAATGGTCATTGTAAAATGACTTGAAGGAATGAATACTTTTGTGATATGATTCGAGGTTATGTATTATGCAAATTACCAAATTGGAGTAGAAAAAACTTTTTGCGCAACATGTTTTAAATTATAACTTGGTCTGGTTTAAATTAAAACTTGGTCCTTGACGAAGTTACTTGTCTAGTAATAGTATGATATACGTAGATAAATAGCATCTTTAAGGAGATTTTCAGCGGTATACCGCACGCTTGTAATCCAAGATTTCTTCTCCAACTTGTTCACTATTAAAACTGCGAACCTCCCGAACAAGTTACCCGCCAACATTCGCGTCTGCCTCTCTGTTAACTCTTACAAAATAAAACTTAAAGAGGATCTTAATTCCCTACAAAATATTTTAGTTTATTTGTATATATTTATTTTATTAAGTATTATAATTATTCTATTTTATTATGCTATTAATTTATTGATTCAATTCAATTCAATATATTATTCAAAATAGGTGCAAATTACACTCTTTCTGAAAATCATAAAATAATAATAACAATGTCATTTGTGAAAAATTTAGAAATAAACAATAATTAGTTAATAACGTCAAAATTAAATCCTTGATATTATAAGTATGTATTATTTGTGTATGTAGATTAAGTTAGTTTATACTTATTTGGACAAAGGCCTCCCCCAAGGATTTCCACGCCTTTGTCCAGCAGTGGACGATTTCCGGCTGATATGATGATGATGATGATACTTATTTATTGAAATATAGTCTTTATTTAAAGTACGTAACCAATTATGCAAGGAACGACGGTCCAAGTTTTGAATTAAGTTAACCTTGTCATGTGGGGTATCATATGAAAGGGGTTCATTGGCACAAGTTTAAACAGATTTTTAATTACTTTTATCATGTGTTTTAACCGCCTCCGTAGCTCAGAGGCAAATTTCACTGGCTTTACACAGGAGGTCGCGGGTTCGATTCCCGGCGGGGTCAATTGTAAGACTCGGTTTGGTTGGAGGTAGGGCATTTTCTAAGCCCGCCTGGCTAGCTACCACCATATTATCTAAGTCTTGCTGCCAAATATCAATGTTGATATCATTGGTGTGTTCCGGCATGAAGACAAGATAGCCAGTTCCCCATTGCGTTAGGGAATCTTGGTAAGCCCGCTTTCATCTTCGGCAACATCGTCACTTACCACCAGGTGAGATGTTGTCAAGGGTTTACCAATTGTGAATAAAAAAAATAAAAAATGTATACTTTTCAATTTATGACGAAGAATAAAAAATAATCTTTTCCCTTTTATATGTATAGGTGGTAGGTACCTAATAATTTTGGTGTATGTAGTATCTAACAATTTGCATTGTCATGATTTATAATATGCACCTACAAATTTGTACGGAACCCTCGGTGGGCGAGTTCGACTCGAACTTGTCCCGTTTTTTATTCAGTTTGAGCTCTTTAGCACGACTAAGCATGAATGAGTACGACTTACAGTTGGCCGGTTTTGATTATAATTTGTTGTTTTACTTCAGGACTAATACTATAATTTAATAACACTAAGTCTTACTCTTTTATGTAGTAGCGTTTTAATAATGGATCAAAAACATTAAAGCCTTTACAAATCACGTATTTTGTACGAGTCAGCCTCAACTTTTTTTTATATTCTGTGAAAATTTCAGCCGGCTACCTATAAAACGGTTCGGACGGAAGGACATAATAAGAACTCTGGAAGTCTTTTACTTGCTACATTTTTTCATATTCTCTTTGGTTCTATTTAGACACATTTACCGCACTAGTGACGAGACGTGCCTATTATGGCACGCTTCTCATTATTACTATTATAATACTTAAATATGCAAGTCTACGGCTCGCTAGCTAACTATTTAGGCAATTTAACATTTTAACATTGTGAACCGGTTCCGCTGTTGAGATCGAGACGCTGCTTCGTTGTTCCGTCTCGCCGCATCGGTTGGTCGTAGTGGAATTTTTTCATTCGCCAACGATGCTTCAAGCAAATCAGGTTTTTATCCACACATGGCAGAACTAGATACCACAGATGAGATACTAGTCCGTTACCTACAATAGCAGTTAAACAGGCAAGAAGAATTATACTTTCTCTACGATTTTAATTTTTGTAGCCATAGGCTAAGTGACTTTTACGTCGCATTTAATTTTCTTTAGACACACATCTCCGCGTGGAGACACGTTATCGCTTGGTTGTTCAAAGCAAAGTCTAGGGCAGTAGCATGCGGCGGGTCTAGGGATGCAAAGTCTTTTGAAATATCGATATAAATATCGATATTTATATTGAACGCAGGTTAATATCGATATCCGATATATCGACCATGCCAACGCGATAATTATCGATGTTATCGTTATTTTCACAATTTTATAGCTCTGTAAAAATTAGGGAAGTCAAAAGCAATTTACAATCAAAATTAATTATTTTGTTAAAAGATAGATGAAAAAAGATTTCACGAGCGGAGATGACATAAATATTTTTCATGTCTTCATGTTGGGAAATGTGATGCGACTCAAATTTCCCAACATGTTTTGTCAAAAGAACCTAAGAATAGTAACTTTGACAGCCTTTTCCCATGTAGGCGATTCCTGTTTTGCGTCACAGTAGCGCCTGATTTGGAAAAAAGACGTTCACCAGGCACAGATGTGGCCACGATGGGAAGATGACAAACTTTTTTATAGATTTTTACGGCTCTAGGCTCTTGCAGTTTTGATGCAATAGTTATTTATATTTGATTAGATTTAGATAGTAATAAGCGACTATGTCTCTGTTCCGTATGTCATCACTGGCAACACACACTGGTCGAAGACTTAGTCTTGAGACATTGCGGTAATTGGGCCGTGAAGATATTGCGCAGCTTCCCGAACGCTACCCAGTCGAGTTGGATTCATCGTGGAAATCTTTGGGGGAGGCATTTTTCCAGCAAGATATGATGATGAGATAGGAAAGTGATAGCAGGTAAAATGAATAGCAATTAAATATGCTTAAATAAAAGATTCAATGGTTTAACCAAATATCGATATTTTGGGTTTTCCGATATCGATATTATCGATATGGATGATTATACATATCGATATGAATATCGATATTTTGGTGTCGATATTATCGGTTTCCCGATATATCGTTGAAATCCTAGGCGGCTCCCCTTGCGGTGGACAGACCAAACCAAGTCTGCAGTGCCTCCTAAACGAATGCACCAGAAACGCTGTGGTGAGAGAGGAATGGCGACGTTTTTTTCGATGGGTTACCAAGGCTACGCCATGATGACCACGACCACTCTACCAAGAGTGGAAGAAGAAGGCTAGATGAAATCCAAAAACTTACTAATGAAACGAACGAACGGGGAACTAGTAGCAAAAACTGCAATATCTGCAAGCTGCAATACTTTTCGACATTTCCTCTCGTATGTCTACCAGATAACTACCAACTACAACTACCAGGTTTATGATATAGCGTCCCCACTCACCAACAGCTAGGTCATATAGTGAGGCAGCTATACCTGCCAACGAGGGCAAGGACCAATTATTACGGTAGGTGAAGGTTTCGACAGTTTTAAAGTGAAAACTTCATTAGGCGCGTTGGGCATTTTTGAGATGGGAAAAATCATTAAACTCGCGACACTGCAATGTAACCGCTACCGCACCAGGAACACTCGCAGAGTAAAAATAGTGTGTGGTTTTATGAAACCACGGTAAAAGTGTTTTTTTTTTTCACATTATAGACATTTACAGAGCACGAAACTATCATGGCTGCTCTCGTCTTGGAGCTACGGTACAGAGGACGAAACGATCATACCGGCCGTCACGCGACACACAGACGAAAAAATTTGAGACAATGTAATAAAAGTTTTACTTTAAAAACTTTATCAACCTAGTCGTTCGCCAGGAACAATCGGGGGGTCAAAAATTATAAAACTGTAAAAAGTTTTTAGTTCTGTCGGCACTCGCGGAGTGGTTAGGTTTTTCATTTATATTCAATCGATACCCTGGAAGTAAGTACATATTATTTGAATATAATATTAGCTTAAGGGCACAAGGGTCGCAATGCAATGCAGCAAGCGAACGCCGCCGCCGCTCGAGTCATTTCACTAAATCCAATACATTTTTTATTCATGAATCGATTGACGTTTGTATGTTAATTCGGATCGTAGGTCTCGCGCTCTGTGGAGTAGATGAAATATTGAGTTATTACTGAACTCGGGGCCACTATGCCCACTGGCTGGGAGCCCGATATTAATCCGCAGCCTGCCGAGCAGGGCTGGAACTCAAATAAATCGGTCTCGTGACAAACAAGAGGTATAAATCAATCAGGGCACCTTGTGCACGGCGAGTTCTATTGCCAGCGACCCCAGCTACTTACTCCAAAGGCCCGCGAACCCTCGAGATGTCAAAAAAGTAACAACATTTTCTTTTCTGTATACAGCGAAATTTATAACCAAGGTTAAAACTAAACTCGTTATGAGTTTTGTGAGTGCCTTTTATTATAACCTGTTTTATTGGTTTTCTTTGATTTATAATAACTTTCACGCTTGCCATTTTGCTGGTCGTAGCGTTCAGCTAACTGCTGTTTTTTTAATCACCTGATGGAAGCGATTATGATGCCGAATATGGAAGCGGGCTTACCAAGATTCCCCAATGCAACGGGGAACTGAGATATTTCTTTTTAAGTACTACAGAGAATCTGCTAAATTTTATAGTTTTTAAATTGAAGTCCAACGAAAAAAATTGAAGAAAAGTGCAAAAGTGTGGTTATTGTCTTGACTCTTTACACGTAAAGGAAAAAAGAGACAACTGTTTTACAAATGCCTCGCCAGAAAAATGACACTAATAGTTCAAAACCAGGTGACTGTTAAATCCACGTAACAATCGTGCCTCTGGTAAGTTAACCGATGATCAGTTAGCAACGCAACCACGCAAATCACATTAATGCTCAATTTTGTACATTTTCTTTTATATATTTTCTAAACTATATACTTACTTTAAAATCAATAAAAACAAGTGAGAGTCGGACTCGCGCAGAGTAGGGTTCCGTAGCGTTTTCAAAAAATAAATGTATATTTTGAAAAACTAGTAGACTGATTGAGTTGACTGACACATATGAAATTCGGTGACCAAAGACGAACATGTAACGTTAATAAATTATTTTTAAACATCGGGGCCACTTTTGGGGGGTACGCAAACTATATTGTGTGACATATGAGATGAAAGGGCTGGTTGTTAGAATTGTAAGATAAATAGTTTTGAAGTTATTTAAGAAAATAGCCGAAAATTTACCATTCCTCCCCCTCCCCCCTTATCTCCACAACTACTGGGCTAAAATTATGAAAAAAATCACAGTACTTATATTAGTTTAAATGCAAAGATTTCAGGAAAACTTATTTAAAAACTAAAATCTTTTCGTTCTGACAGGAAAAATGAAATTTCCAAAGTCTGCTCGGATTTGTACCAAAGTGACAGACGGACAAACGGACGGAGAGACAGACACACTAGTGATCCTATAATGGTTCCGTTTTACCTTTTGAGGTATGAGAACCCTAAAAATATTTATAATCCAGAGCAAACCCTTTCATTTGAGTCGCACCATTACATATTTAGTTTTTTTTAACTCCGCACTCCCATAATCAGCTCTTTATAGCTGAACTCGTTAATTAGCCCATTGCAACTAACATCATTATAGGTAGTTCCCTTCTATTGCACCGAATGTTACTAAGAAAAGAGATGCCAATTGGCATCTTTTTTTTGCTTCACTTTTTAGACGCATGTAACCTATCTACCTCCCCTTATATATAGCATATCTCTGTATTATACCAATTTATTTTTTTTGTCCAGAAATCCTATATAGTACAACAAATTTTATCTTATTTTATACAGTAGTCTTGAAGAAAATCGGGTGTAACAGACAGACGGATGAACACATAGACACATAAGTAATCTTATAAGGAATCCATTTTGGGACAAACTTTAGTAGTGACTGTGTTCTGTAGTGTGAGTTGGCCTGTGGTGCGGCCCTAGAATAGTAGGCACCACCCCCTCCATTCCCGTAGGGGGTGTCGTACGAAGGGATCAAAACCGGAGGCTGGGCAGCAGCGCCCTTTCCGATTACTGTACTATTGCACTCCCTACGCTCCTCAGTCATACGAAGGTAAAAAGCTCCCCCTTTTGGAAGTAGGTTAAAACCGCTGTGGATTGCTAATGACAAAAAATGATATGCATGCAACCACTATACCTTGTTTTGACCAACGATTCCTCGAATACGACAAGGCTTCGTGAACAATAGGCAGTAAGCCTAGGGTACGGTGGTACGATGGTACGGCTGCACGTGGCACGTGGCACGTGGAACTTCATTCACGCGTTCTCGTATTTTCAAGCGACTTCCAAAAAGGAGGAGGTTCTCAATTCGACCGTATGTTTTTTTTATGTGTGTTACCTCAGAACTTTTGACTGGGTGAACAGAAAACCGGCCAAGTGTGAGTCGGACACGCGCACCGAGGGTTCTGTACCACCACCGACCGTTTCTATCTATTCATATTAATTTATTTCTATTCTGTTATCAATTTATTTATACACTACTGTACAAACATTAACATTCACTTATTCATATTATCTATGTTGCAGTAAGATAGAAATAACTGTGTCATAACTTTTTTTTTGTCAAAGTTGGGTAAGCCCTTGGCATCATCTCACCTGATGGTAAGTGACGATGATGCCGAAGATGGAAGCGGGCTTACCAAGATTCCCCAACGCAATGGAGAACTGGCTATCTTATCTTCAAGCCGGAACACATCAATGTTGTTAACACTGATAATATGTTTGGCGGCAAGACTAAGATAAGATGGTGGTAGCTAGCTAGCCAGGCGGGCTTAGAAAATGCCCTACCATCAACCAAACCGAGTATTACAAGTTGACCCCGCCGGGAATCAAACCTGCGACCTCCTGGTGTGAAGAATGGGCTAACCATTACGTCACGGAGGCGATTAGACCTGCCTAGTTAATGTACCGGACACCGGTTCATAGGTATCTCACTAAGGCAAGTAACTAGTTTCTGATCTGTGACTAAGGTAACTTAATTATCTTACTTAAGGCTCCTCCGTCCCTAAAATTAGTAACTCGGTTCACGATGTTTCAAACATCGAACAAAACAGCACGGAAATATAGTTCTTGTCAGCTCGTACTGCAACGCGTGGCTGTTACGTCAATCGCTGCGGCCGAATTTTGCGAAAATTGTGGTTTTCGAGAACGGCTGGACCGATTTGTCTAATTTTGGTATTGAATTATTTGTGGAAGTCCCAGAGAAGGTTTAAAAGGTGAATAAATATGAAAATGCTCGGAATTAATAAAAAAAAAACAAAAATAAAAATTGGTCAAAAAATAATTGGTTTTAGGGTAGGGTAGTGTAGTGTAGGTGTAGGGTAGTGTAGGGTAGGGTAGGGTTGGGTAGTGTAGTGTAGGGTTGGGTAGGGTAAGGTAGTGTACGGTAGGGTAGTGTAGAGTAGTGTATGTAGGGTAGGTTAGGGTAGTGTAGTGTTGGGTAGGGTAGTGTATGGTAGTGTAGTGTAGGGTATTGTAGTATTGGGTAGGGTAGTGTAGGGTAGGGTAGTGAAGGGTAGGGTAGTGTAGGGTAGGGTAGTGTAGTGTAGGGTAGTGTAGTGAAGTGTAGGGTAGTGTAGTGTAGGGTAGTGTAGAGATGGGTAGTGTAGTGTAGTTTAGGGTAGTGTAGGGTAGTGTAGTGTAGGGTAGTGTAGAGTAGTGTATGTAGGGTAGGTTAGAGTAGTGTAAGGTAGTGTAATGTAGAGATGGATAGTGTAGTGTAGGGTAGGGTAGGGTAGTGTAGGGTAGGGTAGGGTAATGTAGTGTAGGTTAGGTCAGTGTAGTGTAGTGTAAGGTGGAACGAAGTTCGCCGGGACAACTAGTTCATTATAAAATAAATAAAATAAGAAGAATTTCCAAAAAGTAAGTAATAAAATCGTTCTACAGGGTGGGAAGGAGTATACCGACAGATTTTAACCATGGATTCCTGGTGGTATTATGAGTAAATAATGTTATATCAACATAGGTCTAAAACTGCCTTATTAACTTACTTCATTTCTGGAACAAAAAAATCACTTAACGAGAGTAATCCCTTCTAAACGAAACCTTAGTCTACATAGTGACGTCAGAGTATGACACTTGATTATTTAGAGCTCAAGACAACAAACGTCAGATAAACATCTGATATTAGGCGTGTTACCCTTGAGATTTTTTGAACTTGTGAATTAATTAAAAAATTAATATCTCGAAAATTAGGCTTTACTGGCCCATGTTTATATTACTTTTTTCTGTCTAAATAGGCATAAGAATCTTTGGTTATAATTTGTCGGTATACTCCTTCCCACCCTGTATATTGTTTTGTTAAGAAGTTCATAATTTATCATTGTTTCGATTAAAATTGCAGCAGTTCTATGGTTACAACTAGAAAAAAAAGGGTGCATTAGGATATATTTTTTAGTGTATTAAAATGGAATTCGAGGAAATCAAAATCAAGTCAAAATCTCTTCTCATATCCATCGATAAAAAAAATCCTTAATTGATGTTAAAAAATGGTTAAAAAGTTGGTCGTTGGCGGCGTTATAAGCCTTAACAAGGAAACGTCTTTGTGAGGATACCATAGACTCGGTTTTTTCGGAGCCCCGCTTGTGCGGGTCTCCAAAAATATCAAGTTAGCAAGCGGAACGCCTTTTTGAAACACGAAATCCCAAATAATTCCTATTCACTCTCGCCTTGAAGATCCCCATATTATTGGTCTCGGGAAAGAATTCTACTCTTTAGCGGCACGCATAATGTAATTAATGAATTAGGAAGCGAAGAGCTTCGTGTGACACGTAACTTACTTCTTTAAATAACTTAAGTTGTTCTGTCCAATATGAAAAGGCATTTTTATTGCACTTCCAAGAAATTCCTTGCTACGGTCCTTGATCTAAAAGTCCAGTAAAAGCCCCGAGTAACGTCCGGCTTCTCTAGCTGTAAAAGTCTATAAATCCATCCTTGTCTCCTGAGCCTAAATTACAACTCTATTCATTTTTAACAGTCCAGCACAAAGGTGGAATATCTACCGCGTAAGGGTGGAAGTTGAAGTGGAAGACCTGATGTGTTTAGTTGACTGAAGGTGGAACTTGGCTAGTGGAATAAGTGTAATTAGTAGTGTAAAACTCGTGGCTTTTGGAGCGCATAAATAGTCGATCGAATCCAGAGTCTCCAGGTAATATCGGACACATCCACCATCACAAGTGATAGGTGCACCTGATCGGACTTGAGCTTAGTACAGTGAGCGAAGCTGTCCCGGTGTGAAGTAGCTCCTGATCTTGAAGGGGATGCCTAGCTACGTAGCACAGCCCCAACATTTTAATTGCTAATAAGATCTGAAGGATTTCCAGATGATCAGAAATAGGTATTTCAAAATATACGAAATAATTTATTTGTCTAACTTTGCAATCTAGGGAATTTTAGGACGTGCAGCGTTTTGTCTCAGTAAAGAGTTGACAGCGAGTCTTCAGTCAAAGTATATACAGGTGTTTTTTTTAAACTTTTTAACTTTGTTGGAAAGCTGATAAAATGGGGAAGTTTTTACCGTATTTTTCACTTCAACTGATGTATAACTTTTTTTTTGGAAAATCACGAAATATTTAAACAAACGCGTTTTTCATACAAAATCTGAAAATTAAACAGCTAATATCTCGAAAACCGTAAGACTTAGGCTACCAGTGTATTAAGTCCAATCTATTCCAAATGACCGCCTCTGGCTCCCCTTTCAGTTTTCTGCACTACTTCCCAAACACCCTGTATATTAGTGCTAACATACAGTATGGACACTCCCTGCCACTCTCTAGATTGCGACCTCACCCATCCCCTCGTCTCCAAGATTGATAGGTACTTATTGGTTGCAGTTTGGTTGTCGAACGTATAGGATTTTGCCGCCATTTTGTTTGTTCCGTCATTTCTTTTTTGAAATGTCATTTCTGGCCCGTTGTATGAAGTGTCCAAGGTGTGCTTCAGTGAAGCTGGCTCCCTAACTCGGCGCCTACGCAGTCTGCCTGTGCAACCAGCGTTGAAGAAGTAACTATTTAGTAATCTGTGGTTGAAGTCATACAATAGGTAGGTACGTAGGTACTGTTGCTAGTGCCTCCGTAGTATGTACCTACCTACGCCGCGGCGTAAAATGTTTTTTTTTTTCCTTTTCAAAATAACCTACACATCAAAATATTAAAGTTTACAGTTCTCTTTAAATGCATTTCATCATGCATGAATTCATCATCTAAAAACCTAAGAGGGGCGGTGAAGAATGAGATTTTAATACAAGCTGAATACAAGCCTGTAAAATGGCTTGTCTATGAATCTACAAGGAATTTAAATTCATTCACCTAACTATCGTCTGTCCTTGTCCATGACAGTAAATGTTCCGAATAAGAACGAGAAGTACGATTCGATCCGAGTGTTAATAAAGCAAGCATATATAATATGACGTAGCTGAGTGGCTGGTGAATAACACAGTGTACTTTGTTGTTATGTAATACGGTTTAGATTAGTTAGCATGCGCGCGTGCTGAATGGGCATTGTATGTAGAGGTATATCTAAACATTTATCAATGCACGGGTACGCTGAAGGTCATTCAATTTGAGCTCGCAAAAATTTTGTTAAGGATAAAGATTTTTATAGGCTGCGTACTGTGATATTTTTGCTCTTTCACTCTCATCACATCAGGAGTCACAAATAACCGTGTTATCCAAGGGATAGACAGCGGTTGCCTGGTGTTCAAGCACAAAACAAATAGGTAGTTCAAGCGACCTTCATACTCATCTGGAATCAGATGTGCAGGTTTCCTCACGCACGCTGTTTACTTTCCCCAATAGTACACAGGCCAGCACATCAAGTTACACACTTTGGACTTTGTACCGTTCTTATGCTGAATGCGTATGGATCAGATTCGCACTACGAGTGTATAGCTTGATGTGCTGGCCTCTGTACATATAAGTTCCGAAAAATATTGGCCGTCAGGACCGACCGTTGTGGTGGTCTCCACATTAGAGGAGGCGTTTGTCCAGCAGTGGACGTCTTTCGGCTGATTTTAATGATGACGATCCAAAGATGTGGTGGTAGGTACTTACGGAGGCCAGGCCTGGGTGCGGCAGTCCGGCTATTTTTATTTCCAGTTTTGATTCTATATGTAAGTAAATTAAGTTCCCATTATAAATTCAGTATACTTACCTATATTGTATTGTCATCTCATCATGCTTTTTACTTTCGAGCGAAAAAGGAGTGATCAAGGTATGATTGATGTCAAAAAACAATCAAAGATGAGATTTTTTTGATGGGGACCGATTGTCTTACACTAATATTATTATCATCTGTGCTTTGGCTAATAGTCTAAAAAACAAAAAAAATGTAAGTATGTGAGATGTGAGTGTGTCGTGTGTTTTTCCGTCCGGTGCTATAGTTCCCAAACTAATGGACGAATTTGGGTGAAATTTGTTTTAGAACAATCTATTTTTATACCTCCAGCCGTTTTTTTTTTAAAATTTGCCCTAAGTATGTTAATTTTTTAGGGTTGCCACCATAGTAAAAAATGACTTAGGTATACTTACTATATTTTTTACTCAAAAATGGCTATAACGATTTTGATGAATTTCGGTACGTTACCATAACTTTACATGGCCTACAGCACGCAGTAGGTAGCTTGTTATTCCAAGAAAAATCGTAATAAGGTACCTTCCATACGAATCCAGGTAATTAGTTAATTTTTATCAAAAATGGCTTTAACGATTTTAATGAAAATTTGTGAGTAACTAGGACTTAATAAGGCTTATTGCACTGGATTCCAGGAAAAATCGGAGTAAAGTTACCTGCCATACAAACCGACATTATTTGGAAATATTTCATCAAGTCTGATTTATATACCTTACTGTACTCTTTGCTATTAAGTAAGTGTAACGTTTATAGTTGATTTGTGTATGCTCGACTACGACAGATGGTTAAGGCTTCGCGAGAAAGTATGCACAGCGTGGCTATACAATTTATTTTGTTCATACAAAGTTAAACCTATCATCTGTTTTCAATTTTCTATGTTTTGTATTAATTTTTCTACGTTCATGGTATTCATTCTTTTATCCCTACGGAGTAGAACTGGACTAGACGATGCTAGGCTACGTAGATAGGTATGTATATGTATGGCTTAGTCGAGCTAAAGATTATATAAATATTAAAAACCTAAAAATAAGTATTCAATTGGTCGACAACGAGGGCGTGATCACTGTATTGCGCGTATCACGTATCTGAAGAATTTCGTCGATCGTTAACAATTCGGTTTTCAGCGATGGGTCAGTACTGCGTCAAATTTAGATCGCGCCTTACGTAACAGCAATGGATATCAGCACAGCGATTAAGTTGCTCGATTCAGAAGCGATTGAATATATAATGGTATATTTTATCGCATAATATCGGTCGCGGGCGTCATCGTCAGCTTGGATGGCGTTAACATGCAACTGCGCAGTTTTGTAAAAGTGCGTCGGATTTTTTCGAAATTCATTGAACTTTTCAGAATACGTTATGAGGAATGTCTGTTTGTTTCTTTCTTGCTAGATATTTTTACCTGATTGACCAAAATGGAGAGGGTAATTTTTACCCGACTGTGCCAGAAGTAGGGTTGTTTTTCGAGTGTATAAATGTTTATTTATTTATTTCTTTGGCACGCTCTCTAGCCCAAACGGCTTGATGGATTTTGAAGTGCGAGGTGTCGTTAGTGTCGTCTTAATCGCGTGATTGACATAGGTTTAATTTTTACACGTCTGACCAAAAAAGAGGGGGTAATTTTTTGCAGTGGGTTTTTAATTAATTATTAAAGTTATTTTCGGGTATCATCATATCAGCTCATATACGTCCCCACCGAGGGGCACGAGCCTACCCTGAATTAGGGCGATCGGGCCTTAGTCGACCACGCGGGCCCAGTGCGGGTAGGTCGACTTCACACACAACCTTCGAGTTTCTTCGCAGGCGTGTGCAGGTTTCCTCACGATGTTTTCCTTCACCGTTAAAGCAATCGGTGAGTAAGTAAGTAAGTACGTAAGTTTCGAAAAACTCACTGGTACATTGGCCGTCCGTCCGGATTTGAACCGGGCACCTCTGGTTAGGAGGACCGAGTCGTTACCGGTTGAGCCACCGACGCTTTGACGCTTCGGGTATATACATGTATAGCTGTTTCTTTGACTGAGACTGTAGCCGAAACTACTTGAATGATTTTGGAGTGTGAGGTGTCGTTAGATTCGTATTGACCCCGTGAGTAGGGTTGCCAACCGTACTCTAAAATAGAGTATTGTACTCTATTTCGTGTAGGTGTACTTTATTATCTATAACATTAATAGAGTACGTTAAAATACTCTTTTTTACATAAACCGACTTTTGGCACAATTTTTTTTTATGCCAGACATGTTCAATTGATATTCAATACATAAAATTACTTTCTTTTTTATGAATTAAATATACTGGTACCCAAAGCCTAAAACTTGTGAGTTTCTGAACGCAGACACAATCAGTCACGTCAAATTAATGTCAATGACTTCAGCTCACTCAGCGTTCACTGAGAGAGTATTTTCGGTCATGAATGTGAATTGGCGAGAGGAGAGGAACAGGGCTACATTGAAATAGATAAAAAATGAGCTCCTGATCTATATAAACTTAGAAATAGGATGTTTGGAGTCTCATAATTCTTTAAAAAAAAATAACCAAGTTGTTATGTACTGCAAAAAGCACTAAAAATACATTTTCAAATTTGTTTAAATGATACTCTTTTTTATTAATCTGTACTCTTTATTTAGACTCTCTGAAATCAGAAATACTCTACTTCTTTTAGAAAAAGTTGGCAACCCTACCCGTGAGTGACATATAGGATACATTATAAGCGTCGTCGGGTTCCAACTTTTGAACTCTGAATACCAAACGATCAGCTGATTGACCAATTTTGTGCATTTTGTATGAAGCATCGATTTTTTTTGCGAATTGACTATGGGTTCCTTGGGGACACTTGTTCAATATGATGAGTAGAAAGAAGCCCCTGTATACAGGGTGTAAAAAAATTGGTGTAGGACCCGTTAAGTGGGGGTTCTAATCATCATTCTTGAAAAAATACAGAAATCTTTCTTAAGATTTCTGTACAAAAAACAATTTGGTTACTACCCTTTTTTGTACCCAACAAATTTTCTGCTCGGTACATTAGGATTCAATTCTTTAGAGGTGAGGCGTAATCATTCGTTGCTCACCTACATCTGTCACATTCTACGAGGAGAATCTGATTGTCCGGAACTGGTTTCTAAAACCGTGAGGCTTGCTGTCCCTACTATCCCGCGAAACGAAATCAGCTCGCGGCGCCCCCGTAGTTTGCTAGCGGTTCCGCCTTGGCGCACTGAGGCCAGACGCAACTCACCCTTAATACGTGCCTTGGTACTCCTCAATAACTATTCAATATCCAAGAACACTCAGTTTGATATTTTTAGTGATTCCACTGCCGGAGACACTGCCGGAGACGTACGAAACTTCTTCGCCGCTAGCATTTCTCGAATGACTAGACGATAACGAACCGCTTCATTACTACTATAGCTGTTTAAGTATAATATTCATATTACTCACAAATACACTACACAAACATCACACCTCATTCACTATCCTACGGGTCAGCCACTTCAAATCTACACTCACGTTGTATTCAACCTTTTTGGCACAGTGCAGTTTGTATTATAGCTTTATGAACATTTACAAATTCGAAACTCCTTGCAAAATAAAGCGGTTCTGTACGAAACCACTTTGTATATCATCTTGTCACGGTACCAGCCTTCGATTTTATAACATATTGATGTCCCAATTAGTGTTAGACGCTAATAAAATTCAATCTGTTTGATAAAGAACTAGAATCGATTCCTCCCATACAATGCGAAAATGTAAACCCCGGCATTCTACGATCAAGACTCGCTGAAGGCCGCAAACCCTGCCAACTTGGTTTATTGGTTCTATCGTTGAACATAAGAAGTGTTAACAAAAATTTTGATAGTTTACTCCTATACTTAAGCGGTTCCAATCTCTCTGCCGATGTCATCGTGTTGTCGGAATGTTGGTGTGACGAATACTCCTTCCCCCCGCTGCTAGATGATTATGACATGCATTTCACCAAACGCAGTTATAACCAAAATGATGGGGTTATTATGTATACTAGATCTAGCCTCAAGGCCGTTGTTCACGAAATATTTTTGAATGAGGCAAACTGTTTGACAGCAAAGATAGGTAACACGGCTATCCTAGGTGTGTACAGACCGCCATGTTTCAAAGACCTCTCTATATTTTTGGATTCACTCGACAAGGCTCTAACTCTAACACGAAGTAAAAATATTATCTTGACAGGTGATATAAATATTGATACGCTAACACCAGACTCCACATCCAAAGAATACCTTAACATTACGGCGTCGCATGGCCTACTTCAGGCTGTTTCCCTACCAACCCATAATCGGACTTGTCTGGACCACTTCATGGTAAAGCTCGTAGGGAAGTGCTGCACATTTGTTCTCGATACAGATATAACTGATCACTCTGCTGTGTTGCTGCTAGTCAACGACAGATCCCGCGGCTCAAATCATGTAACCAAACCCCCAATCCTTACAAAAATCAATTACGAGACCCTTGGTATGGAATTGGAAAACTTCGACTGGGGGAGCTATAAATTAATAGATGATCCCAACATAGCCGCTGAAACTCTTGTTCAGGAACTGCAAAGAGCTATTGCTCTGAGCACTGAGACTCTGAGTACCTCGCGTCGTAAAAAACCTTTAAAGCCATGGATCACTAGTTCACTAGTAAAATGTTTTTTGAAAAGAGATAAAATGCATAAGCTGGCTAAATCAAATCCGGAGGACTTGGAACTGAGTCTTAAATATAAATCATATCGAAACTCATGTAATAATATTGCCAAATTTTTAAAAATTCGCTATTACCGTGACCAATTGGCAAAATACAAAGGAAATAGCAAGGACACTTGGAAAATCATCAGGGAAATTTGTAATATCTCTACTCGTAATTCCAAACCTGATGAGCTCCTAAATCTTGATTTCACTCCTGCAAAATCCCTAGATATCATTAATAAGTTCTTCACGTCAGTTGGTAGCAATTTGGCAGACAAAATCCTCTCCATACAAAACACATCACAATCTAAGCTTGCGGCTAACACACAAGCTTCCGTAAACGTACACTCTATGATGATGGTCCCTACCGATCACATAGAAATTGACAAAATTCTCATGAATTTAAAGAACAACAGCGCTTCCGGTGCGGATTCTATTTCTCCTGGTTTACTAAAAAGATACCATTCACTGCTGTGTGTTCCCTTAGCGCATCTATGCAACCTTAGCATTGAGAGAGGTACATTTCCTACCATCTTTAAAAAAGCTACTGTTGTGCCAGTGTTCAAATCAGGGGACCATAGTACAATATCTAATTATAGGCCTATATCCCTCCTTAGTTCCTTAAGCAAGGTTCTTGAAAAAGTCGTCAACAATAGACTGATCAACTACTTTGAAAACAACGCTCTTCTTTCTGGCAACCAATACGGGTTCCGCTCCGGGCTCTCCACCGAGGATGCTGTCTCACTCCTGTCCAACTATATTACTAGTTACTTGGATGCTGGAGAAAGATGTATTGGTGTTTTTCTGGACCTCCAGAAAGCATTTGACACTGTTTCAATACCACTTCTCCTCCGGAAACTGGAAAGTTTGGGAGTGCGTGGTAAGGCAATGGACTGGTTTTCTGACTATCTGAGTGGACGTACGCAGGCTGTCAAGGTAGGCGACTACCTAAGTAGTGAAAGTACTGTAAATTTCGGCATCCCCCAGGGTAGTACGATAGGTCCGTCTCTTTTCCTCGCTTATATCAACAACCTGTGTAAACTGGACATTTCTAATGGGCACATCATTACCTTTGCAGACGATACAGTACTCCTATTTCGAGGAGTCTCTTGGGACGATGTGAGGATTAATGCCGAGGCTGGTATCAGGCGAGTCACAAAGTGGCTCGAACAAAACTTACTGACAGTAAATGTTTCAAAAACAAAGTTTATACCCTTTGCGATCTCGGAAAAATCATCGCCACCCCCAAACTTCGGAATTACTATTCACTCGTACCCATGTAACACTCTGGTTAATCCTACGGCTGCCCCCTGTAAATGCTCCAAATTAACAAGAGCATCTACAATAAAATATTTAGGTATAAACATCGATGAAAGACTAAACTGGTCTTCGCACATATCTGCTCTTACAGGCAAGATAAGAAGACTTTTACCAATCTTTCGTAACCTAAGAGATATTGCGGATGCTACACTCTTAAACCAAGTATACGTATCCCTCTGCCAATCCCTCTTGACATACGGTATTGGATCATGGGGTGGCGCTGCTACTACACATATGATTGAAATAGAAAGAGCTCAAAGAGCCATCATTAAGGTCATGTTGCGTAAGCCCTACAGGTACCCAACTAATTCTCTATACAAAGAGGCAAACTTATTATCAGTTAGACAAATATTCGTCCTTAAATGTATCACTACCTATCTAAAGCATGAACGAAAGCCACCTTTCGATCCACCCAAACGACGAGATTATATTAATGTTCCTGCAACCAAAACTACCTTTGCTCAAAGACAGTCTGGGTTTCTAGGTCCGTTTCTTTGCAATAAGTTATCAAAGTTCAACAAAACTTTACTTTCCCAAGCTGTGATGAGAAGTTCTTTCAAAAAATCTACCACAGAGTGGCTTATTAGTCTAAACTACGAAGAAACTGAGCTGTTGCTAAAACCCATCCAATGACGTCCTTACAATTTTTACACAATCTGTTACCAACTCATACACGCACACTCGTACACACCCTCCCATACGCACACGCACACACACACACTCACACATACACACACGCACACACACATAATATGCACCCAAACCTTCACTCTCACGCCCAAGCAGACAAGAATA
Source organism: Coleophora flavipennella (assembly GCA_947284805.1). Lineage (NCBI taxonomy): Eukaryota > Metazoa > Arthropoda > Insecta > Lepidoptera > Coleophoridae > Coleophora > Coleophora flavipennella. The sequence goes on from OX369307.1 coordinate 8,000,262, forward strand.
CACGCACGAACATTGCTTAGTTCTGATTAGTGACACTGACTCTCACTAACCTACAGTATAATGTTGTACCGAAGGGGTCTGGTTTCTGAAATACAGGGTTACCCTAGCTTAGAAACCAGCGCTACAAATTGATGCAAGCAAGTATTTTTATTTTTAAAATTTCATATCTACCCTAAGTGTTATCCTAGTCAATGTGTAAAGTACTTAGAGATTTATATAACTCAATAAATATATTCTTATTCTTATTCTTATTCATGGCGAAGTATATCTGAAGCTTGCCTAAGTTTATGTGAGAGCATTGACAATAGGCCAACAACCTGTATCTCTTAGTTAAGTTTTGTTATAAACATACAATAGCGTTAAATTTAATCTTAAGTTAGAATACAGTGCTTTGGAAGTTTTCTGTAAGCTGTATTTTTCTTGAATAAATAAATAAATAAATAAATCATATTCCCTACCAGCTAAAATGCAATTTAAGGACTTCTGAATTTGTTTTTACACAGTAGGACACAATCAATTTAACACAGATAACTATATGCTATAACACCGGAAATTTTATTTTTTTAATATTTTTTAATTTATTTTTTTCTTAGCTTAAGATATGCATTTGGATTTGTCAAAACTTCATAGAATTTCCATACAAAATGTTCTATTACCAACTGTAAATATAGTTTTGTTTTTTAAAATAAACATTTATGTTTTGAAAAAAAAAGACTGGGCTAGTCCGACTCGCACTTGGCCGGTTTTATTCGTGTAACTCGCAACGCACTCGTGATTGCGCTGTTATTCTTTCGACTGTTTATAGTTAACTAGCTGTTTCCCGCGGTTTCACCCGCGTGGACGTTTCTATGACTTTTCGAGGGTGCGCAGTGCGCGAGCCGCAAGCGGCTCGCGAGCGTGGTTAAAAGTAGCCTATGTCTGAATCCAGGTCCTAATCTGTCTACCTACCAAATTTCAGCCAAATCCGTTCAGTAGTTTTTGCGGGAAAGCGTAACAGACAGACAGAGTTACTTTCACATTTATAATATTAGTAGGGATTTAGTCAGATTGATTAAAATAAAGAAGCGTCGGTGGCTCAACCGGTAACGACTCGGTCCATCTAACCAGAGGCACCGGGTTCAAATCTGGACGGCCAATGTACCAATGAGTTTTTCAAAAACTTACGTACATACTTACCGATTGCTTTAACGGTGAAGGAAAAACATCGTGAGGAAACCTGCACACAACTGCGAAGACACTCGAAGGTTGTGTGTGAAGTCGACCAACCCGCCACTGGGCCCGCGTGGTCCACTAAGGTTCTATCGCCCTAATTCAGGGTAGGCTCGAGCCTGGGGACGTGTAATTTAGGAAATATTTATAGGTAAAGATAACCAGGAAATGTATAAAAAAAATGTAAAAATTCAATATGTCGGCCTCAGTCCGAGCTAGAGCCAGTCGGAAATATAAATCACGGCTATTGTTAGAAAAAGAGGGGTTAAAAGGAGAAAAAGGAAAAAAATAAATAAATATACTTATACAGAAAATCTCTGTATTTATTGTCAAAATAAACATGTAAAAAAATCCTCTGTATTTTTTAAAATAAATTAGGTACCTACCTATGTTAATTTTATGAGCGCTCTTTTATGATCAGGCGTTATTTTACGGTTTTTTAATCCACAATCGGTAAGCCTAGGCACGGCAAGATATAATAACAGAACCAAATACAATTATACTGCGCTAGTAGGTATTTGTTTGTAATTGTATATGTCAGCAGTATTTTTTGCCAGAAAACGTGGGCGCCATTTTTTCTATACAAACGTAGTTACGTAGTTCCCTGTTTCATCCCTGGATAAAAACCATAGAGCAAAAAAGTGTTTTCCATAAAACCTATGTCTACCATGGCCATGACCGTATGTTTTGTTTTTTCCCATATTCTTATTATAATAGGAAGTAGGAGCCTTGAATTGGAATTGCCCGATTGAAACGTCATTTTGACACACTCACTAAAAAAATAATACGCATAATAACAATCAAATGAAAACATAGAGGCATAGGTAAAGCACTCTTTTAAATTATTTTTGAATAAAATATAGTTATTGGTCAAGTTTTGGAGAAGGCCCTGACTAGGAAATGCTGTTTCGGTCAATTTTAGTGCCTATTAACGGTCTGCGCTGCAGTTTTCCCTTTCTTTCTGTATACGGAGAGGTTTGGGGGAGGGAGACAGCATTTTATTCAAATACCTGTATACTCTTTAAACCGCGATTCCTCTTAATTCAAACTTGACACCATACCCCAAGGATGACCTCTGCAAAATTTGGTGATTTTCTATTCTTCAAACTGTTGAAAGCCGACTCGTGTACACAAAACATAATTAAAGCTTAATAATATACTATGATTATTATATATTATTTTGTTGCCAAAATAGCAGTTGTCGACATTAAACTTTTTTGCCAATTGAAAAAAAAAACGTTCAAGTAGGTGTCGAATCACGCATTCTGTACGGTTCCGCAGTGAATAGGTACTTCATAACTCGAAAACTGTTTATTTTAGTATATCCGAAGTAACTTTTGTTGAGAGTTAAAGTTATCACTTAAACCGACTGACATATTTTTCAGTTTCTAGGTCAAACAGTTTATTTAAATGACATGGACATTGTTAATGAATTTGGCGGCCTATGTTTCAAAAACGGTACACCTAATAAAAAGATTTTCTTAGAAAACTTAGTAACTACTTCATTTCGAAACCATACCCCACACAGAGGAGCGCACTCAAAAAAAAACCATATACTGACAGAACAAATGGTGCTAGATGATTGATTATTTTGTATTTTGTTTTGAAATTGATAAAAAAAAAACTTTATACGGGTTTCTCGTAAAGACCAGGGAACCTTAAAAACTACACATCATTAGATAGTGTATGGCGTGATAGTCAGTTATGTTCAAAATGGACGCCCGCCAACTGACTCATCCCAAATCACCCACCCAAAGTCATTTCCCGAAAAATCTTTATACATACAGTAAAAAATACTGTGGATAAATGAAGAGATTTGAGAGAAAAGACTGTTTTCTGTTATTAACATTCATCAGTGACATCTAGGGACCGTTTCGTATCGTCGTGTTAATATTATTATTTTAACTAAACATTTGATTGCGTTTGACTGCACCTTACTTAATAGTAAGTGCCAATGCAGTCCCTCATGTAACATGTAAGCTCAAATACGTTGGTGCGTATTCACTCTCGCCTTGAAGATTTCAAAATTATAAAGTATCGACTGGTAATATGGACAGTTGGATTATATGGACACTTTGTCATATTTCAAAAAGTTCAGACTGGTACTGGTAGATGGCACTATTAATCGAAACAAAAGAGTGATCGAACTCGCTCGAACCGATAGTAACACCGCTAAATTGTCTATGGTTGTTTTAAAAAATAAAAAAGTGACGTGGGTTTTTTGGCGGGATTTGTGGTAGACGCATTCGTAGTTTTATTTTTATGTTTTTTCATTGTTTTCTGCTAGGATTTTGTTCAAGAAGTGGTGCATTTTGGAGAAAATCGCCTGGTGCACGTGAGCAATGTGGAGAACAAGAAAATAAAACGAAGGAGGACGTGAGAACCCAACTTGCTCTAGGTGCAGTTTTATAGACGCCCTACAGCAACTGGGTGTTCCACCTCAGAATGTAGCTGCTGCAAATGCTGTCAAGAACTTCAGAGAAGATTTGTAATGCACCGGCACTAGCATTACAAATCAAAAAACTAAAGGAAGCTTAAATACGTCAGACCTGGCTGTATGGTCTTACGTCACCTTTGCCTTTTCCGCGCTTTTGAAAGCCGGAGAGAAGAAACCAAAAAAAAAGTGACGTATTGTGAGGTTTGCTCTATTCATTGGAAAAATTGTTGGTCTAGGACTGTTAAAATAAATTAAAAATTATAAAGTAATGCTCAAGATTTGCGGTAAGTGGATACTAAATATATCGTAGTTTACTTATTGATATTATTCTTGAACAAAATTCCGGTATTTTTTTGTAAACAAAGATTCCGAACAAAGCCTTGTTTTTTGCTAATATGGACATTTGATGTCCAGCTTAGTACAGAAAAATTTAAATTTTTAATTTCGATTAGAATTGCTAATTTTGCTTTTATTTTTTAATACAGATAATGAGACGCTATATCAAGAAGAATTTAAGAGGTAATTGGTCTGAAAGTGACATGGCGGCAGCCGTAACTGCTGTAAAAACTGGCATGAAGTTGAATTAGGGGAATTGTGCTTAAGACGACATAGTCAGGTAAGATGACACACCAGCAATATCCATTTAAATATTCACGTTAGCAGTGTACATGTGAGGTATTAGAGACGGCTTTTAGGTGTCGCAAGCGCTCAAGTTCAGTATGGCGGACAGTGAACGTGTATTTAGATGTAGTGAATGTTTTCGTGATTTTAATATTTAAAAAAGTTTGAATACGTTTTTATTTGGTGGTGAAAATACACTAAAGGTAAGAATTTTCCGGCGTTACAAATTCTAAACGAATCTAGGGTTATTAAATGGCATAAATATTGGTGAAAGCATATTCTAACCTTAAAATTTTTGGCATGACTTTAAAATTACATTTCAATTCACCATTGGGTAAGATGACATACCCGGCATAGGTTTAAGATGGCATACCATGTCATCTTACCCTTATAAAATGTAGAAAATTAGTTTTTTTGTTTTCCATACAGGATGCCGGGCAATTACAAACGTATCTCGACACGGAAGAGTTGGTCCCAAGAAGACATGGTTAAGGCTATTGAAGCTGTAAAGGACAATAGAATGGGTTGGCTTTTAGCGTCATCCAGCTTGCATTTACTGCAATGAGCTATTCAGCCAATCTAGGCCAAAAGAACATTGGGTGAAGTGTCAACTGTGTTGCAATTGGTGTCATACACTATGCGCAGGCATACCTGCAAGTAAGAAACAATTTACCTGCGAAATATGCTTGGAAAATTAGTATTGTATAAGACGACATACCAACAAAGTCTAAGATGACATACTGTGTCATCTTAGACCATATGTATGTCATCTTACACACGTCGACCTAAGTGCGATTTATGTTTGTTTTTTAAATAAATGTTATGTTTATTGTACTAAAACTGTAACAATTTCATTGTGTGTGAAACGTTAATTAGTAAACGCAAAATTCTGAACTTACATGACTTCATTTATTTTAAATATTCATCTTGAAAAAAAAAGTATGTCATCTTAAGCACAATTCCCCTACTGCTGCAAAATCTTATAGACTGGGAGTTCGTACCAAATCTGGTAACGATAACGGAAATGGATAAACAAAGGTTGAGAGGATAAATGGTAACCCTCTGATGTTAAATATGTCAGTCTGCCTGCGCAAAAGGGAGTTGGCTGAGTAAGATATAAAATGAAAGTACTAGTTGTACTTACTCATGACAATTATGCAAAAACCGACCAAATATTCGGTTGTGTTATGGAGCAACGCCCGTTAGTAGTAGGAATAGCGAGAGTTCTGGACCAGGATTCTACCCCCCGCTTGTGCCCCAAAGTTGCCTGGAATTCCTATCTCGGAAACGCTTGAAGATAGCGAAATTGGACGGAAAAGCATTTTCGTTTTCACCACATAACTCGATATATTAACAGGTTGCCGAACAGCTAAGTGTAGCTGTGTTAAGAAACGGCAAAATTGCATGAAAGGTGTCTGTCATATTGATTCTGATGCATCTTTTAATTAATATAATTCTGAAGAGTCCTTCAATAAAGATTAAAATTAAACTTCTTTTGATCAATTATTTACCTGTCTATACCTACCAATGCCAATAAAAAATAAATAAATACAGAGATCGCAGTGGCAGCAGCATCCATAGCTAACGCGCCTGTTTGCGACTGCGCCGCCCGGTTCGCGCGAATAGATATATTTCGGTAATTTGAGGGCCCAGAGTAATAATACTTACGTTTCGGAATAGGTGAATTTCTAATCTACAAATTATATAATAACTTTAATTTTCGAAAAACCACTAGTTTCTAAACAATTCGCCGAAAAGTTTTCGGTCCATTAAATATCGAGTTATGTGGTGAAAACGAAAATGCCTTTCCGCCATCTTTGATTGGTCCCCCCTTCCCCCTCCACCATTTTGGCACTCTACAACCGACAGTTCCGTGTTCTGGACATCACAAGGAATCCAACGATACCAGTCGTAGGTATATCGAAGAAGTGCAAATAAATAGTTGTAGATTAGTTCGTAGCTAAACCGTACTACTAGTATATTATAATGTTCCGAGGAACAATTGCGCCGATAAAGTTACCAAGTCTCAATTGGGTCGACCAAAGCTTATTTGTGATAAATGTAAAAAGTATGTTCATGAAGACTGTGTGGGACTTTCATCACATGATATGGAAAGTTTTGTGTGTCCCAGATGTGATGAATAAAGCTTGATTCCAAAAAGCAACGAGATATTGATTATATAATTATTTATAAAGACTGATTAAAATTAATAACAAAGGCCATTACTTAGAATATATAAAAAATATATCTTTGCTTTTAAAAAAAAATTTCATAGTTTTAAAATGGACAAGTGTCTGTCCATTTTTTCCTACTAGTCCAAAAAAATTCGACATTTTATATTTTTTTAAAAATATATCTTACCCTGCATGTTCAATATTAATAAGTCCAATTGTTACCAAAAGTTATAAATAAATATCGAGAGATTACATTGCTACTATTTATTTTTTTAAGATTTTTTTTTTTTTACAAAAAATCTTTAGGGTATCCATGTTCAACGTCCATGCACCTTACTAGGGAAATACAGACGCCGGCAGGGAATTTCACTCCTTGCCTTGACCGTTCGTATGAGATGAACGATGCAGCAATGACGCTGAGTATAGATATGAAACGGTGGAAAATTAACGACAAGGGGGTGGAATCGCCCCCCCGCGCCTGGTAGACGATGATGGAATGGAGAATGGGGTATTAGGGTAAAGAAAAGCTTTAGGGCACAATCTCTGAAATGAATCCTGTCGAACACCAATAGGCAGGCGACTTTCCGGCAATGTTCGAGGCTTTAAAGCTTGTAAAAATAAGTCTTTTAGCGCGACGGTCGATAGAATGCAAGGCATCTAGCTGATAACGAGCTAATCCGTCCCATGAGTGAGAGTAGTTTATTATTACATGACCAAACTTGAGCTTGGTATACTTTAGAAGCTGCTCTGGTGTGAAGTAAAGTCTCACCTTCGAGAGCATTCCGAGTTTTTTGGCAGCCGTTTTTGCCTTCCGAAATTAAAGATCGGATGTTAAATCTACGCCAAGAAGCTCAAGATGGTCGGAGATATGGAAAGATTCATCTCGGAAAGTAGAAGTTAGGATAAAAATACTCTTTTTTGTAGTAAACGGACACGCCTGCGTTTTAGAGGCATTAAACCTAACAAGATTGGCATCGCCTCAGTCGGAGACCGCCTTGAGTGTTAGGCTCACGCGCTCAATCACGGCCAATGACAGATGTCATTTTAGATTTTAGCCACTCAGAACTCATAGCGCCATCTAGTTTTAAGTTGACCTGAATAACTCGACCTGAAAATAACTGACGAACGGGCAATATTTGTGGCAATCCTCAGTATGAAAGTTAGTAGGTAACCTAATCTGACTGAGAAAGATATTTTTTAAGTAAGTAAGTGATACTTGTATTTTTTATTTCGTTGCATTTTTAAGAAGAGCACAATATATGCCTCGTCGGAAATGGCAACCGCATGTCTCTTAATTCATCCATTCATATTAGCAGAAGGACGTCCACTGGTGGACATAGGCCTCCCCCAAGGATTTCCACGACGACCGGTTCTGCGCTCTCCGCAATCCGCATCCAGCGGCTTTCCGTGACCTTCACCCATCGGTCCACTAAGTGGGAGGCCTGCCTGCGGTACGTTTTCTGGTGCGCGATCGCCATTCGATAACTTTACTGCCCCAAAGGCCAACTGCTCTACAAAATATGTGCCCCGTCCACTGCCACTTAACTTTAGCAATTCTGTTAATTATTAAATTCAGATTTGATCAGACATTGCTTAAATAATATGCTAGAACAAAACGTGTTTTTTTCATTTAAAATTTGAGTGCCTTTGTCTCACTCAACTCATCTGATGGGTCGTTGCGATACAGTCGAGAATGTCACACGCAAACCTATGCGTATTCAATCTCGCCTTGGAGGTCTCCAATTTGTAAAAATTGGAAAACACTGACATAGGCCAGGAATTCCACTACATCGCTGTCCGCATAATGAAATATGAGGACACGAAGGGGTGGAAACCGAAGAACGAAGGTGGAACTTGTAGTCGACCTGCAATTGCTGCTTCATTTCACCCCTCGGCAAAAATATACTATATCTTTCATACAGGCGCAAAATCGAAGTAAAGCAAGCTGTCCTCACACCTACAAACCACAGAATAAGATCCCTATGGGAGTTCGCCTCTGTGCACGAGTAAATTCTTTTAATTTTAAGTAATATGAGGGTACTTTCAAATTACAATAAAGTACAATAACATTCAAGTTTCAACAGTGAGATTATTTATATTTCTTGTTATTTATTACGAATATACAGTAATATTTCACCGAAATAACTATGGATCTTACATATTTTGGAGCAAAATAATATTTTTACGGCGAGGGCGCTTTTTTGAATCCAGAGCAAAGTGAGGGATTCTAGAGTAGAATCCCAAGCGTAGCGAGGGATTCTTTAGTAGAATCCTGATAGTAGCGAGGGATTCCAAGTACGTCGCCCGAGCCAAATTAAAGAATGATACACTCTTCTTTTCATCACTCTCTAAGAGAAAATAAAAGGCCCCTCATATTTTATTCTCCCGGGATTTTGTAGTTAATAGATTATCCATCACATTTCTTGCGTCAGTTCTAATACTTTCAGGAGTTAATTCTATACTTTCACTGTCACTTGAAGAACTCATTTTTCAAAACAAAACCATGAATTTCTAACAATCCGTGAAAATTTACGAAAACGCGGGCTGTAGTTCGCGCGTTTTTAATTTGATATTTTTTTTCAGCCGGCGGCGGCGTATGGGCCGTCGCACCAGCGTCTTTATTTAAACAATATTTGCGTACATTTCTTTGGCGCGGAACACTAAAATGTTCCAAATTCAAAAAGTGCGCTGCAAAGATAATTGAGTCGCACTTATAAAGAGGATTAAAAACTCATTACCGCCCGCTAAAAGTTTCTTATAGAAAACATCACCTGCACCCAAGTCGTCCTTTTCGAATAGATGGAATGAAAATATATTGCTACACGGCAAAATTGGACTTTGCGGTATTTGAAACTACTTATATCCCTTATTTTGTACAACAAAGAGCAAACAAGCATAGAATCAATAAGGAGAAAATTAGAAAAAAAAACTTTCGCTTTTCCTTGCTACAATTAAAAAAAAACACTCACCTTCCATCCAGCTGAAGAATTGCTATCGCCCTTATCCTTAAAGTATGGCACATTCTGGACCATCCACTCGTAGATCTGGGACAGCGTGAGACGGTTGTCCTGCGCCGACGTGATGGCCTGGGTGATGAGATCAGCGTACGACAGGTTGCCCCATGCGTTGCGCCTTGATGAGTTTTTCTTGGAAGTCACTCCAGGGGATGGCAGCGGTGGGGCTCCTGCAGTAGATAATAATACATTACTGTCCAGCTTTTTTTTTGTTTTTTTTTATTCACAATTGGTAAGCCCTTGGCATCATCTCACCTGATGGTAAGTGACGATGATGCCGAAGATGCAAGCGGGCTTACCAAGATTCCCCAACGCAATGGGGATCTGGCTATCTTATCTTCATCCCGGAACACATCAATGCTGTCAACATTGATGTTCGGCGGCAAGACTTGATAAGATGATGGTAGCTAGCCAGGCGGGCTTAGAAAATGCCCTACCACCAACAAAACCGAGTCTTACAAGTTGACACCACCGGGAATCGGACCCGCGACCTCTTGGTGTAAAGCGAATGGACTAACCATTACGCCACGGAGGCGGTTAAAAGCCTTGAAATAAAGCTATTAACGACTGAGTGAGTAATATTGGAAGTAAGAGGTGAAGTCGAGTACTTCCGAAGTAGTTTTAAAGGACGACGGGCCAACGGAGTTCTTTTTCAATCGACTTTGAAAAAGGAAAAAGTTTTCACTTCGACTGTTTTTTTTTTGTATGTTCCGCGATATTATCGCAGATTGTGAACCGATTTTCATGACGCATTGATTAAATTGGTGTTAAGCTGTTTAATTAACAAAAACCAAAAGTAATAAAAAGTGTTGACTCAGCACTACGAAGATATAATATAGATAAATGATTTATTAATTTATTCATTTTGTATTTTATTTTAAATTTATATTATATATAATTTATTGAAATTTATAAATAAATGATTGTATTGTATAATAATAATGTAAAATTGTACTAAGTTGTTGGAACTCGGTTTTTTACCGTCTTCAGCGTTTTGACTTAAGGCCTTAAGATAGGTCAAATGACAATATTCAATTCAAATTATTGAAAGAATGTGTTAAGCTATCATCATGGAAAATATATATAATATACCTAAAGTAATAAAAAAATAATTTAATTAAATACAATTTTAAAAATATGACAACTTTTGATGTAAAAAAACATACTGTTTTTTTTTTTGTTGTTTTTGGCATTAATTGCAAAATTTCTCGAAAACAAATAGTTAACGTTGAATGAAACCAACACACAAAAATCGGTGACTAAGACCTTTCATTTTAAATTTGACACATTTTTTTAAAACTTATTTTAAAGTATAGAAAAGTAATTAAATCATGTAAAAATAGAGAATTGGGCGTTTGGTTTCAACGTAACAGCCGCGTTGTAGCCCGCATTGATTTGAACTTAAAATGAACAGACTTACGTTCGATATTAGTTTAAAACGTATCATCAACCTGCTCGGATTGAGGCATCTTAAAGCATAATAAAAATTTATTTTTACTATGTCTTAAAGCCTGCAAGAGACCTATAAATCTTATTTCACCCGAGAGTTGTATTTTTCTTTGATTTGCGAGAAAACAATAAACAAATTAATTTGCGAGAAAATACATTAAACTTTAAATCACATTAAAAGTTACAGTTTGTGTCAATTGACAGTCAAGCAATTTCTATATGTATGGTATAGTCGCTGAAAATTGCTGGCGTTTGATTCAGTATTGTTGTTCAGTATCAAAACCAGCTGTGTCCAAGGATGCAACATAGAACCCTCTCAATCGGAGAGTTTGGCAGCAGAACGGTCAGAATGGCGCAGGATTGTGAATAGGCAAGTGCGCGAGTTCGAGGATCAGCGTAAAGCTGACCTTGATACCAAACGCGACCAGTTAAAAGCCCGACATACTTAAATGCCCTCAATGCGGGAAGAGTTCGCTGCGAAGATTGGCTAGTTAAACCATCTTCGAGCGCACGCGCGGCATACCGACTAGGAGTCGAAGTGGTCGCCATGACCGATGTTGGTCGGATAGATCATCATCATCATTGATTGGTGCCGTACGGTAAAGACACGATTGATTAACTATCCAGCTATTTATATTATTGTTGTGTTGTGTTTAGGAGTCTGAACTGAATGGAAATCAATTGTACAGCCACGGTGTGCATACTTTCTCACGAAGCCTTCATCGTCTGTCGTAGCGGGCAAGCACTAATCAACGGTAAACATAACACTGACTTAGTAGCGAAGATTAAAGTTAGGTTAGTAAGTATATCAGGTGAGATGATGCCAAGGGCTTACCAATTGTGAATAAAAAAATTAAAAAAAGACGATCAAAATTTAATTAATATTTTTTTTTATTAACAATTTGAGTGCGTTTGACTGCATCTCACCTGATGGTTAGTGATGATGTAGTCGAGGATGGTACACGCAAACTCAAAAACGGAAAATATACCGGTTCGCGCCATTTGTACAGAAATACAAAAAGTTTTCATTCCAATTTTTACTTGTCTGTGACAGCGCCCGCTTTAACGCATGCGCGGTGATGTGTTGGTTTTTCAGTTTTTTAATCAACTCAACTTCATAATTTGGGTTTGTATGGGAGGTACCTTACTTGAACTTTTTATTGGAACAAGTAACTGCCCAATGTAGTAGGCCTTATTAAGTCCTAGTTAATCACAAAGTTTCATTAAAATCATTATTTTAAGATTTTGTACAATAAAGAGTTTACAAACAAACAAACAAAATCATTATAGCCATTTTGGAGAAAAAGTAACAAACAACCTGGATTTGTATGGGAGGGACATTTTCCTTTCTTTACCATAGATTTATGTATGTTTATGGTTGTTTATATTTATTATTTCATTTATATATTATTGTTGTAATACTTAATTATTTTATTTAAGTATTTTACCTAACTGTTTATTTGCATTTTTTTTCCGTTTTTCATAATTTCAGCGCCCCTTAACATATTCTAACGCTGTTTCCCTACCCACAAGTTTCCTGGAAGAAATTGCTACCTAGCAATAAGGCCGCCTATTTTATATACCTTCTTCTAAGTTGTTTATTTCATTTTTTATGTTGTGATTCAATGATCGGAATAGGTAGAGTTTTTTCATGTACTTTTGCAACGTTGGCACAACATGGATTTTTTTCATTTAGAAGCAAAATGCTAATCCGTGCGTGCAAGGTTTTATTGAGAAATACTTGCACAAATATATTTTCCCATTTGTTTATTTACTAAATCTTATTGTATAATTATTGGTGTAATTTGTTTTAAATAAGTAATTTATGCATTTATAAACAATAAAAAGATGATTTTAAAAAAGTTTTTATTTCACTTTGTAAGACCCTCAAAGGAAGTGAGAAGCTTATCCATACTATTGACAACGTTATGACATAATTGCCGGAAAAAACTCTACGTATTCCAGTGACTTATATATTACTGGCGTAATGACCCAGCCAACGCGCGCGACTAATGGTCCCAGCGAATTGGTGCGAAAATCGAAAGTTTCGCACACTCGCGACTCAGTCGTCTGCGGGAAATTGTACAGTGCGGTGGAAAGATATTCCATATAAAAATGCCTTATTGTGTTGTTAGAGGCTGTAAAAATCATGAAAGAAAGGCTAAAAAGAAACATGGGATGTTGGTTGTATCATCGTTAAAATGCCTTATTGTGTTGTTAGAGGCTGTAAAAATCATGAAAGAAAGGCTAAAAAGAAACATGGGATGTTGGTTGTATCATCGTTAAGTAACCTTACATTGTATTTTTTCTTGAAAACAAATTAAATAAACGAATTTTAAAGCGACAATTCTACCAAGGTTCTTTTAACGCGGCACTGACGTCAACTCTCGCCCACGCTAGTTCGTACGAGTTATGTTAGATGGCGCTACTTTTTGCTTGTATCAAGAAAATCTGAGTCAAATATGGAGACGGGCGGATCCTTCTATTCAAATCTGTGACCTATTCCGATCAATGTGAGATGCAATAATGAATATTGTATTGTGCCTTATTCCGATTTTACTTGTAATAACGAACGACTACGTGCTGTAGGCCTTGTAACGTACCAATTTTTATCAAAATCTTTAGAGCCGCTTTAAAAAAAAAGATTTTCATTATGGTGGCAACCCTAAGAAATGAATATATTTTGGTAACTAAAGCACCAGACGGATGCACTGGCACACACACACAAACACAAAAAAATTTCATTTTTGTATTCGTTAGACTTAGTGTTAGACAATCGATCCCCGTCAAAATCTCAACTTCGATTTTTTGTCGTCACAATATCTACCTTTTTCACTCCTTCGTCGCTAAAGAGAAAAAACATTTTTTTTCTGTCGCTCGTGTTGTTTAAAATGAATAGGTATCATTGTGATTCTGGTGCGGAGAGGTGTGGTGGTACGGAACCCTCGGTGCGCGAGTCTAACTACAACTTGGTCGTTTTTTTTACAATATCTAATGTATTTTTAAATAGTAGTTTATGAAACTTTTGCATAATGAGGGGTATGAAAACACGAGTATGAGTTGGCGAGGTTTTTAATAGTGTCATACGAGTGTTTTAATACCTAGTTATGTGCAGTTTTATACATCTAATCTCATATATTGGGATTGAATCATCGAAACAACAAAGATCAAAGTTAAAAGAGTAAGAAAAAAAAATCCCACGAAATTCAGTACCTACAACAAAACGTGTCATAGCGCCTAATCCCAGCGCATCACCGCGCTTGCGCTGAAGCGGACGCTATCACAGACAGGTAAAAACAATGCTTTCACATATCTCAGACATTTTTAAGCAAGGATGAAAATTATCGAAGAAATTCAGTCACTACAACAAAACGTATTCAATGAATGCCGCCAAAACCTAGCACATCGAGCAAAGCGGGCGCTTTCACACAAGTTAAAATTGGAATGAAAACTTTTTGTAATGCTGTAAAAATGGCGCGAACCGCATGTGCGTTCCAATAAAAAAAACTGATATGGAACTTCGTTGGTGATATTAACTTTTTGGATTAACTTGTATCGTAATGGAAAAAAAAACTTAATAACATTATTTTGTTAGAGAAATAATGTTATAAAGTGTTTTATCTACTCTCATATCGTAAAGTTCGCATTATCAACTTAAAACGAGTTTATATTGGCATACTTTATAAACACAAAACCGTAATTAAAAAAAAACATTATAACAATATTTTGTTAGAGAAATAATGTTATATATAATGTAATTTTTTTTACATTACGATACAAGTTAAACCAAAGAGATAATATCACCAACGAAGTTCCATATCAATATTTTTTTATTGGAACGCACATGCGGTTCGCGCCATTTTTACAGCAATACAAAAAGTTTTCAATCCAATTTTTACTTGTCTGTGACAGCGCCCGCTTTAACGCATGCGCGGTGATGTGTTGGTTTTTAATTGAATTTTGTTGTAGATACTGAATTTCGTGGATAATTTTAATTCTTGTTTAAAAATGTCTGAGATCAGTGAAAACATTGTTTTTACCTGTCTGTGACACAGTCCGCTTCAGTGCAAGCGCGGTGATGCGCTGGAATTCAGCGCTATGACACGTTTTGTTGTACGTACTTACTGAATTTCGTGGTATTTTTTTTTCTTACTCTTAACTTTGATCTTTGTATTTTAGTTGATTCAATCCCAATTTATGAGATTAGATAAAGTAGTGTATGAAACTGCACATAATTTGGTCTTTAACCACTCGTGTAATGCTATAGTGTCTTATTCAAACAGACTTGCGAAATCGCCTTTGCCCGCAAAACTTATGAATGCTTTGTTTTTTAAATAAAAATCTTATAAATGTTAATTTTGATTACTAAAACTATTAATTAATTGGTTTTATTTCTTCTACCTTCCTTTTTGAATTCAATAAGCGTATCGGTATCGGTATCAGTATCGCCGATATTTTTATAAGAGTATCGGTATCGGTATCGTATCGGCAAAAAGGCGTATCGAGGCATTCCTAGTTTATACTACGCATGCGATTGTAGACACAGGAATCAACAGAACATACCATTTTTAGGGTTCCGTACCCAAAGGTTAAAAACGGGACCCTATTACTAAGACATCGTTGTCCGTCCGTCCGTCCGTCTGTCTGTCTGATCGTCTGTCACCAGGCTGTATTTCATGAACCGTGATTTTTACAGATGATGTATTTCTGTTGCCGCTACAATAAAAAATACTAAACATGGAAAAAGAGGGTTGTCTCCATACAAAAATGTGTTTTTTTGAAACATGAAAAAACTAGCGCTACTACTAGAAAAATCTAGTATGATGGTTCGCAACCCTTTGTACTAGCGCCATCTATTATGATGGTATGGAACCCTATGTGTGCTGTTCTGATTTGGACTTTACCGTTTTTTTAATAATTTACTAGAGGCGCCAAAAAAGTTAAAAACAACGAGTTAAATTAAAAACATAACATTATCACATCACATCTCTTCGCACAAGTACAAAATATGCGTAATTTTTTTTTTTACATTTTTTTTATTTTTTGCAATCAGTTCGGGATCCTTAGCGCGATGAATACAAAACAACAACTTGCCGTTTTTTACAAGCTTTTATTTACTCGTAACTTGCAAAGTGCGTATGTAAATCCTACTAAAATTATAAATGTGAAAGTTTGTATGTAGGATATATGTATGAATGTTTGTTACTCTTTCACGCTTCAGCTACTGGACGGATCGGGATGAAACTTGGCAAACATATAGGTTAGGTCCTGGAATAGGACATAGGCTACTTTTTATCCCGGGAAAACGTCTTATTCCCACGGGAAAATCGAAAACAACGCGGGCGTAGCCGCGGGCGGACGGCTAGTAATATAATTACGTAAGTTGTCCATTTCAAAATTGGATAGTTTTTGACACACTTCCCGGTTTCCGATTGAGCTGAAATTTTGTATACCTACACGTTTAGTTTGGATGAATATGCATGGTCAGCTAAGTGACGTCATTTTAAACCAAATATGCAGGACTCCCAAAGATGACGGACCAGTTATTTTTTTATTGATATCATGATATGGGTAACAAATGAAAAAAAAAATCTTAGAAGAATACGAAATTATTAAAATTATTTTTAAATAAAAGCTTGTGCCAAAAATTGTTTAGGATTTTCGAAATGAGTTTAATATAGGGTTCGAAAAAATGAAGATAATTACGTTTTTTGATAATTATCCGATATACATAATTATCGGATAATTATCACCAGTGTAAGAAATTCATTTGTTACATTGTTTCATAACAAATGCATCATAATTTGGGCTATTCTAACAAAAAAAAATCATTTTTCTTTAATATCGAACACAAATTGACATTAATTAAAGTAAGATAGATTGAATAAAAATCAGTGTCCGTCAGATTCGACAAATAATGTTGGATTGAGCAAAGAAGCTTTTAGCACAAGCTTTTATTTATGAATAATTTTAATAATTTCGTATTCTTCTAAGTTTTTTTTTTCATTTGTTACCCATATCATGATATCAATAAAAAAATAACTGGTCCGCCATCTTTGGGAGTCCTGCATATTTGGTTTAAAATGACGTCACTTAGCTTAGGCCGTATGGTTCCCGGCTAAGAATAGGACCATCCCATCTCTTCCAATGGGTGTCGTAAGAGGCGACTAAGGGACTTAAAACCGGAGGATGGGCAGCAGCGTCTTTCCGTGCATTGCAACACACCTGCAATCAAACTGCGATCGCCAACCCGCCTGCCAAGCGTGGCGATTACGGCAAAACCCCCCCTATGAATTTCACACCCAGAAAACGGCCCCTAGTCCCCGGCAGCCCCGCTATTCCTGGCTCCGGTAGCAGTCATGGTAACGGCGGGGTAGGGGGTGCGAAGAATCCCCGGCAGATGCCAGGCTACCAAACCCAACGACCTTTGGCCCTGGCAACTTACAACACGCGCACACTGCGGACTGACGAGAAACTTGCAGAACTCGAAGAAGTATTGAGCAGGTTACGGTGGGATATCGTAGGTTTATGTGAAGTCCGAAGAGAGGGAGAGGACACCATGATCCTTAAATCCGGAAACCTGCTCTATTTCCGGGAGGGCGACCAACAGTCCCAGGGTGGTGTCGGGTTTCTCGTCCACAAGTCCCTCATTAACAATGTGGTCCAAATCGTGAGCGTTTCGACAAGGGTAGCATACCTTATACTCAGAATCACCAAACGGTATTCGATGAAGGTCATACAGGTATACGCGCCGACTACGGAACACTCCGACGACGAGGTAGAGACTATGTATGAGGACATCTCTACAGCCTTACATAGCACCAGGACCCATTATACCGTTGTTATGGGGGACTTTAACGCGAAACTGGGCAAACGAAGCGATGGTGAGCTGAGAGTGGGGCAATTTGGATATGGAGTAAGAAATGCACGTGGCCAGATGCTGGCCGACTTTATGGAGAAGGAGAGCCTCTTTATGATGAACTCCTTCTTTAAAAAGTCAAAACAGCGGAAGTGGACATGGTTGCATCCCAATGGCGTAACAAAAAACGAGATAGACTTCATCTTGTCGACAAGGAAGCAAATATTCAATGATGTCTCCGTGATCAATTCAGTCAAAACAGGAAGCGATCACCGGATGGTCAGAGGCACATTGAATCTAAAGACCAAGCTAGAAAGATGTCGACTGATGAAGTCTACGCTCCGACCAGCGCCCATCCAGCTCCAAAACCCCGAGAGCTTTCAGCTCGAGTTGCACAATCGTTTCGAATGCCTAGGAGACTGCGAGAATGTGGACGATTATAATGACAGGTTCGTGGAAATTGTTCAAACGGTCGGGTCTAAGATTTTTAAAACTCGCCGTTCAAACAGAACCAAAAAAATCTCCAACTTCACCAGCAACCTCATGGAAGAAAGACGCAGATTGGTTTTGCAGTCCTCTGAAGACGCTACTCAGTATCGGCAACTAAACAGGCAGATCTCTAAGTCCCTAACTCGCGATTTACGCCAATATAATACAAATTGTATTAAAGAGGCGATTGAGCACAACAAAGGCTCAAAAGTGTTCGCGAGAGATCTGTCTGTTGGACAAAGCCAACTGACCAAGCTGAAGACTGAGGACGGCAGGACCATATCGTCTAAGACTGAGTTGCTGGAAGAAGTTGAGAAGTTCTATGGACAATTGTACAAGACCACACGTTTGCCTGTCAGCGATCTGGCTGAAGACCCAAGAGCCAGACTAACCCGACACTATACCGAAGATATCCCGGACGTCAGCCTGTATGAGATTAGAATGGCTCTCAAACAGCTCAAGAACAACAAGGCACCGGGTGACTATGGAATTACGGCTGAACTTCTGAAAGCAGGTGGATCACCGGTACTAAAAGCTCTTCAGAAGTTATTTAATTCCGTTATACTCGAGGGACAAACGCCTAAGGCATGGCACAGAAGTGTGGTCGTGCTTTTCTTCAAAAAGGGTGACAACACCCTACTGAAGAACTACAGACCCATCTCACTTCTGAGCCATGTCTACAAGCTGTTTTCGAGAGTCATTACGAATCGTCTCGCACGCAGGTTTGACGACTTCCAGCCTCCCGAACAAGCCGGTTTCCGAAAAGGCTTTAGTACCATAGACCACATACATACACTGCGGCAGATTATACAGAAGACCGAAGAATACAATCAGCCACTATGCTTGGCTTTTGTGGACTATGAGAAGGCCTTTGATTCAGTCGAAACCTGGGCTGTGCTACAGTCTCTCCAGCGGTGCCAAATTGACCATCGATACATCGAGGTGTTGAAGTGTCTGTATGAAAACGCCACCATGTCGGTTCGCCTCCAGGACCAGAACTCGAAACCTATCCAGTTGCAGCGAGGGGTGAGACAGGGAGACGTTATATCTCCGAAACTGTTCACCGCCGCCCTGGAACTAAACAAGTTTTTAAGCTTCTGGACTGGGGTGGACTCGGCATCAATATCAACGGCGAGTACATATCCCACCTCCGATTCGCTGACGATATCTTGGTCATGGCTGAGACTATGGAAGACCTAAGCACAATGCTCGATGGCCTCAGTAAGGTCTCTCAACAAGTGGGTCTTAAAATGAACATGGACAAGACGAAAATAATGTTAAATGTCCGTGTCGCGCCCACTTCTCTAAGGTTGGAGACTGTACACTGGAAGTTGTTGACGAATATGTATACCTGGGACAAACAGTCCAGCTAGGTAGTTCCAACTTCAAGAAAGAGATCAATCGACGAATCCAACTCGGCTGGGCAGCGTTCGGGAAGCTTCGCAATATCTTCACGTCCCAAATACCGCAGTGTCTCAAGACTAAGGTCTTTGACCAGTGTGTGTTGCCAGTGATGACTTACGGAACTGAGACATGGTCGCTTACTATGGGCCTCATAAGAAGGCTCAAGGTCACCCAAAGGGCAATGGAGCGTGCTATGCTCGGAGTTTCTCTGCGTGATCGAATCAGAAACGAGGAGATCCGCAGGAGAACTAAAGTAACCGACATAGCTCACAGAATCGCTAAACTGAAGTGGCAGTGGGCAGGGCACATAGCTCGTAGAACAGATGGCCGATGGGGCAGTAAAGTTCTCGAGTGGCGACCGCGCACCGGAAAACGTAGCGTAGGCAGGCCTCCCACGCGGTGGACCGATGACCTGGTGAAGTTCGCGGGAAGCCGATGGATGCGGGCAGCGCAGGACCGGTCGTCGTGGAAATCCTTGGGGGAGGCCTTTGTCCAGCAGTGGACGATTTGTGGCTGATATGATGAGCAAAGAAGCCAAAGGAATATCTTCATCCGATGATGATTCTATTTCCATTGGCTTTGCTGCTGCTGTAGCTGCAGTAGAACTTATTTGTTGTTCTAAAAGCCAACTAAGATCTTGCTTCTTGGATTTGTTTTCTTGGTTGTAATATTTGAACAGAACATGAATTGTACCAGCTTTGCAGCCAGCCTTTTCATTGCCCAATCTGTTTGACTGTACTAGCCCACGATGACCATATTGAATCTTTCTCACGAGGAATTTTTCAAATTCAACTCTATAAACAATATTTAACTTACAAGACCAATGACACTTCACTCTACTTTGCCAAGTACTCTTTATTGTACTGTGACTTTGCATAATCCCGTAATCCGAACTGAATTTTTCTTGTAAGGGGAATCCCCACGGCGCGGCACGTTAACACTTTGTACGCAAGTTCGGAAATATGCATTCGAATACAGCTTCCTCATTTATTATGCGGACAGCGATGGAGTGGAACTCCTTGCCTGCGTCTGTGTTTCCCAACTCCTACAATTTGGGGATCTTCAAGGCGAGAGTGAATAGGCATTATTTGAGTTTGCGTGTACCATCCACGACTACATCGTCACTTACCATCAGGTGAGATATAATAAAACGCACTCAAATTTTTAATTTAAAAAAAAAGGTTACTTTCACGAACGCAAGTTTTTGTTATTATCAGTCGATAATTATCAATTTGTTATCAATGATAATTATCATTGATAATTATCCTTTCGAACCCTGGTTTATTATTATTTTTTTAGGTTAGGATGTATACAAATATCACACCAATTTTGACGCTCGTAGGTATTAGGTACCTTTTTTAAGATAAAGCAAAAATAAATAAAAAGACTTGAAAACTGGTTTTTTTGTACAGGGGAATCTCCTGAACACTTTTTTTTATTCAAATGCGGGACGCAAAGGAGGGTATTGTGTTTATCAGCCTCCGTATCTATGTTTGTTCCTTTGTGGCGCTGTAGAAACTAAATGCATGGGCCGATTTTGATAATTCTTACTTCAATCGATTTTAAATATAATGTGTCGTTTTTATCACGCGGTATAGTAATGACAGAAACTTTGTGCGGTGATTGAAAGCTTCGTCTAACTAAAGTGATCTGCACTTCAAACAAAGTCGCAGGTTGCTGCTAGTCAATCCTAAATTGAGATGATGTTTGTTTTTATTTTAAGTTTCTGCAATTGGGTATGCTAAATTTTTTATAAGCCATGAAAATAAAAAAACCATTTCGAGATATTTTTATTTAAAGCCATATTTTTTCATTTTCCACTCGAAAAAGTAAAAGATTGCGTAAAAAAATCGGAAAAGGACAATAACCTTCATTTGACCCCTATGACGTCACGAGTTTACAATAAAACCTTATTTCACCACTGAACGGAACGTGCACTCTTACTTGTCATATCAATTACGGACCTTGCATTTGAGGACGAGCTTTCGTCGAGCACTGAAAAAGGCACTATTTATTTATCATCCACCAAAAACTACGTTTGAAACAATCAAATATTATTAGAACGTCATTCAAATTAAATACTTAAATGGGTAAGATATTCATTAGAGGTCCAATTTTTATTGTGGTTCTAAAAAACATTTAAACTCTGAAGGCCTTGTCCATACATAGATTATGATGTTTGATGACAAGTAAATTTTGACTTTGACGTTTCGTTGTTGGCTTTGTGATAGTTTCGTTTCGGAAAAGGCAAAGGTTACTAAGACCATACAGCCAGGTCTGACGTATTTAGGCTTCCTTAGCTGTTGGATTTGTAATGCTAGTGCCGGTGCAATGAAAAAACAACAAAATAAAACTACGAATGCGTCTACCACAAATCCCGCCAAAAAACCTTCGGGAATGATTGACTTGAGTGACTTGACAGTTGACGTCAAGGCCTATTCATTTCATCGTCATAGAAATAGGGCTGTTCGTTTCATAGTAATGTGAACCGATGACGTCATCAAGGTTTCAAAATTTAAAAAAATATTTAAAAATATCTAGAGGCTTAAAAAATGAAATATTCAAATTAGTTTTTCAAAATGGTCTATACCATCAGAAAAAAAATTTAAAAAATAATTTTTTTTTTAGCATACCCAATTCAGTCATAGTTATGACTTCCTGGTCCGACGTAATGGCGACGTTATTTCATCATATAAGCTCATATGTACGTCCCCACCGAGGGGCTCGAGCCTACCCTGATTTAGGGCGATCGGGCCTTAAACGACCACGCGGGCCCAGTGCGGGTTGGTCGACTCACGATGTTTTCCTTCACCGTAAGAGCGTCGGATAAACATACATATAAAATCTAAATTCGAAAACACATTGGTACGTGGCAGGATTTGATCGAACCACGACCTCCGGGACAAGATATAGTGAGGTAGTGGCACTTGCCATTACGCCAGCGACGCTCTATTTTTTTTTTTTATATTTAATAAATTATAATCAATAAAACATAGACGGAAAATACGTAATATTATTTATCACCGCAATAAAGTAATTTAAATCTAAACTTATATAACTCAAGCAGATTAAAAAAAAACGAATGCTTAAATAATAATATTAATTTCTGAGCAATCGCATGAAACCGTATCATAGTCCCGCAGGAGAACAAGACGAATCTAACTACACCTCGCACTCCAAAATCCATAAAGCCATTTAAGCTACAGGTTCAGCCAAAGAAACAGACATACATACTTACATACAAAATCCCAAAAATATTAACCTACTTCTTGGGCAGTCAAAACAATAGATTAAATAAAGGCTGAGTTGGAAGATAAGATTGCCAGTTCCTCTTTGCATTGGTCCTCATTGCGTTGGGGAATCTTGGTAACCGCATATCGTCACTTACCATTAGGTGAGATGATGTCAAGGAATTACCAATTGTCGATAAAAAATAAAAAAATTAAGAAAAATTCGCTTGAAACTTAATAGAAGTGACAGGGAGCGACATCGAAAAGTAATAATTTTTATTGGTTTTAAATTAAATCTAAGTTTGAAAATTTTTGATTTGTTAACTAAAATGAACAAAAATTGTTTCAATAACAAAATAAAATAGTATTTATATAATAAAATAGTATAGATATTGAAAATAGTTTTTATTTTGTATTTTAAAAATACAAAAAAAAAAATTATCAAAGGTTCTGAATCAACGGGTCTGAATCCAATGAATTTTCATTAATTATTTGCGAGGGCTACGAGCGACCGAACGCTAGGCCAAAAGACATCAACGAATTCGCAAATGGCTACGACAAAATTATAAAAAATTGCTACGTTTTGTTACCTTAACTATCAATATAGTTGAGCCCCATATAGCCGGACCTTGAAGGAAATGGACTTTTAAAATGAACTCTTACCCTATAATTTAACGTCGTAATATCACAGATTACTAAATAGTTACTTGTAATATATATAGTCATTCAAATATTGTAAGAAAAATAATCGTTTTTATAGTTTTTTCACATTAACCAGAATTTAAAAAAATGAATCATAATGTTGATGTTACAGATAATATAAGTAATGTCATCATCATCATCATGTCACCTCATATATATACGTCCCCACCGAGGGGCGCGAGCCTACCCTGAATTAGGGCGAGTTATTATAAGTAATCATATATTATAATGAAAGCGTCGGTGGCTCAACCGGTAACGACTCGGTCCATCTAACCAGAGGTACCGGGTTCAAATCTGGACGGCCAATGTACCAATGAGTTTTTCAAAAACTTACGTACATATCATTACCGAATGCTTTAACGGTGAAGGAAAACATCGTGAGGAAACCTGAATAGGCCTGCGAAGAAACTCGAAGGTTGTGTGTGAAGTCGACCAACCCGCACTGGGCTCGCGTGGTCGACTACGTCCTAATCGCCCTGATTCAGGGTAGGCTCGAGCCCCTCGGTGGGGACGTATATGAGCTGATATAATAATAAAAAATTATAAGTAATGTATTTTGTATTATATTTCAGTATTAAAAGGTTCAAAATTGTTTGTATTTTAAACTCACGTTCCTATTACCACAGATTACTATAATACATAGTAACTACGCAAGTAGGTAGGTATTTTTTGTTATACTGACCAAATAAGTTCCAGTCAAGTTAATTGCTCATTTTAGTAAAACGTCCTAATATTTTTGTCACTAACGATGTGGCCAATAAATTTAATATCATAATAATAACATACGATTAAATATGTACCAACTTATACAGACAACTGACTTATAAATATTATTATCTATCATCCATACCATATGGTAAACAATAATAATTATTCGACAGTGCCTGCCTATTCATTTCGTATTTATGCTGTAGCTCTGATAACATAATTTCTTGAATGTTAGGTAGATAATGACACAAAATTCGGTATAAATAAAACGATTTAAAACGTTTCAGGCACTATTCCTTGTTTTACTGATCAATATTTATATTTAAATTCCTTGTTTTACTGATTAATAAAAATATATAAAAGTGTATTATAGTATATATTTTTATTATATGTAAGTATACAGTTATATTATTATTTATTTATATTTCGTATAGCATTTTTATTAGGTAAATGTTGTATTATGTATGATTTAGATTTTTGTTATGTAGTTATAGTAATTTGTTATTTTGTAAACTTTGTTGTATATGTTTGCTTTGCACAGCCCTTTGTTTAATTGTATCCGTTCTTTGGGTTGCCTGGAAGAAATTGCTTTAAGCAATAAGGCCGCCTAAATTGTACAATTTAAAAGTTTACTGTCTATTCTGTACTATTCTCTATATATATTTTTGTTATTGTACAATAAAGCATATTTGATTGATTGATGTAACTCATATGACAGGACTAAACAAAATTCACGCATTCCGTTTTTTTTTCTGTATAGAAAAGACAAGGACAGATTTTTAGTTTAGAATAGACACCGAATAGACACCATTGACTGTGTTGTGCCATTGCATTGATCACTGTTAGGCCATTGATCGGCAAAAGCGTCGGTGGCTCAACCGGTAACGACTCGGTCCTTCTAACCAGATGTACCGGGTTCAAATCTGGACGGCCAATGTACCAATGAGTTTTTCAAAAACTTACGTACATATACTTACCGATTGCTTTAACGGTGAAGGAAAACATCGTGAGGAAACCTGCACACGCCTGCGAAGACACTCGAAGGTTGTGTGTGAAGTCGACCAACCCGCACTAGGCCCGCGTGGTCGACTATGGCCTGATCGTCCTAATTCAGGGTAGGCTCGAGCCCCTCGGTGGGGACGTATATAAGCTGATGTGAGGCCATTGATAGGTTGACTTGACACGTATTACTAGTAGCTCGAGGCGCTGCGATTTCTGGCTTGCTATGTGTTGACTAATTTATTATTTGGAGTGATTCTTTTTAAATTTACAATTGGTAAGCCCTTGGCATTTATGTTTGGAGTTGCAATTGGCATTCCTTATTTAGCCTTTACTACTGAGTACTGAATAAGCGATAAGTCAGGAAATTTTAATACAACGCTCTACAAAAACTTCTAGTTATTATAATGTTACGAGCCAGCTACCTGATAGGTTCTGGTTGGAGTTCTTCTTGGAGCCGGTGTCGTCGGCGGGATCCACGTAGTTGTCGGGTCTTGGCAGGGGCCACGTGTTGGAGCGCGCGCGAGTCTGCGGCTCGAACCCCACCTCGGCCAGCTCGCCCAGCGGCTCCAACTCGCCCATGGCACCCTCCATCTCCGCCAGCCCCGGCTGCGAGGACCAGGGCGACTGGTACCCTCCGACCCCCGCCATCGACATCTCACTACTTCTTTAGTGGAACTATTCGGCGGGCGAGTCCTTCCGCTCGACGCTCACCGACACACGCCGGCCGTCAACATATCGGAGCGGTTTCGCTACAAATGTTAAATGTATTCTCTCTTCTAGAATGCTGCTCCCCGCGCCGCCGATCCGAAGAGGTTATCTGCCCGCACCTTATCGCCTCCGATGTTATTCGAAGCCAATAACATGTGGCTTCTTTCGGACGTTCGACAGGTCAACACGCTCGAGAAAAGAGCGCCGTCTCGGCCCGCTCCCGAGAGGCGATATTCGCTAAATATAAGCGCGGAGACGGGGCGGGGGCGGGGCGACCACGTGAGCGACTACGCGCCGATTTTCCAATTCATCACTGGTGGGCAAGAGACGCGATAACCTTGTATTGTGGCCCGAAACTCGGTTTCGTCACCGTTGTCACGGTTCCACCGTAGATTTTAAGACACTGCGCAAATTCCGAAGTCACTTCGAGTTCAGCTCGCACTTTAACGTAACTTTTCCACACTGATAAGAGTTATCACTGGCTCCACGCGGGAGTGAAACTTTGTTCACTAGTCCTAGGTGGTCCTGTTGTCGTGTGGGAAGCACCAGCTGGTGACGAGGAGCAACCTCGTTTTGTTAGGGAAGAGTCCACGCGGTCTGGATCGCTACTGCGTAATAAGACGTGGCGAACGCGTGACGCGCGGAATACGTCGTGAGTGGCGAGCGGTCGCACGTACACTGGCTGGCTGGCTGGCACTCCGGCAGTCGCGAGTCGCGAGCCGCGCTTGCAAATTCCGCTCGAGTCGGCGGCGCCGGTGGCGGCGCGGCGGGTGCGGGGGAGGGCCTGATAGCGCGTCGTCGTGTGACCGACCGCCCGACCGCCATCGCCACTCCGACCTCTGCCGGTGATGCCAACTCTATGTGTCAAAAAGTCGTTAGTCCTACGCTTGAAAAGTCGCTAGAACAGTATAAAAATGGCAATTCTGTTGCTAGATGTATGGTGTTACTGTGCTTGAAAAGTTGATAAAATGTATGAAGCGTCGATCTTTTTTGTTGCTAGACTGCTCCGAAAATAAGTTAGATCTAGCTACTAAGTAGCTAAATTGGCAACACTGCCTCTGCCGCGCCTCGCACACGCATAGTCCATCCACGCAACTCCGCCTGCTCTCGCTCAATTTTATAATAGCCCAAATTCTTTCCACAGTTTATCGGTGTCAGGCAGAGGCATGCGTGGCGCCCTGCGGCAGATTGGTGAGGCCAGACCACTGATGATTTTAATAGTACTAGCTAAGTTACGAAGTAACTAGTATCTTATCTGTGGCTAAGCGCCTAAACCTTACAAAGGATCCACCCTTGCAGCACTAAATAAGTGACATCACATCACACATCTGAATCTAGTCACACGGCAGTGTGTCAGCCAAGTTCGAAAAGGAAAGGGCGACGTCGGCCGTGGGTTATATCTTATATAACACGAAACATTTCGGGCCACTTCCACCTACCCGTAACTCAAAACCTGTTTGACTTAACACACTTGCGATTTTGTGTGTCTAGTAAGACCGCCTTGATCACCGAGAATCCAAATTTTTATAAATATATCTTTTCCCATTTCTGTGACATCGACGTCCCAAAAACCACTATTTTTATAACTGACTGACTCATCAAAATTATAGATTACTTCCAGTTGACTTAGAAACTTGAAATTTGTCATCAGGTTAGGTTATTGCACGTATACAAAGATAAAATTCAAATAATTGATAACGCTTAACACGTTAAGAAAACTGACTTCCATTGCAACAATTTACCTAGTACCTATAATTACGAAGTAACTAGTATCTCATCTGTACTATAATCGCAACATCGTGAAGAAACCTGCACAACTGATTGCAAATGTGTATGAAGGTCGCGTTGTACACGTTCGTAGGTGTAAATCTAAAATTCCCTACACGTAATCGCGGGTGATGCTAAGTGCAACTCCAGGCAACCGTCGTCTGTCCCTTGGATAGGACGGTTAATTGTGCCACACGATAAGAAGAAGAAGAAGTACCTATAATTTTGCATTATTATTTTTGGTTTTTGTTAATTTTCTAATTAAGTACTACACCGGTTTTGATAAAATTTATATGGGACCAACTCGGAAGCATATCCTATCAATTAAAAAAAAGAGTCATGCATGACAATCGGTTCACAATCAGCAAAAATATCGCGTAACACACTCAAAAAAACATGCAGTCGAATTGTGAACCTCCTCCTTTTTTGGAAATCGGTTTAAACGGCCAAGTGTAGGTCGTTCAAGGGTTCCGTATCACCACTGTCCACTACTCATCAAAATATGTAGACCACTTCCAGGTGACTAAGAAACTTGAAATTTGGAGTCGAGATAGGTTATTGGACGTATAAAAAAGGAAAATTCGAAAAACAGCCAAGTGTGAGTCGTACTCTCGCACCATGGGTTCCGTAAATCAAAATGTATAGACCACTTCCAGCTTATTTATAAACGTAAATTTGGCATCGAGGTAAGTTATTAGTCGTACAAAAAGAAAACAAAATCGAAAAACCGGCCAAGTGCGAGTCAGACTTGCGAAATAACGGTTTCTTACCACTACTATTCATCAAAATTATAGACCACTTCCAGGTGACAAATAAACTTGTTTGGCCAAGCGAGTTTTGGAATCGCAAGATTAGGGTTCCGTACCACCACTACTCAAATAATTACATAGACTATTTCCAGGTGACTTTTCAACTTAAGATTTATGATCGAAATATGTTAGTGGAAAAAGAAAAAAAAGTGTGTGTGTCAGCTCCGACGCACGACTGGAGTTTACTTCTTAAGTACGATTGTCTAAACAGGCACAAAACAGGGCTTGACTTTGGTTTTAAGTTTACTCTGCACAGTTTTTATAACTGATGGATGATTCCAATTTCCGGCCTCTTTTCATAGCTGATGTGTCAGGTGTTTTAGCTCCCATGGTCGCAGCGCAGCTACTAATGATCCATTTGGTGTTTGGCAGCGTCTAACCTCGTATGCTTTAGATGCGGTTATACGAGCATATCTTAGGTCATACCATAAAGGGCTCTAACATTGGTTTTGTGTTGACTCTTCAATTAAATCAAGAGCATTTTTGTTAAGTTTCTCTTGTAATGTTTCTAGTAATTTGTTGACATCTTTCTTTATATCATCACTTACTTGAGTAAGGAAATGAAAACTGTCGAACATCACTGTGTTTAAAGTCGTTCTGATACTTTAAAAGTTCACAATTCATAATTTTCTTCTTTTTTGCTTCTTGAAGAAACCCGTGGAAAAGGTCTGTGCTGGTTTCATGATGTGGAGCTGTTTTTTTTTTCAAATTTGATATACAGTGACGTATTTCATAGTAGTCCCTACTCTCGAGAGGACGGGTTTTTTCCAGTAACATTCAACCTCGGTGCAGGAAGGTTCTTCACTGCGACGATGGGTCCACATCAAAAATGCCACTGCATGCTTACAACCACCAGCTAAAGCTGCACAGTCCAAGCACTGGCAACTGACGATTTCACCTTTAGTCTCGTCTATCACCATAGTGAATTTGTATGAACTAGCCCTCACTTTGTGCTCGGGGCAGATCTTGCAATTGAGTGTGCAAATTCCTGATCCACGACGTAGTTGCACGTACCCAATAGAATCGTCACCATAAGATTCTCGTGCAGCCCTGAAAATGCAAACTAATTACTTACTGTAAACAAAATTTATTCTTTATAACCTAAAAAACTACTACTGAAAGAAAGACTATTATTTCGCCTTAGCAGAATTAAGGTTACTTACGTAGGTAGTGTTATATTATTTTATAGTACTTACATTGCTGTTTTTACATTTCTCAGCTCTGCAGAATAAAAATCGGGGTTATTTTTAAAGAACATGATTGCGTCCACTTTGTGTTTTTAAAGAACATGATTGCGTCCACTTTGGGCAATTTTCTGCTATCTGTTTTCACAAAATTGACACCCATGATGGAGTGGAATACCAAATTATATAAAAATCACAAATTTTAAAATCTTATCAGATCAAAAATTGTAAGACTGCAACAATAACAGATCTGATTTGATTACTGTGTTGTACTTCATTTAGATTTCGTAGTGACTTATATTCTTTTTGTCAGATTCAGCCAATCCTGACTGTTTTGTATCACGTGACAGAGGTGCGCACAATAGGTTGCGCGTAAAAAACGTAACGCGCAAAGAGAATATAACAAACTACGTTTTCGATCACTAGATTTTACTCCTCATATTTTTTTCATACCGGGCGCCTTATATGCAAATCGATTCTTAAGGAGTAAACTACAAAAAACGGGCCAAGTGCGAGGCGGGCTCTTGCACCGAGGGCTTTGTACCACAAAAAATATATTCTCTACGTCTACAACTTGTATCGAACTTGGCTCCCTTTCACATTTATGTTTTGTTAAAATTTGATCTTATAGGACAAAGTTAATAAAGCTAATGGCTTAAAGGCATTTCACATTTATGTTTTGTTGCAATTTGAATTATCTTGTAGGAGAAAGTTAGTAAAGCCACTGCCTAAAAGGCATTTCACGTTTATGTTTTGTTGGAATTTGAATTATCTTGTAGGACAACGTTAATAATGCCACTGCCTTAAAGGCATTTTACGTTTATGTTTTGTTGATATTTGCATTACTATCTTGTATTATCTTGGCATTTCCCATTTATGTTTGTTGGAATTTGAATTATCTTGTAGGACAAAGTTAACAAAGCCACTGGCTAAAAGGCATTTCACATTTTATGCTTTCATGGAATTTGAATTATCTTAAAGGACAAAGTTAATAAAGCCACCGGCTAAAAGAAACCTAAAACAAGATACTGGAATGAACGTAAAAATATGTTTAGGTACATACATACCTACCTGAAAGCCAGAAATTACTCGTTACTGAAAGGAATACTAAGTATTACCTGGAGTGGATACATAATTTCACAGATTTGTTATTTTCTATAGCGCTGATTCAAAGACGGGAAAATAAACCTAAGTAGGTGATTCTTAGAAAAGAAATACTTAGGTATCTGAAACTGGAGGATAACTCTGTAAATTTCCAAGTATAAGAAATTAAGTCTTGTTTAAGGCCTGTACTTTCCCCCCTTATGTATAGTACGGTGATGATCCTGTAAGGTTTTATCACTAATCAATAGGTACGTTCGGATCCAAGAGTCAAACTGATTTTTGTGGAGAAATTTACAATTTGTATTTTTAAATATACACACAATTTATAAATTACTAACCTTTGCCCGCGTGGAAATCGTTATCATTGATGTGTTCTGGCTTGAAGGTAAGATAGCCAGTTCTTCATTGCGTTGGGGAATCTTGCTGAGCCCGCTTCCATCTTCGGCATCATCGTCACTTAGCATCAGGTGTGATGATGCCAAGGGCTTACAAATTATAAATAAAATAAAATCAATTATTTTAGGTGCCAGGGATTTCGGGGGTGAAATACATAATTTGAATTTAAGAAATGTAAATAAAATAGATATAGCCTTTTCGAGACTGAGTTAGGTTAAAAAGTCATTTGTGGGGCAGTGTATAAGATTCTACAATAAAATTCCAGAAAATGTAACTAGTTTGTCAGAGAATAAATACAAAACACGTGTCAAACAATGTTTGTGCTCTAGATGATATTATAAAATCATAGATTATGTAAATGAAAAAGACGTATATATGTTGATACTATAACAAATATCATTACCCGAGACTGTAATCTGAAACAAGCACGACATTATTTGTAATAGTCAATAAGTTTTTTTTAACTATTTAAAAGTGTGTGTAAACACCTATTTAAAATAAATTATTTTGATTTGATAAGCAATTTATTTTTACTAACCTCGTCGCACCAAGTTTGATTTTAATTGATTAAGTTTAAGTTTTACCCTTTTTTGTTTCTTTAATACTTCTTAGATTTTTTTTATGTTAAGTCACCCTGTTTCACCTCTTAGCGAAATAATTTACGGGAAATGTTGACATATAATATATTAATAATCAACTTTAAACTTCTAATCGTAAGCCTAAAAACAAAGATTGATGCTTCTGCTGACGGACAGAATGACGGACTTCCATAGAAACTTTCAACCCTTTTTACCCGACTGCTTTAAAAGGAGGGTTGTGTTTTTCGAGTGTATGTATGTATGTATATTTCTTTGGCACGCTCTGTAACTACATAACTAAACGGCTAGATGGATTTTGGAGTGCACCTTGCAAAATTGTTAGATTCGTCTCGATCCTGTCAGTGACATAAGAATAGGATACATTTTTACCCGACTGGCCAAAAAACAGTGGTTAAGTTTTAATACAGTCGGGTTATTTTTTAATTCGTGTAGTTGTTACACTCCTTAAGGGTTGATTTTCAAAAAGTCCTTTTATTGTAGGTGTTTACGTTATTCTAGGAACACACTGGCCAAATTTTACGTCCCTAGCTTTATAATGTTAATTTCCCCGATGATTTTCGGGAAAACACGAAACATGTGTTTAATCATTTGTTTTTAAGAGTATTCTTGCAAAATATCGATTTCAAAATTCACTACACTTGATTCTTAATATAAACTTCGAACGACCGTTTCACCCCTTAGGGGGTTGAATTACCAAAAACGCTAGAAAACGTATGTATATATTTATAATTGTTAACCTAAAAACAAACTTTCATGCTTTAAGCTTCAAAAATAATAAACTTCGTTACTTTTTTAACCCTTTTTCACCCCCTTAAGGGTTGAATTTCAAAAACTCCTTTCTTTGTATGTGTTTGCGTTATTTAAGGACCACACTGACCAAATTCCATGTTTCTAGTTTATCTATGTTAATTCACCCCGTTTCACCCCTAGGGGGAATATTTTTGCGAAAACACGAAACACGTATGTATTTGTATACATTTGTTTTTAGGAGTAATCCTAGAAAATTTCTAATTTAAAAGTCAATCTAATCTTACTTCTTAATACAAATTTTTGAACCCCCGTTTCACCCCTTAAGGGCTTGAATTTTCGAAAACGCTAGAACACGTATTTATTTATTTCTTATCATTAACCTAAAAACAAACTTTAATGCTCCTAGCTTTAAAAATGACAGACTACCATACAAACTTTCAAACCCTTTTTCATCCCCTTAAGGCTTGAGTTTCAAAAATTTTTTTGGGAAACTGTAAGTTGTTATCTACTGATAATTGTGATAAATAAATCTCATCAAAAAATTTCTTTTTTTTAGTTTTTTTTAATTCACAATTGGTAAACCCTTGACAACATCTCACCTGGTGGTAAGTGACGATGTTGCCGAAGATGGAAGCGGGCTTACCAAGATTCCCCAACGCAATGGGGAAACTGGCTATCTTATCTTCATGCCGGAACACACCAATGATATCAACATTGATATTTGGCGGCAAGACTCAGATAAGATGGAGGTAGCTAGCCAGGCGGGTTTAGAAAATGCCCTACCCTACCACCAACCAAACAGAGTCTTACAATTGACCCCGCCGGGAATCGAACCCGCGACCTCCTGTGTAAACTTTGCCTCTGAGCTACGGAGGCGGTTAAAAAAGAAAGCGGTTTCTGTACAAAAGAAAACGAAGTATTACCACAGATTACTAATTAGTTACTACGTACGTAAGTATTACCATTCCTTAAACTGTTGTTACTTAAAATGTTCGCCTGAAAAAGAGCTGAAGTAAAAGACAGCTATTACATTTTCGTAATAGACAGGACATTTTGGCAGAACTGAGCGTCTATATTTTCGATAGTTCATAGAGGTGCAAAAATAGCTGCGTAAAGGCTTGCTAAAGTAAGCTAGGGCCGCCGTCGCCATGTTGTTTGCCTTGGTGCCCTAACGGGCACTCACACAAGTACTTTAAGTACGTTAAGTACAAAGATGACCGATTTGTATGAAAACTTCTAAACAAACATTGGAATACCTTTGATTTAATTTACAGAAAATTGTAAACGAAAAATCATGCGAAAAACGTTCACTGCTGGATAAAGGCCTCCCCCAAGGATTTCCACGACGACCGGTCCGTCGTGTTAAAGGCCTGCCTACGCTACGTTTTCTGGTGTGCGTTCGCTTTTCGAGAACTTTACTGCCCCGACGGCCATCTGTTCTACGAGCTATGTACTTTGCCCACTGCCACTTCAATTTAGCGATTCAGTGATCTATGTGGTTTACTTACTCCTAAACAAAGAAAGCCTACTTACTTGTCTGTCATAGTTTTCCTTTTAAATTGAATATATTATGTCCTACTATTTACAATTTGATAAAGATTTCCTGAAATACCGGTTCAGCGGTTAAGCTGGTAGGGTGGAGAGGGGGACGGACGGACTCACTTTGATTCCAACAAAAATTTGAAGTTTAAAGCTTCATATTTCGCAAACCAATTCCTGTATCCAAAATAGTTTGAGCAAACCCTCATTAGTTTTGAAAGACTTATTCAAAGATACCCCACACAAAAGGGTATATGTGTACGAGAAAAAATTCACCCCCACTTTACACGTAGCGGAGGTATCCAAAAAATATTTTTCCAGATTTTATTGTACAACTTCGACGTGATTAATATGTATACCTACCTATGCCAAATTACAGCTTTCTAGTACTAATAGTCTCTGAGCCAAGCCAAGATATTGCGCAACTATAAGGGTTCCTTGTTGACTTCGGAACTCTAAAAGTTGCAGTCAAACGCAATCAAATTTTTAATAAAAAACAAGAAAAAAAAATCAAATCAAATCAAATAAATTTATTGCAGGCTGCACAGCCCATAAATGTTAGTAATATACAATAACTTACAAATCTAATGTTAGTGACATTACAAAATAAAATATTAACATAGTCCCTATATCCGGACACTGGCCAGGCGCTTGTGTAGCGTTGTCCAGTGGCCAAATATAGGACAGTCCAGCTTGCTGGCAATGGCTTTAGTAGAAAATAAAAACCATTTTCTCAAAAATGGTTCTAAGATAGTTTTTCAAATTTTGGTCATAAGTAACAAGTCTGAATATATATCATATGATATGGCATAGGAGAGGTAGTATATCCGGGAAATTATGGTACCAAGATACTAATCGATTGTACCAATCATACATAAAATATTTAAAGCTCCGATGCGACGCCGACGTGCGCGAGCGTGGAATTGAGATCCCTCGGGAACTATGTCAGGATATGCTAATTAATAAATTATGTCATTTTACACCAGGAGGTCGTGGGTTCGATTCCCGGCTTTATAAGACTCAGTTTGGTTGGTGGTAGGGCATTTTCATAGCCCGCCTGGCTAGCTACAACCGTCTTATCTAAATATTGCCGCCAAACATCAGTGTTAACAGCATTGATGTGTTCCGGCTTGAAGATAATAAGATAGACAGATCCCCATTGCGTTGGGAATCTTGGTAAGCCCGCTTCCATCTTCGGTATTATTGTCACTTACCATCAGGTGAGATGATACCAAGGGCTTACCAATTGTGGATAAAATAACATAACAATCCATTGTGCCGTTGCGATGTTAGTATGGTTTATATAGATGACAGTACCTATTTTACAATGTATGTATGTTTGTTCGGGTGAAATCTTGCAATTTAAATTTCACCCAATTCCCGGTTTCCGATTGAGCTGAATTTTTGCATGGTTAAGTACATCGCGTGAAAATGCAATATTAAAAGCGTGTAACTAAAAGTTTTTACGTTATTTGAAAATTATTAATTTTCATGTCGATTGGTCAATCTTGTATGCCGCCCTCGCATTGTTGAAAGAAAGCAAAATATTCCACCTGAATTACATTCCAAGAATATATTTTACCTTGTCTGATTTATACCGCAGGGTGGGTTAATAGATTGTCCGTTGATAGGTTTAGTGTTTGGGTTACAATTAAAGGTTCCACTGGGCATTAGGGAAGATTAACTGAGCACGCGCAGATGCTAAGTTTCCTTGAGCAATCCCCTTTCCCTTATTCCTGTAACTGTGGGGAATTCGGGTTCGAGCGATCAGCCGGAAAATATCTATTTTCTGTGAGAGGCAAGAACATATTTAAGAATAATTATACACTTATTACTTTCAAGTAACCAAGTGCAGTAAAGGAATTGGGTATGCTAAATTTTTTATAAGCCATGAAAATAAAAAAACCATTTCGAGATATTTTTATTTAAAGCCATATTTTTTCATTTTCCACTCGAAAAAGTAAAAGATTGCGTAAAAAAATCGGAAAAGGACAATAACCTTCATTTGACCCCTATGACGTCACGAGTTTACAATAAAACCTTATTTCACCACTGAACGGAACGTGCACTCTTACTTGTCATATCAATTACGGACCTTGCATTTGAGGACGAGCTTTCGTCGAGCACTGAAAAAGGCACTATTTATTTATCATCCACCAAAAACTACGTTTGAAACAATCAAATATTATTAGAACGTCATTCAAATTAAATACTTAAATGGGTAAGATATTCATTAGAGGTCCAATTTTTATTGTGGTTCTAAAAAACATTTAAACTCTGAAGGCCTTGTCCATACATAGATTATGATGTTTGATGACAAGTAAATTTTGACTTTGACGTTTCGTTGTTGGCTTTGTGATAGTTTCGTTTCGGAAAAGGCAAAGGTTACTAAGACCATACAGCCAGGTCTGACGTATTTAGGCTTCCTTAGCTGTTGGATTTGTAATGCTAGTGCCGGTGCAATGAAAAAACAACAAAATAAAACTACGAATGCGTCTACCACAAATCCCGCCAAAAAACCTTTGGGAATGATTGACTTGAGTGACTTGACAGTTGACGTCAAGGCCTATTCATTTCATCGTCATAGAAATAGGGCTGTTCGTTTCATAGTAATGTGAACCGATGACGTCATCAAGGTTTCAAAATTTAAAAAAATATTTAAAAATATCTAGAGGCTTAAAAAATGAAATATTCAAATTAGTTTTTCAAAATGGTCTAAACCATCAGAAAAAAAATACATTTTTTTTTAGCATACCCAATTAGCGTCGACGTGAAAAAAAAAACACTAGTAGAAACAACAAAAATTATTTGCCAAAAACGTCTGTCACGTTTTCCTTAGCGGCTAAGTCACAATGGTTCGTTTAAAGTCAAATTTTGAAATAAAGAGTTTTATGATAATTTTCGAGCGTCAGTGGCGTAACGGCTAGAGCCGCCGCCTCCTGTCCGGGAGGTCGTGGTTCGGATGCCGCCACGTACCAATGTAATTAAGAAATTTAGATTTCATATGTACGTTTTTCCGACGCTCTTACGGTGAAGGAATCGATCTAAGGTTGTGTGTGAAGTCGACCAACCCGCACTGAGCCCGCGTGGTCGACTAAGGCCCGATCGCCCTAATTCAGGGTAGGCTCGAGCCCCTCGGTGGGGACGTATATGAGGTGATATCATCATGATTTTTTAAAAATAATTATTAGCAGCTTTTGCCTTGGTGTCCATTTTAAGGGGAACCGTCATACAAAAATAAAAAAGGCTATATACCAAGCTCAAGTTCGGTCATGTATGGAGAGTGCCTACTGCTCTCACTAATTGCTCATTGGCGACGAGGAACTTGTATCAAACAGGCTTCAAAGTCTCGAGCATCGCCGCAAAGTCGCCTGTCTATCGGTGTTCTACAGGATTCATTTCAGAGAGTTGCCCTGGAGTTTCACGCCTCATTCTCCCCTCTCCATTTCATCATTTTACCCCTTTGTCATTAATTTTCCACCTTTACGCACGAAGCGTTTTGGAGTGGAATTCCCTGCCGGCGTCTGTATTCCCCGATTCGTTACATCATTTAGGAATCTTCAAGACAAGAGTGAATTGGCACTATCTGAGCTTGCATGATACTTCCTCGGCTGCATCGGCACTAACCATCAGGTGAGGTGCAGCCAAACGCACTCAAATTTTTATTAAGAAGAAAATGGAAAAGGTTACCTACATATTAAAAATGTCAGTATAAGTTACTAGCTGTTTCACCTTCACCCGCGTGGACAACGTTTCTATGACTTTCGAGGGTGCGCAGTGCGCGAGCCGCCAGCGTAATCCAGGTAATGTGTAATCCAGGTCCTACTCTGTCTACCAACCAAATTTCAGCCAGATCCGGCTAGTAGTTTTTGCGTGAAAGAGTTACAAACATACATCCATACATTCTTACAATCTTTCGCCTTTATAATATTATGAGCAAAATTCGTTAAAGTTTAACCGGTTCTGTGGCTGGTACCTTCGCTTCACACCATTGTGTTGCAGGTTCGTTTCTTTTTAGTTTAACTTAATAAGACTCTGTTTGGTTGGAGTACAGCATTTTCGAAGCCCGCCTGGCCAGCTACCACCACCTAATGTAAGTCATGCCGTTGTCTCCCTTTTTCTTGTGAACCTGCTTTTCGTCTTCGGCATTATCGTTACTGACCTTTCAGGTGGGATGATGCCAAAAACATACCAATAGCAAAGTATAATATATATTAGTACTAACATACAGTATGGACACTCATTGCCGCTCTCTAGATTGCTACCTCACCCCGCCTCGTCACCCAGATTGATACAGATGGTTACAGTTTGGTTGTCGAACGTATAGGATTTCGCCGCCATTTTGTTTGTTCCGTCATTCGTTTTGGGTGTGCCAATAGAGGATGAAAAAAAAGACGTGTGGCACTCGGGGACTGCCGCGGTAAAGCTATTGCATAGCATTTTTTATCAACTTATGCAATTATAATTATTTATTTATCACCATCATCATGATGGATAGATAGATAGATGGCACTGTAAGTTTGTTAGAACTCAATATATATATATATATATATATATATTTTTGGGGTGTTAGATTTTATTTTCGTTACGAAATTTCTTGATTCGGTCCCCTCAAAGCCCGCGATAAAAGCTATACAATAGCTTAAAAAATCGGATGGGGCTGAGTCGGGGCACGTCTAGTTTTTACGTCCCTTACGGTTTGTTGGTTATATGGAAATAGGCGGTATGGCTATGGAGCCTTAGCCTTATCCTCAGGCTGAATGACTATGACGTCTTAGTCTTGTAACGGAAACAGGTTCCCTCGTCACTTCCGTTACAGTCCAGGTTTTTGACTAGGTTTTTGTAGGTGATTTTAAATACGATTACGTAAAAAATTGAGAAATTTCATTCGATATAAGGTGTGAGACATTTATTGATTCCTTGACAACAAACACACATAATAATATAGGAACAAATCAAACAAGAAGAAATCAGAAAAATAGAATATATATTAAGAAATTATCAGTAGCATTAAAAGTGGAAAAATATAGTTTAAAAAATTTATTTGAAGCACATAAAACTAAAAAGTGAAAAATAATTCTTATTATATGCTGAAAACAATAATTAACGAAAAATACAAGTATTATTGAGAAAAAAGCGTGGGTTGCTCGATATACGAAAAATATGGCACAAAGCGCTCCACGCTTTTTTCACAATAATACTAGTATTTTTCGTTCATTATTGTTTTCAGCTTATATTAAGAATTATTTTTCACTTTTTACTTTTATGTGCTTTAAAAGCGTGTTTTTTTTAAATAATATTTATTTTTAAATTTTTAGTTTGATGTGCATTTAATCCAGGCGATCCTGATCAGGACAAAAAGAGATAAACTTATGAAATTATTGTATTGTCACAGATTCTTGATAAATGTACAAAGTTTGGATTAAATCTGTCCGTTTAAAGTGGCTCAAAATCGAGTGCAAAGGGGTCGTTTACAAACATACATACAGGTGAAGCTAATAAAAGCGTAATAAAAAGGAGAACAACAAGTGAAAAAATTGCTATTACCTTCTTATGATTATTAAAAGCTTAATTCTAGTTATTGTTTTATATGTGCCACACTGTGAAGTCTATGTAAATAATTATCCATCTACGACATCATCGTCTTTCCATCAGGTGGGATGATGACAAGGGCTTACCAATTGTGGATTTAATAAAAATTGTACAGCCACGCTGAGCATACGTTCTCGCGAAGCCTTCACCGTCTGTCGTAGTCGGGTACACACAAATCAACAATAAACTTTACACTAACTCAGTAGCAAAGAATAAAGCTAGGTATATCAGACTTGATGAAAAAATTTGAAATAATTTGGGTTTGAATGGAAGGTACCATAATTAGATTTTTTTTGGAATAATGAAGTAACCAGTGTTGTAGGCCTTATTAAGTTCTTATTATTTACAAAGTTTTATTAAAATCGTTACAGCCATTTTTGGGAAAAAGTAACAAACAACCTGGATTTGTATGGGAGGTACCTTATTCCGATTTTTCTTGGAAGAACGGATTACCGCGTACTACAGGCCATATACAGTTATAGTAACATACCGAGTTTCATCATAATCGTTAAAACGTTTTTTTGAGTAAAAATCAATAAGTGATTTTTACTATGGTGGGGCAACCTTAAAAAAATCAAGATAGGGGAAATTATAAAAAAAAAACGCCTAGAGTCGTAAAAATAATATTATCCTAACTCCAAATTTCACCCAAATCCGTCTAGTAGTTTAGGAACTAGAGCACCAGACGAACGTACACACACAAACACACACGCTTACACACATTTTTTTGTTTTTATACTCTATTAGTGTAAGACAATCGATCCCCATCAAAATCTCGACTTCGTTTTTTTTTGCCATCACAATACCTTCTTCACTTCTTCGTCACTCGAAAGTAAAAAGAATGC
The DNA here is from genome assembly GCA_947284805.1 of Coleophora flavipennella. Lineage (NCBI taxonomy): Eukaryota > Metazoa > Arthropoda > Insecta > Lepidoptera > Coleophoridae > Coleophora > Coleophora flavipennella. Next base: position 8,040,853 of record OX369307.1, read on the forward strand.
ACAATTGGGTATGCTAAAAAAAAATGTATTTTTTTAATTTTTTTTTCTGATGGTTTAGACCATTTTGAAAAACTAATTTGAATATTTCATTTTTTAAGCCTCTAGATATTTTTAAATATTTTTTTAAATTTTGAAACCTTGATGACGTCATCGGTTCACATTACTATGAAACGAACAGCCTATGTCTATGACGATGAAATGAATAGGCCTTGACGTCAACTGTCAAGTCAATAGGCCTTGACGTCAACTGTCAAGTCACTCAAGTCAATCATTCCCAAAGGTTTTTTGGCGGGATTTGTGGTAGACGCATTCGTAGTTTTATTTTGTTGTTTTTTCATTGCACCGGCACTAGCATTACAAATCCAACAGCTAAGGAAGCCTAAATACGTCAGACCTGGCTGTATGGTCTTAGTAACCTTTGCCTTTTCCGAAACGAAACTATCACAAAGCCAACAACGAAACGTCAAAGTCAAAATTTACTTGTCATCAAACATCATAATCTATGTATGGACAAGGCCTTCAGAGTTTAAATGTTTTTTAGAACCACAATAAAAATTGGACCTCTAATGAATATCTTACCCATTTAAGTATTTAATTTGAATGACGTTCTAATAATATTTGATTGTTTCAAACATAGTTTTTGGTGGATGATAAATAAATAGTGCCTTTTTCAGTGCTCGACGAAAGCTCGTCCTCAAATGCAAGGTCCGTAATTGATATGACAAGTAAGAGTGCACGTTCCGTTCAGTGGTGAAATAAGGTTTTATTGTAAACTCGTGACGTCATAGGGGTCAAATGAAGGTTATTGTCCTTTTCCGATTTTTTTACGCAATCTTTTACTTTTTCGAGTGGAAAATGAAAAAATATGGCTTTAAATAAAAATATCTCGAAATGGTTTTTTTATTTTCATGGCTTATAAAAAATTTAGCATACCCAATTTAATGAATTTGATTCAAGGCGAGGCATTTGTGAAACAGTTGTCTCTGTTTTTTCCTTTTTCCTTTACGTGTAATAAATCAAGAAAATAAGCACACTTTTGCACTTTTTCAATGTTTTACGTTGTTATTTCTCTTAAGACTTCAATTTAAAAACTAAAATTTAGCAGATTCTCTGTAGTAATTAAAAAGAAATATCTCCTTATAAAAACTATGTGCAAATTTACAAATTTTATTAATAAACAATTCGTTTTAGACATTTTTAGATGTTTTAGAACTGTTTTTGGGATTTTTTATGATCGAGTAAAGTACACACTATCGTGTAACATATTAGCACATTCTTCAGACAATATCCTTAAGTATGTCCAATATTTTTTGCAAGACCGATATTTAGTAGTAATTTCCCAAAAAAACTGATCTAGCAAAAGGGTTTCTCCGCTTCTCCTCCAGTGCCTCGCCTTAACGGCCCTTCGACAACGCAACGGGACCATGTTGATGATTTATAACAGTACCAAATAGTCCCTACGAGACACACTAATAAAATCATTCTGTCCGTCTGTCAAGACAGTCATAAAAATATTGTTTCAAAGTATACTTATCTTTTGTTTTTTTAAAATTAAAAAATTGAGTGCGTTTGACTGCAACTCACCTGATGGTAATAAGTGAGGATGCAGTCGAGCGAGGATGGTACACAAATGCCTATTCACTCTTGCCTAGATAATCCCCAACTTATAGGAATCGGGAAACACTGACGCAGGCAGGGAGTTCCACTCCTGCGCTATACGCATTATAAATGAAGAAGCGTAACGATTCGTGCGAAAAGGTGGAACATCAACAACAAAGGGGTGCAACCCCTCTCTGCGTCTTATCAATTCAATCAGACCCCTGAAAGTCTCTCTAAAATTGTTTGCGAGATTTGACATTCGAAATATTTGATTCGATTCGAAAGATTTGACGAAATTGCTGTACTGGCCAAATACATGCGAACAGCGGCCGGCAAAAGTTGTATGAAAATCCATGTCTGTCGTATGTAGCGGCCAAATAAATTGCTATGTAAACTCATATCTGTCGTGTAATTTAAAAATGGAACTATATTTTACTCCGAAACAAGGCAACCGAGGAGGTAACTTTTCAAAGGTTTTATTTCAATTTCGTACTGACTTGCAAATAGAACGCTGTTTAGTGAAAAAAAAACAAATGAAAACTTTGGCGCGTCTTTTGGCATTTTTTAAAAAAGGGGTACCTAATGTTTTATGCAGTCGGGTTTTATATATTTAATTAAACTGGTAAGGTTATTTTTTATTACATCTTGATGTTTATATGAAATGATGTTTTTATAAGAGAAAGCCAAAGCTATCACGGTTATATAATTATCACGCATTGTTAAACGACTTCAAAAAAGGAGGAGTTTCTCAATTCGACCGTATATATATTTTTTTTATGTTTGTTCGCGGATAACTTCGTCGTTTATGAACCGATTTTGATGATTCTTTTTTTGTTGGAAAGAAGATATCCCAAGGGTAGTACCGTGATAAGAAAACCAGGATCTGATGATGGGATCCCAGGGAAATCGAGGGCAACCTTCAAATTTTATAGGTAAGTATTACGTGTTTCATACGTTTTCTAAAGCTATTAAAGTATTTGCATTTCGCAGTCATTATCTCATGATGATGAGCTGATTAAGAAAGGTACAACTCATTAACGGGTATGAGTTAGTGGATAATTCTTTAAATATAGATAGATACGTAGGTACAAATAGACCGATAGTTGTATTCTTTCGGGTTATTCAGATGAGCTGATGATGGAAGATTTAACTCTCTTGCTGCTGAGATGATGATGGAAGCCACAGGACTCTGTATCTTTTAATGAAACACATGCATTATGATTTGATGATTCCTATTGGCGAGTAGGTGATTGGGTTTAACGTTGTTAGATAGACAGCATATCACTAAAAATAAAGGAAATAAAAAAAAGTTTAAAAAAACTGAAAAACGACTTCAAAATGAAATTTACTCAAAAGAGTGAAATAATATTATTATACTTAAATACACGACATTAAACAACAATAACGAAATCAAAGGTGGGTACGAATTAAATTAGGGGCTTAAATTTTATTTGAGTTCGGTGTCAGCACACAACTACTTACGTATCAAATTTAGATTCAATGGTTTGCTGACACCGACCTCAAAAAAAATTGAAGCCCCTAATTTAATTCGTACCCACCTTTGATACCCACAAGTGACATCATAGATTTTTAAGCGTCAATGACGAACTTTTTTTGTGAATATGATCAATAAAATGGACCCCGAGTTGTTTATCTACATGAAATAAACCCCCGAGTTCTTCGAGGAGTTAGAGGATCCAAAAAGATACAGTTCACCCGGGCATTCGGTCCAGGAAGGAGTCTCCAAATCTTGAAAGAATTTTAACCGCCTCGTGGCGTAACGGCTAGTCCATTCGCTTCACACTATGAGGTCGCTCCATGAGGGTTCGATTCCCGGCGGGGTCAACTTTGTAAGACTCGGTTTATTTGGTGGTAGGGCATTTTCATAGCCCGCCTGGCTAGCTACCATCATCCTACCTAACTCTTGCCGCCAAAGATCAGTGTTAACATCATTGATGTATTCCAGCTTCAAGATAAGATAGCCAGATCTCCATTGCATTGGGGAATCTTGATAAGCCCGCTCCCATCTTGTGCATCATCGACACTTACCATCAGGTGTGATGATGCCAAGGGCTTATCAATTGTAGATAAAAAACGCTAAACACGTTAAAAAACCGACTTCCATCGCAACAACTTAGTAAGTTTCTTTGCATTATTATTTTTGGTTTTTGTTAATTTTATAATAAAGTACTAAACTGATTTTGATAAAATTTATATGAGACCACACGGGAAGCACTAGCATTCAAATAAAAAAAGAATCATAAAAATGGTTTCACCCAGTCAAAAGTTCTGAGGCAACACACATAAAAAAAACATACAGTCGAATTGAGAACCTCCTCTTTTTTGGAAGTCGGTTGAAATCAGGCAATTATTGGATTCGGAAGACCCTGTAAAAATAAAACTGGGCACGTTCCACTCGCAGCTACTTTGCTGTTAAGGGTCATAATGCGGAGTCAAATCAGTTGTTCTTAGACGCAGAATGAACACAAAACATTTGTAACTTTCTACTTATGTTATTTAAAGAAGTAAAATTTGTATGTCTGTATGTAGGAGGTAGTAATTCATCCGATTTAATAATTAAAAACGCTAAACACGTTAAAAAACCGACTTCTATCGCAACAACTTCGAACAATTAAGCATTATTATTTTGGTTTTTGTTAATTTTCTAATAAAGTACTTCACCGATTTTGATAAAATTTATAAGAAACCACACGGAAAGCACTAGCTTTCGAATAAAAAAAGAATCATCAAAATCAGTTCACCCAGTCAAAAGTTCTGAGGTAACACACATAAAAAAAACATACAGACGAATTGAGAACCTCCTCCTTTTTGGAAGTCGCTTGAAAAAAACCTAACCTAACCTAACCACTCCGGAAGTGCCGACAGAATTGTCAAATTTTTACTTTTTTATAAGTTTCGACCCTCCGAGTGTTCCTGGTGCTCAACGCGCCTAAAGAAGTTTTCACTTAGAATTTTTACCAAATCAAAATGTAGTCATTACTCATTTCTATTTAATTTTTAAAAAACCGGCCAAGTGCGAGTTGGACTCGCGCACAGTAGGGTTTCGTAGTCTCCTCAAAAAAAAGTATATATAAAAGAACAAAGTTGTTTTTGCAGTAATCTATAAACTTTTTACAAATCCAACTGCACATCTTAAGTTGGTCGACTATTACTCCTAAACTAAAAAAGCCTACTTAGCCCTGATAGTTTTCCTTTTAAATTGATTATATTTTGTGCTACTATTTACATTTTTTTATTTTTTAGGGTAGGGGGACACACTTGACTCTAACATAAATAAGCACTTTCAAACTTAATATTTCGCAAACCTACCCCTGAATCAAAAATTATTTTACCAAACCCTAGGCAGTTTTCAAAGACCTATTCAACGATACCCCACACGATAAGGTACGTCAACTTCACCCCCTCTCTTACATGTAGGTAAGGTACCCTAACTTATTTTCAAGATTTTATTGTACCCCTGTCGGCGTAATTAATATGTATACTCATACAAAATTACAGCTTTCTAGTGCTAATCTCTGAACTAAGCTGCGGACAGAGACACGGACAGACAGACAGACATGGCGAAACTATAAGGGTTCCCTGTTGACTACGGAACCCTAAAAATCTTCTTACTTACCCTCCTTCTATTGTCATCTTGTCCGGGGGCATGCCCGGGGGCCCCCTCCCTGGGCCTCTGGCTGGCGACGTCCTTGATCGGCTTTTAAAATTTGTTTATCAATGAGAGGTAAGGTCATTGAGAGGTTCATCTGAAAGACATCAACGAGGGCGACGGCCGGACGGACGGTGAGTCCGTTCCAGTCTTCGTGGCAGAGTTCAGTTCAGCTCAAATATTTCTAGGCCAGTACTCTGCCACTGGCCTAGAAATATTTGAGCTGAAAGATCGACTCCCGGTCGAAGAAGAGTCCCGTTGTTACCTTTTAGGTACGGAAACCTTAAAAAACCATTTTGAGGAGTTAATAACAATTACAAAATGACTCATGAAAGTGTAATTACTTAATCTGTAAAAATTTGGCAGATCGCAATCTGCCCAGATATTCCGAAGCATATCGTGAAAAGCCCAGGCATTTCATCTTGGTAATTCGAACAGTATTAATATAGCACATTAATTAACTAGTAAAACTCATACAAGATTCATCCCACTTATAATTCAAAAATGTTAAACGCTCTTGCTTAGACAAGATAGAACTCTTGTCTAAGGCAAGGAGGTATGTCAATTTCTTTTTGAGAAAATTTTTGACTGTATTTTGCGAGACTGCTTTGTGAACAAATTACCTTTCAGCGCCATCTCGGGAAAACAAACCGCAGCACTTAATACCCGTGTTTCATTATCTCACTATCGTACATACCTCAGGTACATACAATGAGGTGATAGTTTCGGAAAATCTTAACAGATGGCGCTTGTCATTGTACCCTTCTAAACGGACTAGATGGCGTTGTCACAGAAGCTTTTTCGAAGGTGGCGAAGGCAGGAAACAGGACTGAAATGTCCCTCTCAAAGGATTTGGTGAAAATGCGGGATCGGGAAACGCTCTCCCGTATTCAGTAGATTGGGGACGTCCGCGCCGGGTGCTTCCCGCTTCCAAGTCCTTGTATTAGCGCTCACAAATTTGCTTCTTAGAAGATTATTTCTCCTGTGTCGGTACCGGCGCCGCGCCGTTTATTTTCAGTTTTTTCTTTATTTTATAAACGATTCAATTCTGCGTCTACACGTTTTCGTTTAATGCCGTGTGAAAACTTTGAAACTATTACATAATCGCAGAGGATTACAGAAGTCTACAATGATTGGTGAGTGAAAAGTTTGTAATAAGGAATCAAATTAATCTTCGCAAGGTTAATTGCGGCAAGTACGAGTATTTTATATAACCATGTAGAGATGGCAACATTTTGTTGAACTCTACAGGGTATTACTAAATTGGTATAGGACCCGTTAACTGGCGATTCTACTCATAATACTGAATTACTTTTGATTTATGACTTCTTGTGATGAAATTACCAAAAAATAATTTGGAATTCCCTAAGAACCAATCGACAACCAACTGATAGATCATAGAAAAAGAGTTTTAGTATGATAATAAGACGGAATAGCAAACGGGTCCCACACCAATTTTCAACCGACTTCCAAAAAGAGCGAGGTTCTAAATCCGACTGTATGTTTGTTACGCGATATCTTCGCAGATTGTGAACCGATTTTCACGCTGAAAATCGGTTCACTAGTACTTTTTTTTAATTAAATATAACAAAACAAAAATAAATTATAATGCAAAATAAAACTGTAAGTACTAATTTGTTGCGATGGACGTCATCGGTTACAGTAGACGGCGAACTTCGTATCGTAGGTTCAAAAGCTTCTCGTAAATCCTTGCTAATATTATAAATGTGAAAATGTGTTTGTTTATTTGTTTGTTACCTTTTCACGCTTCAACACATTGACTAATCTTGATGAAATTTGGCATGCAGGTAGCCTGTGTTAATGGGATAGACATAGGCTACTTTTTATCCCGTAAAAATACCACAGTCCGATGCAGTTCCTGAGAAAACTGAAAATATACTCTTTTTTTGGTTAGTTTCTTTAACATTGCAACGGAACAGTGGATTGCTGTGATTTGCACAGAGATCGTAGAGGGGGTGGGATAAGACGTAATTTAATAATTAGCATATCCTGACATGGTTCCCGAGGGATCTGGGGAAAACTCATTTCCACGCTCGCGCACGTCGGCGTCGCAACGGAGCAACAGACTGAAGTGGTTTTTTTTTATAGAAGAGGGGGTGTGAAGTGACATAGATCTGAGGAAAACTCAGATCAACACATGTCCACGCTCGCGTGCCGCTTGCATTCACACATCAAAGACATTCATACAAAGCTAGTTCCACATATGTTTAATTTATTTATTTATTTGAAACTTTATTGTGTACAAATACAAATCAAACAAATGGACATAAAAGAAAATGATACAACGGGTATCACTTATTTCTAATAAGAAACTGTAAAAGGTTCCTTATGGGCAAGTTGTTTTCATAAGCTAACCCCACTCTTAATAAAGATCTTTATTTTAAGTATATAAAAAAATAACTCCTAAAAATAATATCACACTAATTACAATACCTAAAACACCTAAAAAAACCGCCTAAAATACCAAAATAAAACAACTAAAATACTATAAATAAAACACCTAAATTACCTAAAATAAAACGCCTAAAATATTTTAAATAAAACACCTAAAATAACCCGTCCCTCGTCATACCCGTGCCAAAATTATTATCATTTATTTCAAAACTGGGCCTTGGTACAGTCTACCCAGCGGTGCCGAATTGAATAACGATATGTCGAGGCGTTGAAGTGTTTGTATAAAATCGACACCATGTTGGTTCGCCTCCAGAATTCCCCGGTCCGTTAGGGAATCTTGGTAAGCCCGCTTCCATCATCGGCATCATCATCACTTACCATCAGTTGAGACGATGCCAAGGGCTTACGAATTGTGAATTTAATAACTTCAAATTAAAAAAATAATAAAAACAGAGGAAGGATTTGGGAGGTCGCTTTAAATGTATCCTATGTCACTCACCGCATCAAGACGTATCTAACGATATATTACATTCTAAAATCCATCAAACTATTTAGATTTTAGAACATATCTTGGAATAAAGAATTATCATACATACATACATTAGACTTGAAAGCAATACGACACTCCTTTTAGTCCGGCTGCAACGAGTGAAACAGGTAGACATTACTTATATCTCTAAAGCTGTTCACCGCCGCTCTGGAAGATGTTAACCGCCTCCGTGGCGTAATGGTTAGTCCATTCGCTTCACACCAGGAGGTCGATGGTTCGATTCCCGGCGGGGTCAACTTGTAAGACTCGGTTTGTTTGGTGGAAGGGCATTTTCTACGCCCACCTGGCTAGCTACCACCATCTTATTTAAGTGTTGCCGCCAAACATCAGTGATGTGTAACTACATTGATGTGTTCCAGCTTGAAGATAAGATAGCCAGTTCTCCATTGCGTTGGGGAATCATGGTAAGCCCGCTTCCATTTTCGGCATCATCGTCACTTACCAGCAGGTGAGATGATGCCAAAGGCTTACCAATTGTGAATAAAAAAAAAATGTTTTCAATCTTCTGGACTGGGGTGGACTCGGCATTAATATCCACGGCGAGTACATCAACCACCTTCGATTCGCTGACGATATCGTGGTCATGGCTGGACCCTGAAAGACCTAGGTATAATGCTCATGGCCTCAGTAGTGTCTCTCAACAAGATGGGTCTTAAAATGAACATTGACAAGATAAAAATTATGTCAAACCGTGTCGCTAAAGGTTGGAGATCCTACATTCGAAGATGCTGACGAAAAAGTATACCTGGGAAAAGGTAGGTCTAACTTCGAGAAAGAGATCAATCGTCGAATCCAACTCGGCTGGACAGCGTTGGGGAAGCTTCGCAATATCTTCACGTCCCAAATACCGCAGTGTCTCAAGACTAAGGTTTTTGACCAGTGTGTGTACTAGTGATTACATATGGACCTGAGACATGGTCGCTAAATACGGCCCCATAAGAAAGCTCAAGGTCACCCAAAAGGCGATGGAGTGAGCTATGTTCAGAGTTTCCTTACGCGATCAAATCAGAAATGAGGAGCTCCGTAGGATACTATACTTGAGTGGCAGTGAGTGGGGCACACATCTCCTAGAACAGATGGCCGTAGGGGCACTAAAGTTCTCGGGAGGTGACCGCGCACCAGAAGACGTAGCCTCGCGAAAGCTGTGGGAAGTCGTAGTGGAAATCCTTGGGGTAGACCTTTGCCCAGCAGTGGACTCTTTTGAATGATATTGTTGAGAGTGATGATGATTTAAAAGAACCCTACACTTGTATATATAGTTTATGGATTTTATTTGGTAGTTATTTAGTTTATAGACTTGGTTTTTACTTCTTATATCAAATGGCTATTTTGTTCAACGAGCTGTTCATGTAATTTATTTACTTATCTATTAAATTATTTCGTCGCAAATGGGACCGTTTACTTAAGGGATTGTCGACCCTGCAATAAAAGTGCCGCGTATACTTATTCGCCAGAGTGTAAAATCTCTCTCTTTTCTTACGCCCTATCTTAGGTAACAACGTACACTAATTACTTTATACGAGCAATGCTTGTATATATGTCGTAGGCGGATTGTATATTTAGTCATATTACAATACCGCTAGCTGTTTTACAATACGGAGGCACATTGCGATACAGCGTGCCGACGATACGCTGCATCGTCATCGCGACATATTATGTGGCAGGCAAATTGTATGATTAGTCATTTTACATACGGTCAGGCAAATTTTATAATTCGTCCTTATGTAAACGGTCAGGCAAATTGTAAAATTCTATATGCAGATTGCAAAATGCCGAGCCAGGCAAATTGCCTAAATGCCGTACGGCAGATTGTAAATGAGCTCGCGAAGGGAGCGATGTTAGGTTCGGTCAGGTTTGATTGGTTTAACAGTCAAAGAGCCTCGCGAAGCTAGGCTCCCCGCCCTCGCCATTATATAATTTGCCTGACCGTATCTAAAATGACGAATCATACAGTATGCCTGCGACACAATGCCAGCGGTAATGCAATCTGCCTTATCGTCGACCCGCTGTATTGCAATGCAGCTTCGTATTGTAAAACAACTAGCGGTAATGTAATATGACTAAACATACAATACGCCTGCGACATATACATATATTATGTCGACCGACGGGATATCGTCAAAACCGCGATATTACAATATTACTACACTAAATTCAGTATGATTATTTTAAGCGAAAACATTTTTTGTTTATACTAATGATATAGAATACATTTTGGGTAAAATTCGAATAGCTTTTTTTTTACTTTGTTTGCTGCGCTCGGTCGATCGAAAGTAAAATGAAGTCGCTCCTCGCCCCTCGCCCCGCCTCCCGCTGGCGCACAGTTCTGGCACACCTCGGACACTGCATACAAAAGTCGTGAAAGGACATTTCTAAGAACAAATGACGGAGCAAACAAAATCACGACGAAATCCTTCAAGTTCGAGAACCAAACTATAACCAATCTGTATCAATCTGGGTGAAGAGGGGGTGAGGTCGCAATCTTGAGAGCGGCAGGGAGTGTCTAAACTGTATGTTAGTACAATCTAGAGAGCGGCAGGGAGTGTCCATATTGTATGTTAGTACAATCTAGAGAGCGGCAGGGAGTGTCCATACTGTATGTTAGTAGAATCTAGAGAGCGGCAGGGAGTGTCCATACTGTATGTTAGTACAATCTAGAGAGCGGCAGGGAGTGTCCATACTATATGTTAGTACGATCTAGAGAGCGGCAGGGAGTGTCCATACTGTATGTTAGTACAATCTAGAGAGCGGCAGGGAGTGTCCATACTGTATGTTAGTACAATCTAGAGAGCGGCAGGGAGTGTCCATACTATATGTTAGTACAATCTAGAGAGCGGCAGGGAGTGTCCATACTGTATGTTAGTACAATCTAGAGAGCGGCAGGGAGTGTCCATACTGTATGTTAGAACTAATATTATATACTTTGGTCACACCCTGGACACTTCATACAACGGGCCAGAAAAAAGCAATGACGGAACAAACAAAATGGCGGCGAAATCCTATACGTTCGACAACCAAACTGTAACAAATCTGTATCAATCTGGGTAACGAGGGGGTGAGGTCGCAATCTAGAGAGCAGCAGGGAGTGTCCATACTGTATGTTTGTACTAATATATATCTATACTTTGCTTTGTTTCTGGGCCTCACTAACAACAATTTACAGTTACGAACTATAACACAAAGTTGTTGCAAGCTGCGGTGAGGCAAAACCTCAGGCAATATACATACTCACTAAAGATGCAATTTACAACGTCGTCGCAGAGTTTGTACATTCTGTCTACAAAGGACTGCATGATAAGTACAGCACATACGCACAGTTTATACCTGCCTTTCAGTATTATTTGGCGGAAACAAACCTATAATAGTTCTATGAAATTGCCGATTGAGTTTTTAAAGTTCAATGCCAATTTTTATTGAAAAAAATCAATGCTCTTGCACCTTTAATGACCATATGATGACACTACTTGTGGTCTTTTATTATTGATCAGTGTGATGTTTTTTTTATTTTCATGTCCCGTAACTTCGTGCAATTAAATAAAACGAAGGCAATTTACACACTAAAAAAGCTTACACGATATGCCACTCAGGTAAAGGCGAGCCATTTACACACTACAAAAGCTTACACAGTATGCCACGTAGGCAGAGACGAGTCATTTACACACTACAAAAGCTTACACAGTATGCCACGTAGGCGAGACGAGTCATTTACACACTACAAAAGCTTACACAGTATGCCACGTAGGCAGAGACGAGTCATTTACACACTACAAAAGCTTACACAGTATGCCGCGTAGGCAGAAACGAGTCATTTACACACTACAAAAGTTTACACAGTATGCCACGTAGGCAGAGACGAGTTATTTACACACTACAAAAGCTTACACAGTATGCCACGTAGGCAGAAACGAGTCATTTACACACTACAAAAGTTTACACAGTATGCCACGTAGGCAGAGACGAGTTATTTACACACTACAAAAGCTTACACGATATGCCACTCAGGTAAAGGCGAGTCATTTACACACTACAAAAGCTTACACAGTATGCCACGTGGGCAGAGGCGAGTCATTTACACACTACAAAAGCTTACACAGTATGCCACATGGGCAGAGGCGAGTCATTTACACACTACAAAAGCTTACACAGTATGCCACGTAGGCAGAAACGAGTCATTTACACACTACAAAAGCTTACACAGTATGCCACGTAGGCAGAGACGAGTCATTTACACACTAGAAAAGCCACCGTGCACTCACAATATCAAAATAAAAGGCATACATTTACCACCATTTCTTGCACGTAAAAATTATAGCTTGTCTACATTTGCATACATTGTATAGCATCATTGTTTCGCTACAAGATTGCAGCAGAAGTTACGAATCGATGTGTCGCTACAATGTGTCTGCTCGCGCATACTATTTACTCTAGTATTTTCTAGTATTTTCAATAGAGTTTTACAATATATAAGTAGGATGAGTAGATAAAAATAATTATTAAAGCCATCATGTTGTGCATACTTTCATGTGTAGTCTTCAATACAGAAATCATCATTAAAAAATACGCTTACCTAGGTGAAAAAAAAAGAAGAAAAAAACAGGTGTATCAGACTAGATGAAAAAAAAAAATTTTTCTGGAATCCTATTACGATTTATTCTGGAAAAAAGAACTACCCACTTCAGTAGGAGTTGGCTTTATTCATTTCTAGTAACATAGAAATTTTTATTAAAAATAATAATATGTACTATGGTGGCAACCCTAAAAAACAATAAAAAAAGGTCTTTAAAGTCGGTTTACGGACGATAATTTTACGTGATAACGTGTCACAAGCCGAACGTTTAGGCCGATCGTGGCTCTCTATCGCTTGTTCCGCGCTCTCGCTTGCACGTTCGGCTCAGGCGGGACGTGACAAATGAGGACGTGACAGTGAGGACGTGACAATGAGTCGTGCTTTTTCGCGAGTGCAGTCGGCGTTCACCGATGTATAATAAGACGTTATCACGTCAAAACATATTGCCCAAATCTGTTGGACAGTTTAGACGCTAGAGCATCGAACGGACGAACAGACTCACAAACTCTCAAAGTTACATACAATTTTTAGCGTTGCAGATTAAAAGTGGCAGAAACGGAACCCTGCTAATTACGTCATGTCCGTCCGTCTGTCTCTCTGATCAAATGTTATAGTCATTTTTTTTCTGCCACTGTTAGACTTACAGTAATGAAACTTAGTACACTTTTGTCAGATGCAGGTACTGCTCCCAAGATGTAGCTAGTCAAAGTTTTTTTTATTTTTTTTAATAAAAATTTGAGTGCGTTAAAAAAACCGGCAACGTGCTAGCTGAACTCGCGCACCGAGGGGTCCGTACCACGACACCTCTCGACAAAAGTATCACAATGATACATATTAATTAACGACATAAAAATATTGTGTTTTTTATTCAGTTTATTGGCCGGTTTTTATTGTTTATTAGGGTTCCGTACCCAAAGGGTAAAAGAGGGACCCTATTACTAAGACTTCGCTGTCCGTCCGTCTGTCCGTCTGTCAGTAGGCTGTATTCCATGAACAGTGATAGCTAGACAGTTTTTTTTACAGATGATGTAATTCTGTTCCCGCTACAACATAAAATACTAAAAATTTAAAAACGTAAAGGTTTTCATACAAAAAACATGTTTTTTTTTAAACGTGAAGAAACTAGCGCCATCTGAACTAAAAAAACTAAACTAAACTAGTATGATGGTACGGAACCCTATGTGTGCGGTTTTGACTCGCACTTGGCCGGTTTTTTTGTTTTACTTTGTTCTACTACTATCACACCAAGTTTCACCGTTTTTACGATAGACCAAAAACAAAAACCTTTAAAAAGCACGTTTTTTTGTATTAATTTTAGACTTTTTATTTTTATTATTTGTTAGTATAAATCCCCTTTTATAAAACAAATACTGTGAAAATAGTAAATTATTTTGTTGCTGGAAAACTCCCAGAATGTAAGTAAAATAAAATAAAATTTTAGCCTTTTATCTATCATCGTTACAAAATATACAGCCATTTAGAAGTCAGACAGACAGATGGACGGACAGACGGAAAGCGTAAGCTTAGTAATAGGGTCCCGTTATCGGGTACAGAACAAAAAAAAACAAAAAAACGTGTCTCTGGCACAGATTTGAATAGAAGGATCCGCCCATCTCCATATTTGACTCAGATTTTCTTGATACAAGCAAAAAGTAGCGCCATCTAACATAACTCGTACGAACTAGCGTGGGCGAGAGTTGACGTCAGTGCCGCGTTAAAAGAACCTTGGTAGAATTGTCGCTTTAAAATTCGTTTATTTAATTTGTTTACAAGAAAAAATACAATGTAAGGTTACTTAACGATGATACAACATCCCATGTTTCTTTTTAGCCTTTCTTTCATGATTTTTACAGCCTCTAACAACACAATAAGGCATTTTTATATGGAATATCTTTCCACCGCACTGTACGATTTCCCGCAGACGACTGAGTCGCGAGTGTGCGAAACTTTCGATTTTCGCACCAATTCGCTGGGACCATTAGTCGCGCGCGTTGGCCGGGTCCTTACGCCAGTAATATATAAGTCACTGGTCTCTGGTGTTTCTATACTACTGGAGCTAGGAAAAGGATTTAGGGCAGTGACTTATATATTACTGGCGTAAGGACCCGGCCAACGCGCGCGACTAATGGTCCCAGCGAATTGGTGCGAAAATCGAAAGTTTCGCACACTCGCGACTCAGTCGTCTGCGGGAAATCGTACAGTGCGGTGGAAAGATATTCCATATAAAAATGCCTTATTGTGTTGTTAGAGGCTGTAAAAATCATGAAAGAAAGGCTAAAAAGAAACATGGGATGTTGTATCATCGTTAAGTAACCTTACATTGTATTTTTTCTTGTAAACAAATTAAATAAACGAATTTTAAAGCGACAATTCTACCAAGGTTCTTTTAACGCGGCACTGACGTCAACTCTCGCCCACGCTAGTTCGTACGAGTTATGTTAGATGGCGCTACTTTTTGCTTGTATCAAGAAAATCTGAGTCAAATATGGAGATGGGCGGATCCTTCTATTCAAATCTGTGATTTAGGGTATCCTGAGACAAAAGTTTTCAAGTAATTACTCCGGCTGGAACCTTACACCATGCGTGGTCCGAGGTCCGACACGCACTTGGCTGATTTTTTAGACTCTATTAGTGTAAGACGATCATCATCATCATCATCACATCAGCCGAAAAAGTCCACTGCTGGACAAAGGCAGCCCCAAAGACTTCCACGACGACCGGTCCTGTACCAGGTCGTCGGTCCACCGCGTGGAAGGCCTGTCTACGCTACGTTTTCCGGTGCGCGGTCGCCACATGTGAACTTTACTTCCCCAAACAGCCATCTGTTATGGGACAAAAAGTAAAGCTAGGTAGGTCCAACTTCAAGGAAGAGATCAATCGACGTATCCAACTCGGCTGGGCAGCGTTCGGGAAGCTTCGCAATATCTTCACGTCCCAAATACCGCAGTTTCTGAAGACTAAGATATTTGACCAGTGTGTGTTGCCAGTGATGACTTACGGAACTAAGACATGGTTGCTTACTATGGGCCTCTTAAGAAGGCTCAAGGTCACCCAAAGGGCAATGGAGCGTGCTGTGCTCGGAGTTTCTCTGCGTGATCGAATCAGAAACGAGGAGATCCACAGGAGAACCAAAGTAACTGACATAGCTCACAGAATCGCTAATTAAAGTGGCAGTGGGCAGGGCACATAGCTCGTAGAACAGAAGACGATCAATCCCCATCAAAATCCAAATTCCGATTTTTTGCCACCACCATAACTTCATCACTCCTTTCGCCTTCGTCGCCGACTCGCCGCCTTCAACGTCTGGCATAGGTACAAAAATAAACATTAAAAAAAATTAGTTGTCTGTAAATCCGGTTTACGGACGATAGTTTAACGTGGAAACGTTATAACTATAACGTAACGGGACAATGATCGTAACGGGACAATAATTCATCCTTTTTCGTGCATGCAGCCGGTGTCCATCGATTTATTAGACGTTGTCACGTTAACAAATTAATTGTCTGTAAAGTCGGTTTACGGACGATAGTTTAACGTTAAAACGTCATAACGTAACGGGACAATGAGTCATACTTTTTCGTGCGTGCAGGCGGCGTCCATCGATTTATTAGACTTTGTGACGTCAAAAACCGACAATATGCGTCTCGGGGTCACACAAACAGCGTTCCGTAGTAACTTGTATGTCATCTGTGGCTCCGCACCAAAACTTTAATTAACAACAGAACAAGACTTCTCAGTACATACTTTGTAAAAAAAAAGTTTTTCAAACTATGTCGTGTGATATATCAAATGAAAGGGCTTGTTGTGAGACTCTCGGACATTTTTTTTAAATAATTTTAAGATAAATAGTTTTGAACTTATTCAAGAAAACAGGCGTGAATTGACCATAGCCCCCCCCCCCTTATCTACGAAACTATTGGGTCTAAAATCTAGAAAAAAAAACTAAGCGAGTGCTTAGATTACAGGGAACTACTATCAGAAAAGTTCAGACGTCTGGACTAACATGAACATATACAGATGTATCCACTATCCTAGTGTGCACAAGCCCTTAGCGAGACTGCGATTGGAGTTGTGATTACTTACTGCTTACCGACAAATATCTGATTAATTAGGCACAAAGTCTAATATCACCAGCTGTAATATTTTTTTGAATAAAGAAATCTCCTTAAATGGCTGTATTACACTAATATTATAAAGGCGAAAATTTGTGAGTGTGTATGCGTGTTACTTCTTCACGATAAAACTACTGCACAGATCTGGCTGAAATTTGGTAGGTAGACAGATTAGGACCTGGATTAACAAACAGGCTACTGTTTTCCACGCTCGCGAGCCGCTTGCGGCTCGCGCACAGCGCACCCTTGAAAAGTCATAGAAACGTTGTCCACGCGGATGAAGCCTCGGGAAACAGCTAGTGTTTTAATAAACTGCATTACTATTATTGTACACGACTAATGATGAATTAAAGTTTTTAGTAAATTTTCTCGGTGGCAAAATCTAAAAATTATTTTAGTAATTTTTCTAAAGTACGTAATTTCGTGCTAAATGTTTCTCAAACCTAAGCGCGAACCAACACTTAGCATGCACACAATATGTGTACACTTGCCGACTAGTAAGTGTGTTCTAAATTAGTGCACAGTGTTCCCAAATGAATAAGACACGGTTGCTAACTTAGTTAACCAATAGTTTATCACAATGGAATGCTGTTTTCCTTAACTGTTTACAGTTTATATGCAGTACTGATGAGATCTACAGCTTTAGGGTAATTTAACTTTGTCGAAATCTTCAATTAGACTGCATTTTAAGCCTCAAAAAGTATTATATGTCACTCCAGGGATTAAGACGAATATAACGACACCATAAACTCCAAAATCTACCCAGCCGTTTAGGCTTTGGGCTCAGCCGAAGAAACAGACATACATATACCTACCACCGTTAATCTTTACCTTCTTTTTGGGGCAATTTACCATTTCAACAATAAGCCCACCTTACGATGATATAAATTGTAAAAAAAATATCCACTTAAGAACAGGCAGTAGTTAAACTAGCTTTCCCGCTGTCATCATCATCATATCAGTCGACGAAGTCCACTGCTGGACATAGGCCTCCCCCAAGGATTTCCATGACGACCGATTCTGCGCTGCCCGCATCCAGCGGCTTCCCGCGACCTTCACCAGGTCACCGGTCCACCGGAACATCGGCAGATTATACAGAAGACCGAGGAGCACAATCAGCCACTATGCTTGGCATTCGTGGACTATGGCTTTCCCGCTCTACAGGAAATTAATAGTAAACTACTGAAAAGATAAAACTAATAATTTTAAACAAAAAAGAACCGACTTCAAACAGGAAACTAAGGTTCCCCTCGATTTCTCTGGGCTGCCATCATCAGATCCCTGTTTCCTTATCATGGTACCATTCTAGGACATCTCCTTTCCAACAAAAAAAGAATCAGCAAAATCGGTTCTTAAATGACGAAGTTATCCGCGAACACACATAAAATACTCGTATATATGTCACCGGAAAATAACAAGACTCGTAAGTTGATCAATTTTCAAGGTAGTTGATCAACTCCCGGAAAATAATAAACAGCAGTTAAAATGTATTATTTAACGTATGTATTTTAGTAAATTGATTAATTTACGGTGCCTTGTCGTAAGATCATCCGACGAAGGCGAGGTGTACGTTGATTGGTTAAACGACTCACGTGCTTGCTTTTACACTGCTCCCCGCCCGCCACCCGGCCGCCACCTTCACCCGCAATTGCAATTGCAAAGACTTTAAAAATAAATAGTGTGTAACTAACAGGTGTAATTGCAAAAAAGCCAAAGTTTTGTGTAACTCTAGATGCCATAAATCATTAACATGTAGTAATAAATAAGTGAAATACGAATAAGTACAAATAATAGATATTCAGACTGATTGTACTTACTGATTAAACTAACTATAATACTTATTAGGTTAATAAGTGATAATTAATATCTAAGCTCAAGTATCTTTTGTTATTTAAAATATTTTTCCTTTTATTATACTAAGTCATAAAACTGTATGCCTAAATAAGAATAAATATAAAATATACATGATCTTTAAAATCTCATCATCGGTATTAAAATAACATATCTAAGTGTTTGTTAACTCTATGAATAAACACTAGCCAAATGCTTATAAAATGCCCTCGACCAATCAGAGAACAGTGTATTATGTGACGGGTAATAGTATACCGTTAAATAGTACACTGAGCAACGATTGGCCCGTTAGTGGATGATTTTACTTGTGGCACAATCGTAAATTATTAAATTACTGCCAGGTACTGTAAGTTGACCAATTAGCTAAAATGCACTGCGTTAAATAATACATTTCTACTAACGTTTGTTATTTTTCGTCAGTTAATCAACTAACTAGAAAATTGATCAACTTACGATTCTTGCTATTTATCGGTGACATATATATACAGTCGAATTGAGAAACCTCCTCCTTTTTTTAAGTCGGTTAAAAATATGATTTTGACACAAACAGTTACTTTACAGATTGGCCGTTTGTATTTTTTAATTGTAAGCTTCAATTAGTTATAATAAAATCACTAATATCACAAAAATTTACAAGAACTAAATTGTCTGCTGTAATCTTTTTGTTAATCGGATTTTGTACATACGCGCTGGCATAGAGCCGGCCCTTAACCTTGATTTAATATAATTCCTCAATAAATTAGCCGTAAGCAGTTTCTACGTATATGTATACGTTAACCCCAAAACGGGACCATTTGCCTGATCAAACATATACACCTAACTGGATTTGGGCCGGGCGCAGGACAAGCCTTCGGGAGCCCTTAGAATCATGAGGGCTGATTTCGCATTCAAAGGCTTTTACCAATGCGCTCCAAAATGTTGACAAAATAAACATGTAAGTAAGTAAGTAAGTAAGTAAGTAATTCTTTATTCGCTTTTAAACAAGGTACTACAAGTAAGATGTTCTATTTAACAATACAGAATCACTTGTTTAGCCATTAATATAGCATGCAAATGTTAACACAGTAATAAAAGGTAGGTACGTATTTAAATCTTACAGTCATATACATGTTTAACTTTTTTTTTTAATTCCGCACCACTAACTTGTGATCCAAAAACTCACCAAGAGAGTAGAACATGTTTTGAAGCAGCCATTCGCGTAGACATTTTTGAAACTTGTTATAGGTAAGGTCTTTGTATGATTCTGGTATTTTGTTATATATAACGTAACCCATCCAGTAACAATTCTTTTTATAACAGGTCGTTTTTGGAACGTCGCTCATAACCAGCCTATTAGGGTTTCTTTTTACTCTGGCATTTACTTGTCGCGCTTGTTGGTAAAATGATTTCTCATATCGTTTTACAAATTTAGCCACCTCAAATATGTAAAGACATGGTAGCGGCAAGATCTTCAAGCTCCTAAATAGCGGTCTACAAGATACGTCTTGTGCTACTCCGTATATTGCGCGTATACATTTTTTTTGGGCAATGAAAACATTTTTAATATTTGTGCCGTTGCCCCAGATTACTACTCCGTACCGAAGGATGGATTCGACGTGAGCATAATAAGCTGTAATTGCCGTAGTTCTCGACGCAACCCTTGTCAATTTAAAGAGTGCAAAAGAAAAGCTGTTAATTTTGGCACTAATTTTGTCGATTTGCTCTTGCCAATTTAGTCTGTTGTTTATTGTAATACCAAGGAATTTTACACACAGTGCACTTTGTAGAGTTTGTCCTTTATAATTTACATTTAATTTTTGATTATTATTGTAATTTATATAAGTTGATTTGGTAAGATTTATTTGAAGATTGTTATTTTGAAGCCATCCAATTATTTCTACAAGTGTTTTATTAATGTCAAGTTCGTGATTATTTAATGTCAGGTTATTATTAGATGTCAGATTAGATATATTATTATTAGATGTCAGATTAGATATATTATTATTAGATGTCAGATTAGATATATTATTATTAGATGTCACAATTATAGAAATGTCATCTGCGAACAAAATGGTCCTATGTTTTGTAACATCAGGTAGATCGTTAATATAAATAAGAAACAGAAGCGGGCCAAGCACACTACCCTGTGGTACCCCATAAGAATTAGTCTTAAATTCAGATCTGTGTGAATGTTGTATATTTTTATGATCAAGATTAGGAATATTCACACATTGTACTCTATTTGAAAGATATGAACTTAACCATTTTAGTGCCGGACCTCGGATACCGTTATTTTCAAGCTTCAAAAGTAACAGATCATGTGATACATAGTCGAAAGCTTTTGACATATCGAAAAAAAGAACAGTCGTGAGTAGCCTGGAATTTTTACTCTGTAGAACTTCTTTAATCAAATTAAATGTTGCAAGAGTGGTTGATTTTTCTTTTTGAAACCCAAATTGATCATTTTTAATAACTTCATATTTCTGAAAGAAATTCATTAACTGCGCGTGTATTACTTTTTCGAAAATTTTCGAGAAGATTGGTATCAGTGTGATGGGTCGGTAATTTTCCATGTCATCTCTAGAGCCTTTTTTGTATAAAGGTTTAACAATGGAGACTTTCAGTTTGCTTGGAAATGTTCCTGTCTCCATAGATAGATTAATAAGATATACAAGAACAGCTTTTATCTGATCCTTACACGACTTAACAACTTTGGTACAAATATTATCATAACCTACAGAATTGGTTGTGTTTAGGGACATTACAATTGTACTTACACAATTTTCATCAATGGGAGATAGATAGATTGAGTTGGATTGTAAATATTTATTACAGGTGAGTTTTGATTTAAAATTAGTTTTATTTGTTAGATTAATATAATAGTCATTAAATGCTTCAGCTATTTGAGCGGGAATAGATATAGTATTACCATTATTTTTAATCATGTCAATATATTGGTCGATGTTTGATTTTCCTGTCTCACTATTTATTACTTCCCATGTAGATTTACAAAGGTTCTTACTATTTATTATGTAATTATTGTTGGTACGTCGTTTTGCATTGTAAATACACTTTCTTAATCTTTTGTTGTATTTATTATATTTTTCCCTATTGTGTTCATTTTTTTGTGTGTAGTATTTAAAGCGAAGAATCTTCTTTGTATTACAACATTTTCGTAGACCCTTTGTTATCCAGTTTTGGAAAGGTTTACCTTTTGTTTTTATTTTTATAACGGGAAAACAAAGGTCATAAAACAGCCTAAACAGTTCATAAAATTTGTCAAAGGCTTTATTCAGGTCTAGTTCAGAAAAAACTTCAGCGAAAGAAATATTACTTAAAGAGTTTTGAAATTTAACAATGTTTTCACTAGAATAACTACGTTTAAAGACAAATACAGATCTGGGTAGAATCTTCTTCTTTTTGACACAAAACTTTAAAAGTTGGGCAGTATCATGATCGGAGAGCCATAAGGGAAGTATTTGTCCAGTTGCATCGGTAATGTTACTGAACGCATGGTCAATACACGCTGAGCCTCTAGTAGGTTCTGTAATGTGGACTGTTAAGTTAAACGATTTGACAATTTCAAGAAGGCGTTTAGTTACGTTGTTGTTGACATGCTCTCTCACACGATACGTATTTTACATTGTTTCCTTAGACTTATGGCAATATAAAGTTTTTAGTAAATTTTCTCGGTGGCAAAATCTAAAAAATATTTTTAGTCATTTTTGACAAGAAAAAGCTTTTATTTTTTTTGAGAAAAAATATTTTTAGTTTTTTTTTGTACGACCGGTGGTGTTAGTGCTATGTTTTGACATTATTTAAGACGTTAACAAGTACTTTTAATAAAAAAAAAATACAACTACTTTTGTAATGCTAAGGATGAAAACTTCTGGATTGATTTTGGTGTAACTTTGTAGATAGGTACCTCCTCTACAAAATATATATTTAAAAAAATATATTTTTGTATGGGATCTACCCACAAAACACAGAACTAAAAAGATTTCACTCCCCTCAAAAATCATCTAATGTCTGCCACAAAATTTCAACAAAATCAGTACCGCAGTTTTTTTTTGCAATTAGAAGATACGGACACTGCGCACGTACACACACGCACACACACTCACACACACACAGAAGATACGGACACCGCGCACGTACACACACGCACACACACTCACACACACACAGAAGATACGGACACCGCGCACGTACACACACGCACACACACTCAAACACACACACTGTATCTCTATGTGATAATGAGTGCATTTTCGTCAAAATCACGGTTTTCCGGACGATCACATAACCTTCTATTACATGAAGTTAAATAATTTAGTTATTTCCGCAGTAATTTGGACTTGCAACACTTTTCCATTCGTTGTAGAATTTGTACAAGTTGAAAATCATGTCATTTGAAATATTTATTGTCACGTAACGCGTCAACGTCCTGTCGGCGACCCATCTCAATCATAATTTCTACCATTCATTCATATCAGCTCATATACGTCCCCAATGAGGGGCTCGAGCCTATCCTGAATTAGGGCGATCGGGCCTTAGTGGACCACGCGGGCCCAGTGCGGGTTGGTCGACTTCACACACAACCTGCGAGTTTCTTCGCAGGCGTGTGCAGGTTTTCTCACGATGTTTTACTTCACCGTAAGAACGTCAGATACACTTACATATGAAATCTAAATTCAAAATCACATTGGTACGTGGCAGGATCGAACCACGACCTCCCGGACAAAAGGCGGCGGCCCTAGCCATTGCGCCACCGACGCTCTTATTTCTATAACTTAAATGAATTTTTTGACTTAAAATTGTAATTGATTATATTGTGATAATTTATACCTAATGGTTACATACCTTAATATCACTGACTTATTAATTATTATTGTAATGAGTTGACATGAGTGCAACTATAACTTTAAAGATCTATGCGTAGGTACAATGATTTTCTATTTGTAATAATTAAATACGTATACAGACCATTGTAGAACATATGCCCGTTGGGGCAGTAAAGTTCTCGAGTGGCGACCGTGCACCGGAAGACGTAGCGGCAGGCCTCGCATGCGGTGGACCGGCGACCTGGTGAAGGTAACGGGAAGCCGCCGCTGGATGCAGGCAGCGCAGGACCGGTCGTCGTGAAAATCCTTGGGTGAGGCCTCTCTCCAGCAGTGGACGTCCGTCGGCCGATATGATGATGATGATGACAGCGGGAAAGATAGTTTAACTACTGCCTGTCCTTACATTTAAGTGGATATTTTTTACAAGCTTTATTTAACTTGCAATGTATGTATGTTTGTTCAGGTGAAATCTTGCAACTCATTTTGAAGCAGATAGCAGGCGGATAGAAAGAAGCCTCCTGCCTTTGGCCAGCAGTGGACGTCTTTCGGATGATATGATGATGATGATGAAACAGACCATAGATTACTGAGCGTTATTCCGTCAGAAAAATATCAGAGTTACTCTCATATCGCGCCTCAAGTAGTTTTACTGCATAAAGTTAAGGTTAATAAGTTACATAATTTAAGTCAAAATCAAATCAAGAACAGGCAAAAATTAAAGTTCTCGAGTGCTGACTGGCGCACTAGAGGACGTAGCAAAGGCAGGTCTCCCACTCGTTGCACCGATTACCTGGTGAAGGTCGCGGGAAGATGCTGGATGCAGGCAGCACAGGACCGGTCGTCGTGGAAATCCTTGGGGGAGGCCTATGTCCAGACGTTTACATCCTTGGGGGAGGCCTTAGTAGTAAACGTCTTTCGGCTCTTATGATCATAATTATTCTTATTATTTTTCTTAATGCCAGAAAAAATTTTGAATAAGGTACCCCCCCCATACATACCCCAATTATCTAATTCACCTCTTTTTTAGGGTTCTGTACAACAACAAAAAAACGGAACCCTTTAAGCATCACTCGTGCGTCTGTATGTCTGTTCGTCCGTCTGACACAGTCAATTTGCTCCGAATCTACTGAAATGTGTGAAATTTGGTAGGATGGTGTTATCCTATGACCCAAAGACAGATGTGGAAAGTTTTTTTTTAAATAAGGGTAATTTGTGGGAAATAAATTAGGAAATTTTGAAAAAACTGTTTTGCAAACCTTACTGTGTCATTCATTAAATCAAATGAAAGGGCTCGTTATGAGGATCTCAAATATATTTTTGTTATTATTGTAAAATAAATAGTTTTGATCACAGATAGTAATATATAAGTCATTGGTTTTGATTTTGAGAAGACGAAAATTTACCATTCCTCCCCCCCCCTGTTCTCCAAAACTACTGAGCCTAAAATTTTGAAAAACATACTAAATACTTATAGGTCATTGTTTTTAGATTACAGGAAAACCTATAAGAATTCTGTAAATTGAAAATAAAGTGGTAAACTCAATATTATAATACGTTCATTTACGGATAATAGTTCACTAAAACACCACTAGGTAGCGCTAGTAGTATTTTTCTGTTCCACGCGTTAGTGTCTTTTGTTTGCATGTGTATAGGTATCATTTTCATGGTTGTGTGGAGAGGTGTGGTGGTACGGAACCCTCATACCGCGAGTCCAACTCGCACTTGGCCGGTTTTTATTATTGCCATAGGTTAGCGTAAAGTTTACTGTTGTTTTGTGTATTCCCGACTACGCCAGAAGGTGAAGGCTTCGCAAGAAAGTAAGCTTAGCGTGGCAGTACAATAAAATGAGCCAAGCTACCTCCCAGAAGCATTGGTTCACTTCACACCTGTATAAGATCTCCAAATTTTACACTTCTACTAGCTTTTTCCCGTGGCTCCGCCCGCGTGGACATTGTTTTTATGACTGTCTTTGAGGGTGATTAGTAAATTATGTCCTTTCCCACCTACTCAACCATCTCTGTGTTCATAAAATCACAACAATCGAGTATTTTTTTAGTTCCCTCAGGAACTGCATCAGATTATGCTATTTTCCCGGGATAAAAAGTAGCCTATGTCTTTCCCCGTGACACAGGCTACCTGCATGCCAAATTTCATAAAGATTGGCCAAGGCGTTGAAGCGTGAAAAGGCAACAAACAAACACATTTTCACATTTATAATATTAGGATAAGGATTTGTAAGGAACGACCTTAATGATTACTTGTTACTTTTGAATATTGTGTGGACAGGCTTAAACTAATTTACTTGTTGAGTAAGCGGATCGAATTCGTAGAGCGTAGTGAATAGGAGCCTCGGACGGCCCAGAAAATTAAATTTCGGTGCGCCTTTGAAGTGTAGAGGACATATTTATGAGCTGTGTCAGCTGCAATTATCCTTTTTAAAATATTGTTTATATCATTAAGAAAGAATATTAATGGATACTTGGAGTAGGTAAATAACACAAAGCTGGCTGATCTTTAAATGTTGAGTTAGCGAGACTTAACGAGAGCATGTAGAATAGCACCACTGATCAATTGATTGTTGGACGTGAAATTACATTTTTTTTATGTCGCAGCGATAATTACATGAAATGGTAGACATTTCCAAATCTCATGATGTCGCCACTAAGACTGACCACCATAACGTTTAATAATAATTCATTTATTGTAAGATAAAAAATTCATAAGTTACAAAATTCAAGAATCAAATTTACATATAACAATATAAAAAAATATAAAAAATATCACATTCTTTCTATAATAAATTAAGTAAAACAAAGTAAATCAAGTTACAAACAAATGAATAAAATTAAATATAAAATCAAATTTGATAAAAAAATAATATAAAGTTGTCAAACGTCAACGTTTGATGATATGTCAATCCACGGTTGGCCAGATCATGAAATGGCCGAGCATATCATCCTTAATAATATTATAAATGTGAAAATGTGTTTGTTTGTATGTCTGTTTGTTACATTTTCACGCTACAACGCCTTGACCAATCTTAATGAAATTTGGCATGCAGGTAGCCTGTGTTCCGGGGAAGGACATAGGCTACTTTTTATCCCGGGAAAATAGCATAATCTGATGCAGTTCCTGAGGGAACTAAAAAAATACTCGATTGTTGTGATGTTTTGCACAGAGATGGTTGTGTAGGTAGGAAACGACATAATTTACTAATCACCCTTAAAGACAGTCATAAAGACGATATCCATGCGGGCGGAGCCGCGGGAAAAAGCTAGTGCTAAATAAACCTAACTTAACGAACTTATTATTGCTCGCTTCAAGCTCGCTTTGCTCGCTCAACTCAGATCCGCCCGAGCATTTCATGATCTGGACAGTTTAGCTATTCATATAGTCAAACTATGAATTATTCAGTGATCTCACCAAGCCATGTTATGATCTGGACAGTTTAGCTGTTCATATAGTCAAACTATGAAGTATTCAGTGATCTCACCAAGCCATATCATGATCTGGACAATTTAGTTATTCATATAGTCAAACTATTAATTATTCAGTGTTCATACCAAGTCATATCATGATCTGGACAGTTTAGTTATTCATATAGTCAAACTGTGAAGTATTAAGTGGTCTCACCAAGCCATATCATGATCTGGACAGTTTAGCTATTCATATAGTCAAACTGTGAAGTATTAAGTGATCTCACCAAGCCATATCATGATCTGGACAGTTTAGCTATTCATATAGTCAAACTGTGAAGTATTAAGTGATCTCACCTAGCCATATCATGATCTGGACAGTTTAGCTATTCATGAAGTATTCAGTGATCTCACCAAGCCATATCATGATCTTGACCATTTCATGAAATACAACCATTTTTTTGTTCACAATTGGTAAGCCCTTGACATCATCTCACCTGATTGTAAGTGACTATGAAGCCGAAAATCTAAGCGGGCTTAACAAGATTCCCCAACGCAATGGAGAACTGGCTATCTTATCTTCAAGCCGGAACACATCAATGTTGTTAACACTGATATTTGGCGGCAAGACTTAGATAAGATGGTGGTAGCAAGCCAGGCGGGCTTAGATAATGCCATACCACCAACCAAACCGAGTCTTACAAGTTGACCCCACCAGGAATCGAACCCGCGACCTCCTAGTGTGAAGCGAATGGACTAACCATTACGCCACGGAAGTGGTTAAATTCAACGATATCGGTTCAATGAAATACAGCTGTTTTATGAAATCGTCCGTTGTTAGTTTCCTTCTATCAACGTAGTGACTCTGTTTCTATGAAATGTAAAAAATATATTCGTAACCATTATTTAACAGAATAAATGTAGTACACAGGAGTACGTCACCACGCACCAAGAACGTTATGAATGAAATGTTAATCTACATGACTTCGCAAGGGACACTTGACTCGAACAAAAATTTGCACTTTAAAGCTTAATAAATATTTCGCAAACCATTTCCTGAATCAAAAACCCTCAGTTGTTTCGGAAGACTAATTAAACGATACCCCAAACGAAAGGGTACGTTATCAAAAAAATATCACCCCCTCTATGCCAAATTACAGCTTTCTATTAGTAATAGTCTCTGAGCTTAGCCTCGGACAGACGGACAGACAGACATCGCGACACGAAGATAGCTAGTTCCCCATTGCGTTGGGGAATCTTGGTAAGCCCGCTTCCATCTTCGGCAACATCGTCACTTACCACCAGGTGAGATGTTGTCAAGGGCTTACCAATTGTGAATAAAAAAATGAATAAAAAAAAACTACAGGGGTACCTTGTTGACTTCGGAAGCCTTAAAAATAAAAGGAAAACAATATGGTATAAACAAACAGAGATTATTCTTGTGGCTCCCATAAATTATCATAGAGTTGACCTAGCTATGTTGTCACACTACTTACCACCCCCCATACACACAATTCCCCAAATCCTACTACAGAATAGAGTATTGCGGTCACTAAACCTGTCTCGCATACAGGGTCTGAATAATAAATTTGGTGTGACCAAGTCCCTGGGACCCATTACTCAGCAGCTGGATTGCGGATTTAGGCCCACTCTGTATACAGGGTGTAACAAAATTCATGTAGGTCCCGATAACTGGGGCTTCTACTCATCATACTGAACAACTTTGGTTTTACAAGTTAGCTGAAATCCCAAAAATAAAATTGCACTCTTCATACAAAACGATCAGCTGATTGACCTATTTTGTTCATTTTTGTATGAGGCGTCCAATTTTTGTTTTTCAGAATTGACTATGGGTCTTCACCAGGTCGTCGGTCCACCGCGTGTGAGGCCTGCCTCGCTACGTTTTACAGTGCGCGGTCGCCACTCGAGAACTTTACTACCCCAACGGCCATCTTATCTACGAGCTATGTGCCCTGCCCACTGCCACTGCCAATCGCGAGAAGCCGATGGATGCGGGCAGCGCAGGACCAGTCGTGGAGGAAATCCTTGAGGAAGGCCTTTTTCCAGCAGTGGACGATTTTCGGCTGATATGATGATGATAATGATGATGACTATGGGTTAGTTGTTCATTATGATAGAAGCCCCAATTAACGGGTTCTACAACAATTGTTTACACCCTGTATACGGCGAGTACATCACCCACCTTCGATTCGTTGACGATATCTTGGTCATAGCTGAGACTATGGAAGACCTAAAAACAATTCTCGATGGCCTCAGAACAGTCTCTCAACAAGTGGATCTCAAAATGAACATGGACAAGACGAAAATAATGTTAAATGTCCGTTTCGCACCCACCCCTCTAAAGGTTGGAAACTCTGCACTGGAAATTATTGATGAATATGTATACCTACCTGGGACAAACAGTCCAGCTAGGTAGGTCCAACTTCAAGAAAATCTAACTCGGCTGGGCAGCGTTCGGGAAGCTTCGCAATATCTTCACGTCCCAAATGCCGCAGTGTCTCAAGACAAATTTCTTTGACCAGTGTTAGTTTCCAGTGATGACTTACGGAACTGAGATATGTTCGCTTACTATGGGTCTCATAAAAGGGCTCTTTTTTTTATTAAAAATTTGAGTGCGTTTGACTGCAACTCACCTGATGGTAAGTGATGATGCAGTCGAGGATGGTACACGCAAACTCAAATAATGCCTATTCACTCTTGCCTTGAAGATCCCCAAATTATAGGAATCGGGAAACACTGACGCAGGCAAGGAGTTCCACTCCTGCGCTGTACGCATAATAAATGAAGAAGCGTGCGAACGATTCGTGCGAAAAGGTGGAACATCAACAATAAAGGGGTGCTCAAGGTCACCCAAAGGGCAATGGAGCTAGCTATGCTCGAAATTTACCTACGCGATCGTAGTGTATTGTATTGTATTGTACTGTTTTGTATTTACGTAAACATCACAAAAAAAAACAAGTATGTCTCTATCTGACACAATTTAAAAAAATGCAAATTTCATTTACAAAATAACCAAGTAATGCGGTTCTGGAAATGAATTTTATTCCGTTCTAGCTAACTTAAGTGTATTCATGAAATGTTATATTAATGAATCACATATAAGGAAGTAGGTACCTATGTATTACTAGTGGATGCCCGCAGCTTCGCCCGCGCAGATCCCGATTTTTGCGGTTCCCGTGGGAATTTACCAAAATCCTTTCTTAGCGGATGCCTACGTCATAACATCGATATGTTGATAGATCACTATGTCTGTCAGTCAGTCAGTCAGTCACCTTTGAGTTATATATATTTAGATTACCTATTCTATCTTTTCACTGTAGTACCACAAAACAGTAGTACCCAGTGCAGCGTCAGTTTGTAGGTAGGTTGGTAGGTCTGAGGGCTTTAGGGTTACAATTTTAACAGGCTTTATGTATGTATGTATTTATGTATGTTTTCGTTAATGCCGCGTGCAGCCTAAAATATTAAACTGGTTTCAACAAATGAGGTATCCCTAAATTCGTGGTGATCCTCTGGGTAAAACTAGGCTAAATACTTACTAATAACATTATAAATGTGAAAATGTGTTTGTTTGTTACCTTTTCACGCTTCAACGCATTGCTTGACCAATCTTGATGAAATTTGGCATGCAGGAAGCCTGTGTCAGTCCGATGCAGTTCCTGAGGGGAACTGAAAAAAAATAGTCTTTTTTTGGTTCATTTCTTTAACATCGCAACGGAACCATGGATTGTTGCGATTTTTTGGACAGACATGGTTGAGGGAGTGGGAAATGACATAGACTGCTGATCAGAATACCCCGATCTAAAATAGGGATTCGTAGAAAACTAACGGCCACGCTCGCGAGCCGCAAGCACTCACCCTCAAAGACAGTCTTAAAAACGATTTCCACGCGGGTGAAGCTGCGGGCTAAAGGTAGTAAATTAATAAATAATAACACGTCTTAGTTACAGAACATTCACATTTTTTTTTATTACAACACAGGTAATGTTGCAGAGCATCCTCAGTGTATCCGTGTTAACGTGGCCAAATTCTGGGCTGCTACAGTGTAGTGTCTGCCATCGACACGCTAAGAAAAAGAATCGTTTATTTGAATTATTAAATTGTTACATAAAACGGAGCCAACTAAGTAATAATAAAAATACATCCTTACTTACTTTATATTATAATTGTGAAAGTGTGTTTGTTTGTTTGTTACCTCTTTACTCTTTAACACTTCGATAAATCTTGATGAAATTTGGCATACAGTTTGGCGTTTCTCACTGAAAAGGACATACGCTACTTACTTTTTATACTATGAACATAGCATAGTCCGATGCAGTTGTGTTTGTTTGTTTATTACCTTTTCACGCTACAACGCCTTGACCAATCTTGGCATGCAGGTAGCCTGTGTCACAAGGAAGGACATAGGCTACTTTTTATCCCGTGAAAATAGCATATCCCGAGGGAACTGAAAATATACTCTTTTTTTGATTAAGTTCTTTAACATTGCAACGGAACATCGGATTGTTGTAATTTTTTGCACACAGATGGTGGTTGAGGAGGAAAATGACATCATTTACTAATTAGCATATCCTGAGATTGTTCCCAAGGGTCGCAACGGAGCAACGGATTGAAGTGTTTTTTCGTATATAATACCGTCCAGGCCGACCTTGAATATTGACGTTCCCTTCCTTCAGGCGTACCCGCCATTTTCCAAAATGGCGGAAAATTACAAGAAATTGTCAAATTATGAAAATTTTATATATGATTTTATATTAAACTGCGTATGGCACTTGAAGCGGAATTTAATAACGACGTAAGTCCATAAATCAACCCAAGGCAGTTTCAACACAGTTTTAACTATATTTGTGTACTTTAGACCATAAGGTCGCGTGTTGTTACCGGGGCCGATGGGTCCCATTAATACTCAACGGAAAGAACAACTTACCGAGACCGATGGGTCCCATTAATACTCAATCGGTCAGAAATTGTTTTAGTATTTTTTATAAACAAAAACATCTTAGAAAACACTCCTTTTTTTATTATTTTTTTCTTCGCCCTTTTAGGGCAGGCTAAGGCTCATCGGCCATACCGCCTAGTCTTCAGTATATGTTTTTCAGTAGTATTCATTTGTAGGATTCACGTCTTCAGTAATTTTCAGTAGTTTCTTCACGTTCACATCATATCATTGTCTATAACTAACCTAACCTACATACTCTAGCAAAATGATAGCACTTTTGCTAAAGCTTGCTCGGACTTCTTGTGGGAACTCGAAACACAGTATACACACTTTTATATCATTATCCTACACAAGAAACACATAAATGATACTTCGCTGATAAATACACTATCAATATTATACATCAAAAACCACTAAATGTAATTTTTCGGATAATAAATGAAAAATGACAAACTGAACGCTACAAATTCCCGCCAAAAAGTCCGAAAACACTACAGAAATGAAGCCACATAAACATTTTTTTTTTGGTTTTATTTTTTCGCCGTTTGTAAGGACAGGCTAAGGCTCCATGGCCATCATCGTTATTTTTGTGTGGATTTTTTTTTCCTCGGATACGGAAGAGGGAGGGGAAAAATGCGTTTACGCATGCCAATTCAGCCGGCTGTATTGGTTATGTGTGACTCACAGCCCTGCGCCTATATAAGCTTTGGCAGCCTGGCTGCCTTAAAAGCCTATCGGAGCGACGCCCCGAAGAAGGGGGGGGGGGGGGGTGCAGAAAAAGCGCTAAGGGGACCGCGCGACCGCGCGGGGAGGTCCTGATGAGAGCTACACTTTGAAATTCAATGTGCTAATAAGGGGGATGGAAAAATGTGGTGGTACAGAACCAGTGCGCGAGTCCGACTCGCACTTAGCCGGTGTTTTCGTTCGTTAAAAAACTACACAGATAACGCTCATATGAGTTTCGAAAAGCTCGTAGTAACCGAGATAAAACCGTTATTGCCAGTAAACAAGCCGGCTTATGTGCCGCCCGGGCGGCGATACGGGTTGCGTCACACGACACGACACAGCGGGGACGTTGTTATTTGCAGCTTTACCCGCGTAACAGTTATTTTGTATCTACAGTCGCGAATAACTGAAAATACATTTGAGACTGAACTTGACTTTACATTTAAGTAGTGTGAAAATATTTTACAAATAAAACTTAGTAATGAGGCTGTATAAACTTTAAAGTTATTTATTTTTTTCCGACTGCGAGAAAAGGAAGTTTATGTTTTTGACAGTCTATATATGTATGTACCCCTTATTTACCCGCACTGGGCTAGTGCCCGATCGCTCTAATTAAGGGTAAACGCGGTGCCCCTCGGTGGGGACGTATATATGAGCTAATTTGTGATGTTTTTATTCACAATTGGTAAGCCCTTGGCATCTTCTCACCTGATTGTAAGTGACGATGATGCCGAAGATGGAAGCGGGCTTGAGGAACTGGCTCTCCTGCGCAATGGGGAATTAGCTATATTATATTCAAGCCGGAACACATGAATGTTGTTAGCATTGATGATTGGCGGCAAGACTTAGATAAGATGGTGATAGCTAGCCAGGCGGGCTTAGAAAATCCATTTCCACCAACCAAATCGAATCTTACAAAGTTCGAACCCGCGACCTCATGATGTGAAGGTCCTTACGCCACGGAGGTGGTTAAAATGTATGGATGTTCATCGTATTTTTTAAACCACTTAACCGATCTTGAAAAATGTGGATTATTGGATTCGATGTTGGATTCGTGCCATCACTCCGCTTGTCATAGGATTAATAGCATAAAAAAAATCAACATGGCGGACTTCATAGGCGAATTGAAAACGAAAAAAAATATTTTTCTTAGATGCTCAGATCATGTTTGGTATCAAAAGAAAGTTATTGACGAGCTCATTCTAAATATATATGTATTAAATAAGGAAATATTTTAATTATTTAGCAAATGGTCTCACAAGCGATATTAGGCTCAATGGACGCGCACTACAATCAAGCGACACGACACGCGGCCGCGGGTAGCGAGGTGGGGTGGGGTTATGCTCTGTGCACAAAAAACATGGAAATAAAATAAAAGTTAAAAAAACTAAAATCGGACTACGGAAACGTACGAAATAGTAGTTTCCCGCCTTTATTTTTCCCTTCATCTGGGGTAATAGCCGCAGTCGCAAGCCTTATCGTAATATATTTTTTTTTATCATTATGGCTTGCGACCACGGCTATAACCTCAGATGAAGGGAGAAATAAACGCTATCATTTCAGGAGGGAACTACAGTAGAGCAGACGTACTCTGCACTACACTACACTACCTATACTACTCTACACTACCTCTACACAACTACACAACACTAAACTACTGCACTCCACTCTACTCTACGCTACACTACACCAAAATACACTAAACATCTATATTTACTATATAACAGCTTTGTTTTGAACGCCTAAACAATACTATATTACATTACACTACACTACTTGAATCTACTCTACACTAAACTAAACTACACTACCTTACTCTACACTACACCTACTTTTCTCTACCACTATACAACACTACAACACTACTCTACTCTTTTTTATGCTATACTACACTACATTTACTTACTCTACTTTTTTACATACTTAACAGTCCACATCTTGAAAACTACTGAACCGATTTTGATGAAACTTTCACTGTTTCCTGAGTAGAAAGACTCTTTTTTTTTATTCAAAATTGATAAGCCCTTGGCATCATCTCATCTGATGGTAAGTGACGATTATGCCGAAGATGGAAGCGGGCTTACCAAGATTACCCAACGCAATGGGGAACTAGCTATCTTATCTTCAAGCCGGAATACATCATTAGCATTGATGTTTGACTTAAAACAATTGAAAAGGAAACATACATACATACAAACATGCATACATACTAACATACACCTATGAATTTTGGTGCACCTATTTAGAAGCCAACATAGAATAACATTATTAAATATTAGGCGGGTTGAATTGATAACCTCCTTCTCGGAAGGAAGTCGGTTAAAAAATAAACGTTGAGCTTAATAATTATAATTAATAATTTTTAATTCTGTGTTAGAAGTATTGTAATAATTATTATAATAAATGTGCACGACTGGTACAGGAAATTCTAGTTTGACCGTGGTTTGTTCCTTAATTTGAACATAATTAAGTATGTATATGAATATGATAATTATAAAATAATAACCAAAAATAATTAAGTTTTTTTAGTAACGAATCTGTTATCATATGTTGAGGGCTTATGGACATTTTATGGACATACTACACTGGTCGCAAAGAAAACAGATCGGTTATAAAAATACGATATCTTTTAAAATATTTGAGCGATCCTTTCAAAATAAAAACTAAATTAAAGTTGGTACTGGGTGTGATGGGTACTTTTGAGTCTGTGCGATTCGGGGCAGGATTTTTGATTTTTGATAGTTTTATAAAGTGTTAATGTTTTTGAAAAATAGTAATGTAATCTTAAAAATTAATTAAAGTTTACTTCATTACGAATAACTGAAAGTTAAAATCTTTTTATTTCTTTTTGGTAATTGTATAAAAAAACCATGAATAAAAAATAAAGACGGTTTTCAAATCGTTCGGTTTTGGTTTTTTGTTTCTGTTCTGATATATAAATAAGGCATCTCTTGTGCAGAAATTCATTATTCTGATCAAAATCAGGAAAAACATGTCACTTACCCTTGAAGAGTGTATCAGAATTCTGACAATGCTTGAAGAACCGCCTCCGTAGCTCAGAGGCAAAGTTCACTGGCTATACACAGGAGGTCGCGGGTTCGATTCCCGGCGGGGTCAATTGTAAGACTCGGTTTGGTTGGTGGTAGGGCATTTTCTAAGCCCGCCTGGCTAGCTACCACCATCTTATCTAAGTCTTGCCGCCAAATATCAATATTGATATCATTGGTGTGTTGCGGCATGAAGATAAGATAGCCAGTTCCCCATTGCGTTGGGGAATCTTGGTAAGCCCGCTTCCATCTTCGGCAACATCGTCACTTACCACCAGGTGATATGTTGTTAAGGGTTTACCAATAGTGAATAAAAAAAAGACGGGCGCAGTCAGTGTTATACAGCGAGAACTGTTGGTGTGTCGCTATCAACTGTTCAAAGAGAGCTCCATCGATATAAAGATACGATGGAAAGAGCCAATATTCGCAGACCAGGAACAGGCCGAAGTTCCTTCAGGGACTGCATTGGACTTTGCTATTTTCACGGGATAAAAAGTATCCTATGTACTTCCCCGTTGCCTTAACTCTAAATTCAAACCAAGATCTTTAGAAGAAATACAATGGATAAATTATGGTTTTAATATAATCCTTACTTAACTTACTATAATTGCGGCTAAAGTACGAACTTATTTTATACTATGTAGTGATTCCTCTTGAATCACTCTATCTATTAAAAAAAACGCATCAAAATCCGTTGCGTAGTTTTGAAGATCTAAGCATACTCGGTGGCTCAGTGGTTAGTGCTCTTGACTACTGATCCGAGAGTTGTGGGTTCGATCCCCACCCAGGGCAAACATTTGTGTGATGAGCAGATTTGTTTGCTCTGTGTCTGGGTGTAAAATATCTATTTAAGTATGTATTTAAACGTATATAAGTATGTATATCAGTCTCTGGTTCCCACAACACAGGGAATTCTACTTTGGGACCCGATGACCATGTGTGATTTTTCCCAGAATATTTATATTTATTTATATTTATAGGGACAGACAGACAGCGGGAAGCGACTTTATTTTATACTATGTAGTGAAGCCGAAAGAGTTTTAAGCAATGACTTATATATTATACTGGTGAAATCTGTGGTTTTAAGTGTAAATTACTAAAGAGTAGCAAGATCACGCACCGGAAAACGTAGTGTAGGCAGGCCTCCCACTCGGTGGACCGATGACCTGGTAAAGGTCGTGGGAAGCCGTTGGATGCGGGCAGCCCAGAACCGGTCGTCGTGGAAATCCTTGGGGGAGGCCTATGTCCAGCAGTGGACGTCCTTCGGCTGATATGATGACTAAAGAGTAGCAAACACAATGTATTTCCAAAACGAACACGACATGCTCAGATTGTTATGAAAATTGAGAAAATGCCTCCAAATATTATTTTATCTGGCGACACCAATAACCTATCGAGCGAAAGCAAACCCTTCCCAAGTCCCAGACGACTAAAGTAGCTAGATTCTGGAACCTAAACGATGTAGTGAACAATGTACTGTGTGTGCTGGGCTCAGAACTTGTGGAGATAAGATAGGCATTGATCGATGGTCCCACTTACCCGCCAGGCCACGGAGAAAATGATCTTGAGCGGTGGTTGTTAGACCCTCTTTCGCTTATCATTTTGTGTTTATGTACAGACTTCAGCACATCAAGCTATACACTCGTAGTGCGATTCTGATCCATACCCATTCGGCATAAGAACGGTGCAAAGTCCAAAGTGTGTAGCTTGATGTGCTGGCCTGTGTATTAACTAGCTTTTGCCCGCGGCTGCGCCTGCGTGGACATCGTTTTTATGACCGTCTTAGAGGGTGCGCCGTGCGCGAGCCGCAAGCGGCTAACGAGCCTGGACATGATTTTTTTCCAGATCCCTCAGGAACTATTTCAGGATATGCTTATTAGTCAATCGTGTCATTTCCCAACCCCTCAACCATCTCTGTGCAAAAAACCACACAATCCATTGTTCCGTTGCGATATTAAAGAAATTAACCAAAAAAGAGTACATTTTCAGCTCCCTCAGGAAATGCATTGGGTTATGCTGTTTTCACGGAATAAAAAGTAGCCTACTCGTATGTCCTTCCTTGTGACACAGGCTACGTGCATGCCAAATTTCATTAAGATTGGTCAAGGCGTTGTAGCGTGAAAAGGTAACAAACAAACAAACACATTTTCACATTTATAATATTAAGTAAGGGTAGTTACCGAATATGTATACCTGGGACAAATAGTCCAGTTAGGTAGGTCCAACTTCGAGAAAGAGATCAATCGTCGAATCCAACTCGGCTGGGCAGCGTTCGGGAAGCTTCGCAATATCTTTACGTCCCAGATACCGCAGTGTCTTAAGACCAAGGTCTTCGACCAATGTGTGTTGCCAGTGATGACGTACGGAACTGAGACATGGTCGCTTACTATGGGCCTCATAAGAAGGCTCAAGGTCACCCAAAGGGCAATGGAGCGTGCTATGCTCGGAGTTTCTCTGCGTGATCGAATCAGAAACGAGGAAATCCGTAAGAGAACCAAAGTGACCGACATAGCTCTCAGAATTGCTAAACTTAAGTGGCAGTGGGCGGGGCACATTGCTCGTAGAACAGATGGCCGTTGGGGCAATAAAGTTCTCGAGTGGCGACCACGCACCGGAAAGCGTAGTGTAGGCAGGCCTCCCACTCGGTGGACCGATGACCTGGTGAAGGTCGCGGGAAGCCGCTGGATGCGGGCAGCGCAGAACCGGTCGTCGTGGAGATCCTTGGGGGAGGCCTATGTCCAGCAGTGGACTTCCTTCGGCTGATATGATGAGGTAAGGATTCTTGTGTTTTTTTCTAAGATTCCCCAACGCAATAAGGATCTGGCTATATTCTGGCTTATCTTCAAGTCGGAACACATCAATGCTGTTAACACTGATTTTTGGCGGCCAGACTTAGATAAGATGGTGGTAGCTAGCCAGGCGGGCTATGAAAATGCACTGGCACCAACTAAACCGAGTCTTACAAAGTTGACCCCGCCGGGAATCGAACCCACAATCTCCTGGTGTGAAGCGAATGGACTAACCATTACGCCACGTGTCAAATTGGTACAATAATAACGTCATTCATGTAATTTAGGGCTTGAATTAGTCAGTAAATTCTAAAACTTCCTTGATTCAAAACAGTAATAAGTAATTACTTGTGTAAAGTTATGCAAATAATAATTAAATTTTATTTATAAGAGCGTCGGTGGCGTAACGGCTAGGGCCGCTACCTCCTGTCCGGCAGGTCGTAGTTCGAATCCTGCCACGCACCTATGTGTTGTCGAATTTCGATTTCATATGTACGTTTATCCGTCGCTCTTACGGTGAAGGAAAACAACGTGAGGAAACTTGCACACGCCTGCGAAGAAACTCGAAGGTTGTGTGTGAAGGGCTTACCAATTATGAATAAAAAGAAAGAAAGTCAACCAACCCGCACTGGGACCGCGTGGTCGACTAAGGCCCGATCGCCCTAACTCAGGGTAGGCTCGAGCCCCTCGTTGGGGTCGTATATGAGCTGATATGACGATGCTGATGAAATCTTATTTTATAAGGTTCGCCTCGCTTAATGTATGATGCCCCAAGGGCTTATCAATAGGGGATCGGACTGCATCAAAAATAAAATCTGAAATATGATTTACTCAATTAGTATCCTCTTGAAGTTTCAAAAACCTTACTTATTTTGTTTTTCCATCACGTCTTCAATTTTAAATTAATCAAATTCACATAATAAGTGCGTCAATGACGATAAAAATCTATGACGTCACTTGTGGGTATTTCAAACAATTTTAGAACAAAATTTGGTTTTTGACAGATCCCAAAAAGCAACTTAAATGACTAGCAGTCCGATCCCCTATTGTGGATATAAAAAAAATGTCCTAGAAATTACAGTTTGAGAATTTCAGGTCTAGCCTTCCAAAGAACGACACACTTTTTCTGAAACTGTAATGTGATTACGATGGATGCGGGCAGCGCAGGACCGGTCGTCGTGGAAATCCTTGGGGGAGGCCTTTGTCCAGCAGTGGACGTCTTTCGGCTGATATGATGATGATGATGATGAATGTGATTACGATTACGTCCATGGAGCGTGCTAGGGTAACCTTCATCGCTGTTGCTTATAATCCGACCACAATCGATAGAAAGGAAACAAAACACCATTTTCTTTGTACGTACACACAGCGATATATTCTCACTAGCTTGTGCCCACAACTTCACCTGCGTGGACATGGCACTTGCCCGCGACTTGGTTCCCTCTGTATTCCCCAACCCGAGGGAATTTGATAAAATTTACTTACTTGACCACATTTTTATTTGTCCCTGTGGAAAAAATCTTATTGCCATATTTAACATTTTAAACAATATTGACTCATCTTTATGTCTCTAGTAGCAAAACACAGGACTTTCATATAAACTTCATATCATCATTAGTAAAAGTACACACATTACTGCAGGCGGCCAGCAAAAGAGGCACTGATGGACGAACGTGTAAGTGTGTGCCGAAGCGAATACTCAAATAATGCTCAAAATAATACTCAAATAATGCGCGGAAATTAAAACTAAGTATTACCTAGGCAGAACGAACAACAATATTTTTGTTCGTTTTTTTTTCAATAAACAGCTTTGTATTTGCAAGCCAGTTCGAAATTTAAATAAAACCTTTGATAAGTTACCTCCTTGATTGCCATGTTTCGAAATATTATGTAGAGCAGTGTTTCTTAAGCTATTAGGGACCATTTAACAAAACTTCTGTCTTACCATGGACCACCAACTTTTGAAGCAATATACAGTTAACGTTAATGTAATGGTTGTTCTTTCTAAAATAACACATGCATGAAATATTATATGAAATATATTCACCAGGTGAGATGTTGTCAAGGGTTTACCAATTGTGAAAAAAAAATATTAGATCGTTCCATTTTTAAAATTACCTGATACTATTTTCGTACATCTGAGTCCCTGTTCATCTTCAAAAAAAGACTTAGGGATCACTACTGTAAGCTGTGTAATAGGGGATCGGACTGCTAGTCATTTGAGTTACTTTTTATGATCTGTCAAAAACGAAATTTTGTTCTAAAAATGTTTGATATACCCACAAGTGACTTAATAGATTTTTAGCGTCATTGACGAACTTATTTTGTGAAATTGATCAATTAAAAATTTAAGACGTGGTGGAAAAACAAAACAAGTAAGGTTTTTTGAAACTTCAAGAGGAGAGCAATTTCGGAAATCATATTTCAGAATTTATTTTTGATGCAGTCCGATCCCCTATTACTGATGGATACATATTTTTTATTTCTGTGGTTATTATTTATTATAATATGTATGTTACATGTAAGTAATATGTATATATAACTTGTTTTATGTTTATTTTTATATATTTATTTGTTTTGATTTGTGTTTTATATATTTATATAAGTATATATGTATAATTTCGTAACATTTTTTTTTAATCTGCAGCCACCCGCATTTAGCCTTTTACCTACCAACTCATACCGGTTACCTTAAAGTTACCTGGAAGAAATCGCTAAATACCCATATGAGGTGCATAAAAAATAAATGATCCGCCATCTTTGAGAATCCGCCATATTGGATTTAGAATGACGTCACTTTGTTAACCATGCATTGTTCTCCAAACTTACCGTGTACGCAAAATTTCAACTTAGTCGGAAACCGGGAAACGGTTCTAACTTAGCTCCAAGATTTGTCCCGAACTAACAGAGAGACATGGAAATCCTTGGAGGAGGCCTATGTCCAGCAGTGGACGTCCTTCGGCTGATGAGATGACGATGATTACAGAGAGACAGACCAACAAACTAACTAACACGGCAAACTAAAATAAAGCTTAAAACCGGCCAAGTGTGAGTCGTACCTACTCTTGGAAAGGAGCCCGACTGAATAAAAAACTTGTTGTCCTTAGATTGAAATGAAAAGGTATCATTGTATTAGGTACTAGTGTGAAGAACCCTTGGTGGTGTGGAACCCTTGGTGCGCGAATCCAACTCGCATTTGGCCTGTTTTTACCCGACTGCACCAGAAGGAGGGTTATGTCTTTCGCGTGTATGTATGTATGTACCTATACAGAGTGTAACAAAAGTGGTGTAGGACCCGTTAACTGGGAGTTCTACTCATCATACTGAACAACTATCCCCAAAGAGCCCATAGTCAATTCTCAAAAAAAATTTGGACCCTCCATACTAAAATGCACAAAATTGGTCGATCAGCTGATCGATTTGTATGAAGAGAAAAATATTTTTTTTTACGAATTCATCAAAGTCGTAGAACAAAAGTTGTTCAGTATGATGAGTAGAAGCCCCAGATAACGGGACCTACACCAATTTTGTTACACCCTGTATATATTTATTTCATTGGCTCGCTCTGTGGCCTAAACGGCTTGATGGATTTTGGAGTACGAGTTGTCGTTATATTCGTCTCGATACCGCGAGTGATTGAGGTTACATTTTTACCCGACTGGGAAAAAGAAGGGTTAAGTTTTTATGCAGTCGGGTTTTAGTTTTTAATTAATCGTATAGTTATTTACCGACCTTTTATTCTACTAAGGTATTTGATGCGAGCTCTCTGTATGAATAACTTTTTATTCTACTTAGGTATTTGATGCGAGCTCTCTGAATAAATAACTTTTTATTCTACTAAGGTATTTGATGCGAGCTCTCTGAACAAATAACTTTTTATTCTACTTAGGTATTTGATGCGAGCTCTCTGAATAAATAACTTTTTATTCTACTTAGATATTTGATGCGAGCTCTCTGAATTAATAACTTTTTATTCTACTTAGGTATTTGATGCGAGCTCTCTGAATAAATAACTTTTTATTCTACTTAGGTATTTGATGCGAGCTCTCTGAACAAATAACTTTTTATTCTACTTAGGTATTTGATGCGAGCTCTCTGAATAAATAACTTTTTATTCTACTTAGATATTTGATGCGAGCTCTCTGAATTAATAACTTTTTATTCTACTTAGGTATTTGATGCGAGCTCTCTGAATAAATAACTTTTTATTCTACTTAGGTATTTGATGCGAGCTCTCTGAATGAATAACTAATAACACCTGATGAAATCTGTATCCAACGTGCTATCTGTGGATGCATCCTATACAACACAAGCTCATCGTCAAGTGACAGGTTCTATATTGCTTTGATCGTTTTTCCGGACGGCTAATGAATCCTCACGCTCCAATAAACCCTGGAGCAGGTTAGTGGATATTCAGACGCAGTGGCATTTCGTCTCCGATTAAAAATACAAAATTTTATGGTAATGTTTTATCTATGTTTTGTGGGTCTAATGTTTACCTATGTACTCATCTTGTCTATTAATAAATAAATAATAATAATGAACACTAAAACAAACGGTACAGGAGGCCAATTCAATTCATTTATTCAAAATAGGTGCAAATTACACTCGTTCTGATAGTCATAAAATAATAATAACATTTCATTGTGAAGAATCAAGAAATAAACAATGATTAGTTAATAACGTCAAAATTCAATCCTTGATATAAACCAGATTATGTCATTAGAAAATGAAAACAATATGATACGAAAAGTTATGCATAAAAATCATTGAATGCATTTGACAAGAGTAGGCCAGTTCCCACGGACAGCACCCGGTCACGAGTATAACGCGAGAGTCAGCCGTCGCTCCGATCAACCATATTAGAGGGAAAGGAACGACCCGGCTCCCGATGCGCCACCATCCGCACGAAATAAGCGAGCATGCACCACTCATGTCAACGCTACGATAAAAATATTTATAACACTAATAATACTATAAAACCGGTAACGACTAAAAGCGTCGGTGGCTCAACCGGTAACGACTCGGTCATCCTAACCAGAGGTGCCGGGTTCCAATCCGGACGGCCAATGTACCAATGAGTTTTTCGAAACTTACGTACATATACTCACCGATTGCTTTATCGGTGAAGGGAAACATCGTGAGGAAACCTGCACACGCCTGCGAAGAAACTCAAAGGTTGTGTGTGAAGTCGACCAAGCCGCACTGGACCCGCGTGGTCGACTAAGGTCCGATCGCCCTGATTCACGGTAGGCTCGAGCCCCTCGGTGGGGACATATATGAGCTGATATGATGAATTTATAAAGCCAGAAATTAAACTTTCCTTTGCAAACTATACGTAAGAGGTATACACAGTATTGGCTTCTTGTATACTTGCCAGCTATGCAATATTGCGTAATTTTCAATGGTTGACATTAATTACAAGTTTCTAGCTCAAAAAATTTAGAAACATTGTCTATGCCACAACATCGGAGGCCTATATTCTGTGAATGGTAATTGACTATCTTAACTCAATGTCTAACCACATCAATGCTATTAAAACTGATGTTTGGCGGCAAGACAAATCTATATGGTGGTGGCTAGGTGGTCTTTATATAATTATTAGGTATCGTACGTGGTGAAAGTGGTACCTTACTCGTCAAGCCAAATAAAATGAAGGTTTGATCGTTATAATAGTTTTCTTTTCCCGCGGTAATCAACGAATTTTCTGGATTAAAAATTTCTCCTAACTGTACGCGAATGAAGTCTTAGGTAAAGGCTAGTTATGAGGCTAAAAATACCTAAATAAGATTTTTTGTAACAGTTTTACTCGAGTGCGTAAGAAGGAGGAATATGTGTTTCGGGTGTTTGTAGTGTGTGTTTGTTGGACTGAGGCTGAAGTTACAAGTAACTAGTATCTTCTCTGTGGCTAAAATGTGAAGAGAAAGATTCCCGTTGATCCCCTGGGTGTCACATGATGTAATTTTAAATAGTTCCGTTTTTTTTATATATTTTTTTAACAAGCCCTTAACTAATACTTCATTCGCCTAC
Organism: Coleophora flavipennella; assembly: GCA_947284805.1. Classification (NCBI taxonomy): domain Eukaryota; kingdom Metazoa; phylum Arthropoda; class Insecta; order Lepidoptera; family Coleophoridae; genus Coleophora; species Coleophora flavipennella. The sequence continues at coordinate 8,085,408 of OX369307.1, forward strand.
AGTTAGGAAAAATTTGTGATCCAGAAAATCCGTTGATTACCGCAGGAAAAAAAGACTAATATAACGCTCAAACCTTCATGTTATTTGGCTTGTTGAGTAAGGTACCACCATCACCACATACGATACCTAAGTAATAATTATATTAAACTACCTAACCACCACCATCCAGATTTGTCTTGCCGCCAAACATCAGTATAAATAGCATAGATGTGGTTTGACATTGAGTTAAGATAGTCAATTACCATTCACAGAATATAGGCCTCCGATGTTGTAGCATAGCCAAAGTTTCTAAATTCTTTGACATAGAACCTGTTATTAAGGCCTTAAGATGGGTCAATGACAATATTCAATTTAAATTATTGAAAGACTGTGTAAAGCTATCACTATAATATGCTTAATCCATGAGGTTGATGGTGAAGTCAGATATTTTTTTTGTTCTGTTTGAACGGCGAATTTTAAAAATCTTAGACCCGACCGTTTGAACAATATCCACCAATCAGTCGTTACAATCGTCCACATTTTCGCAGTCACCTAGGCATTCGAAGCGATTGTGCAACTCCAGCTGAAAGCTCTCGGGGTTTTGGAGCTGGATGGGCGCTGGTCGGAGCGTAGTCTTCATCAGTCGACATCTTTCCAACTTGGTCTTTAGATTCAATGTGCCTCTTACCAATGTCACGTGTTAAATATCAATTTTCTCATGTTCAATGTCAAAATTTAAGGATTGACTCACTGAGAAGAAGAATGCCAAATATGTTAAATGTCGTGTCAATTGTCAAATGTAAATTGTTTTGTGTCACAGTCATGTTAAAGGTAACATGTCCATTCCAAAGACAAATTTCACGTGTCAAATTTCACATGACAATCTCATGTCAGATGTTAGATGTCACATGTCAGATCTCATATATATATATCATGTCAGATAACAGATGTCAAATATGAAATGTCAAACTTAAGCGTGCTCGCGAGCCGTTTACAGCTTGCAGCGAATTCTGTGGGTAATTAAAAACTACATCCACGCAGTAAAAGCCACGGGCAAAGTACAGTATTTAATAACATCTTTAAATTAATTACATCGTCTGAAAGTGTCTGACTTTACTCTCGATCCAATAAAATTATTATCAAACAATACCCGAAGGCAATCTATATCCACAATAAGTTATGAAATTGTAATCTAGTTATAAATAGTTACTATGGATCCTGAAGGACGATTTAATTAAATTTTCAACCTTGGAGTACAAGCGGCCCACGCTCTGTTTGGCGATTTAGGAGATATACGAGTATGAATGGAGTTAACTTTAACCAAAGTATATATATTAGTACTAACATACAGTATGGCTACTCCCTGCCGCTCTCTAGATTGCGACCTCACCCCCTCGTCTCCAAGTCTGATACAGATTGGTTACAGTTTGGTTGTCGAACGTATAGGATTTCGCCGCCATTTTGTCTGTTCCGTCATTCCTTTTTTGAAATTTCATTTCTGGCCTATCCAGGGTGTAGTAAAAGTCTGTTCAAAATATCCCAATACTATTTCTACGATTTTTTAGGGTGTGCTTTAACTTTGCTCCTTCTGTTGGTTACCTCTTAGATCACCCTGCGGGCGTCTGTATTCCCGATTCATATAAATTATGAATCTTCAAGACGAGAGTGAAAAGGCACTGTATCAGCTTGCGTGTTACATCCTCGGCTGCATCGGCACTTACCATCAGGTGAGGTGCAGCCAAACGCACTAAAATTTTTAATAAAAAAAAAAAGATAAAAGCCGCTGTTTTCTCATTCATATCGTAAATGTTCCTACTGCGGGGGCATGGATCTCTTCCCAAACTCGGGAAGGTTGGGCCATACTCCACACACGGGGGCCAAATCCAGGTTGGTGGCGATCCCCACTGTTAGCCTTTTCCATAATTTTCAATGGCTCTTAACGTTCTGTTCTGTTGGCGTCCTTATGAACGCGATAAAAAAAATCAATCCACATTTTAACCCGGGTTTAATGTAAAAAGTTTTGTTTTCCCACTTCGGTAATAAACATTTCAATTTATTGAACTTCTCATACAAAAATGGCAATCCTTACTTTAATATTATAAATGTGAATAAGTGTTTGTTACCTTTTCACGCTTCAACACTTCAACCAATCCTGATGAAATTTAGCATCACTGGGAAAGACATAGGCTACTTTTTATCCCGTGAAAAAAAACACAGTCTGATGCAGTTCCTAAGGAAACTGAATAAATACTTTTTTTTGGTTATTTTTTTTAATATCGCAACGGGCCAATGGATTGTCGTGATTTTTTGCTCAGTGATGGTTGAGGGGGTGGGAAATGACATGGCGAAGCCGCGAGAAAAAGCTAGTTGCATAGTAAAATCTTCAAAGTTCTGGGCTCTAAAATCTTGGAAAAATCACAGTATATGAGGTTGAATGCATATTTTACAGGTGAATCTATAAGAAAATCTAAAGTGATCTATTATCCACAATAAGTAAGAGGTCTTGTTTTGTTAATAGTCAGTTTTCGTGCAGAACCCTGTTTGTGTGACACCGAGTCGCTCTTGGTCGGTTTTTTTATTACTAAGATTTTAAAAAATCATAAATGTTTTGTCACGGTTACATGACATTTTCTGTGATACGTATTTCATTTCACTTATTTTGTAAGCATTCTTTCTCCATTCATTCTCATTTAACAGCTGTAAAAGTTTGGAGGCAGCCATAAAAATAAATAGAAAAGGCAGGCATTTCAACTAAGGAAGAACCCTAAGTTTACAGAGGGAATGATAAGTTTGACACCAAGTACGAGTTCGCTGGGATTCTCTTGGCTTTTATAAAAACAACAACTTTACTGTCCAACTGGGAAGCTTTTAGCGACAACCACTTGCGGTTCCAACCACAGAAACAAAGCAATCGGATTACTATCAAACATCTACTTGCACGCTAAAATAGTTCTAAAAGGAAATAATAGGGATGACGAATGCTAGTCATCTGATTTACTTTTTATCATCATTACAGCTCATATACGTCCCCACCGAGGGGCTCGAGCCTACCCTGAATCAGGGCGATTAGGCCTTAGTCGACCACGCGGGCCCAGTGCGGGTTGGTCGACTTCACACACAACCTTCGAGTTTCTTCGCAGGCGTGTGCAGGTTTCCTCACGATGTTTTCCTTCACCGTTAAAGCAATCGGTAAGTATGTACGTAAGTTTTTTGAAAAACTCATTGGTACATTGGCCGTCCAGATTTGAACCCGGTACCTCTGGTTAGATGGACCGAGTCGTTACCGGTTGAGCCACCGACGCTCTACTTGCACGCTTAAATAATTCTAAAAGGAAATAATAGGGATGACGAATGCTAGTCATCTGATTTACTTTTTATCATCTGTCAGAAATGACATTTTGTTCTAAAAATGTTTGAAATACCTAGGTGTGACGTCATAGTTTTGCAGAGTCATTTATGTACTCATTTTGTGATTTTGGTGAATTATAAATCGAGGACTTGATGGAAAACAAAACGAGTAAGGTTTTTGAAGTTTAAGTAGAATTTAGTGATCAAGAGTTCATAATTTATTTCTGATGCTGTCGTCATTCCTATTGTGCGTATGAGAGTAAGTGGAATATTTATACAGGGTGACTGGTTAGACGACTGACGCATTTAAGGAGGTGAATCAGAAGATGAAACTGAACAACTCTTCTTTGTCAATTCGTAAAAAAAAAATTGGACTTCTCATACAAAGTTGGTTAATGAGCTGACCAATTTGTATGGAAAGTCAAATAATTTTTTTTGCGAATTGACCATTGGTGCCTTAGGAAAAGTTGTTCAGTTTCGTCTTCTTATTCACCTTCTAAAATGCGTCCGTCGTCTAACCAGTCACCCTGTATATAACATATCTATACATAGAAGGAACTGACTGACCGACTGATCTATCAACACACAGGTTAAGCCATCGGGCTGAAATTGGGCGTACAGATAGCAATTATGACATAGGCATCCGCTTATAAAGGACTTTGGAAAATTGGATCTGCGCGGGCGAAGCCGTGGGGAACAGCTAGTATTTTATAAATTATGATTGTCAGTGGTACTTAAAAAAGCGTCTTTTGTAGTTTTGTGTTTTAGGAAAACATTACCTTTATACAGACATAGTTTTAAATAAATTGAACAAGTGTGCTGTGTGCGGACTGTGCTTTTTCGTGGGATAAAAAGTAGCCTATGTCCTTCCCAGTGACGCAGGCTACCTGCGTGCCAAATTTCATCAAGATTGGTTTAGGCGTTGAAGCGTGAAAACGTAACAAACAAACAAACACATTTTCACATTTACAATATTAGTAGGTATTCTTCTACCAGCCAATATGTGGTGAGGAGGCAGTCGGGTCGACCCACTCCAGAACTTGCTTGGATATAAATTTTTTTCGCAACTTCATTACGGGTCCGCATCCAGCGGCTTCCCGCAACCTTCCGTGTGGAAAGGCTGCCTACGCTACGTCTTCCGATGCGCGGTCGCCACTCGATAACTTTACTACCCCAACGGCCATCTATTTTACGAGCTATGTGCCCTGCCCACTGTCACTGGATGCGGGCAGCTCAGGACCGGTCGCCGTGAAAATCTTTGGGGAAGGCCTTTGTCCAACAGTAGACGTCTTTCGGCTGATATGATGATGATGATGATGATGACTACGGGTCTCTTAATAATAGTTGTTCATTATGATGAGTAAAAAACCTAATTAACACCAATTTCCTTACACCCTGTATATAAGGTGTAACAAAATTAGCTGAAACTATTTTAACTCGTGCTTCTACCCATGAAACTGAACAACTCTCCTCATGGAACCCATAGTCAAATCGCAAAAAAAAGGCTCTTCCATACTAACTGGATCAGCTGATCAGCCAATTTAGTAAGTATGGGAAGTTCAAAACTTTTTTTGAGGTTTGGCTTTGGGTTTCATGGGGAAAGTGGTTCAGTTTCATGGGTAGAAGAACCAGTTAAAATAGTTTCAGCTAATTTTGTTACACCATATATAATTCTTTGTTTCGTTTTCTTGCAGGTGTGCTGCCAGTGGATACCGCGCCAATGAAAAGCGAGGGTGCGTGGAGCGGGCGATAGTACCCGCGCCCCCTGCGGTCGCGTCCTTGTCATAAGACGCGCGGCGCGTGCGCAGCAGCAACGATGGTGCGCGACAAGAAGCTGCCGAATAGGCCCGATTCGCAGAAATGTAAGTGCAGAAAATAATTATTTAATGGAAATGTTAGGGGTGGATACAAACATCAAACAAAATGCTTTCAAAAACACAGTGTTTCCTGTGGTGTTTCGAAGCGTCGAAAAAGGTACAATCGATGCAGTAGGGTATCACACAGAGTTGTAGTAATGATATACTTCTACTTAGCACTATTCTAAGCCATATGCATCCAGCGTCTTCTGCAAACCTCACAATGATCACCAGCCACCTGGCGGGGGCCGTCTAGCACCACTACGTTTTCCCAACTTGTGGTCGCCACGAAAAAAATGGTCTTGATAATACAAAGGTTAATTTATTCAGTAGTGGTCTTACCTCAGTATGATTTGCATATTTGCGTCGATCACGCAGGTAAACTGACCTGAAGCACGTTAAGTCGCTGGTGCCGGTTTCTTTCACTAGATGGCAGTCGTTAAGCCGTATTGGATGCTTTGTAAGCGGCTTGAAAACCTTCTGATAGTGGGATAGCCAATACAACCTCCACCGACCCAGATTTGGCCCCCGTGTGTAGAGTTAGGTCTAAACTTCCCCAGTTTGGGAAGAGACCCGCAGTTTGGGAAGAGATCCGTGCCCCGCAGTGGGGCCGATTATAGGTTGTTAAAGAAGCACGCTGTACTATGTTATGTGTAGGTGAGCCGTCACAACTTGCATCTTAATGGGACCATGGGTAATGTGAGGATAAACTCTTTCAAACTTAATAATACCTACGCAGAATGTAAACAAAATTGTATAAGACCCCGTTAACTATATGTACTGAACAACTTTCCCCAAGGCTCCCAAAGTCAATTATAAAAAAAATATATGCTGGGACACATAGTAGAAGTGAAACTTCAACGGACAAGTGGAAAAACGAATCGCAAGGGACAAGTGGCAAAACTGGACTGGAATCAAATTGGACAAGTACTTAACAATCTGCTCGTAATACTTCAAGATTTTTTTTTGAGATTTGTTTTGCCACTTGTTGCCTGCGATTCGTTTTCAAACTTGTCCGATACCATTCGTTTTTCCACTTGTCTTTTGCGATTCGTTTTTCCACTTGTCCGTTGATGTTTCACTGCTACTATGTGCAGGGGCACACATTTCGATTTCTTCGCAGCTTTACTGCAAATTATGATTTGGGTAGGTTAGTTACATTTTAATGAATGCATTTTTTATTATATCAAACAAAAAAAAATGAATTCAATCCGAAACCAAAAAAATTTCAAAATATTTTTTACATAAAAATATATTTCAAAAGTAAATGTAAATAAATATATATTCCAAAAGAAATATTAAAAAATATATATTTTTCAATAAAATATATCTAAAAAAAATTCAGAGAGAAAACACTACCTGTGACTCCATTAGAAAAGAATAACTATGACTCCACTAGAAAAGAGTCCTATGACTACCTACACTAAAAGAGATTACCTAAGACTCCACTAGAAGAGAGTCCTATGACTACCTACACTAAAAAATATTACCTATGACTCCACTAGAAGAGAGTCATATGACTACCTACACTAAAAGAGATTACCTATGACTTCACTAGAAGAGAGTCCTACGACTACCTACACTAAAAGAGAATACCTATGACTCCGCTAGAAGAAAATACCTATTACTTCACGAGAAGAGAGTCCCATGACTACCTAGAAGAGAATATACCTATAACTCCGCTACGATTGACACGCTTTTTGATCTAAAACTATGTTTACAATGATATAGTTCAACATGTATGGTTCCTTGATAAGGGTAAAATTATAACGATGTTAGGCGAAATATTTCTATATTCACCGTTAACCGTGCATGATAAAGAAAAAGCCGCATTCTAACCCTTCTCACATACCGAAGGCACAACCCCTTCATTAGCTAACAAGGGTTCTTTCAGGGGCTACTTGAAACTTGGCACCCCTTGACGATTTGTCGAATCCTTAAGCGTCGAAAATATGTTTTTAGTAACACATACGCAGGAATTTACTTTTGACACAAGATAATTATAGATAAAAGAGTTATAGAAGTCCTCCATCATTCATTATAATAGGGATAACGACAGCATCAGAAATAAATTATGAACTCATGATCACTAAATTGCCTTCCTACTTAAACTTCGGAAAACCTTACTCGTTTTGTTTTCCATCAAGTCTTCGATTTTTAACTCACCAAAATAACAAAATGAGTACTTAAATGACGCTGCTAAACTATGACGTCACGCCTAGGTATATCTAACATTTTTAGAACAAAATGTCGTTTTTGACAGATGTTAAAAAGTGCGCGTCGGACTACGCGCAAAGTAGGTTGCCGCAGTCTTTAAAAAAAAATGATTATTTTAAAAAACAAAATATTTTTGCAGTTAGCAATAGAAAAGCGTCGGTGGCTCAACCGGTAACGACTCGGTCCATCTAACCAGTGGTACCGGGTTCAAATCTGGACGGCCAATGTACCAATGTGTTTTTCAAAAACTTACGTGCATATAATTACCGATTAATATTGATCTACTAGTAAAATGTAATAACAGCAAACGCTTAGCTGAACTGTTAAAACAGTCTGGCTTGACGATATTGGTTAAGTTCCCTACCAGGATTACTGAAAAAACAAAGACTTGTTTGGACCACGCCTATACAAACATAGCTTCGTCGGGTGTGATGACGGTGGCTCCGTGCGAAATGTTTGTATCTGACCACCTGGGTATTGTTGTAACAATTAAATTTACTAACAAAAAGACACTATTCAATAATGTTATTTTAAAAAGGATATTTACCCAATGTAATATTAATAATTTTACCCTAAGCTTGACATTGTATGACTGGGAAAATTTAATTAACAAATCAGAAAATCCTGATAGATTATTTCAATTATTACTTAACGTAATTAAAATTTTTTATGACATTAACTTCCCTGTAAAAAAATATCCTGTACGTCACTCGCTGAGCACTTGGGTCACTAACTCTATTCGTTACAATAGAAGTAAAATTTGTAATATAAAAATGACACTTGCTAATAATTCCTCTATTCATAGTGACGCATTGACCAACAAACTACTACAACTTGAAATTCAGCACAATCAGGACCTACGAATCGCACGAAAAGGTCACATAAACTCACAATTGTCAAAATGTAATCCATCGGACATGTGTCGGGGCATGTGGCGAGTTATTGCGTCGGAGACCGGGCGGGCGAGCGGCGGCGGCGGCGCCTTGGACGTGCTGGTGAGCAGCGCGCCGGGCGCGGACGCCGCGGAGCGCACGCGTGCCGCCGCTGCTACGCTCAACCGCTTCTACATAGAGGCCAACGATAGTTCGGCAGCCTGCTCTGACCCTACTAAAGCGACCACCTACCTGAATAAGTTTCTAGAAAGTACACCTACCCAGATGTACGCGCATGAACCGTTTTCATTGGGCGAGTTTTTGAAAATCGTAGGAGGTATAAAACGTAAGCACTCTAAAGACATCAATGACATGTCAACGTATGTACTGGACTACCTACCACCAGTTGTACTATCCTTGATATGCATGCTATGTGACCGATGCATCCAGTCCGGTGTCTATCCTGATAGTTTAAAAAATGTAAAAGTGCAACCTATTTACAAAGGAAAAGGGGAAATGAACTTGTACAAGAATTTCCGCCCAATATCCCTCATACCTGTAATATCGAAAATCTTTGAAAATATGCTCAGCAAGAGGCTCATGTCATTCTTCACTACTAACAACCTGTTGAATAAACAACAATACGCGTACCAAATGGGCCGGTCCACAGTAGACGCGACTCGCGACGTGCTGGAGCGGGTGATTGGTCACCTCGAGGGCGGGCGGCAGGTCGCAGCGATCTTCTGCGACCTTTCGCGCGCCTTCGAACTGGTTAGTCACCCGCTGCTCCTACAAAAACTGTACGCGTACGGTATACAGGGAAACTTCCTTCATACAGTTGCCGCCTTCCTAAGACATCGCAAACAGAGCACACAGGTACACGAACATAGGTCGAATCTCGAAGTGATGGGTGACAGCGCTGTCCCCCAGGGCTCAGTGATGGGAAACAACCTATTTTTAATATTGGTAAATGACATCACAGCTGCTACCGATGAAAGTGAATTTGTAATGTTTGCTGATGATACTTGTATCATAGTAGCAGCTGACAACTTTGATAGACTTAAAGGTAAGTTATCCCTGGTAATGAATAACATATCTGACTGGTTTACAGCAAACGGTATGATGTTAAATCTTGACAAAACTAATATAATGCATTTTCAGCTTAGAAAAACTAACACTGACGCCTTAAACATTTCATGTAAGGGCTTCAATGTACCGCAAGTCGAAAAAACTAAATACTTGGGCTTTACGATTGATTCTGGCCTGTCGTGGTCCGACCATATTGATGTCATCTGTGGCCGACTATCCTCCGCCTGCTTCGCCTTGTCTAGGCTAACTCCTACCTTGACCACTGAAAACGTCATGAAAGCTTATTACGGGTACTTTAGCTCAATACTTACCTACGGCCTTGACCTGTGGGGCGTGCGGGGTGATGCTGCGGATAGGCTACGGGTATTCAGACTACAAAAACGTGCTGTACGCATAATTGCAGGTGTTCCAAATGACCATCCGGCTCGGGAACTATTTAGAACCTACAAAGTACTCACGATGCCGAGTCTGTACATTCAAGAACTAGCTAAATACGCTAGGAAACATATACACATGTTCGAAACCGTCGGCCAATCGCATCAATTTAATACTAGGCACCAAAATCGACTTCGATTACCGATGCACCGACTAGTTAAGTCGAAGATGTGTATAAAAGCAATGGCACCGAAGGTTTACAACAAACTACCGCAAGGAGTGAGAGACAGCCCTAGCTACGCGACCTTTATGACTAAATTAAAGGAAATCTTGGTTGATGCGGCATTATATGACACAAATGAATTCCTTAATAAAAAGTGGTCCAAGTGACTCAGCACTACGAAGGTAGAATAGATAAATTATTTTTTAATTAATCATAATTTTATATTTTATTTTTAACTAATATTATGTTTTAAATTGTGACGTGTAAATTTATTTAAATTTATAAATAAATGATTGATTGATTGATTGATTGCTTTAACGGTGAAGGAAAACATCGTGAGGAAAACTGCACACGCCTGCGAAGAAACTCGAAGGTTGTGTGTGAAGTCGACCAACCCGCACTGGGCCCGCGTGGTCGACTAAGGCTTAATCGCCCTGATTCAGGGTAGGCTCGAGCCCCTCGGTGGGCTGATATATGAGCTGATATAATAGCAATAGAATATTTCAAAGTACATATATAGCAAAGTTGGTGCTTTTTAATTTGTCGACCAACTTACCCCTAAACTAAGAAAGCCTACGTAGCCGTTATAGTTTTCTTTTTAATTTTATTATAGTATTATTATTATTATTTGATTAATACACTAGCAGCTCTAAGAGCTGATGCGTGTATATCACTGCACTTGTGTTTTAAAATGTTTATCAAGTCTGTTTTTAAAACTGTTGACTGTTGGAGCACTTATGACTGTTTCTGGGAGAGATATATGTGTTAAGTATTAATTATTGTTTTCTATAGGTCTTCTGAAACGGAAAGTTGTTTTCTCTTTCTCTCAACATAGCTCTGTCTTTTTCATTTCTGATCGTGCCGCAGCATCACATAACCACTGTGTAAATTCCACTTAATCTGTAAACTTTAACCAAGTCCCGTCAGAGATATGCTTATTACATTACTTTATTACATTATCTATACAATTTGTGATAACTATTTATACAGTCCACTCTAAATTAATAACAATATGTCTTACTATTTACATTTTTAGGGATCCGTACCCACCAAGGGGTACAAACAAACGGGACCCTACTACCACACCCCGGACACTGCAAACGGTCGTGAAATGATATTTCTAAAAACAAATGACGGAGCAAACAAAATCACGGTGAAATCCTATACGTTGGACAACCAAACTATAACCAATCTGTATCAATCCTGGGTGACGAGGGGGTGAGGTCGGAATCTAGAGAGCGGCAGGGAGTGTCCATACTGTATGTTTGTACAAATTTATATTATATACTTTGCTATTACTAACACTTCGCTGTCCGTCAAGTTTGAAACATGAAGAAACTAGCGCCATCTAGTAAGATGGTACGGAACCCTATGTGTGTGGTTCTGACTCGCACTTGGCCGGTTTTTTTAGGATGTCGTAAAATTTGCGGTTTAGCTAGACTCTAACAAACATCATCATATCAGGGGCTCGAGCCTACCCTGAATTAGGGCGATCAGGCCTTAGTCGACTACGCGGGCCCAGTGCGGGTTGGTTGAATTCACACACAACCTGCGAGTTTCTTCACAGGTGTGTGCCGGTTTCTTCACGATGTTTTCCTTCGTATATGTACCTACGTAAGTTTTTGAAAAACTCATTGGAACATTGGCCGTCCAGATTTGAACCCGGTACCTCTGGTTAGAAGGACCGAGTCGTTAACGGTTGAGCCACCGACGCAGTCATAACAAACATACGCCAACCAAACCAAAGCAACCCACGAAGGTATGGAGGTTATACCAAATTTCTGCTTTATAGCTACAACAGTCTTTGGGTAAAACGGCTGTGACATATCGACGGACTGACAGACATACAGACGCACAAGGCAAAATATAAGGGTATGTTTACGGTACCCTAGAAAGTAAGAGTCATTATTGCTATTGTAGGGAATTGACTGATTGACAATACGGATTATGTGAAATACCCAGGTAGGCAGGGGTGAGCCTGTGTGACCGCGGTGCGATGGCTGGCTACTGGTTTTACACTTGCTTATGAAGTAAAATAGGGTAAAACTAGGATAGTTGCCCCAGGGATCCTATCTTTGCAAGTGAGGGCTGCAGTTGCAGCGACACTTCGACCCAGTGGGATCCTTTGTGTCTCAACTGCCCCAGGGATAGTTACCCCTATTGTAATTACTCTAGTTTCGTGGATGAATCGCATGCTATTTTATTAATCTATCAAAAGATTCCCCAACTATCACTAAGTTGACCGTGTCTTATGTCTCTGTACGATTGCATGGGAAGGCAAAATGCGTTTAAAGTTTTTGCGGGGTAGATGCCCCGTTTCTCGGCGGGGCATCTATCCTAAACACAATTTACATGGATTAGGCAACTATCCCCTATGTGAGATAAATGTTCCAAAATATAGAGGTCCGCAAAAATCGCTAATACTCTAAAAATATTAAATATATTAATGTTTTTTTACTTATCATAAATTTGTAGATAAAAAATAAAGTACGGGCTGGTTTTACAAATAAAGTATATTGCTTTTTGTACTAAGATATATAGTGTGATTTCAAAAAGTGTGGCAAGTATCCGGCTTTTACCCTACGCATAGATGTACATAGGTGCACCCCTAGGTATGTACAGGTAAGCTTTTTAGTCCCAATACAATGGCACAAAGGACGCTTCTAGTTCATATCGTGTGGCAAAATTAACCGTGCTATCCAAGGGATATACGGCGGCTGCCCGGTGTTGCACTTAGCATCACCCGCGGTCACGTGTACGGCATTTAGATTTACACCTACGGACGTGTGCAACGCGACCTTCATACACATCTGGAGTCAGAGGACGCTGTATGAAGAAGGCAAGTACAATATATACATATTTAAATTGATTTAAATTAGGTTTTTCCCTCGGAGTTCCCTGCGTGATCGAATCAAAAACGAGGAGATACGCAGGAGAATCAAAGTAACCGACATAGCTCTCAGAATCCCTAAACTTAAGTGACAGTAGGCGGGGCACATGCCTCATAGAACAGATGGCCGTGCGGGCAGTTCTCGAGTGGCGACCGAGCACCGGAAAACGTACCGTAGGCAGGCCTTTCACTCGGTGGACCGATGAACTAGTGAAGGTCGTGGGAATAATCTAAATTTGTATGGTAGGTGTATGTAGATACCATATTCCGATTTTTTCTGGAATAATGAGCTTCCGAGCGTAATAAGTTAAGCTCTAGCCATTCACATAGTTTTATTTGTTAGAGTCATTTTACCACCATTGTGGCGTAATAGTTACGGCTATTAGCTTCACATCAGGAGGTCGCGGGTTCGATTCTCGGCTGAATCTAACTTTGTAAGACTCGGTTTGGTTGGTGAAAGGGCATTTTCTAAGCTCGCCTGGCTAGCTATCACAATCTTATCTAAGTCTTTCCGCCAGACATCAATGCTAACAACATTGATGTGTTTCGGCTTGAAGATAAGATAACCAGTTCCCCATTGCGTTGGGGAATCTTGGTAAGCCCGCTTACATCTTCGGCATCATCGTCACTTACCATCAGGTGAGATGATGCCAAGGGCTTACCAATTGTGAATAAAAAAACAATTTTAAATATATAAAAAAACCTGGGTTTAAATGGAAGGTACTTTATTCCGATTTTCCCGGAGCTATAAACTTCATATTGTAGTAGGCCTACGCCTGGGCCTAGGCCATATAAAGTTATATTAAGTTTTTTCCACTACCTAACTTGCTCCGCCTTCCGTCCCTAAAAAAAGAAACTCGATCCACGATATTTCAAACATCGAACGAAAGAACTTGGAAATAAAGTTCTTGTCAGCTCGTACTTCAACGTGGCTGTTACGTCAATCGCTGCGGACTAATCGTGTGAAAATTGTGGTTTTAAATTCATTATGACTTTATGACTAATATTATGAAGGCGAAAGTTTGTGAGTGTGTGTGTGTGTGTATGTTTGTTACTTCTTCAGGCAAAAAACTACTGAACGGATCTGGCTGAAATTTGGTAGGTAGACAGATTAACCTGGGTTAACTAACACATAGGCTACCTTTTTCCACGTTTTTTCTTCGCACCTTCGAAAGTTCATAGAAACGTTGTCCACGCGGGTGAAGCCGCGGGAAACAGCTAGTGAATAAAATAAGACAAATTTAAAAAAGTAACACAACAAAATCATTTTATATTGTTTTGTTAAGAACATAAGAAATTATCATAATTTTACGATTAAAATGGTTAAAACTGGAAAAAACCGGCCAAGTGCGAGGCCGACTAGCACTCCGAGGGTTCCGTATCACCACACCTCTCCGTAACTATACATAGTATAATGACAATGACACCTATTCTAATTACAAGCAAAAGACATCAACGCGAGCGACAAAAATGTTCTCTTTTTTATCATTCAGTTCGGACTCGTTAGCGCGAGTGCGACTCACACTTGGCCCATTTTTATTATTTGTCATTTTACTTAAATATTATTATTATAATCACACCGAGTTTCACGCTTTTATGTATTACCGTTTTTACGATAGACCTAAATAAAATATAGTTCTACACCTAAAAAAACACGTTTTTTGTATGGAAAAACCCCTCTCATTTTTTTTTTTTTTTTTAGTTTTTTCAATATATGTTGTTATAGCGGCAATAGAAATTCACATTATGTGAAAATTAAAACTGTCTACCTATTACGGTTCATGAAATACAGCCCGCTGACAGACGGACGGACAGACGGTCAGACTGAGGCTTAGTAATAGGGTCCCGTTGGGTGTATGGAACCCTAAACAAGGGTACATTAAGATATATTTTTTTAGTTCTTTTTATTAAATAGAATTCGAGAAAATCAAAATCACTCCTCATAACAAACTACAAAACATTTTTTTTTCGATAATTAATCCAATCCTTAATTTAAGTAAAAAGTGGTTACAAACATGGTCGTTGGCGGCGCGGCGGTATTAGCCTTAAGGCGGTTCGATCGCCGCCAATAATAATAAATAATGGGTGTCAATTAAATGGTTAGAATAGTATTGTTATTTCTGTGAGCAGAAAAATATAATCGGTGAGCAGAAATAGCTAATTGGTCAGCAACTCATGGTCAGCAAACATTTCAAAATCAATCAGCAATTTATGTCATTCTGGATGGCTGTAATTATTTTAAACATCCCCGTACTACACTCTTCCTACAGTGTTGAGTGGTCGACGGAGCCCCTTCGGGGCTCCTACTTCTGTGTTCTCATGTTAAACCTAACACTACGACTGTGCGGGGAGGCGAGCTTAGCTCGCCTCCCCGCACAGTCTCCGAACCTAACGGATCCGAGTCGGGGTGCTCCGCAAGTCCGAGCTCGCTTCGCTCGCTCCCGCTTCCATTTAGAACTCCCCGTACCACACTCTTCCTACAGTGTTGAGTTGCTGCTTATAGACATGTTTTTCTGCCGCTCAATCATGAAATCTTGCCGCTCAAGTAGTTATTTTGCGGACTGAATGTTTATTATGCAGTTACATTATATTTATTCCATAAATAATTTACTCTGGACTTTAATCGAAATCCAGAGACGTATTTAAGAATCCGGCGCCCCCCGGACACAAAAAAAAAATCCGCCCCTCAAAGTGACAAAAAACCGGCCAAGTGCGAATCGGAGTTGCGCGCTAAGGGTTCCGTACCGCCACACGATAAACGTCAACTTACTGCAACCTTCTGTTTGCATGTTCGTAGTGGTTCGTCACCCTTGTTACCGCCAGTCCGACTCGCACTTGGCTAGTTTAAACGGATATTCTACTACGGCTTTTTCTACCTGCGGCCGCCTTCACCGCCTTGCCGCCTCGGGCCAAGTCATAGGGTAACTACGCCTCTGACAAAATCATTGAGTATTTTGTTTATAATAAGGCCACTTTTGCATAAAATAACTTTTAATTGCTAATGTTTACAGTTATAAAATAACAATTAAACAATTATTTTTTTTCCCTCGGACTGCGGTGGAGGGGAGGAGGAGAATGCGTTTACGCATACCAATACAGCCGGCTGTACTGGTTTTGTGGGACTCACAGTTTTTTTTTTTTTTTTTTCCCCCTGTTAAGGGAGCGCGGAGGTGAATGCATTTACGCATACCAGAGGAAGCTTCGGCCGAAGGCCGAAGCTGCCCCTGGTTATGTGGGACTCACAGTTTTTTTTTTTTTTTTTCCCCCTGTTAAGGGAGCGCGGAGGTGAATGCATTTACGCATACCAGAGGAAGCTTCGGCCGAAGGCCGAAGCTGCCCCTGGTTATGTGGGACTCATAGCTCTGCGCCTATATGCATACGTCCCCGTTACACTCGGAAGGTGTATGAATACGTATGCACAGGCCCAAAGACCACACTACCCACTAAACACCCCCTCGCGAAAACTTTGGCAGCATAGCCGCCTTAAAAGTACATCGGTGCGACCCACACCCTTAGGGAAGGGTGTGGGTGCGAAAATTTAACACTAAGGGGGTCCCCTTAGTGTTAGTAAACAATATTTGTGGTCCCCCTATATGCGAAACTACTCAATGATTTCGATTACAGTCCTTAAGAATAAGTTAAATATTTCTATTGGCGGCGCTAGTGTGCTAATCGAACCGCCTTAAAAAAATGTTACATATATACTGTATCGGAAATTTTCGACGTGAATTACAAATACTGTATATTATTTTATTTACATATGTATGTTTGCTCGGGTGGAACCTTGCAAGTTAAATTTGACCCATTTCCAGGTTTCCGATTGAGCTAAAATTTTGCATGCATATATATATGACAATGCAATGTTAAAAGCTTGTACCGAAATTTTCTTAGGTTTTTCGAAAACTATTTATAAACTATAAACTCTGTAGTCTGTAATCGAACCATCTACGCATACGCAGTAGAGGTGAGGCGTATATAACTAGAACAGATCCGGGGAACAGTTATTTTACGATACTAGGCGGCACCTGTTCCAATGCAACTAATACTCGATCCACCTAGTCCTAAAAATTACCACGTTGTTTCACATCTCACTCACGCAATGAGTCAACGCGATTTTGTGGAGATTAGCGCAGGCTCTCTCTACTCTTCGCCGCCGGTGTCTCGCCGTCTCGCTCACACATCGCGTCGAGTTCCAGAGATTTGTTAACATTTATATAGCATATCACTGATCACTGATTGTAGTGTAGAGTATCGTTAGAGTTATTGAGTCTGGCCGATAGTATTTCGTGCGGTGTGGAGGTATATCGTACGTAATGAAAGAAAGTTCGAATAGTAAAAATACAAAAAAAGAACAAATTATTGTAAATAAAAATAATTTATTTAATATGAAAAGGCCAATAAATAAATAATATGAAAATACCAACAAAAAAACAATTATTGTACAATAAAAAGAATTGATTTCTTTTAAATACGCCTACCTATGGATATTTCCATTAGTTGACAGTCCTAAGCCTGTGAAAGTATGAAAGAAAATAACAATTCTTTATGGTACAAATTACAAACAAACAAATGTGTCGTTTCGACAGATAGTCAAAAATACGTCCCGTACTTTAATACGCTACGCACTACGCAGCCGGAACGTATGAACTCTTTAGGTAGACTAGGTGGAACAGGTATTTGATCCAAGTTTTTAAACGGACTAGAAACAGGTGCACCTAGTATTAAATTTACCTAGTACGACCCATATCTAATACGCAGTCACTCTGAGCTCTCAGATAAAACTTATCTAATTTTATCAATTGCTAGGATACGCAGAGTAGCAGACACATTCCACTAACATTTTCAATATTATAAGTCTCTTCACTTGTTACAGTGATGAGACATACAAAAATACTAGAAAAACTCATTGGTACATTAAATAAGTTTCCTGATGTTTTCCTTCACCGTATCGAACCCTACACTTTCAACGTACTGTACTAAGCACTCCGACAAAACGTAAGCGCGTTGTAATGTACTACTAGCGACATCTAGGGGATTCGAAACTAACTACTTTCACGCGGTGACGCGGTGAACGCCATTTGATGACCGGCCCTCCCGGCCGGTTTCGTGTGGGTAACTTACATTTAAAATTTGGTCAATGATTCCCCTAATTTCCTATTATTTAACAGGATAAACATTATTATAAACTGAAACTCACAATTACGATGAGTGTTTGTCACGGCGAAACAAAAAGGGCGGTTATTATTTTGACCGATATTTTTAAGTATGTTTGTATGTCTCGGTATTGCTTGGTGAGAAGCGGCACTTTTCGAGAAACCCTCCCACATAATTTAGTTTCCACCTAGATTCGGCGTACCAGTCCTTATGAGTATTTTAATTGAGTGGCTATATTCTTGCATGATTATTTATTAGTTACTGAATTTAAATATTTTTCATAAATATTGTCAGTTTAATTTTGTACTTCCATACTTCATATGAAGTGTTTCCTAATATATGACCGCCACTGTATATATGTATGTATGTATGTGGGTATGTATGTATGTTCATCTGTTCCCTCGTATTTCCTAAACCAGAACCGATTTCGACAAATGAGGTATCGTTGGAAGCGTCTTGACTGTCCGCTGGTTATAGGCTAAGTGACGTCACATTTAATGGAATATGGCGCCCTTTAATTACACAAAGTAATTAACTATTCTTTATAAATGATGCCGTGTTGGGTATGGAATGAAAGGGCTTAATAACACATTTAAAAAATGTTTACATACGAGTATTGCTAGGTGTTGCTCGAGGCTTAGCTTGCACGCACCCGAGAATTGGGAATAATTTCTAAAATCACGCCTCAGATGTGAGCGAAACATAATATTTTCTCTCCACTAAAAATGTAAAACGAGTCTGCAAATACTTTAAAACAAAATTAAAATAATTTATTTAAAAAGTAAGTTCAAAAACTAAAATCCGACTACTGAAGAATTACTCCCTAAAAAGTATGAAACAAAAAAAATATTCTTATCTTAAATTGTTACGTACCTACAAACTATTCAATATTTATCATCCGTATGAAATAAATAAATTACACATTATACAGCATGTAACAAAATTGGTGTAGGTCCCGTTAACTGGGGCATCTGCTCATTAAACTGAACAACTTTTGTTCTACGACTTTGCTGGAAACGTAATTTTTTTTTACTCTTTATACAGATCGATCAGCTGATCGACCGATTTTGTGCATTTTAGTATTGAGGGTCCAATTTTTTTTTTAAAAAATCCTCCTCCGTAGTGTAATGCTTATATAGTCCATTCGCTTCACACCAGGAGGTAGCGGGTTCGATTCCCGGTGGGGTCAACTTGTAAGTCTCGGTTTGGTTGGTGGTAGGGCGTTTTCTAAGCCCGCCTGGCTAGCAACCACCATCTTATCTAAGTCTTGCCGCCAAACATCAGTGTTAACAATATTGATGCTCCGGCTTGAAGATAAGATAGCCAGTTCTTCATTGCGTTGGGGAATCTTGGTAAGCCTGCTTCCATCTTCGCCGTCATCGTCACTTACAATCAGGTTAGATGATGCCAATTGTCAATAAAAAATAATCATAAAAAAAGTAAGTGGTAATGGTAGTGGTAGTGGTACGGTAGTGGTAGTGGTAGTGTAGTGGTAGTGGTAATGATAGTGGTAGTGTAGTGGTAGTGTAGTGGTAGTGTAGTGGTAATGATAGTGGTAGTGTAGTGGTAGTCTATTGGTAATGTAGGGGTAGTGTAGTGGTAGTGTAGTGGTAGTGGTAGTTGGAGAAAGTTGTTCAGTATGACGAGTAAAACCCCCAGTTAAACCTACACCAATTTTGTTACACCTGTATATTTTCCCCAACAAAATAGTGTTTTATTATTTTTTAACCATTACGATACCAGGCAAATCAAAAAAGTTTATATTAATAAGGAGATTCCATTAATTATTTTCTTGTTAAATAAGGTCTTAAGGGTCTCCAGGAGGCTCGAGTTTCCATACAAACGTAGTTCCGCTTTCATACAAAAACTACATGCTGGATTGAATCCAAACTTTGCAAATATGTTGAGTAGACACATATCGATGTTTGTAATTAGTTTTCGATGTACTAATATAAAACGGAAAAAAATAAGAGAAGTTTTAAAGTTTTAGTACAAAATTAATTTAAGCCTTTGTTTAGTTATATTTTAATTTACTACGATGAAAACAAATTACAAACATCGATATGTGTCTACTCAACATATTCGCAATGTTTGGATTCAATTCGGCATGTACTTTTTGTATGAAAGCGGAACTACGTTTGTATGGAAACGCGAGTCTCCTGGAGACTCTTATGCGAAGCGCGCCATTTTCATAGCTACTTACAAAAAAGTTTTGGTACCAATTTTTACGTGTCTGTGATAGCTCCCGCTTTAGCGCATGCTCAGTGATGTGCTGGGTTTTATTGTACTGAATTTAGTGTGTGTGTGTACATTTTTTTTCTTACTGTTTTAATTACTTTGATCTTTTAATTAGTAGGTTCAGTCCCAACGTATGAGATTAGATAATAGCTGTTATTTATGCCACTGCCAAGTAATTAGAGCCTTCAGACAGCAAGATTGTTACAATGGCTAATTGCTGGCAGTGGCATACAATACTTTTTCTACGTCCTTGAAATACATAAAATAGGTACATTGAAATTTTCTCATAATCGTATATTGAATATTTAAAGCCAAAGCCAAAAAATTATTCACAAACTTTCATTGTAGTACAGTAGGTCTTGTTTTCACATGATTATTGTAAAACGACTTGTAGGAATGAATACTTTTGTGATATGATTTGAGGTTATGTATTAAGCAAATTACCAGATGGGAGTAGAAAAAGTAGTGTATGAAACTGCACATATCTAGATAATAAAACATTCGTAGACATGGTACTATTAAAAACCTCGCCCATGCTCGGTTTTTCAACTCATACTCGTGTACCCCTCATTATGCAACGGTAAAGTTTCATAAACTATACTATTATCTACTCTCATTCGTAAAGTTCGAATTAAAAACGTCAAAACGCAATGACTTATATATTACTGGCATCTGTGTCAAAACGAGTTTATATTGACATACTTCATAAACACTATTTAAGGAAATTTAAAAAAAACCGGCCAAGTGCGAGTCGGACTCGCGCACGAAGGGTTCCGCACCATTATTTATAATAAATGACGTAGGTATTGAAAAAAACTACTTACTAGATCTCGTTTAAACCAATTTTCGGTGGAAGTTTGTATGGTAATGTACATCATATATTTTTTTTAGTTTAATCATTCTATCATACAGGGGGAGGGGGGATACATTTTACCACTTTGGAAGTGTCTCTCGCGCTAACTATTCAGTTTAGAAAAAATATATATTAGTTACCTCAATATCATTTTTGAAGACCTATCCGTAGATACCTTATGGGTATGGGTTTAATGAAAAAAAAAAAACTATTTTTGTGTGAAAATCTTAATGCGGTTGACAGAATACTCGTACATCTACTTACCAAGTTTCAACAGTATAGTTCTTATAGTTTTGGAAAAAAGTGGCTGTGACATACGGACGGACGGACAGACAGACATGAAGAATCTATAAGGGTTCCGTTTTTTGCCATTTGCCAGCGGAACCCTAAAAAACAAATAATTATAAAACCTTTTCTCTAACAAAACAAATACGATACAGGACTAATCCAAGAAGTTAATATCATCAAGGAGATTCCTTCAATAAAATTATTTTCTTCCATTAAACGTTACATGCGCGGCGTGGTGGCGGCGTGCCATTTTTATAGAATTACAAAAAGTTTTGTGCCAATTTTTACCTGTCTGTGACAGCGCCCGCTTTAGCGCATGCGCAGTGATGTGATTGATTTTGGCGCCATTCATACGTTTAGTTGTACTGAATTTATTACTCATATGATATTCTATTTAGAGGTTCAATCCCAATGTACGAGATACGATAAAGCAGTAAGTGTATGAAGCTGCACTTAACTAGGTATTATGCGACAATTTCATAAACTAATTTATTCACACTTATAGTACACCAAAAACCATTTCGTAAACCTAATACATAGAGATAAATTAATTATATTTAATATTACCTATATTTAATTTAATAGTTTTATTTATTTAATTACTATATTAAATATATTTAATACATATTCACAGAGTAATGTTCAGAGGATAACCGTGGTCATATGCAACTTTTGACCTAAAGCACAGTCTAAGAATATTAATTTTTACACTGTGGCTAAGCTTATGATCGCTTACTACTGTTTTAACGCATTGTTTTACTATAGGGCAGCGTTCGGGAAGCTTCGCAATATCTTCAAGTCCTAAATACCGTAGTGTCTCAAGGCTAAGGTCTTGACCAGTGTGTGTTGCCAGTGATGACTTACGGAACTGAGACATGGTCGCTTACTAATGGGCCTCATAAGAAGACTCAAGGTCTGGTTTGGGTGACCTTGAGCCTTCTTATGTTCAGTTCAGTGCAGTTCATTTATTCAGACACATTGTGTTTAAAATTATGAAAATACAATATGTGCAGATAAAAATATAATAAGAAATAAAGAAAAACTAAATTAAAACACAAACTAGGTTGGCAACAATCTGTATTCATATTAGGTATGTTATTATTAGTAGAAAATGTAAAATAATAAACATAGAAAAAAAATTCATCAAAGTCCAAATTTGTCAAAGTATCAATCAAAGTCCCAAAAATAATAACCAAAGTCCAAGAAATAAAAAAAATCAATAACCTCAAAACTTATCATCCACAAATTCGTCTAAACTATAATAACACTTTTCCAATAGATAGTTTTTCAACTAATTTTTAAAAGTACATTGTTCCTTATTGTTTAAAAGTACATTGTTCCTTATTGTTTTAAATTCTTAAGGTAATATGTTACAAAGTCTTATACCTTTAAAATAAGCACTATGTTTTACCACCTCCAAGGTTGGTATTACTTTATTGTTTAAATCTTTTCGTTTTGTGTTTAATCTAATCTCACATTTTTCCTTGGATTCGATATAACATAGTTTCTTTTGTACGTCCCGGACAATAAGATATATGTATAGACATGGACGTCTTTAAAATGCGACCTACAAGATTCAATTTGTGGAAGTCTTAACATAGTTCTTATAGCTCTTTTTTATATAATAAAAGCCTTAGATATATTATAGCTAAAGCTCTTTACCCATAACACACATAGCACGTAGGGCACACAGGGCACATAGCACGTAGAACAGATGGCCGATGGGGCAGTAAAGTTCTCGAGTGGCGACCGCGCACCGGAAAACGTAGCGTAGGCAGGCCCCCCACGCGGTGGACCGACGACCTGGTGAAGATCGCGGGAAGCCGATGGATGCGGGCAGCGCAGGACCGGTCGTCGTGGAAATCCTTGGGGGAGGCCTTTGTCCAGCAGTGGACGATTTCCGGCTGATATGATGACCCATAGTTTAATACTGTATCATAGTTTGAACTCCACTAAAGTAATAATTTTTAGCTGATTTATATTCAATTCGTCTCTTAATGTTCTAAGGGCGTAACACGCTGAGCTGACTGTATTAACGCGGCAAAAAAAACGAGACCTACAGTCCTCGCATATGATGTGTAACATGTGACAAAATACTTATGAAATTACTTCGAATAGTAGTATGTCATCTTTGCCTTTGCCATCACACTAGGCGGCATGGCTATGACAAGCTTAGTTTTCGAGAATTAAAAAACGTTCGCATTTCCTGTTAGACATTTCCGTCCCATTTCACGAAATCACTCCCTCAAATTGCAGGAAAGCGAGAGCAAAGATGTTACACATCAAAAATTTTCTTATCTGTGGTATTAACCACAGAATCTACTTCGTCTTTCCAATTCAAACTGGCATCAACGTACCTATACTCCCAGAAACTTAGTAACATCAAGGTGTTAAAGCGTGAAAATGTAACTAAGAATCCTTACTTTAATATTAATATTAAAAATGTGAAAATGTGTTTATTTTTATGTTACATTTTCACGCTTCAAAACCTAGACCAATTTTGATGAAATTTGGCATGCAGTTTGCCTGTGTCACTGGGAAGGACATAGGCTACTTTTTATCCCGTGAAAATAGCATAGTTCGATGCTGTTCCTGAGGGAACTAAATAAAATACTCTTTTTTGGTTAATATTTTTAACAACGCAACGGAACATTCCCTTTCGTATTTCACATTCATCTACCAGATACGCTAAACTACCAGGTTTATGATATAGCGCCCTCACTCACCGACAGCTAGGTCATATAGTGAGGGCCGCTATTCCTGCCAACGGAACAATTGATTGTTGTGATTTTTAACATAGAGATGGTTGAGCAGGTTGGAAATGACATAATTTACCAATTAAAAAAACCTCCTGACATAGTTCCCGAGGGATCTGGGGAAAACTCATTTCTACGCTTGTCGGTGTCGCAACGGAGCAACGGATTGAAGTTGTTTTTCTATATAGAATTGGTTGAGGGTGTGGGATGGCAAGTGTCTTAGATTGCTAATCAGAATAGCCCGATCTATATTCTGAGGGATATTGAGAAAAGTCACGACCACACTCGCGAGCCGCTTGCGCCTCGCACCACTCACCCTCAAAGAAAGTTTTAAAAACGACGTATTGCCGGGTTCGATTCCCGGTGGGGTCAAGTTGTAAGACTCAGTTTGGTCGGTGGTAGGGCATTTTCTAAGTCCGACTGGCTAGCTACCACCATCTTATCTAAGACTTGCCGCCAAACATCAGTGTTAACAACATTGATGTGTTTCGGCTTGAAGATAAGATAGCCAGTTCTCCATTGCGTTGGGGAGTCTTGGTAAGCCCGCTTCCATCTTCGGCATCGTTGTCACTTACCATCAGGTGAGATGATGCCAAGGGCTTACCAATAATAAATATAAAAAACAATAATGAAAAACCTACACGCGGGCGAAGCTGCGGGCAAAAGCTAGTTTATAATCTCGTCCATCTGTTAAGGATGAAATACAATGCGAACATATAACGACAAGCAAATATACAACTTACAACTTGGTAGACAGTTTTCTTTCACTGCTTTAGCCACATCCATGCCACATCGATCGCCCAGCTCTGTAATTCAGCAATATCTCAACCAGCTGACTTCTATGAAAGCCGACTCAGAAAGCGTCACAGCAGCCCCTACATTCGCCGTTTCGTTTCGTAAAGAAAAGATAAATGGCTTCATTACTTTCGACTCGTACCCTGAAGAAATCTGGTCTCGATCAACTTTTGACTCTTAAACAGAAACGCGTGTTCGGACTTCGAATGGGGAGATAAGATTAAGATAAGTATTTACTTATTAAAAAAATAGAGAACCCCTCTTTTTAAATCGCAAAAATATTTTAGACCTCGATTTTCAATAGGGCCTTAATTATATTTTATGTATGTCGGAGCGCAAGGACGTGGCGCCACCTATGCATGCGTCGAAGTACCGTGTGTTTTATCTTGAAACGTCAAGTGGTTAGCTAGGGTAGTCATAATAGTCATCTTTGGCCAAGGCGTGGTCGGTGCGAGACCGGAACCCGGAAGTTGGTAGTGTTGGTACTTGTTTGTTAGCCAATCAGAATCGTTGTGATTATCGAACCATTAAATGACAATGCAGCCAACCTACAGAGGCTACGACAGAGGCGCCAATTATTTTACGAGCACTTTTGATCGAGCAGCTGAACTGTCAACTTGGGAAGCCAGCCCCGTGCCGAACTCATCGCAGTCTATAAAATAATCGGTTTTCATCCGAATCATCGTGAAGCCTCGTGTTGCAAACGTGTGTGAATATTGATTGTACACTCCAAAACTTCTCAAAGACGAGTTTATTTCTTAGATACGGCCAAAACCCTTCTGATGATCCGAAATGTATAATTTCGAAGGTTGACTGGCTGAGATTCTTACACGAGGTAAGTCCGCCTTTATACATATGTAAGTTCTTTTTAGTTTCTTATTTCGAATACATTGTATAATGAGTATACAAACAAACAATAAAACTTTACATACAACGGGGCCTTTTCAAGCTAAAAAATCTGATTGATTATACCGATAAAAGATATAATATTAAATTAAGAGCTCGCCAATACAAGCCTAGTCCGTCTCAGTGCCTAACTTTAAGCAATATTAACCAAACTTTAAGAAATATTTACAAAAGCGCCAAATCTGAAAATCAATTTAATTTTTTTTTAAATTTTTTTTAAACTGTTTTTTTAATGCTTGGGTTATTAACTGATTTTTATCGTACACAGAAATAGGGACAAACAAACATTAAACTAGATAAGAAGATACAAAAGGTACAGCTTATTTCTATGAGAAATTTCTACCAATAGACCTTGGAGAGAAAATTACAAAAGAATGACAGAAGAAGTGTACATAACAAAGACGACATTTTGTTAAAAACAAATATTTTCTTAACTTATTCCTAAATACATGCTAAACAAACAAATATTACGTACAAATTGATACATAATATACCTACTATATAATGTAAAT
Organism: Coleophora flavipennella; assembly: GCA_947284805.1. Lineage (NCBI taxonomy): Eukaryota > Metazoa > Arthropoda > Insecta > Lepidoptera > Coleophoridae > Coleophora > Coleophora flavipennella. The sequence goes on from OX369307.1 coordinate 8,111,759, forward strand.
TTATAATAATTTAAATAAATGTAATAAAATTGGTTTTATATTTAATATAATAAATAATGCATATAATTAAATACGATTATGGTACTTTTTAACCAAAATCATGTCCTTATCACTGTCCATAAAAATCTTTGCCTAAAAGAGGTGCAGTTTGGATACCTATACTTGTCATCATGTTGTCATCCTTATCAGCCTACTTTGGCGTGCGATGAAGATGACCAACATCAAACACATCAGCCAAAAAAAAGTCAATTGCTTCTCATAGGCGTCCCCCGAGTTAGGAGGTTTTGCTGTAATCGCCACGCTTGGCAGGCGGGTTGGCTGGTGTGCCATGTGGTGGCACAGTACGCAGAGGGAGAGGACGCTGCCGCTGCGGCTCATCCTCAGGTATTTTATCTCTTAGTCACCTCTTATACTACACTCTCTGGAGGAGATGGGGTGGTACTCTTCAAGGGCCAAACCACAACTGATAACACACACTACGTTTTGAAAGTTATTATTAGTGTAAATCAAGGGATAACACACACTAAGTTTTGCCTCACTAGAACATTATATATACTCGTTTATTATTTTAGACAGATATGGTGGGTAGTCCACCCACCATATCTGTCTACTTTCCAAACGTAGTGTGTGTTGTCCCTTGCTTTACACTAATAATAACTTTCGAAAAATATAAAAAACTTTTGGGTAAAAGCTTTTAATATTGCATTGTCACGCGATATACATCATTATCATCATCATATTAGCTCATATTCGTCCCCACCGAGGGACTCGAGCCTACCCTGAATTAGGGCGATCGGGCCTTAGTCGACCACGCGGGTCCTGTGCGGGTTGGTCGACTTCATTAATATCATAATTTAAGACGATAATTTACATTTAATTTATTCATTTTTATGCAAAATTTAAGCTCAGTTGGAAACCAGGATGTCGTAGAACATATGGCCATTGGGGCAGTAACGTTCTCGAGTGGCGACCGCGCACCGGAAAACGTAACGTAGGCAGGCCTTCCGCTCGTTGGAACGATGACCTGGTGAAGAGAGGGCCTTTGTCCAGTAGTGAACGTCCTTCGGCTGATATGATGATGATGATGTGCGTCAAATTTAACTTGCAAGATTTCATTACAGACACCGGGACAGGTGAAACTAAATAAAAGCTTGTAATTAGTGACTTATTGAAGCAACATTGTTGCGCAAATGTTTGGATGCACCGCAAGGACGCACGACGCTGCATCTTGTGAAAGGATTATGTTCTACCCAAACATACAGGGTGATTTTTATTAACAGAATAAAGGCGAGTGGCAGATGTTACTTACACAACTAAATGAATTGACTTTCGTTATTTTTGATGTCAATTACTCCTAAACGATAGAAAACCCAAGGTTGAAAAAAATACCCTTATTTTTGATGATGTTCCTTAAAGTCAAAAGCTATTAGAAACACGATTGAGCAGTTTTGGCTCGACAGAAAAAAATCCCAAAGATAGGTCTACGCCGTTACTTTCAACTCTAGTTATGACTAACATTTTTAAGTACATAAATTAAAAAAAATATATACAACAATATTTGTTATGATAAACGTTAAAAAAGTGCAAAAGTGCGGTTATTTTCTTTACTTTATACAAATAAAAAAAAACAAAGACAACTTTTCCAATCAATGCCTCGCCTTAAAAACCCGACTGTGTAAAACCTAACCCCTCTTTTTTGGCCAGTCGGGTAAAAATAGTGTGTCACTAATGACACCTCGCACTCCAAAATCCATTAAGCCGTTAAGGCTATTAGAGAGCGTTTGTGGCGTCCGTTTTTGCCTTGGATTCGATGTATCTCGCGAAACAAATACTTATAATTAAATAACTTTATGAATATATATTTTTCGACAAAAAATTTGAGTGAGTTTAACTACATTTCACCTTTTGGAGAGTGACGATGTAGATAAGGATGGTACACTCAAACTCAAATAATGAATATTCACTCTCGGCTTGTAGGTCCCCAAGTCGGGAAACACACTCGTATGCTAGGAGTTCCACTCCATCGCTGTCCACATAATATTTGAGAAGTAACACTTCGTGCGGATGAGCAGAATATCAACAATGGCACATTCTCTGAAATGAATAAACGACACAAATATTTTGGACTTTCCATACAAATTGATCAGCCACATTGATGACATTTTGTATGGAGAATACAAAAAAATTGGCGTTTACATATTTAAGTGGTTGATAAAATTTGATACATTTCATCCCAATTATAACGTTTTTGTGTTCTTCATATGTTCTAGATCGTTGTACTTAATCGTAGAATAGATGACGGTTAGGGTAGTAAAATTCTCGAGTGAGGACCACGCACCGGAAGACGTAGCGTAGGGAGGCCTCCTACTCAGTAAACTGACGACCTGTTGAAGGTCGTGGAAAGCCGATAGATGCGGGCAGCGCAGGACCGGTCGTTGTGGAAATCCTTTGTCTAGCAGTGGACATTTTTCCGCTGATATAATGAAGATGATGGACCACATTATACTGTAATTCGGATGAAAATTACTTCTTATCTGCCTTTAAAACTGACTGTGTAAGCCTATTTGAAATGGTGTGTGTGTGTGTCTGTCTGTATGTATATTTTCGTACAATACCTACACAATGTAGGTATGTATTTAGGCGCGAAGGCTCTCATTAATGCGTCCCGGCCGCCTCCTTTAGCCTCGTAACGATATATCTAATGTGCCCTAGAAACGACACAGCCGGCTGTGCTTTTGTTTGCTCTGTTGCCTTTTGAAATCCTTACAACTAAGTACTTCCTTCGCAAATAATGTGCCCTAAAGTTTTGGATCGAAGTGTAAGCTGTAATCGTAACATTATTATAATATGTGAAGTGTGGTTTAAACGTTTGTCCTTTCACGGCGCGGCGGAGCAACGGACCGTGAAGAGTGATCGTAAGCGACATTTTTTGGACAGAAACAGTTATCAGGGATCCTCCTTACAACTAAATACTTGCTTCGCAAATAATGTGCCCTAAAGTTTTGGATCGAAGTGTAAGCTGTAATCGTAACATTATTATAATATGTGAAGTGTGGTTTAAACGTTCGTCCTTTCACGGCGCGGCGGAGCAACGGACCGTGAATTGTGATCGTGAGCGACATTTTTCGGACAGAAACAGTTCACGGGGTTCAAAGTTAGTTGCATAGGATAGATTGACTTGATTTTTTGCACATACAGATAGTCGACGAGGTGGGCAGTTACATTGGGTAGACTCACGTGACTTTGAAGATTCAGTTCCAAGTAACGGGACCCTATCACTAAGCCCACGCTGATGTCCGTCCATTCCTCCGTCTGTCTTTTAAAAGACTGTACCTATCTTTAAGAGCGTCGGTGGCGTAACGGCTAGGGCCGCCGCCTCCTATATGGGAGGTCGTGGTTCGAATCCTACCACGTACCAATGTGATTTCAAATTTAGATTACACATGTACGTTTATCCGACGCTCTTACGGTGTAGGAAAACATCGTGAGGAAACCTGCACACGCCTGCAGAGAAACTCGCAGGTTGTGTGTGAATTCGACCAACCCGCACTGGGCCCGCGTGGTCGACTAAGGCCCGATCGCCCTAATTCAGGGTAGGCTCGAGCCCCTTGGACGTAATGATATGATGACCTATCTTTTTTAAATCGTGATAGGTAGCTGGCTGATTTTTTTACAGAATATGTGGTCTTATAGAATGTATCAAAAATAATTATATTTTAAAAACTTAACCCTCCTTCTGGCGCAGTCGGTTAAAAAGTGAAAAATCAATGGTTCATAAAATCAGTATTTTTATAGTTTTTGTTCTTTCGTTCGAATGGTAAATACGTACAAGCGTTAAACAAAGTGTATTTATAGCAATAATTCTAAAGTAAAACAACATAAAATAAAAACTAGCCAAGTGTGAGTCGTAATTGCGCTAAAGAATCCAAACAGAAGGAAAAACCCGGCCAAGTGCGTGTCGGGCCACGCGCTATGTATGGTTCCGTAGTTGCCATTATCGCGTCCATTAATAAATTTCAAATTTCCATAAATATAGCGGTTTAGTTGTTAGGGAGTGTCCAAATTTAGCACTTTCAAGCCTATTTTTTCGAACTCTTAACCCAAAATTATAAAATAGTCTAAGAAGACTCACAACTATTTTTAAGCTCTAACCAACGATACCCCACACGACTGGGTTTGACGAGAAAAAAAAAATATCCACACTTTACTTGTAGGGGAAAACTTTTCTAAAAATTTGTTCACATTTCTCTCCGCGTTATTATTAATTATTAGTTTTTTTTATTTTTTTTATTAAATATTTGATTGCGTTTGACTGCAACTCACCTGATGGTAAGTGATGATGCAGTCGAGGATATATATAGGTATGCCTTTCCGAAATTTCTGCTCTTAACTACTGCTAGTCTAGGAGCTAGGCCGCGGACAGACAGACATACGAAAATATAAGGGTTCCTTATCGGAATCCTAAAAATATATTTTTTCAGTCGATCGCGATCGATCGAAATTAACGGGCATCATTGTTATTTTTGTGCGGTGCGCGACTTCTTCTCGCACTTGGCTGGTGTTTTTTGCACATAGATAAATTTATTGTTGACGGGGTGGGAAGCGACTAACACAACTAATTAGCAATTAAAACTACAAAATTTCCGAGTTACAAAGGACCTAAGAAAAAATATTTACTCAAACACGCTATGTATAATATTCGCTTTACATTTAAAAAGAAGACAGGAAATACGTGATTTATTACTGGAGAGTAGCTGTTTTTTATTCTAACAATCTTATATATTATTACTAGCGACCCGCCCCGGCTTCGCACGGGTGCAATGCTGATACTAAATACACTACAGAAAAACTGAGAACGTTGTATATAAAAACATAGCGGCCCGCTCCGGCTTCGCACGGGTATAAAATATATAGCCTATGTGATTAAAATCGATTCAGTAGTTTTGATTTATTCATTACTGCCCGTGGCCCGCACGCGTTAAATTTGGAGTAAAACAATCCCCCTTTCCCTATACCATGAAGATTTCCTGCTATCTTTGGAATATCTAAATTCATACACTACATTTTTACTTATTTACTTTTTACATTTTTAACTATTTATTTTATTTTTACAACATATTACAGAATGTCTTTATAAACAACGTTCACAGCTTTCTTGTCATTAGACAATACAAACATGTTTTCTCTTGAGGTCACTCTTGAAAGAGCGACATACAGTTGTCCATGTGAAAAACAGTCAACGCTTAAATCTAAGCCTGCAACGTTGAAGGTTTGACCCTGCGATTTATTAATGGTCATTGCAAAAGATGTCTTTACCGGAAACTGTAAACGTTTAAATTGGAAGGGTAAATCCGATGGTATCAGAGGGATTCGGGGAATCAATAAATCTTCTCCGGTACCACATCCTGTGAGTATTGTGCACTCTATTATGAAAGTTTTCAATGATTTTACCAGCAAACGCGTGCCATTGCAAAGTTTAGGTGGATTCAGGTTTCTTAATAAAATAACAGGACAACCTACTTTCAACACCATTTTGTGAGGACGTGTTCAAAGAATTTAGAAATTCTGTAGGAAAATTAACAGCTTCTTCCAAATCGAGAACAGTATCGACCGATAACTATAACGCTCTAGCCGCACCGGGCGGCCGGCCGGTACCGCCGCAAACGCTACGTCCCGCAATTTTTAAATCTGTAATATCTTCGAAAATATTCACTTAAATCATACGGTGTAACGGGCCATAAAGATCTATATTAAATGAACAATGTATTCAAGGTATTTAATTGGTTAAGGATTAATGCTGTATTGGTTAAAATCGCTTCGAAAATTAGCCATTATTTGTCGTAAAAAGTAAATGACAAAAAAAAGTTATTGTGGGTTATCCATAAGAGATAGACATATACCATCACGGACTTTTCTGTAGACCTTTTCAATGTGTACAATACTTAGTACATTATTTTGATAAAACTCGTAGGGTTCAGCCTGCGTTTGCAATGTAAGCGGAAAAAATGTAATTATTTACGACATCACATTAGAAACCTCAAAAATAACAGTACTTCTCCACTATTTAATGGATGTTATTATACATATAAACCTTCCTCTTGAATCACTCTATCTATTAAAAAAACCGCATCAAAATCCGTTGCGTAGTTTCAAAGATTTAAGCATACAAAGGGACATAGGGACAGAGAAAGCGACTTTGTTTTATACTATGTAGTGATAGTGATAACACACTGAGAGGCACAGAACACAAATCTTGCAGCCAAGTGACAACACCATAGTCGGATAAATAAAGGCTTCGAGACAAAAGACATCGAGTGTATTTTACTTAAAATTATATTAACTATTGTTTTAATTTCCTTGCTTTGTTTGAGTAAAGCAGTCGACAGGCCTCGACCGGAACGGCAATAGGGTATTTGACAGTGTTTAAAATAAATTAAAAAATATTATTCACTGAATAGCATTTCTCCTACAAAAGCATAAAAACTTATTCATTTAACATTTTATCCCAATTTCAATTTTATATTTATCAAAGTCACTAAATTAGGTCGTCAAAGACAATGACGTCACAAGTTTGTAACACGAACAATTTCAGAACAGAATGTCGTTTTTGACAGTTGATAAAAAGTAACTCAAATGACTAGCAGGAAATACCGGATTGCTGTATTCTTATTATTAAAGACCTCGCCTGCGGTTTGGCATTTAAACTCTACTCACCCTGCAATCGCCTACTTTACCGGCCTCTGCAGACGCTGGCGGCTCGCGCAAGACACAACCCTCAAAGACAGTCACAAAATATCGGGTGGGGCTGTGTCGCAAGTCGCAGTACATACTGCCGTTGGTTTTACGTGAAACTTTTATTTTTGGCGCATCTGATATTTTTTCAATTTTTTTTGCCTTCTTTTTAAGGTTCCGTACCAAAAGGGTAAAAACGGAACCCTATTACTAAGACTTCGCTGTCCGTCTGTCTGTCTATCTGTCCGTCTGTCACCCAGGCTGTATTTCATGAACCGTGATAGCTAGACAGTTGTAATTTTCACAGATGATGTATTTCTGTTGTCGCTTTAACAACAAATACTAAAAATTCGAAAAGTGAAAAAATAAAGTGGGTCTTCCCACAAAAAACGTGTTTTTTTTAAACATGAAAAACTAGCGCCATCTAGTACCATCTTTCCGTACCATCGGAACCCTTTGTGTGCAGTTCTGACTCGCACTTGGCCGGTTTTTTTATCCACTGATAAGTCCTTGGCGTCATGTCTCCTCCCAGGTAGCTTTCCGGGCTTCGCCCTACGCGGAGCTCGGCCTGCGGCCTTGAGCTTTGTTACCAAGTTGCCATGGAGGAAACAGATTCAAATTTCAAATTTCAATGTCTAGATTATTGACTTAGTACCCGGTACGTGATTTCTAAGAAGTTTATCATCAAAACATATATTGTACAGTTGACCATGATGATTTATTAATTTATTTATTTTCTTTATAATATACTGCATTACAGTATTACCTATTCACAGTATTATCAAAATATGATAATGAAAATAAGTGCCAACATAAAAAGAACAAATAAATTTATTCACACTAATAACTCATACAGCAACAGAACTCACCCTTCCATCCCTTTCACAAAATCTCAAACATGAATGATGGCTGTCCGTGTGAACTGGCCTACTCTTGTGAAAGGCATTATTGACATTCAATGATTTTAATGTATAACTTCTCGTGTCTTATTGTTTTCATGTTCTAATGACATAATTTGTTTTACATAAATGTTTGTATTTTGACGTTATTACCTAATGATTGCTTATTTTTTTTCTTTTATTTTCACAAATGACATGTATAATTATGTAATTACTATTTTATGTCTATCAGAAAAAGTGTAATGTGCACCTATTTTGAAATGGAAACACTAACACAGTACAAGTGACAGATGTCATGAAAATTGACGTTTCAAAACGTGTAATTGAATTTCGTGATTAACAATTTGTGAAAGAGCTAGTTGCAACTAAGCTGCAAACGTCTTATTACCCGACTACGAAAAAAGGAGGGTTATGTTTATGACAATCTATGTATGTAAGTATGTATGAATGTTCATCTGTTTTTAAGCTTTTATTATTCCCTTCATCTGGGGTAAAAAATTATGGCTTGCGACCACGGCTATTACCCCAGATGAAGGGAATAATAAAGGTCATAGCCTTTATTTTTCCCTTCATCTGGGGTAATAGCCGTGGTCGCAAGGTCATAGCCTTTATTTTTCCCTTCATCTGGGGTAATAGCCGTGGTCGCGAGCCATAATTTTTATTACGACAGGGCTTGCGACTACGACTATTTCAGGCGGGAAAATCTTGTTTTCATACTTTTTCGTAGTCGGGTTTTGGTTTTTTTTACTACAGGGTTTACATCTGACAGCATTTAAGGTTCATTGAATAGATTGGTCAGAGAAATTTCAGTTTGATAATTCACTCTGAAGTCAAGGCTCCTTCGTCCCTAAAATTAGCAACTCGATTCACGATGTTTCAAACATCGAACGAAATAACTTGGAAATAAAGTTCTTATCAGCTCGTACTGCAACGTGGCTGTTACGTCAATCGCTGAGGACGAATCGTGCGAAAATTATGGGTTTTCATCATCATCATATCAGCTCATATACGTCCCCACCGAGGGGCTCGAGCCTACCCTGAATTAGGGCGATCGGTCCTTACTCGACCACGTTTCAATCTTCGTTTCTTTCGTTTTAGTTTTTTTAGTAGTCGTGGATTTTGATTCATCTATATCTATATCTATATATCTATCTATAATATAATAAAACTGTTAACGGGGCCGTGTCTGTACATGGAATATTTTTGGAAAATAATAACTGTGGTGGACATTACTAACGATACAGAGGCCAAAACAATAACTTTTGGAATTTTTGTCTGTCTGTCTGTCTGTCTGTCTGTCTGTCTGTCTGTATGTTCGCGCATCACGCAAAAACTACCAGGCCGATTTTGATGAAATTTTGTATGGTGGTTCCTTATAGCCCGGGTTAACATATAGGATACTTTTTATCCCAGAAAATTCAAGAGTTCCCGTGGGAAAATCAAAAGTATTCATTTATAGAATGGCTCACCACGCAAATGTGGCTTAACCTATTACAATCAAATTTTACACGTTGATACCCTTATCGAGAACTGAAACTGGGACATTGTGAATCCCAAAAAAATTAGGTTTCCTACAGGAATGCAAAAAATTGTATCTTTAGATTGGCTCAACGTAACAATATGAAACCTTTACATTGGGATGGGGTGTTTTGACCATCATTGTATAGTCGGGTATTCTTTATCCCGGAAAACTAAAGAGGTCCCGTGGGAAATTATCTATCAATACTTACATTAATAGCAATACAGTACTTTTTTCTATTAGCTACACATACCAAACATTATAATCATAGTAGCAGAATGTCAATAGATGGCGCTGTAGGGATAATAAAACGCGCTTGTTGTATTAAAACATTAAAATATTGTTTCATACTTTTGAGTGGATTTCTTTTATGTATTTTTCAGCATACGCTACTTTAAACTCTGGAACTATGGTACGTAGCGATGTGTTTCATAGACAAACAGAGAGGTATTTTTTTACAGATTCCAATCGTGTAAAAAAATAAAAACACATAAATTGAGTTTAGCATCTTTTAACAGGAGGCACAGATATGGGAACTTTTCTGACGGCGACTATTTGCGTGTGGCAGTTGCTCTCCGCCTGCAATATCAATATCTGTGAACCTCATCAATGTATTTGCGGGTCCACGGTGGAGGCAATTGTCCATCACTCACTGAGTTGCAGTCGTGTTTGTGAAGATTCCCACGTCACCAATTCCTTAATGACCTCACTCGGAGGGCACTGGTCTCGGCCAGATGGAATAGACCTGCCCTGAGTTAGGGCGATCTGGCCTTAGACGATCACGTGGGCCCATTGCGGGTTGATTGACTTCACACATAAGCTTCGAATTTCTTCGCAGGCGTGTGCAGGTTTCCTCACGATGTTTTTCTCACCGTAAGAGCGTCGGATAAACGTACATATAAGTGTATGATATTGATATTCGTATAGATATTGATAAGTGGCAGATTCGAACCACGGCCTTCCGGACAGGAGGTAGTGGCCCTAACCATTTTGCCACCGACGCTCTATATTTTATTTAAGATTTAGAAATCCTTACTTATAGTATTATAAATGTGAAAATGTGTTTGTTTGTTTGTTACCTATTCACACTTCAACACCTCTACCAATCTTGATGAAATTTGGCATGCAGGTAGTCTGTATCACTGGGAATGAAATAGTCAACCTTTCATCTGTGGAAATTATCATAGTCCGATGCAGTTCCTGAGGAAACTAAAACAATACTCTTTGTTCGCAAATTTATTTAAAATCGTAACGAAAAAATGGATTGGTGTGATTTTTAGCACAGAAATGAGGTGGAAAATGATATAATTTACTAATAAGTATATCCTGACATAGTTCCCGAGGGATCTGGGGACAACTGTTTTCTACGCTCGCGCACGTCGGTGGCGTCGCAACGGAGCAACGGATTAAAGTGATTTTTTGTATAGAATTTGTTAAGGGGGGGGGGGGAAGTGACAAAGACTGCTAATCAGAATAGCCCGATACAGTTGAGAAAACTCATGTCCACGCTTGCGAGCCGACTGCGGCTCGCGCACCACTCACCCTTCATAAAGAGTCATAAAAGCTATGTCCACGTGGGCGAAGCCGCGGGCAAAAGCTAGTTATAAATAAAATAAGAAGAATTTTCAAAAAGTGAGAAAACTGAATCATTTTATATTGTTTTGTTAAGAAGTTCATAAATAATCATAATGTTTCGATTAAAATTGTAGCAGTTCTATGGTTACAACTAGAAAAAAAAGGGTGCATAAGGATATTTTTTTCTGTAGATCTGTGTACTAAAATAGAATTCGTGGAAATCAAAATCACTGTACATATCCTGTAAAATACAAATAATTTTTTTTGTTGATAAAAAACCCTTGATTGAAAGCGGTTTAGGCCATAACCAAAGTATATATATAAGTAATAACATACAGTATGGACACTCCCTGCCGCTCTCTAGATTGCGACCTCACCCCCTCGTCACCCAGATTGATACAGATTGGTTACAATTTGGTTGTCGAACGTATAGGATTTCGCCGCCATTTTATTTGTTTCGTCATTTGTTTTTTAAAATGTAATTTCTGGACCGTTGTAGGAAGTGTCATGTGTGTGCCTTAACTTGGGAGTAGTTATTCATGAGTTCTACCTACTTAGTGTTATAGAATTGAATATCCTGCGTCGTCATTAACAACCCTTCGACGACCCCACTGCTGGGGCACGAGTCTCTACCCTAACTCCATCAAAGAGGCCAGGTGCAGGTTGGTGGATATTAGATGGTAGAGGCACACCCCGGACACTGCATACAAATGGTCGTGAAATGAAATTTCTAAAAACAAATGACGGAGCAAACAAAATAACGGCAAAATTCCATATGTTCGGGAACCAAACTGTAACCAATCTGTATTTTATTTTAGTATTTTTATTCATTTATTTGATAAAAAAACACTTACGGTCTAGCCGAACGTGAATGTTACAAAACAAAAAATATTATTTGCATATTAAAAATGAATGAAAACAGCAGTATCAATCTGGGTGACGAGGGGGTGAGGTAGCAAACTAGAGAGCGGCAGGGAGTGTCCATACTGTATGTTATACTGTATATATATATATATATATATATATATATAATTTGGTAGAGGGCTAGGCGAAACCCACTGTTAGAAGTTTCAAGTCGCCTATAAAGCATCTGACACGGCTTGACGACTGCCATCTAGTGATATCAACCGACACCTACGGCCTAACGCGTCTTTCGAAGCTCGGAAACTGTCAAGAAAGATGCCACCAACAGTCAAACCCGTCCAGGTATTGACCGTGCTTCAGGATAGTCAACCTGCGTGATCGACGCGAGCACGCGAGCTTAGACTGCCCGATTGTGTTACAGAGATCAAGACGAGGTTAACGTCACCTCAAACTCCATTATCCACCAAGTTATATGACCTTTGCATACGTCCTTGGGTGTAAAAAGTTATATGACCTTTGCATACGTCCTTGGGTGTAAATTACTGTAAATCCAAAATGCCCACACGTGACCGCATGTGATGCTAAGTGATGAATGATGATGAATTGATGAATTCTTAAATGATCAGCTGGTAAAAAAAAAATAACATTTTGATATGGAGGACTCGTAAAACCTTATTTTCAACCGACTTCCAAAAAGGGGGAGGTTCTCAATTCGACTATATGTTTTTTTTTGTATGTTTGTTACGCGATATCTTCGCAGATTGTGAACCGATTTTCATGATTCTTTTTTTTTTTTAATGCACATTTGGTAAACCCTTGACAACATCTCACCTGGTGGTAAGTGACGATGTTACCGAAAAAGGAAGCGGGCTTACCAAGATTCCCCAACGCAATGGGGAACTGGCTATCTTATCTTCATGCCGGAACACACCAATGATATCAACATTGATATTTGGCGGCAAGACTTAGATAAGATGGTGGTAGCTAGCCAGGCGGGCTTAGAAAATGCCCTACCACCAACCAAACCGAGTCTTACAATTGACCCCGCCGGGAATCGAACCCGCGACCTCCTGTGTAAAGCCAGTGAACTTTGCCTCTGAGCTACGGAGATTATTAGATTATTCTATAGGATTGCCATGTTGGTCCCATATAAATGTTATCAAAATTAGTGTATTACTTTATTAGAAAATTAACAAAAGCCAAAAATAATAATGCAAAAATGTACCAAGTGGTTGCGATGGAAGTCGGTTTTTTTAACGTGTTTTAGCGTTTCCAATTGTTGAGAAATGGAGACCTTGACCTTCGGGAAATTGGTTCAAGCATTCATGACATTCAATGATTTTAATGTATAACTTCTCGTGTCATATTGTTTTCATGTTCTAATGACATAATTTGTTTTTTTATATATCAAGGATTGGATTTTGACGTTATTAATTAATGAATTATTGTTTATTTATTTCTTGATTTTTTACAAATGAAATTATGTTCTCACTATTTATTGACTGTCACAAAGAGTGTAATTTGCACCTATTTTGAATTGAATCTTGAACCGTGAATCAGTAGGATGCGGGCCCAAACCTATTTTGTTACACCCTGTATATTTATTAAACGGCTTTTATCTCACACCTTTGAATTACTTAAATAAACAGACAAAATAACAATAAAACAACGCACGTCGACCAAGCTGTCCCTAACGAGGCAAACTTTCCAGAAACAATTACTAAAGTTAAGCAATTTTCATTATAAACAGGTTGTGCCGCTTTAATGATAACCGCTGTATAATCTACAGTGTGTAACAATAAATTAAAAAAAAACAATCCCTTTTTATGTGTTTAGGCAGGTACCTAATAAATTTGGCGTATGTTATACTAACAGTTTGCCCTGTTATGATTTATTATATACTAGCTTTTTCCCGCGGCTCCGCCCGCGTGGACATTGTTTTTATGACTGTCTTTAATGGTGATTAGTAAATTATGTCGTTTCCCACCTACTCAACCATCTCTGTGCAAAAAATCACAACAATCGAGTTTTTAGTTTTTTTTAGTTCCCTCAGGAACTGCATCAGATTACGCTATTCTCTCGGGATAAAAAGTAGCCTATGTCGTTTCCCGTGACACAGGCTACCTGTATGCCAAATTTCATAAAGATTGGTCAAGGCGTTGGAGCGTGAAAAGGTGACAAACAAACAAACAAATAAACAAACACATTTTCACATTTATAATATTAGTAAGGATTCTTTATTGTACACAAACACTTAAATGACAAGAACTTAGAGAGGACGTGTACAAAGGTGGACTTATCTCTAAAAACGATTTCTTACCTTACAATACTGGTGTCGGTGCAGTTAACTGGCGCTTTAATTCACCATACTGAACAACTTTCTCCAAGCTACGCTTCATCAGTTCTCAAAAAATAATTTTCGAAGAACCCAAAAACTTTTGGGTAGGTAATAGAAACAAGATTTAATTTGAAAATAATTTTAATTATTTCCTAATCTTCTCATTCTTTTCATTTGATACCCATATAATGGGAGTGCTTAAAAAGGGTGCATAAATTTAAGGGTTGGCTGGAAGAGATCCCTGATTGGGACTGGCCGCCTTTGTGCATACTTCTATTCTGTATCTATAATTGTATATTTTGTTGTAAAATAAAGAGTCCACAAACAAACAAATAATTTTCGAAATACCTAAAAACTTTAATTTGGTAATCATTGCAATTGTTTCGTATTCTTCTTAGCAAGCCCTCTCATTTGATACCCATATTGTATGAGTGCATTAAAAATTACTGGTACGCCATCTTAAGTGTGCCGCCATATTGGATTTAGAATGACGTCACACAGTTAACCATGCATTGTCATCCAAACTGAACGTGTATACAAAATTTCAGCTCAATCGGTTAAAGATATCTGCTTCAAAATTGAGTTGCAAGATTCCACGCGAACGAACATACATACATTGCAAGTTAAATAAAAGCTTGTACAAAACAACTGATCTAGGTACCATATTGGATTTAGAATGACGTCACATAGTTAACCATGCATTGTCATCCAAACTGAACGTGTATACAAAATTTCAGCTCAATCGGTTAAAGATATCTGCTTCAAAATTGAGTTGCAAGATTCCACCCGAACAAACATACATACATTGCAAGTAAAATAAAAGCTTGTACAAAACAACTGATCTAGGTACCATATTGGATTTAGAATGACGTCACTTAGCTAACCATGCATTGTTCTCGAAACGTAACATGTATACAAAATTTCAGATCAATCGGAAACCGGGAAGTGTTTCTAATTTAGCTTCCAAGAATTGTACTAAAATAACAGACAGACAGACAAACTAACTAACACGGCAAGATGATATAAAGCTTGTAAAAACGTTGGACTTTCCATACAAAAGTGCGCAAAACTGTTAATTAAGCTGATCGATTTATTTATAGTTGTATATATATTTTTAAATTCATAATTGGTATGGCCTTGGCAATGGTGTTCCAACGAGTTTTTCAAAAACTTACGTACATATAATTACCGATTGCTTTAACGGTGAAGGAAAACATCGTGAGGAAACCTGCACACGCCTGCTAAGAAACTCGAAGGTTGTGTGTGAAGTCGACCAACCCGCACTGGGCCCGCGTGGTCGACTAAGGCCTAATCGCCCTGATTCAGGGTAGGCTCGAGCCCCTCGGTGGGGACGTATATGAACTGATATAATAATATGGCCTTGGCATCATTTCACCTAAGTGACCTAAGTCAAAGTATACATGATGTAAAAAAAAATGGTGTAGGACCCGTTAATTGGGGGTTCTACTCATCATATTGAACAACTTTTCCCAAGGAACCCATAGTCAATTCTCAAAAAAAATAAAATCGAACGAGACCTACAGTACTCGCATACGATGTGTAACATGTGACAAAATACTTTATAAAAGGACGGCAAATATACGGCAGACTAGGCTGTATGGTCATAGATACCTTTGCCTTTTCCGCGCTTTTAAAGCCTGAAAAAAGGACGGCAAAGATACGGCAGACTAGGCTGTATGGTCATAGATACCTTTGCCTTTTCCGCGCTTTTAAAGCCTGAAAAAAGGACGGCAAAGATACGGCAGACTAGGCTGTATGGTCATAGATACCTTTGCCTTTTCCGCGCTTTTAAAGCCTGAAAAAAGGACGGCAAAGATACGGCAGACTAGGCTGTATGGTCATAGATACCTTTGCCTTTTCCGCGCTTTTAAAGCCTGAAAAAAGGACGGCAAAGATACGGCAGACTAGGCTGTATGGTCATAGATACCTTTGCCTTTTCCGCGCTTTTAAAGCCTGAAAAAAGGACGGCAAAGATACGGCAGACTAGGCTGTATGGTCATAGATACCTTTGCCTTTTCCGCGCTTTTAAAGCCTGAAAAAAGGACGGCAAAGATACGGCAGACTAGGCTGTATGGTCATAGATACCTTTGCCTGTTCCGCGCTTTTAAAACCTGAAAAAACGCGACTCCCTGTTACACATTTCCGTCCCATGGGACACATTTCCGTCCCATTTCACGAAATCACTCCCACAAATTGCAGGAAAGCGAGAGCAAAGATGTTACACATCAAAAATTGGACCCACCATACTAAAATATACAAAATTGGTATATCAGCTGATCGATTTGTATTAAGAGTAAATATTTTTTTCTGCGATTTCAGCAAAGTCGTAGAACGAAAGTTGTTCAGTATGATGAATAGAAGCCCCAGTTAGCAAGACCTACACCAATTTTGTTACACCCTGTATACATTAGTACCTAACCTAAGTGACGATGATGCCGAAGATGGTAGCGGGCTTACCAAGATTCCCCAATGCAATGGGGGCCTGGCTATCTTATCTTCAAGCCGGGATACATTAATGCTGTTAACACTGATGTTTGGCGGCAAGACTTCGACAAGATGGTGGTAGCTAGCCGGGCGGGCTATGAAAATGCCCTACCATTAACCACACCGAGTCTTACAAAGTTCGGATCGAACCCGTGACCTCCTGGTGTGAAGCGAATGGACTAACCGTTACGACACGGAGGCGGTTAAACATGGGTATCTTGTTCATTATGATAAAGAAGTCCCAGTTAACGACTCCTTCATTAGGGATGACGAATGCTAGTCATCTGATTCACTTTTTGTCATCTGTCAAAAATGACATTTTGTTCTAAAAATGTTTGAAATACCTAGGCGTGACGTCATAGTTTTGCAGCGTCATTTATGTACTCATTTTGTGATTTTGGTCAGTTAAAAATCGAAGACTTGATGGAAAACAAAACGAGTAAGGTTTTCCGAAGTTTAAGTAGGAGGGCAATTTAGTGATCAAGAGTTCATAATTTATTTCTGATGCTGTCGTCATCCCTATTCTGTGACACAATGTGTAAGTGTGTAGCCTCACTATCTTTGTTATCTTGAAGCGATGCAGCTTAGATATTCCGATTTATACGTTTTTTTTATGGGCACACTCAACTTTATCCAATCTACCTCTGATAAAACAGAGTAAAAAAAATTTGAATTTTGAGACTTTGTCTCTGTCTTTTCAATGGACAAACGAAGAATTTTGTAATATACAGGTTGTAACAAAATTGGTGTAGGTCCCGTTAACTGGGGGTTCTACTCGTCATACTGAACAACTTTCCCAAAGGAACTTTTCCAATAGTCAATTCTCAAAAATAAAATTTTGACCCTCCATACTAAAATGCACAAAATGAGTAGATCAGCTGATCAATTTGTATGAAGAGTAAAAAAAAAATTCACGTTTTCAGTAAAGTCGTAGAACAAAAGTTGTTCAGTATAATGAGTAGAAGCCCCAGTTAACGGGACCTACACCAATTTTGTTACACCCTGTATAGGGTGACTTTTAATTAGTTCTTCATAGAAAAGGGTATGAATCTAGGTACTCGTGATTACAAACAACTTTCTCAAAGAAACTATAAGTCAAATATGAAAAAAAAAATTGGTCCTATAGATATTTTTGCCGATTCGATAACTTATTATGTATCGAGAACCAATTTTTTTTTTCTGATTTGACATATAGTTTCTTTGGGAAATTTGTTTGTAATCACGAGTATACACATACATTTTGTTATCAAGAACTAATTAAAAGTCACTCTGTATAAGAATTTATACAATTTATTCACTAAAACAGACGAAAGTATTTTTCAATGCGAATAAATAAATTCATCACAATGCTACCTACTCTACAATGATAGCAGGTGTTGGGTACTTTTCAAATTCTACTGAGGCCTGTAAAAACACTGATAAGAACACCCGTCTATGTCCGTTTTATATTTATTGAACAAAAGGATTTCAACTTTCAACATTTTTTGTTTTCTCTTTTCAAATAGGAAAATTTGCGCAGGTATTTTTGTTTCAAATTGTAAATATACCTACTTAACTAAAAGCTAATTTTATTTAAGTTAGTCACACTAGTATCGTGTATATTTTTTTTTTCCGTACCCCAAGGGTAAAAACGGGACCCTATTACTAAGAATTCGCTGTGCGTCTGTCACCAGGCTGTATTTCATGAACCGTGATAGCTAGACAGTTGCTTTTTTACAGATGATCTATTTCTGTTGCCGCTATAACAACAAATACAAAAAATTAATAAGGGGGTCTCCATACAAAAAACGTATTTTTTTTAAAACATGAAGAAACTAGCGCCATCTAGTATGATGGTACGGAACCCTTTGTACTAGCGCCATCTAGTATAATGGTACAGAACCCTTTGTGTGCGGTTCTGACTCGCACTTGGCCGGTTTTTCTCAACTCTGCTTTGATTTTATAGGAATATTTTTTTTCGAATCTACCTCATGTTCTTTTTGGATAAGAGAGAGCTGAGAGCAAAATATCGTAATTAAAGGACGTTCGCGGATTTGGCTGCAGTACACCCGAACGGAGTTCTGGAGATGTATTTAAGAATAAAACAATTTTACAAAAAAACCATTAAATAGGTATTTTTTCATTTAGCATTCATCATTAATTTTAATCATTTTCACTGCTGGAAGATATTTCTTCTGTATCGTCGCCTACATTAATAATAAAGGACTAAGAAAAATTCGGTCCAATAAATTAAACAGACGCAATTTTTTGAGTATGAATATCCTGACTGTTCCAGCGCTCCTTGGTGGTCTTCCAGTAGTTTTCGACGAAATTGGTAACATATATATACACACACATACAAAAAAAATCTCGTATTCCAAACGCATGTATCGCCTCCGTTCCGTTCTGTACTGTTCAAGCGCTAACCATCCTGGCGGTTGAAGCGCTCCCTTGTGGCACACCCTGGACACTTCATACAACAACGGGCCAGAAATGACATTGCAAAAAAAATAATGACGGAACAAACAAAATGGCGATGAAATCCTATACGTTCGACAACCAAACTGTAACCAATCTGTATCAATCTGGGTGACGAGGGGGGAGGTCGCAATCTAGAGAGCGGCAGGGAGTATCCATACTGTATGTTAGTACTAATATATATACTTTGCTTGTGGTCTACAGCTGTAAAACATGTCTAGAAACCTTCTCTGACATGATACCTATATATTTTTTAAAAATCTGCATCGGAATCCACTGAGTACTGTCTGAGAAGCCCTCAAGCGGCCACCATCCTGGCTGCTGCAGCGCTCCCTGGTGGTCTACCGCCATAAAACATGTCGCATATACCGCCTCCGTTCCATTCCGCCCTTTAAGGGTAAAATGGAGGCCAGTAACTCAATTCAAAGTAAGTTAATAATGGATAAAACTGACTGGCTGGGTGCCAGGCTTATGCCGACTGAACAGTGAGCAACAAGTCTGCTTGACTCGGCTTTAAGGCGGTAATATTACAGATTTTCGTTATTTTTGACGTCAATTACTCCTAAACGATAGAAAACCCAAGGTTGGAAAAAATACCTTTATTGTTGATGATGTTCCTTAAAGTCAAAAGCTATTAGAAACACCATTGAGCAGTTTTGGCTCGATAGAAAAAAAAAACCCAAAGATAGGTCTACACCGTTACTTTCAACTCTATTTATAACAAATTTTTTGAAGTATAAATTAAAAAAAATATACAACAATATTTGTTATGATAATAAAAAGTGAGTAATGTTATTATTTTTTATACTTTCATTGTAGTTTTTGATAGAAAAGAAAAACCATTGAAAAAGTGTGGTTATATGCTTTACTCTTTACACGTAAAGAAAAAACAGAGACAACAGAGTTCCAATCAAAACCTCGTCTTAAAACACCGTCTCTGCCTCCTCGCCGCCGAGGAGCGGCCGGATTGACATTCGTTTTGGAACAGACACTGGCAATCAATGGAGTATTGGAGATATTATCAGTTCCGATTGTGATACAGCAATATTGACTTTAGTTTTTAACACGCTTATATTAGGTTCATTTGTATGTATGTATGTTGGTATACATGTATGTTTGTAACCGACTCCTTTGCACTCGATTTTGACCCACTTTAACAATTGTACATTTATCAAGAATCAGTGGAAATACAATATTTTCGTAAGTTTATCTCATTATCCTGAACTAAAAACTAAAAAATTAATATAGTTTAAAAAACTAAAAAAACACGCTTTTAAAGCACATCAAACTAAAAAGTGAAAAATATTTTTAAATATAAGCTGAAAATAATAATGAAGGAAAAATATTAGTATTATTGTAAAAAAAACGAGAAATATAGCACAAAGCGCCCCACGCTTTTCTCACAATAATACTAGTATTTTTCGTTTATTATTATTTCCAGCTTATATTTAGAATTATTTTTCACTTTTTAGTTTGATGTGCTTTAAAAGCGTGTTTTTTTAGTTTTTTTAAACTATATTTTTTCATTTCAATTCGATTTTGACTCTAGGTACTTACTGGGAAACAAATGATACGAGTATATATCGCACCTCCAGTACGAAAACGACTCAATTCAAAAACAATGAAAAATGAGTTATATTCGTGAAAAGACCTAAAACAATCACATCCAACTATCTGTAATTAATAAAAAGCCACATTCGAGCGGGAACAAGACAAAACCGCTGTGTTGGTCTCTTTCCCACTCGGAGAATTTCGGGGCGTGGCCAGTTCTAAAACGACGCTTTTAGTGTTGTGTTGACATTGCTGTGGAGAGGACTTTACACACACGGAAAGATAGTGACCTAACGCAGATTAAGTCGTTTTTATACCGATACCATCAGTAAGTTCACCTTAGTTTATTTAGTATTAAAACGACCGATTTAGATATGTGATTGTTTTCTTCCGACATTACCAAAAAATCCGAAGACTTATTTAAGTTTACATCATTTTAGTTTTGAAGTTACTGTTCGTTTTAGTGACCGATTTATATTAAAGTCATTTCCATAACGAATAATAACTTATGAATGGTGGTCTGATTTGACCTATTCAAAATTTTGTCATTATCGTATTTAACACAGTGTAATTGTATACGTCTCATTGATTATTGGGTCTGTTTTTAAGTAAGTTCATTAGTAAATGTGTCGTTTTAACAACAAAATAATATACGAAATTGAAAAAAAGTTCACTGACAATGTCGAAAGGAAGAAGAGGCAACATAATGAAAACAACCTAACAATGTAATAAAATATTGTTATTATTTTATATTAATCATAATTTATTTATTTTATTAGATTTATTTGTACAAATAAATTTTATAAATAAAAAAATACTTTTCCTTTAAAAAACGAATTAAAAATTATTTAGTTATTAACCCATAACTTCTGGGGTACCTCCCGAGAAGGTTAATCCTTGATTCAAAAACGAATTAATACCTTATCTGCCCAGAACTATTTTAGAGTCTCGATTCTTGTAAATTTTGAGTATGTTTATGCTACATGTCTTTATTAACGTTTTAACTAGTTTCAAGACTGTAGGTATTGGATAAGTATGTTTTATTAAGTGTTCGAAAATGAAACATGAGGCAGATATCATACTAACTGTTAGTAAATAAATAACACTAGTTTATTCTACTTATATGGTGCTCCGCAACATGAGCCTGCGGACATGCGTACCTAGCAGCGCATCCACCCACCGTGGAACTTCAAACTCTAGATTCGCGAGTTCTCTAGAATTACCTGTGATCAGCTCTCGCACAACTTTGCCACTTGCCACCACATTGCCCGACACTGCTGATATCGTATGACAACGCATGCCTGGAACAGCTCTAGCGCCGTCAAGCTCAAAGATTATGTCAACCTGACCCCTTAGAGGGGCAACCTGTCCTCCAATGCCTATGGCATTTTGCCTCTAAACGTAAGCCTAGCCTGCTCACCAGTTCACTTGAGACGATACACCCTTGAGCTTCTTTATCTGGCAGAGTTCGTACCAACATTCTCTTGCCATTTGATCCCCTAGCGCAATTCCTAGTAGTGGGCAAGAGTATTGTGACTATCTGGGCGGCAAGGACGGTAAGTACGGCTAACATGGAACGGTGATAGGGGTTTCAGGCCGGGTTCCATGCTGAAAAGAAGAGCCCCGTACTTACCTGAGCCACCTCGGGGGTCTGTAATTTTTTTTTATTATTATTATATCAGCTCATATACGTCCCCACCAAGGGGCTCGAGCCTACCCTGAATCAGGGCGATTAGGCCTTAGTCGACCACGCGGGCCCAGTGCGGGTTGGTTGACTTCACACACAACCTTCGAGTTTCTTCGCAGGCGTGTGCAGGTTTCCTCACGATGTTTTCCTTCACCGTTAAAGCAATCGGTAAGTATATGTACGTAAGTTTTGAAAAACTCATTGGTACATTGGCCGTCCAGATTTGAACCCGGTACCTCTGGTTAGAAGAACCGAGTCGTTACCGGTTGAGCCACCGACGCTTTTCGACGGGGGTCTGTAATATGTCATCGGAATACGGCGAAATGGTGGGGGAGCGTGGACAGATGAGGGGATGCTCCGCTAGTTGTGAAAAGATGCACGGGTTCAGATGAGGCGGCATGATGCTGACTAACTCCGAATACTCTTGAGTAAGGCCCCTAGTATGCGTGTATGGCCCCTGGCCCTGTGTGTGTTGCCCCTAACCCTGTGTACAAATGTGGCACCCGCCAGTAGGGTCCCGTGCTTCAGCTTCACGAAGCTCCGATGGGGGGGATCTGTGATAACGTACGTACCTACGCTCATCCTGCGCGTGCGGGAGGAACGTACGTCGGCGAGGGTACGTTCCTCCCCTATCCAGAAGCTTATTGTCTTGATGAAGGAGGTGAACGCTGTCCCCTGCTTTCGCGTTTCAATACGAGAGACTTTCTCCGCTCTTGAGTGGCCACTTTAATCCGTTTCATGCCCAGGAGCTGGTGGTAAAGCCATCGGCAGAACAGAAAGTTCCCAGACGTAGGGCAGTCTCGCACCATATGCGGCCCTAGGCAGCTGAAGCACCACCTGTGTTGCTGGCGACTCCACGGCGCTTCTCCCCCTGCCTGGAAATCAGCACACGCCGTCACTCCATGACCTGTATACTTACAGTAGGCACATGCTGGATGTATATGCGGTGTAACGCCTGTCCAACCGACGCACCTCGACTGACCTCTTACCATTCGAGAGTTCCGGGCGGCCAAATAGCATGAGCAAACTTGGCAGACCCGCAAGGCTGTCAATCAGTCCGCTGACACACGGCCTCCTAGAAGTGCTGTTTCTCGTATGAGGGCAGATGTCAGTAAAAAAACGAAATTTGTATGTTAGAATCTCCACTCTAGGCGTCAGATACTCTGTCTATCCCATTAGAGAAAAAGAAAAGTACTAGATTAGAATAGTATAATGCATGCCACATATTTACTCGATGTATATATTATTTAATTTTTTTTATTTTATTTCTTGTTGCTTATTCTAATAAACCGTAAAAATTCTATTACTATAATTATAATATTATACAAAAACCTTAATTATGTTCAACGACCCCGTCTATGGTTTTATTTCTTGTGGTTAATGCCTATTAAACATCAAAATATTGTTACGGTTTACAATTTATAAATAATAATTTATGGAAAAAAGTAGTGGTTAAAGACCTTGGTTTCATCAAATGAAACATTAAAATTCAAGAGTTGATTTTTTTACAAGTACTTAAAATCTGGGGTGGACTCAGCATCAATATCAATGGCGAGTACATCACCCACCTTCGATTCGCTGACAATATTGTGGTCATGGCTGAGACTATGGACGAATTAGGCACAATGCTCGATGGCCTCAGTAGAGCCTCTCAACAAGTAGGTCTTAGAATGAACATGGACAAGACGAAAATTATGTCAAAAACGTCCGTGTCACACGCTTGGAGGCTTTGCATTCGAAGTTGTTGCCGAATATGTGTACCTGGGACAAACAGTCCAGTTAGGTAGGTCTAACTTCGAGAAAGAGGTCAATCGTCGAATCCAACTAAGTTGGGCAGCGTTCGGGAAGCTTCGCAATATCTTCACGTCCCAGATACCGAAGTCATCATCATCATGTCAGCTCATATACGTCCCCACCGAGGGGCTCGAGCCTAGCCTGAATTAGGGCGATCAGACCTTAGTCGACCACGCGGGCCCAGTGCGGGTTGGTGTGATACCGCAGTGTCTTTAGACAAAGATCTTCGACCAGTGTGTATTGCTAGTGATGACATACGGAACTGCGACATGGTCGCTTACTATGGGCCTCATAAGAAGGCTCAAGGTCACGCAAAGGGCAACGGAGCGTGCTATGATCGGAGTTTCTCTGCGTGATCGAATCAGAAACGATGAGATTCGTAGGAGAACCAAAGTAACCGACATAGCGGGGCACATAACTCGTAGAACAGATGGCCGTTGGGGTAGTAAAGTTCTCGAGTAATGGTCACCGGAAACCTGCGTAGGAAGGCCTCCCACTTGGTGGACTGATGGACTGGTGAAGGTCGCGGGAAGCCGCTGGATGCGGGCAGTGCAGAACCGGTCGTCGTAGAAATCCATTGGGGAAGCCTATGTCCAGCAGTGGACGTCCTTCGGCTGACATGATATGAATTTACAATGCCTAAGATTTTATCTAGCAGTAAGGACAACAATGCTCCAAAAGTGTTTGTTATTAATATTTTTGATTGAAAACTTTAACAGTAATTACTTACATTATTTTTCTAATGACTGTTATGTTTTACATGTACTGTACAATACTGTACATTTTTCATTTTTATGACCCAATTTTCACAAGGTTCATAGAAATCTATGATTTTTTTAGAATAATAGAGACTCCATCATGAAAATGTCAAAAACTTACTACAACGTATGTCGTCTCATAAATA
The DNA here is from genome assembly GCA_947284805.1 of Coleophora flavipennella. Lineage (NCBI taxonomy): Eukaryota > Metazoa > Arthropoda > Insecta > Lepidoptera > Coleophoridae > Coleophora > Coleophora flavipennella. The sequence continues at coordinate 8,136,584 of OX369307.1, forward strand.
TTAAAAAGACATAACTCGTAAACAGTCTAAGCATTAGTCATTGTTTTAAATCAAAAAAGGACATAACTTCTAATCAGTCAAAATTTTTGTTGTATTTTTCGGTTTAATAAAGACTCAATAATAAAAAAACTTTTTTTTCCTATCATACTCGCTTTTAAATAACTTTTTTTTTCAACAGATTCATAGCTAAATCTTTTCTTTTAAATTTTCAGTTTAAACTTATATGCTAGCTTAAATATTTATAAAATAATCGACGAAAGAATTTATAGGTGCATAAATTTACAATCTTTTTTAGCGATTTCCCGAGAAGTTGCTTTTTTGAATTGAGTCGTTTTCATACTGGAGGTGCGATATATATCGACGTACCTACCCATTTTGTGCCGTAAAGGACATTTTTTGTAAGGATAAGATTAGTATTAGGATAAAATAAGGATTCTACGTCTTTGATAACATGAAAAGTTTCCTCTCCGAAATTTAGTCCGTCTGTCCGTCTCTCTGTCCGTCCGCGGCTTAGCTCAGATACTATTAAGACTAGAAAGCTGTAATTTGGCATAGGCATACATGTCTTAATCACGCCGACATAGTGGTAAAATAAAATTTTGAAAGAAAAAAATGTTTTGAATTCCCTTACAGTTAAATAAGGGTGCTTTTTTGTTGACGCGCCCTATCGTGTGGGGTGTCGTTGAATAGGTCTTGTAAACCTACTGAGGGTTTGCTAAAACACTTTTTTTCGATACAGGTTCCGTTTGCAAAATATTAAGCTTTAAAGTTATAATTTTTGTTAGAGTCAAGTGCCCTTCTGCCAGCTTTACGCTTTGCTATTTGAGACATCTGAAAAAAATATTTTAAAGTAGGGCATATAATAAATTTAAAAGGAAACATTTTTTTAGTTTAGGTATAATGGTCGACCAACATAAGATGTGCAGTTGGATTTGTAAAAAGTTTCTAGAATTTCCATAAAAAATGTTCAATAACCAACTGCAAAAGAAAATTTGTTTTTTGAAATATACGAGTACATTTACGGAACCCTATTTTGCGCGTGACCGACTCGCACTTGGCCGGTTTTTTTATTATTAGTTTTACGTGGATTTTGATGAAATTTACTGTTTACTACACAATAGAAAGTTCCTAGCACTCGGAACCTGCTGTATGCCTTTTTGAGAAGTAAGTTATAAGAAACATCGAAATTATGGGGAAATTATAGCACGCACTTCCCATACAAAATGAGAAAACTTTTTCTACCTCTGAATATTATCCAATCAAAATGATTTTTAAACATGTTATTGACACAATAAAAAACTACGTTTACAGGTTTTTCTTTTAACAAGACAATAAATAAGTTCAAGCACCTACAAACAAAAGAAAACGGAAAAAATAGTCATCTAAACACGAATTAAATGAGCTTATTACTAGCCTTTGTTTAACTTGCAATATTCAAATGTATGTAACTTGTTCACTTCATGACACAATAAAAAACTACGTTTACAGGTTTTTCTTTTAACAAGACAATAAATAAGTTCAAGCACCTACAAACAAAAGAAAACGGAAAAAATAGTCATCTAAACACGAATTAAATGAGCTTATTACTAGCCTTTGTTTAACTTGCAATATTCAAATGTATGTAACTTGTTCACTTCAAAATTTGCAAGTTAAATTTGACCCACTTCCCGGTTTCCAATTGTGCTGAAATTTTGCATTTACCTTAAATTTTGAAAAACACGCACATTTCTACACCTCTCCACTTTAGTTGACACCGGACCTAAGGCGCAACAATTTCAAAGTTTTCACAGTTCCGTTACAACCGGTACAGTATTACATTCATCATCATCATCATCATATCATGACTGACTCGGTGGCTCAGTGTTTAGTGCCCTTGACTACTGATCCGAGGGTTGTGGGTTCGATCCCCACCCAGGGCAAGCATTTGTGTGATGAGCAGATTTGTTTGCTCTGTGTCTGGGTGTTATATATATATATATGTATGTATTTAAACGTATATAAGTATGTATATCAGTCTCTGGTAACCCATAACACAGGGAATCCTACTTTGGGGCCAGATGACCATGTGTGATTTGTCCCAGAATATTTATTTATTTATTTATATCTGCTCAGATACGTCCCCACCGAGGGGCTCGAGCCTACGCGTCGTTTATCCGACGCTCTAACGGTGAAAGAAAACATCGTTAGGAAACCTGCACACGCCTGCGGAGAAACTCGGAGGTTGTGTGTGAAGTCAACCAAATTGTACAATAGCCCCCAATAAATTTTATCGTAATTTTTTTTCATTTATTTATTGTCATAAAAAAAATGGATAAAAAAATATTGATATAATTTTGATTATTTCATGTTACATGACAAACTATATTAATTCGTAATACATGACAATTCAATAGCTCCAACCATTTGTGAGTAAATCGCAAGTTTCAATTTCATTTGTAGGAAAACCATACAAAAACAATTTTTCCCAGACCAATGAGTATTACTATGTCATAGACAAACATAAGAAACTCTGTCTAGCAAATTTTCATCTAAATAGTTAGAGTTGTTTTTGAGAAAAAATCGTAGTTTCAGTTTTTGTTGTAATGACTCTACGCTTCGGTTTGACGGTACGAAGAAAAATTTGATAGTCCCTCGATGAAATAATTTAAAACTCTTAAGTTCCAAATTAGGTTCAATTGGACTAAAGATATAGCCTCCAGAGTCAAGCGTGACGGACAGACGCACGGATTGAATTTAGATAGTTTTTCGGTATGTGTTAATGATATAGAACATATTTTCATGAAAATTGGAAATACCCTTTTTTTGCGATTTTAGCAAAGTAATAGAACAAAAGTTGTTCAGTATAATGAGTAAATCTCCCAGTTAACGAGATATACATTAATTTGGTTACCCCTGTATATACAATCATTTAATTCAGCCAAACAGATGGGTGTTCATTGGCCCGTTTCGCTGAATAACTCCGTTTTCAATAGCGCTCTGGAGGTCGCAGGTGTATCTACTGTCTGCTGTTTGTTAATTGGATATTGTATGTACTTTGATACAGGTACCTATATACAGGTTGTCCAAAAAATTAAGGATAATTCTGTAACTGCGGATAGGTAATAAAATAGCCTATTACATTCTAAAATTTAAGGTGTGTAAAAGTCTCACCATTTTCGAGATATTAACATTTGTTTTTTTTTTTATTTTGTATGAAAAACGCATATGTTTAAATGCTTTGTGAAGTTATAATACAGTTGGAGTGCCCAATAGGGATATTTTTATTTTATTTTATCAGCTTTTGAACAAAGTAAAATAGTAAAAAAAATACGAATTAGTTCCAACAAAATTCACTGATACTTGGCAAAAGAGTGCCTCAAATCCCATACTAATTTCTAAGCAAAATGATTATCATGTTTTTTAATTCAAAGATTAATCATGTTTTTTTCGCATTTCAGCCATCTGTGACACTCTAGCACCATTGACTTAACTTTAATTCACAGGCTCGTTCAAAAAATTAAACTTGATTTTTCCATATAAAAATTGTTGAAAATTTAGTATGGGATTTGAGGCACGCTTTTGCCAACAATCATTCGTTTTTGTTGGAATTAATTTTGTATTTTTTTTAACTATTTTACTTTGTTGAAAAGCTGATAAATAAGGAAGTTTTTACACTATTGGGCACACGCCAACTGTATAATAACTTTTTTCTGGAAAATCACAAAGCATTTTTCATGCAAAATTAGAATAAAACAAATGTAACTCGAAAATGGTGAGACTTTTACGTAACTTAAATTTTTGTATGTAATAGGTATTACCTATCCGCAGTAACAGGATTATCCTTAATTTTTTGTACACCCAGTATATATATTATCAGATTTTTATGTAATTATCGTTATCAAAAAATGGTGTTAGCGAACTCTCATTAGTTTTGAAAGACCTATTCAACGATACCCCACAAAATAGGGTACGTCAACAAAAAAAATCAACCTCTCTTTATGTAGGGGAGGTAGCCTACAATTTTTTTTCACGATTTTATTTCACTACTTTGTCGGCGTGAATACTCATGATTAATTACAGCTTGCTAGTGCTAATAGTCTTCCTGTTGATTACAGAACCCTAAAAAGTGTAAAATAAAAAAGTAAATAAAAAAAAAACTCAAAACCCCAAATACGTAAAAGTGAACTTTAAAAAAACTGGCCAAGTGCGAGTCAGAAACGCACAAATAGGGTTCCGTACAATCATACTAGACTAGTTTCATGTTTCAAAAATCATCATACTAGATGGCGCTTGTTTCTTAATGTTTAAAAAAAACACGTTTTTTGTATGAAACCCCCTTATTTTTTCACTTTTCCTAATTTTTAGTATTTGATGTAATAGCGGCATCTGTGAAGCTGTCTAGCTATCACGGTTCATGAAATACAGCCTGGTGACAGACGGACTGACAGACAGACAGAAAAACGGACGGACAGCTAAGTCTAAGTAATAGCGTCGCGTTTTTACCCTTTGGGAAGGGAACCCTGAAAAAGAATAACCTGCGTAAAAAATGAACTTTAAATAAGATGGAAACAAGATGACCTTTTCTTTATCCTATCCCACACCCCCTTAGAGGTACCATTCGTGTTGCCCTCTTGCCAATTGAAGCAGTAAAGACCATCTGCTGCACAATCTCACAACAATCTCATGCAGTCGGAGGCAATATGCCTTTGTTGTTAAATTAAAGAAGATGCCTTTAACTCTGTTTTTCCTAAACTTATTCTGCACAGAGTACTTAGCCTCCGTCTGCATGAGATTGTTGTGAAATTGTGTAACAGATGGTCTTTACTGCTTCAATGGTACGAATGGTACTCTCTGCAGAATAAGTTTAGGGATAACTTGCCAATGAGAATGGATCTCGGCTTAGGGTGTACTTATGGGTTGTGAGATTGGAAAAAAAAATAGGTCATCTTGTTTTTATCTTTCTTTCTTTTTATTATTCTCAATTGGTAAGCCCTTGGCATCATCTCACTTGATGGTAAGTGACGATGATGCCGAAGATGGAAGCGGGATTACAATGATTCCTTAACGCAATGGGGATCTAGCTATCTTATCTTCAAGACGGAACACATCAATGTTGTTAACACTGATGTTTAGCGGCAAGACTTAGATAAGATGGTAGTAGCTATCATATTTCATTGGTGTGTTTCGGCATGAAGATAAGATAGCCAGTTCCCCATTGCGTTGAGTAATCTTGGTAACATTACAGTAATTATGTCTTATTTTTAGCTAATTAAATTGTAAATAATAGCTCCTACATGTAAATGGGGCTCCATTACATTTTCAGTTGAGTAAGTATCTGAACACAAAACAGACTTGACTTATAATAGTCCTCAGATGATGAAAAAGTTTTTCTCTACCCATTCCCTGGAAGTAGCTCTGAAATCGATCGCAAAATTTGACCCGTATCTACATACTCGTATATAGTAAAATAAAAGCTTATAAAAATAAAGTTGTTCAAAAATAATATAATTGAATAAAAAAATTATGAATTAAAAAAATATATAAAAACTTTCTCATGGCCTATAATAACCGTATATGTTATTGGGGTGGTAGGTAACAAATGTTCTACATTTTCATCATCTTCATTATTTCATCATCTGAAAGAAATCCACTGCTAAAGCAAAGTAATTAAAAAAGTACTAACGTAGCTAAAGATAGGACTTTCCAGGTTTCCCGCAATGAGTGATCCTGCATTAAGACAAAAAATATATAATTGTACTTATATATAGAATATCTCTGATTCTACTTAATAAACGAAGTTTTATTAAAATACCTACATTAACCTTAAAAAAAGACATATTTAATGACATCTTCGCAATGTAATTTTATTTTACTAACATAGTTTGTAAATGTTACTAAAATTGATTTTTTTCCGACATAAATAAATGAATTGAATCGAATTGAAAAATGAACTGGGTAATCTTCCACTGAATCTAAATCTACGTAGGAACACTATTGAATTGTTCATAAAACGTTCTGGCCGCTTTAAGAGCGTCCAACACAAACGTATCCCCACAGGGGTTCACGTCGAAGAAGTACGCTCCACACTGCAGCGTCTCCGAGCAGGTTTCGTTCATCACGTCGTTTTTACAACAGCCAAGTATCGCTCTTGCACACGGCGAAAGAATCTTCGGCGCTTGGCTGCCGTCCCCATTTCTGGATTGAATTATGTAAATCAACTCTTCGTATGACAAGTCGGCAGGATTGCCAAGACTTGCCGTAATAAAATTTTTGTTTTTGCTCACTTCTTTGTTAGGTATTATGTTTTTTTCTCTGGCCTCGGGAAGGCAAATTGCCGGCGCCAATAACGCCACTAGAGTGATGATTCTGTAGCTGGTTTCAATTGGCGTCATAATAGGTCTGAAAAGTGAACAAATGCCATTTAAATTACAGTGTAAACTCTATATAGCGACACTCAAGGGACCGGGCATTTTGTGACGTTATTGAGAGTTTCCGTTATACAGAGAGAAATTAGCGTCAAAGTAAACCAACTGGAGCCTGAAACTTATGACGTTTCAAAGAGTGAATCGTTATATCCAGTGACGTTTTACAGAGTTTACACTGTATATGTAAATTTTACACTTGTGATATAGGTATGATATAGGTAGGCTACTATGGGCCTCATTAAGAAGGCTCAAGGTCACCCTAAGGGCAATGGAGCGTGCTATGCTCGGAGTTTCTCTGCGTGATCGAATCAGAAACGAGGAGATCGGTAGGAGAACCAAAGTAACCGACATAGCTCTAAACTTAAGTGGCAGTGGGCGGGGCACATTGCTCGTAGAACAGATGGCCGTTGCGGTAGTAAAGTTCTGGAGTGGCGACCTGGCACCGGAAAACGTAGTGTAGGCAGGTCTTCCATTCGGTGGACCGATGACCTGGTGAAGGTCGCGGGAAGCCGCTGGATGCGGGCAGCGCAGAACCAGTCATCGTGGAAATCCTTGGGGGAGGCCTATGTCCACCTGTGGACGTCTCCTTCCGCTGATATGATGATGATGATGATGATGTAGGTATGAGACGTAAAAAATAGCTTTTGCCCGTGGCTCTGCCGCGTGGACATCGAGGGTGCGTGAGGTTTTTTAATACTTTATGACAAATCTGTGCATTTGTGTACCTTTTATTTAAAAATATTAAATGCAAATCGGTTGGATAGAACGGCCGGACGGACTCGTATTAAAGTGCGCGGTGCGAGAGCCGCAATGCCGGAACACATCAATAGTGATAAAATTGATGTTTGGCGGCGAGACTTCAGAGTCTTACAAAATTAGACCACGCCAAAAAACGAAATCGCGACCTCCTCATGTTAAGCAAATGAATTTTTCTTAAACATGCTTGGAAATTTGAGCAATATTTTGGTCAATTTTTAGGTACATAAATGCATAAATAATATAATACATATATCATCATCATATCAGCTCATATTACTACCCCACCGAGGGGCTCGAGCCTACCCTGAATTAGGGCGTTCGGGCCTTAGTCGACCACGCGGGCCCAGTGTGGGTTGGTCGTCTTCACACACGCCTGCGAGTTTTTCCGCAGGCGTCTGCAGGTATACTCACGATGTTTTCCTTCACCGTAAGAGCGTCGGATAAACGTACAAATGAAATCTAAATTTGAAATCACATTGGTACGTGGCAGGATTCGAACCACGACCTTCCGGACAGGAGGCGGCGGCCCTAGCCATTACGCCACCGACGCTCTATATACATATATACCTACGTACAATAAAATAGATAAGAAGCTTATTGAGACACCAGGCACATAGGCACATAGTTATTTAAAAAAACTGGCCAAGTGCGAGTCAAACTAGTACTCCGAGGGTTCCGTATCTCCGCACCTCTCCCCACAACTACATAGTAATAATGACAATGATACCTATTCACATTACAAACAAGGAATCAACGCTAGCTACAAAAATACGATTTTTTGTCATTCAGTAGGAACTCCTTAGTGCGAGTACGATTCATATACTTGGACGATTTTTATTATTTTTTGTTTTACATGAGTATTAGTAGCGCGGCAAACCGACAAGGAGTCGAAGTGGTCGCCATGACCGAAATCGGTCGGATAGATCATCATCATCATCATCAGTACTATAATCACACCAAGTTTCACGTCTGTATGTATTACCGTTTTCACGATAGAGCTAAATAAAAAATCCTTCTGAAGACGTATAAAAAAATAAGTTTTTTGTATGGAGACCCCCATTTTTTTCGCTTTTTCTAATTTTTAGTACTTTTTGTTATAGCGGCAACACAAATACCTACACATTCTGTGAAAATTTCAACTGTCTACCTGTTACGGTAAAAAGCGTCGGTGGCTCAACCGGTAACGACTCGGTCCATCTAACCAGAGGCACCGGGTTCAAATCTGGACGGCCAATGTACCAATGAGTTTTCAAAAACTTACGTTACATATACTTAACGATAGCTTTAACGGTGAAGGAAAACATCGTGAGGAAACCAGCACACGCCTGCGAAGAAACTCGAAGGTTGTGTGTGAAGTCGACCAACCCGCACTGGGCCCGCGTGGTCGACTAAGGCCTAATCGCCCTGATTCAGGGTAGGCTCGAGCCCCTCGGTGGGGACGTATATAAGCTGTTATAATAAAAAAAAAAACCTATTACGGTTCATGAAATACAGCCCGCTGACGGACTGACAGACAGACAGACAGCGGAGGCTTAGCAATAGGGTATTCGTTGGTCACCGGTTGGGCGTACGGAACCTTAATAATTTTGAACAAAAAAAACCGACTTCAAACAGGAAACTAAGTTTTCCCTCGGCGATCTCTGGGATGCCATCATCAGATCCTGGTTTTGTTACCATGGTACCATCCTTGGGATATCTCCTTTGCATCAAAAAAAGAATTGTCGAAATCGGTTCATAAATGACGAAGTTATCCGCGAACACACATAAAAAAAAATAGGGTGACTTTTAATTAGTTCTTGATAGCAAAGGATATGAATGTACTCGTGATTAAAAACAATTTTCTCAAAGAAACTATATGATTTTTTGGTGCTTCATACATTTTTGCCGATTTAATAACTTGTAATGTATCGAGGACCAAAAATTTTTTTTCTGATTTGACATATAGTTTTTTTGGGAAAGTTGTTTGTAATCACGAGTGCATGCATATCTTTTGTTATCAAGAACTAATTAAAAGTCACCCTCTATGCGGTCGAATTGAGAAACCTCCTCCTTTTTTTGAAGTCGGTTAAATAAAAAATGGTATATAATTAATTACAGCTCGTAGTTTGTACTCGTAAGCAGGAGATTTATCAAGAATGTCGCACTCACACCACAGATTACTAAATAGTTACTTCGTAACTCACACGGCGGCGGGTGACGCGGTGACGCGGTGGGTTTCCCTTGTGCGCACGCGCACTATATCGTGATACAAAGACGAGTACGGTCAGTAACATTACTTTTTAGGTATAAAGTCCATTCAAGTTGTGGGATCTACCAATAAAGTGTGATAACAACCTACTAATACAAGTAACTTCAAAGATATTAACACGTTGTTGTTTTTACATGATATCTAGGTATTTCTTTATAGATACAAACTTAAACTTACTTACCTACATACTAAAAATATAAATAAATAATCACTGCGTACTTATATTTTGCATCAGACTGTGCGTTGTATACAGCCTTTACTAACATTTTTAACTAAATGCAAAAATAATAAATAACACGCTGGATGTGGCAACGCAGAACGGGTTGTCGTGGAAATCCATACGGGAGACGTATGTCCAGCAGTGGACGTCCTTCGTCTGATATGATGATGATGATAAATCAACACTTGGTCTTAATTTTCTAACCACTTCTCCATTTGTTATTTAAATTAATTTTAACTACCGAAATTTGGCAAATCTATACGAAACAAAACTCGGCCGGAGACGAAGTTTTCGAATTCGACATTCGCCAAAACCTACATTCGGTTAAACTCTAGTATACAGTTCAAAGTGGCCGGGAAGTAACCCCAAGATGAAGAAAAAAGAAGACTGTGTTCAAAAATTAATACAATGACGAGCAATTAAAAAAACACAATGCATAGTGCCTATAAAAATCTGAATATCTCTTAAACCACACAAGTTATTTTCATAAAGTAAAAAATAATAATCTTGAAACCTTTTTATATTGCTTACTAAAACTTTTTTACATAGGCCTATTTGAAGTCAATGGATAGAAAAAAAGCAGGTGAGATGTTGACAAGGGTTTACCAATTGTAAATAAATACAAAAAATACAAAAAAGCAAAAAAATATGTCACGTTTCATGATATTGGATTACATTTGAATAATTTTTTTACATTCATTTATTTATTGTTTTTACCTTTTGCGTTGCTTTAAGAATTACTCGTTTTTGTCGAAATGGCCCTATTCAGTTTTATCTTTCTTTAAAACATTCAATTAATTTTGTTTTGTTTCCATTTGGTGTTTTTTTATGCGTTATGAATGTTGCTTTTTACTTCAAGAAGCTATGGTTCGTGGTTTTAGATATGTATTTTTCATGATAAGGAAGTGGCTTTTTTTTTGCTTGTCAGTACATTATATTTATTATTATAACAGCTCATATACGTCCCCACCGAGGGGCTCGAGCCTACCCTGAATCAGGGCGATTAGGCCTTAGTCGACCACGCGGGCCCAGTGCGGGTTGGTCGACTTCACACACAACCTTCGACTTTCTTCGCAGGCGTGTGCAGGTTTCCTCACGATGTTTTCCTTCACCGTTAAAGCAATCGGTAAGTATATGTACGTAAGTTTTTAAAAAACTCATTGGTACATTGGCTGTCCAGATTTGAACCATTATATTAGTACATAGTATATTGGTACTAACATACAGTATGGACACTCCCTGCCACTCTCTAGGTTGTGACCTGACCCCCTAGTCACCAAGATTAATACAGATTGATTACAGTTTGGTTGTCGAACGTATAGGATTTCGCACCATTTTGTTTGTTCTCTCTTTCGTTTTTTGAAATGTCATTTCTGGCCCGTTGTATGAAGTGTCCAGGGTGTGGTAAAAGTCTGTTCAAACTATCCCAATTCTATTTCTTCAATTTTTTTAGTTTAGTAGATACAGCCTAAATAACTTCCAGCTTCTCTGACCACCCTGTATTTCGTGTCTGTTCGTTCATACGATTAAAGTTTAATCGTTTGTTTTGCATTGACCTGCGATCTAGTCAACTTGGTCATTTTATCGTCAAGGCCGGTAAGACTAGTATTTATATTAAGTATACAATAAGTTTTTATTCTGGGAAATACGGAAATAAAAATAAAGCAAAAAATATTAAAGTGGTTTGGTATATCTTTCAAGTTTCAAAACTAGTAAAACTTGTAACAAAACAGCTGTAATAAGATGAATATTTTATAATGTGCCAATGATTACACTCTTCAATTTTCACTAATGTTATTGGGTAAATAGTCGCCCTGATTCAGGGTAGGCTCGAGCCCCTCGGTGGGGACGTATATGAGCTGTAATGATGAAATAGTTGGAAACGTAGCGCAGGCAGGCCTTCCACTCGGTGGACCGACGACCTGGTGAAGGCCGCGGGTAGCCGCTGGATGCGGGCAGCGCAGGACCGGTCGTTGTCAAAGTATATATATTAGTACTAACGTACCTCGGGGGAGGGCTTTGTCCAGCAGTGGTCGTCTTTCGGCTAATATGATGATGATGTTTGGCGATGATGACCTTCACCAGTGGGAGGCTGCCAACGCTACATTTCCGGCACGCGGTACCCGCAAAACCCGACTACATAAAAACTTAACCCTCTTTTTTTGGCCAGGCGATTAAAAATGTACTCTTTGACAGTCACGGGATTGAGACGAATCTAATGACACCTGCAAACGGCCAAGGAGTGGAATTCCCAGCCGGCGACGGCGGCGTCTGTATTCCCCGATTCGTATTATTTAGGAATCAGCAAGACGAGAGTGATTAGGCACTAATTTGAGCTTGCGTGTTACATCCTCGACTGCATCGGCACTTAACATCAGGTGAGGGAGGTGCAGCTAAACGCACTCAATTTTTTAATTAAAAAAATAAATAAAAAATCCATCAAGCCTACAGAGCATGCCAAAGAAAGAAATAAACATACATACATACACATATTCGAAAAACATAACCCTGCTTTTAGTGCAGTTGGGTAATTAATCAAAAAATTCAAGTCAACCGTATGTTCAGAAAATAAGCCTTCGCCAAGACTTGCCGTAGACAAGTAGCGTGTCGTAGACTTAATAACTTACCTATAAAGTAGTTTCCTAAAGAAGTTCACTTGTTAATTTTTAATCTGTGGCACGATTTACGATTATCTCGATGCGTCCACTCCTCAGCTAATTTGTCGACCGTCTGGCAGCGCCTGCGCCGTCGTACTTAAAACAACATGTAACATGTGACTTTATATGTCAAAGTCCTGTTCCGTTCGTCGTACATAAACACATATTATAGATATACTTACGTAGCACGGAACTTTGAATTCCCATAGCATATGAATCGATGATTGCTTGATTGCAGACTTCGATTCTCCGTATCGTTGTTTTTTTTAGGGTTCCACACTAAAATGGCAAAAACTAAAGCCGGTGCACTCGTTGTCTACTAGCTGTCCGACACGGAGCGCATTACCCAAGCGAGCTGAATTTGGGGTTTCGGTTTTTATAATTGGTATATTTATGATGTGTAACAAGATGAGACGAGGATGATTACCACCAGATGAGATGTTGTCAAGGGCTTACCAATTGTGAATAAAAAAAAAGGTTATCTGTAGATTTCTTGAAAAGGGGCGGAACTGTGTAACAGGAAATGTATTTTTTCAGTCACGTAGGCTAAGGAAACATTGACATGCTGCCTAATTTTTTTTAAGTCATGAAGGCTTAGGCAACATGGCCATACCACCTAATGCGAGGCCGGTAGGTTTTTTACTTATGTCAGATGTTACACATCAGATGCGACTACTGTAAGGTTCGCTCGTTTTTTATCTTGATGAAAAACCAAAGGAAACAGGACGCTCAGGCCAAGTAGAGTATCTAGCAAAAGTCCATGGTGTAAGTAGGAATAATCCTTAACGGATGGCCGTTGGGGCAGTAAAGTTCTCGAGTGGTGACCGCGCAATGGAAAACGTAGCGAAGGCAGGCCTCCCACGCGGTGGACCGATGACCTGGAGAAGGTCACGGGAAGCCGCTGGATGCGGGTAGCGCAGAACCGGTCGTCGTGGAAATCCTTGGGGTAGGCCTATGTCCAGCAGTGGACGTCCTTCGGCTGATATGATGATGATGATGATGATCCTTAGTTCACCTAGGTACACTATGTAAACTTTAACACCTTCCAAACCTCTACTTTTATACTGCTTGGATTTGTCTTAAAAAAAATAACTGTATATAAAAAAAATATTTATATTTTACAGAAAATTTATTATCTTTGACTACGAGCTAAGCTTATCAATGTTGGATAAAAAAAAAAAATAGGTACAGTAACGTATTGGAGAAGCACAGTAAAACATACACACACCATTTTTTTTATGTGACGCAATGTATCAAATTCATGGTATTCTGATATCGGTCAATCGTACAAGTATAATGTGTTCTTTAGATACTTGGAGATACACGTAGTATTGACAATACTTGGAGAAACACGTAGTATTGACAATACTTGGAGATACACGTAGTATTGACAATACTTGGAGATACACGTAGTATTGACAATACTTGGAGATACACGTAGCATTGACAATACTTGGAGATACACGTAGTATTGACAATACTTGGAGATACACGTAGTATTGACAACTTTTTAGGTAAAAGCTTAAAGCTCAAGCCACACAGAGGCGGCGGCGGTGCGGACCGGGAGCGTTCCGGACCGGGATATTTTTGTAACCTTCTAGTTTATATGTAACCTGCCACACAGAGAGCGGACGCGGACCGGGGGCGGTACCGGCCCGGCCGCTATGACAAACAGTGGAACGGAAAGCGGACCGGGAGCGGCGCGGTCCGGGGCGGTATGCGGGCGCGGGAGTTGTGTCCTTAGCAGTCTTATGCAACGGGCCACACAGAGCGGTAGCGGCGCGGTCCGGCGCGGCGCGGCGCGGGAGCGGGATTGCGAGTTGTGTTTATTTGCAACTTTTTAAGAGATTATTAGTTGTTTTTCACCTGTCATTATGAATTCGACAGAAAAACTAATTTATTTGGTTCAACCACATCCATGTTTATATAATACTAAGGATAAAAACTACAAAAACACCCTAAGAAAAGATATTTTGTGGGAAAAAATATCAAAGGAGCTAAATCAAAGTTGTAATAGGCCGCTTTTGGTGTCACACTGGCCGCTCCCGCGCCGCGTTCCCGCCGCGGGCCCGCACCGTATCTGTGTGTGGCACGCCCCGGACCGCATTCGCTTCCCGCAGGTTCGCCCCCGCGCCGCTTTCCCGCAGTACCGCCTCTGTGTGGCTTGAGCTTTAATATGAAAATAATTTTAATTATTTCTTATTCTTCTCAGCAAACCCTTTCATTTGATACTCATATCATAGAGATTTAAAAAAATTATCGGCCCACCATCTTTGGAAGTTTGCTGTGTTGGATTTAAAATGACGTCACTTGGCTAACCATGCATTGTCATCCAAACAAAACGTGTATATGCAAAATTTCAGCTTAATCGGAAACCGGGAAGTGGGTCAAATATAACTTGCAAATTTTGAAGCGGATATTTTGCATACATACATACATACGAACATTGTAAGTAAAATAAAAGCTTGTAAAAATGAAATTGGTTGCCGTTTCATACAAAGATCCACGTAAAATTGACAATAGGGATGACACAGCATCATAAATAAATTATGAACTCTACATCGCTAAATTGCCTTCCTACTTAAACTTCGGAAAACCTTATACTCGTTTTGTTTTCCATCAAGTCTTCGATTTTTAACTCACCAAAATCACAAAATGAATACATAAATGACGCTGCAAAACTAAGTCACGCCTAGGTATTTCAAACATTTTTTAAGGTTCTCAATTCGTCTATATGTTTTTTTTTATGTGTGTTACCTCTTAACTTTTGACTGGGTGAACCGATTTTTATGATTCTGTTTCTATTTGCAAGCTAGTGCTTCCCGTGTCCCATATAAATTTTATCAAAATCGGAGTAGTACTTTATTAGAAAATTAATAAAAACTAAAAATAATAATGCAAAAATGTACTAAGTTGTTGCGATGGAAGTCGGTTTTTTAACGTGTTTAGCGTTTTCAATTAAAGAACAAAATGTCGTATTTGACAGATGATAAAAAGTAAATCAGATGATTAGCATTCGTCATCCCTATTGCCATTGATTGTCTAAGGGTTATAATAACAACGATTTTAGTTTGTCAATACAGTGCGGCACGAAACCATTAGTTTCGTTCGAGTTCTATTCGCACTTGGCGTCTTTTTTTATCAAAGTTTATTTGAATCCAACAGCAATGAGACATCGACGTAAATATTTCCCTTGAAGAAAAAACATATCCAGGTAAATGGCTTTTCTCTTGAATTTTAAGAGCGTTGCGAAGCTGCGACTTTTCATACAAATGGCGTTAACGATTTTCACCTCTAAAATGTTAACCGATATGGAACAATTTTTGATAGTTTGTCAGTCAGAACAAAAGCTAGGCTTATACGTTTAGTTTTTTAAATTACTGATTATAAATAAACAAAAAATGGCCGAAATTAGTTTCGTATGAAAACACGTGAACGACAATAAAATTAAACTTATTAACTTTAACGAAAAAAACAAAAACGTATAAGCCTAGCTTTAGTTCTGACTGACAACCAATCAAAAATTGGTCCAAATCGGTTAACATTTAAGAGGTAAAAATCGTTAACGCCGTTTGTATGAAAAGTCGCAGCTTCGCAATCCTTTTATCAGCTATTTCTTATAATTAGCAAGCCGTTTTGTAAATGTTTAACCTACTTTAACTATACGTATATACTATACTATCCTTTCAGTAATTAATGGTTGGCTGGAAGAGATCCCTGTTTGGGATAAGTCTGCCTTTGTGCATGCTACTTCTATTCTGTATCTACTCGTTCAATTAATG
Organism: Coleophora flavipennella; assembly: GCA_947284805.1. NCBI lineage: Eukaryota > Metazoa > Arthropoda > Insecta > Lepidoptera > Coleophoridae > Coleophora > Coleophora flavipennella. The sequence continues at coordinate 8,152,654 of OX369307.1, forward strand.
GTTAATTTAAAAATAATGGTTATTTTGTTGTTCAGAAACAAACAAACAAAAAAACGTACTATTTATGCTATCTACTTAATGTGACATATTACTACAAATTATTTAGAACAGGAACATTACTCACATAAATATGACGTTAATATACTACTTACATCAATTTCAGGTAGGTATGTACTTAAAAATTATTATTAATATTTTTATTAAGATATATTTTTTTAAATAAAATTTAAATAAACATCTTGTCCACTCAGAAGACACGTCGTAATAAACTTGTTTTTTTGTTCTTGCTATTTTACAGTAGAACACATACATATGTAAGTAACGCAAACAAATTACATTGGATTTACAAAATAAATAGAAGCTGTTACCTGCTACTTCGTCTGCCTTGAATTATTTTTTCGCGATCAAAAATAGCCAGTGCACGTATTCACGATGCAATCTATCTTCCTGCCAAATATCAAGATCGGCTTACCTAGCGGGTTTACTTATTAGACAGACTCACTTTCGTACCTAAAAATATGCATTTACTAGCTGACCCCGCAAAAGTTGTTTTGCCATAGTGAAATATACTTTACAACCTATTCCCATACCTAACAAATACAAATAAAAAAATTCATGCAAATCGGTCGAGCCGTTTCGGAGGAGTACGAACACAAACACCGTGACACGCGATTTTTATATACATATAGCGAAATAAAGAGTAATAGGTAAGGAATTACAAGAGATCAAAGCTGGTAGAAATAAACAAAAACATGAACACATTATCTTAACCAGATCTCTGGCTATAAAACCTTTGGAACCTGTCGATGACCCTAATAATCACTTGTGCGTCACAAGGACTCCCATAAGGCGTGGGGTCGGGGCAGCCCTGGGCGGCAAAACAGTCGTATGTCACTTGGAGCTGGTGGCAACAGCTCAACACTGCACCGTCACATGCAGAGGGACTATCTGGAGGTATAGGGTTACTCGTCACAGAATTATCTTCAGGATTATCAGGTCTAACAGTCGTTGTCGTGGTAGGACCTCCTGCCGCACCAGCTTGGCTGCTCCCGTGCTGAACAGGCGGTGGCGGTCTACTCGACGTCCTGTTGGGAGGACGTATAGGCTCAAATGAGATAGGTCTTGTAAAGTCATCGCCCAAACCATCATCTAGCTCTGTCTCGTTTATAACAAAACCCCAGTTTTGTCTATCGTCCTCCATATCTGGGAATCGGTTTGATATGTCCACATCAGAGTTGTTACGGTCCATTGGGGGGTTTGATTGTGTAGGTTTCTGGTTGTCAGATGGTGGCTGTTCAGGCAAACAACTGCAGCCTAACTGGGGTATGTAGATCACTGGAAAGAGTATAGGAAACTGTGCTGGAAAAATGGGAGGAGGTGGGGGCGGTGGCAAGTTGGGCTGCCTCACCACCTGCACGATGTCTTGCAAGCGTTTGTATATCTGAGTGAAAGGATCTTCATAGCCGAAAGTGTTGCCCCCAGTTCCTTCAATGTTAGGATAATTTGGATAAATTACAGGGTTCATTGGAGGGAAACCATATCCAAAGTAATTATAGTTTCGCTTCTGTCTTTGCCCTTGTATTTCTCTATTCATTTCTTTATCATCTCCAGTCACTGAATAAGGTTTAGCATTTGGTTTTGCTGTTTCCAAATTAACATTAGCATCTGTAGGTGCAGCAACTACGCAAGCTTGGACGATCGATGTGATCACTAACATACGATACACGCTCGGCATCTGAAATCAGAATAAAAAGGAACATATAAGTTTTATAGAATACTAGCTTTGCCCGCGGCTTCGCCCGCGTGGACATAGTTTTTATGACTGTCCGGGGGTGATTGGTGGACATGAGTTTCTCTAGATCCCTCGGGAACTACGTCATGATATGCTAATTGGTAAATTCTGTCATTTCCCACCCCCTCAACCATCTATGTGCAAAAAATCACAACAATCCATTGTTCCGTTGTGATGTTAAAGAAATTAACCAAAAAAAGAGTATTTTTTCAGTTCCCCCCGGTACTGCATCGGACTATGCTATTTTCACGGGATAAAAAGTAGCCTATGTCCTTTCTCGTGACACAGGCTACCTACATGCTAAGTTTCATCAAAATTGGTCAAGGTGTTGAAGCGCGAAAAGGTAACAAACAAACAATTAAACTAACAAATACATTTTCACATTTATAATATTAGTAAGGATTTAAGTAAGCTTTTCCGTGTAGATATCGTTTTCATGACGTACTTTGAGAACGTGTGTTGCGCGACCTGCAAGCGGCTCGCGATCGTGAAAATGGGGTTTTCCTGTCCCCTCGAGAACTATGACTTTTTCGTGATAAAAAGTATCCTTTACTTTAGTACTATGTTAATATCCATAGAAATTGGTCCACGTAGTTTTAGCGCCAGTTATAAAAAAAGATATACAGACACTTTCAAATTTACAAAATACTTTTAGGATTTATAAGTAAGTATGGTATTTAGTAAGTTACACTACACTACCCTACCCTACCCTACCCTTCACTATACTACACTACCCTACCCCAACCCGCCTGCCAAGCGTGGAGATTACCGCAAAACCCCCAAACTCGAGGGAGGCCTATGTCCAGCAGTGGACGTCCTTTGGATGATGTGGTGATAGTCACCTTGAATCAAACAAAAATAAGCACTTCAAACCGATCCTTGAATCAAAAAATGATTTTTGCAAACCCTTAGTTGTTTTGAAATACCTATTCAACGATACTTCATACAAGTCCCAAGTCATCATCATATCAGCTCATATACGTCCCCATCGAGGAGCTCGAGCCTGCCTTGAATTAGGGTGATCGGCCCTTAGTAAAGGAAGTTCCAAGTAAAGGATAAGAAAATTGCAATCTCTTTAAGCCATAGTACAGGAAACGATTACAACAAGCCTCACGCGATGGCGACAAAAGTTTTTCTTAGGCCATTGTCCGGAGACAATCGAGACCTCGGACTCTTGCCGTAATGCATGTGTCAGGAAATGGCGCTCCGTTGACACTTGAATGACTTTGTATAGGGTGATTTGATTTTTCAAAAAAGGAGGAGGTTCTCAATTCAGTTGTATTTTTAAATGTAAATTGGAGAAGAAAAGGGAAGTGCAAGAATAAGACAGGGATGTTCACTTTTTCCACTGTTATTTAATGTGTACATTGAAGGAGCCGTTAAGAGAATCATAGAAAAATCAGAAAGAGGTATCAAGATAAATGAAGAACGAATAGTGTTTATCAGATTTGCCGACGATATAGCCGCAATCGTGTGAACGAAAAGAGGTACATAATTGAGACAATTGAGAACAGAAGAGGGAAGATGATAGGACACTTAATAAGACACGATAATTTTATCAAGAACATAATAGAAGGAAATATCGATGGAAAGCGCGGAAGAGGAAGACCTAGAATTGCTTATATAGAGCAAGTTAAGAAGAAAGTTAAGGTGGAAACATATAGAGAAATGAAGGAGATAGTGTGGGAGAGAGGGACCTGGAAAGAGCTACACCGACCAGAGCACGGCTCTTAAATTGTGATTATGTGATGTTATCTCAGAACTCCGCCAATTTATAAAACGATTAAAATAAATAAAGTTTAAAAAAACTAAAAAACACGCTTTTCGAGCACAATAAGCAGTGAAAAATAATTCATAATATCAGCTGAAAACAATAATAAACGAAAAATACTCGTATTATTGTGAAAAAAGCGTCGCTTTGTGCCATATTTATCGTATATCGAGCAACCCACGCTTTTCACGCGTTTTCCAAAAAGGAGGAGGTTCTCAATTCGACTGTATGTTTTTTTTATGTGTGTTACCTCACAACTTTTGACTGGGTGAACCGATTTTGATGATTTTTTTTTATTTGAAAGCTAGTGCTTCCCGCGTGGAAGCCGGTTTTTCCAACCGTCTTCAAAAAGGAGGAGGTTCTCAATTCGACTGTATGTTTTTTTTTGTATTTTTGTTACGCGATAGCTCCGCCGATTGTGAACCGAGTTTCAAAATTCTTTTTTTATTTGAAAGAGTATACTTCCGAGGGGGTCCCATTGTCACCAAGTCAGGATCTGATGATGGGATCCCAGGGAAATCGAGAACAACCCTCAAATTTTATAGGTACATATAACGTGTTTCATGTATTTCCTAAAACTATATATGTTTTGGCGTCTGGTAGTCATCATCTCATCATCATCATGAGATGAGCTGATGAAGGAAGGTACAACTTCTTAACGGTTAGGAGTTGGAGGATAATTCTTTAAAAATTTCACGTAGACCGATGGTTGTATTCTTTCAGGTTATTCAGATGAGCTGATGATAGAAGATTTAACTCCTAAACTTTCATGCTGTTGAGATGATGATGATGGAAGCCACAGGAATCTGTATCTGTTAATGAAACACATGCATTATGAATTATGATTTGATGGTTCCTATTGGCGAGTGGGTTATTGAGTATAACGTTGTTAGATAGATAGCATTATCACTAAAAAATAAATAAAATAAATGTAAAGGTTTAAAAAACTTAAAAACCGACTTCAAAATGAAATTCACTCAAAAGTATGAAATTTATAATTTATGGATAAATAAAGAAGACAGGGGCCAACCGATTGTATACCTAAGAACTTTATTACAGCTTTGTTAATATAAGTATTGTTGACAATTTAAGTGAGAATGGTTGCTAACTATCTTTAAACCTTTATAGATCCAAAATGGTTATTCGAAATGAAAAATGATATGGAAAACCTACAGTTGATTTTCAAATACCTATTCAATGATACCCTACTTAACATAGTTCGTCAACTTTCACTTTTTTTGTTTTCACAATATGGCGTCTGGTTGCCGCCATATTGAATTTTGATTAATGTCATGTCTTTAGTGACACTCACAAGATTAAGACGAATCGATTGACGTAAGAATCATGAAAATCGGCCCACGCGTTTGGTCTCTAGAGTGCCACAAAGGAACAAACATACATACATACATATATAGGCTGATAAACACATTACCCTCCTTTGCGTCGCGCAGTCGGGTAAAAAAACAACACAAATGGACACTGTTTTGTTCCAAATTCAAAAGATACAGCTTTTAATTCAACTTGAATGGAGTGGTTTCTCTTTGTAAATAAATAACATACTTTGAGTAGGTATTATTTTTAGGGTTCCATACACGCAAAGAGTGACCAATTCCCATTGGTAAGCTTCTTCTGTCCGTTCGTCTGTCTGTCAGCTAGCTGTATTAAAAGGTAGACAGTTGAAATATTCATAGAGTGTGTTCGTATAACTGAGCTCCTACACTTATGTAAATACCTAAATAATCTTGAGTCGGCGTCAATCAAACAAATATGCAAATTAATAATTACGTAAAATGAAATGATAGCAGCGGAATGCGCGGCGGCCGGCGGCGACCGACGTGATGCGTCCCTGTTTTGTCAATTGCCGAACATTCCGTTTGTTTTAAAAAAAGAATTATCAAAATTGGACTATTCTGTAAAAAAATATACGTGTTCATACATTTTAAAAAATATACGCGTCGACTTGAGAATCTCCTTCGTTTTTACGTCGGTTAAACATAGTAAAAAAAAAAGTAAAATTAAAAACTAAAAACCTACAACCATTTTGTGAGAGATAAATTATTTTAAATGATACTAGGGGGATATTACACTACCATAGACATATGATACTAGATGTAGCTCGATGATAATTTTTGACAGCATACTGTAAAATATGATCCTACTAAAGCGGCAATGTACTAGATCTAGGATCATATGTATGACTTAGTGTAATATCTGCCTTAGATTAAAAAAAACTAAAGATGATACTGTATAACCAATGTTATAAAATTTTACAATATTATCCTTAGCGATCCTAAACAGACAAACGTAGACATTAAACTAATATAGAAAGAACTGTACAATCAAAAACCTACATTAACTTAATTAGAATGTACAATAAACACTACTACATTTTTTTAAACCACTATTGGTAAGCCCTTGTCATCATCTCACATGATGGTAAGTGACGATGATGCTGAAGGTAAAAGCGGGCTTACCAACTTTTCCCAACGCAATGGGGAACTGGCTTACTATTTTCAAGCCGGAACACATTAATGTTGTTAACATTGATGTTTGGCTGCAAGACTTTGATAAGATGGTGGTAGCTAGCCAGGTGAAAATGCCCTTCCACCAACTAAACCATATCCTCAATTTTTAAGTTTTTTTTTATTCACAGTAGGTAAGACCTTGGTATCATCTCACCTGATGGTAAAGGGACGATGATACCAAAGATGGAAGCCGGCTTACCAAGATCCCCAACGCAATGGAGAACTGGCTATCTTATCTTCAAGTCGGAACACATAAATAAGATGATGGTAGCTAGCCAGGCGGGCTTAGAAAATGCCGAGACATACAAGTTGACCCCGCCGGGAAACGAATCCGCGACTTCCTGGTGTGAAGCGAATGGACTAAACATTGCGCCACGGAGGCAGTTATTCGTTATTAAATATCCGTATTTCGTCAAATTTAAAAACTCGGCTGCACGGTTATACCAAAATAGGGTTTGTTAATCTGATCTTAAATCGTGAAGGGTCCTAAATCTTAAAGGCTCGTTTAATTTAATATCATATTCCTTAAGCCAAGGGAGATCCGATCTCGAGCCGAAGTATTAAACGAGAGCGGCTCTACCGATTCCTTCGAACGTTTAATTAACGAACATTCAGCAAATATGTATATCTTTGAGTGATTGCATTGCTTATTCAGTAGGCGTTGATTCGCTCAGTTGGTACTATAAGCGCCGGAGAATTTACTTATCTGTGATGATAATAGTTGTCAGTGTCCAACTTGCACACTGACATATGACTTATAACTTGATTTGAACAACTTTTTCCAACGAACCCACAGACAATAGGGATGACGAATGCTAGTCATCTGATTTACTTTTTATCATCTGTCAAAAACGAAATTTTGATCTAAAAATGATTGAAATATCGTTGCGTGACGTCATAGTTTTACAGCGTCATTTATGTAGTCATTTTGTGATTTTGATGAATTAAAAATCGAAGACTTGATGGAAAACAAAACGAGTAAGGTTTTCCGAAGTTTAAGTAGGAGGGCAATTTAGCAATCAAGAGTTCACAATTTATTTCTGATGCTGTCGTCATCCCTATTGGCAAAAAATTGGGTTCTGGTTTTTTTTTTTATTTGTCTCATTGATGTCCAGGTATGCGGGAGTACCAACAGTATTCTGAGTGTGATCGGGGATAAGTACGAGTGCCCAATCATTAGGCACTGGAACTCACTATATGTGACCTGACATTTTGTACTGACATTGGAATATTATTTGACATTGAGTATTATTAAATTGGAATATTATTGTATTTTGACATTATAATCCTTACTTATATTAAGAATGTGAAAATGTGTTTGTTTGTTACCTTTTCACGCTTCTACACCTCAACCAATCTTGACAAAATTTTGCATGCAGGTAGCCTGTGTCACGGGGAAGGACATAGGGTACTTTAAAAATAGCATAATCTTATTCCTGAGGGAACTAAGAAAATACTCTTTTTTTGATTAATTTCTTTTACATCGCAACGGAACAATGGATTGTTGTGATTTTTTGCACAGAGATGATTGAGTAGGTGGGAAACGACATAATTTATTAATCATCCTTGAAAAAAGTCATAAAAACGATGTCCAAGCGGGCAAAAGCTAGTGATTGATATTTTGACATTTCTGTTGGCACTAACCTAGTTTTATAAGATGTCTGTTACTAACACATTATGGATTGACTATCTGAAATAAATAATTTGAATTTTGAATTTAGACAAATCCATCAGCTTTCGACCAATTTTGTATCAATGACCAATGAAAAGTTTTCACACCACGCCCACAAAGAGGAGTGAATAAATATTTCAGGTCTAATGTATGTAAAGCATCTTTCAATAGAAATTTCCAACAATGTAAACAATAACCTAACCTAAAAATTAAATTATTTCTATATAAATTATTAATATCATGTACAGACAGACATGGCCTCGTTAGTTTTATTTTTATATGCGTATAGTTAGACTTATATAATGTTACTTGATGACATTATTTTGACCTTCGAGTATAGTGAAAGGAAATGCTTCGAGTGACGAAGGAGCAACAAATAGAGGGTTACGTTATTGTCCAAAAAACCGACAACGAGTTTTTGACGGAAATGCCCTCTTTATCATTTAAAGTCATGAAAAAAGTGTTCACGATTTTTTCTAGAAAACTTTTTTCGTGTGTGTTTTTGGTGTCTGTGTGTGTGTATGTCCGTATCCTCGATTTGCAGACGAACGGTTGCCCCGACTTTGATGTATTTAAAATAAGCGCAGAGCCGGTCGTCGTGGGAATCCATGGGGGAGGCCTACGTCCAGCAGTGGACGTCCTTCGGCTGATATGATGATGATGTTGATTTAAAATTATTATCTAGGGTAACTTTTTTCCTATACACTTACCATCAGGTGAGATGATGTCAAGGGCTTATCAATTATGGATTTAAAAAAAAACATAAATATTTTTTTTCTGAAAAATGACGAAAAGTATTTTTTTCGAATTTTAGTCATCGACGGCACTTAAAATCTCTTAAAATATGCCATACTATGTGGTACAAAAAAGTTTTAAAATATATTTTCTCCAAATATGTTTATTTAATAAATATATGCATTCCAGAAATGTTACTAACGGCTACGATATTCCATCTGTAGTATGTCTAGGAATATCTTAAAAAGGTACCTTCCATACAAATTTTAAAATGTTGCCGGAAGGAGTGATTTCCGTATTATTGTATTTTTAGGTACCTACTCATAGGTGTAAAAACCTGTGTAGGATAATACCATCTTGTGATCGACTTAGCATTTAAATAGCATTTGTTTTCAAGGATAAAACATTCAAGAGACACAGATATTATTATTTTTTCATTTTGGCATGAGACAATGTATGTACAGAAACCTGCCAAGTGTGAGTCGGACTCGCGTACAGAGGGTTCCGTATCATTTTCCGTAAGAACGTTAAGACTACATTTTCTTTTAAGTTTTCCTGTAAACTCTAAGAAAGGACGCAGGTATATTTCATGTTTTGAATGCTAATTTTTGTACATTTTCTTTAATTTCTTAATATAGAGATTTAAAAAAATTCATTAGATATATCACACTTGTATATATGTAAAAAAATTTTTGAAATTTTATACTTTTTCCAATATCAAGCCCCAAAATCGAATTTATTTATTTATTCATTCATTTATTTATCTAAAATACAACAAGAGCTTACAGTACACCCAAACCGCTATTGTTGTTACACTTATAGTTATCTAAAACTAAGGAATATTCTTCAATGATAGTATATTTAATTTCGTTTACTTGCCTTATACTACAGATGAGATACTTGCCTTATACGGTCGTAACGTTGTTGGGTCAGCAAACTCTTTACAGGGTGAATGGTAAGACGACGTACGCATTTCAGGAGGTGAATCAGAAGACGAAACTGAACAATTTTCGACAAGAAACCCATGGCCTTCTCATTCAAAATTGGCTAGTGCGCTGGTCGAAGTAGTCGATTTTAGGTTTTTTGGGGAAAGTTGTTCATTTTTCTCTTCCGATTCAGCTCCTGAATTGCGTCCGTCGTTTTCACAATCACTCTGTATACATACAAAATTTTATCTTCTTTCTACAGTAGTGACCGACAGACAATGAGTGATCTTTTAAGGGTTCTCTTTTCACATCGGCTGTACGGATCCCTAAAAAACTAGGAAGGCATGTATCTGTAACTGTATTCAATGCAAGAAGAACTGTTTTACGTACATTATTCAGTTTTAAAGTAAAATAGGTAACAGCAAAGAGTTTCCATATTATCTCCACAGAGAAATTCTATGTAACGTAAAAGGACGTGACGGTAAACTCCTTTCATAAGTTGCTGTAGTGGGAGTGAGACAGATACAATGTAATTTTCATGCATATTGATTTTCTCAGCTACGTCTTTGAATCTGTTCCTCAACTCTACCTCTCCGTCGTGCCGTGAAAAGGCATCAGTTTTTTTTTAATATTAAAAACTTGAGTGCGTTTGACTGCAACTCATCTGATGGTAAGTGATGATGCAGTCGAGGATGGTACACGCAGACTCAAATAATGCCTATTCACTCTTGCCTTGAAGATCCCCAATTAGTCGTTTTCCACTAGCCGGCACCCTCTATTGTGACCCCTACATTATATTGGATTAGATACTCGATAAAAAGCGTCGGTGGCTCAATCGGTAACGACTCGGTCCATCTAACCAGTGGTACCGGGTTCAAATCTGGACGGTCAATGTACCAATGAGTTTTTTAAAAAAAACTTACGTACATACTTACCGATTGCTTTAACGGTGAAGGAAAACATCGTGAGGAAACCTGCACACGCCTGCGAAGAAACTCGAAGGTTGTGTGTGAAGTCGACCCACCCGCACTGGGCCCGCGTGGTCGACTAAGGCCTAATCGCCCTGATTCAGGGTAGGCTCGAGCCCCTCGGTGGGGACGTATAGCTGTAATGATGAGATACTCGCTATCAACGTGCAGTATCTAAGACATGGACTAAAATTCATCACTATTGGCTTGTGAGACACATAGTTCCTTTCCTTTCAAACTTATTAAAGTGAAAATTTTATTAAATCGTCTCAATTTTTTTCGTCTGTGTGTCGCCTGACGATGACGGTCGGTATGATCGTTTCGTCCTCTGTACCGTAGCTCCAAGACGAGAGCAGCCATGATCGTTTCGTGCTCTGTAAATGTCTATAATGTAAAAAAAGTTTCACTTTTACCGTGGTTTCATAAAACTACACACTCTTTTTTAATTTGGTTTTCATTTCATTCTATATTCTTTATTTAACAAAAACACAATTAGTACGTCAAAGGCAATGAAAAATATAACGTTGTATATCAGTATTTGAAACATTTTTATCACTCTTTTATATTAGCTTCACGTGTATGTATGTATGTATATATGTTTGTTTGTATGTATGTAACCGACCACTTTGCACCCTGTAACACCCCACCCGTCTATTTAAAATATATAAATATAAATATATAAATATACCTAACTAAACCTACCTATCATACGCATACGTGCATACAACATACAACCTACCGCTATCTACCTATAAGAAGTATGTAAACTATACTTGATTTTTATTGCATTTTAAAATACGATTAAACGTTTGGCCAGATCGTCTAGAGAACCCTAAATTGTGATCGCAGTAACTCAGAGTCTTTTTGAAGGCGAATGACAAGTTATTTTTAAGAGATTAATCTATCACGTTGTATTTGGACGAACGATGTAGTCTAACCTATAATTTTGAAGTATTTCGCGCAGAACCCTAATTTCCCTACTGTGATTGGTCCCTATTTTGGGCCCCCCCAAATTGGGAAGGGTAGCTAGCCCCCAGTGCTCGGAATAACGTAATACTTGACTGACGTCAGTACTGCATTATTTTGGTGATTAAAACAATGTACATCTAACTCAAAGTAATTGAACGAGCGATTTTAGCTCTACACAGATAATTATAACTACGTGAGCCCCGCTAGCTACTGTCTCTGGCAGGCCACTAAGGTACATGATCAGAGTCCACCCTCTTCAAGTGTATTTTAATTAAGCTACACGACAATGTAAAGTGTACTATGCCATGTTCCACCCGAATCCCAAAGCTAGTGTATATAAAACGCTTGTGAGGCGCCTTATTATACGTGTATAGTGTGAACTATAGCTGGGTCTTTACAGCCATAGCTTGTCCATCCCTATTCGTCAGGTAGGATTAATACCTTCGAACAGCGATTGATCGCGAATACATATTAGCACTAGGTACTAAAATAAAGTAGATATTCCGACTTGAATGTCGCTCATCCTGTGAGAAGAGCACTACGGAATGTGAAATAAGTAGTTGATCTACTAATATGGTTCTTAGACCTGGAACTGTGCCATACAGTTGTATATAACGATATAAAGACCTGCGGTCTATATAACTAAAGCGAAATGGACACGATATCCATCGTGCCGCCGGCTCCAAAATAATACATAGTGTTAAAGCTCTGTCTTTAGACGTAGCAAACCCTTGATAAAGGGCGAAAGTAATGTCAGTTTAATAGTTTGGCTGAACGTGAAGAACAACGAACCAACACAGTCGCAACCCACTGTGAGACCCACGCGAATCATAGTCGCGGCATCACAATTAGGTCAAAGCGAGAAGGCGTGTAAGCCAAGTGTTTGGTCGAGGCGCTAGTTCAGGACGCAATAGGAGCCGACAGGACGCGGACACCGTGAGCACCCGCCCATAATAATCAAAACTGTAGAATAGATTTAGTTTCTAAAACTAGCACATATTAACTGACCCTGGCTACGGTTACCATCAGGATGGGTCGGCTACCTTCATCATAATCGGTCTTACTATAATCACTATTAGTAAGGCGCGAACGCCTAACCTGTTCGTTTGTTTGCTCAATACCTTCCTAGACGCTTGGTCCGATTCAGGTGAAATTCTGCCAAGGCATGCTTGTGATAAGCTACAGATAGGACCTACCTATCTATAATTACATTAGTATCAGAATAGGCGAAGCTCGAACGCCTATAGTTTGTTTGTTAGTCCATTACATTTATCCCATAGAAGTGTGGACAGATTTAGCTAAAATTTGGTAAAATTAGGAGTTGTTCATATCTATGAACCACTGAACTACATATCTAGCCCATATTGCATGGAGCTTGGTAAACAGCCATCTCAAGTATGACATAGGCCTTCCCGCGACAGCATAGCGCCGTACTATCTCGAATGAGATTAGTGAACTGAGTGGACCACGTGTTCACGGAACCCTAAAACTTATAATGCCGCGTGGCACTTGCAGTGAAGGCAGTTCGTAAATAAATAAAACGTTGGCATAGCTTAGACCTACCTACTACTTATTCAATAATATGATTCGCATTTCTTCTTAATAACGTTATTCTAAAACCTAATTCGCTATTCCCTAGTAATAGATTTATTTACTAGAATTCCTACAGCACTGTACCAACCCGAATGAAATTAATGAACTGAGTGGACCACGTGCTCGCGGAACCCTAAAGCTTGTGATACCACGTGTCACCTGCAGTGACGGCAGTTCGATAAAGTAAAACGTGGCATCGCTTAGACCTACCTACTACTTATTCTCTAATATGACTTGTTTCTTCCTAATAGCGATATTCCAAAACCTAATTCGCTATTCCCTAGTAATATATTTATTAACTAGATTTCCTACAGATCGCAATCCCCCTAACTCAGCCCTAGTTTTTCCCTATCCTAGCGAGATAGCTAAGTATTACGAGAACTAAATTTTATTTTGATGTCCATGTTTCAACAAATAGTTACAACTCGTGGCGGCTTTATTCGTCTTTCCCCCGGGGTACTAAACCAACCGTGCCTTCGAGATGAACCAATTAGGTGTAGTGTGTCATGGTGTGGTGAGTACCTAAAGCTAACTTGTGTCCTAGTTCCCTACGGCTAAAGTGTACCTGCCCTGAATAAGAAATGCCGCTGCCACGACAGACCAGGTCTGCCGCTTCGCTGCACCTCCTAAACAGTGTGTTTGGATGGGATTTGGATAGGTAAGGCCTGTCCCAAATACGGTGGCTCCGTACATGAGTGCGCTAACGCTTGTCCAACCTGTGGTCCTCATGTCGGTAGGTCGTAAGATGGTACAGTCAGGATGTTCCGGCCATAACCAAACTTGGGTCGCTAGCCAGGCAAGCCCTCCTGTCAGCTTGCTTTCGGCACTTGCATTGATAAACCCACGCTTCGTTGTCACGGTTGCGTATCCACGTGAATTAAATCAACTAGCCTTCCTGAAAACATGAACTACCAACCTGGTCACTTGACGATACCTTCAGCTAGCAACCGACCTGGCATCTTGTTTCAATTCCTAGATCCCAGCTCGATTGCCCACTGTACCTCACTTCCTAACTGCACTAAACTATGGCTTGATCCCAGGTAGGAGCCTGAACTTTCGAAGGCAAATAACTAGGATTTCGGCCACACTAAATTCTATTCTAAACTCACAATATAAAGTGAGATTCCTAAGTTAATTCGCGACTAATAAGTACTTGGCGTGACACTTGCCCGGGGCGCGCGGCAGCTGTTCTTCGGATACGTCCTCCTCCTCTGGTGGTCTGTTCGACTGAATGCCGCTACGTCCGCGTGTCCGTGGTTTTAAAAGCTTTCACACAGACGCAGCCTCGGCAGCGCGCGGGCCGCCGCACACATACAACCGACCTCGTGGTCGAACTGCGCGAGCGCCGGCCGCTGTCCGGACGCAGACAGGGCGGCGCCTCTATCCCTTTAGCCTCGGTTTTCGCGCCATTTATTACCTAAGGCAATCTGTTATAACGTGCGCACCGCGTGGTTCGAATGACGACCGACAGGCGGCAGTCTGGCTTCTCGGAAATAATCCCTGAGCTAATTTGTTTCAATAACTGTCTATTCACTCGACTCGAGGTTAATCCTCACCCGACCGAACAAAACTAGTTATGTTTTTCCCAATAGACAGATTCCTTTTAGTCTATCAAGACTTACTGTATTACCTATAGATATTTATTTATACATATGGATCCGTTACAATCCAACCCCCTGAAAATTTTTAAAAATAGAATTCAGAGAATTGTCTTTTTGAAATTTTCAAAATAGCTAATAACTATTAAAATTTCCTGTTGGCACATTCTCCCCTAAGTGTGGTGTGTATTTAAACCAGGCATGTCATTTATTGTCCCTTGATTGATACACTCAACCATAAACAAAACCAGATTAGCACAGGACCAGCTCCTGCCATCACAGAGGAGTTCGAACGGGCATTTCGGGTGTGAGTCGAAGCCACTGCTACGTTCGCGCATAGGCGTATACATTGAGTGGACCACTAGCTTCCAATTCCCCACGCACCAGGAAACTCTACTGGCATACGCGCATTAGTAAATTGTCAATCTAGTTTACCTCTCCAAACTGTCTGTGATATAACTGAAGCGGTTCCCGCGACAATCAGTCAAGTTCTCCGAATAGAGCTTCCCCCAAGTGACAATAGAATCTTACCTTGGAGTATGTATAGTGTATAAGTCCAGTTCTTAGCTTCTGGTAGAGTAATTAGCCCAAACCAACGTAACGTAAGACTCAAAAGAACAAATTGTTGGTTCAAACTATTTTTGTATACATGAAGAAGGACAGCGTGTGCCAACAGCTGACTCAGATATCCAGTATTTGTTGACTCTCCTTCAAGATCACGCTCCCCTTAATTTTATTCCCAAAATATCAAAGCAACTCACACAAAACCCCTCTTTTCACATCACTCTCAAATTTCCTTTTGTAACATTCCAATCCTGGAAAGGTCAACAAATCCTTATCTTCAGCCAGGATATTTATTGTAGTCAACACAAGAGAATATGTAGACCTATTTTCAAGTATTTAAACACAATTCTCCAATAAACCCCAAACATGGACACATCTATGACTGTGACATTTTCATATCGCAGCTAAGTCACGTTCCGAAACTATCTTTCATTACTAAACGCCAGTATGTATTATAACAACAAGGCTGCCCTAAGTAAATTATTTGAACAAGAATATCACGCATTTCCCTTTTTCAATCAGAGTTAACTACGACTCTGTGCTGTGTATTACTGACCTCCACCTTCCCCTCAGTCAGTCCGCAATCCAACCAATAGAAATGCATGATCTTCCTTACAAATAGACTGAAACTATAACCTTTCGTTTTACAAGTTTAATATACCTCCTGTACCTGAAAACATTTACCCTTTTACCTTTTACCTAGCAAGAATATAATAGAACTCTACCACTATATTCAAGCTGTACCTTCTGTAGTAAACCCAATTTTATTACCGTAATTTACCGTTACCTAGCAAGAATATAATAGAACTCTACCACCATATTCAAGCTGTACCTTCTGTAGTAAACCCAATTTTATTACCGTAATTTACCGTTACCTAGCAAGAATATAATAGAACTCTACCACTATATTCAAGCTGTACCTTCTGTAGTAAACCCAATTTTATTACCGTAATTTACCGTTACCTAGCAAGAATATAATAGAACTCTACCACTATATTCAAGCTGTACCTTCTGTAGTAAACCCAATTTTATTACCGTAATTTACCGTATAGCGGGGAAAATAAAATATCATTCCTTATACACATTTATTCTAACAATACTCCTCTTTTGCTAGTCAATTCCTATCCTAGGATTTATTTTACCTTTACCCCAGGCGAACTTGATTACTCTAACACCAGCCAAAGTTCGAAACTCATATTATGTACACACCCACACACATACACATACCCATATGTAAAGGCAATGCTAGAACTCTACATATAATATTTATTATTCTTAATTAACACATACTATGAAACCTTAACTTACTACACTATTTCCTAGTTCTATTACATCTTTATCTAATTACTTATCCTACTTGCCCACTATTTAGGTAATGAAATAATTAACAAATCTTAAATCAACTTAATGCTTGTAACGCGTTTTAATTACTCGAATTTCGGAATCAACCTCTCAAACTAGTTTCTGTCCCATCCCTGGTCCTATTTACTTGTAGTACCGTGATAGATTAACGGCATTGAAGTTTCCCCTAATTTCACCCGTATTAGGGTGCATCAAAGTGTACACATTTTGGAACGGTATTGAAGCTACCCTAAACGGACCCTCATAAAGTAATCCAAATTTCTTTGTCAATTTCTTTTGAGCATCCGATTTATTCAATTTCTTTAATTTAACCCAATCCCCTATTTGAAATTGTATAGTCTTATTCCTCTTATTAAATGCCCGCTGTCGAATTGAGCTAGCCTTCTCTAGGTTTTTCCTTACCTGGCCTCGTATCTCCTCAACATTACCCAACCTCTGATACCCTAATATTGAATCATAACTCATTCGCGTGGGACTTCCGTAAAGAATCTCGCTTGGTGTGAATCCCGTGCTTTCATGATAAGTATTGTTATATAATTGTTCCAATTTTGGTAACATAGTTGCCCAACCCCTGTGGTTAGTATGGCAAAAGGTACGAAATAACCTACCCAATTCCCTATTTACCCTTTCTGTGATATTTGGTCTAGGATTCCTCACTGTAGTATAAATTGCCTTGATTCCCAGTTGCCTCATACCATTTTTCCATACATCACTACTAAATTGAGTCCCATTGTCCGTCATTATTGATTGTGGCCATATGATTTGTGCAAACTGCCTTATTTTTCCCACGACAGCCTTAGAAGTTGCCTTCTTTAAATCATAGAACTTCACAAATTTACTAAACGAATCCTGTACAACCAGAATATATGCAGATCCGAATTTCCCCTTAGGCAGCGGGCCGTACAAGTCAGCCATCACTAACTCCCCTATTGCCTGAGTTACCACACTTTGGCATGGTCCTACTTGCTTAGCATTGTTACTCTTTGACATCTGACAAATGTGACATAGCCTTAACCACGACTTTACATCTCTGGACATGCCGATCCAATAGAACCGTTCTCTTAGGTACCTCACTATCTTATAAGCCCCCTGGTGCCCCATCTCTACATGAGTTTGTATAACTACTTCATCCCTCAAGCTCTTAGGTAAATAAGGGACCTTACTAAGATCGTTTCTTCTGACATAAACTATGCCATTTTCTTCAACGCAAATTGACGCTACTCTACCTATCCTACTCGACTCAAATAGCTGTGCCTTGATTTGCATATCAATTGTTCTAACTTCCTCGTCTTGGCATTGAAGCTCGGCCAACCTTGACAACTTTTGTTCTAACTCCTTATTTTTCCCCGTTTCGGTATATAATATTTCCGGTTGTATGATCTTTTCTTCCTGAACCCTTTCCCCTGTAGGTAAATATCTCGACAGAGTGTCAGCTACCACATTCTCCTTGCCTTTTATATGCTCTACCCTGTACGTAAACTGTTCTAAATACAAGATCCACCGAGTTATTCGTCCATTATACAATTTCCACTTTTTTACGAATTGCAAAGCTTTATGGTCCGTTTGTATGATAATTTCGGCACCCCTAAGATAAGTCTCGAACTTCTTAATACAGCTTATTACAGCGTAAAACTCCTTTTCCGTAACTGTCCAATTTAACTCTGACCCTCTCAATGACCTACTGTAGAAACTTATTATACGCTGTTCAGAAGCGTCATTTAATTGGAACAGCACCCCAGCAAGTCCTATCCCCGAACTATCAGTTTGTAAATAGAATGGTCTCAAGAAATCCGGAAAATGCAACCTAATCGTGTCTATAAAGGCGCTCTTAATTAATTCAAAAGCCTCCTGTTCCACTTGACCCCACGTCCACGGCACGCCTTTCTTTAATAATTTACATAATGGTACGATATAATTATTATAGTTTGGTATGAACCGCCTGTAAAAATTACACAATCCCAAAAAGGCCCTTAACTGTTTGATCTTCCCCGGACGCGGGAACTCTTGTATAGACCTAACCTTTTCTGGATCAGTCATAACCCCTTCAGTTGAAATTATGAACCCCAACATCCTTACTTCCTTACACAAGAACTCACACTTTTCTAAATTACATGTCATACCCGCAATTTCTAACCTTTCCAACACCTTGTCTATATGTTCCAAGTGTAAACTTAAATCCCCACAGGTAATTATAGCCAAATCGTCCAAGTAGTTCACGCAGAACTCGCGTACCTCTGTACCTAGTATTATATCCATTGCTCTACTAAAACTACCTACTGACGTTTTTAACCCTTGAGGTAGGACATTATAAACGTAACTCTTACCGTTCACTGTGAACCCTGTATACTTTTTACTAGCTTCCGTAAGTGAAATCTGAAAATACGCGTTATTAAGATCAATTATAGTCATATACTTAGCTCCATGGAAGGCATTTATGATATCTACTTGCATTGGAGGCTTTTCCGAATCGGATACCATGTACTTATTTATCTCCCTTGCATCTAACAAAACGCGTATTGAACCGTCCTTTTTTAGCGTGAACGTCAATGGGCTGCTATACGGAGTAGCTGACCTACTTATGATCCCTAACCCTTCCATTTCGCTTAGCTTCTCATCTAATTTGGCCCTGTACGCATACGGAACCGGATATGATCGCTTCATGATAATAGGATGTTTTCCCATCTTAATCTCATGCTCATAACAGTTGGCCCTTCCTAATTTCACCGTGAAAAGCTTCGAGTGTCTGTTGAATATGGATTCCAATTTTATCAGGGCCTCATGGTCCCTAATATCCCCTATTTTCACGTTAAAACTCCTATTTCCATTTCTCATTTCATTTGAATTATTCTTCTTTTGTTCCGACCTACTGATGGAAAATTCCAAAACCAATTTTTCTTGCCCATTTTTAATAAGTACACCCCTTGTTTCACTACTCAAGTCTAATATCACTTCATGTTTCGTCATCCAATCAAATCCTATTATCAGTGGTCGCGACAGGCCTGGTATAACCAAAAAGCTTGTGTCAAACACTCTATCTCCTAGTTTCATTGGCAAAAGGACCATACTTTGTATTTTCGCGCTTTTCTGCCCTACTGCCCCTTTTATATGAAAAGGTTTGACAGGTAGTATAGGTATTTTATCGACTTTATTCCTAATTTCATTCCAAAACTCTTCAGATATACACGTAACATCACTACCTGTATCCAACAACCCTAGCAACTCATACTGATAAATCTGCACCTCGATCTCCGACCTAAAATTATCATCCTCATCCTGCGGTTCGACGGTTTCGTCGAACACTGCATTCGATATTGGTCTTGCGAAGCTTCTTTCACTAAACAGCTCTGACCTCAATTTTATCCTATCTACAAGACACCTTGCTATGGAATCCCCCTCCTCGGCTTCCTTCTCCCACAACGAGCCTGTAAACCCCAATCCAGATCTATCAGTTTGACCTACTCCTTTCAAGGGTATCCTCAACCCCCTTCCATTTATTCCCAAAAGGTCACCTGGTCTCCAGCCCATTTTTAACATTAAATTTAACGGAACATCCCCTTTTTCTGAAGTTAACCCGGGGACGGGACAGTCAACTTCATTTAATTTAAATCACCCTGATTATCATTAGTACAATCAATAACAGCAGTAACCTTGCTAACATTATTATTGGGTCCCTTCCTAAAATTACTGTTTCCGGATTGTTCGGGTTTCCTCCAGCTTTGATAATTGCGTTGTATATCACGCTTACGCTTATCTATTGTACTCTGTTGCCCTGGTACCTGACTAACATTGCTATTCTGCTTAATTTCCTGTTTACTAATATCATCCAAACCCCTCAAGAACTCTGCCGTCTCAATTATTGTAGTTATTTTGGACAAAGACCATAAACTCTGTACATTCCTAGGGTAATGCCTAATTACGTCCGTCACTAATTGAGTTTCGGGTATCTGAAACGTGAGCATTTGAGCTTGTCCTGTCAACTGCAAGAAGTGCCCTAACATCGTTGGATGTTTCTGCTTATCCCATATGCTATGAACGATATTACGCCGAAGGATACTTTGTTCTGTCTCTCCCCAATAGATTTTTAGAAAATCTTCCCTGAAATCCTCAAATGTAGCCCAACGACTCTTGTAAATCCTAGCCCAATCCCTAACTTCTCCGATTAAACACTCGACTATTAAATCGATTTCTTTACCTTCCCTAGGTAACCTCTTGAGATAACTCTTTAAATCCTCAATGAAAGTTACAGGATGGATATTGCCCTTATTAGAGAACTTGGGCTTCTCCATATTTTGTACGTTACACATAGTGATAGCTGGTCTCAATACATTTCCTTCACTCAACTGTGGGGCTGACTCCATCGTGGCAGTCCCCGGCGCCTCTAACCCCTGATTATCTTCCCCGCCAACAATTTCCGAAGAGGGCAAGATTTGAGGAATCCCTAGCTCCGATTCGTCGTTTTGCCCCATCGTAGTGTCCTGGCTTACATTAATAGGTACCTGAGCTAATTTTCCCTGTTCATTTAACCTATCTTCTATACTATTTATCTTAGTTGAAAGCACTCCAAAAGTACGCCGCATGGAACGGTAAAGAAATCCAGTAGCGTCCATACGCCTCCTTTGTACTATAGGTGATACTGGTAACGATGTGGAATGGGCCATATCCACGAATCCTGTTCCAGTCCTGCCATTTTCCCCTATTACATTCCCCTGCTGTTCTGTCCCCCCTCCAGAATTTACTGTCATTGCCTCCGGTTCTGCCTCCAATTGTGCTAAATTTGGAGCACTTGTCTGAACCCCTCCCTGAACTGGTGTAGGGTCTGATTTCTTTCCCTTAGCCTTCCTAGTGGACCGCCTCATCTTCTCCTGAACCAAAGAGTGAACCTCCAAAGCGTTCAATACTCCGCAAATATGTACTATGAGAACCTAAAACATAATATTTAACTAAATTCGATTGCCCATGCAAAATGGATTTAGCATCGCCTAAAGTTTACGTGATGTAAATTTCCAATCAACAATCAATAACCAGTGATAGGAGATTCCCTCCTACCTATTAACATTTTCGAATGCTACACTTATACCAACACTAGTGCAAAGAGACCATCCTTTATTCTGTCAGATTGAGTGATTACTTTGGAATTTAGCCATTTTTTTTTTTTCTTAACCACAACAGGAACCGAACCTGCGACCCTAGTATGCGAAGCTACTAGCTACTCCTATAACGTAAATAAATTAAAACTTAAAAAAAAATATTTTTTTCAACCGCAACAGGAACCGAGCCTGCGACCCTAGTATGCGAAGCTACTAGCTACTCCTATAACGTAAATAAATTAAAACTTAAAAAAAAAATATTTTTTTCAACCGCAACAGGAACCGAGCCTGCGACCCTAGTATGCGAAGCTACTAGCTACTCCTATAACGTAAATAAATTAAAACTTAAAAAAAAAATATTTTTTTCAACCGCAACAGGAACCGAGCCTGCGACCCTAGTATGCGAAGCTACTAGGTACTCCTATAACGTAAATAAATTAAAACCTAAAAAAAAAATATTTTTTTCAACCGCAACAGGAACCGAGCCTGCGACCCTAGTATGCGAAGCTACTAGGTATTTCTAATTTACAACCTAGATATATTAAGAACTAAAATAATATATTTTTTTTTTCTAAATTTGCCTCCCTCGGGACTCGAACTGGCGACACCAAGTTACGAGGCTAATTACAGACTCCTAATATACAATCTAACAAAAATAAAATTAAAATTTATCTTTAAAACAAATTACCTCTAACAGGATCGAACTTGCGACTGTGAATTGCAAGGCTACGGATATATTATTGTGCCATAGCGCACTAGCTTGAAGTTCCTACGACAATATCAAGAGCAAATCGCATGTCCTTCACAGACCTTTTGCGATTCCAACAACAGTAGGCATTCAATGTAACAACTGCTTCTTTTACGAAATGTAAATAACTTAAATATCACTATATTTCGATACAAAATAGTATATAACCTACCTAAAATTTACTTAGATTACCTAACCTATTAAATAAGTGCAACTTCACAGCCCCGTCTGCCTACATAAGTACACGCTATTCGTAACGCTCAACTACCTTATTTATCAATTATTATGAGAGACCTTTTTCTCTGAACTAAGTCGTTAACTACCCATCTTATACACCAACTAGAAAATGTACCTACCAAATATTTCTTTCGAACAAATACTTATTTAATTATTTACATCCGGAATTTTACTAACGGAGTATTGAGAAGAAACTATATTATCAATGCCTACTTCAAATACGCTGCCATATAAAAGAATTCAACGGGAGCGCTCACTCACTCGTCGACCCCTATATTAGTTCTAAGTACAAAATACGAGCTTCAACCCCCCGGATATAAGACAATAGCTGGGGTTTAAATTAACCTATAAACTATAAAACTACATAGGATAAAATAACAATTTTCTCTTTGTTTGATAGATTAATCATTCAGTTATAATTGTCATTCGCACCTCATTCCATTTCACGAACATCAAATTGTGGCATAAACCGAAGCCAACTAAAGTTATTTATCTATGTTTATCACAAATAACTGAACACAAAGTTTTATTATACAAAACGACTACCTACAAGATTCAGTATACGAACGCGAAAATCAGATGTCAGACATCCAAGTTCTTTGGTAGCACTGTAACCGTCCGTTTCCGCCCACGAACCCTGATTTTGACTATCCAAATGTAATATTTTGAACCCTCTTCTTATCCTGGTCACGGCTTATCAAATTGTAACACCCCACCCGTCTATTTAAAATATATAAATATAAATATATAAATATACCTAACTAAACCTACCTATCATACGCATACGTGCATACAACATACAACCTACCGCTATCTACCTATAAGAAGTATGTAAACTATACTTGATTTTTATTGCATTTTAAAATACGATTAAACGTTTGGCCAGATCGTCTAGAGAACCCTAAATTGTGATCGCAGTAACTCAGAGTCTTTTTGAAGGCGAATGACAAGTTATTTTTAAGAGATTAATCTATCACGTTGTATTTGGACGAACGATGTAGTCTAACCTATAATTTTGAAGTATTTCGCGCAGAACCCTAATTTCCCTACTGTGATTGGTCCCTATTTTGGGCCCCCCCAAATTGGGAAGGGTAGCTAGCCCCCAGTGCTCGGAATAACGTAATACTTGACTGACGTCAGTACTGCATTATTTTGGTGATTAAAACAATGTACATCTAACTCAAAGTAATTGAACGAGCGATTTTAGCTCTACACAGATAATTATAACTACGTGAGCCCCGCTAGCTACTGTCTCTGGCAGGCCACTAAGGTACATGATCAGAGTCCACCCTCTTCAAGTGTATTTTAATTAAGCTACACGACAATGTAAAGTGTACTATGCCATGTTCCACCCGAATCCCAAAGCTAGTGTATATAAAACGCTTGTGAGGCGCCTTATTATACGTGTATAGTGTGAACTATAGCTGGGTCTTTACAGCCATAGCTTGTCCATCCCTATTCGTCAGGTAGGATTAATACCTTCGAACAGCGATTGATCGCGAATACATATTAGCACTAGGTACTAAAATAAAGTAGATATTCCGACTTGAATGTCGCTCATCCTGTGAGAAGAGCACTACGGAATGTGAAATAAGTAGTTGATCTACTAATATGGTTCTTAGACCTGGAACTGTGCCATACAGTTGTATATAACGATATAAAGACCTGCGGTCTATATAACTAAAGCGAAATGGACACGATATCCATCGTGCCGCCGGCTCCAAAATAATACATAGTGTTAAAGCTCTGTCTTTAGACGTAGCAAACCCTTGATAAAGGGCGAAAGTAATGTCAGTTTAATAGTTTGGCTGAACGTGAAGAACAACGAACCAACACAGTCGCAACCCACTGTGAGACCCACGCGAATCATAGTCGCGGCATCACAATTAGGTCAAAGCGAGAAGGCGTGTAAGCCAAGTGTTTGGTCGAGGCGCTAGTTCAGGACGCAATAGGAGCCGACAGGACGCGGACACCGTGAGCACCCGCCCATAATAATCAAAACTGTAGAATAGATTTAGTTTCTAAAACTAGCACATATTAACTGACTCTGGCTACGGTTACCATCAGGATGGGTCGGCTACCTTCATCATAATCGGTCTTACTATAATCACTATTAGTAAGGCGCGAACGCCTAACCTGTTCGTTTGTTTGCTCAATACCTTCCTAGACGCTTGGTCCGATTCAGGTGAAATTCTGCCAAGGCATGCTTGTGATAAGCTACAGATAGGACCTACCTATCTATAATTACATTAGTATCAGAATAGGCGAAGCTCGAACGCCTATAGTTTGTTTGTTAGTCCATTACATTTATCCCATAGAAGTGTGGACAGATTTAGCTAAAATTTGGTAAAATTAGGAGTTGTTCATATCTATGAACCACTGAACTACATATCTAGCCCATATTGCATGGAGCTTGGTAAACAGCCATCTCAAGTATGACATAGGCCTTCCCGCGACAGCATAGCGCCGTACTATCTCGAATGAGATTAGTGAACTGAGTGGACCACGTGTTCACGGAACCCTAAAACTTATAATGCCGCGTGGCACTTGCAGTGAAGGCAGTTCGTAAATAAATAAAACGTTGGCATAGCTTAGACCTACCTACTACTTATTCAATAATATGATTCGCATTTCTTCTTAATAACGTTATTCTAAAACCTAATTCGCTATTCCCTAGTAATAGATTTATTTACTAGAATTCCTACAGCACTGTACCAACCCGAATGAAATTAATGAACTGAGTGGACCACGTGCTCGCGGAACCCTAAAGCTTGTGATACCACGTGTCACCTGCAGTGACGGCAGTTCGATAAAGTAAAACGTGGCATCGCTTAGACCTACCTACTACTTATTCTCTAATATGACTTGTTTCTTCCTAATAGCGATATTCCAAAACCTAATTCGCTATTCCCTAGTAATATATTTATTAACTAGATTTCCTACAGATCGCAATCCCCCTAACTCAGCCCTAGTTTTTCCCTATCCTAGCGAGATAGCTAAGTATTACGAGAACTAAATTTTATTTTGATGTCCATGTTTCAACAAATAGTTACAACTCGTGGCGGCTTTATTCGTCTTTCCCCCGGGGTACTAAACCAACCGTGCCTTCGAGATGAACCAATTAGGTGTAGTGTGTCATGGTGTGGTGAGTACCTAAAGCTAACTTGTGTCCTAGTTCCCTACGGCTAAAGTGTACCTGCCCTGAATAAGAAATGCCGCTGCCACGACAGACCAGGTCTGCCGCTTCGCTGCACCTCCTAAACAGTGTGTTTGGATGGGATTTGGATAGGTAAGGCCTGTCCCAAATACGGTGGCTCCGTACATGAGTGCGCTAACGCTTGTCCAACCTGTGGTCCTCATGTCGGTAGGTCGTAAGATGGTACAGTCAGGATGTTCCGGCCATAACCAAACTTGGGTCGCTAGCCAGGCAAGCCCTCCTGTCAGCTTGCTTTCGGCACTTGCATTGATAAACCCACGCTTCGTTGTCACGGTTGCGTATCCACGTGAATTAAATCAACTAGCCTTCCTGAAAACATGAACTACCAACCTGGTCACTTGACGATACCTTCAGCTAGCAACCGACCTGGCATCTTGTTTCAATTCCTAGATCCCAGCTCGATTGCCCACTGTACCTCACTTCCTAACTGCACTAAACTATGGCTTGATCCCAGGTAGGAGCCTGAACTTTCGAAGGCAAATAACTAGGATTTCGGCCACACTAAATTCTATTCTAAACTCACAATATAAAGTGAGATTCCTAAGTTAATTCGCGACTAATAAGTACTTGGCGTGACACTTGCCCGGGGCGCGCGGCAGCTGTTCTTCGGATACGTCCTCCTCCTCTGGTGGTCTGTTCGACTGAATGCCGCTACGTCCGCGTGTCCGTGGTTTTAAAAGCTTTCACACAGACGCAGCCTCGGCAGCGCGCGGGCCGCCGCACACATACAACCGACCTCGTGGTCGAACTGCGCGAGCGCCGGCCGCTGTCCGGACGCAGACAGGGCGGCGCCTCTATCCCTTTAGCCTCGGTTTTCGCGCCATTTATTACCTAAGGCAATCTGTTATAACGTGCGCACCGCGTGGTTCGAATGACGACCGACAGGCGGCAGTCTGGCTTCTCGGAAATAATCCCTGAGCTAATTTGTTTCAATAACTGTCTATTCACTCGACTCGAGGTTAATCCTCACCCGACCGAACAAAACTAGTTATGTTTTTCCCAATAGACAGATTCCTTTTAGTCTATCAAGACTTACTGTATTACCTATAGATATTTATTTATACATATGGATCCGTTACAATCCGATTTCGAACCACGGACAGATTTAATTAAAACTTTGTACATTTATCAAGAACCAGTGACAATACAATAATTTCATAAGTTCATCTCTAAAATATTAAAAATAAATATACTTAAAAGCTACTTCTTTGAATCTGTTCCTTGACGCTACCTCTCCGTCGTGCCGTGAAAAGACATTAGTTGTTTTCCACTATGACTCTACCTCTCCGTCGTGCCGTGAAAAGACATTAGTTGTTTTCCACTATGACTCTACCTCTCCGTCGTGCCGTGAAAAGACATTAGTTGTTTTCCACTATGACTCTACCTCTCCGTCGTGCCGTGAAAACACATTAGTTGTTTTCCACTATGACTCTACCTCTCCGTCGTGCCGTGAAAAGACATTAGTTGTTTTCCACTATGACTCTACCTCTCCGTCGTGCCGTGAAAACACATTAGTTGTTTTCCACTATGACTCTACCTCTCCGTCGTGCCGTGAAAACACATTAGTTGTTTTCCACTATGACTCTACCTCTCCGTCGTGCCGTGAAAAGACATTAGTTGTTTTCCACTATGACTCTACCTCTCCGTCGTGCCGTGAAAACACATTAGTTGTTTTCCACTATGACTCTACCTCTCCGTCGTGCCGTGAAAAGACATTAGTTGTTTTCCACTATGACTCTACCTCTCCGTAGTGCCGTGAAAAGACATTAGTTGTTTTCCACTATGACTCTACATCTCCGTCGTGCCGTGAAAAGACATTAGTTGTTTTCCACTATGACTCTACCTCTCCGTCGTGCCGTGAAAAGACATTAGTTATTTTCCACTATGACTCTACCTCTCCGTCGAGCCGTGAAAAGACATTAGTTGTTTTCCACTATGACTCTACCTCTCCGTCGTGCCGTGAAAAGACATTAGTTGTTTTCCACTATGTCTCTACCTCTCCGTCGTGCCGTGAAAAGACATTAGTTGTTTTCCACTATGACTCTACATCTCCGTCGTGCCGTGAAAAGACATTAGTTGTTTTCCACTATGACTCTACCTCTCCGTCGTGCCGTGAAAAGACATTAGTTGTTTTCCACTATGACTCTACCTCTCCGTCGTGCCGTGAAAAGACATTAGTTGTTTTCCACTATGACTCTACCTCTCCGTCGTGCCGTGAAAAGACATTAGTTGTTTTCCACTATGACTCTACCTCTCCGTCGTGCCGTGAAAAGACATTAGTTGTTTTCCACTATGACTCTACCTCTCCGTCGTGCCGTGAAAAGACATTAGTTGTTTTCGACTATGACTCTACCTCTCCGTCGTGCCGTGAAAAGACATTAGTTGTTTTCCACTATGACTCTACATCTCCGTCGTGCCGTGAAAATACATTAGTTGTTTTCCACTATGACTCTACCTCTCCGTCGTGCCGTGAAAAGACATTAGTTGTTTTCCACTATGACTCTACATCTCCGTCGTGCCGTGAAAAGACATTAGTTGTTTTTCACTAGCTTTCATTTTCTATTGGGCCGGTGCCGTCGACGTTGCTCGTCAGTGGAAAGACGCACCATATATTTTTATTTTTATTTATATCAGCTCATATATGTCCCCACCGAGGGGCTCGAGCCTACCCTGAGAATTAGGGTGATCAGGCCTTAGTCGACCACGCGGGCCTAGTGCGGGTTGGTCGACTTCACACACAACCTCCGAGTTTCTTCGCAGGCGTGTGCAGGTTTCCTCACGATGCTTTCCTTCACCGTAAGAGCGTCAGATAAACGTACATATGAAATCTAAATTCGAAATCACATTGGTACGTGGCAGGTTCGAACCACGACCTCCCGGACAGGAGGCGGCGGCCCTAGCCATTACGCCACCGACGCTCACCATATATTTACATACATAATATTTGCTTTCCCGTGCTGGCTAGTGAATAACTGGAAACGCTAAACAACTTAACAAAACCGACTTTAATCGCAACCACTTAGTATTTTTTTTTGTAAATTTTCAAAACAAGTACTTCACCGATTTTGATCAAATTTATATGGGATTAACCTGGCAGTATACCCTATCGAATACAAAAAGAATTATGAAAATCGGTTCACAATCTACGAAGATATTGCGTAAAAAATATACAAAAAAAACAGTCGAATTGAGAAACTCCTCCTTTTTGAAGTCGGTTGAAAATATATGGTATTAATACCATAAAATTAGGTTTTTAGGGTACTATTACTAAGCTAATGCTGTCCGTCTGTCTGTCTGTCCAACTTTAAGAAGGCTGTATCTTTAGAATCGTTATAGGACTACCGAAATTTTCATATTAATAGGTATGTTTAATTAAGGGGAATTCACGAATAAAAATTACCGAGGGGGAAGCCCCATATTAGTATTTTTTTTTTGTTTTTGCTCTATCGTAAGAACGGTAATACATACAAACACTAATCTTGGTGTGAATATAGTACTAATTCTAAAGTTAAACAAAATATAATAAAAACCGACCAAAAATAAAGACTTACTCACGATGAGGAGGCCGAGCTGAATTTTTAAAAAAATCGAATGGGGAGCTGTGTTGTAGCAAACGGCCATTGGTTTTAATTTAAAACATCTATTCTAGGTCAAAACTGTGAGCTGAATACATTAGCTAAATAATGATTCATATTTCTACGACCAATTCGTTATGATCCACATACTTCAAGAAAACATGTTTTGTCGCTCGCGCTAATGTCCATTGTTTGAAATGAATAGGTATCGATGTAGATAGGTACTCTATAGGTACTTGTGTGAAGAAGTGTGATGGATTGGAATGGAACCCTCAGTGTGCAAATCACAGTAGGCCGTTTTAAGGTTCTTATCTTAGTCTTGCCGCCAAACATCAGTGTTAACAACATTGATGTGTTCCGGCAAGAAGATAAGATAGCCAGTTCTTCATTGCGTTGGGGAATCTTGGTAAGCCCGCTTCCATCTTCGGCAATATTGTCACTTACCATCAGGTTAGATGATGCCAAGGGCTTACCAATTGTAAAAACGGGCTTGCCAGTTGTAATGGGTGGCCAACGGGACCCTATTACCACACCCTGGACCATTCATACAACGGGCCAGAAATCATATTTCAAAAAACGAATGAAGGAGCAAACAAACGTTCGACAACCAAACTATAACCAATCTGTATCAATCTGGGTGACGAGGGGGTGAGGTCGCAATTTAGAGAGCGGCAGGGAGTGTCCATACTGTATGTTACTACTAATATATATACTTTGCTATTACTAAGTCTCCGCTGTCCGTCCGTTTGTCGGTCTGTTCGTCTGTACGTATTCATGCTATTGCTGTATTTCATGAACCGTAATAGATAGACTGTTAAAATTTTTACAGAGTGTTTATTTCTGTTGCTACGACAAAAAATAGTAAAAATTAGAAAAAGTTAAAAAATAAGGCGATCTTCACACAAAAACGTGTTTTTCATATTGATTTAGCTTTATCGTAAAACCTCATTACTTACAAGCGTGAAACTTAGTGTGATTGATTACAGTACTGATACTGAAGTAAAACAACAAATATTAAAAAAAAAAACTCGCCAAGTGTGAGCCGTATTCGCGCTAAGACGTTTTTTTTCCCTCGGAACGGGGGCGGGAGGGGGAAAATGTATGGTATGCATTATCACAGCTTAAGCTTAAGACATCACCTACCCACTAACACTAGTTGTGTGGAGAAGTGTGGTAGTATGGAACCCTCGGAGCGCGATATTTACTGTTAATATTTAACTACTTATAAGATGTTAATAAAACATTAAAAAATATTGTTATTGCGATGCTTTGCATTGAGCTCAAAAGTCAAGTACGTTTTGTTTTAGTCATGACAAAGTATACATATTAGTACTAACATACAGTATGGACACTCCCTGCATCACTCTAGATTGCGACCTCACCCCCTCTATGCCCCCTCGTCACCCAGATTGATACAGTTTGGTTGTCGAATGTATAGGATTTCGCCGCCATTTTGTTTGTTTCGACATTCGTTTTTTGAAATGTCATTTCTGACCGTTGTATGAAGTGTCCAGGGTGTGGCCATGATGTGTTTGTTGCTACATAGCAAATTTAAAAAAAGCTTTAAAAAAACATTGTAAATAAGTTTGTAACATTAAAACCTTTAAAGTTTTGAAATAAGTATAACGATGAGAGTCCTCTTTCTAAAACACTAAATATTTAGGAAAGGACCTTCAGGATCAAAAAGAAAAAGAAAACCCGTTGTATCACTTTCTTTTATGCCTGTTATATCTTGTATTTGAACAGAATAAACTGTTAAATAAGATGCTCGCGCACGCGCTTTGATATCCACGCGTGCAAAGCCGTGGGCAACAGCTAGTAATTTATATTTCGCGAATATTGCTCTCAGTTTCTTAGGAGTTAATTACCGGCAATCAGGGTCACAAAAGATTTTTGCGTACATGGCTTAGGTAAGTAACACAAAGGAACATTACGAGCAGCAGAGAGATGTTCGTAACAATAAGGTTGACTAACAGCGTTCTCAGCTCTAGATAGATTGTGGCAATTTAAAACGGCCGAAGTTAGGACTTTTTTTATTATTAAAAATTTGAGTGCGTTTGACTGCAACTTACTTGATGTTAAGTGATGATGCAGTCGAGGATGGTATACGCAAACTCAAATAATGCCTATTCACTCTTGCCTTAAAGATATCCGAATTATAGCAATCGGGAAACACTGACGCGGGCAAGGAGTTCCACTCCTTCGCTGTACGCATAATAAATGAGGAAGCGTAACGCTTCATGCGAAAAGGTGGAACATCAACAACAAAGGGGTGCAACGACGGTGGAATGGAGCAAAGAATAGCAATCACAATTCATTAAAATGTTTTTTTTTAATCCACAAGGAGTACTAAATAATAAAATAAAATATAAAAAATGGCCAAGCGCGAGACGGACTCTCCCTCAGAGGTTCCGTACTACCACACCTCTCCACACAACTATGAAAATGTTATTTATTCACATTACAAACAAAAGACATAAACGCGAGCGACAAGACATGTTTTTTTTTAATTTAGTTCAGACTCCTTATCGTAGGTACGACTCACACTTGACCGTTTTTTTATTACTTTTTGTTCGACTTTAGGATTAGTACTATAATCACACCAAGTTTTACTTTTGTATGTATTACCGTTTGTACAACAGAGTAAAGACAAAAAAACTTTGAAAAAAACTCCCCCTTTATTTTTTATATTTTTTTTCATCATCATATTTCATCAAACATCATCATTACAGCTCATATACGTCCCCACCGAGGGGCTAGAGCCTACCCTGAATCAGGGCGATTAGGCCTTAGTCGACCACGCGGGCCCAGTGCGGGTTGGTCGACTTCACACACAACCTTCGAGTTTCTTCGCAGGCGTGGTCAAGGAGTTGTAAAAACATATTTTGTAAAAATATCAGCCGGCCACCTATAATGATTCAAAAGATACAGACTTTTAAAAGTCGTACAGACAGACGGATAGCGTAGGCTTAGTAATCTTACTAATATTATAAATGTGAAAATGTGTTTGTTTGTTTATAACCTTTTAACGCTTCGACGCCTTGACCAATCGTAATGAAATTTGCCATGCAGGTAGCCTGTGTCACGAGAAAGGACATAGGCTACTTTTTATCCTGTGGAAATAGCATAGCCCGATGCAGTTCCTGAGGGAACTGAAAGTACAATCTTTTTCGGTAAATTTCTTTAACATCGCAACGGAACAATGGATTTTGTGATTTTTTTCACAGAGATGGTTGAGGAGGTAGGTAAAGACATGATTTACTAATAAGCATATCCTGACATAGTTCCCGAGGGATCCGGAGAAAAGTCATGTCCACGCTGGCGAGCCGCTTGCGGGTCGCGCACCGCGCACCCTCAAAGACGGTCATAAAAATAATATCCACGCGGGCGAAGCCTTGGGCAAAAGCTAGTAGTACAATAAAAACCTAATTTTATGGTATTATTACCATCTATTTTAATAAATAACATTGTTATTAGAGACTTGGGTATAATCTAAGTAGGCACGGTGTCTGACGTAACGTTATTGGAATTTCGTAAGAAACCTTAAGAATATTTCCAAATGCGAATGCGAGGTGTGAAGCCACCTTTTTACCCAACTGTCTCAGAGGGAGAGTTATGTTTTTCGCGTGTATGTATGTAGATTTCTACGTTCCCTGCTACAGCTTGAACGGCTTGAAGGATTTTCAACCGACTTCCAAAATGGAGGAGGTTCTCAATTCGACTGTTTTGTTTATGTTTGTTACCTCAGAACTTTTGACTGCGTGAATCGATTTTGATGATTCTTTTTTTATTTGAAAGCTAACTAGTGCTTTCTGTGAGGTCTTATATAAATTTTATCAAAATAGGTGTAGTAATTTATTAGAAAATAAACAAAACCCAAAAATAATAATTCAAAATTGTACTAAGTTGTTTTTTAACGTGTTTAGCGTTTTTTACGTATGAGGTATCGTTAGATTCGTCTCACGGGGAGTGACATAGGATATATTATTACGCGACTGGCCAAAAAAAAAGGTTAAGTTTTTACGCAGTCGGGTTTTTAATTTTTAATATCATATCATATCATCATTTATTTTTCAGACAACAGAGATCCAGAACTTGTTAATAAGACTTAGCCTATGTTAGTATTATTATTATTATTTTTTAATTATAATAATACTATGTCAATAATTAATAGTTTACAAACAGAGTGAAATGATAATAAATGATAATGATTTCCTAAAGTTATTTTTTTCAAAAGTCCCCACAGTAGCCGCAGGTCATCAGTAGCTTCTTACCTAAAAATATCTATTTGAGATCACAACACCGACTTATCGAAAATCAAGAGGAAACCGTTCTAAGACAAAACCGTTTTAAAAAAATAATTATAAAAGTCATTACCTCCTCAGATTATTTATTTGCTTGACGCCTTAGCCAACATCTCTGAAATCACTTTGATTGTGGAATTTAGCTAATTTGCAAAACGTACACAACCTTGCGTTTGCACATCTGTGAGTGATGGATGGGTTTATACAGCATGTTTCCGCTTCTTTCACTTTTTGGATTGAAAAATAATTGCGCGCCTGCGCTTGGTAGCTTAGCTAATCAATTAGACTAATTAACGTTTTAGAACGTTGAATAATTGTTACCTCAACAACTGTTTACTTTTTCATAATATATTATAGTCCTTCCTATCGTAAGCTACTAATATTATAAACGCGAAACTTTGTAAGAATGTATGGATGTATGTTTGTTACTCTTTCACACAAAAATTACTGAACGGATCTGGCTGAAATTTGGTAGGTAGACAGATTAAGACCCAGATTAACACATAGGATTTTTTTTACGCTAGCGAGCCGCAAGCGGCTCTTCACCCTATCTGCGCACCCTCGAAAAGTCAAAGAAACGTTGTTCACGCGGGTGTAGCCGAGGGAAACAGCTAGTTACCTATAAAAACTAAAAGTATTTTTGTCATTTAAATAAAATTTCTATTTTATAAAAGCCGGACTTAAACTAACTAATTAATATTTAAACACATATACTTACAGTCAAATAATAAAGATTCAATATATTTGCTAACGAAATAATGACAAAAGTAACATCTCACCTTTAGTTTTTAGAAGCCGGTTTTAAAATATCACATCACGCACTCAGAATTAGAATACAATCGCTCAGCATTCTCAATTTGAATTCACAAAAAGTTCAGCAACATTGTTTTGTTTTTTTGTTTGGATATTTGCGATGCGCGTGAGTGGAAGATGGCCGTCAGCCGCGCGGCGGGCGCGCAGTGTGCAGTCTGAATGTGCCATCGCAGCCTCCGTAGATAGTTACTCTATCTAACAAATGCGCGCGCGCACGGCAGACGAAGTACCGTTACCTCAGCAGAGGTTACGTATACTGTTTCAAAACTCATTCACGAGTTCACGGAGACACAATAAAATAACTTCTCGTAAGTTATACAGCACGAGGCCAATGACGTGAAATTTATATTTTATTTCTTGAGATTCGATCTGGTCTATGGAATTTGAATGTTCGTTTGATCTATCTCAATCAATAGATAGCTAGCTACCACCATCTTATCTAAGTCTTGCCGCCAAACATCAGTGTTATCAACATTGATGTGTTCCGGTTTGAAGATAAGATAGCCAGTTCTCCATTGCGTTGGGGAATCTTGGTAAGCCCGCTTACCATCAGGTGAGATGATGCCAAGAGTTTACCAATTATGATTATAAAAAAAAAAAAAAAAAAGATTCGATCTAGTCTATGGAATTTGAATGTTCGTTTGATCTATCTCAATCAATAAATCAAACTTGAATCAATCAAGATTGAAATCACTTGCCATTAAAAGACATCAATGGGTAATGTATATTGCTTAAATATTTTTTATGTAAGATAAGATAAGATAAATACTCTTTATTGTACCCAAAAATATAAAATAAAAAAATAAAAAAATAAACACAATGTAAAACTTAGAAACTATAACTTAAAAATTTAAACAAAAACACAACTTAAACAAAATCTTATAAGCGGTACAATTTGGGCGGTCTTATCGCTCAAAGCGATTTCTTCCAGACAACCCGGTGTTTGGAGACAAAAGCACAAAAAAATGGTAGTGCACGAGTATCGAACTATAACAATAAATTATGTAATATACTATACATTTGTAAAGTTAAAATACTGTAATTCAATCATTCGTATAAGCTCATATACGTCCCCACCGAGAGGCTCAAGCCTACCATAGGGCGATCGGGCCGACTATGGCGGACCCTGTGCGGGTTGATCGACTTCACACACAACCTTCGAGTTTCTTCTCAGGCCTGTGCAGATTTCCTCACGAGGTTTTCCTTCATCTGGTAATGGTACATTGTGATTTATACAAGTGTTGTAAGTGGTTGATTGAAATCAGTGACATTTGCAGGCCCGAGCTGCAGACGAGGGCGTACTATCGTCACGATTTCGCAATTACAATAATTACCCATTAGTGCGTCATACTACGTTTTTTAGGGTTTCGTGCCCAAAGGATAAAACGGGACCCCATTACTAAGACCTCGCTGTCCGTCCGTCTGTCACCAGGCTGTTTTTAATGACAGTTGAAATTTTCACAGATGATGTATTTATGTTGCCGCTATAACAACAACTACTAAAAATTAGAAAAAAAGAAGAAAAAAATAGGGGGTCTCCATACAAAAAACGTGTTTTTTTAAAAACGTGTATTAACTAGCGCCATCTAGTATGATGGTACGGAACCCTTTGTACTAGCGCCGTCTAGTATGATGGTACGGAACCCTTTGTACTAGCGCCGCCGTCTAGTATGATGGTACGGAACCCTTTGTACTAGCGCCGTCTAGTATGATGGTACGGAACCCTTTGTACTAGCGCCGCCGTCTAGTATGATGGTACGGAACCCTTTGTACTAGCGCCGTCTAGTATGATGGTACGGAACCATTTGTACTAGCGCCGCCGTCTAGTATGATGGTACGGAACCCTTTGTACTAGCGCCGTCTAGTATGATGGTACGGAACCCTTTGTACTAGCGCCGTCTAGTATGATGGTACGGAACCCTTTGTACTAGCGCCGCCGTCTAGTATGATGGTACGGAACCCTTTGTACTAGCGCCGTCTAGTATGATGGTACGGAACCCTTTGTACTAGTGCCGTCTAGTATGATGGTACGGAACCATTTGTACTAGCGCCGCCGTCTAGTATGATGGTACGGAACCCTTTGTACTAGCGCCGTCTAGTATGATGGTACGGAACCATTTGTACTAGCGCCGCCGTCTAGTATGATGGTACGGAACCCTTTGTACTAGCGCCGTCTAGTATGATGGTACGGAACCCTTTGTACTAGTGCCGTCTAATTTGATGGTACGGAACCCTTTGTACTAGCGCCACCGTCTAGTATGATGGTACGGAACCCTTTGTACTAGCGCCGTCTAGTATGATGGTACGGAACCCTATGTGAGCGGTTCTGACTCGCACTTGGCCGGTTCTATTATTACAGTCGTGTGATAATAGTTTCAAAATCATCATTAGTCGAAAGACGTCTACTGCTAGACAAAGGCAAAGTATATAGAACACAAAGGCAAAGTATATAGTACACAAAGGTAAAGTATATAGTACACAAAGGTAAAGTATATAGTACACATAGGTAAAGTATATAGAACACAAAGGCAAAGTATATAGTA
Source organism: Coleophora flavipennella (assembly GCA_947284805.1). Lineage (NCBI taxonomy): Eukaryota > Metazoa > Arthropoda > Insecta > Lepidoptera > Coleophoridae > Coleophora > Coleophora flavipennella. Next base: position 8,189,653 of record OX369307.1, read on the forward strand.
CACAAAGGTAAAGTATATTGTACACAAAGGTAAAGTATAAAGTACACAAAGGCAAAGTATATAGTACACAAAGGCCTCCTAAAGATTTCCCCAACGTAGCGTAGACAGGCCTTACACTCAGTGGACGAACGACCCGGTGAAGGTCACGGGAAGCTGCTGTAAGCAGGCAGCGCAGGACCGGTCGTTCTTAGAATCTAAGGGAGAAAACAGTTCAGTTTAGCTAATATGTATATAACTGCGAATATGAAGTGTTGATGATGAAGAAGAGATGATGATTGAAGATCGTCATGGAGATGGGTAAGGTGTTGTGTGCGTTCGTCGGTTGTGCGTATAAAGGTTAAGTTACGACACAACTCTACTGCCTGATAAATAAATAAATTGTAATTCCAGTACAAAACGCTTTAACCCTCTTTTAACTACTGTCGTTTTAACCCTCTTTTAACATCTTTTCAAACAAAAAAAAATGAGATTTTTTCTTATTGTTACTATATTTTAAGTAGTACGTTTCAAATACAAAATTTTGCAAAAAAAATTAGTGAGTTAATGGCAAACTGAACTAATTAACATGTTTTTAGGGTTCCGTACCCAAAGGGTAAAAACGGGACCCTATTACTAGGACTCCGCTGTCCGTCCGTCCGTCTGTCACCAGGCTTTATTTCATGAACCGTGATAGCTAGACAGTAGAAATTTTTACAGATGATGTATTTCTGTTGCCGCTATAACAACAAATACTAAAAATTAGAAAAAGTGAAAAACACAAGGGGAACTCTATATAAAAAACGTGTTTTTTTAAACGTGAAGAAACTAGCGCCATCTAGTATGATGCACGGAACCCTTTGTGTGCGGTTCTTTTTTTATTAAATTGTTATGTTGTAGTCAGTACTTATTATTTGTGCATATTTTCGATTGAATCCGACGACTCGAAGTGGGTGAAAATTACTTCCCAAGATTGTGTTTCATAGATATACATACTTACAATTGAAACTAATATAAAGCGTGTAAAATGTTCAAAACCACTGTGTGAAATCGGAGAACCATAGATAAAACCCATGCAGCATTTCCTCCGATTGTAAGCTTCCTATAAAAAAAACTATAAATTTACGTTCAGTAGTTTACCAGAATATCGCAGAAATATGTTCGTATGTTGCGGTAGCAAATTTCTCGAGTGGCGACCGCGTACCGGAAAACGTGGCGTAGGAAGGGCTCCCAAACGGTTGACCGACGACCTGGTGAAGATCGCAGGAGGCCTTTGTCCAGCAGTGGACGTTTTTCAGGTGATATAATGATGATGATGTTCGTATATACGCCCCGAAATAGAGGCTCCTTTTCTGAAGTCGCTTAACACATTCGCGTGAACTACGTATGTAGACGGCCAAAATACTAGAAAGATATGTATAACAACGTATGAACACGTCGCTTAACATACTTGATTTACTTATACTTTTACTTATACTTAGCTAGGCTTCACCCGCGTGGACAACGTTTCTACGACTTTTCGAGGGTGCGCAGTGCGTTGCGACTCGCGAGCGTGAAAAAAAGTAGCCTATGTGTTAATCCAGGTCCTAATCTGTCTACCTACCAAATTTCAGCCAGATCCGTTCAGTAGTTTTTGCGTGAAGATGTAACAAACATACACACTCACATACAAACATACATCTTTATAATATAAGTGTGATTTACTATGAGAACGTAGATAAACGTCAGTTAGTAATACTAAATCCTATTGGTGACGTCGTTGCGCCACACACACAACATATCAAAATCTCAAATCTTTGGCGTCACGCCACATCGAAATTTCATAGCGCTACATTGACACTATTACACAATCTCGTTCTCTTTCACACACAACGTGTATATACGGCTTTTGGTGTATGGGTTGATGGGTTGCGATGAACGTTGACGTACACGTCAATGTCATTACTCGTCGAAATAAATAGAATAAATCAAAACGTTTTGATACGTTTACATATTTGTATATTACAAAAATATGCGTCACGACAACATGTGGTTTAGTATACTTATACTTACATTGCTCGAGTGAATGTGTCAATATTCTGTTTTCTTTGGTATGATGATATCAGCTGATATACGTCCCCACCGAGGGGCTCGAGCCTACCCTGAATTAGGCCGATCGGGCCTTAGTCGACCACGCGAGCCCAGTGCGGGTTTGTCGACTTCACACACAACCCGCGAGTTTCTTCGCAGGCGTGTGCAGGTTTCCTCACGATGTTTTCCTTCACCGTAAGAGCGTCGTCGGATAAACGTAAATATGAAATCTAAATTCGAAATCACATTGGTACGTGGCAGGATTCAAACCACGACCTCCCAGACAGGAGGCGGCGGCCCTAGCCTTTACGCCACCGACACTCTTTTCTTTGGTATACAGAGTGTAAAAAAACGGCCAAGTGCGAGTCGGACTCGCACACGAAGGGTGCCGTAAATCGCGTTTCTTGTATGCCTTTAGTTTTTCATTTTATTTTTATTACTTTTTATTATCATCATCATATCAGATGATGCCTCGTTGTTAACTTAAAAGAATTCCCCCTCACTGCTAAGGCATGGATCTCTTCCAAAACTTGAGAGGATTAAGGGCAATAGGTATAGAGACACACGAGGGCCATGTCCGGGTTGGTGGAAATCGTAGGGCTAGTGGCGAACCCCACTGTTAGAAGTTTTCTCAAGCATCTGACCGGCGATAAAGCATCTGACACGACTCATAAGGCATCTGACACGGCTGATAAGGTATCTAACACGGCGATAAAGCATCTGACACGACTGATAAGGCATCTGACACGGCTGATAAGGTATCTAACACGGCGATAAAGCATCTGACACGGCTGATAAGTATCTAACACGGCGATAAAGCATCTGACACGACTGATAAGGCATCTGACACGGCTGATAAGGTATCTAACACGGCGATAAAGCATCTGACACGGCTGATAAGTATCTAACACGGCGATAAAGCATCTGACACGACTGATAAGGCATCTGACACGGCTGATAAGGTATCTAACACGGCGATAAAGCATCTGACACGGTTGATAAGTATCTAACACGGCGATAAAGCATCTGACACGACTGATAAGGCATCTGACACGGCTGATAAGGCATCTGACACGGCTGATAAGGCATCTGACACGGCTGATAAGGCATCTAACACGGCGATAAGGCATCAGACACGAGTGATAAGGCATCTGACACGACTGATAAGGCATCTGACACGCCTTCGCGACTGCCATCTAGTGATAGCAACCGGCACCAACGACTTAACGTACAATGCGAAGTACGGAAACGGTCGAGAAAAATGTTACTGTAAAACTCATCCCGGTGATGACCGTGCTATGGATCAGTTAACTTGCATAATCGACGAAACCACGCAAAATTTACCTTACTATTGTCAGAAAATTGAAATTATATTATTGAAATTGAAAATGGAAATTGTCGCTTACGTATATTTAATATTTTTGTTTCAGGTAAGTCATGTTCCGCTACCAGCATTTTCAAAAGAAGGTAAATTATGTATTACTAACTTTTGGCAGCGGCTTTGCTCGAGTGAACATAGTTTCCATGAGTGCCTTCGAGGGGGCGCAGAGTGGAATAAGTAGCTTATATGTTAATGCAGGTCCTAATATGTCAATCTACCAAATTTCATCTAGATCCGTTTATCTGTTGTGGCGTGAAAGAGTAACAAACATCCATACATACATACTGTCGCGTTTATAATATAGTGTAATATTGGCCGTACGGCTCCCTGCTTAGAATAGGGCCATCCTATTTGTTCCAATAGGTGTCGTAAGAGTCGACTAAGGGACTCAAACCGGTGGACGGGCAGCAGCGTCTTTCCGTGACTTGCAGTCGACCTGCAACAACACTGCGATCGCCAACCCGCCTGCCGAGCGTGGCGATTACGGCAACACCTCCCAATGATTGACATACCAAAATAAACGGCCTCTAGTCCCCGGCAGCCCCGCTATTCCTGGCTCCGGTAGCGGTCAAGGCAACTGTGAGGCATGGGGTGCCACCCACTCGGTGGACCGGTATCCTGGTGAAGGTCGCGGGAAGCCGCTGGTTGCGGGCAGCGCAGAACCGGTCGTCATGGAAATCCTTGGGGGGGGGGCTATGTCCAGCAGTGAGCGTCCGCCGGCTGATATGATGATGATGATGTGTAATTAAATAGTAAGGTAAAAAGCGTCGGTGGCTCAACCGGTAACGACTCGGTCCATCTAACCAGAGGTACCGGGTTCAAATCTGGATGGCCAATGTACCAATGAGTTTTTCAAAAAAACTTACGTACATACTTACCGATTGCTTTAACGGTGAAGGAAAACATCGTGAGGAAACCTGCACACGCCTGCGAAGAAACTCGAGGGTTGTGTGTGAAGTCGACCAACCCGCACTGGGCCCGCGTGGTCGACTAAGGCCTAATCGCCCTGATTCAGGGTAGGCTCGAGCCCCTCGGTGGGGACGTGTATGAGCTGTAATGATGATGTGTAATTAATTAAATGCAATTATCCCTGACATGAATAATGAAATGAGCAATTAAACAGCACAGTAATACATTGCACACATCGTATAACGCAATCAATATATTTAAATTATGTTTATGTTCACCTTATTCAACTTAAAACTATTAATGCGAAAGCTTGAGTGTGATGTGTGTGTGTGTATGTTACCTCTTTACGCATAAACGGCTAGACAGATTAAGGGAGCCAAGTTTAAGAAATGCCAATTACACTATTAGTAGCACAGAACCAAAGTATATACCTAGTATTGACTGACTCGGTGGCTCAGTGGTTAGTGCTCTTGACTGCTGATTCGAGAGTTGTGGGTTCGATCCCCACCCAGGGCAAACATTTGTGTGATGAGCAGATTTGTTTGCTCTGTGTCTGGGTGTTAAATATCTATATATGTATGTATTTAAACGTATATAAGTATTTATATCAGTCTCTGGTTCCCATAACACAGGGAATCCTACTTTGGGGCCAGATGACCATGTGTGATTTGTCCCAGAATATTTATTTATTGTATATTAGTACTAACATACCTACAGTATGGGCACTCCCTGCCGCTCTCTAGATTGCGACCTCACCCCCTCCTCACCTAGATTGATATAGATTGGTTACAGTTTGGTTGTCGAACGTATCTTAGGATTTCGCCGCCATTTTGTTTGTTACGTCATTCCTTTTTTGAAATGTCATTTCTTGCCCGTTGAATGAAGTGTCCAGGGTGTGACAGAACATAACATTTTTTCCTTTAAACAACTAAAAACCGTTGTACCTTTATTAATTGGTGAACTTTCAGACATTTTTTTCAATTTGAAGTCCCGTAGCTCTGATTTAAAAACTACTGTAGAGCTTGGTACCATTTACTTACTTACTGCGCTGGCACAGCGCCCCGAAGAGGATCTTTGCGCCACTTCTTGCCAGTTGGCTATCTGGAGGGCGTGGAGGTCTTTTTCGACTTCATCTTTCCAGCGTAACCTTACCATTCAGATCTCTGTATATTTTTTACCCACTTCAAAAAAGGGAGGTTTCTCAATTCGACCGTTTATAATTTTTTTTTCATGTGTGTTCGCGGATAACTTCGTCGTTTATGAACCGATTTTGAAGATTATTTTTTTGTTGGAAGGGAGATATCCCAAGGGTGGTACCGTGATAAGGAAACCAGGATCTGCTGATGGCATCCCAGAGAAATCAAGGGGAACCTTAGTTTCCTGTTTGAAGTCGGTTTTTTTTGTTCAAAATTATTTGTATCAAACTTGGCTTTTCACATTTATGTTTTTCCGGGATTTTCATAACGTATCTACATACTGGTTGTTAGACTAATATTTCTATTGTGGCGGAGATCACGCGTGAATCAGGTTGTATCACGACACTCAGTCTGTAACTTGAAAAAACCTGTTAGAGGAATAGATGGGAGTAGTGAAGTGAGTGACGCCCCAGCAACTTTTTTAGGCCTGATTTTACAATAATTCCATGCCAGTTGCTCTCGCTGGATATCTCGCCACCGCCCACACCCGATGGAACACAGCCAGCTGCTTTATAGCAGTAGTACTCGTATCAACAATTTAAGAAACGCTACTGACAAGATTTTTTTTGGCATAGTTAAAAAAAATAAGGTATCCTTTTATTTTATGAAAATATGGACTATTTTCAGAAACTAATCAGATTTTTTTTTCAATCACTGGTTATTTTTAACAATTATTTAAATGGTTATTAATTAGTAATGAAACCACAGCTTCCAACACTATTTTATTTTATTTTCACATTTAATTCGAGTATGAAGGTCGCGAAAAGCCGCTGGATGCGGGCAGCGCAAAACCGGTCGTCGTGGAAATCCTTAGGGAAGGCCAGCAGTGGACGTCTGATATGATGATGATGATGATGAGTGAATGTCATCATCGTCTCCGACGCCGGTTGTAAGTAATTGTCCGAGGTATTTAAATTTGTCTACTATCTGTAGCGGTGCATTGTTTAGCCGTATTGGTGGCACATTTGAGCGACGTTCAGAACCGTCTTCAAGGAACATGACTTGACTTTTCGTCACATTATGCTTGAGGCCGTGACTTTGAGCATATGCGTCGCATATACACAACAGCCTCCTGAGCCCGCAGACCGATGCACTCAGCAGCACCATGTTATCTGCGTAACTTGAATTATTGACACAAGTACCATCGATGTGGCAGCCGACATGTGTACTACTGAGCTCACCGATCAGCGCGTTGATGTACAGATTGAAGAGCGTAGGAGAGTTCAACCCCCCCTGTCTCACTCCGCAACTATGAAAACGAAAACAGGAGTTTACTCATGAAACAATTTTTTTTCAACCTTGAGCCTCGCATTAGGCAGCATGGTCATAGCCATGTTTCGCCATTTTGAAAAATTTCCAAAAACTGAATCGATTAAAAAACTCCATATAATTATCGAACCTGCACACAAAATTTCACGAGAATCGGTGAAGAAATGCGACCTGTAGAGGAGAACAACCGGACATACGAAAGGACTTTTGCCCAAGCTAAAACTAGAATGCTTCCAGCTGTTACCAGCTAGATGACCGATGCGCTAGGAGACTCCTTGGCAACGAGGAACTTGCATTAAACAGGCTCCAAAGCCTCGAGCGTCGCCGCAAAGTCGCGTGTCTATCGGTGTTAAACAGGATTCATTTCGGAGAGTGTGCCCTGGAGCTTCACGAGCTCATTCCTACCTTTCCATTTCATCATCGGACGACCAGTCACGGAGGGCGATTCCACCCCTTTGTCGTTAATGTTCCACCTTTACGCACGAAGCGTTTTGCTTCGTTCGTATGCGAACGTCCAAGGAGTGGAATTTCCTGCCGACGTCTGTATTCCCCGATTCGTATAATTTAGGAATCTTCAAGACGAGAATGAATAGGCACTATTTGAGCTTGCGTGTTAGATCCTCGGCTGCATCGGCACTTACCATCAGGTGAGGTGCAGTCAAACGCACTCATTTTTTTTTAAATAGCTTTGCTCGCATTTCATGCTCGCTCGGTCAATTACGCTGCGACACACAGCTAAAGGCAGGGCTAATCTTTTCTTGTGACGGACATTATAAGGACAAGTACAACTAGGACAGCCGGCCTGTCACTTCCACCACTTATTAGTGGACTTACAGACCTGTATTATAGGTGTAAGGTTTAACTTGCATTACCAACGCTTCACAAGACTTAGAAAGCCTGACTATCCACAGAACAGTATGACTATCCATAGCCCACACCGGCTGGTCTTCTTTCTCTTTGTGACCTCGATTACACGGACCAGATAGTACGTTTAGCCAGACAGGACACGCGGTCTGTGTGTCGCTTCGAAAATCCATTATTGGACAAGAGAGCAATAATAACGCTCCAGTTACTTTGTAAGACCTGACTCCACGAGTCTTGTGGCGAATTTTATTTCATGTCTTATACATGGTGTAACAAAATTGGTGTAGGACCCGGTTACTGGGACTTCAACTGAAGGTGGTAATATTACAGATTGTCGTTATTTTTGACGTCAATTACTCCTGAACGATAGAAAAGCCAAGGTTGAAAAAAAATTACCTTATTGTTGATGATGTTCCTTAAAGCCAAAAGCTATTAGGAACACGATTGAGCAGTTTTGGTTCGATAGAAAAAAGTCCCAAAGACAGGTCTACACCGTTACTTTCAACTCAGGTTATGACTAATATTTGAAATATAAAATTTTTAAAATATACAACAATATCTACTATATAAAAATAAGTCGGGTTTTCCTTCCTGACGCTATAACTCCAGAACGCACGAACCGATTTGGCTAATTCTTTTTTTGTCGAGTTCGTTATTGTCAGGAGAAGGTTCTTATGTAGGGTAGGGTAGGGTAGGGTAGTGTAGTGTAGGGTAGGGTAGGGTAGTGTAGGGTAGGGTAGTGTAGGGTAGGGTAGTGTAGGGTAGGGTAGGGTAGTGTAGTGTAGGGTAGTGTAGGGTAGTGTAGGGTAGTGTAGTGTATGTAGGGTAGGGTAGGGTAGTGTAGGGACAGCTAGTTTGTTATAATAATACAAAGTGAGTAATGTTATTAAAGTGAAACTTTTATTACATCGTCTATTTTTTTTCGTCTGTGTGTTGCATGTCGCGTGACGGTCGCTTTCGTCTGACGGTATGATCGTTTCGTCCTCTGTAAAGTTTCCATTCATAAAACCACACACTTACTTTTTTGTTTTTTATACTTTCATTGTAGTTTTTGATTGATACGAAAAAATATTGAAAAAGTGAAAAAGTGTGGTTATTTTCTTTACTCAAAAGACAAAGAAAAGTGTTCCAATCAATACTTCGCCTTAACATACTGAACAATATGGCCTCAGGGACCCGACAAACAATTCACAAAAACTGTTCAATTACCTGTTTGGTCTATTTTTTGTTCATTTAAGTATGCCAGATCATTTTTCCTAAAGATCCTAGAATTAAGTTGTTCAGTACGATGAGTAGAAGCACCAGTTAACCCTTTCACGAGCAATGCAACTACGGCGAACTAGGAAAAGCTGAACCTTATTCGAGGTCATTACAGATTAATATTTATGCAGCATCCCTAGTAACCTAGATGACCTGGTGAAGGTCGTGGGAAGCCGCTGGATGCGGGCGGGGAAATCCTTGGGGGAGGCCTATGTCCTGGACGTCCGTCGGCGGATATGGTGATGATGATGATCCCTAGTAAACTCGTGAAAGGGTTAATGTGTTCTTTATGGATTAATGGGTTATATATTTTGTATAACAACTGTGTACTGAACAACTTTGACATGATACTGAGATATTTTAAATTAAACTTAGTTCATCTGTACCTTCGTTCAAGAGGATTTCAGCCTGCGCTTCATCAGATCTATTAGCCAAGAAAAAAGCAGCGGACTCACTATGAGTCTTATTCCTCTCCTACTCCAGACAGGGATGACGACAGCATCAGAAATAAATTATGAACTCTTGATCACTAAACTGCCCTCCTATTTAAATTTCGGAAAACCTTACTCGTTTTGTTTTCCATCAAGTCTTCGATTTTTAATTCATCAAAATCACAAAATGAGTACATAAATGACGCTGCAAAACTATGACGTCACGCCTAGGTATTTCAAACATTTTTAGAACAAAATGTCGTTTTTGACATATGATAAAAAGTAACTCAGATGACTAGTATTCGTCATCCCTAATCGGATGGTATTTTTCGTCGCACTGACCTTCAGCCGACATGCTTCTGCTGGAGTAGTTTCTGCCATTTCGCCTCGTCTTGTTATGTGCCTATGATAAAAACACAAATCAAATAGTTATAGAAGATTAAAATAAAAATTTATCATCTAGTATGCAGACAGAAGGTACCTATTGCAATACTTCGTCCAAATTGAAAATGAAAAAGCTAGGTATTACGCAAACGAAACGCAATAGATTGGACCACCTCCGTGGCGTAATGGTTAGTCCATTCGCTTCACACCAGGAGGTCGGCGGGTTCGATTCCCGGCAGGGTCAAACTGTCAGACTAGGTTTGGTTGGTGGTAGGCCATTTTCTAAGCCCGCCTTGCTAGCTACCACCATTTTATCTAAGTCTTGCCGCCAAACATCACTGTTAACAAAATTGATGTGTTCTGGCTTGAAGATAAGATAGCCAGATCCCTATTGCGTTGGGGAATCTTGGTAAGCCCGCTTCCATCTTCGGCATCATCGTCACTTACCATCAGTTGAGATGATGCCAAGGGCTTACCAATTGAGAATAAATAAAAAAACTTAAACTGTTTAGTTCTAAAATCTAAATCATATTTATGTTTTTATTAGGGTTCCGCACCCAAAGGGGGCCAACGGGACCCTATTAGTAAGCCTCTGCTGTCTGTCCGTCCGTCTGTCAGCGGAGGTAGGCAGCTGAAATTTTCACAGTGTGTATTTATTTCTATTTATAACAACAAATAATAAAAATAAAATTAAAAGGGATACAAGAAACTAGTTTTATTGAAACGTAAAAAAAACTAGCGATATGTAATAGGATCTAGTAGTATCTTCTATATATAGTTGATTTATAAAGACAGTATTCTATTGTCTTAGGAAAATTCTATAAATAATAATTCAGTCAGTCAAGTTATAATTGAATTAGCTGTGTCCCGCGGCTTCACGTCTCTATGAGTTGACTCTGTCTACCAACCAAATTTCAGTCAGATCCGTTCAGTAATTTTTGCGTGAAAGAGTAATCCATTCATTCTTACAAACTTTCGCGTTTATAATATTAGTAGGATGAACACGTGGAGCTCTAACTTCTCCTTCTTCTCAACAATCTTCCTGTCTGAAGACAGGGCCTGCATTCCTGTCCTTCTTTATCCACTTCGCCATGTCTACCAAGTCGGTTCTGTTAAACAACAAAATATTCTAAAATAAGAAAAGCAGAGCATTATTAAATATCTGGTTAATGTATCAGCTCTAAGAATTTCAAACAGTATGTTTTAAGGGTAAACGCGTTCTTAAGAAAAGTTATTTGAATAAAATGTTGCTATCTCCCTCCCCCAAACCTCTCCGTATACAACAAGAACAGGAGAACTGTAGCGCAGACCAATAATAGTCACTAAAATTGACTAAAACGGCATTTCGTAGTCCCCTATTTTCTCCCCAAAATTTAAGCAATAATCATTTTTTTTCAAAAATAATTAAAAAAAAACTTTACCTATACATCTAAGTTTTTATTTTATTGTTAATATGCGTATTATTTTTTTGGTGGGTGTCTGAAAATGACGTTTCAGTTGGGCAATTTTCTCAGTTTTCGAAAGCTCCTACTTCCTAGTATTATTAAAATATGGGGAAAAAAACGTAGGGGCATGGCCATGGTAGATATAGGTTTTGATGAAAAATAAAAAATTCGAGCGAGACCTACAGTACTCGCATATGATGTGTAACATGTGACAAAATAATTTAGGTTAGTTAGATTTGATGACGATATTGTACCTGGGTGGCGGATCTGACAGTAACGAAAAAAACCGACCAAGTGCGAGTCGGACTCTCGTAAAGTAGAATTCCGCGCTTTCGCGGCTTCCTGTTACACATTTCCGTCCCATGTTACACATTTCCGTCCCATTTAACGAAATCACTCCCACAAATTGCAAAAACCAACCAAGTGCGAGTCGGACTCTCGTAAAGTAGAATTCCGCGCTTTCGCGACTTCCTGTTACACATTTCCGTCCCATGTTACACATTTCCGTCCCATTTCACGAAATCACTCCCACAAATTGCAGGAAAGCGAGAGCAAAGATGTTACACATCAAAAATTTTGCTCTATTGTCATTATCCAGGGAGGAAACGGGGGACTACGTTTGTATGGAAAAAATGGCGCCAACGTTTCCTCTTAATATAACTGATAAAGTACAGTTTCCAGATAAACAATCAATTTATGTGTCAGTTATTAGGAGCATCGCTACAAAGTGGTTAACATTTGGCCAGCCGCCCGCGAGGCGTGTTACCTACACCCACAGCCGGGCTACACACTACAACACTACACACAGGTGTATCAATATACCTGCTTACATACCATTACCTACAAAATGTTCAACAAACTCCATGTTTTTGTGAAATTATTGTAATCCGTATGACTAACTAAGTAGTGACTAGTGACTAAGTAAGCGGAGTCATTCGTCGCTACGTCCAAATAGTTTCGTCCGAATGGACGTAACAGCACCATCCAATTTTACCTACTTTAACCTACTTCTAAGTAGGTAAAATTTAAAGGTGCTGTTACGTCCATTCGGACGAAACTATTTGGACGTAACGAAGAACGACTCAGTAAGCGTCGGTGGCCCAACGGCAAGGGCCGCTACCTCCTATCCGGGAGTTCGTGGCACAAATGAGATACATAGTTACTTTGGTTCGAGTCTTGCCACGTAACAATGTAAGTAACTAGTATCTCATCTGTGCCAATGTGTTTTTGAATTTCGATCTCATATATACGTTTATCCGACACTCTTACGGTGAAGGAAAACATCGTGAGGAAACCTGCACACGCCTGCGAAGAAACTCGCAACTGGGCCCGCGTGGTCGACTAAGGCCCGATCGCCCTAATTCAGGATAGACTGGAGCCCCTCGGTGGGGACGTATATATGAGCTGATGTGATGAACTAAGTAATACCTGTTATTATGAACTTCCTGTGATTTCCAAGAACACATTGACGGACAGACAGACAGCGGAGTCTTAGTGATAGGGTCCCGTTGGCCATCCGTTGGGTGTACGGAACTCTATAATTAAAAACGCTAAACACGTTAAAAAACCGACTTCCATCGCAACAAATTAGTACATTTTTGCATTATTATTTTTAGTTTTTGTTAATTTTCTACTAAAGTACTACACCGATTTTGATAAAATTTATATGGGACCACACGGGAAGCACTAGCTTTCAAAAAAAAAAGAATCATAAAAATCGGTTCACCCAGTCAAAAGTTCTGAGGTAACAAACATTAAAAAAAAAAAAAACATACAGACGAATTGAGAACCTCCTCCTTTTTGGAAGTCGCTTGAAAAAGATCCTTTTTTGTAGCTGCTGTTTAAGCCTTTATTTAAAATGAATAGGTTTCATTGTTTTTTATTGTACAATTATGACTTTACATATATGTTTGTAAGTGTCTAAGTGTCCATTAAAGTCATATTTCTTGATCATTAGCTAACACGAAGCCAATTCTCGTCTTTTGTGTTATACCAATTATGGCGTTCCAAAGGTTTTGTTAGAAATTAATAAGATAATTACAATTAATGCCACTACGCATCTCGTGACTGAGTTATCATTAACTCTAGGTAATCGATACAGGTAATCGGTAAAAAATGCCGATTACGTCTTTTTGCAACATCAGCATAAATGTTCTGTTACTTCATGAGATAATTTAAAACGCTAAAAAACCGACTTCCATCGCAGCAACTTAGTACATTTAGCATTATTATTTTTGGTTCTTGTTAATTTTCTAATAAAGTACTACACCGATTTTGATAAAATTTATATGGGACCACACGGGAAGCACTAGCTTTCAAATAAAAAAAGAATCATAAAAATTGGTTTACCCAGTCCAAAGTTATGAGGTAACATACATAAAAAAAACATACAGACGAATTGAGAACCTCCTCCTTTTTGGAAGTCGCTTGAAAAGAGGTACTAAGATTAACTAGCAGCCGCCCGCGACTTCATCTGTGTGGAATTTAATTTATGATGCGTATCGCAGGAGAACGGAGACATAAGTATATTTATCGGGTTCTGTACAGAAAGGGAACGGGACCGATAACTAAGCCAATGGCGTTCGTCTGTTTGTCTGTCTGTCCGACTTATGAAGAGCTGCTGTACTCATCTTTTGAATTATAAACAGGTTAGCCGCTTGAAAATTTCACAGAAGATGTGTTATTTCCTGGTTGATGGGAGCGATGGCTGACTCTCGCGTTATACTCGTGACCGGGTGCTGTCCGTGTGAACTGGCCTACTCTTGTTAAATGCATTGAATGATTTTTATGTATAACTTTATGTGTCATATTGTTTTCATCTGATTTATATCAAGTATTTAATTATTCAGTAACAGTTGTTTATTTCTTGATTCTTCACAAATGACATTGTTATTATTATTTTATGACTATCAGAAAGAGTGTAATTTGCACTTATTTTGAATAAATACATTGAATTGAATTCCTTAAAAATATTAAAAATAACAAATAGTAAAAAATTAGGGGCGGTCCCCATACAAGTAACGTGTTTTTTTAAGGTTTTTGTTTTGCTCTATCATCATAAAAACGGTATCAACCTTGGCGTGAGTATGGTGTAAATCATAATGTAAAACATCAAACGATCAAAACCGGCCAAGTGTGAGTCCTACTCGCGCTTAGGATCCCGAACTGAATAAACTGTCGCTCGCATTGATGAATTTACATTACAATGTGTTATATGGTCATATTTTTGAGTTGTTTTGAGTTTCGTACCCAAATGTGTGAATGTACTCAGTCCAACTCGCACTTGGCCGTTATTTTATAATTATCAACCAATTTAAAAGAAATAAACAAAAAATAATATAAATCACATCAAAATTGATTCAGCCCCTATGGAGATTAGCGTGAACAAACGCTAAAAAAATCGTATGAAAAACTGCTTCGATTCTTTTTACATTTAACAGTGAGTTTTATTTGTAATATTTAAGCTATTGCCTGCAGCTTTGCTCGCGTGGAATAAAAAAAGTTAACTATTCTAAATGAACACGTTTAGGTTAGCTAGTACCACAGAGGGGTCAAGCCGTATCTCTTGTTCATCCCACCAGAATCATATGAATCGTTACTTATATTTTAAGGCGCTACCAAACTGTGAAATCCATATAAAAATCCGTTGAGCGTGATGCGCGTACAAGCAAATAGACAGACAGACAGACAGAAATTCCAAAAATAATTAAAATTTGGTTATAATTACGTCCCAGTGAACTATTCCGATTTTTTTTTCTGTAATTTCTTCATCATAGAATATTAAATGCCAGTATCTTTCTACAAAGATGACCTAACAATAACTCTAACAAAGATGACCTAAATTTTTGTGTACTTTATAACATGCTACATATTATAACTTTTAAAAAAACCTTCCTTCTGTCAGTCACTGCTAATCGAACAAGTTGTTTCTTTTTTGTAAATTCCTTATTAATTATTTAGTAGGCTCTAATAAGTAAAATATCAATATTCATCACTTCATTATACAGTTTTATAATATTATATATAAGCGACCCCCTCCCCAGCTACGCCATTGTTTTTCACGGGATCGCCCCGCGCTGCCGGCCGCATTCTTTTTCCGAACGCTAAAAAACTTCACACGATTACCAGCTGGGCTAATCTCAAGATTCCCTGACAATTTCATCAAAATCGCTCCAGCCGTTTCGGAGTCTAAAGGGAACATACATACACACATATCGACATACACACATCGACTTTTATGTACCTAATTATATAGATTAGTTAGATATTACGTACATAGATTAGTTAGTTATAGTACCTCTATAGATAGACTACGTTAAAACACCATAGATGCTTTATGGTTAGGTTGTATTTGTTTGATAAGAGAACACGAACGGTGATCTAATTCCTAATTGCAGTCGCAGACGCCGAAATCGGTCTGAATTGGTTGATTAATATAATTGTTGTATTTTGTTCTAGATGAGAAAATACTCAAAGATAAATCGTGTTGAAAATTTCCCTCAGCTATGATACGAATGTTTATGGAAAGCCAGAGAAAGCGGGGAACACAATTCCAGTCGTAAAAACGTCGTAAAAATAAGAAACAAAAGAGGATTTTTATACCTTTTTTTTAGCCGTTCTTTAATGGACATAAAACAGTAATTTGAAAGCGGAGCTTGAAATCTGACACTAAAAAGTTAAAAAACCTTTATTTTGGAAAAAAATCTGTGGAGTTACTCAAATAAACAATAAATATTGATGTACCTGTCCCTCCACAGTATGATGAGTTTGACAGAGTTTTTGAAGTGAAAACTTCTTTAGCGGCGTTGTGCACTTTTTTTGTAATGGGTAAAAAATGTTAAACTCGCGTCAGGACACGTGACCTGATCGAAAATTCGTAAGACGGATGGAGAGTAAAAACTTCTTTAGCGGCGTTGTGCACTTTTTTTTTGTAATGGGTAAAAAATGTTAAACTCGCGTCAGGACACGTGACCTGATCGAAAATTCGTAAGACGGATGGAGAGTAAAAACTTCTTTAGCGGCGTTGTGCACTTTTTTTTTGTAATGGGTAAAAAATGTTAAACTCGCGTCAGGACACGTGACCTGATCGAAAATTCGTAAGACGGATGGAGAGTAGACAGCCGGCGCGGCGTAGGAGAGGAAGTATCCCCCTCTCTTTCTACGGCGCGGCGAAAATGTATGCCTGCGCCTGCTGTTTCGTTTAGGCGGCGCAGGACGCTTGCGCGAATGTTCGTATCAAAGCAATTCGTGCAAAATTATTCCCTAACCATTCCAAAATATCAAAAATGCACAATGTTAATATTAAAGTTTTCACTTCTGCCGGCACTCCCGGAGTGCAACCCGTCGTTTTTTTTTTCGAAAGGACAAGCTTGTTGTTGGCCGTGGGGGCCAATTAACCTATTGCAAAGCAAAAAGATGCAACTGCCTAAGGGCGCCCAGGTGGGCACAGACCTCGGCTTAGGTCGTTGCTAGGATGGGGGAGGATCGGAGAGAATTTGACGGAGATCAGAACTCATATATACGTCATACATTACGTCACACTTTTTCGAGTGCCGCACTCTTTCCGCTTGAGCTTGGTCCGGGATAAATGCCTTGTGGTATTCATCCCGCTTGAAAGGTTAAAAGAACTATTCAACATCTTTATAAATCATCCATTTTCGGCATCATCGTCCGTCACTTACCATCAGGTGAGATTATGCGAAGGACTCACCAATTGTACGAATGCTTGAAGTTTTCATACACAGATAGGTATCGTACAGTATCCTCGGTCAGATTGTGTCGTCTCAATTGGAGCTTTCAATTCATGGTATACGTTTTTTTTTTATTCATAATTGGTAAGCCCTTGGCATCTTCTCACCTGACGGTAAGTGACGATGATGCCGAAGATGGAAGCGGGCTTACGAAGATTTCTCAACGCAAGGGGAACTTTGTTAACATTGTTGTTAATGGGGAATGTTGTTAACATTGATGTTTGGCAGCAGGATTTAGATAAGATGGTGGTAGCTACCTAGGTGGACTTAGAAAATGCCCTTTCACCAACCAAACCGAGTCAGAGTTAGAATCCGCCGGGAATCGAACCCGCGACCTTAACCATTATATCACGGAGGTGGTTTGCTTACACTTTGTCTTTGATGAGCTTTAAGTATTCTGTAAAGAAATTAAGGTTATCCATAGTTTATAAAAGCTGAACTCGGGTTTAAAATTTAATAGATACTGTGCATACTTTCCCGCGAAGTAAAGTATAGTGTTTTAACAACATTTTTGTTATTTTTGAGAAAAAAAAGGTGATTTTTACTATGGCCACCCTAAATAATCAAGACAAGTGAAATGAACAAAAAAGAGCTGAATATAAAAAACACACACACATAAATACATCACAATATTTTTTTGGTTTTTATAGAATCGATCCCTATCAAAATATCACCGTCGATATTTTTTTTGCAATTACATTACCTTCATCACTGCATTGTTGGTCGCAAGTAAAAATATATCTTTGATAAATTTTGTGCATGAAATCCCTAAGTTATATATATTATACTGTTATTCACAAACAAATAATTTTATTCTGTTCAAGTAAAAGAGTAGGTTGTACACTTATTGTAATTTATTTCTTTTTGGGGCTCCGTAACTAATGGGCGCCAACGGGACCCATTAGTAAGCCTACAATGTCTGTCTGTCTGTATGCCCATCTGATCTTTAATAGGCTGTACTTTAAAAGCCTAATAGGAGCCTGCTGAAACTTTCACAAAGTAAGTTACGAGACGCATGCTTAATCGGCCGTTAGGTTAATTTAATAGGTTTTTTCAGGAATCCATTTTTATTCCATCAATAAACATGTTTTCCGTCTTTTATCCTTAAAATAAGTTTGTTGATTAATAATTGATTCCTGTTTCGTTTTTCAAAAAAGCAATGCGGTACAGACACAGATATACGTCATACGATATATTAAATTATTTCAAAATCGGTTGTTTGGTTAACAAATGAATTAAAGACTACGTTTGTATGGGATTTATGAACTCCAATGGGCTCTGAATAACCTAACCTAACCACTCCGGGAGTGCCGAAAGAAGAGAAAACCTAAAGAGCTTGTACCCAGAGACGTTAACATATTCTTAAAAAAAATAGTTACGGTAACAGTAACAGGGTGTTGGTTACGGTAACGGTAACAGTGACGCGAGTTCACTGGTTTTTTCCCAACTCAAAAAAAGCCTAACGCGCCTATAGAAGTTTTCAGTTAAAAAAAAAACATCCAAGCGTGAGTCGTACTCGAGCTAAGAATCCCGCACAGAATAAAAAAAATCATTGTTACTACTACTAACATACAGTATGGACACTCCCTGCCGCTCTCTAGATTGCGACCTCAACCCCTCGTCACCCAGATTGATACGGATTGGTTACAGTTTAGTTGTCGAACGTATATGATTTCGCCGCCATTTTTTTTTGTTCCGTCATTCCTTTTTGAAATGTCATTTCTGGCCCGTTGTATGAAGTGTCCAGGGTGTGCTTGTGTGGAGAGATGTGGTGGAACGGAACCCTTGATCCGCGAGTCCGACTCGCTTCTGACTGGTTTTTCGTTTCAGGAAGTGTTAGTGTGGGTACCTATTATTCCTTTATTACAAAAACTTGTAATTGCAGAAATCCATTAAGTACTTTGTCAGTTTGAAAATCTCATTAAATACAACATGCAATTTTAAAGTAAATCTCTTTTGTTCTTATGCAGACCTTGCAATGCACTATTAGTTGAAACTAATTGTAATTTTCGGTAAGTTACTTTACATACAGGATGATTTTTATATTCTGAAAAGCGGCAAATAGTAAACGCTACTCATGAAACTGAACAACTTTTCAAAAGTAACCTATACAGTATAGGGTGCGACATAAAAGTGTGGTGTTCAAATTGAACAAGGCACCTTAAGAAACCTGCGACCAAATCCCCTTAATTTGCCAGTATTCCGCGGATGGGACATCCCTTGATAAGAATCGGCTGTTTAAATAACAATAAGTTTTAAGCAGTTTTTATGCACTGGCAGCCCTAATGTAATTTTTGGGAAAATTAAGTTCAGGCCATGGCAACCCATCACTCAAACGTCAGTCATTTACATATTTATAGTTCAAATCGCATGTCCCACGTACACAACACTGTCCAATTCATGTTCCGTGCAGTGTTCTGTAGGTACTAAGTTTGCAAATCAATTAGTGACACTTAGTACCTTTTGCTCCGGTTGTGTAGGTCCCTGGCGGAAAATTATTTAGTTTCATGAGTAGATTTTTTCCTGTATTAATAAGAGTCAGACTGTATTAATAAATTGTTTCCTTGTTGTTACATTTTTTTAATCCACAATTGATAGACCCTTGGCATCATCTCACCTGATGGTAAGTGACGACGATGCCGAAGATGAAAACGGGCTTCCTCAGATTCTCCAACGCAATGGAGATCTGACTATCTTATCTTCAAGCCGGAACACATTAATGCTGTTAACACGAATGTTTGGCGGCATGATTTAGATAAGATGGTGGTAGCTAGCCAAGCGGGCTATGAAAATGCCCTACCACCAACCAAACAAAGTCTTACAAAGTTGACCCCACCGGGAATCGAACCTGCGACCCCCTGATGTGAAGCGAATGGACTAACCATTACGCCAGGGAGCCGGCTGAACATATGTAGCAAACACACCTAGCCTAATACAAACACATTATTTATGTGATCGTTTGAACCTCGCCGGCCCCCGCATCGGTGAAATCATTGCTTAGACGACGAAGGAAGTAGGTACTATGAAGCACCAACGAGTCGTCAGGGGGAGCAAGCTCAGTGGGGTCACTTCTATGAATAAAAATGCGGTTCCAAGTTGTGAAGTAAGATGTGGACCACTATTTATTTCACATTAATAATAGGGCTCCATCGGCTGGCTGATTTTTTTCTTTTTTTATTCTAAATTTGTAAGCCCTTGGCATCATCACACCTGATGGTAAGTGACGATGATGCCGAAGATGGAAGCGGCCTTACCAAGAGTCACCAACACAACGGGGATTTGGCTATCTTAACTTCAAGCCGGAACACATCAATGTTGTTAACACTGATGTTTGGCGGCAAGACTTAGATAAGATGGTGGTGTAGCTAGCCAGGCGGGCTTAGAAAATGCCCTACCACCAACCAAACCGAGTCTTACAAGGTGACCCCACCGGGAATCGAACCCGCGACCTCCTGGTGTGAAGCGAATGGACTAACCATTACGCCACGGAGGCGGTTACAATGACTGATTATTGATTTGAGATTACTAAATCTAGCTAATGTTGCGCCCTTGCTATGAAAATCACACTCAGAAAAGGGACCTTTTTGCCCTGGCTCGCGGTCACGAATGGAATCCAACTCAACTGTTTCAGAAATGTTTTCGAACGACCTACTAGTTTGAATTTAGTAACTATTTAAACATACTTTTTAATACGACCCGCGGATAGCAAGATAGCAAAGGAGGCGCGAATGCGTGAACGCAAAGCTAATTAGTACTAACGTGAGTATTTTTCACGAAGAGTGAAAGAGTGATTTTGCCAATTTCGAGTGAGCACAAACGAGCAAGTAAGAGAATAATCTCACTGATTAAACGCCAATGTAAGTGAAGGTCACGGCTACAGAGCGACAGAAAAGGATCTTTAGGCATTTGGATGACATTGACTATTGACACGGGGCGCTGCTCGTGTATTAAGATGTCACCAGTAATGTCAATTCAATAGACCAGCGATTCCCAAAGTGGGTTCCGCGGAACCTGGAGGTTCCATAGAAAAGTCACCAGGGTTCCGCGACATATTAGTGAACTATAAAGCAATTATTGATAAAACAGTGAAACAAGTTCATTCTTTACATTGAAAGTTAAATTAAAGAATAAAGTGTTTCACTTTTAAAATATTTTAAACAAAAGTTTTAGTTTTTATTTAAATTATGGTGTCTTTGATTTGTAATCAAATCATTTGATATGTATGGGGTTCCATAAAATGAAAGGTAGTTTGTAACGCGGTATCGCTGTTATATAATCTTCTTTCATCCGACCTTCTTTTCATTCCATAAATAAATAAATACTTTTCCACGCATGCGCTGTCAGTCATCCATCTGACAATATCATTCAAAAACCAAAAAATTATCATCAGCTCATAATATAATAATTTTAATAAATTCGTATCTTGATACTTTATAAAAGACCCATTACGGGTAAGATCAATTTATGTTTATTTATGATTTGTATTTTAAATTTAAGTGTATTATGTTTTGACTATTTTTATATTTCTTTCTAGGTGTTATTTTCATAATTAAATAATATTAATTACATGTCCACGATGGAGTTTTAAGCCACGCCCTTTATATCAACATAATTTTACCTTAGTCGTGTGACTCAGGAGCCCCTGATAGACCGCCCTGTTAGTTCCTATTACTGGCACGCGCCGAAAGATCCTTGTCGCTGTGTAGTTACGGCGAAGGCGATGATTGTCTATGCTTGCTCCAACGCCGTGTATTTGGAGTGTTTGCGGCAGACGGTCGCCTCTGCTGCTGCACCAGCTTCTCGGACTGTGCCCGAGAGGTGTAACGGAGCCACGGTGCTCTCGCATGTGGTGTCCCACAGCATACAGCGTCTCCTCTGCCACGGCGCCAAGGTCAAACCGTCCGGTCTTTTTCCGTCTCTACGGCTGAGACCGAGTGGCTCCAGCATGCATAGGACATTAACAGAAACTATTGTCACAGTATATACAGGGTATTAACAAAGGTATGCAATAATTTTTAACTAGAGCTTGTACTCATGGAACTGAACAACTTTTCCCAAGAAACCCATGGTCAATTCGCAAAAAAAATTTGGACTTCCCATGCAAATCGATCAGCTAGCGGGCAAACTTTATATGGAAGAACAAAATTTTTTTTGCGAACTGACCATGGGTTTCTTAGGGAAAGTTGTTCAGTTTCATGAGTAAAAGCTCCAGTTAAAAATAAGTGCATACCTTTGTTAAGACGCTATATATTAGTACTAGCGTACAATTGTTCGACTCAAAATGTTGTTTTTTAAGTTTGTACAGTTTTTTACCACAACTGGTAAGCCTTTGGCATCATCTCAACTGATGGTAAGTGACTATGATGCCGAAGATGGCAACGGGCTTAACGAGATTCCCCAACACAATGGGATACTGGCTATCTTATCTTGAAACCGGAACACATCAATGATATTAACATTGATGTTGGGCGGCAAGACTTAAGAAGCCAGACGGGCTTAGAAAACCAACTTGCTCTACCATCAACCAACCAAACCGAGTCTTAAAATGTTAGACTCCGTAGGGAATCGACCCGCGACCTCATGGTGTAAAGCAAATGGACTAACCATTACGCCGCGAAGGCGTTTACAATTACAGCTACAGTAAATAAGTACATGGTCACCATTAAGTATTAGGTAACATTAAGTTTTTGGTTTTTACTTTCGAGCAACTGATTAGCGCGCGCCAAAGGAGTAAAGAAGGTATATGATGGCAAAATAACTTTAAATTATAAATTTAATAAAACCATTACTCCTCTTTTTGGGAAGTTGGGTAAAATGTATCCTGGTTACTCACGGGATCAAAACGTCACATTCTAAAATCCATCCATTTAGGAGAAATCGTGTAATAAAGAAACATACATACATACATACATTAGACCTAAAAACAATACACTCATTTTTAGGAAGTCGTGTAAAAAATTCGAAGCTGAGCTGATTTAATAGGGATCGATTGTCTTACACTAATAGATCCCAAAAAAACCAAAAACCTAAAAAATGTATGTGTCTCTGCGTATGTCCGGTGCTGTAGTTCCCAAATAACTGGTCAGTTTTCTCCAGATCCCTATCCCAGATGGGTCTTTTCTGATTAGCCCCCCTCAACCAATTCTATACAATAAAATCACTTCAATCCGTAGCTCCGTCCCGTTGCGACGTCGACGTGCGCGAGTGTGGAAATGAGTTTTTTTCCAGATCCCTCGGGAACTGTGTCAAGAGATGGTTATTAGTAAATTATGTCATTTCCCACCCCCTCAACCATCTCTGTGCAAAAAGTCACAACAATCCATTGTTCCGTTGCGATGATAAAGAAAATAACCAAGAAAGTGTATTTTTCAGTTTCCTCGGGAACTGCATCGGACTGTGCTATTTTCACGGGATAAAAAGTAGCTTATATCCTTGGTTACTTAGGTATACACATACCTACATGCATATCTCTATCTGCATTTACCTACTGTAGCGTTATCTTACTAGAGCACCGGCATGTCAATGGCGGGTTTTCCCAATCAAAATATATATAACTCAAAGGTGACTGACTGACTGACTGACATAGTGATCTATCAACTCACAGCCCAAACCACTGGACGGATCGGGCTGAAATTTGGCATGCAGGTAGATGTTATGACGTAGGCATGCGCTAAGAAAGGATTTTGGGAAATTCCCACGGGAACCTCAAAAATCGGGATCTGCGCGGGCGAAGCTGCGGGCATCCATAATTACATAAACGGTAATATGGATTTGTTTGTTTGTTACCTTTTCATGCTTCACCACCTCGACCAATCTCGATGAAATTTGGCATGCAGGTAGCTTGTGTCACTAGAAAGGACAGAGGCTACTTTTTATCCCGTGAAAATAGCATAGTCTGAGAGAACTGAAAAAATACTCTTTTTTAGGTTAATTTACGGAGCGGAACAATCAATGACTTATATATTACTGGTGGGAACAATGGATTGTTGTGATTTTTTGCACAGAAATGGTTGAGGGGGAAGGAATATGACATAATTTACTAATTCATCATCATCATCAGCCGAAGGACGTCCACTGCTAAACCTAGGCCTCCTCCAAGGATTTCCACGGCAACCGGTTCTGCGTTACGCGCATCCAGCTGCTTCCCGCGACCTTCACCAGCCCATTGGTCCACCGAGTCGGCCTGCCTACGTTACGTTTTCCGGTGCGCGGTCGTCACTCGAGAGTTTTACTACCCCAACGGCCATCTGTTCTACTAATTTACTAATAAGCATACCTTGACTTGTTTCCGAGGGATCTGGGAAAAGCTCATTTCGACACTCGCGCACGTCGGCGTCGCAACGGAGCAAAGAATATAAGTTATTTTTTGTTTATAATTGGTTGAGGGGGTGGGAAGTGACATAGACTGCTAATCAGAATAGCCCGATATAATTCCTGGGGACCTGGAGAAAACCCTTGCCTACGCTCGTGAGCCGCTTGCGGCTCGCGCATCACTCATCCTCATAGACAGTCATAAAAACGATGTCCACGCGGACGAAGCTGCGGGTAAAAGCTAGTTACACAATATTTATGTCGCTAGTACTAATATATACTGTGCTAATGTGCAGTACCATAGATTTAGTATCGACTACCGCTAGATTGAGAATACAAAAGAGAAAGAACATAGTATACGCGTATGTTAAAACGAGATAGATAGACGAGACGATTCACGAACTCGCTATAGGCCTAGTGTCAGTTGTTAACGGTTTTCACGCGTAACTTGGTTTATAAAAGTATTGTTTACGAACGGTTCAGAAGACGGTAGTAGCATACTAAATCCGTGAGACGTACCAACTTCACATTTTCCTTTGGATTTCCTTATAACTAGGTAGTACAAAGGGTTCCGTACCACCATACTAGATGGCGCTAGTTTCTTCATGTTTAAAAAAAGTTTTTTTTTATGGAGACCCCTTATTTTTTCACTTTTTCAAATTTTTAGTATTCGTTCTTATAGCGGCAACAGAAATTACATCATCTGTGAAAATTTCAACTGTCCAAGTAACACGGTTCATGAAATACAGCCTGGTGACAGACGGACGGACGGACAGCTAAGCCTTAGTAATAGGGTCCCGTTTTTACCCTTTGGGTACGGAACCCTAAAAAGGCCGAGTTCTAGCTAACCTTTCCAATTTATGTTGCAAAGTTTTAAAAATATGTACGAGTATAACTATAAAAATAACGGTTGAAGCTCAGTGCTGCTTGCGTGGTCGCACTGATCTTGCAGGCTAACTGGCCATGAGTACGGTCATAACCTAGATGGATTCAACACTAAACGGCATTTTTCTCCATCGTTTCTGTTACTAGCCATAAGTGTTGGTTGCCATCACTAGATGGCTGTCGTTACGCCAAGTCAGAAACCTTATAGACGGTTTGAAAATTTATAACAGTGGGGTTGACTACTACTCTGCAACCTCCATCAACCCGGATTCGGACCCCGTGTGTGGAAGAGACACCTGCTCCAGCAGTGGGGCGTAGTGATGGGTTGTCAACGTAAACGTAAATAATATGCCGACGAGAGTGAATCGGCACTTACTATCAGGTGAGGTGCAGGCAAACGCACACAATTTTTTAATTTAAAAAAAGTGTGCTTGCCGTTGAGATAGATTTTTTAAATAAATAAAAGATAAAATAATGTAATATTTATCTATGTATTTATATATACCAATGATGTATCTTTATTTAAGTACATTTATGTATTTGCTGTCTATATGTGTTTAAATTTAGTATTTATTTAATATTACTTTAAGTACCTACTTATTAGATTTTTTTTTGTTAATTTAAGTTCTGTGCACGTCTGCCATCTCAGTCAAATCTTTCTTCTTTTCCGGGTCTGCTGAAAGATATTTCTTTAGAAATAAGCTTTGGGTGACCTTACTGTATAAAATGTGTATTTTATGTATCCTGTGTACGAAAAACTATAAAATAAATATAAGACAAAAATATAAAGGAGAATGCTCAAACTCTTCCACTGGGAAAACTGATTTACCTGCTAACACATCGAAATATCTTGGAGCCTTGGGAAGCCTTCAAAACACAGGTTTCAATCGTCTGCTACAGACGTTAAGGCCATTGATTATAAACGTTCTTTGATTAAACAATAAAACACATAAAAGTAGTGTTGTGCTTATAATATTGTTTATTATTATAATAATTAGCCTATATCTTTTTTTACATAAGAATACTTCTTAAACAGTTACAACAATAAGATTATTAATACTACAGACTAGGAACACCTTACGTCTTTAAAAAGCTACCGTAGATCAGTTTGATTAGGTTAAATTAATAAAATATAAATGCTAAATATTGGTGGCGACCTACAACATCGCTACAAATACAACGTACATCCACACCTCGACAGATGGCACTGACGTCCCTTCAACATAGAGAGATTGTCTGCAATCTAAAAGTGAACCGTAGAGCAAGCAACGAGAGCTCAATTCCACACAAACAACCTAGAACGCGCTATCAAAATTTCTTCGCGAGTTAGTATATATAGGTCCAAAACTTGTGGACCCTAGGCACACCACCTGGCCTGGTGGGGATATTTGCTACGAGAAATAGGAACACACCGTTTCTACATATTCATGTTGCCAAAATACTTACATTTTGTTTACTTTTTAAGCTCTTTACTATATTCAACTCAAAATACATCACAAAATATCATAAAAATAAACTAATACATATACTTCGTTTTGGCTTCACTTAGTACGTTTTGTTATTTACTCTTATAGGTACTTAAATTGTTAGTACATAAATAATAGCTCAGGAAAATAACAACTAGAACAACAAAAGCTTATATTATTTTGTAGGTATGCTCCGACAAGTCAGACACAGTAGTATTACAAATAGCCAGAGCAAAGTTGTAAGAGGTTCCTTAGAGCCTAATAAAAGCAGGCTCTTGCTGTCCAAACATTCGTCGCTTCAGACCTCTGTTGATTCAAGCCAAATTGCTACACTGCAGGAAGGTAGAAATGAAGAACCTAATACACATCTACATGACCGACTTTAGGATTCAGGTGATACAAGATAATTTATATACACCTGTTCGGTAATGACTGTAATAATTACTACCACAGCATAGAAAGTGTTCAAATAAATCTTGCTTTACGAGTTTACACATGATATATCAAGTAGGTAAATTGCATATTTAGACCGGAAGCGTGGTCAGGCAGCCATTACCTGGATGGATTTGACTGTTAGTGGCGTTTATCACAACCATTTCCGTGCTTCGCAAGGCACTTTAAGCAGTTTGGCTATTATTAGATAGTTCCCATTATAAGCGGTTGAATACTTTTACAGTGGGATTCGCCATTAGACCTACGTCTTCCATCAATCCAGACTTGCTTTTTGCTCGTTTTCTATACACAAACAAACATACTCATAGTTGACTATAAAATTTTGTAAAATAATTTTACGATTACAATTTTCGAGAATCTCTCTTACAATAATACGTTCTGGTATACATGACATGTTTAGTTGATCCAAGCCCCAGTGTTGCCAAATGCACTGTAATTACTATTTTCCTATTACCTGGTCCTCAAATTTTTAAATTGTTTTACATTGTAATATTCAGGAAAAGCTACTGTATTTTGCGTCTGTGCATCTTGCAATAAAAATATGTCCACATCAGCTAGATTCAGTTTCATTTCTATGTGTTGAATGTACTGTGAGAACGTTTTTTTGTATTAATCTTTTTTACAAACTGAAAAAATTCGCTAAGAAAACAAGTCATTTCGCAAATAAAATAGAACTTTCCATGCATAGTTGGCCGGTGTCGGCTAATCGATTTGTTTGAGAAGTATACATTTTTTTTCGAGTTAACTAAGGTTTAAAACTACGAGTAGAGCTACAGTAAAATAATGACAGCAAATAAATTAGGACCTTATACAGAGTGTAACAAAATAGGCGTAAAAGCCGTTATCAGAGGATTTCACTGAACATACTGAACAAGTTCCCCCAAGGAATCCTTAGTCAATAATAAAAAAATACAATGCAAACTTGGTCAATCATCTGATTTAATTGTATGAAAAGTTCTATTCTTTTGCGGATTAACGACGTCTACGGCAAGTCTTCTTCTTCTTCTTTTTCTACTTCTACTCATCATAATGTACAACCTTCCTATAAATTAAAAGGGGAATTAAGGCGAAACCCTTTCAGAAAATAATACAAACCCCAAAATCGAGGGTTGGAAAAAGTCATTTTTCTGCCGAAACTGCAATACATTTATCAATTTTTTACAAATTTATTACAATATGTCTGCTACAAAGGCCAAAACACGATTTGATAAAATTTTCTCTTTATAAAAAAAAATGTGAAGTTCGCTTAAATTTTGACATTTTTTGCTGTTTAGCCCAAAAAAACCAGGTTTACTTCACTACAGTTAGACATAGCACCTTTTTTTTCTCTCTTTTTTTGCATATAATCGTTACATATTGTCGGACTCACTTTTTTTCAAAAATCCTTATATCTAAGTTAAAAAAATAAAACATTGAAAAAGTGCATAAAAGTTTGGTTATTTTCTTTACTCTTTACACGTAAAGAAAAACACAGAGACAACTGTTCTGAACAATACCTCGCCTCAGCGTATGTAGATTATCAGTGACGGTGCTACACTAATATTGTTACATCATGTATACTTACACATATAAGGTGTAACTAAATTAGCTGAAACTATTTTAACTGGTGCTTCTGCCCATGAAACTGAACAACTTTCCCCATGAAACCCATAATAAAATCTCAAAAAAAAAATTGAACTTCCCATACTAAGTTGGCTGATCAGCTGATCGAGTTAGTATGGAAGAGCCAAATTTTTTTTGCGATTTAACTATGGGTTTCATGGGAAAAGTTGTTCAGTTCCATGGGTAGAAGCACCAGTTAAAATAGTTTCAGCTAATTTTGTTACACCTTATATACGTGTACGCGTAGCCGTTGGGATGAGATAACTTATTGATAACTTGTGGCACTGACTGTACTCAACCATGACGAGATCTTGTAATCGGACTACACTGCACCTACCTGGCTACCAGGTACCATCATTAGGGGCCTCGAATTCGTAAATTAGTGGTGACGCGCGCTTGTAAATACCCAAGCACGCTGGACTAGATCACCAGCCTAATTGACAGGCGAATATGCTTTGGCATACGCGTCAATGATGGCCGCTAACCGGTCGCGGTGGCACGCGTTGCCGTTGTCGTAGCTGGCTCCGCAGCCGGCGTTGTTGAAGCACTGTTGCTGCTGCGCGGGCGACCCGTTGTTGCAGCAGGACAGCGCGGACACCTCACACAGGGATGGTAGTCGTGGGGCGCTCCCTAAGCTGCTAGGTGCATTAGCAGGATGGGAAGGCAGAGAAGCCTGGAATGAAACCCTCAGTGAATATTTTTGTTATAGAACATAGTTTTTATAAAATTGGTTACAATACCAGATTTAAAGCAAACAAACATAATTATGTACGGATCTGTTTGTTTATTTGCTGCAAGTTTTGTAATCGATTTCTTCTTCTTTCACTTTACCGATTATCATTAAGCTTCGTATATCAGTCATGGACATGAACTGCAGTGTAAGATAATAATAATAATATTAACTTTCTTTCTTTCTTTTTATCTAAGTCTTGCCGCCAAACATCTTTGTTAACAGCATCGATGTGTTCCGTCCGGCTTGAAGATAAGATAGACAGATCCCCATTGTGTTGGGGAATGTTGGTAAGCCCGCTGCCATCTTCGCCATCATCGTCACTTACCATCAGGTGAAATGATGCCAAGGGCTCACCAATTGTGAATAAAAATAATAATTCAATCCTCAAATCCTGATGCTGCAGAGGTACTGTCATCTTAAACCTTCATTTGATGATTTTAAATTACTAGTCTTAGTGTCATGAGTTTAAAGGGATGTTATAAGTTCAAAATATCAAATTCTTATTTTGATTTGATAGTTAATAATTGTTTGTTATTGTATATAGTTTCTAACTTTCACATTTACAATATTAATTAGTAGGATAAATAAACTGATTATTTTATTTATTTAATTATATATTATGCATTGTTTGTTAAATCTCCCTCTGCTGGACGTGTGTACCTTAAGGTAGGTATGTTGGCTCGCTCTCTCGTAAGGAAACCATTGCAAAACATATCTCACTCATGTGCTCATGTTATCAGTTTTGCTATCTGTCGCTGAATTGACTAAAAGGTGATTCAAGAACCTAGGTACCTACATTTTTTATGAATAACTCTGATTACGTACTATTTTTACCAGTACACACCTATACTTATAGATTAACGAATGATTCAAAGCAATATTTGCATGTCATAAAAATGAACAAGTCATATCAAGGAATATTAATTGTTAGTTAGTACCTCGAAATACTTAAATTGACAAGGTTCGTCTCTGTGGCATTGAAATTTAATGACTTCTCATAAATAAGCCGTGGCACTTACTTGAATAATAAACTGAGCCTCAGTTGCCCTCAACTGGAATGGTCAGTCATTAAATCTAACATTACTATGCCAAGATATGATCCGGCATCGACACATCTAAGACCTAAGTTCTAAATTATAGGAAACTGGCAACCTTAGGTAAACAAATGACAGTCATAAAAATATTTAATTCGGCCTACTATTTTCGGTTCGTATCCTATACCACAGTATTGTAAATCCATTCAAATTATGAATACTGGTATGGTGAAGACAGCTCGAGATTTCTTCGGGTTGATACCAGATTATTTTTTTACATAACATTTATTTTTACCCGACTGAAAGGGTGAGGTATTATGTTTTTCGCGCATATTGATGTACCTATGTGGGATTATTTAGTTCCTAGCAGCATCTAAACGCTTGAATATACGTTGAAGTGCAAGATGTCGTTAGATTTGTTCAATCCAAGAGAGTCAGTTTCATTTTAAGCACTCGGGTTTTCAGTTAAATTGGTAACGTTATTTTAGCACTCTACTCGATTGTTGGTTCTGAAAACTCGGTTGTATTGAAAATGTTTTGCTCTAAAATAAGAGCGTCGGTGGCGTAAAGTCTAGGGCCGCTACCTCCTGTCCGGGAGGTCGTGGTGCGAATCCTGCCACGTAACAATGTGTATTAGAATTTCAATTTCATATTTTATCCGGTGCTCTTAAGGTGAAAGAAAACATAGTCAGGAAACCTGCAAACTCGAAGGTTGTGTGTAAAGTCGACCGATCCCCACTGGGCCCGAGTGGTCGACTAAGGTCCGATCACCCTAATACAGGGTAGTCTCGAGTCCCTCCGTGGGGACATACATATAATGAGCTGATATGATGATGCTCTAAAATATCGTGCTAACTAATTTTTTTTTATTCATAATTGGTAAGCCCTTGGCATCATCTCATCTGATGGTAAGTGACGATGAAGCCGAAGATGGAAGCGGCCTTACCAAAATTCCCTAACGAAATGGGGATCTGGCTATCTTATTTTCAAACCGGAACACATCAATGCTGTTAACACTGATGTTTGGCGGCAGATTTAAATAAGATGGTGGTAGCTAGCCAAGCGTGCTACCACCAACCAAACTGAGTCTTACAAAGTTAAACCCGCCGGGAATCGAACCCGCGACCTCCTAATGTGAAGCGAATGGACTAACCATTACGCTACGGAGGTGGTTAAATTTGAGTCACTTACCCCAGCTTGACTGCTACCGTGCTCGACTTTTGGTTGATCTCTTCTCCCTTTGTTCTTAGAGACAATAGGGTTGAAGGAAATTGGTCTGGATCCGTCACCTTCATCATTGATTTCATCCTCATCGGTTTGGACGAAACCCCAGTTTTGGTTAGCATCTTCCATGTCGGGAAACCTGGAGGTGACGTTCGGTCGCGCTGTGGGTTTATTCGATGGACAGCTGCAGTATTGGGGTACTGGATATGGCACAGCATAAGGGACGTATATAGGTTGCGGTGGTGGCGGGGGAGGCGGCCGTTTTACGTAGGCTGATATCTCGTCTAGTAATCTTAAGATATGCGGAAGCAACTCCTGGTTTTTATCACAGTCGTTTCTATGGTCAGGATAATATGGGTTCGGTGGCTGTGGGTAGTCATAGCCATAGCTGTTGCTCCAGCTTCGTCTCCTGTGCCTAATTTGGTTGGCTCCGTGGTCTCTTGCTCTCCTGATTGGGTCCACTTGAACATCTGACTCATCTGTATCCAGTTGATCACCATAATGTCTTGCTTGTATTGCTGCAGCGCAAAGTATAACGCTTAGAAATAACGTGTAGGCGTTCATCTGCAAGGAAGAAATTGAACTTATTACTTCTCAAATCGCATAGTCGCGTCGATCACACAAGTTAATCATATTAGCTTATATATACGTCCCCACCGAGGGGCTCGATAATTAGGGCGATCAGGCCTTAGTCGACCACGCGGGCCCAGTGCGGGTTGGTCAACTTCACACACAACCTTCGAGTTTCTTCGCAGGTGCGTGGAGGTTTCCTCACGATGTTTTCCTTCACCGTAAGAGCGTCGGATAAACGTACTTATGAAATCGATATTCGAAAACACATTGTTACGTGGCAGGACTTGAACCACGACCTCTCAGATAGGAGGTAGCGGCTCTTGCCGTTGCGCCACCGATGCTCTTCACACAAGTTAACTGACTATAAACACAGTCGTAAACTGGACGGTGTTTGACTGTAACTAAGTGGCATTTTTCGACATTTTTAGCTTCGAAAGGCACTTTTGGCCATCGGTGCCAATTGCTATCACAGGTGGCAGTCGTTAAACCACGATTAAGGTCTTGTAGGCCAGCTTGAAAACTTCTGACTAGGCCTTCCCGAGATAGGGGAAGAGACTTATGCCCCTGTAGTGGGGATGCTATACCAAAGAATCCATACAGTAATCCAACGGACACTTCAAGTGCGGAACAATATTCATTAGATTAGATTTATTTATTTCATATTAACAATGTCAATTCCACGGTATTTTAAGAAAGGTCAAAGTATAATATGATCGTCAAAATAAAGGAATGATATAAAAATATTAAAAAATCGTTAAATGTCAACTAGAATATAAAATATCACATACAATCTGTATGTCATTGTAATAGTTGTTTAAATTTGTTAATATGTACCTATATACTCATTTCATCATTACATCAGCTCATACACGTCCTCACTGAGGGGCTCGAGCCTACCCTGAATTAGGGCGATCGGGCCTTAATCGACCACGCGGGCCCAGTGCGGGTTGATCGACTTCACACACAACCTTCGAGTTTCTTCGCAGGCGTATGCAGGTTTCCTCGCGATGTTTTCCTTCACCGTAAGAGCGTCGGATAAACGTACATATGAAATCGAAATTCGAAAACACATTGGTACGTGGCAGGATCGAACCACGACCTGAACAGAGGTAGTGGCCGGCCCTCGACATTACGCCACCGACGCGCTTATATACTCATTTACTGAATAAAATTCATCATCCATTATGAAGTTCTTTAATTGGAGCACATCACAAACACCAGCACAGCGCAGCGTGCTGCGCCAGTAGTGACCAGACCAGCGCAGTGACTTGGTTCATGACGGTTTTGAGGCTTTGACGCATACATCAAAGACGTTCATCCACTCTATGGATTCTTACACTGTGATTATATGTTGTTTTAACTTCTCAACTCTTGTATCTGTCAAATGCTCGCTTTAATCTTCGTGCGGATGGTGGCGCATCGGGAGCCGGGTCGTTCCTTTCCCTCTAATATGGTTAATAGGAGCGATGGCTGACTCTCACGTTATACTCGTGACCGGGTGCTGTCCGTGTGAACTGGCCTACTCTTGTTAAATTCATTCAATGATTTTTATGTATAACTTTTCGTGTCATATTGTTTTCATGTTCTAATGACATGTTTATATCAAGGATTTAATTTTGACGTTATTAATTAATTATTGTTTATTTCTTTATTCTTCACAAATGACATTGTTATTATTATTTTATGACTATCAGAAAAAGTGTAATTTGCACCTATTTTGAATAAATATATTGAATTGAATATTGATTTATACTTTTTTTATTCTACTGAGATACATTAGTACTAATATAATTATATGTCACAGCCAACTGGTTAAATTTTCCATTCAATTAACTGCCTATACGGTTCATTAAATAGCAGCATTCAACTAACTACCTGAATGATAATACATTAATGACTTGGCTGGCTGATGCTTAGGTCATTCATTAAACAAGCGAAGCGAATATAGAAGTAGGAGCTCCGAGGGTCGGAATTTCGGAGAACCCCCGACTCATTTGGTTAGGTTCTGAGACTGGGAGAAGGCAAGCTTGGTCGCCTCCCTCCTCCTCACATTCGTAGTGTTAGTTCTTCCTCCCGCCTCCCCCCTTAAGCACTCCTCATCCTGAGGTGCGAATTTAAACTACCTTGCTAGCAGAAGTTGAAGGTTATCGATCCAAGCCATTTGTCTAGACGTTTTATTTAATGGCTTAATAATTATTCCGGCAGTTAGTTGAACGGCGCTATTTAGTTAAAAGGCTAGACAGTTAATTGAATGGCTTATTAAGCTAGATGGCTGAGTCATATAATGTATGCTTTGACCGAGTTCTAAATTATTAGTTTAATTATCTACCAGACTACTGCCAATTGTACTAATAAAGGCTTTTGTTGGAACTATTCTACAACAACTGGTTCAAATGGTCCACGTGCAAGTCACAGTCCACAGTTACTGGCTTGATTGCTTTTTAGGGTTCCGTACCCAAAGGGTAAAAACGGGACCCTATCGCTAAAACTCCGCTGTCCGTCCGTCTGTCTGTCTGTCACCAGGCTGTATTTCATGAACCGTGATAGCTACGAGTAGATAGTTGAAATTTTCACAGATGATGTATTTCTATTGCCGCTATAAAAAAATACTAAAAAGTGAAAGTCTTCATACAAAAAGCGTTTTGTTTTTGAAACGTGAAGAAACTAGCGCCATCTAGTATGATGATACGGAACCTTTTGTGCGCGTTTCTGACTCACACTTTACCGGTTTTAAATAAAAACAGGCTATTTCGAGCTCCAAATAGGCTGAAACTCAATCACTAACAAATCATTTGTTAGTAAGTTGTTAATTAAACGTATCATCAGCAAACACACAGTAGATATTGTGTATCGATCGACGGGAAAGATAAGAAAGCCAACACGGAGGTAAACCGCAATTAATAATTAACTTTAGCTAAGAGTTAATTCATGTAATTTTTACCCGACTGACCAAAAGGAGTAGAAATAGGTCTGGACAGGTGCGATAAGCGCCGGGAAGTGAGCGCGCCAACAGCTCCGCCGGTACCACACCGGTGATGGGAGCCAGTTTCTCTGGCGTCCCGAGCGGGGATCGAACCGCCAGCAGCGAAATCCGCGGGAGCCTACAGCTCCGGGACCTACCTGGACAGTAGGTAGTGGTTCTTTTCCACGAAGTACTCTCCTTGCAGAGTACCAGGAACAAGCGTCTTGGCGGCAAGACCTATCGCAACTGGTCCTTGCCTTCACCTTATGGTGTTGGCAGGAATAGCGGCACTCACTATCTGACCTAGCTGTCGGTGAGTGAGGGCGCTATATTATAAACCTGGTAGTTTAGCGTATCTGGTAGATATACGAGAGGGAATGTCCAGAAGGAGGGTAATATTTTGGGATAGGTATGTTTGTTTCTTTGGCTGAGTCTGTAGTCTAAACGGCTAGATAGATGTTGAAGTGCGAGGTTTCGTAAGATTCATCTTGATCCCCTGTGTGACATATGATACATTTTACGCTGTCGGGTTTTAAATACATTGCTTAGGTTATTTTTTTTTGTGTACCAGAAATATGAGCTAAATCTAGAGAGACATTATTTCGTTAAAATACGTAACTTTGATCTCACGTAAATGGAATGTTGCAAAGACGACACTAACTTGTTTCATAGTTAACATAGCTGAGCTATTAAGTTAGTCAATTAAGTTAAAACACTTATGGCACTTAATTTAACCGCGGGAAACGACATTAATGTTAGTATCATAATTGGCTGTAATCTCTGGCTGCAATTAAAAACTCATTCGTTTCTCCTAAACTTAAAAATGTATAGTAGTTAGGTAGTTAGTATTTCATAACACAACCTGCAACTTCAATCCGATAAGTAAATTGAAATACTACCTACTGCTCGAAAACAAAGTCATCGAAAACTTTTTGTTCCTTTATATAAACGGAAGCTACTGAATAAGTTCCGAAAACGTAGAGGTCCGAATAAAATACAGAAAGTTCCGAATAATATACTGAAACTTCCGAATAAAATACTGAAATTCCGAATAAAACACTGAAAGTTGCGAATAAAATACTTAAAGTTCCGAATAAAATACTTAAAGTTTCGAATAATATACTGAGTAATTCGAATAATGTACTGAAGGTTCCGCATGAAATATTGAAGTTCCGAATAAAACACAGAAAGTTTCAAATAAAATGCTTAAAGTTCCAAATAATGTACTGAAAAATCAGAATAATATACTGAAAGTTCCAAATAAAATACTGAAGTTTCGAATAAAATACTGAAAGTTTCGAATAAAATACTAAAATTTTCGATTAAAATACTAAAATTTGCGAAAGCGTAAAGTTCAAAGCCAAAAGCAACGAGTCCGTACTGCTTGTCTTTACCTATGCTCCTTGCTACCTAACCACCCCCACCTTAACCCCTACCTTAACCTTTGGTCAGAGTAAGTTTAGTATTTAATTAGGTAGTTTTCGTACATTTATTGGAACCAAAAGTTAACCAAATAGCAGTAAAAAATGCAAGAATCTCATTTTTAAATTGTTTTTCTAAACTTTTGATAGATCGCTACATATATGAAAAAAGGCGTTATCAGTTATTATTTAGTGATGGCAGATCAAATCTATTCACTTGTTCATTCTCGCGAAAACTATGCGAGTTTATTTAAATTTAGTCTTCACATACCTTTGATGTGTTCTATTTCCAGTCAACAACAGCAATCACAAATAGACACCAGAGAGCTGTGATGTCATCGACATATACAAGCACCAATAGTTCACTCACAATTTGAACATAGAACAGATTACCACAAAATGTTTTTGTTTGTGATATGGTATGATACCACGGTCATATGAAGTCTTTAGTGGGACGTGTTACCGTGAAAACCTGTCGCAGACGACTGCGCTGGCGGCGGGCGTCGGCGCGGGAAGTAGCACGCGACCGTGGCATTGAATGAGTTTGTGTACCCTAATTTAGCTTATCTTTGTCGTTGAGCTGTACTCACCTGTGTACGGAGGCCCAGCCCTATGACTAAGATACACGCAGTACCTATGCAAGAGTGATTCAACTTTATAGATCTACTGTGTGTTAATCAAAGTCATCCAAAAAGCAACGCAGCTTCCCTGCTTGACCAAAAAAAAACAAGATCCGTAAGAGAACCAAAGTAAACCGAGAAAGCACTCAGAATCGCTAAAGTGGCAGTGGTGGCACATAGCTCGTAGAACAGAGGGCCGTTGGGGCTGTAAAGTTTTCGAGTGACGATAGCACACCGGAAGATATAGTGTAGGCGGGCTTCCCACTCGATAGACCAACAACCTGGTGAAGGTCGCAGGTAGTCGCTGGATGTGGGCAGCGCGGCACAGTTCGTTGTAGAAAGCAGTGGACGTCCTTCGGCTGATAAGATGATGATGATGTGATAACCATTGCCCAGTTGTACAAACGTCCATTAACTTTGAAGTGTCCATAATTGGAAACGCTGAACACGTTTAAATCCGACTTCAATCGCAACAACCATGTACAATTTTGGCAATTAAATTGGTTTTTCTTATTTTTAATTATTAAAATTACTTCAAATCGGCGAAGAAATCGTGTAACATACACACAAGAAAACATTGTCGAATTCAGAACTTCCTCCTTTGTACAAACTTTTATTTATTTTACCTGTCCCGGTGTCTGTAATGAAATCTTGCAAGTTAAATTTGACCCACTTTCCGGTTTCCGGTTGAGCTGAAATTTAGCATGCATATGTATATCGCGTGACAATGTAATATTTAAAGCTTGTATCTAAAAGTTTTTAGTTTTTTCGAAAGTTATTTTGAAGTCGGTTGAAAAATGTATGAGTTTGACACCTCTTTAGTGCTTTATGGCGGGTTGGAATGCTAATGATGGTTTCTGCAGCTGATCTTTTGATAAACGTCAGATAGACTAATGTTTTATTACGTACCATCTTATAAACACCTTGTCCCTACTTATAAACACAGGACATGGAGTGCAGTTTACTTACTATTCCAGCAGTGTGCGCACTTTCTTACAATGCTGACACGAAGACTCTTCTTAAGACTGCGACAAGTCGAAATTACGAGGTTATTTTGCAATAAAAAAACTGGTCAAGTGCGACTTGGACTCAAGCACCGACGTTTCCGTACAACCACACACGTTATAAATCTATTTTAATAGTGTTTAATATTTTGTGTGCAACGCGTCCAACAACGGTATTTATTTAAAGATGCTAATGTGTTGCATTTAATTATTTTTTTTATCCACAATTGATAATTCCTTTGGCAGCATCTCACCTGATTCTTACTTACTTATACTTACTTCACTGGCTCAACGACCCAAAGAGGATCTTAAGCCTCCGACACCAAAAGTCGCCACTCGCCCCTATTCTGCGCCTCCTCACACCAATCGGGTCTCTGGAGGGCGCTCAAGTCCTTCTGCACCTCATCGTTCCAGCATTACATGGGACACCCAACCGGACGTTTTCCTCTCGTATATGCTCTCTTTACAGCATGATTCTCCTCCATCCTCTGTACGTGACCAAGCCAGCGAAGTCGGGCCGATTTAGTTTCGCCAATTATGTTGGGCTCAGCTATAAGGTCTTCCAGCTCCTGGTTCTTTCGCACTCTCCAGCTGCCATCATCTCTCCTAGTAGGTCCCAAGATCTTCCATAAAATTTTCCTCTCTGCCACTAAGAGCTTGCTCATCTCACTTAATGGTAAGCGATATTATATTATCAATGTTGTAGACCTAAAGTAAATAAAACATATTTTTTTCTCCCTTTCAGTTCGGGATCCTCAGCGCAAGTCCTCCTCACACTTGGCCGATATTCATTATTTGTTGTATTACTTTAGAATGTGCACTATACTCACACCAAACTTGGCGTTTGTGTGTGTTACCGTTTATAAGATAGAGCAAAACCAAAAAAAAGGTAAAAACACACGTTTCTTTTATGATGGACCCCTCTTAATTATTGTCTTTCTTGTTTTTATTTTTAAGTAAATCCGCCAAAATACCACATTTTCTTAGAAATTTCAGCAGGATATCTATGACGGTTCATAAGATAAAGCTTTTTAAAGTTCAGACAGACAGCGTAGGCTTAGTGATTGTGATAGGGTCCCGTTATCTGGTACGGAACCCTACAATGGGCTTTGAAGGTTACGCTCCATCGTCTTCCAAAATTGCTTACAGGAAACAGACTAGTTGATTTAATAGCCAATTGGTTTCCACACTGCCTGTGAGCACCTGTTCATTTTCTGTTCAACAGAGTTCTCTTTCTTGTAGCTCGATAATAATGGTATACCATATATGGTTACGTTGAGGTCATGGCGCCATTTTTTTGTTACGTATGACTCCATGTGTCGTCTACTACGTTAAACCCATTTCGTGCAAAGCTTACATTATTTTCTTACAATTTTAAGTAAATTATTTTTAGTTATCATTATAAAATAATAACGCTTTATTTCGAACTAGCTGTTTCCCGCTGCTTCACCCGCCAGGACAACGTTTCTATGACTTTATGAGGGTGCGCAGTGCGTAGATAAATGTAGCCTATGCGTTAATCCAGGTCCTAATCTGTCTACCTACCAAATTTCAGCCAGTTCCGTTCAGTAGTTTTTGCGTGAAAGAGTAGCAAACATACATCCAGACATCCATACATTCTTACAAACTTTAGCGTTTATATCATTAGTAGGATATCATGTCGAAAAATTTAAAAAAAATCTTTAGATTTTTTACATAATTAATATTATTTTAAGTCGTTTGGTATAAATTCCATTGAATTTGTACAAAATAGTGTAAGTTTTTGTTTACGCTAAACAAGTTCAACATACTTATTTTAAATTCGGCCAAGTGCGTGTCGGACCATGCATAGTGTATCCGGAGCCATTACTTAAAAACTGTTCGTCTCAGGATTCCCTAAATAAGTATAGAAACGCCCGGGACACGCGGGACACAACACAACAACTATATTTCAAAAAAGAAATAAACAATCATTGGTTAATAACGTCAAAATCCAATCCTTTCAAAAACCCAATTCAAGAAATCCAAAATCCAATTCAAAAATAAACAATCATTGGTTATTAACGTCAAAATCCAATCCTTGATATAAAACAAAATATGTCATGAAAACATCAAAACAATATGACTCGAGAAGTTATACATTAAAATCATTGAATGTCATTTATGCCTTTGACAAGAGTAGGCCAGTTCACACGGACAGCACCCGATCACGACTATAACGCGAGAGTCAGCCATTTTGAGAACAGAATAATAAAAACAAAGTGCATTAAAAAAAGATCAATTTAATGATATATACCCCACATAACATGACACAAATATACATATCAGGTGAGATACAGCTAAACTCAAATTTTTAACTATAATTTTGTATGAGAGGTACCCCAATTTTTTTATCACAATGTCTCTTCAGATGCGGTATATATAAGTAGGTACACATGAAGTGTATAATTTTATCAGTTTTATAACTATACAGCTAATAGAGGAGGGGGTGCAATCAATAACTACTTTTAGTTGTATGGGAGAGAGTGTAAAAAAAATATTCGTTACAAAAAAAAATGTTTGCTTATTTCACTAAAGTATAGAGCTTACTTGTATTTTTCAAGACTTGTATCGAAAATTAGAGACCTATACAAAAAGTAGTTAACTTAACTGAGAAGGTACACTTAAAAAAATATTTTCATTCCCATTTAAGTTATAGGAATTTAAAATAGGTATATAACAATTTTTTTTTGGATATTTCCCCATGTAGGTGACGTACAGACAGACATACATACAGACGGACAAACATGACGAAATTACAAGAGTTACGTTTTTTACCATTTTGTCCCCGGAACCCCAACAATGACACATAATTATAGTCATAAAATTGACAAAATATAACCTAAAAATTATGAAATTTGCGCCATCACCTCTAATGTTCTTCCTTAAGTTTAATGACGTTTTTAGGAATCAGACTGACGTGCTGCGTTCAAAGTTTGCGACTCGACGAGTTCAAAGTATAATCAACATTAGTTGTTACGTGTGTATTCATTACTCATCCTCACACGGGAAATACTCGAGTCACATGCGTGACGTGCGACGTGCGGGACACGTAGTAGGCATAGTAAGTAATGACTTTTTATTCGATAAGGCCACAAGTGGTAGATCCCACCCTTGAATCTTGGATTATTTGAAAAAATAACAGTTTTTTTTTGTCAGGGTTATTACTTCCAATATCCGGACCAAATTCGGATATTTAATAAATTAATAAATACCTACGGATAATCACTTACAAAACCATGAAAATATTTTATATGTAGGTACATATTGTGTTTGAATTTTATTTAAATGATGATGATCTATCCGACCGATTTCGGTCATGACGACCACTTCGATTCCTAGTCGGTTTATCGCGCATGCGCTCGAAGATGGTTTATGTAGCCAATCTTCGCAGCGAAACTCCTCGCGCACTGAGTCAGTCAGTGGTCCACTGCACGAATATACCAGGAAGGCAGCGGCGAGAGAGGAATGACGACGAATTGTGAAGCGCGTCGCCCGCCCCGAAGTGACGATCACGACCACTCTGCCAAGAATGTAACGACGAAGAAGAAAAAAGGGCAGAGATTATTGGGTCAGAAGACACTAATAGGAATCTTCAAGACGAGAGTGAATCACTGTTTGAGCTTGTGTGTTACATCCTCGGCTGCATTAGCACTTAACATCAGGTGAGGTGTAGCCAAATGCAATCAAATTTGAATAAAAAAAGAACCCATACAATTAAGAGACTAAAATGACATCCTATGCTAACTTTAATAGAAATATTTAAGTCTATTAAAATAACGTAAACTCTTTTTGCAATGTATAGCTTATTTGGGATAGTTGTTCAGTTTCTTAGCATCTACCATGAGCCGCTTTTCATCGATGAAAATGTCATCCCATATTTATGCGGATAAAAGGCCGTTTTAAATTGTCATTCCAAATACACGTAACGGCCTAAGAATAAAGCCTATCTACATTGGCTTATTTTTTGTGCTAAAGTAAATGCTTTAACGATAACGACAGATAACTCATGTGTCTGTCTCTCCGTCCGTTGTTGAAATTTGAGACGTAATATAGAGTTTGATGACCTAATCACGGACGTGAAAAACAGTTTTTTTTTCTAAGGGATTATTGTATGAATGGGTGCTAATTAACACGCCATCTTTTTAAAAACACTTGTCTTCTACATAAAAAAAAGTATTATCAAAATCGAACTACTCTGTAAAAAGTTATGCGTGGTCATACATTACAATCAGTGAGTGAACAATCAATCATCCCCTGTTTTCCCACCCTTAGGGTTGGATGATTCGTTCAAAATTTATTTGGGACCAAGTTCGAGGTATATGAGGTATAAATTTCCAATAAAAAAAAAGAATTATCAAAATCGGACTACTGTGTCAAAAGTTATGCGTATACATAAAAAAAATATACGCGTCGACTTGAGTGATAACCTCCTCCGTTTTTTCGTCGGTTAAAAAAAAGTTTTGCAAGCTATACCGTGTGGCATATCAAATAACAGGCTTGTTATGAGAATCTCAATGATATTTTTTTGTAATTACAAAATAAATAGTTTTAAAGTTATTTGCGAAAATAGGCGACAATTTTATTGACCAATCCCTCTTAACTCCAAAACTACTGAACCAAAATATTAAAAAAAAAATCACAGTAAATGAGGTTTAATGTCTACAGGATAATCTATATGAAAAGCTGACTTTGGAAATTTTATTTTTCCTGTAAGGACGGAAGGACTTTACATTTTCTTTTAGATGTTCCTGTAATGAGGTTTCATATGTTGTGATTTTTTCAATATTTTATGCCCAGTAGTGGTGGAGATAAGGGACCTGGTCAATTTTCGCATATTTTGTTAAATAACTTTATCTCAAAATTATAAAAAAGTATATATTTAAGATTCTTACAAAAAGCTCTTTCATTTAATATGTCACACGATATAGTTTATAAAACTTTTTTTTACATATTTTCTAATTTACCCCCAAGAGGTGGCCCCTTACTTATTAAATTATATTTATTTAATTTACTCAAGGTCACCCACAGGGCAATGGAGCGTGCT
Source organism: Coleophora flavipennella (assembly GCA_947284805.1). Taxonomy (NCBI): domain Eukaryota; kingdom Metazoa; phylum Arthropoda; class Insecta; order Lepidoptera; family Coleophoridae; genus Coleophora; species Coleophora flavipennella. Next base: position 8,232,941 of record OX369307.1, read on the forward strand.
ATGCTTGGAGTTTCTCTGCGTGATCGAATCAGAAACGAGGAGGTACTGTAGGAGAACCAAAGTAACCGACATAGCTCTCAGAATTACTAAACTTAAGTGGCAGTGGGCGGGGCATATAGCTCGTAGAACGGATGGCCGTTGGGGTAATAAAGTTCACGAGTGGCAACCGCGCACCGGTAAACGTAGCTTAGGCAGGCCTCCACGCAGTGGACCGATGACATTGTGAAGGTCACAGGAAACCGCTGGATGCGGGTAGCACAGAACCGGTCGTCGTGGAAATCCTTGAGGAGGTCTATGTCCAGCAGTGGACGTCCTTTGGCTGATATAATGATGATGATGGTGAATTTAATTTACGTGCCAACTGATGGAATCAAACTTTTTTCTGTAGACAAATTTGTGAATACTGATGATCTCACTGGTTACCAAACAATTGAATTGATGTAAATTGCTGATACATACCTACCTATAATCATAGCAATGGTAGATCATTACATTATAAATCACACCACAATGAGCGGAAAACCGACCGTGAACTTTAAAATAAAGCTTCTTAGTCAGTTCGATGGTTCAACATTTAAATAGTGACAGCTGTCAAATCACATTTGACGATACCACAGTGTATCGATTCATACAGTGGCTCAACGCCTTTGACAATTGCGTTAAAGCCGACATCAGGGCTGAGCCACCTGCGCCTCAATTTAGAAGGAATCCCGAGATTTGGCTGTGGAATCTGGGGCTTGACCTCCCCAGCCTCGGCTCTAGGATATCGCACGCCCTGTCTGGACGTTCCACTGGACGATTATAGGATTCTTTAGACTACAGTAGTTCAACGCCTTTGACAATTGCGTCAAAGCCGATATCAATAGTAACGGGCTGAGTCACCTGCGCCTCAATTTAGAAGGAACCCCAAGATTTGGCTGTAGAATCTAGGGCTCAGCCTCCCCAGCCTCGGCTCTAGGATATCGCACGCCCTGTCTGGACGTTCCACTGGACGATTATAGGATTATTTAGACTACTGTGGTTCAACGCCTTTGACAATTGCGTCAAAGCCGATATCACTAGTAACGGGCTGAGCCACCTGCACCTCAATTTAGAAGGAATCCCGAGATTTGGCTGTGGAATCTGGGGCTCGACCTCCCCAGCCTCGGCTCTAGGATATCGCACGCCCTGTCTGGACGTCTCCACTGGACGATTATAGGATTCTTTAGACTACAGTGGTTCAACGCCTTTGACAATTGCGTCAAAGCCGATATCAATAGTAACGGGCTGAGCCACCTGCGCCTCAATTTAGAAGGAATCCCGAGATTTGGCTGTGGAATCTGGGGCTCGACCTCCCCAGCCTCGACTCTAGGATAACGCACGCCCTGTCTAAACGTATCCACTGGACGACTGTAGGATTCTTTAGACTACAGTGGTTCAACGCCTTTGACAATTGCGTCAAAGCCGATATCAATAGTAACGGGCTGAGCCACCTGCGCCTCAATTTAGAAGGAATCCCGAGATTTGGCTGTGGAATCTGGGCTCGACCTTCCCAGCCTCGACTCTAGGATAACGCACGCCCTGTCTAAACGTCTCCACTGGACGACTGTAGGATTCTTTAGACTACAGTGGTTCAACGCCTTTGACAATTGCGTTAAAGCCGATATCAATAGTAACGGGCTGAGCCACCTGCGCCTCAATTTAGAAGGAATCCCGAGATTTGTCTGTGGAATCTGGGCTCGACCTTCCCAGCCTCGACTCTAGGATAACGCACGCCCTGTCTAAACGTCTCCACTGGACGACTGTAGGATTCTTTAGACTACAGTGGTTCAACGCCTTTGACAATTACGTCAAAGCCGACATCACTAGTAACGGGCTGAGCCACCTGCGCCTCAATTTTGGAAGAGTCCCGAGATTTGACTATGGAATCTGGGGCTCGATCATCCCAGTCTTGCCTCTAGGATAACGCACGCCCTGTCTGGCCGTCTCCACTGGACGACCGACTGTAGGATTCATTAGACTGTGGCTATATTATTCCCTCCTAATCTCCCCTTGAACTATCTAAGTTTGCTCAGGCTTAAGGCTGGGCAGTTATCTGACAAAGCAAACATGAACGACATGAGTGCTAAAGTTAACAGGCCACATGGCTCAGTAGGTATGAAGGCAGTGTAGTCTGCGATGCGATATGTGGGTGTGTTTTTGTGACTTTTAAAGAAATTTTAGTTCTTGCACGGTTTAGAGTAACTCTAATATAGACAAACATGACGAAATATGTTAGTTATGATAAAATAAATAGGACTCAAATATAAAATCTTGTTTTTTACCTTCGAGCGACGAAGGAGCAAATAAAAAGTAATCGTCCAAAAACCGACTTCGAGATTTTGATGAAAATAAACTCTACATCCTACTAATATTATAAACGCGAAAGTTTTTAAGAAAGTATGGAAGTATGTTTGTTACTCTTTCACGCAAATACTACTGAACGGATCTGGCTGAAATTTGGTAGGTAGACAGATTAGGACCTGGATTAACACACACGAGTAGGCTAATTTTTTCTACGTTTGCGAGCCGCTTACGGCTCGCTTACTGCGCACCCTTGAAAAATCATAGAAACGTTGTCCACGTGGGTGAAGCCGCGTAAAACAGCTAGTTACTAATAAGCACCAAAAAGTGGACGAGAAAAAAACATTTGTGTCTATGTATGTTCGTCCACCTGTTTTGCGGGCAACCTGTTGGGCCAATTTTGATTGATTGATTGAAAACACTTTAATGCACAACATAAGGGGAAAATACAGATACCATGATTACCTAAGGAAGTTGCACATTTAGGTGATCTTATCGCTAACAAGCGATCTCTTGCAGCCAACCTTTTTGATGAAATTTTGCACATGTACGAGTAAGTACTTTAAATTATTTGCCAGGGTGTTTTTTTAAGATTTTTTAAAATATTACTACCCCTATCACCTCTACTACCCCTGCCCTCTCATATTTTTTTTTTAATTGACGCTAACGATGTTTTACATTTTTTTATCATCGACAACACTTATTAACACCTTAAAGAGCCCGCTTTCATCTTCGGTATCATCGTCACTTACCATCAGGTTAAATGATACCAAAGTCTAACCAATTGTTGGTTTAAATTAAACTCACTTTGCTTGTAATACGTTCTATTACGTACAAGAAAAGTTCATTTGAGCATCCGGCTTTTGAGTATAAAAACTCTATTCAAATAAAAGCTTGTACCAAAAACGCTCTTTAATAAAAACTATACATTTTAAAAAGTACAGATTTCCAACTGAACGGAGCAACTGTACTCATTATGCCGATTACTCACAGTAAGAAAACTCTATTTCCTACAAATCATACTTAAGAAGCACAAATCACTACCCTATAACGCTAACATAACTAAAAAGAGAAGACAAGACATAGTATGTAAACTAGATCCAGTTAAGACTGCTTTTGCTAAAAATCAATATAACAACCAATCTAAGTATCTATACAACAAAATAAATAAAATACTTTGTATATACCCTTTAGCACTAAATAAATGTAAAGAAAAATTAATGTACTGGCTAAAATCCCTCACTTACGAGGAAGTTGAGGCACTGATGCAGGTGATTGTTTAAACTTTAGTTGTTTAGATGATTAAATAAACAAATAAAGGTAAACACACAACATACACACACACACACACACATGCGCACACTCACGCACACACACACACACACACATGCGCACACTCACGTTTAAACACGAGCATTCACACACATGCATGCATATACATCGAAATGTTAAATTTAATTGGCAACTTACTAATTTATATTGTTTATTTCAAGTTAAGAAACTAATTACTATAGAAGAGCGGGTCCTCCTGGCACAAGTATCCGTATACTTAAAAGGGGGTCCCATTCATGTCTGTAGATATTTTGTATTTTGTTACTGAAATAAACATTTTTCATTTCATTTTCATTTTGGGTTTTCGACTAACAAAAATTTGATGACCGCTGACATTTGACGGGTCCGTCCCTACCCACAGATAATAAAAAAACCAGTAAACCCTACCAGTAAATGTTATGCGCAAAATATGCTAGGGTCAAAAGCAGATGAAGCTAGACCCATACGACCACGGCATAAAAACGGTACAAAGTCTTTGTTGAAACTTTGTTATGCAATTAGTTTTTACCCGACTGCGCCAGATAGAGGGTTACGTTTTTCGAGTGTATAATAGGTCGGGGATAAAGTTTCTTCGTATTTTGTATGCAAATTCAAACAGGGCGAACAAAACGAGCTGCATCTTAAACGTTCAAATTTTCAGACTAGAAACTCTTGAACCAAGTGTGTGATACTGAATGACACTGCGTTAGACTGACTCGGTGGCTCAGTGGTTAGTGCCGATCCGAGGGTTGTGGGTTCGATCCCCACCCAGGGCAAGCATTTGTGTGATGAGCAGATTTGTTTGCTCTGTGTCTGGGTGTTAAATATATCTATGTATGTATTTAAACGTATATAAGTATGTATATCAGTCTCTGGTAACCCGTAACACTCCCTGTGTCCTACTTTGGGGCCAGATGACTATTTGTGATTTGTCCGAGAATATTTATTTATTTATTAGGTCCATATACAGCACAAATTTTGTTCGCGGCCTGTGTTGTATGTACACCTTTTTTACATAAAATTTCAAAATATAGCGAATTTCTAGTTACTTTCACTCATTTTCATAGACAGAAAAAACAATTTTAGAATTGCAGGAATTTTAATTTTGAAAGTTCACTTTTATAATTTTGTTATAACCAGCCAGGTACAAATAATACAAGCAAAAAGATTTGATTACAAATTTATACCTCCAAAATACGAAGGTACTTTTTTCCCATCCTATTATAGTACCTACGATTTAATTTATTTTTCTCAACCGTGCTTTGAAATTTGAGTATTATTTTTACAACCTTCTTCGAGATAAATCGAAATTGCTGTACTGGCCAAATACATACATGCGAGCAGCGGCCGGCAAAAGTTGTATCAAAATCCATATCTGTCGTGTTTAGCGGCCAAGAAATTACTATTTAAACTCATATCCGTCGTGTAATTTTAAAATGGAACTATATTTTACTCCGAAACATGGCAACCAAGGAGGTAACTTATCAAAGGTTTCATCTTAATTTCGAAATGACTTGCAAATAGAACGCTGTTATTTTATAATAAAAAAACAAGCCCTTTGGCGCGTGAAAAATTATTGTTGTTCGTTGTTTGTCATTGATTTTGAAAAGTAATTATTGAAGTTTTAATTTCCGCGCATTGTTTGAGAATAGTACAGTTTATACAGTCGGGTTTCAAATTTGTAACAATGCCTAGTTATTTTGTAGTATAACAATGTTATTGGTGCTACAGTTGTTTAAATGACGGAGCCTTTTTTTTTGATGTGCCATTAAATATTTCCCATATTTAAATGAGCATCGTTTATCTTTGAACGGAAAACCTCGGTGACTCATACTTTATGCTATGTTGTAAATGTGTTAATCACTGGAAATATAATCACGTGTTGATTTTTGGACTTGATTACAATCAGGGCAAAGTTTACTTCATTATAATAAGTTTTTAACCGCCTCCGTGGCATAATGGTTTGTCCATTCGCTTCACACCAGGAGGTTCGATTCCCGGCGGAGTCAACTTTGTAAGACTCGGTTTAGTTGGTTGTAGGGCATTTTCTTAGCCCGCCTGGCTAGCTACCACCATCTTATATCTAAGTCTTGCCGCCAAACATCAGTGTTAACAGCATTGATGTGTTCCGGCTTGAAGATAAGATAGCCAGATCCCCATTGCGTTGGGTAATCTTGGTAAGCCCGCTTCCATCTTCGGCATCATCGTCACTTACCATTATGTGAATTGATGCCAAGGGCTTACCAATTGAATAAAAAAAAAACATTATAGGTACTAGGTAAAATCTTATATGTCAAGCATTTGATTTTAAAATCATAGAGAATATAATATCTAAATGATACAAGACTTTTTCTGGTTCAGATTTTATTCCAACATTCTTGTTTGAGTAAAGTAGGTACCCAAGTAAATATCAAGCTTAAAACTAGAATTACGAGTTCTTTCTATGTTTTACGTAAAGGCACCAAGTAATAGGATAAGTTATTTCTCGTTATTGTAATTTAATTATTTGCATATCAAATGAATAATAGAGTTTTTTAATAAGGCTTGAACATATAAAACCATTTGAAGGTGTTTCGATTTTACACTGTAGAAAGTAAATGAAAAGTAATTTATAATTATGGTTGTTTTATAATCGTCAATTTAAATTATCACTGGAGGCCGTTTTTTAGTGTTCCGTGCTCGCAAAGGGTGACCAACGGGACCCTATCTATTACTAAGTCTCCGCTATCTGTCAGTCTATCCGTCTGTCTGACAGCGGGCTGCATTTCATTAACCTTACAGGTAGACAGCTTTTTCACAGAGTCTTCTATATGTATTGCCACTTTAACAACAAAATATAAAAATATAATTTAAAAAATTAAAGAGAACTCCCATACAAAAAACATGTTTTAAAGGCTTTTTTGATTTTGCTCTATCGTAAAACGGTTATAAACACAAGCATGAAACTTGGAGTGGTTATAGTACTATTTCTTAAATATTATAAAAAATAATAAAACCTTGCCAAGTGTGAGTCGTACTCGCGCAAAGGAGTCTGAACTGAATAAATAAAAAAAAACAATTCTGTTGCTTGCGTGCATGTCTTTTTTGTAATGTGAATAGATATCATTGTCAGAGTTGTGTCACAGTATATATATATTAGTACTGACGTAGTTGTGTGGACCCTCTTAGAGCAATGCCAAATAGCACTTGGCCGGTTTTTATTTCATAACCAGTGATAAAAAAATGTATTCAAATAAAAAAATAAAAAAATAGGTTCCCGAAAATAATCTAAAAGATTGTGGGCAAATAATAAAACTTTATTTTTTTTAAAAAAAAACGTACCTTTCTGGTTTGGGAATTCGGGTAAAATGTATCCTATGTCACTCACGGGATCAAGACGAATCTAACGTTACCTCGCACTTTAAAATCCATCAAGCCGTTTAAAAGATATCGTGGAATAAAGAAACATACATACATACATTAGACCTAAAAAAAATGCACTGCTTTTTGTGGGCAGTCGTGTTGTAATCCTACTAAAATTATAAACGCGAAAGTTTGTAAGAATGTATGGGATGTATGTTTATTACTCTTTCACGCAAAAACTACCGAATCTGGATCTGGCAAAAATTTTGTAGGCAGACAGATTAGGACCCGGATTAACGCATAGGATATTTTTTTCCACGCTCGCAAGCCGCTTGCGGCTCGCGCACTGTGCACCCTCGGAAAGTCATAGAAACGTCCACGCGGGTGAAGCCGCGGGAAACAGCTAGTAAATATTATACGTAGCCTGGTCCAAGAGCTGCCACAAACGTGTGCTGTACCTAATTAAAGTATGGGCACAGTATTACTATATAGCGGCTAACAGTAGCTCAACGAATGTACTTACGCAGAGCAACGGAAGGGTACTCCGCGAGTTTGCCAGGCTGGCTACAGGCTAGTACTGCTAGTACCTACGCCGTGGCGGTATCGTGCGACATCAAAGGCGTTGCGCTACTGTAAGCCATATCGTAATACTGTGGTATGGATACTTTAATGGCGTCAGACTGGAGGAGGTCCCATTAATAGTATAATTGTTTCATTTGACGCACTGCACATGGCTATAAATTGTTAAACCGGTCCAAACTTTGACGTAATCTGGTCAATAGCCCTCTAGTATTTAGCAAGTGAGCGTCGGTGGCGTAACAGCTAGGCCCGCCGCCTCCTGTCCAGGAGGTCGTGGTTCGAATCCTGCCACGTACCAATGTGATTTCGAATTTCGATTTCATATGTACGTTTATCCGACGTTCTTACGGTGAAGGAAAACATCGTGAGGAAACCTGCACACGCCTGCGAAGAAACTCGCAGGTTGTGTGTGAAGTCGACCAACCCGCACTGGGCCCGCGTGGTCGACTAAGGCCCGATAGCCCTAATTCAGGGTAGACTCGAGTCCCTCGGTGGGGACGTATATGAGCTGATATGATGATTTAGCAAGTTACAGTTGGGTCTGGCAGCAGATATATCAAGTCTCTTGGCTCATACTTTGATGGGACCACCACTTGTTAGAAACCCCTCAAGTGCTCTTACTATTGATATACAGGGTGTAACAAAATTGGTGTTCATCTAGTTAACCTACTCATCAAACTGAATAACTTTGTAAAAAACTGAACCCTTATAATTTTGTCATGTCCGTCCGTCCGTCCGTATGTCACAGTGAATTTCCGCCGCCATTGTTACACTTACCTACAGTGTAAGAAAATTTAGTAGGTACACTTACGTAAAATTATGACCTGAAATGGAAAATGAATTAAAGGTTGCTTTGAACACTTTTTTAATTAAAGTATCATTAAATAATGAGCTACAAAGTGACACTTTTTACCAAATACATATAATACAATTATTCGTAATACATGACAATTCAATAGTTGTAATGATTTGTGAGTAAATCGCAAGTTTCAATTTTATTTGTAGGAGAACCATACTATGTAATAGACAAACATAAGCAACTACAACGTGCAAAATTATATAGAAATCGTTCGAGCCGTTTTTAAGAAAAAATAATTTCAGTTTTTCTTGTATTACAGCTACTTTTCGGTTTAACGGTACGATGAAACTTTTGATAATCCCACAATGAAATAATTTAAAACTCCTAAGTTCCAAATTTGGTCTCAATCGGACTAAAGATTTAGCCTCCAGAGCCAATCGTGACGAACGGACGGACGGACGAAATTGAAATGTTCAATTTTTCGGTATGTGTCCATGATATTCTAGAACACATTTTCACGAAAATTGGAAACGCTTTTTTTTCCATGATTACAATACTTTCTCTATTCTACGTACGTACGTACGAACGAGTTCCGTACTACGGGACGGACAAAGTAAAAAAATAAATAATTAGTTGTCTGTAAAGTAGGTTTACGGACGATAGCTTAACGTGACAACGTCATAACGTAACGGGACAATAGCGTGACGGGACAACGAGTCATCCTTTTTGGTGTGTGCAGCCGGCGTCCATCGATTTATTAGACGTTGACACGTCAAAAAATTGGTTGTCTGTAAAGTCGGTTTACGGACGATAGTTTAACGTGACTACGTCATAATGTAACGGGACAATGAGCGTAACGGGACAATGAGTCATCCTTTTTCGTGCGTGCAGGCGGCGTCCATCGATTTATTAGACGTTTTCACGTCAAAAAACAATATAGCAACATTGAACTTGCTGTTATGGAAGTAGATTGTTTTGAACGTTTTTAGCGCTGTCATTTATTAGAGTTCCGTGGGCAAACGTACGGTTTCAGGAATACCCCATGTTTGCTATTCAAATAAGTAGTTGCTTTTCGTGGAATAGGTTTCACTTTCACTCAGAGTATCACAGTTAGTAACTGTTTGGTGTCACACTTGTGTCCAAGTGACGTACAATATCGTGCATTTCACCGGTCCCGGTCGGTGGACGTCAGACTTGTCCGCTGCGTTGCTGTTTCCTTGTTTAGTCATATTTGTTACTAGCTTTTACCTGTTTTGCAGTCAATCTTGTGCAGTCAACCGCATTCATTTTAATATGCTATTTACCAAAAAACCGACATAGCTCACAGAATCGCTAAACTGAAGTGGCAATGGGCAGGGCACATAGCTCGTAGAACAGATAGCCGATGGGGTAGTATAGTTCTCGAGTAGCGACCGCGCACCGGAAAACGTAGCGTAGGGTGGCCTCCCACGCGTTGGACCGACGACCTGGTGAAGATCGCGGAAAGCGGAATTAAAACATTTATTGTAAAAAAAACAACAGCTTTACGCCTTATCTGCGTCATAAATGGAACCTCTGTGCAAAATTTCAGCTTACTGGTCCAATGGTTTTGAGCTGGGCGTCGATGAGTCAATCAGTCAGTCAGTGAGTTATGAGTCAGGACTTTCCTTTTTACGTTTAAATCTGCTTGAAAATAATTGTTGTTTAATTTAATTTTTATTTTTGTTTATTATGGATAACAACAGCCAACATTTTACATTAAACATGTTGAGGTACATATCAATTTCTTATTGGGCTAATAAAATTCATCCACTGTATTACATAAACGTGCAGACGTGAGGTGTCGAAGCTCAAACTAGTAAATAATTAAAAATATGATTAAATAAAAAGTAACAGATAAGCGAAAAATACCAAATAAATTAAGTACATAATTATATATACATATAAAAATAATATAAAATTATGATATATAAGTACTATAAATAAAAAAATAATATATAGTAATGATATATAAATACTATAATTAAAAATATATATATACTATAATTAAAAATATATCATACTAAATATTTTAATAGAAGAATAAATAGCCCTTGGATATAGTATTACTTAAATAAATAAATAGATTAAATCACATCAGCGATATACGTCTCCACCGAGAGGCTCGAGCATACCCTGTATAGGGCGATCGGGCCTTAGTCGACCACGCGGGCCCAGTGCGGGTTGGTCAACTTCAACACAACCTTCGAGTTTCTTCGCAAATGTGTGCAGGTTTCCTCACGATGTTTTCCTTCACCGTAAGAGCGTCGGATTAACGTACTGAGTATTGAGATTGAAATTCGAAAACACATTGGTACGTGGTAGAACTGGAACCACGACCTCCCGGATAGGAGGTAGCGGCCCTTGCCGTTGCGCCACCGACGTTCTAAATAGATTTAGTAAGATTAAATAACAGATACCAAAAGTCTTGAAGACTTTTGTACTCTCTAATCCGTGACTCTATTCACTTAATTTGTTTCACCTTCGCTGACCAAACCAGATCGCTCGTCCAAGCCAAGCCAAGCTGATTTGCTAATTTTATGTGTTCAGATTTTTTTGTGAATGATCTTTGGGACAAGTTTGTCTAGTTGTGGGTCCCAGGTTTTTTAATGCTTTTGTTACAGTTAATTATATTTCACTAATTGTATGCCTTTCAAAACTCTATTCAGATAGATATAACTGAATTGAACTAAACATTAAACAGTAGGCCAACTTGTACAATATTTTTAAATAAGTCAATCATTGAGTGTAGAGTTTGTATAAAAATTTCAAGACAGTACAAGAATAAAAAGGATTTAAACACAGGAGAAAAATCAACAAGTTAGCCACTTACGTGTTGAATTCCCAGACAATTTCCAGATTCCTTACAAAAACTAACAAACATATATTTTCTGCCGAAGTAAATAAGCAACAAGCCAAGTACTGAAAAAGTGGAAAACACTAAACAGATTCGAAGATTTTGAAAAAAAATAAGATGTATATAATATCTTAGAGAATATAAAACTTGGCATGAGGCATTTAAGATAATTACAAGGCACACACACGCACGCACGAACGCACGCAAGCACGCACGAACGCACGCACGAACGCAAACCCACAGATTTTGGCGGGACGTCCTGATTTTTAAATCAAAATTAAATGTCCCGCGCGGGACAGGCCAAGTCCCGCTTTTCGGCGATAACTCGACCGTGCGAGCAGCGTGCTGAGGAAGCGCGGCCGGGACACGATTTTGTTCTAATGAATAAATTTTTTTTGACTCATTAGGTACATACCTAGTTGAGTCTTCTAAATAAAAATATTAAAAAACAAAAATATTTTTTTTAATATTTTTATTTAGAAGACTCAACTAGGTATGTACCTAATGATAGGGTAAATCTGATTTAAAATATTAATTTTTTATTAAAATAAATTACTATGGTTATTTTTGCTATCTATTCACGTAAACGTAACCTAAAACTCAAATAAAAAGATAAATATTTAGATACTTCTGATTATATAACGTTTTTTACTATGTCCCGCTTTCGACGAAAGAATCCTCAAAATATGCCAAAATCCCGATTTGGCAAATAAAAAATCTGGCGACGCTGACCCCACACACACAGACACACACACACACACACACACATACACATACACACACATGAAAGTACATGCACACGTGCACACGCACTCAACAATTAATACCCCTAAATTTAATAAAATAATTTTCTAAAAACCTAAAATCTTTTAGGTACTAGCTTTTAATATTGCATTGTCACGCGATATACATATGCATGCAAAATTTTAGCTCAATCGGAAACCGGGAAGTGGGTCAAATTAACTTGCAAGATTTCACCCGAACAAACATAGATACATACATTGCAAGTTAATTAAAAGCTTAAAAATAAGCTCAAATTGTCCAGCAGTGGACTTCCTTCGGCTGATATGATGATGATGATGATGAAGCTCAAATTGCCTAACGTACAATGTCAAAACCAAGTGTAGGAGTAAGGGACGGGACGGAGGGACGGAGTAGGCATGTCGACAACTCTGTGCAAATCACCGTCCTTCCAGCGTTCCGGCACAGTGGTATGTCCGAAGTATTCGCTTTGTCGCTAGCTAGTGGGAATGCTTTGAGTTAAGTTTTCTGTGATTTATACGTATGGAGAGTAGGTACGTAATACATATTATTTTACTAGGAATCTGCATAAAGCAGATATTCTACGGAATCCCTAGGACACTCACACACACACTTACACATACATATTTTATACTGTTTCAAAATTTTACTAACCGCAGTTTAAATTTTTATACATTTTGGAGTACCTACCTAAAGTACCTGCTTATAAAATCTAAAAGTGAGGCTTATACGTTTCCTTTTTTTTAATTACTGATTATAAATAAACAAAAAATGTCCGAGATTATTTTTATGTGAAACACGTGAACGACAATAAAAAAAAAAAAAAAAAAACGTATAAGCCTTGTTTTATTTTTGACTGACAACCTATTAAAAATTGGTCCAATCGGTTAACATTAAGGAGGTGAAAATCGTTAACGCCGTTTGTATGAAAAGTAGCAGCTTCACAATCATTTTAAGTACTTTTTTATTCTATATGTTGATAACTTTAAGTTTGGAATTTCATACATTTCCTAGGCATTTTGCATTAAACACATTGCATGAAGCTCTGTACAGGGAGCAAAGCGAATGAGCACATCCAGTAACTGAAACAAGGCCATTGAAGGAACGATATTTACAGTACACGTAACGTACAGTACAGCAAACGTTTACAGTACGGTAAGTTATTAGTAGTTTATGAAACCGTTGCATAATAAGGGTTCTTAAAATACGAGTGTTTTAAGACCAAATTATGTACAGTTTCATACACTGCTTTATCTAATCTCATACATTGTGATTGAATCAACTAAAATACAAAGAACAAAGTTAAGAGTAAGAAAAAAATCCCACGAAATTCAGTAATTACCTACAACACAACGTGTCATAGCGCTGAATCCCAGCGCATCATCGCGCTTGCACTGAAGCGGACGGTGTCACAGACAGGTAAAAACAATGCTTTCACTGATCTCAGACATTTTTAAACAAGATTGAAAATTATCCACGAAATTCAGTATCTACAACAAAATTCAATGAAAAACCAACACATCACCGCGCATGCGTTAAAGCGGGCGCTGTCACAGACAAGTAAAAATTGGAATGAAAACTTTTTGTATTGCTGTAAAAATGGCGCGAACCGCATGTGCGTTCCAATAAAAAAAAATGATATGAAACTTCGTTGGTGATATTATCTCTTTGGTTTAACTTGTATCGTAATGGAAAAAAAAACATTTTAACATTATTTCTCTAACAAAATAATGTTATAGTGTATTTTTTTTATTACGGTATTGTGTTTATAAAGTATGCCAATATAAACTCGTTTTGAAGTTGATAATGCGAACTTTACGATATGTGTGTGTATGTGCTTATTATGTGATATCAAGATGACGCATGAACTGAAACCCTATCAAAAGACGTCAATAATAATGTTTATTGGTCATAATAATGAACTTTAGTAGGTAAATAATAATAAATAAGTAATAACGATACATATCTAATTAGGTAATCAGAAATATTACGATTTCGATCACTAGTTATTAGTCACGACTTTGCTCATAAATGTTCATGATCATCGGGATATGAGCTCAAAGGATCTAACAAATATACATATAATCGAAACCTCAGAGCTACTACACAATCACACTTATTAAGAGGAGTGTATTCCCAACGCGCTCCATGCAAACATAGTTTTGTTCTTATTTAAATATTCACCAATCAGTCATTAAAATTTTGTAAACACGTTCTGTAAACTCATATCTGTGTCTGTAATATGTCAAAGTTCCGAAAAAACTACGTTTGATGGAGCGCGCTTGGGATACACGCCTCTTAACCACTTACTTCTTATACCTTATACTAGGTATCAGTTAACATTGCCAAATGATTAGAATAATAGAATAATAACTTACTATAAATAAAGAGTGTATTAACCTCTGTGGAAATATGTACCACCGCAGTCCAATCCGTCGCTGAAAACCGTAACCCTTATGGTAAAGGAAGTCGGTTATCTATCCTGCTCTGTCGCTAGCTGATACTCCCTTTGGTGTACAACTGCAGTTTGGTGAAGGTACTGTGCTGATTTCCTTCACCGTAAGATCGCACTTACGGTGAAGGAAAACATCGTGAGGAAACCTGCACACGCCTGCGAAGAAACTCGCAGGTTGTGTTTGAAGTCTACCAACCCGCACTGGGCCCGCGTGGTCGACTAAGGCCCGATCGCCTTAATTCAGGGTAGACTCGAGCCCCTCGGTGGGGACGTATATGAGCTGATATTGCTATTGCTGTGATGATGAGTTGACTGCACCGTTTTGCAGGAGGTCGGCCTCGCCTCGACCGATCTTGCCCTAAATTTTCCCCTTGAAAACTTTGGATTCGATACTGTATTATAAAAGTATGCAGTGTCCCACTAGATGAGTAGTAATCTTGGTTTCAAGAGTGGTAATTCCGATTTCAAAGCGATGCGTGAAAGCGTGCAAAGTTCAATCGTGACTCTAAACGTGACGTCATCCTAGTCGGTATGCACACTATGGACATTCCGTTCAAAGTTCAATGGACGGACCGATTCGGAGAATGCAATGAGATGAGACAAGCAGAGGCAGAGGCACGGTGTTGCAGTCACATTGGCTGACTGAACTAAAAGTTCGTTTGCTTATTTTACCGCATCTTTGACGGCTTCCGACAAACACTTTCAAAGGTGCCGTGCGTGGCGGGCGGCACGATTGTACTCAGAGCGGCACCTTGGACAGAGTGTTTGTCGGGAGTCGTCAAAGAAGTGGTTAAATAAGCGACCGAACGAGTGTGTACTTTAGTTGGGCCTATCGCTATTAAGAAAATCATTACGCATCACGTTTGATAAGCCCTTTGTAAGTGAAGACGATACCGAGGATGGACAGTCGAATTGAGAACCTCCTCCTTTTTGGAACTCAGTTGAAAATCAGGTTTATTCGCATCGCACTGTTCCTCAGCTAAGTCCGTGGAGATCACCAGACTTAGCTTGAGCCCCACTCCGACAAAGATGCGGCTCGCATATCTTACACCCTAGCCTCAAAGCCACCACAATTCAAATTCGATTTTTGATGTGTAACATCTTTGCTCTCGCTTTCCTGCAATTTGTGGGAGTGATTTCGTGAAATAGGACGAAAATGTGTAACAGGAAGTCGCGTTTTTTCAGGCTTTAAAAGAGCGGAAAAGGCAAAGGTATCTATGACCATACAGCCTAGTCTGCCGTATCTTTGCCGTCCTTTTTTCAGGCTTTAAAAGCGCGGAAAAGGCAAAGGTATCTATGACCATACAGCCTAGTCTGCCGTATCTTTGCCGTCCTTTTTTCAGGCTTTAAAAGCGCGGAAAAGGCAAAGGTATCTATGACCATACAGCCTAGTCTGCCGTATCTTTGCCGTCCTTTTATCTTTTTGATGTGTAACATCTTTGCTCTCGCTTTCCTGCAATTTGTGAGAGTGATTTCGTGAAATGGGACGGAAATGTGTAACGTGGGACGGAAATGTGTAACATGGGACGGAAATGTGTAACAGAAAGTCGCGAAAGCGCGGAATTCTACTTTAAGAGAGTCCGACTCGCACTTGGTCGGTTTTTTTCGTTACTGTCAGATCCGCCACCCAGGTACAATATCGTCATCAAATCTAACCTCAAGTAGTTTGTCACATGTTACACATCATATGCGAGTACTGTAGGTCTCGCTCGAATTTTTTTTAATAGGATTTCAAAATATATTGTGTGACATATCAATATCAAAAGCTTAATGTGAGAATCTCAAATATTTTTTTTTTATAATTTTAAGATTAATAGTTTAAGTTATTTTAAAAAACAGGCGAAAATTGACAAGTCTCCCTTGTCTCCGAAACTACTGGACCTAAAATCTTGAAAAAATCACAGTATATGAGGTTGAATGCATAGATTACAGGAAAAAATCTAAAGTCCTTCCATTCCCAAAAAAAAATCAAAGTCCAGAATAAGTAGACCCCTATTTACTTAGAGCAAAGTATGTAGTGAGAGGTTTTATTCTGTTGGTAGGTAAAGTTTTTGTGCGGAACCATGTTTGTGTGACCCTTAGTCGCTCGTAGCCGGTTTATTAATTTGGAAAAAGTGTCCGGAGAATGTTGCATGAATTTTTCACACCATTTTTAAGTATTATATTTATTGTTGACTGCAAAAAAGATAAATTTTAAAATAATATTTACTAAATTGAAATGTCAAAATATTAATATCTTGTTTTTCTTTCCATCTCGACATGTCATTTATAATAATAGGTTTCAAATTAGTACTACAATGACGCTGGAAAACTGTGACAACACGCCGTGCTAGTTCAAGTTATTTTCACTAAATCAGTCGTTCATCCATACTATTAATTATTTTAATTACGAAAGTCTATGTCCATCTGTCCATCCATCCGTCCGTCCGATTCTTTCGAGCTTAAACTACTAAACCGATTTGGCTGTTTGGCATTAAAGGTCGGAGAACAACATAGTATTAGCTTTTCACTTATTTTATTTCTTTACTAAATTTTACCTAATTCAAAAAAAATATTAAAATAATTAGAATCAAGAGTTTAAAAATATTAAAGTTACGAGACGGCAATAAATAAATGAAATTGCATAACAGATTGACAAGGGCGTCCGAACCGACACGACGCCTTTGTGTTTACTCTGTAAAAGATAAAAATAAATACCTATAATTTCTGTAAAGGGAGTTGTAATTGAGCGAGCGAAGTGAGCGACATTAGGTTCGTTATGTTTGATTGACTTAACCTGACTTATGTAATGTAATGTTATGTTACGTTACGTTATGTTATGTTACGTTACGTTACGTTACGTTATGTTACGTTATGTTATGTTATGTTATGTTATGTTATGTTATGTTGTGTTGTGTTGTGTTGTGTTCTGTTGTGTTATGTTATGTTTGATTGGTGAATCTGACAGTTACTACACTATTTGAAGGTTTTATATTATGGACGAGTTTCGTACGAGGATGATTTTGTCTTCGATCGCAATTTGTTTCGTGCAAGGAAGAAAAAGTATTCGATCGTAACCAATGATATATAATGTTACTATCTGATCGTAACTGGTTACGAACCGGCGGGTTCGTACGCGGCCGAATGGAATTAAAACCGTTGATTTCTGTAGAACTAGACGAGCAAAGAGATTATTCAACAGTAGGATACCTACCTTTATCTTGAAAAAATGTTTAGATTTCTAGGGATTTTAAGTCTGTTTGTTACTCCTTCACGTTAAAACTACCGGACCGATCTCGTATTAATTTGGCAGAGAACTAAAGTAAAGGGCGGGAAACAACATATAATACTTATTATATACCGAAAAAATGCAAAGTTGGTGAAGATCTGGAAAAAACTTGAATGCACGCTCGCGAGTCGCTTGTAAATACAATATTTACGCGGATGTTTACTGAAATCGGGCATTTTTGTATAAAATGAACAGCTATATAAACATATTACCCTGAGCTGCCAAATCCTGCAAGGCTTACACTGAACGTTCGGTCAATCCAGCCATCAATCACTTGCTTAATACCATTGTCAGGTGGTTCGACACATGAGCCATGAATTCAATTATCGTATGCCTGCGTTACCTATAAGTTATGGGTGTTAGTGTGAGCGTGTTTCGATTTGACAAGATCACTGAATAAGTCGGTGGGTAGGGCGAGATAGTTTAGTTAGGTTAGGTTAAATATCTTAGTTTTCGAGTGTCGGTAAAATACAGATGGCTCCCTTGGTACAGTATGTCTACGAATAATCACAAAATACAGATGGCTCTCTTGGTACAGTATGTCTACGAATAATCACAAAACACAGATGGCTCCCTTGGTACAGTATGTCTACGAATAATCACAAAACATAGATGGCTCCCTTGGTACAGTATGTCTACGAATAATCACAAAATACAGATGGCTCCCTTGGTACAGTATGTCTACGAATAATCACAAAATACAGATGGCTCTCTAGGTACAGTATGTCTACGAATAATCACAAAACACAGATGGCTCTCTTGGTACAGTATGTCTACGAATAATCACAAAATACAGATGGCTCCCTTGGTACAGTATGTCTACGAATAATCACAAAATACAGATGGCTCCCTTGGTACAGTATGTCTACGAATAATCACAAAACACAGATGGCTCGCATGGTACAGTATGTCTACGAATAATCACAAAACACAGATGGCTCCCTTGGTACAGTATGTCTACGAGTAGTCATAATACTGTACCACTTATGTCACAGTTGTTTACAGTTTGCTTCATGTGGGCTGTCAGCCTTTTGCTACATTTTACATTTAAAAAACCGGCCAATTCATTTCATTCATTAATTCATAAATATCTAACCATGCATGCGCCTCACAGGAAGGCTCAAAGTCACTCAATTGGCGAAGAAGCGAGCTATATGCTCGGAGTTTCCTTTCTTGATCGATTCAGAAATCAGGAGATTGGTAGGAGAACTAAAGTTACCGAAATAGTTCACACTAGTGGATGCCCGCAGCTTCGCTCGCGCAGATCCCGATTTTTGCGGTTCCCGTGGGAATTTCCCAAAATCCTTTCTTAGCGGATGCCTACGTCATAACATCTACCTGCATGCCAAATTTCAGCCCGATCCGTCCAGTGTTTTGGGCTGTGCGTTGATAGATCACTATGTCAGTCAGTCAGTCACCTTTGAGTTATATATATTTAGATATTGCTTAATTCAAGTGACAGTGGGCAGGACACATAGCTCATAAAACGGGCGGCCGTTGGAGCAGTAATTTCTCGAGTGGCGACCACGCACCGGAAAACGTAGTGAAGGCAGGCCTCCCACTCGGTGGACCGATGACCTGGTAAAGGTCGGGGGAAGCCGCTGGATGCGGGCAGCGCAGAACCGGTCGTCGTGGAGATCCTTAGGGGAGGCCTATGTCTAGCAGTGGACGTCCTTCGGCTGACATGATGATGATATTGACAATATAGCTGCTTACAGTTGCGCAACGAATGTACTTACGCAGAGCAACGGAAGGGTACTTGCGGGGCAGCGGGCGGCGGGACACAGCCTGGCAAACTCCGCGAGTTTGCCAGGCTGACTACAGGCTAATATGGGCTAGTACCTAAGCCGGTGGCGGCATCGTACGAAATCAAAGGTGTTGCGGTACTGTAAGCCATATCGTAATACTGTGGTAATAGGGTCCCATAACCCTGAAAAAGCAAACTACTTGCGCCTATGCACACTGTTTTTACAATTTCATCGCAGTTAAATATATCGCTCCTAGTACTGCTACTGTTAGATTTAGATAGATTTTATTCCTCCTAGATTACCTACACTATTACATACGTACCAACTTTACCTCTTACGGTGAAGGAAAACATCGTGAGGAAACCTTCACACGCCTGCGAAGAAACTTGCAAGTTGTGTGTGTGCTCGACGAAGGCCCTATCGCCTCAATCAGGGTAAATCGGTAGGGACGTATATGAGCTGATATTACAAATATCACAAATACTGTGAACCTTTTTTTCGACCCACCATACAAATAAAATCAACGTTAATTTTTCCACATTAGCAAAAAATATTCATTTTGACCTCGGCTATTATGGAGTTCGCAGTCATCAATCTTCATTTGGCGCTTGTAATCACACATACACAGGTGTACCATCAATACCAGGTAACGGGTCTATCACTAAGCCTACGCTGTCCGTTTGTATGTCCATCCGTCCATCTTTTGAACCGTAATTAGTAGCCGGCTCAAATTTTTACAACCTAAAATTTTTTTTGAGGTCGGTGTCAGCAAACAATCTAATCTAAAACATTTGATACGTAAGTAACGGCGTGCTGGTACCGACCCCAAAAAAATATTTTTGCCCCTAATATGATTCGTACCCACCTTTAAATTCGTTATTGTTGGTTAATGTCGTGTATTTAATTATAATAATATTATTCCATACTTTTGAGTTAATTTGATTTTGAAGTCGGTTTTTAGTTTTTTTGTTTTTGTTCTATCGTAAAAACGGTACTATACGTACAAACGTTAAACTTGGTGCGGTTATTAGTTAACCAGAAATTTTGTGTTATGTCAGAGTTTCGTAAAAAATATGTAGTTTTAAATTAACAAAGGCTCAAAGATTTATATACAATATTTAAAATATCCTTACTAATATTATAAATGTGAAAATGTGTTTATTTGTTTGTTTGTTTCTTTGTTACCTTTTCACGCTTCAACGCCTTGACCATTCTTAATGAAATGTGTCACAAGGAAGGACATAGGCTACTTTTATCCCGTGAAAATAGAATAGCCCGATGCAATTCCCGAGGGAACTTAAAATATACTCTTTTTTGGTTAATTAACATCGCAACAGAACAACGGATTGTGTTATTTTTTGCACCGAGATGGTTGAGGGGGTAGGAAATGACAAGATTTACTAATAAGCATATCCTGACATAATTCCGCACCGCGCACCCTCTAAGTCAGTCACAAAAACGATGTCCACACGGGCGAAGCCGCGGGCATAAGCTAGTAAACAAATATTTTAGGTAATCTGACAAAGCACAAGCCCAGACTCTGGTTCCCATAGTATAAAGGGAGTATAAATGTACAAATTCGTCATCAAGCATTAGAAGACCCAGCGCACCCTTTATGACACCTGATACGAGTCCGTTCAGCCGTTCTTTCCAGCCTATTCTCTCTTATGGAACCGGCGAGACTAGTCATATGTCGGAGAAACTGCGAGGGCTTACGGCAAAGTATATATATTAGTACTAACATACAGCATGGACACTGCCTGCCGCTCTCTAGATTGCGACCTCACCCCCTCGTCACCCAGATTGATATAGATTGGTTACAGTTTGGATCTCGAACGTATAAGATTTCGCCGCCAACTTTGTTTTTTCCGTCATTCCTTTTTATAAATGTCATTTTTGTCCCGTTGTATGAAGTGTCCAGGGTGTGCTTGAGATCTCCTAGCCCCTCGCTTTCCAGCAGCTGCTTCAGCATTTTCTCACGGGAAGCCGTCAGCCGCTTGATTAGCTCCGCCTTAAATTTAACTTTTCTTTTCAGCTGGAGGGTCGATAATTATTAATTATGTCTTTGATCTCCTGGGCATACGCATTACCAAGCTGACTGATTACGTAGTTGAACTTGGTATCATCAACCTTTAGCCCAGCTATGGCGAACTGACCTTAAAAATAGAATAGAATAAATGTTTATTCAGTGATACTCGTAAGTACACACAAGTGAAATATTTCGTAGCTTTTAAAATACAATAGTTTGTACGTATCACTGAAAAGGTAGCAGCTCAGCATATGCTGTCATCACAAAGACATCACAGCGCTGATTGTCAGCTACTACCCCTTCAGGGAAGGGGGGTTGGCCTTGACGAAGTACACATCATAAATTTAAACAAAATAAAATTTTAAACATAGTTAAAAAAAAAAAGTAAAAATCAAAACAAAAACCCTACAACCATTACAGATATATTATTTTAAATGCTACTTAGATTAAGAAAACTAAAGAAGATACTGTATGACCAATATTATAAAATTTTACAATATTCTCCTCAGCGATTGTAATTAGACAAACGTCAAAAGGCAGTTTCAAGCAAGGTGGGTAGTGCGCCCGGCCTTCTGTTCTTCTATGCAAAACCTTCTACCTGAGCGTACCAAATCTCCGGCTCCTGCGGCCGAAAGGGTGGAGTTTTCACACCCACTGTGCAGGCGAAGGTACACCGTTGTTCAAAAGCAAGATCACAAGTAAAGTCCGGTGCGTAAAATAGTGAATTTACAATGTACATTATATAGTTTGCTGGCTATTCATAAAACAGAAAATTCGCCTCAACAAAATTCAAGGTCGCGACCAACCAGATCGCTAAGCGACGCAAAGACTAAAAATATTCACACCAGATACAAAACTATAAACATTAAACAGGAGATTGTTAACCAAGGGTAGAAAGTGAACCATTTCACCCGAGATATTCCTGGCGCTCGAACGAAGTTACTTTTCACCCTAGAGATGAAAAAGCTATTTTCCACTCGGCTATCTAGTCACGAAGATTAAACTTTCGGAATAGGAGAGATGAAAAAGTATTTACACGAGTAAGGAGTCCGCCACGAAATTATTTTTCAGTTCCCTCGGAAACTGCATCGGCCTATGCTATTATCACGGGATAAAAAGTAGCCTTTGTCCTTCCCAATGACACAGGCTACCTGCATGCCAAATTTCATCTAGATTGGTTTAGGTGTTAAAGCGTGAAAAGGTAAACAAACACATTTTCACATTTATAAATTAGTAAGGATTCTTTTGGAGTTTAAACAGTTGACTTATGATGAGCTGCTCGATTTGTACGAAAATCCAGTTTTTATTTTTGGCCCTTTAAAAGTAAGTTTCTTTGGGAAGTTGGTTAGCTTCGTCTGCTCATTCACCTCTTGAAGTAAGTCCGTCTTGAAATGACTGGTCAAACAGTTACCCTCATCATCATCATATCAGCTCATATAAGTCCCCACCGAGGGGCTCGAGCCTACCCTGAATTAGGGCGATCGGGCCTTAGTCGACCACACGTGCCCAGTGCGGGTTGGTCCACTTCACACACAACCTTCAAGTTTCTTCGCAGGTGTGTGCCGGTTTCCTCACGATGTTTTCCTTCACCGTTAAAGCAATCAGTGAGTATATGTACGTAAGTTTCGAAAAACTAGTATATTGGCCGTCCGGATTTGAACCTGGCACCTCAGGTTAGGAGGAACGAGACCATACCGGTTGAGCTACCAGCACTTACCGACCATTTACCCTACATTCAAATAAGTACCAAACTTCGTTTGTATGCTGCGCACTAAGCGATACGCTTCTCTTAAGCATATTTTTTGCCATCTAATGAACTCCTGATGTGTCAAGATCAGGAAGCATTGTTCATTAGTCATGCTGCATGTGTGTGTATGATCCGTGAAGTGATTGAACTTGACCTGTTCGCACTGAGCAGTGAACACGTAACCAGTATCTACGACTCGTAGGTGTAATTTGTTGTGCTTTAGTCATCATAATACTGTGTTAACCTTTGAAGAACAATTAATGAACTGTGGTTTTTGCCATCAAAATAATAATATGTTGAAGAAAAACCTCAAAATTTTTAGGTACAAAATTTTATTTGAAAAGAGCTTTTAAGTTTAAAATCTCACGGTGCCAAATGTCAATATAAATACACGTTTCCAAATTTAAAATAGTTTTCGAAAAATCTAAAAACTTATACGCCTTTAATTGAAAATAAATTTAATTATTTCGAGTTTTTCTCAGCAAACCCTTTCATTTGATACCCGTGTCTAAAAAAAATAACTGTCCGCCATCTTTGGGAGTCCGCCATATTAGATTAAGAATGACGTCACATAGTTAACCATGCATCCAGACTTAAGTTGATTGGGAAATTTCAGCTTAATCAGAAACTGGGAAGTGGTTCAAATTCAGATTTGACCCACACTAACTTAAATGTGTTCCGGGTAAACGCTTCCAGAGCTTAATTATTCATTTCATTTCATTCATCATCATCATCATATCAGCCGAAAATCGTCCACTGCTGGACAAAGGCCTCCCCCAAGGATTTCCACGACGATCGGTCCTGCGCTGCCCGCATCAACGGCTTCCCGCGTTCTTCACCAGTTCGTCGGTCCACCGCGTGGGAGGCCTGCCTTAATTCATAAATATCTAACCATGCATCATGCGGCTCACAGGAAGGCTCAAAGTCACTCAATTGGCGAAGAAGCGAGCTATATGCTCAGAGTTTCCTTACGTGATCGACTCAGAAATCAGGAGATTGGTAGGAGAACTAAAGTTACCGAAATAGTTCACACTAGTGGATGCCCGCAGCTTCGCCCGCACAGATCCCGATTTTTGCGCTTCCCGTGGGAATTTCCCAAAATCCTTTCTTAGCGGATGCCTACGTCATAACATCTACCTGCATGCCAAATTTCAGCCCGATCCGTCCAGTGTTTTGGGCTGTGCGTTGATAGATCACTATGTCAGTCAGTCAGTCACCTTTGAGTTATATATATTTAGATATTGCTTAATTCAAGTGACAGTGGGCAGGACACATAGCTCATAAAACGGGCGGCCGTTGGAGCAGTAATTTCTCGAGTGGCGACCACGCACCGGAAAACGTAGTGAAGGCAGGCCTCCCACTCGGTGGACCGACGACCTGGTGCAGGTCGCGGGAAGCTGCTGAATACGGCCAGCGCAGGACCGGTCGTTGTGGAAATCCATGGGGGAAGCGTTTGTTCAGCGGTGGACGCCTGTGATATGATGAACATGTCACCAATTTATTAATAGCCATACGTAACTGCCTTAGCTCCTTTAATAATCTGATTTATTTGTTTCAAAATCAATATAATACTTACTTTGAATGCATCATTTAGATGTACGTTTGTTTTTAATTTGGCTAAAGATTAAATTAGGCATTGAGTGACGTCGTCGGTGGCGTAACGGCTAGGGCCACCGCCTCCTGTCTGGGAGGTCGTGGTTCGAATCCTGCCACGTACCAATGTGATTTCGATTTAGATTTCATGTGTGCGTGTATTCGACGCTGTTACGGTGAAGTAACCTGCACACGCCTGCGAAGAAACTCGCAGGTTGTATGTGAAGTCGACCAACCCGCACTGGGCCCGCGAGGTCGACTAAGGTCTGATTGCCCTAACTCAGGGTAGACTATAGCCCCTCGGTGGGGACGTATATGCGCTGATATGAAGTACTGCAATGTACAGAGAAAAATATATACTTGTATTCGGTAAACCGGTGAACCGGTCGTCGAAAATCCTTGAGGGAGGCCTATGTCCAGCAGTGGAAGTCCTTCTGCTGATATGATGATGATGATAATGTTGATTCGGTAAAGGTACAACTATATTTTTTAAATGCACAGGTATATCTTCTACAAGGACTCTTTGATATTATGCTAATTAATCAATCAGTATAAATAAAAAATGAATGCTTCTGCCTCACTCACCGACTGACTCACCAACGCGTAGCCCGAACCCTTGGACATAAAAAGCTAAAATTTTGCACAGATTTAGACAAAGAATAAGGCGGGATTTTTTTGAAATTTCCACGGGATGGGGAATAAAGCGCGAATGAAGTCGCGGGTAACAGCAGTTACACAATAACTGTGGGAAATCGAATTGTATTGTTATTCAAGTAGGTAGTAATCTAATCTAAGTCACCTGTTGCTTTCGTACTTTGTTCGTTGGGTCAGTCGTGGCTATTGCCTGAGGCAGACAGACAGACAAACAGATAGACAGCCACAGTCGGTGTTGTGCCTTGAGATAAAGACAGACCTACTTCTTTCGCAAAGAATTCGATGATGAAACTAGGGTTGTGTTTGCAAATTCTTTGATGCATGTAACATGTAAAAATCAATAAGTTAACAAAAAACCTTTAAAAAGTAGAAAATAATATGTTTTGTCCCTTTAAGTTAAATATAATTATGCAGTTATATTTTGATCTAAGCGTCGTAGCGAAGGGCATCGCCACGCTAGTTCTAATATAGATACTGTGACCTTACACTACACCACCCCCTCCTGCCCTACCCTACCCTACCCTACACTACACTACACTGCTAAAGAAAAAAAAGAAGATTGTCTCAAAAGGGCTTGTACCCAGAGACGGCATTAGTACTGAACAATAGAAAAAGAAGCTACAATATATGGATTTGTAATTTCACTTGATTTCACATTTCAAGAATTTGCATTTCTCCGTCCCAAAATAATTAATTCAAGCCTTTCAAGCGCTATCGAGGTGAATATAGGCATGAAATAGCAGAAAAAATACTTGATGGGTATGTTTTGTATCTCTCTCTTGTGGTGTGACACAGAACCGGCTGCCCAAGGGCACACCCTGGACACTTCATACAACTGGCCTGAAATGACATTTCAAAAGAGGAATGACGGAACAAACAAAATGGCGTCGAAATCCTATATGTTCCACAACCAAACTGTAACCAATCTGTATCAATCTGGGTGACGAGGGGGTGAGGTCGCAATCTAGAGAGCGGCAGGGAGTGTCCATACTGTATGTTACTACTAATATATATACTTTGCCAAGGGGTTACCTCGTGTAGCCTCACCCTTGATTACGTGTATACCTACGGACGTGTGCAACGCAAATTTCATGTCTAATGAACTCAACGCATCAAAAAACTTTGAAATACATATCGTAGTGTAACCAGTGGGTGCCGGCAGCTTCACCCGCGCATATCCCGTTTTTTGCCGTTCCCGTGGAAATTTCCTAAAATCCTTTCTTAGCGGATCCCCACGTCCTAATTGCTATCTGTATTCAAAATATCAGCGAAATCCGTTCAGTGGTTTCGGCTGTGCGTTGATATACCAGACAATCACCTTTTCCTTCTATATATGTCGCCGGGATATTGTCAAAACCGCGATATTACAATCTCACTACACTAAATTCAGTTAGATTATAATATGACGGTAAATTGTCAATCGGCTTACAATTTCACGGCCCATCCGAATAAAGCCGATGATTTCTTCTTCTGCGACGCATCCTGATACCCAGAAGAGCCTCTTTGACTGTTTAATCAATCAAACCTGACAGAACTTTCGCTTGCTTCGCTCGCTCATTTATTTAATGTTATTCACTTCGCTTAGTGTTATTGTAATATCACTAGTGAGATTACAATGGCACTAGTGAAATAGTAAGCAATATGTTACGGTTCACAATCTTTCGACAGTTTACAATCTCGCAAGATAGATCCCGTTAGATTATAATCTAACGGTTTTACAATTTCACGGTGATATATGTACGCGTATACAGATTAATCGTATTTAATTTTAATTTTGATTACAAAATATTACACGTCAATGAAGGTGAAGGAAAACATCGTGAGGAAACCTGCACACGCCTGCGAAGAAACTCGCAGGTTGTGCGTGAAGTCGACCAACCCGCACTGGGCCCGCGTGGTCGACTAAGACCCAATCGCCCTAATTCAGGGTAGGCTCGAGCCCCTTGGTGGGGGACGTATATGAGCTGATATGACACGTCAATGATACAAATGAGAATTCTGTATGAACCTACAAATAAACATTGAATGCCTTTAATCTACGAATATTTGAACTTACATTATAAGACAAAGGTGTAACAATCAAAGAAACCTGATAACCAAATAAGTTTATTCTGTTTCGTACGTATGTCTTTACACGTAAAGTTTTTGTTTAGGCGAAAACATGTTTTAGTATTAAGCAGATGGGAATGGCGGTTTCTAGGTAGGATTTTGGAAGGTGTTATTATTTTAAGGGTCCTTCTGTAATATTAAAAAGAAAATTAATGGCGGCATCAGCTAATGAAAGAAGCAATACTCAATTCGCGGAAAACATGCTTCAAATAGGTACAGAAACTTCTCCTGTCAGAAAAAATTCTGAATGATTTTGACCTCAATTTCTGTATCGAAGGCTTTTATTGGACAATGCTATTGAATTCCACCGCCGAACAAGAGATAGGTATTCCCTGGCGGCGACGTTTGCTCTTATCCCCAAAATTTTTATACAGGGGATGTAACAAAACTGGGATGGTAGGACTATAAACTTGGTTTATACTTATCATACTGAACAAAATTTCCCAACCAATCCAAACTTAGTTCTCAAAAAATTCCAATACAAAATGCATCAATCAGCTGATCGATTTGTATGATTAGTCAAAAGTATAATTCAATGGAAGTCCATAATTTTTTTTTCGCATTGACTTTGGGTTTCTTGGGAATAGTTGTTCAGCGTGACGAGTGGAAACCCCGTTAACGGGCCCTACACTATTTTGTTACACCCTGTATACTTATTGATATGTATATCATCAAATTTTGCTTCTATCCTCGAACATAATGAGATTGAGATGCCATACTCCATCTGATCAATAACAATTTTATGTATGCTAAGGACAGTAAGATAAAAGCGAGCTTAAACTGTTATGGCCAGTAGCTTTTGATGCTACCTACTTTCTGTTAACGGCAAGGCGGGGAAGCTTGGCAATCCCTGGATTTATCCAAATAAACGTATCCTATTCGATTACGAATACGATTCAAATATCCCATAATACGTGTTTGAAGATGAAATAAAATAAGGTTAACAATATTCAGAAGGATTTGCGGGGAGATAGTTTTGTTATTTTGACAGGGGACTCGGTATTCCGGTACTACGGGGCCGGGCGAATCGAGCGATAGTGTCATTACCGTGTCGCACTTATAGACAGAGAATCGCGGTAGATAATCTTATATGTCATTCATTTCGGTATGGATGTACGAGTTCGCCGTATAGCACGGTCGAGCGCCACCGCACCGTCACAAACACCGAAAGCAAAGTATGTATATATATTAGTACTAACATACAGTATGGACACTCCCTGCCGCTCTCTAAGATTCCGACCTCACCCCCTCGTCACCCAGATTGATACAGATTGATTATAGTTTGGTTCTCGAACGTATAGGATTTCGCCGTGATTTTGTTTGCTTCGTCATTTGTTTTTAGAAATGTTATTTTACGACCGTTGTATATGGTTGTATGCAGTGTCCGGGGTGTGCCGATAGTATTGTGACCATCAGGGTCAAAACATGTTTTTTTTAAAGTGAAGAAACCAGACCCATCTAGTATGATAGTGCGGAACTGAAGAAACTAGGGTCATCTAGTATGATGCTACGGAACCCTATGTATGCGGTTCTGACTAGCACTTGGCAGGTTTTTAAATAAAAGGCAGACTTTCTTTGACTCCCTATACAGATTGATTAGCTACATCGATAAAATTTGATTTTAGAGTCCAAAATGTTTGTCGTTTACCCATTTCTAAAGGGATAAAACAGAAGTCAACCGCTTCCGTAGCTCAGAAACAAAGTTCACTGGCTTTACACAGGAGGTCGCGGGTTCGATTCCCGGTGGGTCAATTGTAAGACTCGGTTTGGTTGGTGGTAGGGTATTTTCTAAGCCCGCCTGCCTAGGTACCACCATCTTATCTAAGTCTTGCCGCCAAATATCAATGTTGATATCATTGGTGTGTTCCGGCATTAAGGTAAGATAGTCAATTCCCCATTGCGTTGGGGAATCTTGGTAAGCCCGCTTCCATCTTCGGCAGCATCTCTGGTCACTTACCATCAGGTGAAATGTTGTCAAGGGTTTACCAGTTGTAAATAAAAAAATAAAGAAGCCGTCACATTTTAACAGAATTTGAGTAAGAACACAATCAAACTCATCTTGTTGATTTTGTAGATAGCGATGATTTAACCTTACCAGTCACCACAGCTCTGATTTGTATGGATTTACCTTGAAATAATTTTAGTGCCAACATTACATACAATAAGGATTGTATTGTCTTCGAACCCTGCTTATTAGCACACTTTAGATTTGTAACGAAGATTTGGCATGTACTTATAAACTAAGTGGTCTTTTGTGCTAGAGTTTCGGTGGCGTAACGGCTAGGACCGCCGCCTCCTGTCCGGGAGGTCGTGTTTTTGAACGTACCAATGTAATTTCGAATTTAGATTTCATATGTACGTTTATCTGACGCTCTTACGGTGAAGGAAAACATCGTGAGGAAACCTGCACACGTCTGCGAAGAAACTCGCAGGTTGTGTGTGAAAGTCGACCAACCCGTACTGGGCCCGCGTGACTAAGGCCCGATCGCCCTAATTCAGGGTAGGCTCGAGCCCCTCGGTGGGGACGTATATGAGCTGATATGACTGTCTTGGGTGAATATTTTTGAAGGATATGCATTACTTTATCTAGTTCACTTGTTGTTTCCTTCTTTCCATGATCAAACCTTTTAGAGAATAATTCAACAATATCCTTAGGATCGCATACATCTTTACCGTCAACTTTCAGTATGAGTGATTCTTTTCGAATTGTTTTTTTATTTTAACTCACTTTGTTTAAAATGTTCCATATCCCTCTGGACGAGTTCTTTGATTTCGTAATTTTGCTCTGGGTGGATAAAAACTTAACATTTCTCAGAACTTTTCTGTACAGATTTTTATAATTTATTTTTATAATCAGATATACTTTCATATATTTTCAACCCTTAGAAAATGCACCAACCAAAACGAGTCCCCGCCGAGAATCGAATTTACGACTTCCAGGCGAGAAACAAACAAACAAACATACGCCACGGCACGACCGCAACGAGTTTGAGTGGCAAAACAGCCAAGCAAATAAAGATATAAATTGGAAATTTTGGGATGTTGACGTTCGAGGAAGTGGACCAAACAGACCGACTTGATACAAGACCTTACGGCCTAAGGGAATCCCGACCATCTGGTAACCCTACTTACGACCGATAAGGTTGTATCTGCATACCTTCTAACTTGAGCGACGATGTGGAGACAAACGCGTTATAATTACAAGTGCTTATTTTTAAATGAGTTTGCATAGAATCTAGATCATCAAGAATGTCCCTGGTTTTAAACGTCAACTCATACACATTATACGGTTCGAAACGGTTTAATGGCACAATACGTTCTCGCGACAAAGTAGATTAGGGACGCAGTTTCACGGCGATAAATACAACTCATTGTTCTGGGTTTTTCCAAAATCACGTTTTCGTGCCATTTTCCTTTAAGAGCATCGATGTACTAACCTACATCGAAGTTTAAGAGCTATATATAACGCTGCATAAAGTATTACTTGAGTAAAAGAACATAGGTAATTGTACATATATTTTTATTAAGGCTCCGTAGTTTAGCGTACAGTATAGTATATAGAAAGTCAGACAGGGTTACAATATTCATAGTATAGGTAACGCGTGCCACCAAAGATGAGACTTGAAACACCACGTAAACATTAAAAAAATGAAGTAGGAAGATGATTATCCATAATATATAAAGATCCATAATCCTTTGCTTCTTTGGGCATATAGGTGTACACGTCGTAAATCATCTTCCTACTTTGTCTTTTTAATGCTTTACGTGGTGTTTCAAGTCTTATCTTTAGTGGCACGCACTCTATCGTAATACAGTGCTACAAGTCTTCAATTATGGCATCACAACTGTAGAACGACCCAATCACAAAATACAATGTCCAGCAGGAAAAAAACTGATTGTTTTCAAACGCCATCGGCTAAGTTTCTTTCCCTCGGCAAATCTTTCTCAGTTTCCGAAGGTTTGTGCGCAAAACGAATTATGGCGAACAAATAAAGCTGATTACTTGCGTTGCTAAGGTAGGCTACTGTACGATGTGAGAATCCATTTTCAGGGTTCCCAAGTCAAACTAGGAACCCTTACAGTTTCACCATGTCCTTCTGCCTGTCTGTCCGTCGGAATGTTACAGCCGGCGCAGTAGTACCTAAAAATCCACTTAAACAGGTTTTTAGAATTATTTTTTGAAGTAGTTAACAGTAAATTTAAATTCTAGGGAAACATATTGGTATTATTGAGAATAGTTACGAGGGACTATATCGAATGGAAACACGATTTAATAAAGTTGGCTCGATAGAATAATAGATAGATAGATAGATAGATAACACGTTTATTTGTCACTGCAATCACACACATATTATTACAATCATACATAATATAAAACAAAACATAACAAATTAAAAAGAGCAAAAAATAATAATAATACAAAAACATATGTGTGTTGCAGTAGTACAAAAGGGCCGTGACTCAGTGTGTTGATTTGCTCTTGCGAGCAATACACTGGTAATTCTGCCACAGCCACATAATTTCGCTAAGGTACCTCTTTTCGAGCCATTTTATCGTTTATTTTCGGTTTTATTCTTAAAAGAAGTAATTTGATAATATGATTTATCAGCTAAAATAAAGTTCATAGGTGACTGAAGGGAAAACATACATTGGATTTTTATTTAAGATGAAAATAAAAATGAAAACATCGAAAAAGTGCGGTTATTTTCTACCCTCTTTACACGTAAAGAAAACGACAAAGACTAATTTTCAAGTACCACTGGGCCTCAAATTTGGTATGGCACAAACCTGTAACCCCTATAAAGTTATGGAATAAGATCGGTTAAAAAAACCTCCTCGTGATATAAAGTGAGTGTGTTTTTTTTTTTGTTTACTTACCCTATCCTGTGGGGTATTGTTGAATGAGTCTTTTAAAACCCCAAGGGTTTATTAAAGCCGCCATATTTCCGATAAAAGATTCCTTCACTAAATATTATCTTACGGTGAAGGCAAACATCGTGAGGAAACCTGCACACATCTGCGAAGAAACTCGAAAGTTGTGTGTGAAGTTGACCAACCCGCACTGGGCCCGCGAGGTCGACTAAGGCCCGATCGCCCTAATTCAGGGTAGGCTCGAGCCCCTCGTTAGGGACGTATATATGAGCTGATGTGATGACTAAATATTAAGTCTTTACCTATGAAATTGTCGATTGTCTAAAAAAAGTTTAAAGATGAAAATTTATATAAAGAACAATAGTTATCAAAATAAAATGTATTCTCAAAATAGCGTTAGACTATTAGAAATTAAATGCTGGTAAACATATGCCTATTGTTTAGATATTTTCAGAGCACGGTGGCTTTAACCTCATGAAGTCGGGTTTTTTCACGTGAAAAAATCGCCTTTATTAGGGAAAAATTCATATTTTTAATTTTAAAGTTTTAGAGTTATCACAGCAGTTTCTTTGTTACTAATGTCATATTTGGGAATATCCCGCATAAGATTTCGTCACTTTCAGGAAAGTTGAAGAAAATTAACTAGTCTAAAAAAATGCTCCACCTGACCACTAAGAAAACGCCTTTGTTCCATTCAATGATACATAGCTCAGGGAATTGGAACATGAAAGACATGCCACTAATAAAGACCATAAGTAGTGTCACCATAGGGTCAAAAAAAAAAAAAAAACAACAACTTTTTATTTTCAATAAAAATTGGCATTGAACTTCAAAAACTGAATCGTTAATTTCATAGGTACCTATTATAAAGTATTAAAGTGAGGATTTTTGTTACCCGCCACTATTTATTCAAGAAATCTATCTATTTATGTAGGGCATAAAAAAGGAAAATTATATTATGCATGCAAGAAAACAATAACAAAATGGCTACAAACTAAGAATTATGATGAAACTGAAAAATTATTATACCACTTATAGTAGATACACACGCACCACACACACACACAAACACACTCACACACACGCATATACACGCATCTAATTGTATTCTGATTAGTATTAATATTTTTATTATCTTAATTTTTTGCAAGTTTTGTTTTTATTGATTTTGTATGATCATGTATAATTTCTAAAGCATGTAAGGATAAGGAAGAGCGGTGCCTCCTGACACACGCATTTATAGCTTAAAAGGTGGTTCCAGCCATAGGCACGTTAATGCATAATCTAGAGGTATATGGAGAAAATAAACATTTTTTTTATTTCATAATATCAGCCGGAAATCGTCCACTGCTGGACAAAGGCCTCCCCAAGGATTTCCACGACGACCGGTCCTGGTTATTTATTTATTTTTTATAAAATAAACTTTTTGGAAAATTATCACGGCCAAATAGGCTTACTTAGTTTACAAGTATTAGTCAACCAACTTAAGGTGTGCAGTTGGATTTGTAAAAAGTGTATAAATTTTCGAGCGAAGATTGGCTACAACAGCCACATACGGGCGCACGAGGAGGCGGAGCAGCGGGACGCTTGCAGCTGAGCCGGACAACTCTGCGGTCGCTGTAGCCGAAAACGGCTAGGACCATCATCATCATAAATTTTCAATACAATATTTTCTATACCAACTGCAAAAATAACTTGTTTTTAAAATATACATTTGTATATTGGAAATACTACGGAACCCTACTTTGCACGTGGTTTGACACACGTGTACCATCCTCGACTGTACTAACGTGTACCATCCTCGACTGCATCATCACTTACCATCAGGTGAGTTGCAGTCAAACGCACTCAAATTTTTAATAAAAATAAACACTTGGCTACTTATTAAACAATGGAATTACACCTGAATATCTTGTCTGTTCATACGACATTTTGGTACACGAAAAGGGTTAATTCAGACTGGGAGCGAAGCGTCGCGCAGCGCAGCATCACGGCGCGCAACGAATTTAACGCTTTGTTGAGCGTCACTTCACCGCCAATGTGAATTGACCCTAAGTGATGTAGTTGGACAAAGGACTCCCCTAAGGATTTCCTCAACGACCGGTCCAGCGGCCACCCGCGACCTTGTCGATTTGTATGAAGAGTTTTTTTTGCGATTTCAGCAAAGTCATAGGAGCCCCGGTAATGGGACATACTAGTAATGGAATCACGGAGTCGTCTGTGACCGGCCTAAGAACATAAGGCACATGCCGCACACAAGCCTGACACAGGGCAGGTCAGTCAATATTGGAGTATCGTAATGTGGGCAGCCACCAGTTTACTGACGAGGGTGCGGCATGGCGCGGCACCCTAGCACCTAGGAAGGGGTGCCAGTGCTCGGACAATGGCAGTAACGCACTACATTTAAAATTGATACTTCAACATTTTTCACTAACCTTTTTTTATTCGCAATAGGGTATATGCATGATTTTTTTTTATTGCATTTCTCAACAAGATATGACCGTAAAAACAATGTCAAAAAGTGAAATGAAAATTTAAATCTGCCAAGAAACACGGAAGATAATATAAACATTTTCAAGCGACTTCCAAAAAGGAGGAGGTTCTCAATTCGACTGTATTTATTTTTTTATGTGTGTTACCTCACAACTTTTGACTGGGTGAACCGAATTTTATGATTCTTTTTTTATTTGAAAGCTAGTGCTTTCCGTGTGGTCCCATATAAATTTAATCAAAATCGATGTAGTAATTTATTATGAAATTTACAAAAACCAAAAATAATAATGCAAAAATGTACCAAGTTGTTGCGATGGTACTCGGTTTTTTAACGTGCTTAGCGTTTTTTTTTTTAACTACTAATTAGACAGAGAGGTCCGATATGTAAATGTGCCGACATAAAACACACGGTCCATATAAACTCTATGCTACATTCTGTTTAAAGAGATAGAGATAAATCTTTAATGGCTTGTATCTTGGTTATTTTAGTAGATAATTTAAAAAAAAAATTATTTAATAGAAACAAACAGTCATTTAAAAAAATCTATAAAATGTCTTACTTCAATATAGACCTATAGTTTCCTTAATTATTAAAGTATTATATTAATTTACAAAAAGCCACCGCTGTGGACGATGCACGATAAACATTTAACAGAACAATTAATAAGAATTTAATAGAAGAAACCAAACTAGTCAAAGAGGCTACAAGTACAGAGATTTAAAAAGAGAAAAGGAGTTTAGTTTTTACTTGACGCTTAAAGTTGTACAAAGAAGAGGAAAACATATCCACATCCATAATAATAATATCATTATAAAACTTACAAGTTCGACGAATGAAACTATTATTAACAAAACACTTTTTACTAACATCTGAAAGAAATAGCATCTTCTTACGACAATTTCTTTCGCGTTGACGTGGTATTCTAAAAGATTTTTTTTTGCAATAATGTGGGTGAATCCGTAATAGTATTATATTTTTTAGATACCGTTTCTTATATGAATGAGCTTTTATTAAAGCGAAAAAAATCATGCATATTCCCCATTGGTAAGCCCTTGACATCATCTCACCTGATGGTAACTGACGATGATGCCGAAGATGGAATTGTGCCGAACTTAATGGGGAACTGGCTATCTTATCTACAAGCCAGAGTATATCAATGCTGTAAACATTGATGTTTGGCGGCAAGACTTAGATAAGATGGTGATAGCTAGCCAGGCGGGCTTATGAAATGCTCTTCCACCAACCAAAACCGAGTCATACAAAGTTGGACTCCGCCGGGAATCGAACTCGCGACCTCCTGATGTAAAGCTAATGGACGCTGGACGTTACCATTACGCCACGGAGTAGTAGTTTATTTAGAACTAGCTGTTGCTCGGGACTTCTTTCCCGTGTTCTTCAATTTATAACAGAAACGAACGCTTAAAGAAGACAAAAACTTTGTTTATAAAAAAATAAAAAATAAAATAAAAAAAACACATTACATTTTTTAGGGTTCCGTACCCAAAGGGTAAAAACGGGAAATTGAAATTTTCACAGATTATGTATTTCTGTTGCCGCTATAACAACAAATACAAAAAAATTGAAAAAGTGAAAAAATAAGGGAGGTCTCTGTACAAAAAACGTGTTGTTTTTGTATAAACGTGAAAAAACTAGCGCCATCTAGTATGATGGTACGGAACCCTATGTGTGCGTTTCTTTATTAATATATTAATTTCGTCATGTCGGTCAAAGATTAAAAAATATTACTTTATGCTTCGGTAGACACAAATTATTTTTCGATTTGTTACCATCCATAAATGTGAGTGGTTGACGTATTTAAATGTGTATACTTGCAAGAACTAAAATAATGTGAAAATCTTATAAGAAATCAAATATAATGACGAAAACATAAAAAAACCGGCCAAGTGCGAGTCAGAACCGCACACATTGGGTTCCTTACCATCATACTAGATGGCGCTAGTTTCTTCAGTTCCGTACTATCATACTAAATGGCACTAGTTTCTTCACGTTTCAAAAAAACACGTTTTTTGTATAGAGACTTTCACTTTTTCTAATTTTTACTATTTGTTATAGCAGCAACAGAAATACATCATCTGTGGAAATTTCAACTGTCTAGCTATCGCCGTTCATGAAATACAGCCTGGTGACAGACGAACAGACAGACAGACAGCGGAGGCTTAGAATAGGGTCCCGTTTTTACCCTTTGGGTACGGAATCCTAAAAAGGGACAAAAATGAGTTTTTGTAATAGGCATACTAACCAGTTCTATGTTGCATTGAGGAATCTTGGTAATCCTACTTCCATCTTCGGCATCCACACGTCAGATACTTCCACGTCCAGTTATAATGGACCTCTGAAAAACACAAATCTCGAAAATTTACGAGACTTTTATTATACGTGTATTATGTTGCTGTTGTTATAGTACAGCGTTTTTGTCACAATTTATTAAGTATTTTCACGTGAAGCGTGCACAAACGAACAAACAAACCGACAAACAGACGAAAATTTAAAAAATATTTTTTTACCATCTATTACTTATTTTTTGCATTTTCCAGTACTTTTTTTTCAAAAATCTTTAATGTACTAACACGGAAAGCCTGCTATTTTATTAAAGGTAATTAATATTTGTATACTTAATCTGTTATATGTAGTTAACGTTTTTTACAGCAACTCTCTACTGGCGAGATATCATCGTAAGAAAACTGAAATAATTGCCTGTCCCGAGTCGCGAACCCGTAATTGGTTTCCGTGGGGCTGGCGCAGGCTGCGGCTGCCTCTTGAGGCAATATGAGCCGGCCACGCCACGTCAGTCGCAATATGGAGCGCTTCATTCTTTGATGCAACCCATCAAATAGCTGTTATCATTCTTATTGTATTGTGTAAGGTCCCTTTTATTTACAAAAAAAAATAGTTGAACACACGAGTATAATTGGAATTGGATTTTTTTATAACGCATGTAAATAAAAAAAACGGTTTTTCTTTTATTCACAGTTGGTAAGCCCTTGGCATCATCTCAACTTTTGGAGAAATATCGGTTTTATACTGTAAAAAGTTATTTTATAACTACATAACTAAATTCATTTCATTGTCGTCAACTGAAATTAGTACTGGGACTTTTTTTCATACTACTTGGGCCTGTGACGTCATCAATTTCAAACATGTTATAAATCTTATAAGAATAACCACTTATTAAAAAGAAAAAAGTGTGCAAATAGTTTTTAAAAAATATGGTCTATATTTTAATTTTAAAAATATCTTATTTTTGTTGCATCAAAAATAATGTTATTTCCTAAATTGCACTCCCATTGAAATTAAAAAAAAATCTTTCTTATTTTGTTTTGCATTGCGTCTTTAATTTTTAATTTAATAAAATCATACGAGTAGTACTTCCATGACACTGAAAAACTTTTTTATACATTTTAAGAACTAAATGTAGTTTTTGATCGATAATAAAAAGTAACTCAAATGACTAGCAGTCAACTACCCTACTGCTTCCACACGGGTGTTTAATTAAATGATCATTTCTGAAATTGTCTTAAAATTATTGATAATTATTTTTTAGACATCTGATTTTTTTTAATATATCACAGCTAATTAGGCTCTCTTAGTTTAGAAGTAATAGTCGATCAACTTAAGATGTGCAGTTGGATTTGCAAAAAGTTCATAGATTTTCTATACAAAATATTCTATTACCAACCGCAATAATAATTTTGTTTTTTTAATATTACATTTATATATTTATACTATTATATTATTTTAAGACTACGGAGTCCGACTCGCACTTGGCCGGTTTTTATCCCGTGATAATAGCATATTCTGATATAGTTCTTCAGTTAATAAACGATTCTTATTTGTTTGATTTCTCGAAGAGTTTTGAGTTTTGGTAGTCTATCTAGAAAAGGTAATATTTTGTCAATTGCCAGAACTCATCAAGAATGAACTTTTGAGGTGTAGAGCTGGCTATCAGGTTAGGATATTTAAAAATATTTTTGTATTACCTCCAATGTGAATGGATTTGTAGTCGTGAGGACTACGAATCGAAGCGCATAATATTCTAGCAATTTATACCAGGGTTGGCATATTTAAAACAAAATTTTTAAAACACATCTATAAAACAATCACTGTTAAGAAAACTTGTTCAATATGTTTGTTGTCAAGTGTTTTACACAATTTAAAACGTAGCAAATTAAACATATCTAAAGCAAATACGATTATAGTAAATTAAATTATAGGAATCTCTCGCTAAAATTCATGTGGAATTCACGATACGCCTCTATGAGAAAATTTCTTCTTATAGGCGTAACTAAGTGAACTCCATATGTATGAGACTATAGGTAATAGGTAATTTGTGTTTTATACTATTTTTGAAAGGTTTAAAACGTGTTCCAAATAGACGAAAAAACACAGTTCAAAAAGTTTAAAACATGTTTTAAAAAAAAATACTCTTTGTTTAAAAAACTGTAATTTTTTCAACCCTGATTTTATACTGACTGACAGGCGCGAGGTCATGCAGTTCGGTCGTGATCTATCTTGCGCAGATGCAACGTAGGTATAATTAGCGTGCGTTTCCGAACAGACAGAAGACTATTGTTCTATATAAGTATCTACTATTTTGTTTTTGTAACTGCCTTAGTTTATACCTTATCTGAAAAATATCTTCATTGTTGTACATAAAATGTTGTAAGACAGTTCAATGAAATATACATCTAGTGTTTATGAGCTAGGCCTTATCATACAAATTATCAGCTGCACTAGTTGCTAGCTTTTGCCCGTGAATTTACCCGTGTGGTAAAAATATATAATTTTTGGGACTGTCGAGTTGGCGGTGCGCAACTTCGCAGATTTGTGCAGGTTTCCTCACGATGTTTTCCTTCACCGAAGAGCGTCGGATAAACGTACATATGAGATCGAAATTCGAAAACACATTGGTACGTGGCAGGAATCGAACCACGACCTCCCGGATAGGAGGGAGCGGCCCTTGCCGTTGCGCCACCGACGCACCTTAGAGAAAAATAGAGAAATAGTCAGAGATTTGTTACCATAGATGGGTTATGCACTAACAAACAACATTTGATAATTGAAAACGCTAAACACGTTAAATAACCGACTTCCATCGCAACAAATTAGTACATATTTGCATTATTTTTTTGGTTTTTGTTAATTTTCTACTAAAGTACTACACCGATTTTGATAAAATTTATATGGGACCACACGGAAAGCACTAGATTTCAAATAAAAAAAAACATAAAAATCGGTTCACCCAGTCAAAAGTTCTGAGGTAACAAACATTAAAAAAAAAATTCGACTGAGACCTACAGTACTCGCATATTTTATGATGTGTAACATGTGACAAAATACTTTAGGTTAGTTAGATTTGATGACGATATTGTGCCTGGGTGGCGGATCTGACAGTAACGAAAAAAACTGACCAAGTGCGAGTCGGACTCTCGCGACTTCCTGTTACACATTTCCGTCCCATGTTACACATTTCCGTCCCATTTCACGAAATCACTCCCACAAATTGCAGGAAAGCGAGAGCAAAGATGTTACACATCAAAAATTCGAGCGAGACCTACAGTACTCGCATATGATGTGTAACATGTGACAAAATACTTTAGGTTAGTTAGATTTGATGACGATATTCGTTGCCGACTCGTAGTCACACCAGATTATCACACCAGTATGACAAACAGGATTGTACTTGGGTGGCGGATCTGACAGTAACGAAAAAAACCGACCAAGTGCGGGTCGGACTCTCGTAAAGTAGAATTCCGCGCTTTCGCGACTTCCTGTTACACATTTCCGTCCCATGTTACACATTTCCGTCCCATTTCACGAAATCACTCCCACAAATTGCAGGAAAGCGAGAGCAAAGATGTTACACATCAAAAAAAAACATACAGACGAATTGAGAACCTCCTCCTTTTTGGAAGTCGCTTGAAAATCGAAGCCATTTACGCACACAATATTATAGGTAGTTCCCTTCTATTGCACCGAATGTTACTAAGAAAAGAGATGCCAATTGGCATCATTTTTTTGCTTCACTTTTTAGACGCATGTAACCTATCTACCTCCCCTTATATATAGCATATCTCTGGAAATAGTAGATAAACACGCTAAATTGATCCACCAATAAAATGTAACCCATGTCAATTCATCATATCAGCCGAAACACGTCCACTGCTGGACAAAGTCCTCCCCCAAGGACTTCCACGACGACCGGTTCTGCGCTTAGGACGCCTGCCCGCGCTACGTCTTCCGTCAATTAGTCACAATAAAGGCAATTTAGAAAAAAAATAACGTACGATATACTTATTTTTCAGTTGCGAAGCCTTAGTCTATGTCAAGGAAAGTGACATTTTTAATAACTGTAAGTATAAAGCGTCTTAGCAAAGGTCTCAAAGGTATAATACTTATATATAAATTTTAATATTAAACTTCAAATCTGTCATAAAAATATCAATAGACTTTTTGTACCACGGGCAATACTTTTTATAAAAAACAATAACAGTTACAGAAAGGTGAATCTCAGGAAATATATTGTACGGCAGCTCGCACTTAACTTTCTCGATTTTTTTATACAAAAATTGTATAAAAAAATATATAAATTCATGTTGCGTGACCAAATACGAGTATATACTTATCCGTGAGTCATTTCAGTTCAAGAGCTCCAACCATTTGTGAATAAATCGCAAGTTTCAATTCCATTTGTAGGAGAAACTATGGTTCACGAACACGATTTTTCCCAGACCAATGAGTCTATGTAATAGACAAATATAAGCAACTATGACGTGCAAGGTTTATCAAAATCTTTGCAGCCGTTGTTGAGCGAAAAACAATGTTTTTTTGTTGTTTGAGAGCTACTCTTCTTTTTGACGGTACGCAGAAACTTTTGCTCAATTCAATTCAATATATTCAATATATTTATTCAAAATAGGTGCAAATTACACTCTTTCTGATAGTCATAAAATAATAATAACAATGACATTTGTGAAGAATCAAGAAATAAACAATAATTAGTTAATAACATCAGAATAAAATCCTTGATATAGACCAGATTATGTCATTAGAACATGAAAACAATATGACACGAAAAGTTATACATAAAAATCATTGAAAGCATTTAACAAGAGAGGGCCAGTTCCCACGGACAGCACCCGATCACGAGTATAACGCGAGAGTCAGCCATCGCTCCGATCAACCATATTTGAGGGAAAGGAACGACCCGGCTCCCGATGCGCCACCCCACGATGAAATAATTTAAAACTCTGTTCCAAATTTGGTCACACTTGTATAGGAAGTTCCTCTTTTTTTAATGACTTTTAGGGTTTCTTAGAAACTTGTTCAGTTTCGTGAGGAATGTCTATTTACTCACATTTACGATGACTCTTTAATTTGGTAGGATTATAACGGCTCTGGATCTGGATGGCCAATGTACCAATGAGTTTTTCAAAAAAACTTACGTACATACTTACCGATTGCTTTAACGGTGAAGGAAAACATCGTGAGGAAACCTGCACACGCCTGCGAAGAAACTCGAAGGTTGTGTGTGAAGTCGACCAACCCGCACTGGGCCCGCGTGGTCGACTAAGGCCTAATCGCCCTGATTCAGGGTAGGCTCGAGCCCCTCGGTGGGGACGTATATGAGCTGTAATGATGATAACGGCTGCTTATTTTTGGCAGCTAACTTCACATTGGTGATAATGTATGATTTGAGCTTCACTTCGGCAACTCACAATTACGATAATAACT
The DNA here is from genome assembly GCA_947284805.1 of Coleophora flavipennella. NCBI lineage: Eukaryota > Metazoa > Arthropoda > Insecta > Lepidoptera > Coleophoridae > Coleophora > Coleophora flavipennella. The sequence goes on from OX369307.1 coordinate 8,275,652, forward strand.
GTTTTAATTAGGTAGGATTATAACGGCTGCTTATTTTTGGCTGCTAACTTCACATTGGTGATAATGTATGATTTGATTTCAGCTTTACTTCGGCAACTCACAATTACGATGATAACTCTTTTAATTAGGTAGGATTATAAAGGCTGCTTATTTTTGGCTGCTAACTGCACATTGGTGACTGTAATAATGTATGATTTGAGCTTTACTTCAGCACATAGTCCTTCCTTAGTCACGCACGTCGTAATACATCTCGTAAACCGCTCTCGTGAAGGTCGTAAACCTCTAATGAAAAGTATAAAACACTGGATTACCAACGGATTTCAAAGCTGACGCTGCTGATTAAACACATAACTAAGATAGAAGATGTAGTTTTTTTTTCAAATACAAAGTATATACAGGGTGTAACAAAATTTGTGTAGGTTCCGTTAACTTCTACTCATCATACTGAACAACTTTTGTTCGACGACTTTGCTTAAAAAAACTCTTCATACAAATCGATCAGCTGATTGAGCAGTTTTGTGCATTTTGGTATGGAGATACCTACCTTTTTTTTTTTTGAGAATTGACTATGGGTTCCTTGGGGAAAGTCGTTCAGTATGATGAGTAGAATCTCCAGTTAACGGGTCCTACACCAATTTTGTTACAACCTCTCTAGCTTTTGGATTTCCTAATTGTATGTTAACTCATCGTAACGCAAACGTCGAAAACAAAAACATCGAAAACGTAGCGTAGGCAGGCCTCCCACGCGGTGGACCAACGACCTGGTGAAGATCGCCGGAAGCATCGGGATGCGGGCAGCGCAGTACCGGTCGGGTCGTCGTGGAAATCTTTGAGGGAGGCCTTTGTCCAGCAGCGGACGTTTTTCGGCTGATATGATGATGATGATGATGTTAACTCATATTTTTATTAGTTGTTCCTTTTTATTTTTTTGTTGTTTCCTGTTCTGTTATATAGGTACTTATGTTTACTGTGTGTAATTTAGTCGAATAAATTATAGCATTTGAAGATTCAAAATGTTTAAGTATATTCAAAACAGGTGCATGTTACATCATTCATCTTTACATTCTTTAATTTGTATTAGCTAGTAATTATATTACATAATTCAGATTGTGAAATTTTTTGAAAGAAACAATCATCAGTTAATGTCAATAAAATCATAGATATTAAAAGAAATAATGTCATAAGAAATAAAACATGAAAATTATAAAATTTGTCGTTAATTCCTTTGACAAGAGGTAGGCCAGTTCACACGTACAGCACCCGTTCACGAGTATAACGCGAGAGTCAGCCATCACTTTATCTGACATCATTCCCTAAAACACAATACAACACTTGACACATTATGATGGTTCTACATAACACAATAAAAATCATCTGGCAAATTATGATTCTACTATTGAAATCGCAAAAAAGTTTTTGGACTTTGTATGAAAATCGATCAGCTGATCATCCAAAATTGTATAAAACGTCCAATTTTTTTGTTCTATTTCAGCAAAATTGTAGAACAACAGTTGTTCAGTAACATGAGCAGAATCACTGCATGGTTGTATTGTGTACATCTAGTGTACATTGATGTGTCAAGGTTTGTGACATTAAGATCACTGACTTTGTCACTGAGGTTGAGGATTGGCTGGACTGGCAAGCCAAACCTTGTATTGGCCACTGTAACTGGACAAGAGTTAGGCCCTTTGACACAATACCGATGAGAAGAAAAATATTTATTTTTGAAATATTTTTTATTGGAAATTTCTTGGTATCGTGTCTGTCAATAGGACCTAGGTGGTCCAGAACGCCATAAAATAGTCCACTAATTTAGGCACAACGTAAAAGACAGAACATCTGGTTTTATCTGATCAATACCGTAGATTAAATACATTACCTCGTTCAGTGTAAAATTTCATTAAAGATAGGTATTGGATTAGCCAGTCAATACTACCCAATACAAGCATCTTGCTCGCTCGTTAGTAGAAAAGGCAGACATCTTGAATAATGTACAGTAGAACCTCGTTAAGTCGAACCTCGATAAGTTGAAAACCTCCAGATCTCGAAAAAAATTTTTGTTCCCTTCCCTTCAAACATCAAAACCTCCATTACTCGAAATCTCAACCCTCTATTAGTCGAAATAATCAGTAAGTCCCTGCAAGCCACTATGGTACATATTTCCCTCCATAACTCGAAAAATTAAATTGGACCTCTATATCTCGAACGTAGCAATGTTTTATTTTACAACCTTTACAACTCGATTATTTGGAACTTATTACCTGCAAGGTTCTAGGAAAAATAAGTTACCGCCTTTAAGAATTTGCCGACAATGACACCTTAGAATGCTTAGAAAAAAAAGGAGTATACAATAAATAGGATAAAGGTACCTTCGGGTAATAAGGCCTGTCCTGTAATAAGGGATTTGAGATCAATAATCACATAGATGAAACAACAATACTGTGATTAATGATCTTAAACAACCAAAGATATTTCAACAATAATATAACTAATATATTATTTGAATTATGTTGAAGTAGGTCTTATTAGGGTGATAAGGCCTACTTGTAAGGTTTTTTAAAAGGTTAATTTTGTTTTTGTTTGTGGTAAAAAAAATGCATTTTTTGTTTATTATTTTATAGAAAATGTATTAAACTAGTGATTAACATTAAAACTTGTTAACTAAACTGAATATTTTCCATTTCATTACAAATATCCATCAGCTGGGTCTTATTACCCGCTAGTGTACCTTACCACGAATTTATTACTCACGTTAACACGTGTTTGCTTGATTGGCGTCAGGTGTTAAATTTTATTATTTTTCATTTCATTTAAACTTTGGCGAAGCAAGTCATTTGTTGTCAACTGAAATATTGTCAGAAGTAGTTTGGTTCTACTGCAATACACATCAATTTGTACAACAGTTTACAAATAACATTGTTAAAACAGAGTGGTGTGAAACGTAAACTGTTGATTTATAATATTTATATAAAAATATGTGTGTCACCTCTGCAACTTGAATTTTTATTTATTTTACCTCTCTTACTCAAAATTTATACGAATGAATCTCAACCTCTATATGTCGAATCAAAATCCTCCATAGTCGAAATCCTCCATATGTCGAAAACTCTATAACTCGAATTTTTAGGCGTCTCCCTTGAAGTTCGACTTATAGAGGTCCTACTGTATATAGCTGGCAAAGAGAATATAAGTCACTACGTTTTATAGCTGTTGTCATCAGTGTTGCCAGATGTACTGTTATTACAGTAGATTTGCTTTTTTAGGTTCCCGTACCTCAGAAGATGAAAACGAAACCCTTATAGGATCACTCCTGTGTCTATCTGTCCATCGGTCTGTCACAGGCAATTTCTCGTAAACTACAGGACCGATTGAGTTGAAATTTGGTACACATATGTAAGTCGGTGACCCAAAGATGGACGTGTGACGTAAGTAAATTAATTATAAACATGGGAGCCACTTTTGGGAAGTAATTTAGAAAATTTAAAAAATATATATTTTTTGACAAATTAAATGAAAAGACTTGTCTTGTGAATCTCAAATATATATTTTTATAATTTTAAGATAAATATATTTGATGTTATTAAAAAAATAGGCGAAAATTTATTATGGCATTATACCCTTTCAGGAAAAGAAGCTTTCTAAATATGTTTATAAATGAAGGAGTTCTTTGATAACAAACATAAAAAAACTCGACTGCGTAAAAATAAAATTTAAAAAGATAGAAACAAGATGATTAAGCCGAGACCCATGCCCATTGGCTTGTTGTCCCTAAACTTATTCTGAGGAGAGTGCCTTTCAAAGTCGCCCCCTTGCCAATAGAAGCATTAATGAAAATTTGAGTGCGTTTGACTACCTCTTGCACAATCTCACAACAATGTCATGCAGCCGGAGGCAATATTATGTCTTTATTGTAAATTAAAGAAAATCACCTTTTTAAGTCTTAGTACCTTTATGTTTACAATAAAGATGGGTATGGACCTCGGCTTAAGGTGTACTAAAACGGGGTATCGGATTTTAGTCAGAATAGATCATCATGTTTCCATCTTTATAAGTTCACTTTTTACGGGGTCCGGTTTTTTATTTCTTTATTTTACACTTTTTATTTATTTCCATATTTTTTTTGCGTTCGTAGTCAATAAATTTATCATTAAAGTATCTACGCGTTAATGAATTTCCACGAAAGTTAAATGTATTTATATAAAAGGTCATTGGGCAGCATAGTATGAAACCTATACCCACGGCCTACAGAAAAAAAATTAGGTAGGAAGTTTAGATAAACGTCTCTAGTTCACGAATATATATGTCGCATTAACGTAGTTAATGGGATTCAAGCCAAAAGCTTAAAAAAGAAAAATATAATATTGAGGTTAAAACTTTCGTGTTAGCAACGTGACAGAACGTCCTTAAACCATATTATTATCAACAAAATCCAAACCAAATGCAAACTAAAAGTCCAATTAACACGCCAAAGTAATCGATTAAAACAATAGAAGCTCAAATAACACAGATCGCAACGACAAATGACGAGGGACTGCGTCGATGTAAGACAAGTTGTGCGCGACGCGAGCGCAACGACGAAACCGGTTTCTACTTGTCGTACGAGTGAGATGGCATATGCTTGCCGTTGACCGCGCGTTCTTTGCGCACATACCAAAAACTAAACAAACGTTTATTTTGTCTATTTTACACACTTAATGCTTCACTAAAATTGTTTTATTTACGCATTTATATATTTTTTTTACATTTTATTCCCATGGTTTAAAAAAAAAACTATTTGTAATGAAATGTGGGTTAATACTTAACAATTTAAAACTAATTTGGTTTTTGTAGGATAACTTTAGTTAACCGGGTCAGATTTTGCCCAATGACCTTTATCTGTATTTTTCTATAGTTTTGTATATTTTTATAAGCTTTTTATAAAACCCTTCATTTTTAATACCACACTCGATAGGTTTGAAGAAAAAAAATTTGAAGACATCGAATTTGGCGCCGAAAATCCGCCATTTTAACTTTTTGTAATTTTTACACCTCTCAAACTAAAATCTGATAATTTAGCCAACTACGGAGGCTACGACAGAGACGCCAATATTAACGAGCACTTTTGATCGAGCAGCTGAACTGTCAACTTGGGAAGCCAGCCCCGGGCCCCGGCCGAACTCACCACGCTTCTAAAAATAATATGTTTTCATCCGCGTTATCCTGAAGCCTTATGTTGGACACTTGAACTCCAGAAATTCAAAGATCCAGCCAAAACCCTTCTGTTAAACCGAAACATAGGATTTATTTGATGACAAAACTTGTCTGAAATCTGACCATTTTTTTAAATAAATAATTTCCATTCAAAATAGATGATCCCTAACCTAGTCAAATCATATGCTAATTTTATGTCTATCAAACACCCACTAGCTTCTTAGCTTCTAGCTTCTTGGTACCCAAAATACGTGAACTGGTTGAGATAGATCAGTTGAGATAGATCAGTTGGTTGATGGTGACTGTACTTACAATCCGTGGATGACAGAACTTTGGGATTTTCCCTACTCTCAAAACAATATGTTTTTCTGTCAGATAACGACTGTAACACACACATTATATTAGTCATGTGAATTCCCGAACTAAAAATATGTAAACATAAAACTTTTTAGATAAGAGTGGTCAGCATAGGTACATCGCATTTATTAAGGAAAACCACACTTCAATAACAAGAGATAAATAGCTTACGTGGACATTTGATAGTTGTTTGAAAAACGGTCTTAAAAATATGCAATTTAAAAGTAAAAAGGACCCTAGGTCAGTCGGGCCAATGGAGAAAGAAAAGATAAGCGAGAGAGAGGACCTACTTGGAATCTGAAGATTGTCTGAAAATTTCATCGAAATCGGTCCAGCCGTTTTGGAGTCTATAAGGAACATTTTTTTTTCCTTCACATAGCACAGAGATAGACTGGATTCAAGTGCTAATAACTACAGCCTCCCTGATATAATAAAAGGATTTAAATGTAAATCACATGTTAAACGCTCATAAGAATTAGAAATGATTTGAACGATTAAAAATTATTCAAAATGATTACAAATCAAATCATTTTTAATCCTTTTTAATGATTTTGTTTAATCGGGGCTGTGATTAAAATAACTAAAAAAGAGATTATAAGGTTTTCTTATTTGTTTACTTAGCTTAAGTAATAAAAATATGTATCGTTTATTTAAGTAAATAAACTTTAAACAAAAAAAAATGTTATGAGGACAGGTTATAGCGGTGAATACTTATAACCTGTTTTGTCCGTTAAATTTGGAACCATATTAAAATAAATAAACTCATGTGAGTCCAACTATGTAACTTAATTAATTAATTCATTAACTTTAATTATCTTAACGTTAGTTAAAAAACACTATAATATTAAGAAATTATAAAGTCACAATTTTATGTCTATCAAACACCCACTAGCTTCTTAAATTAGATAACTTTTGAAGGAGTCGACTTAGCAAAAAATCATCTCAGAGCTTTTTTGTAGATCGTTAAATTCCCTACAAAAATAAGTATTTGTCGTCACTAGAGGATTATTTGTTTAAATGCATTAAAAATCCAAACAAAATAAAAATAACATTCCTGTGTTATTTAAATGGGAAATCAAAAATTATGAATCGTCACCTGTTAATATTAAAATTAAGAGCTCATACGTTCAGAATTTTTTATTCGTCATTTCGGACGATATTTTCATGGTATCTAAGGAAAAAAAAATTAAAATTTTTTTTTGGCGCACCCTACTAAATATGAAATCAAGTTGAATAATGTTCGTTGACGCCGAACGAAGGGACTGACGTGGGTTTTATGATTTTATATCGTAACTGCAGTGAAATACATGATAATAATACATGTGTTCGCGTGGTGACTATTCATTATCTCGACTGAAGGTTATTGGAGTTTGTTATGAGGTATCAGTTTTTACTGTATTGATGAAAAATTAAAGAAAGTGGTAGCCCTAGTTTTGATAAGCATTGCTATTTAAACGGAGACGGAGGGTCGAAATGATTCATATTGTTGCAACCATTCCGAGCAAATGGAGTCCCAAAAAAAAACATGTATCAATTGTGGCCGAGTGTACGATTTCAGCCCATTTTGGAGGTGGTGCAGAGACTGTGGACTGAATAAGTTTATAGAGGAGCAGAAACAAAAAAAAAAAAAATAAGTGTTAATCTTCCGTTCACACATCATGAATTTCTTGTCTAACATTTTTTTTGGTGTTTGTCTAAACGTACTATCCTCATAGATAGCAGTGAGAAGCCAGTGCTGTCGTTAGCTGGTAAAGATATTGAGTAAGTTAGTATTCTCAAGAACCTGGAAGCTATTATCGATCCGACTCTGCAATGATCTGAGAACAACCGGACTATACGCTGTTATCGCCGATTCCGGGTACATCAATGTACAAGAGCTCTTTTCTTGTCCTTGGAGTTGCTTTCTGGAACTTTGTGCCACCTGCTGTTTCAACTGCTGCTTCCCTGGATGAATTCAAGACGATGCTACAACCACTTACTTGCTATTGAGCAAGCTAAGTCGCGAGTGCATAGTTTCTGGTGTGTGATGTGCTGGTAGGGCTGTCAAGTGTTATATGATACAATACTTTTTGTAAATCGTTTTGTTTCTGTTTTTTTAAATGCCATGAGTTTTATATTATTTTTTGCTTTATTTTAAAAAAAAAGGTTGAGCTAAAGCTTTTGTATTTTGTAATGATAAAGCCTACTCGAGGGTAAGCAGGCTAAAATCTTAAAATATTAAAAATTTTAAATACAGAACATAATTATAAAAAGCGTCTGATTATGGAATCTATGTAAATGGAGAGGCATCAAGATTTAATTAATAAAAGGAAAGATACAGAAACCATAGATAAGATCTACCATGATTTAATTAAATTAAAATAATCTTTAAAAAGTACCGTTGTTACACTTTCTTGGTTAATTAGTTGGAAATTTAAATTTGCGTTTGTATTCATGTAATTTCAAAATTTGTAATTGTAAGTGTCTTTTAAACTTTATGATTATATTTATGTAGTTCAAAATTGACAACCCTGGTTATCTGGGTAGGTGATTTGAATGACTGACTGTATAATTTGTAATATTACCAACTGTACATAAGACCAGTGTTAGCACACGGTTTTGGCTGTCAGTTGACCAATAATAAGATTTATGAACGCATTGTTCATGTGACTTTATAATTTCTTAATATTATAGTGTTTTTTAACTAACGTTAAGATAATTAAAGTTAATGAATTAATTAATTAAGTTACATAGTTGGACTCACATGAGTTTATTTATTTTAATATGGTTCCAAATTTAACGGACAAAACAGGTTATAAGTATTCACCGCTATAACCTGTCCTCATAACATTTTTTTTTGTTTAAAGTTTATTTACTTAAATAAACGATACATATTTTTATTACTTAAGCTAAGTAAACAAATAAGAAAACCTTATAATCTCTTTTTTAGTTATTTTAATCACAGCCCTGATTAAACAAAATCATTAAAAAGGATTAAAAATGATTTGATTTGTAATCATTTTGAATAATTTTTAATCGTTTCAATCATTTCTAATTCTTATGAGCGTTTAACATGTGATTTACATTCAAATCCTTTTATTATATCAGGGAGGCTGTAGTTATTAGCACTTGAATCCAGTCTATCTCTGTGCTATGTGAAGGAAAAAAAAATGTTCCTTATAGACTCCAAAACGGCTGGACCGATTTCGATGAAATTTTCAGACAATCTTCAGATTCCAAGTAGGTCCTCTCTCTCTCTTATCTTTTCTTTCTCCATTGGCCCGACTGACCTAGGGTGCACGGAGAAAAAAATATCGTCAGAATAACTATTCAAAGTTTATAGTTAAATTAGTTAAAAGACGTATCGTTAATATAGCCAACTGTTTCGTCAAACTAAGGATCTGTATCGCTGAATTGGCTATACAGATCCTCAATTCTAGAAAACAGTTGACTACATCAACGATACGTCATTTAACTAATTTAACTATAACTTTGAATAGTTATTCTGACTATATTTTTTTCTCCGTGTGCTTTTTATATTAATAATATGTATGTTGCAGTCGTTATCTAACAGGACAAAGTATTATTTTGAGAGTAGGGAAATTCCGACGGAAGTACGGTACTGCTATTGGTTTCTGGCAATTGCATGACACCACCTCGTGGTCAAATAATATAAGTAAAATAGTCTTTTTCTTTCTAATTTAGAGGTAAGGGTTAATTTTAAGGGTCTTAGGAAATGAAAATGTAAAAAAAAATACATAAAAGTTATGCAAATTTAAAATATGCGACATTAATACCGTAGATAAGTTTATATAGTTCAGGATCGTGTATAAAGATATGCATAGAGCTACTGTTTCGTAATTAATGTTTTACTTAAGAAGAAATAGGTCATAGATATAATTATAGAGTAATTTAGGTTTCTTCTTTGTTTGCTAGTGAAAACTGCCAATGTTTTTATGTTATTATTTATTATCTCGAGTTGTAAAAGGATGTCTTTGTTTCTGAAACTTTATATGTGTAATTAGACATTATCTTCATTAAGTTTTTATAGAGTGTATAGACTTCATTTGTGACATTTGATGTGTATTTTCGTTCATTCTCTAAAAAGCTACAAAATTTGCGAACTAGTCACAGATTTGTAAGCTCTCAGATACCATAAAATTCACTATTTATCAACCATTATGATTCAGCATAGAACGATAGCCATCCAACACAATAAATGGTCATTCTTTAGCGCCTACATGTTTTAGAATATCAAAATCCACTGAATATATGTTATGAACCTGATGTGATGTCTTGTTTACGAAAATGCCATTACTCAGCCATAATAAATCATTTCGGATAACATCTGTGTTTCATTTAACGCTCCCTGTACAATTATAAACAGTGCGCATGGTTAAATTTTTTATAAGAATTTTCTAGTTGTTTTCTTCTAATCTTTTGATGCGCACTCACAGAAAATCTCGTCGAGTTTAGTTAAGTCCTTACTTTTGGATCCGAATAAATTCTGAGAAACATATGTTCTTATCAACTACCTACGTTTGACAATTAACAAGGATATATTGTGAATAGAAACTAAATAGGTATTATTTGCCGTGACCTCGTGAAACCATTGAGTTAACTAAGAAGAGTAATCAACTTAATAGAGCAAACAGAGACTGAAGCTGACTATTAGCAGTAAATTAAGGGTAATACCGCCGCCAACGACCAAGTTTGTAACCACTTTTTACTTTAATTAAGGATTTCTTTTTATAGAAAAAAAAATGTAATTTACAGGATATGAGGAGTGATTTTGATTTCCTCGCATTCTATTTCTTTTATTCATTCATTCATATATCAGCTCATATACGTCCCCACCGAGGGGCTCGAGCCTACCCTGAATAAGGGCGATCGGGCCTTAGTCGACCACGCGGGCCCAGTGCGGGTTGGTCGACTTCACACACAACCTTCGAGTTTCTTCGCAGGCGTTTGCAGGTTTCCTCACGATGTTTTCCTTCACCGTATGTTGTCTATTTCTTTACACAGAACTAAAGAAAAAAATATCATAATACACTTTTTTTTAGTTGTAACCAACTGCTGCAATTTTAATTGAAACATTATGATAATTTATGAACTTTTTTTAAAAAAAGAATATAAAATGATTGTTTTCTTACTATTTGGAATTTCTTCTTATTTTGTTTATAACTAGCTGTGCCGGCGACTTCGTCCGCGTGGAGGTTTTGAATTTTCCCACGGGAACTCTTAAAGAGGTTTGAAAATTTTTGTATGTAGACTGGCATACTGGAGTACGTCATATATTTTTTTTCATAATGACGTCGCATATTGAGACCTATATATTTGGATAGGGGACATACAGACAAACAAAAAAATTCATTTAACATAGTGTCCTAAAACGTCACGTTACGAAGATAATTGAATGTATATGTCGCAGGATAATTTGATAATCCGTCGTTTCGCGAAAATCCTAGGAAAATTGGATACTATGGAGTAGAAAACTCCTAATAAAACCAAGTCGGACGGAGCCCCGCTACGCGGGGCTCCTTTTTACGGTAGAAAAAGACATGCTAACATAACCTAACCTATTTAACGAAGCGGGGCTCCGTCCGACTTGGTTTTATTAGGAGTTTTCTACTCCATAGTATCCAATTTTCCTAGGATTTTCGCGAAACGACGGATTATCAAATTATCCTGCGACATATATAATCCATAATAATTTTGATTATTTTTAACTTCTATATTATCTCAGAAACGTGACACTTTAGGCCAAAATGTTAAATGACATTTTTTGTTCTTTTAGAGGTCCTCTATCAAAAAAACACAGGTTAGATTGTGCGACGCCATTTTGAAAAAAAAACCAAATGGCGAATCCTCAGTATGCCAATAATTTTCAAACCCCTTTCCGGAATAAAAAGTATTCTATATGTTAACCTGAGCTATAAGGAACCACCATACAAAATTTCATCAAAATCGGCTTGGTAGTTTTTTCGTGATGCGCGAAAATACAGACAGTTCCAAAAGTTGCAAAAATTCCAAAAGTTGTTGTTTTGCCCTCTATATCATTGGTAATGTCCACCACAGTTATTATTTTCCAAAAATATTTCATGTACAGAAACGGCCCCGTTAGTTTTATTATATGTGTATAGATGAATTAAAAACCACAATTTTCGCACTATTCGCCCACAACGATTAACGTAACAGCCACGTTGCAGTACGGGCTGTCAAGAACTTTATTTCCAAGCAATTTTTTTCGATGTTTAAAACATCGTGAAACTATATTATTTCAAATATGAAAAAAAATTTTTGGTCCTCTATACATTTTTGCCGATTTGATAACTTATTATAGTATCGAGGACCAAAATTTTTTTTCTGATTTGACATATAGTTTCTTGGGCAAAATTGTTTGTAATCACGAGTACATGCATATATTTTGTTATCAAGAACTAATTAAAAGTCACCCTGTATATATGGGACTGAGGAGCCTTAACAAGCCAAGGTCCAAAAGGACAATTGTTATGCATAGGCTATCATTCCAGTTGCTGCCAATTTGCATTTTAACGTTCAATAATTATTGAAGTTGTATATACAACTTGTCATATGACAACAGAATTAGTAATTAAAAGACTGTACAGGAAAATCGACTCTGCCATGGTTTTTACAAGCTTTATATTAGCTTGCCGTGTTAGATAGTTTGTTATTTAAGGACAAATCTCGGAAGTTAAATAAGTGCCACTTCTGGGTTTTCGATTGAGCTAAAACTTTGCATACAGGTTAAGTTTGGAGTACAAAGCATGGTCAGCTAAGTGACGTCATTATAAATGGCGGAGCAGTAATTTTATGCACCCCCATGATATAGTTATCAAATGAAAGAGTTTGCTGAGGAGAATCATTACTTTATAATATTATAAATGTAAAAATGTGTTTGTTTGTTAGTTTGTTTGTTACCTTTTCACGCTTCAACGCCGTGACCAATATTAACGAAATTTGGCATGCAGGTAGCCTCTGTCACGAGGAAGGACATAGGCTACTTTTTATCCCGTGAAAATAGCATAGCCCGATGCGAGTTCCCGAGGGATCTGAAAATATACTCTTTTTGGGGTAATTTCTTTAACATCGCAACGGAACAATGGATTGTGTGATTTTTTGGACAGAGATGGTTGAGGGGGGTGGGAAATGATATGATTTACTAACAAGCATATCCCGACATAGTTCCCGAGGGATCTGTAGAAGATCCATGTCCACACTCGCGAGCCGCTTGCGGCTCGCGCACCGCGCACCCTCTAAGACAGCCATAAAAGCGATGTCCACGCGGGCAAAGACGCGGGCAAAAGCTAGTATGAAATAATTAAAATTATTTTCAAGTTAAAGCTGGTACGAGTACCTAAAAGATTTTGCATTTTTCGAAAATTATTAAAATCTCGTAAGTGCACAGCTTAGACAAGTTGTAACCAGGGAACAGAGGAGGAAATGCGGTGAGTGCGGGGAGTGCGGGGGGGCCACTAAAAGATAGTAACAATGGCGCGCGCGGCAAAATGGTTGCTGTTTCACATTATCAGTGTATACTCACACAGTTTCACAGTTTAGTTTCGTTCCACCCTACACTACACTACACTGCCCTAACCTACACTACATTACCCTACCCTACCCTACACTACCCTACCCTCCAATACCCTACCCTACACTACCCTACTCTACACTACCCTACACTACACTCTCATCTCTACACTACCCTACCCTACACTACCCTAACCTACCCTACATACACTACTCTACACTACCCTACCGTACACTACCCTACACTACACTACCCATCTCTACACTACCCTACCCTAATCTACCCTACCCAATACTACAATACCCTACACTGCACTACCCTACCCCACACTACCCTACCCAACACTACACTTCCCTAACCTACCCTACCCTACCCTACCCTGTTTTTCTTTAAATTCCGCATTTTATAGCGTCTCTTTGTGTTCTTAGATTTCTAGGCGCGTTTGGTCACCCTACACGAGCCACAACCAAACATTTCCGTTGCTCCTAGTTGCGAGGCTGCGGCGCATGCGCGGTTTTCTAACTGTACTGCCATTGGCTGCGCGGCTCGCTCGGCTCGCGGGATTGCCTTGCGAGGCTGCGGCGCATGCGCGGTTTTCTAACTGTACTGCCATTGGCTGCGCGACTTGCGCGAGTGTTCGGGCCCAGTGTTGCCAAACTACTCGAACAAAATACGGTAAAATACGATGTTAGTAGGTTCAAATTACGATTCCGCCATACAAAATATCCAAAAATTTAAAAATACTGTGTTTCGAAAGCGCTGATGCCAAAATTACGGTGTTTCTGTGAAATTGCTCTAAATTCAATACAGTAGACGACACTCAACAACACGTAAAAACGGTACATCTACCGTAATAACGGTGTAGTTGGCACCCTGGGTTCGACGCACTGGCATGCGTCATGTATCGGTAAGGTGACCAAAATTTTTAATTAGAGTTAAGAAAAGTTGAAAAAAAAAGTCCAAAAAAGAATGCTTTTTTATTTCATAAAGTGAATGTACTGCTACTCTAGAATGATGTCACAAAATTTCGCTAGGGGTCCAAAAGTAACCCTGTATGTATGTATTTAAACGTATATAAGTATGTATATCAGTCTCTGGTAACCCGTAACACTCCCTGTGTCCTACTTTGGGGCCAGATGACTATTTGTGATTTGTCCGAGAATATTTATTTATTTATTAGGTCCATATACAGCACAAGTTTTATTCGCGGCCTTTGTTGTATGTACACCTTTTTTACATAAAATTTCAAAATATAGCGAATTTCTAGTTACTTTCACTCATTTTCATAGACAGGAAAAACAATTTTAGAATTGCAGGAATTTTAATTTTGAAAGTTCACTTTTATAATTTTGTTATAACCAGCCAGGTACAAATAATACAAGCAAAAAGATTTGATTACAAATTTATACCTCCAAAATACGAAGGTACTTTTTTCCCATCCTAATAAAGTACCTACGATTTAATTTATTTTTCTCAACCGTGCTTTGAAATTTGAGTATTATTTTGACAACCATCTTCGAGATAAATCGAAATTGCTGTACTGGCCAAATACATACATGCGAGCAGCGGCCGGCAAAAGTTGTATCAAAATCCATATCTGTCGTGTTTAGCGGCCTATAAATTACTATTTAAACTCATATGCGTCGTGTAATTTAAAAATGGAACTATATTTTACTTCGAAACATGGCAACCAAGGAGGTAACTTATCAAAGGTTTTGTTTTAATTTCGAAATGACTTGCAAATAGAACGCTGTTATTGAATTAAAAAAAAGACCCTTTGGCGCGTGAAAAATTATTGTTGTTCGTTGTTCGTCATTGATTTTGAAAAGTAATTATTGAAGTTTTAATTTCCGCGCATTGTTTGAGAATAGTACAGTTTATACAGTCGGGTTTCTAATTTTTAACAATGCCTAGTTATTTTGTAGTATAACACTGTTATTGGTGCTACAGTTGTTTAAATGACGGAGCGTTATTTTTTTGTGCCATTAAATATTTCCCATATTTAAATGAGCATCGTTTATCTTTGAACGGAAAACCTCGGTGACTCATACTTTATGCTATGTTGTAAATGTGTTAATCACTGGAAATATAATCACGTGTTGATTTTTGGACTTGATTACAATCAGGGCAAAGTTTACTTCATTATAATAAGTTTTTAACCGCCTCCGTGGCATAATGGTTAGTCCATTTGCTTCACACCAGGAGGTTCGATTCCCGGCGGAGTCAACTTTGTAAGACTCGGTTTAGATGGTAGTAGGGCATTTTCTTAGCCCGCCTGGCTAGCTACCACCATCTTATCTAAGTCTTGCCGCCAAACATCAGTGTTACCAGCATTGATGTGTTCCGGCTTGAAGATAAGATAGCCAGATCCCCATTGCGTTGGGTAATCTTGGTAAGCCCGCTTCCATCTTCGGCATCATCGTCACTTACCATTATGTGAATTGATGCCAAGGGCTTACCAATTGAATAAAAAAAAAACATTATAGGTACTAGGTAAAATCTTATATGTCAAGCATTTGATTTTAAAATCATAGAGAATATAATATCTAAATGATACAAGACCTTTTCTGGTTCAGATTTTATTCCAACATTCTTGTTTGAGTAGAGTAGGTACCCAAGTACTCGTAAATATCAAGCTTTAAACTAGAATTACGAGTTCTTTCTATGTTTTACGTAAAGGCACCAAGTAATAGGATAAGTTATTTCTCGTTATTGTAATTTAATTATTTGCATATCAAATGAATAATAGAGTTTTTTAATAAGGCTTGAACATATAAAACCATTTGAAGGTATTTCGATTTTACACTGTAAAAAGTAAATGAAAAGTAATTCATAATTATGGTTGTTTTATAATCGTCAATTTAAATTATCACTGGAGGCCGTTTTTTAGTGTTCCGTGCTCGCAAAGGGTGACCAACGGGACCCTATCTATTACTAAGTCTCCGCTATCTGTCAGTCTATCCGTCTGTCTGACAGCGGGCTGCATTTCATTAACCTTACAGGTAGACAGCTTTTTCACAGAGTCTTCTATATGTATTGCCACTTTAACAACAAAATATAAAAAAATAATTTTAAAAATTAAAGGGAACTCCCATACAAAAAAAATATGTTTTAAAGGCTTATTTGTTTTTGCTCTATCGTAAAACGGTTATAAACACAAGCATGAAACTTGGAGTGGTTATAGTACTATTTCTTAAATATTACAAAAAATAATAAAACCTTGCCAAGTGTGAGTCGTACTCGCGCAATGGAGTCTGAACTGAATAAAAAAAAACAATTCTGTTGCTTGCGTGCATGTCTATTTTTTGTAATGTGAATAGATATCATTGTCAGAGTTGTGTCACAGTATATATACATTAGTACTGACGTAGTTGTGTGGACCCTCTTAGAGCAATGCCAAATAGCACTTGGCCGGTTTTTATTTCTTAACCAGTGATAAAAAAATGTATTCAAATAAAAAAATAAAAAAATAGGTTCCCGAAAATAATCTAAAAGATTGTGGGCAAATAATAAAACTTTATTTTTTTTAAAAAAAAAACGTACCTTTCTGGTTTGGGAATTCGGGTAAAATGTATCCTATGTCACTCCCGAGATCAAGACGAATCTAACGTTACCTCGCACTTTAAAATCCATCAAGCCGTTTAAAAGATATCGTGGAATAAAGAAACATACATACATACATTAGACCTAAAAACAATGCTCTCCTTTTGGTGGGCAGTCGTGTTGTAATCCTACTATTATTACTAAAACGCGAAAGTTTGTTAGAATGTATGGGATGTATGTTTATTACTCTTTCACGCAAAAACTACCGAACGGATCTGGCAAAAATTTTGTAGGTAGACAGATTAGGACCCGGATTAACGCATAGGCTACTTTTTTCCACGCTCGCGAGCCGCTTGCGGCTCGCGCACTGTGCACTCTCGAAAAGTGATAGAAACGTCCACGCGGGTGAAGCCGCGGGAAACAGCTAGTAAATATTATACGTAGCCTGGTCCAAGAGCTGCCGCAAACGTGTGCTGTATGTACCTATTTAAATTATGGGCACAGTATTACAATATAGCGGCTAACAGTAGCTCAACGAATGTACTTTACGCAGAGCAACGTAAGGGTACTCCGCGAGTTTGCCAGGCTGGCTACAGGCTAGTACTGCTAGTACCTACGCCGTGGCGGTATCGTGCGACATCAAAGGCGTTGCGCTACTGTAAGCCATATCGTAATACTGTGGTATGGATACTTTAATGGCGTCAGACTGGAGGAGGTCCCATTAATAGTATAATTGTTTCATTTGACGCACTGCACATGGCTGTAAATTGTTAAACCGGTCCAAACTTTGACGTAATCTGGCCAATAGCCCTCTAGTATTTAGCAAGTGAGCGTCGGTGGCGTAACAGCTAGGCCCGCCGCCTCCTGTCCAGGACCAATGTGATTTCGAATTTCGATTTCATATGTACGTTTATCCGACGTTCTTACGGTGAAGGAAAACATCGTGAGGAAACCTGCACACGCCTGCGAAGAAACTCGCAGGTTGTGTGTGAAGTCGACCAACCCGCACTGGGCCCGCGTGGTCGACTAAGGCCCGATAGCCCTAATTCAGGGTAGACTCGAGTCCCTCGGTGGGGACGTATATGAGCTTATATGATGATTTAGCAAGTTACAGTTGGGTCTGGCAGCAGATATATCAAGTCTCTTGGCTCATACTTTGATGGGACCACCACTTGTTAGAAACCCCTCAAGTGCTCTTACTATTGATATACAGGGTGTAACAAAATTGGTGTTCATCTAGTTAACCTACTCATCAAACTGAATAACTTTGTAAAAAACTGAACCCTTATAATTTCGTCATGTCCGTCCGTCCGTCCGTCCTTCCGTCCGTATGTCACAGTGAATTTCCGCCGCCATTGTTACACTTACCTACAGTATAAGAAAATTTAGTAGGTACACTTACGTAAAATTATGACCTGAAATGGAAAATGAATTAGAGGTTGCTTTGAACACTTTTTTAATTAAAGTATCATTAAATAATGAGCTACAAAGTGACACTTTTTACCAAATACATATAATACAATTATTCGTAATACATGACAATTATTGAATTATTGAAATTGAAACTTGCGATTTACTCACAAATCGTTACAACTATTGAGTTGTAACGATTTGTGAGTAAATCGCAAGTTTCAATTTTATTTGTAGGAGAACCATACTATGTAATAGACAAACATAAGCAACTACAACGTGCAAAATTATATCGAAATTGTTCGAGCCGTTTTTAAGAAAAAATAATTTAAGTTCTTCTTGTATTACAGCTACTTTTCGGTTTAACGGTACGATGAAACTTTTGATGATCCCACAATGAAATAATTTAAAACTCAAGTTCCAAATTCGGTCTCAACCGGACTAAAGATTTAGCCTCCAGAGCCAATCGTGACGAACGGACGGACGGACGAAATTGAAATGTTCAATTTTTCGGTATGTGTCCATGATATTCTAGAACACATTTTCACGAAAATTGGAAACGCTTTTTTTTCCATGATTACAATACTTTCTCTATTCTACGTACGTACGTACGAACGAGTTCCGTACTACGGGACGGACAAAGTAAAAAAATAAATAATTAGTTGTCTGTAAAGTAGGTTTACGGACGATAGCTTAACGTGACAACGTCATAACGTAACGGGACAATAGCGTGACGGGACAACGAGTCATCCTTTTTGGTGTGTGCAGCCGGCGTCCATCGATTTATTAGACGTTGACACGTCAAAAAATTGGTTGTCTGTAAAGTCGGTTTACGGACGATAGTTTAACGTGACTACGTCATAATGTAACGGGACAATGAGCGTAACGGGACAATGAGTCATCCTTTTTCGTGCGTGCAGGCGGCGTCCATCGATTTATTAGACGTTTTCACGTCAAAAAACAATATAGCAACATTGAACTTGCTGTTATGGAAGTAGATTGTTTTGAACGTTTTTAGCGCTGTCATTTATTAGAGTTCCGTGGGCAAACGTACGGTTTCAGGAATACCCCATGTTTGCTATTCAAATAAGTAGTTGCTTTTCGTGGAATAGGTTTCACTTTCACTCAGAGTATCACAGTTAGTAACTGTTTGGTGTCACACTTGTGTCCAAGTGACGTACAATATCGTGCATTTCACCGGTCCCGGTCGGTGGACGTCAGACTTGTCCGCTGCGTTGCTGTTTCCTTGTTTAGTCATATTTGTTACTAGCTTTTACCTGTTTTGCAGTCAATCTTGTGCAGTCAACCGCATTCATTTTAATATGCTATTTACCAAAAAACCGACATAGCTCACAGAATCGCTAAACTGAAGTGGCAATGGGCAGGGCACATAGCTCGTAGAACAGATAGCCGATGGGGTAGTATAGTTCTCGAGTAGCGACCGCGCACCGGAAAACGTAGCGTAGGGTGGCCTCCCACGCGTTGGACCGACGACCTGGTGAAGATCGCGGAAAGCGGAATTAAAACATTTATTGTAAAAAAAACAACAGCTTTACGCCTTATCTGCGTCATAAATGGAACCTCTGTGCAAAATTTCAGCTTACTGGTCCAATGGTTTTGAGCTGGGCGTCGATGAGTCAATCAGTCAGTCAGTGAGTTATGAGTCAGGACTTTCCTTTTTACGTTTAAATCTGCTTGAAAATAATTGTTGTTTAATTTAATTTTTATTTTTGTTTATTATGGATAACAACAGCCAACATTTTACATTAAACATGTTGAGGTACATATCAATTTCTTATTGGGCTAATAAAATTCATCCACTGTATTACATAAACGTGCAGACGTGAGGTGTCGAAGCTCAAACTAGTAAATAATTAAAAATATGATTAAATAAAAAGTAACAGATAAGCGAAAAATACCAAATAAATTAAGTACATAATTATATATACATATAAAAATAATATAAAATTATGATATATAAGTACTATAAATAAAAAAATAATATATAGTAATGATATATAAATACTATAATTAAAAATATATATATACTATAATTAAAAATATATCATACTAAATATTTTAATAGAAGAATAAATAGCCCTTGGATATAGTATTACTTAAATAAATAAATAGATTAAATCACATCAGCGATATACGTCTCCACCGAGAGGCTCGAGCATACCCTGTATAGGGCGATCGGGCCTTAGTCGACCACGCGGGCCCAGTGCGGGTTGGTCAACTTCAACACAACCTTCGAGTTTCTTCGCAAATGTGTGCAGGTTTCCTCACGATGTTTTCCTTCACCGTAAGAGCGTCGGATTAACGTACTGAGTATTGAGATTGAAATTCGAAAACACATTGGTACGTGGTAGAACTGGAACCACGACCTCCCGGATAGGAGGTAGCGGCCCTTGCCGTTGCGCCACCGACGTTCTAAATAGATTTAGTAAGATTAAATAACAGATACCAAAAGTCTTGAAGACTTTTGTACTCTCTAATCCGTGACTCTATTCACTTAATTTGTTTCACCTTCGCTGACCAAACCAGATCGCTCGTCCAAGCCAAGCCAAGCTGATTTGCTAATTTTATGTGTTCAGATTTTTTTGTGAATGATCTTTGGGACAAGTTTGTCTAGTTGTGGGTCCCAGGTTTTTTAATGCTTTTGTTACAGTTAATTATATTTCACTAATTGTATGCCTTTCAAAACTCTATTCAGATAGATAACTGAATTGAACTAAACATTAAACAGTAGGCCGACTTGTACAATTTTATTAATTCTAAGAATATTTTTAAATAAGTCAATCATTAAGTGTAGAGTTTGTATAAAAATTTCAAGACAGTACAAGAATAAAAAGGATTTAAACACAGGAGAAAAATCAACAAGTTAGCCACCTACGTGTTGAATTCGCAGACATTTTCCAGATTCCTTACAAAAACTAACAAACATATATTTTCTGCCGAAGTAAATAAGCAACAAGCCAAGAACTGAAAAAGTGGAAAACACTAAACAGATTCGAAGATTTTGAAAAAAAATAAGATGTATATAATATCTTAGAGAATATAAAACTTGGCATGAGGCACTTAAGATAATTACAAGGCACACACACGCACGCACGAACGCACGCAAGCACGCACGCACGCACGAACGCACGCAAGCACGCACGAACGCACGCACGAACGCAAACCCACAGTCCAGCGTTGCCAGACGTCCCGATTTTGGCGGGACGTCCTGATTTTTAAATCAAAATTAAATGTCCCGCGCGGGACAGGCCAAGTCCCGCTTTTCGGCGATAACTCGACCGTGCGAGCAGCGTGCTGAGGAAGCGCGGCCGGGACACGATTTTGTTCTAATGAATAATTTTTTTTTGACTCATTAGGTACATACCTAGTTGAGTCTTCTAAATAAAAATATTAAAAAACAAAAATATGTTTTTTAATATTTTTATTTAGAAGACTCAACTAGGTATGTACCTAATGATAGGGTAAATCTGATTTAAAATATTAATTTTTTATTAAAATAAATTACTATGGTTATTTTTGCTATCTATTCACGTAAACGTAACCTAAAACTCAAATAAAAAGATAAATATTTAGATACTTCTGATTATATAACGTTTTTTACTATGTCCCGCTTTCGACGAAAGAATCCCGCTTTTTTCACTCAAAATATGCCAAAATCCCGATTTGGCAAATAAAAAATCTGGCAACGCTAACCCCACACACACAGACACACACACACACACATACACACACACACACATGAAAGTACATGCACACGTGCACACGCACTCAATAATTAATACCCCTAAATTTAATAAAATAATTTTCTAAAAACCTAAAATCTTTTAGGTACTAGCTTTTAATATTGCATTGTCACGCGATATACATATGCATGCAAAATTTTAGCTCAATCGGAAACCGGGAAGTGGGTCAAATTAACTTGCAAGATTTCACCCGAACAAACATAGATACATACATTGCAAGTTAATTAAAAGCTTAAAAATAAGCTCAAATTGTCCAGCAGTGGACTTCCTTCGGCTGATATGATGATGATGATGATGAAGCTCAAATTGCCTAACGTACAATGTCAAAACCAAGTGTAGGAGTAAGGGACGGGACGGAGGGACGGAGTAGGCATGTCGACAACTCTGTGCAAATCACCGTCCTTCCAGCGTTCCGGCACAGTGGTATGTCCGAAGTATTCGCTTTGTCGCTAGCTAGTGGGAATGCTTTGAGTTAAGTTTTCTGTGATTTATACGTATGGAGAGTAGGTACGTAATACATATTATTTTACTAGGAATCTGCATAAAGCAGAGATTCTACGGAATCCCTAGGACACTCACACACACACACTAACACATGCATATTTTATACTGTTTCAAAATTTTACTAACCGCTGTTTAAATTTTTATACATTTTGGAGTACCTAAAGTACCTGCTTATAAAATCTAAAAGTGAGGCTTATACGTTTCCTTTTTTTTAATTACTGATTATAAATAAACAAAAAATGGCCGAAATTATTTTTATGTGAAACACGTGAACGACAATAAATTTAAAAAAAACAAAAACGTATAAGCCTTGTTTTATTTTTGACTGAAAACCTATTAAAAATTGGTCCAATCGGTTAACATTAAGGAGGTGAAAATCGTTAACGCCTTTTGTATGAAAAGTAGCAGCTTCACAATCATTTTAAGTACTTTTTTATTCTATATGTTGATAACTTTAAGTGTGAAATTTCATACATTTCCTAGGCATTTTGCATTAAACACATTGCATGAAGCTCTGTACAGGGAGCAAAGCGAATGAGCACATCCAGTAACTGAAACAAGGCCATTGAAGGAACGATATTTACAGTACACGTAACGTACAGTACAGCAAACGTTTACAGTACGGTAAGTTATTAGTAGTTTATGAAACCGTTGCATAATAAGGGTTCTTAAAATACGAGTGTTTTAAGACCAAATTATGTACAGTTTCATACACTGCTTTATCTAATCTCATACATTGTGATTGAATCAACTAAAATACAAAGAACAAAGTTAAGAGTAAGAAAAAAATCCCACGAAATTCAGTAATTACCTACAACACAACGTGTCATAGCGCTGAATCCCAGCGCATCATCGCGCTTGCACTGAAGCGGACGGTGTCACAGACAGGTAAAAACAATGCTTTCACTGATCTCAGACATTTTTAAACAAGAATGAAAATTATCCACGAAATTCAGTATCTACAACAAAATTCAATGAAAAACCAACACATCACCGCGCATGCGTTAAAGCGGGCGCTGTCACAGACAAGTAAAAATTGGAATGAAAACTTTTTGCATTGCTGTAAAAATGGCGCGAACCGCATGTGCGTTCCAATAAAAAAAAAGATATGGAACTTCGTTGGTGATATTATCTCTTTGGTTTAACTTGTATCGTAATGGAAAAAAAAAACATTATAACATTATTTCTCTAACAAAATAATGTTATAATGTATTATTTTTTTATTACGGTATTGTGTTTATAAAGTATGCCAATATAAACTCGTTTTGAAGTTGATAATGCGAACTTTACGATAGGTGTGTGAATGTGCTTATTATGTGATATCAAGATGACGCATGTATAACTGAAACCCTATCAAAAGACGTCAATAATAATGTTTATTGGTCATAATAATGAACTTTAGTAGGTAAATAATAATAAATAAGTAATAACGATACATATCTAATTAGGTAATCAGAAATATTACGATTTCGATCACTAGTTATTAGTCACGACTTTGCTCATAAACGTTCATGATCATCGGGATATGAGCTCAGAGGATCTAACAAATATACATATAATCGAAACCTCAGAGCTACTACACAATCACACTTATTAAGAGGAGTGTATTCCCAACGCGCTCCATGCAAACATAGTTTTGTTCTTATTTAAATATTCACCAATCAGTCATTAAAATTTTGTAAACACGTTCTGTAAACTCATATCTGTGTCTGTAATATGTCAAAGTTCCGAAAAAACTACGTTTGATAGAGCGCGCTTGGGATACACGCCTCTTAACCACTTACTTCTTATACCTTATACTAGGTATCAGTTAACATTGCCAAATGATTAGAATAATAGAATAATAACTTACTATAAATAAAGAGTGTATTAACCTCTGTGGAAATATGTACCACCGCAGTCCAATCCGTCGCTGAAAACCGTAACCCTTATGGTAAAGGAAGTCGGTTATCTATCCTGCTCTGTCGCTAGCTGATACTCCCTTTGGTGTACAACTGCAGTTTGGTGAAGGTACTGTGCTGATTTCCTTCACCGTAAGATCGCACTTACGGTGAAGGAAAACATCGTGAGGAAACCTGCACACGCCTGCGAAGAAACTCGCAGGTTGTGTTTGAAGTCTACCAACCCGCACTGGGCCCGCGTGGTCGACTAAGGCCCGATCGCCTTAATTCAGGGTAGACTCGAGCCCCTCGGTGGGGACGTATATGAGCTGATATTGCTATTGCTGTGATGATGAGTTGACTGCACCGTTTTGCAGGAGGTCGGCCTCGCCTCGACCGATCTTGCCCTAAATTTTCCCCTTGAAAACTTTGGATTCGATACTGTATTATAAAAGTATGCAGTGTCCCACTAGATGAGTAGTAATCTTGGTTTCAAGAGTGGTAATTCCGATTTCAAAGCGATGCGTGAAAGCGTGCAAAGTTCAATCGTGACTCTAAACGTGACGTCATCCTAGTCGGTATGCACACTATGGACATTCCGTTCAAAGTTCAATGGACGGACCGATTCGGAGAATGCAATGAGATGAGACAAGCAGAGGCAGAGGCACGGTGTTGCAGTCACATTGGCTGACTGAACTAAAAGTTCGTTTGCTTATTTTACCGCATCTTTGACGGCTTCCGACAAACACTTTCAAAGGTGCCGTGCGTGGCGGGCGGCACGATTGTACTCAGAGCGGCACCTTGGACAGAGTGTTTGTCGGGAGTCGTCAAAGAAGTGGTTAAATAAGCGACCGAACGAGTGTGTACTTTAGTTGGGCCTATCGCTATTAAGAAAATCATTACGCATCACGTTTGATAAGCCCTTTGTAAGTGAAGACGATACCGAGGATGGACAGTCGAATTGAGAACCTCCTCCTTTTTGGAACTCAGTTGAAAATCAGGTTTATTCGCATCGCACTGTTCCTCAGCTAAGTCCGTGGAGATCACCAGACTTAGCTTGAGCCCCACTCCGACAAAGATGCGGCTCGCATATCTTACACCCTAGCCTCAAAGCCACCACAATTCAAATTCGATTTTTGATGTGTAACATCTTTGCTCTCGCTTTCCTGCAATTTGTGGGAGTGATTTCGTGAAATAGGACGAAAATGTGTAACAGGAAGTCGCGTTTTTTCAGGCTTTAAAAGAGCGGAAAAGGCAAAGGTATCTATGACCATACAGCCTAGTCTGCCGTATCTTTGCCGTCCTTTTTTCAGGCTTTAAAAGCGCGGAAAAGGCAAAGGTATCTATGACCATACAGCCTAGTCTGCCGTATCTTTGCCGTCCTTTTTTCAGGCTTTAAAAGCGCGGAAAAGGCAAAGGTATCTATGACCATACAGCCTAGTCTGCCGTATCTTTGCCGTCCTTTTATCTTTTTGATGTGTAACATCTTTGCTCTCGCTTTCCTGCAATTTGTGAGAGTGATTTCGTGAAATGGGACGGAAATGTGTAACGTGGGACGGAAATGTGTAACATGGGACGGAAATGTGTAACAGAAAGTCGCGAAAGCGCGGAATTCTACTTTAAGAGAGTCCGACTCGCACTTGGTCGGTTTTTTTCGTTACTGTCAGATCCGCCACCCAGGTACAATATCGTCATCAAATCTAACCTCAAGTAGTTTGTCACATGTTACACATCATATGCGAGTACTGTAGGTCTCGCTCGAATTTTTTTTAATAGGATTTCAAAATATATTGTGTGACATATCAATATCAAAAGCTTAATGTGAGAATCTCAAATATTTTTTTTTTATAATTTTAAGATTAATAGTTTAAGTTATTTTAAAAAACAGGCGAAAATTGACAAGTCTCCCTTGTCTCCGAAACTACTGGACCTAAAATCTTGAAAAAATCACAGTATATGAGGTTGAATGCATAGATTACAGGAAAAAATCTAAAGTCCTTCCATTCCCAAAAAAAAATCAAAGTCCAGAATAAGTAGACCCCTATTTACTTAGAGCAAAGTATGTAGTGAGAGGTTTTATTCTGTTGGTAGGTAAAGTTTTTGTGCGGAACCATGTTTGTGTGACCCTTAGTCGCTCGTAGCCGGTTTATTAATTTGGAAAAAGTGTCCGGAGAATGTTGCATGAATTTTTCACACCATTTTTAAGTATTATATTTATTGTTGACTGCAAAAAAGATAAATTTTAAAATAATATTTACTAAATTGAAATGTCAAAATATTAATATCTTGTTTTTCTTTCCATCTCGACATGTCATTTATAATAATAGGTTTCAAATTAGTACTACAATGACGCTGGAAAACTGTGACAACACGCCGTGCTAGTTCAAGTTATTTTCACTAAATCAGTCGTTCATCCATACTATTAATTATTTTAATTACGAAAGTCTATGTCCATCTGTCCATCCATCCGTCCGTCCGATTCTTTCGAGCTTAAACTACTAAACCGATTTGGCTGTTTGGCATTAAAGGTCGGAGAACAACATAGTATTAGCTTTTCACTTATTTTATTTCTTTACTAAATTTTACCTAATTCAAAAAAAATATTAAAATAATTAGAATCAAGAGTTTAAAAATATTAAAGTTACGAGACGGCAATAAATAAATGAAATTGCATAACAGATTGACAAGGGCGTCCGAACCGACACGACGCCTTTGTGTTTACTCTGTAAAAGATAAAAATAAATACCTATAATTTCTGTAAAGGGAGTTGTAATTGAGCGAGCGAAGTGAGCGACATTAGGTTCGTTATGTTTGATTGACTTAACCTGACTTATGTAATGTAATGTTATGTTACGTTACGTTATGTTATGTTACGTTACGTTACGTTACGTTATGTTACGTTATGTTATGTTATGTTATGTTGTGTTGTGTTGTGTTGTGTTCTGTTGTGTTATGTTATGTTTGATTGGTGAATCTGACAGTTACTACACTATTTGAAGGTTTTATATTATGGACGAGTTTCGTACGAGGATGATTTTGTCTTCGATCGCAATTTGTTTCGTGCAAGGAAGAAAAAGTATTCGATCGTAACCAATGATATATAATGTTACTATCTGATCGTAACTGGTTACGAACCGGCGGGTTCGTACGCGGCCGAATGGAATTAAAACCGTTGATTTCTGTAGAACTAGACGAGCAAAGAGATTATTCAACAGTAGGATACCTACCTTTATCTTGAAAAAATGTTTAGATTTCTAGGGATTTTAAGTCTGTTTGTTACTCCTTCACGTTAAAACTACCGGACCGATCTCGTATTAATTTGGCAGAGAACTAAAGTAAAGGGCGGGAAACAACATATAATACTTATTATATACCGAAAAAATGCAAAGTTGGTGAAGATCTGGAAAAAACTTGAATGCACGCTCGCGAGTCGCTTGTAAATACAATATTTACGCGGATGTTTACTGAAATCGGGCATTTTTGTATAAAATGAACAGCTATATAAACATATTACCCTGAGCTGCCAAATCCTGCAAGGCTTACACTGAACGTTCGGTCAATCCAGCCATCAATCACTTGCTTAATACCATTGTCAGGTGGTTCGACACATGAGCCATGAATTCAATTATCGTATGCCTGCGTTACCTATAAGTTATGGGTGTTAGTGTGAGCGTGTTTCGATTTGACAAGATCACTGAATAAGTCGGTGGGTAGGGCGAGATAGTTTAGTTAGGTTAGGTTAAATATCTTAGTTTTCGAGTGTCGGTAAAATACAGATGGCTCCCTTGGTACAGTATGTCTACGAATAATCACAAAATACAGATGGCTCTCTTGGTACAGTATGTCTACGAATAATCACAAAACACAGATGGCTCCCTTGGTACAGTATGTCTACGAATAATCACAAAACATAGATGGCTCCCTTGGTACAGTATGTCTACGAATAATCACAAAATACAGATGGCTCCCTTGGTACAGTATGTCTACGAATAATCACAAAATACAGATGGCTCTCTAGGTACAGTATGTCTACGAATAATCACAAAACACAGATGGCTCTCTTGGTACAGTATGTCTACGAATAATCACAAAATACAGATGGCTCCCTTGGTACAGTATGTCTACGAATAATCACAAAATACAGATGGCTCCCTTGGTACAGTATGTCTACGAATAATCACAAAACACAGATGGCTCGCATGGTACAGTATGTCTACGAATAATCACAAAACACAGATGGCTCCCTTGGTACAGTATGTCTACGAGTAGTCATAATACTGTACCACTTATGTCACAGTTGTTTACAGTTTGCTTCATGTGGGCTGTCAGCCTTTTGCTACATTTTACATTTAAAAAACCGGCCAATTCATTTCATTCATTAATTCATAAATATCTAACCATGCATGCGCCTCACAGGAAGGCTCAAAGTCACTCAATTGGCGAAGAAGCGAGCTATATGCTCGGAGTTTCCTTTCTTGATCGATTCAGAAATCAGGAGATTGGTAGGAGAACTAAAGTTACCGAAATAGTTCACACTAGTGGATGCCCGCAGCTTCGCTCGCGCAGATCCCGATTTTTGCGGTTCCCGTGGGAATTTCCCAAAATCCTTTCTTAGCGGATGCCTACGTCATAACATCTACCTGCATGCCAAATTTCAGCCCGATCCGTCCAGTGTTTTGGGCTGTGCGTTGATAGATCACTATGTCAGTCAGTCAGTCACCTTTGAGTTATATATATTTAGATATTGCTTAATTCAAGTGACAGTGGGCAGGACACATAGCTCATAAAACGGGCGGCCGTTGGAGCAGTAATTTCTCGAGTGGCGACCACGCACCGGAAAACGTAGTGAAGGCAGGCCTCCCACTCGGTGGACCGATGACCTGGTAAAGGTCGGGGGAAGCCGCTGGATGCGGGCAGCGCAGAACCGGTCGTCGTGGAGATCCTTAGGGGAGGCCTATGTCTAGCAGTGGACGTCCTTCGGCTGACATGATGATGATATTGACAATATAGCTGCTTACAGTTGCGCAACGAATGTACTTACGCAGAGCAACGGAAGGGTACTTGCGGGGCAGCGGGCGGCGGGACACAGCCTGGCAAACTCCGCGAGTTTGCCAGGCTGACTACAGGCTAATATGGGCTAGTACCTAAGCCGGTGGCGGCATCGTACGAAATCAAAGGTGTTGCGGTACTGTAAGCCATATCGTAATACTGTGGTAATAGGGTCCCATAACCCTGAAAAAGCAAACTACTTGCGCCTATGCACACTGTTTTTACAATTTCATCGCAGTTAAATATATCGCTCCTAGTACTGCTACTGTTAGATTTAGATAGATTTTATTCCTCCTAGATTACCTACACTATTACATACGTACCAACTTTACCTCTTACGGTGAAGGAAAACATCGTGAGGAAACCTTCACACGCCTGCGAAGAAACTTGCAAGTTGTGTGTGTGCTCGACGAAGGCCCTATCGCCTCAATCAGGGTAAATCGGTAGGGACGTATATGAGCTGATATTACAAATATCACAAATACTGTGAACCTTTTTTTCGACCCACCATACAAATAAAATCAACGTTAATTTTTCCACATTAGCAAAAAATATTCATTTTGACCTCGGCTATTATGGAGTTCGCAGTCATCAATCTTCATTTGGCGCTTGTAATCACACATACACAGGTGTACCATCAATACCAGGTAACGGGTCTATCACTAAGCCTACGCTGTCCGTTTGTATGTCCATCCGTCCATCTTTTGAACCGTAATTAGTAGCCGGCTCAAATTTTTACAACCTAAAATTTTTTTTGAGGTCGGTGTCAGCAAACAATCTAATCTAAAACATTTGATACGTAAGTAACGGCGTGCTGGTACCGACCCCAAAAAAATATTTTTGCCCCTAATATGATTCGTACCCACCTTTAAATTCGTTATTGTTGGTTAATGTCGTGTATTTAATTATAATAATATTATTCCATACTTTTGAGTTAATTTGATTTTGAAGTCGGTTTTTAGTTTTTTTGTTTTTGTTCTATCGTAAAAACGGTACTATACGTACAAACGTTAAACTTGGTGCGGTTATTAGTTAACCAGAAATTTTGTGTTATGTCAGAGTTTCGTAAAAAATATGTAGTTTTAAATTAACAAAGGCTCAAAGATTTATATACAATATTTAAAATATCCTTACTAATATTATAAATGTGAAAATGTGTTTATTTGTTTGTTTGTTTCTTTGTTACCTTTTCACGCTTCAACGCCTTGACCATTCTTAATGAAATGTGTCACAAGGAAGGACATAGGCTACTTTTATCCCGTGAAAATAGAATAGCCCGATGCAATTCCCGAGGGAACTTAAAATATACTCTTTTTTGGTTAATTAACATCGCAACAGAACAACGGATTGTGTTATTTTTTGCACCGAGATGGTTGAGGGGGTAGGAAATGACAAGATTTACTAATAAGCATATCCTGACATAATTCCGCACCGCGCACCCTCTAAGTCAGTCACAAAAACGATGTCCACACGGGCGAAGCCGCGGGCATAAGCTAGTAAACAAATATTTTAGGTAATCTGACAAAGCACAAGCCCAGACTCTGGTTCCCATAGTATAAAGGGAGTATAAATGTACAAATTCGTCATCAAGCATTAGAAGACCCAGCGCACCCTTTATGACACCTGATACGAGTCCGTTCAGCCGTTCTTTCCAGCCTATTCTCTCTTATGGAACCGGCGAGACTAGTCATATGTCGGAGAAACTGCGAGGGCTTACGGCAAAGTATATATATTAGTACTAACATACAGCATGGACACTGCCTGCCGCTCTCTAGATTGCGACCTCACCCCCTCGTCACCCAGATTGATATAGATTGGTTACAGTTTGGATCTCGAACGTATAAGATTTCGCCGCCAACTTTGTTTTTTCCGTCATTCCTTTTTATAAATGTCATTTTTGTCCCGTTGTATGAAGTGTCCAGGGTGTGCTTGAGATCTCCTAGCCCCTCGCTTTCCAGCAGCTGCTTCAGCATTTTCTCACGGGAAGCCGTCAGCCGCTTGATTAGCTCCGCCTTAAATTTAACTTTTCTTTTCAGCTGGAGGGTCGATAATTATTAATTATGTCTTTGATCTCCTGGGCATACGCATTACCAAGCTGACTGATTACGTAGTTGAACTTGGTATCATCAACCTTTAGCCCAGCTATGGCGAACTGACCTTAAAAATAGAATAGAATAAATGTTTATTCAGTGATACTCGTAAGTACACACAAGTGAAATATTTCGTAGCTTTTAAAATACAATAGTTTGTACGTATCACTGAAAAGGTAGCAGCTCAGCATATGCTGTCATCACAAAGACATCACAGCGCTGATTGTCAGCTACTACCCCTTCAGGGAAGGGGGGTTGGCCTTGACGAAGTACACATCATAAATTTAAACAAAATAAAATTTTAAACATAGTTAAAAAAAAAAAGTAAAAATCAAAACAAAAACCCTACAACCATTACAGATATATTATTTTAAATGCTACTTAGATTAAGAAAACTAAAGAAGATACTGTATGACCAATATTATAAAATTTTACAATATTCTCCTCAGCGATTGTAATTAGACAAACGTCAAAAGGCAGTTTCAAGCAAGGTGGGTAGTGCGCCCGGCCTTCTGTTCTTCTATGCAAAACCTTCTACCTGAGCGTACCAAATCTCCGGCTCCTGCGGCCGAAAGGGTGGAGTTTTCACACCCACTGTGCAGGCGAAGGTACACCGTTGTTCAAAAGCAAGATCACAAGTAAAGTCCGGTGCGTAAAATAGTGAATTTACAATGTACATTATATAGTTTGCTGGCTATTCATAAAACAGAAAATTCGCCTCAACAAAATTCAAGGTCGCGACCAACCAGATCGCTAAGCGACGCAAAGACTAAAAATATTCACACCAGATACAAAACTATAAACATTAAACAGGAGATTGTTAACCAAGGGTAGAAAGTGAACCATTTCACCCGAGATATTCCTGGCGCTCGAACGAAGTTACTTTTCACCCTAGAGATGAAAAAGCTATTTTCCACTCGGCTATCTAGTCACGAAGATTAAACTTTCGGAATAGGAGAGATGAAAAAGTATTTACACGAGTAAGGAGTCCGCCACGAAATTATTTTTCAGTTCCCTCGGAAACTGCATCGGCCTATGCTATTATCACGGGATAAAAAGTAGCCTTTGTCCTTCCCAATGACACAGGCTACCTGCATGCCAAATTTCATCTAGATTGGTTTAGGTGTTAAAGCGTGAAAAGGTAAACAAACACATTTTCACATTTATAAATTAGTAAGGATTCTTTTGGAGTTTAAACAGTTGACTTATGATGAGCTGCTCGATTTGTACGAAAATCCAGTTTTTATTTTTGGCCCTTTAAAAGTAAGTTTCTTTGGGAAGTTGGTTAGCTTCGTCTGCTCATTCACCTCTTGAAGTAAGTCCGTCTTGAAATGACTGGTCAAACAGTTACCCTCATCATCATCATATCAGCTCATATAAGTCCCCACCGAGGGGCTCGAGCCTACCCTGAATTAGGGCGATCGGGCCTTAGTCGACCACACGTGCCCAGTGCGGGTTGGTCCACTTCACACACAACCTTCAAGTTTCTTCGCAGGTGTGTGCCGGTTTCCTCACGATGTTTTCCTTCACCGTTAAAGCAATCAGTGAGTATATGTACGTAAGTTTCGAAAAACTAGTATATTGGCCGTCCGGATTTGAACCTGGCACCTCAGGTTAGGAGGAACGAGACCATACCGGTTGAGCTACCAGCACTTACCGACCATTTACCCTACATTCAAATAAGTACCAAACTTCGTTTGTATGCTGCGCACTAAGCGATACGCTTCTCTTAAGCATATTTTTTGCCATCTAATGAACTCCTGATGTGTCAAGATCAGGAAGCATTGTTCATTAGTCATGCTGCATGTGTGTGTATGATCCGTGAAGTGATTGAACTTGACCTGTTCGCACTGAGCAGTGAACACGTAACCAGTATCTACGACTCGTAGGTGTAATTTGTTGTGCTTTAGTCATCATAATACTGTGTTAACCTTTGAAGAACAATTAATGAACTGTGGTTTTTGCCATCAAAATAATAATATGTTGAAGAAAAACCTCAAAATTTTTAGGTACAAAATTTTATTTGAAAAGAGCTTTTAAGTTTAAAATCTCACGGTGCCAAATGTCAATATAAATACACGTTTCCAAATTTAAAATAGTTTTCGAAAAATCTAAAAACTTATACGCCTTTAATTGAAAATAAATTTAATTATTTCGAGTTTTTCTCAGCAAACCCTTTCATTTGATACCCGTGTCTAAAAAAAATAACTGTCCGCCATCTTTGGGAGTCCGCCATATTAGATTTAGAATGACGTCACATAGTTAACCATGCATCCAGACTTAAGTTGATTGGGAAATTTCAGCTTAATCAGAAACTGGGAAGTGGTTCAAATTCAGATTTGACCCACACTAACTTAAATGTGTTCCGGGTAAACGCTTCCAGAGCTTAATTATTCATTTCATTTCATTCATCATCATCATCATATCAGCCGAAAATCGTCCACTGCTGGACAAAGGCCTCCCCCAAGGATTTCCACGACGACCGGTCCTGCGCTGCCCGCATCAACGGCTTCACGCGATCTTCAGTCCACCGCGTGGGAGGCCTGCCTTAATTCATAAATATCGTACCATGCATGCGCCTCACAGGAAGGCTCAAAGTCACTCAATTGGCGAAGAAGCGAGCTATATGCTCGGAGTTTCCATATGTGATCGATTCACAAATCAGGAGATTGGTAGGAGAACTAAAGTAACCGAAATAGTTAACACTAGTGGATGCCCGCAGCTTCGCCCGCACAGATCCCGATTTTTGCGGTTCCCGTGGGAATTTCCCAAAATCCTTTCTAAGCGGATGCCTACGTCATAACATCTACCTGCATGCCAAATTTCAGCCCGATCCGTCCGGTGGTTTGGGCTGTGCGTTGATAGATCACTATGTCAGTCAGTCAGTCACCTTTGAGTTATATATATTTAGATATTGCTTAATTCAAGTGACAGTGGGCGGGACACATAGCTCGTAGAACAGATGGCCGGTGGAGCAGTAAAGTTCTCGAGTGGCGACCAAGCATCGGAAAACGTAGCGTAGGCAGGCCTCCCACGCGGAGGACTGACGACCTGGTGAAGATCGCGGGAAGCCGATTGATGCGGGCAGCGCAGGACCGGTCGTCGTGGAAATCCTTGGGGGAGGCCTTTGTCCAGCAGTGGACGTCCTTCGGCTGATATGATGATGATAAAATGAAAGCTTCTGCCTCACTCACCGACTGACTCACCAACGCGTAGCCCGAACCCCTGGGACATAAAAAGCTAAAATTTTGCACAGATGTAGACAAAGAATAAGACCGGATTTTTTAAATTTCTACGGGATGGGGAATTACATAATAACTGTGGGAAATCGAATTGTATTGTTATTCAAGTAGGTAGTAATCTAATCTAAGTCACCTGTTGCTTTCATACTTTGTTCGTTGGGTCAGTCGTGGCTATTACCTGAGGCAGACAGACGGACAAACAGATAGACAGCCACAGTCGGTGTTCTGCTTTGAGATAAAAACAGAACCTACTTCTTTCGAAAGGAATTCGAACTGATGAAAGTAGGTTTGTGTTTGCAAATTCTTTGATGCATGTATGTAACATGTGAAAATCGATAAGTTAACAAAAAACCTTTAAAAAGTAGAAAATAATATGTTTTGTCCCTTTAAGTTAAATATAATGCAGTTATATTTTGATCTAAGCGTCGTAGCGAAGGGCATCGCTACGCTAGTTCTAATATAGATACTGTGACCTTACACTACACCACCCCCTCCTACCCTACCCTACCCTACACTACACTGCTAAAGAAAAACAAGAAGATTGTCTCAAAAGGGCTTGTACCCAGAGACGGCATTAGTACTGAACAATAGAAAAAGAAGCTACAATATATGGATTTGTAATTTCACTTGATTTCACATTTCAAGAATTTGCATTTCTCCGTCCCAAAATAATTAATTCAAGCCTTTCAAGCGCTATCGAGTTGAAAATAGGCATGAAATAGCAGAAAAAAATACTTGATGGGTATGATCTGTATCTCTCTCTTGTGGTGTGACACAGAACCGGCTGCCCAAGGGCACACCCTGGACACTTCATACAACTGGCCTGAAATGACATTTCAAAAGAGGAATGACGGAACAAACAAAATGGCGTCGAAATCCTATATGTTCGACAACCAAACTGTAACCAATCTGTATCAATCTGGGTGACGAGGGGGTGAGGTCGCAATCTAGAGAGCGGCAGGGAGTGTCCATACTGTATGTAAGTACTAATATATATACTTTGCCAAGGGGTTACCTCGTGTAGCCTCACCCTTGATTACGTGTATACCTACGGACGTGTGCAACGCAACCTTCATGTCTAATGAACTCAACGCATCAAAAAACTTTGAAATACATATCGTAGTGTAACTAGTGGGTGCCGGCAGCTTCACCCGCGCATATCCCGTTTTTTACCGTTCCCGTGGAAATTTCCTAAAATCCTTTCTTAGCGGATGCCCACGTCCTAATTGCTATGTGTATTCCAAATATCAGCGAAATCCGTTCAGTGGTTTCGGCTGTGCGTTGATATACCAGTCAATCACCTTTTCCTTCTATATATTTCGCCGGGATATTGTCAAAACCGCGATATTACAATCTCACTACACTAAATTCAGTTAGATTATAATATGACGGTAAATTGTCAATCGGCTTACAATTTCACGGCCCATCCGAATAAAACCGATGATTTCTTCTTCTGCGAAGCATCCTGATACCCAGGAGAGCCTCTTTGACTGTTTAATCAATCAAACCTGACCGAGCTTCGCTCGCTCATTTATTTAATGTTATTATACACTTCGCTTAGTGTTATTGTAATGTCACTAGTGAGATTACAATGGCACTAGTGAAATTGTAAGCAATATGTTACGGTTCACAATCTTTCGTCAGTTTACAATCTCGCAAGTTAGATCCCGTTAGA
Source organism: Coleophora flavipennella (assembly GCA_947284805.1). Taxonomy (NCBI): domain Eukaryota; kingdom Metazoa; phylum Arthropoda; class Insecta; order Lepidoptera; family Coleophoridae; genus Coleophora; species Coleophora flavipennella. The sequence continues at coordinate 8,311,887 of OX369307.1, forward strand.
TTATAATCTAACGGTTTTACAATTTCACGGTGATATATTTACAAGTATACAGATTAATCGTATTTAATTTTAATTTTGATTACAAAATATTACACGTTAATGAAGGTGAAGGAAAACATCGTGAGGAAACCTGCACACGCCTGCGAAGAAACTCGTAGGTTGTGCGTGAAGTCGACCAACCCGCACTGGGCCCGCGTGGTCGACTAAGACCCAATCGCCCTAATTCAGGGTAGGCTCGAGCCCCTTGGTGGGGGACGTATATGAGCTGATATGACACGTCAATGATACAAATGAGAATTCTGTATGAACCTACAAATAAACATTGAATGCCTTTAATCTACGAATATTTGAACTTACATTATAAGACAAAGGTGTAACAATCAAAGAAACCTGATAACCAAATAAGTTTATTCTGTTTCGTACGTATGTCTTTACACGTAAAGTTTTTGTTTAGGCGAAAACATGTTTTAGTATTAAGCAGATGGGAATGGCGGTTTCTAGGTAGGATTTTGGAAGGTGTTATTATTTTAAGGGTCCTTCTGTAATATTAAAAAGAAAATTAAGGGCGGCATCAGCTAATGAAAGAAGCAATACTCAATTCGCGGAAAACATGCTTCAAATAGGTACAGAAACTTCTCCTGTCAGAAAAAATTCTGAATGATTTTGACCTCAATTTCTGTATCGAAGGCTTTTATTGGACAATGCTATTGAATTCCACCGCCGAACAAGAGATAGGTATTCCCTGGCGGCGACGTTTGCTCTTATCCCCAAAATTTTTATACAGGGGATGTAACAAAATTGGGATGGTAGGACTATAAACTTGGTTTATACTTATCATACTGAACAAAATTTCCCAACCAATCCAAACTTAGTTCTCAAAAAATTCCAATACAAAATGCATCAATCAGCTGATCGATTTGTATGATTAGTCAAAAGTATAATTCAATGGAAGTCCAAAATTTTTTTTTCGTATTGACTTTGGGTTTCTTGGCGATAGTTGTTTAGCGTGACGAGTGGAAACCCCGTTAACGGGCCCTACACTATTTTGTTACACCCTGTATACTTATTGATATGTATATCATCAAATTTTGCTTCTATCCTCGAACATAATGAGATTGAGATGCCATACTCCATCTGATCAATAACAATTTTATGTATGCTAAGGACAGTAAGATAAAAGCGAGCTTAAACTGTTATGCCAGTAGCTTTTGATGCTCCCTACTTTCTGTTAACGGCAAGGCGGTGAAGCTTGGCAATCCCTGGATTTATCCAAATAAACGTATCCTATTCGATTACGAATACGATTCAAATATCCCATAATACGTGTTTGAAGATGAAATAAAATAAGGTTAACAATATTCAGAAGGATTGGCGGGGAGATAGTTTTGTTATTTTGACAGGGGACTCGGTTTTCCGGTACTACGGGGCCGGGCGAATCGAGCGATAGTGTCATTACCGTGTCGCACTTATAGACAGAGAATCGCGGTAGATAATCTTATATGTCATTCATTTCGGTATGGATGTACGAGTTCGCCGTATAGCACGGTCGAGCGCCACCGCACCGTCACAAACACCGAAAGCAAAGTATGTATATATATTAGTACTAACATACAGTATGGACACTCCCTGCCGCTCTCTAAGATTCCGACCTCACCCCCTCGTCACCCAGATTGATACAGATTGGTTATAGTTCGGTTCTCGAACATATAGGATTTCGCCGTGATTTTGTTTGATTCGTCATTTGTTTTTAGAAATGTTATTTTACGACCGTTGTATATGGTTGTATGCAGTGTCCGGGGTGTGCCGATAGTATTGTAACCATCAGGATCTAAGCATGTTTTTTTTAAAGTGAAGAAACCCGACCCATCTAGTATGATAGTGCGGAACTGAAGAAACTAGGGTCATCTAGTATGATGCTACAGAACCCTATGTTCTGACTCGCACTTGGCAGGTTTTTAAATAAAAGGCAAACTTTCTATGACTCCCTATACAAATTGATTAGCTACGTAGATAAAATTTGATTGGAGAGTCCAAAATGTTTGTCGTTAACCCATTTCTTAAGGGATAAAACAGAAGGCAACCGCCTCCGTAGCTCAGAAACAAAGTTCACTAGCTTTACACAGGAGGTCGCGGGTTCGATTCCCGGCGGGGTCAATTTTAAGACTCGGTTTGGTTGGTGGTAGGGCATTTTCTAAGCCCGCCTGCCTAGCTACCACCATCTTATCTAAGTCTTGCCGCCAAATATCAATGTTTATATCATTGGTGTGTTCTGGCATGAAGATAAGATAGCCATTGCATTGGGGAATCTTGGTAAGCCCGCTTCCATCGTCGGCAGCATCGTCACTGAAACGTTGTCAAGGGTTTACCAATTGTGAATAAAAAAATTAAATAAAAAATAAAGAAGCCGTCACATTTTAACAGAATTTGAGTAAGAACACAATCAAACTCATCTTGTTGATTTTGTAGATAGCGATGATTTAACCTCACCACACAACTCTGATTTGTATGGATTTACCTTGAAATAATTAAAGTGCCAACAGTACATACAATAAGGATTGTATTGTCTTCGAACCCTGCTTATTAGCACACTTTAGATTTGTAACGAAGATTTGGCATGTCGACAAAAGGTCGATACTTATAAAAGTTATAAAATAAGTGGTCTTTCGTGCTAGACTTTCGGTGGAGTAACGCCTAGGGCCGCCGCCTCCTGTCTGGGAGGTCGTGATTCGAATCCCGCCACGTACCGATGTAATTTCGAATTTAGATTTCATATGTACGTTTATCTGACGCTCTTACGGTTAAGGAAAACATCGTGAGGAAACCTGCACACGTCTGCGAAGAAACTCGCAGGTTGTGTGTGAAAGTCGACCAACCCGTACTGGGCCCGCGTGACTAAGGCCCGATCGCCCTAATTCAGGGTAGGCTCGAGCCCCTCGGTGGGGACGTATATGAGCTGATATGACTGTCTTGGGTGAATATTTCTGAAGGATATGCATTACTTTATCTAGTTCACTTGTTGTTTCCTTCTTTCCATGATCAAACCTTTTAGAGAATAATTCAACAATATCCTTAGGATCGCATACAACTTTACCATCAACTTTCAGTATCAGTGATTCTTTTCGAATTATGTTTTTATTTTAACTCACTTTGTTAAAATGTTCCATATCCCTCTGGACGAGTTCTTTGATTTCGTAATTTTGCTCTGAGTGGATAAAAACTTAACATTTCTCAGAACTTTTCTGTACAGATTTTAAAATTTATTTTTATAATCAGATATACTTTCATATATTTTCAACTCTTAGAAAATGCACCAAACAAAACGAGTCTCCCGCCGAGAATCGAACTCACGACCTCCAGGCGAGAAAAAAACAAACAAACATACGCCACGGCACGACCGCAACGAGTTTGAGTGGCGACACAGCCAAGCAAGTAAAGATATAAATTGGAAATTTTGGGATGTTGACGTTCAAGGAAGTGGACCAAACAGACCGACTTGATACAAGACCTTACGGGTCTAAGGGAATCCCGAGTCCCGACCATCTGGTAACCCTACTTACGACCGATAAGGTTGTATCTGCATACCTTCTAACTTGAGCGACGATGTGGAGACAAACGCGTTATAATTACAAGTGCTTATTGTTAAATGAGTTTGCATGGAATCTAGATTATCACGAATGTCCCTGGTTTTAAACGTCAACTCATACACATTATACGCTTCGAAACGGTTTAATGGCACAATACGTTCTCGCGACAAAGTAGATTAGGGACGCAGTTTCACGGCGATAAATACAACTCATTGTTCTGGGTTTTTCCAAAATCACGTTTTCGTGCCATTTTCCTTTAAGAGCATCGATGTACTGAAGTTTAAGAGCTATATATAACGCTGCATAAAGTATTACTTGAGTAAAAGAACATAGGTAATTGTACATATATTTTTATTAAGGCTCCGTAGTTTAGCGTACAGTATAGTATATAGAAAGTCAGACAGGGTTACAATATTCATAGTATAACGCGTGCCACCAAAGATGAGACTTGAAACACCACGTAAAACATTAAAAAAATGAAGTAGGAAGTGTACAAAATTATTATCCATAATATATAAAGATCCTTTGCTTCTTTGGGCATATATATAGGTGTACACGTCGTAAATCATCTTCCTACTTTGTCTTTTTAATGCTTTACGAGGTGTTTCAAGTCTCATCTTTAGTGGCACGCACTTTATCGTAATACAGTGCTACAAGTCTTCAATTATGGCATCACAACTGTAGAACGACCCAATCACAAAATACAATGCCCAGCAGGAAAAAACTGATTGTTTTCAAACGCCATCGGCTAAGTTTCTTTCCCTCGGCAAATCTTTCTCAGTTTCCGATGGTTTGTGCACAAAACGAATTATGGCGAACAAATAAAGCTGATTACTTGCGTTGCTAAGGTAGGCTACTGTACGATGTGAGAATCCATTTTCAGGGTTCCCAAGTCAAACTAGGAACCCTTACAGTTTCACCATGTCCTTCTGCCTGTCTGTCCGTCGGAATGTTACAGCCGGCGCAGTAGTACCTAAAAATCCACTTAAACAGGTTTTTAGAATTCATTTTTGAAGTAGTTAACAGTAAATTTAAATTCTAGGAAAACATATTGGTATTATTGAGAATAGTTACGAGGGACTATATCGAATGGAAACACGATTTAATAAAGTTGGCTCGATAGAATAATTTCGCTAAGGTACCTCTTTTCGAGCCATTTTATCGTTCATTTTCGGTTTTATTCTTAAAAGAAGTAATTTGATAATATGATTTATCTACTAAAATAAAGTTCATAGATGACTGAAGGGAAAACAAAGATTGGATTTTTATTTAAGATGAAAATAAAAATGAAAACATCGAAAAAGTGCAAAAGTGTGGTTATTTTCTTCCCTCTTTACACGTAAAGAAAAAGACAAAGACTGATTTTCAGGTACCACTGAGCCTTAAATTTGGTATGGCACAAACCTGTAAACCCTATAAAGTTATGGAATAAGATCGGTTAAAAAAATTGTTGGGCACCTACCTCCTCGTCATATAAAGTGAGGCTGTTTTTTTTTTGTTTACTTACCCTATCGTGTGGGGTATTGTTGAATGAGTATTTTAAAACCACCGAGGGTTTGCTAAAGTCATATTTCTGATAAAAGATTCCTTCACTAAATATTATCTTACGGTGAAGGCAAACATCGTGAGGAAACCTGCACACATCTGCGAAGAAACTCGAAAGTTGTGTGTGAAGTTGACCAACCCGCACTGGGCCCGCGAGGTCGACTAAGGCCCGATCGCCCTAATTCAGGGTAGGCTTGAGCCCCTCGTTGGGGACGTATATATGAGCTGATGTGATGACTAAATATTAAGTCTTTACCTATGAAATTGTCGATTGTATAAAAAAAGTTTAAAGATGAAAATTTATATAAAGAACAATAGTTATCAAAATAAAATGTATTCTCAAAATAGCGTTAGACTATTAGAAATTAAATGCTGGTAAACATATGCCTATTGTTTAGATATTTTCAGAGCACGGTGGCTTTAACCCCATGAAGTCGGGTTTTTTCACGTGAAAAAATCGCCTTTATTAGGGAAAAATTCATATTTTTAATTTTAAAGTTTTAGAGTTATCACAGCAGTTTCTTTGTTACTAATGTCATATTTGGGAATATCCCGCATAAGATTTCGTCACTTTCAGGAAAATTGAAGAAAATTAACTAGTCTAAAAAAATGCTCCATCTGACCACTAAGAAAACGCCTTTGTTCCATTAAATGATACATAGCTCAGGGAATTGGAACATGAAAGACATGCCACTAGTTACTAATAAAATACCATAAGTATTGTCACCATAGGTTCAAAAATTAAAAAAACAATTAATTTTTTTTTTCCAATAAAAATTGGCATTGAACTTTAGAAACTGAATCGTTAATTTCATAGGTAAAGTATTAAAGTGGTGATTTTTGTTACCCGCTACCAGTTAACCGCTATTTATTCAGGAAATCTGAAAGTATTGAAAATTGTAGGGCATAAAAAAAGGCAAATTATATTATGCATGCAAGAAAACAATAACAAAATGGCTACAAACTAAGAATTATGATGAAGCTGAAACACACACAAACCTACACACACACCTACACACACACACCTACACACACACAGACACACACACACAGACACACACGCATATACACGCATCTAATTTTATTCTCATTAGTTTTAATATTTTTGGATTTATTTTGTTTTTATTGATTTTGTATGATCATCTTAGGTTTAATTTCTAAAGCATGTAAGGATAAGGAAGAGCGGTGCCTCCTGACACACACATTTATAGCTTAAAAGGTGGTTCCAGCCATAGGCACGTTAATGCATAATCTAGAGGTATATGGAGAAAATAAACATTTTTTTTATTTCATCATATCAGCCGGAAATCGTCCACTGCTGGACAAAGGCCTCCCCAAGGATTTCCACGACGACCGGTCCTGGTTATTTATTTATTTTTTATAAAATAAACTTTCTGGAAAATTATCACGGCCAAATAGGCTTACTTAGTTTACGAGTATTAGTCAACCAAATTAAGGTGTGCAGTTGGATTTGTAAAAAGTGTATAAATTTTCGAGCGAAGATTGGCTACAACAGCCACATGCGGGCGCACGAGGAGGCGGAGCAGCGGGACGCTTGCAGCTGAGCCGGACAACTCTGCGGTCGCTGTAGCCGGAAACGGCTAGGACCATCATCATCATAAATTTTCAATACAATATGTTCTATACCAACTGCAAAAATAACTTGTTTTTAAAATGTATATTTGTATATTGGAAAGACTGCGGAACCCTACTTTGCACGTGGTTTGACACACGTGTACCATCCTCGACTGCATCATCACTTACCATCAGGTGAGTTTGACACACGTGTACCATCCTCGACTGCATCGTCACTTACCATCAGGTGAGTTTGACACACGTGTACCATCCTCGACAGCATCATCCCTTACCATCAGGTGAGTTGCAGTCAAACGCACTCTAATTTTTAATAAAAATAAACACTTGGCTACTTATTAAACAATGGAATTACACCTGAATATCTTGTATGTTCATACGACATTTTGGTACACGACAAGGGTTAATTCAGACTGGGAGCGAAGCGTCGCGCAGCGCAGCATCACGGCGCGCAACGAATTTAACGCTTTGCTGAGCGTCACTTCACCGCCAATGTGGACTGACCCTAAGTGATGTAGTTTGACAAAGGACTCCCCTAAGGATTTCCTCAACGACCGGTCCAGCGGCTACCCGCGACCTTGTCGATTTGTATGAAGAGTTTCTTAATGGTAATGGGACCTACTATAGTATTGGAATCACGGGGTCGTCTGTGACCGGCCTAAGAACATAAGGCACATGCCGCACACAAGCCTGACACAGGGCAGGTCAGTCAATATTGGAGTATCGTAATGTGGGCAGCCACCAGTTTACTGACGAGGGTGCGGCATGGCGCGGCACCCTAGCACCTAGGAAGGGGTGCCAGTGCTCAGACAATGGCAGTAACGCACTACATTTAGAATTGATACTTCTTTTTCACTAACCTTTTTTTAATCGCAATAGGGTATATGCATGAAATTTTTTTATCGCATTTCTTAACAAGATATGACCGTAAAAACAATGTCAAAAGTGAAATGAAAATTTAAATCTGCCAAGAAACACGGAAGATAATATAAACATTTTCAAGCGACTTCCAAAAAGGACGAGGTTCTCAATTCGACTGTATTTATTTTTTTATGTGTGTTACCTCACAACTTTTGACTGGGTGAACCGATTTTTATGATTCTTTTTTTAATTGAAAGCTAGTGCTTTCCGTGTGGTCCCATATAAATTTAATCAAAATCGATGTAGTAATTTATTATGAAATTTACAAAAACCAAAAATAATAATGCAAAAATGTACCAAGTTGTTGCGATGGTACTCGGTTTTTTAACGTGCTTAGCGTTTTTTTTAAACTACTAATTAGACAGAGAGGTCCGATATGTAAATGTGCCGACATAAAACACACGGTCCATATGAACTCTATGCTACATTCTGTTTAAAGAGATAGAGATATCTCTTTAATGGCTTGTATCTTGGTTATTTTTGTAGATAATCAAAAATATTTTTTTTATTCAATAGAAACAGTCATTTAAAAAAAATCTATAAAATGTCTTACTTCAATATAGACCTATAGTTTCCTTAATTATTAAAGTATTATATTAATTTACAAAAAGCCATCGCTGTGGACGATGCACGATAAACATTTAACAGAACAATTAATAAGAATTTAATAGAAGAAACCAAACTAGTCAAAGAGGCTACAAGTACAGAGATTTAAAAAGAGAAAAGGAGTTTAGTTTTTACTTGACGCTTAAAGTTGTACAAAGAAGAGGAAAACATATCCACATCCATAATAATAATATCATTATAAAACTTACAAGTTCGACGAATGAAACTATTATTAACAAAACACTTTTTACTAACATCTGAAAGAAATAGAATCTTCTTACGACAATTTCTTTCGCGTTGACGTGGTATTCTAAAATAAATTATAGTATTACTAGCTGTCCCGGCGAACTTCGTACCGCCTTACATTACATTACACTGCCCTACCCTACACTACACTACCCTACCCTACACTACCCTACCCTACACTACCCTACCCTACACTACTCTACCCTACACTACACTACCCTACCCTACCCTACATTACCCTACGTACACTACACTACACTACCCTACCCTACACTACCCTACACTACACTTCCCTACACTACACTACCCTACCCTACACTACCCTACCCTACACTACCCTACCCTACATACACTACACTACACTACCCTAGACTATACCCAACCCTACCCTACCTACACTACCCTACCCTACACTACCCTACCCTATACTTTCCTACCCTAAACTACACTACTCTACCGTACAATACACTACCCTACCCTACCCTACCCTACATAAGAACCTTCTCCTGACAATAACGAACTCAAAAAAAAAGAATTAGCCAAATCGGTTCAGCCGTTCTGGAGTTATAGCGTCAGGAAAGAAAACCCGACTTATTTTTATATAGTAGATATTTTTTGGATACCGTTTCTTATATGAATGAGCTTTTATTAAAGCGAAAAAAATCATGCATATTCCCCATTGGTAAGCCCTTGACATCATCTCACCTGATGGTAACTGACGATGATGCCGAAGATGGAAGTGTGCCCAACGTAATGGGGAACTGGCTATCTTATCTACAAGCCAGAGTATATCAATGCTGTAAACATTGATGTTTGGCGGCAAGACTTAGATAAGATGGTGATAGCTAGCCAGGCGGGCTTATGAAATGCTCTTCCACCAACCAAACCGAGTCATACAAAGTTGGACTCCGCCGGGAATCGAACTCGCGACCTCCTGATGTAAAGCTAATGGACGTTACCTTCACGCCACGGAGTAGTAGTTTATTTAGAACTAGCTGTTGCTCGGGACTTCTTTCCCGTGTTCTTCAATTTATAACAGAAACGAACGCATATAGAAGACAAAAACTTTGTGAATAAAAAAATAAAAAAAATAATAAAAAAAACACATTACATTTTTTAGGGTTCTGTACCCAAAGGGTAAAACGGAAAATTGAAATTTTCACAGATGATGTATTTCTGTTGCCGCTATAACAACAAATACAAAAAATTAAATAAAATGAAAAAAATAAGAGAGGTCTCTCTACAAAAAACGTGTTGTTTTTATATAAACGTGAAAAAACTAGCGCCATCTAGTATGATGGTACGGAACCCTATGTGTGCGTTTCTTTATTAATATATTAATTTCGTCATGTCGGTCAAAGATTAAAAAATATTACTTTATGCTTCGGTAGACACAAATTATTTTTCGATTTGTTACCATCCATGAATGTGAGTGGTTGACGTATTTAAATGTGTATACTTGCAAGAACTAAAATAATGTGAAAATCTTATAAGAAATCAAATATAATGACGAAAACATAAAAAAACCGGCCAAGTGCGAGTCAGAACCGCACACATACCATCCTCACCATCATATAAACTAGATAATAAAAAAAAAAAAAAAAAATATCATATAAACTAAACTAAAAACGACTGAACGTACAAGAAAATTACATACTTGTTTTTTTTAAATCCGACACTACTACCGTAGTATACTAATTAGTTAATTACTCTGAGCTACTACAGACATGATTAAAGAATATAATATGGAGAAAAAGAAGAGTGGCCCTGACTATAATGTAGCAAAACTGCAACTAAGACATAAATATTACGCATCATTTGCGATAACGTTGCCAGAGACTACCTTCAATTTCTTCATGCGTGCTGAAAATTGGCCCCCCGGTACAGAGGTTAGCGAGTGGTTTCGGCCAGGCGCGGGGCGCGAGCGCGTGCCCCACTACCATCGGGCCACAGGCCCGCGCGATCGACACAAGCAGCGGAACCCTGCCCCCGCTGCCACCGTTTACGCCGCCACCACCGCCGGGGCAGCTACCGCTCTCGAGAGTTAAGCCAAGTACGTCACCATACTACACACGGACGTCGGGATCGCGAACTAGTAGCGGAACTCGACTACGAAATAGAAGTACACTGACACTGTGTCATCAAAACGTTCAATGTCTGACGAACAAAACCAAGAAACTGGAAGTCTTACTAACGAACGAGCTAATATGTGATATTTTCGTAATGACTGAACACTGGCTCCGTGACAATGAAATCATTTCGGTGACCCTACATGGTTATGACTTAGTTTCGTATTACTGCAGACCTACTATACTACATGGCGGTAGTTGCATCTTTGTAAAGACCGATATGAAAACTTTGAATAGGCCTGACTATAGTGACATGTCTGTTCAACAGGTATTTGACGTTTGTGCGACACAGTTGCTGGACTTCGAATTATTAATTGTAGGGATTTATCATTCCAATTGCACCAATGATAACGAGTATATCAACTTATTTGACAAATAGTTATGTAAAATAAATAATGAAGGCGTGAGTGCAATATTAATAGGCGATATAAACATAGATTTTTTGGTTAACTCGCCCATAAAAAAGAGAGTATTGGACTTATTATCATGCCACAATTTTAAAGAGCATATAAACTTCCCCACTAGAGAGTCGAAATCTAACTCAACATTACCACAGATTACTAATTAGTTACTACGTAAACATTACTCGATCACGCGTACTCTAACATCGGCGAGGACCGTGTGTCGTGCGACCGCGTCATCACACACATCGGTGACCACTCGGCGCAGCGACTCGTTATCGCGCAGTGCGCGGCTGAACAGGCGCCTTCACCACGACCCATGATCAATAGTAATAATTTAAACAACTTTTATGCCGCGCTATCATCAGTGGACTGGCCAGAAATAGTTACAAAATGCAATGGCAAATGTGGTCAACTGTCCGAAGCTCTCATTAACATTTTGAAAAGCAAATCTGAAATTTGTTTTCCGATAAAAGTACTAAATACGCGTACCAAGAGGAACCCGTGGGTGGATACAGAAACGACTAACTTAAAGTTGCTTTTATTTGACATCTTGAATCTAAAAAACAAATATCCATTGGACACCCGTGTCGCTGATGCTGCAGATACGATTTCCATTAGGTATAATTCAATGATCAAACGCAAGCGCACCCACTAATACAGTGAATTGATAAAACGAGAACCTAATAAAAGTAAACGTATGTGGAGCATAATTAATATCGAACTTGGAAGAAAAAATAAAAACCGTATTGATTTCACCGAATTAATTAGGGACAGTCAAGGACAAGTATTTCCATCTAAACAGCACGCAGTCGATGTAATGAACAAAGAGTTTGTGACGGCTGCGGCGTCGTGCGGCGCGCCCGCACCCGACCCTCGGCGCTGTCTGGAGGTGCTAGCTGCCGGCATGCCTGCTTGCGACCGCTCTCTGAGGTTGAAACCCTTTACTCCGGATGAGGTTGATAGGATACTCAAGGTCCATATTGCTTGCAAAAACAGCTGCGATATATACAACCTATCGGCCAGCACCTTGAAGAGGGTCGGTGGACCTCTTTGTTTTGTGTTGTCCGAATTATACAATTATTGCATCCGTGAAGGCACAATCCCACCAGAACTTAAAAAAGTTAAAATATCACCCCTGTACAAAGGGAAGGGTTCCAAGCCCTCATTAAAGTCATATCGTCCCATCTCACTCGTTCCGGCGATAAGTAAAATTTTAGAGGTGGGCATTAACCAAAGGGTTCTGTCCTACTGGATCCCTCTCTTTGTTTTATCAGACAGACAGTATGCCTACCGCTCTGGAAGATCTACTACCGACTTGGTCCGCGAAGTACAGTGGTCCGTGTTGAGAGCGCGCGAAGCGGGCCGCCAAGTCGCAATCGTGTGCTGCGACCTTTCGCGCGCTTTCGACACCAGCTGATCATCGCCTCATAGCGGACAAACTGGTACACTACGGAATACAAGGACCTGCCCTGGCATTGCTCATGTCCTTCATGTCCAATAGGTCACAAGTCGTGGTGGGCGATGGAGGCCGTTTAAAATCATCAGAACTAAATAATTTAATGGGCGTCCCACAGGGTTCATGCCTATCCAACACCCTGTTCAGCCTTCTCCTAAACGACCTCCCTCGGGCTGTCGCGGGGTCTGACATATATATGTATGCGGATGACGTTACTGCCGTCATCTCAGCCGACACTCCGCAACAACTGGAGGAAAAGACTAGCGAGACAGTACAGCGCCTGTGTCGTTGGTTTCACTCAAACGGCTTGGCGTTAAATAGAGATAAGACCTATTTTATGCGCTTCAACCTGAACGGACATTTACCGCAGCCCATGAGAATACTAGCTGGCGATACCGCAATACAACAGGTGACGGAAACGCGCCTACTGGGGTTCTGTCTGGATAGCGCGCTCGGGTGGGACGCGCACATCGAGGGGCTGTGCGCGCGCCTCGGCCGAGCATGCTTTGCGCTGCGCCACCTCGCGGCGACAGCGACAAGCGAAACAGTAAGGTCCTGTTATTTCGCCACAGTATATTCACTGATATCCTACGGAACAGAACTATGGGCGAACACTGCTGAATGGCATCGGGTGTTCGTGATGTAAAAGCGTGCGATTCGTGCCATGGCTGGGATTCCCGATGACGTATCTGCTCATGAATACTTCAAGGCTTATAATATTTTAACCCTGCCCTGGATATTAATACAACAAGTAGCTGTGTTTACACATACAAATATTTCCCTTTTCCAAACGAGGGGAACGAATAAAAAAATTTAACCTTAGAAGTAATAGATATAGCGGTCGTCTAGCAACTGTGCCGCACAAATTTAAAGAGAGCGAAAGGTCGGTTTATGTCATGGGACCAGCCGTATATAACCGGCTTCCCGATGGCATCAGGGATGCACCTTCCGTCCACTGCTTCAAGAGTAAATTAAAGGAGTGGCTTCTTGAGAGACAATTTTATGACGTAAAAGAATTATTAGAAACAAAACTCCAGCCTATGTAAAGTGTCAGCAATGTTATATTTTGCTATATTTATAAATGTTATATTTTTATTACAAGACAAATCTAAGTTACTTTTTTGACATTGAGTTATAAAATTAGTACTATTACTAATTATCACTATTAGATGTATGCATATTAATAATATTATTAATACTACCAATTACTTTGTACTTAAATTATATTTTAAGTACCTACATTAACGTGCAACAGAACATGTTGTCAATAAAATTTTCATTTTCATTTTCATACTAGATGGCGCTAGTTTCTTCAGTTCCATACTATCATACTAAATGGCACTAGTTTCTTCACGTTTCAAAAAAACACGTTTTTTGTATAGAGACTTTCACTTTTTCTAATTTTTACTATTTGTTGTTATAGCAGCAACAGAAATACATCATCTGTGGACATTTCAACTGTCTAGCTATCACGGTTCATGAAATACAGCCTGGTGACAGACGAACAGACAGACAGACAGCGGAGGCTTAGAATAGGGTCCCGTTTTTACCCTTTGGGTACGGAATCCTAAAAAGGGACAAAAATGAGTTTTTGTAATAGGCACTAACCAGTTCTATGTTACATTGAGGAATCTTGGTAATCCTACTTCCATCTTCGGCATCCACACGTCAGATACTTCCACGTCCAGTTATAATGGACCTCTGAAAAACACAAATCTCGAAAATTTACGAGACTTTTATTATACGTGTATTATGTTGCTGTTGTTATAGTACAGCGTTTTTGTCACAATTTATTAAGTATTTTCACGTGAAGCGTGCACAAACGAACAAACAAACCGACAAACAGACGAAAATGTAAAAAATATTTTTTTACCATCTATTACTTATTTTTTGCGTTTTCCAGTACATTTTTTCAAAAATCTTTAATTGTACAAACACGAAAAGCCTGCTATTTTATTAAATGTAAATAATGTACTTAATCTGTTATATGTAGTTAACGTTTTTTACAGCAACTCTCTACTGGCGAGATATCATCGTAAGAAAACTGAAATAATTGCCTGTCCCGAGTCGCGAACCCGTAATTGGTTTCCGTGGGGTCGGCGCAGGCTGCGGCTGCCTCTTGAGGCAATATGAGCCGGCCACGCCACGTCAGTCGCAATATGGAGCGCTTCATTCTTTGATGCAACCCATCAAATAGCTGTTATCATTCTTATTGTATTGTGTAAGGTCCCTTTTGTTTACAAAAAAAATAGTTGAACACACGAGTATAATTGGAATTGGATTTTTTTATAACGCATGTAAATAAAAAAAACGGTTTTTCTTTTATACACAATTGGTGAGCCCTTGGCATCATCTCAAATTTTGGAGAAATATCGGTTTTATACTCTAAAAAGTTATTTTATAACTACATAACTAAATTCATTTCATTGTCGTCAACTGAAATTAGTACTGGGACTTTTTTCATACTACTTGGGCCTGTGACGTCATCAATTTTAAACATGTTATAAATCTTATAAGAATAACCACTTATTAAAAAGAAAAAAGTGCGCAAATAGTTTTTAAAAAATATGGTCTATATTTTAATTTTAAAAATATCTTATTTTTGTTGCATCATAAATAATGTTATTTCCTAAATTGCACTCCCATTGAAATTTAAAAAAAATCTTTCTTATTTTGTTTTGCATTGCGTCTTTAATTTTAAATTTAATAAAATCATACAAGTAGTACTTCCATGACACTGAAAAACTTTTTTATACATTTTAAGAACTAAATGTAGTTTTTGATCGATAATAAAAAGTAACTCAAATGACTAGCAGTCAACTACCCTACTGCTTCCACACGGGTGTTTAATTAAATGATCATTTCTGAAATTGTCTTAAAATTATTGATAATTATTTTTTAGACATCTGATTTTTTTAATATATCACAGCTAATTAGGCTGTCTTAGTTTAGGAGTAATAGTCGATCAACTTAAGATGTGCAGTTGGATTTGCAGAAAGTTCATAGATTTTCTATACAAAATATTCTATTACCAACCGCAATAATAATTTTGTTTTTTTAATATTACATTTATTATTTTAAGACTACGGAACCGTACTTTGCGCGAGTCCGACTCGCACTTGGCCGGTTTTTATCCCGCGATAATAGCATATTCTGATATAGTTCTTCAGTTAATAAACGATTCTTATTTGTTTGATTTCTTTAAGAGTTTGGCAGTTTAACTAGAAAAAGTAATCTTTTGTCAATTGCCAGAACTCATCAAGAATGAACTTTTGAGGTGTAGAGCTGGCTATCAGGTTAGGATATTTAAAAATATTGTTGTATTACCTCCAATGTGAATGGATTTGTAGTCGTGAGGACTACGAATCAAGGTGCATAATATTCTAGCAATTTATACCAGGGTTGGCATATTTAAAACAAAATTTTTAAAACACATCTATAAAACAATCACTGTTAAGAAAACTTGTTCAATATGTTTGTTGTCAAGTGTTTTACACAATTTAAAACGTAGCCAATTAAACATATCTAAAGCAGATACGATTTTAGTAAATTAAATTAAAGGAATCTCTCGCTAAAATTCATGTGGAATTCACGATACGCCTCTATGAGAAAATTTCTTCTTATAGGCGTAACTAAGTGAACTCCATATGTATGAGACTATAGGTAATTTAATTTGTGTTTTATACTATTATGAAAGGTTTAAAACGTGTTCCAAATAGACGAAAAAACACAGTTCAAAAAGTTTAAAACATGTTTTAAAAAAAATTACTCTTTGTTTAAAAAACTGTTATTTTTTCAACCCTGATTTTATACTGACTGACAGGCGCGAGGTCATGCAGTTCGGTCGTGATCTATCTTGCGCAGATGCAACGTAGGTATAATTAGCGTGCGTTTCCGAACAGACAGAAGACTATTGTTCTATATAAGTATCTACTATTTTGTTTTTGTAACTGCCATAGTTTATACCTTATCTGAAAAATATCTTCATTGTTTTACATAAAATGTTGTAAGACAGTTCAATGAAATATACATCTAGTGTTTATGAGCTAGGCCTTATCATACAAATTATCAGCTGCACTAGTTGCTAGCTTTTGCCCGTGAATTTACCCGTGTGGTAAAAATATATAATTTTTGGGACTGTCGAGTTGGCGGTGCGCAACTTCGCAGATTTGTGCAGGTTTCCTCACGATTTTTTCCTTCACCGAAGATAAGATAAGATAAGATAAGATAAAATTTATTGTCCAAAACTGAGTACAAAGGGTTGTTACAAATTGTTTAGGCATCTACAGTTTACCCATTTCGGGCATACAATAATCGTTAATTACATTGTCATAAATTGTCATTACATAATCAAATAAAATTACCTACTTATGCTACTTTATATGAAAAAAATTCCTCTAAGCTATAGAACGTGTTTTCAATCAACCACTCCTTTAGTGAAATTTTAAAATGAGCACCATCTAGTGATTTTATTGAGTTAGGCAAATGATTAAAAATTTTTGTACCCGTTACAATAGCGCTTTTACTAAATATGTAGCTTCTAGCTAATACAGCACACATATCGTTTTTATATCTACTTCGTAGTTCATTTCTGCGACAAATTTCATTTTTTTTTGTAAAATATTCTTTATGACTTTTTATAAAAACACACAGTTCCAGTATATAGATAGAAGTCAACGTTAAAAATCTCCTTTTTTTGAACACAGGTCGCAGGGATTCAGTGCTAGTCATTTTGTAAATAATCCTAAGACATATTTTTTGCAGAATGAAGGTAGACTGGATATTAACAGAGTTGCCCCAATACATGATACCGTATGTTAAAAGTGGGTAAACATATCCATAATAGGCATTTCTACAGACCTCTATTGAAGTAACACTGCTTAATATTGATAAAGCGTAACATTTGCTTGATATCTTTTTGTTAATAATGTCAATATGAGATTTCCAATTTAAATGTGTGTCAATCGTTATTCCTAAAAACTTAATGTCATTTACCAATTCTATGTCTTTGTTGTCAATTGTAACTTTCAGTTCCTTAGGCACTTTTTTGTAATATCTAAAATCAATTAGTTTTGTCTTATCTAAGTTAACTTTCAAATTCAAAGATGTCAACCATTTTATGGCAATGTCAATCGTATTATATATTTCACTAATAAAATCAAGATCATTAAAATTGTCCTGAGGAATAAAAATTGTAGCATCGTCAGCGAACATAACACATAGATGATTGATTACCAGAGGAAGCTCATTTACATAGATAAGAAACAACAATGGTCCTAGTACGCTGCCTTGAGGAATGCCCAAAATGTTTCTTTCAAAATTTGATTGGATTTGCTCAAGTGTCTTAGTATTTCTATTATACTTGTCAATAATAGTTGCTTGCATTCTGTCTGAAAGGTACGACTCAATAAGTTGTAAGGCATTTCCACGTAACCCTATATTTTCAAGTTGATTAAGGAGAGTTTTTGGAACAACACAGTCAAATGCCTTAGACAAGTCCATAAAGAGACCAATACATGTATTTTTATTATCCACTTCTGTCCAAATCTTCTTTAAGACTTTAAATATATAGCTAATGTAGTATTTTTATTTTTCTGAAAACCAAACTGATTTTCATTTATTATGTTATGTTTGTTGAAAAAGGATATTAACCTAGTGTATATAATTTTTTCAAATATTTTAGCAAAATTGGATAAAAGGGCAATCGGTCTATAGTTATTCATGTCAGTCTTAGAACCTCTTTTATGCAAAGGCTTTATCAAAGCTTTTTTTAAATCATCCGGAAAAATACCTGTCTCTAACGATAAGTTGATAATGAATTCCAAAGGCCGCGCTATTAAATCAACACAATTTTTTATAATAAGCATGGGAATTCCATCATAGCCAGTACTTTTTTTATTCTTAATAGTTCTGATAGTTGATATTATTTCATAAGTAGTTACCGGATTTAAAAATATACTTTTAACGTTAGATGTAGTGATGGGTGAATGTTTGACGATGTGATTACAACTCGTGGGACCGTTGAGATTGATAAAGTAATTATTGAAAGTTTCAGCTATATCTATAGGTTTTTCAATCGTGGTGTCATCATTTTGGATCAATTCAATTGTTTCCTTTATTATATTCGATTTTGCTGTGTTTCTTTTTATTACTGTCCAGGTTGCCTTGCTTTTATTAGTGCTTTTATTTATATAATTTATATAAGTAATTTTTTTAGATAGTCTAGTGACAATTTTCATAATTTTACAGTATTTTTTGTATGTATCAATAGCAGCCTGGCAGTTACTTTTGTGAGTTTGTAAATATATACGCCTTTTGATTTTACTCGAGGTGACTATTCCTTTTGTTCTCCAATGTAGTCTACTTTTATATGTAATTTTAATTCTCTCAGTCGGTACACACAAGTCATAAATAAGCGAGAACAAAGTAATAAAAGATTTGTATGCTGCATTAGGGTCTGTTTTCTCATAGACGTCTGAAAAGTTAACTTGAGATATGTATTTTAAAAATATCGCTAAATATTTTTCAGGATTTTTTTTTTAAATAAACCAAAAATTTTCATTATAACTCAAGCTGCATGGTATTGATATGATTTGGGTGGTGTGGTCTGCAATTCCAATATCCAATACCTCAACATTGTACTTCTTTATGTTAGTTAGTATATTGTCAATGCAAGTTTTAGAACGAGGAGTGATTCTGGTGGGTACTTTTATAGTTGGGTGAAACTTGAAAGAATGCAACAGGTTGATTAAAGATTCAGTTTGACAGTTATTAACAAGAATATTAACATTGAAATCACCTAGTATAAATAAAGAGCGTCGGATAAACGTACATATGAGATCGAAATTCGAAAACACATTGGTACGTGGCAAGAATCGAACCACGACCTCCCGGATAGGAGGGAGCGGCCCTTGCGGCCGTTGCGCCACCGACACACCTTAGAGAAAAATAGAGAAATAGTCAGAGATTTGTTACCATAGATGGGTTATGCACTAACAAACAACATTTGATAATTGAAAACGCTAAACACGTTAAAAAACCGACTTCCATCGCAACAAATTAGTACATTTTTGCATTATTATTTTTGGTTTTTGTTAATTTTCTACTAAAGTACTACACCGATTTTGATAAAATTTATATGGGACCACACGGAAAGCACTAGCTTTCAAATAAAAAAAAACATAAAAATCGGTTCACCCAGTCAAAAGTTCTGAGGTAACAAACATAAAAAAAAAACATACAGACGAATTGAAAACCTCCTCCTTTTTGGAAGTCGCTTGAAAATCGAAGCCATTTACACACACTATATTATAGGTAGTTCCCTTCTATTGCACCGAATGTTACTAAGAAAAGAGATGCCAATTGGCATCATTTTTTTGCTTCACTTTTTAGACGCATGTAACCTATCTACCTCCCCTTATATATAGCATATCTCTGGAAATAGTAGATAAACACGCTAAATTGATCCACCAATAAAATGTAACCCATGTCAATTCATCATATCAGCCGAAAGACGTCCACTGCTGGACAAAGGACTTCCACGACGACCGGTCCTGCGCTTAGGAGGCCTGCCCGCGCTACGTCTTCCGTCAATTAGTCACAATAAAGGCAATTTAGAAAAAAAATAACGTACGATCTACTTATTTTTCAGTTGTGAAGCCTTAGTCTATGTCAGGGAAAGTGACATTTTTAATAACTGTAAGTATAAAGCGTCTTAGCAAAGGTCTCAAAGGTATAATACTTATATATAAATTTTAATATTAAACTTCAAATCTGTCATAAAAATATCAATAGACTTTTTGTACCACGGGCAATACTTTTTATAAAAAACAATAACAGTTACAGAAAGGTGATACTCAGGAAATATATTGTACGGCAGCTCGCACTTAACTTTCTCGATTTTTTTATACAAAAATTGTATAAAAAAATATATAAATTCATGTTGCGTGACCAAATACGAGTATATACTTATCCGTGAGTCATTTCAGTTCAAGAGCTCCTACCATTTGTGAATAAATCGCAAGTTTCAATTCCATTTGTAGGAGAAACTATGGTTCACGAACACGATTTTTCCCAGACTATGTTTCCCAGTCTATGTAATAGACAAATATAAGCAACTATGACGTGCAAGGTTTATCAAAATCTTTGCAGCCGTTGTTGAGCGAAAAACAATGTTTTTTTGTTGTTTGAGAGCTACTCTTCTTTTTGACGGTACGCAGAAACTTTTGCTCAATTCAATTCAATATATTCAATATATTTATTCAAAATAGGTGCAAATTACACTCTTTCTGATAGTCATAAAATAATAATAACAATGACATTTGTGAAGAATCAAGAAATAAACAATAATTAGTTAATAACATCAGAATAAAATCCTTGATATAGACCAGATTATGTCATTAGAACATGAAAACAATATGACACGAAAAGTTATACATAAAAATCATTGAAAGCATTTATCAAGAGTAGGCCAGTTCCCACGGACAGCACCTGATCACGAGTATAACGCGAGAGTCAGCCATCGCTCCGATCAACCATATTTGAGGGAAAGGAACGACCCGGCTCCCGATGCGCCACCCCACGATGAAATAATTTAAAACTCTGTTCCAAATTTGGTCACACTTGTATAGGAAGTTCCTCTTTTTTTAATGACTTTTAGGGTTTCTTAGAAACTTGTTCAGTTTCGTGAGGAGTGTCTATTTACTCACATTTACGATGACTCTTTAATTTGGTAGGATTATAACGGCTGCTTATTTTTGGCTGCTAACTTCACATTGGTGACTGTAATAATGTATGATTTGAGCTTTACTTGGGCAACTCATAATTACGACGATAACTCTTATAATTAGGTAGGATTATAAAAGCTGCTTATTTTTGGCTGCAACTTCACATTGGTGACTGTAATAATGTATGATTTGAACTTAACTTTGGCAACACAATTACGATGATGACTCTTTTAATTTGGTAGGATTATAAAGGCTGCTTATTTTTGGCTGCTAAATTCACATTGGTGACTGTAATAATGTATGATTTGAGCTTTACTTCGGCAACTCACAATTACGATGATAACTCTTTTAATTAGGTAGGATTATAAAGGCTGCTTATTTTTGCCTGCTAACTTCACATTGGTGACTGTAATAATGTATGATTTGAGCTTTACTTCGGCACATAGTCCTTCCTTAGTCACGCACGTCGTAATACATCTCGTAAACCGCTCTCGTGAAGGCCGTAAACCTCTAATGAAAAGTATAAAACACTGGATTACCAACGGATTTCAAAGCTGACGCTGCTGATTAAACACATAACTAAGATAGAAGATGTAGTTTTTTTTTCAAATACAAAGTATATACAGGGTGTAAAAAAAATTGTGTAGGTTCCCTTAACTTCTACTCATCATACTGAACAACTTTTGTTCGACGACTTTGCTTAAAAAAACTCTTCATGCAAATCGATCAGCTGATTGAGCAGTTTTGTGCATTTTTGTATGGAGATTCCTTTTTTTTGAGAATTGACTATGGGTTCCTTGGGAAAAGTCGTTCAGTATGATGAGTAGAATCCCCAGTTAACGGGTCCTATATCAATTTTGTTACAACCTCTCTAGCTTTTGGATTTCCTAATTGTATGTTAACTCATCGTAACGCAAACGTCGAAAACAAAAACATCGAAAACGTAGCGTAGGCAGGCCTCCCACGCGGTGGACCAACGACCTGGTGAAGGTCGCGGGAAGCCGCTGGATGCGGGCAGCGCAGAACCGGTCGTCGTGGAGATCCTTGGGGAGGCCTTTGTCCAGCAGCGGACGTTTTTCGGCTGATATGATGATGATGATGTTAACTCATATTTTTATTAGTTGTTCCTTTTTATTTTTTTGTTGTTTCCTGTTCTGTTATATAGATTATAGGTACTTATGTTTTCTGTGTGTAATTTTGTCGAATAAATTATAACATTCAAAGATTCAAAATGTTTAAGTATATTCAAAACAGGTGCATGTTACATCTTTCATCTTTACATTCTTTAATTTGTATTAGCTAGTAATTATATTACATATTTCAGATTGTGAAAAATTTTTAAAGAAACAATCATCAGTTAATGTCAATTAAATCATAGATATTAAAACAAATAATGTCATAAGAAATAAAACATGAAAATTATAAAATTTGTCGTTAATTCCTTTGAAAAGAGTAGGACAGTTCACACGGACAGCACCCGTTCACGAGTATAACGCGAGAGTCAGCCATCACTTTATCTGATATCATTCCCTAAAACACAATACAACACTTGATACATTATGATGGTTCTACACAACACAATAAAAATCATCTGACAAATTATGATTCTACTCTTGAAACAATTTACTGAAATCGAAAAAAAGTTTTTGGACTTTTTATGAAAATCGATCAGCTGATCATCCAAATTTGTATAAAACATCCAATTTTTTTGATCGATTTCAGCAAAATTGTAGAATAGCAGTTGTTCAGTAACATGAGCAGAATCACTGCATGGTTGTATTGTGTACATCTAGTGTACATTGATGTGTCAAGGTTTGTGACATTAAGATCACTGACTATGTCACTGAGGTTTGAGGATTGGCTGGACTGGCAAAAGCCAAACCTTGTATTGGCCACAGTAACTGGTCGAGAGTTAGGCCCTTTGACATAATAAGGATAAAAAGAAAAATATTCATTTTTGGATACTTATATTTTTTTTGAAATTTCTTGGTAGGTATCTTACCTGGATGGTCTGGAAGGCCATTAAATAATTTTGCACTAATTTAGGCACAACGTGAAAGACAGAACATCTGGTTTTATCTGATCAATACCGTAGATTAAATACATTACCTCGTTCAGTGTAAAATTTCATTAAAGATAGGTATTGGATTAGCCAGTCAATACTACCCAATACTAGCATCTAGGTCGCTCGTTAGTAGAAAAGGCAGACATCTTGAATAATGTATACAGCTGGCAAAGAGAATAAGTCACTACGTTTAATAGCTGTTGTCATCGGTGTTGCCAGATGTACTGTTATTACAGTAGATTTGCTTTTTTAGGGTCCCGTACCTCAGAAGATAAAAACGAAGCCCTTATAGGATCACTCCTGTGACTATCTGTCCATCGGTCTGTCACAGGCAATTTCTCGTAAACTACAGGACCGATTGAGTTGAAATTTGGTACACATATGTAAGTCGGTGACCCAAAGATGGACGTGTAACGTAAGTAAATTAATTATAAACATGGGATCCACTTTTGGGGGATAATTAAGAAAATTTAAAAAAATATATATTGTTTGACAAATTAAATGAAAAGGCTTGTCTTGTGAATCTCAAATATATATATTTATAATTTTAAGATAAATATATTTGAAATTATTAAAAAAATAGGCGAAAATGTATTATGGCATTATACCCTTTCAGGGAAAAGAAGCTTTCTAAATATGTTTATAAATGAAGGAGTTCTTTGATAATAAACATAAAAAAACTCGACTGCGTAAAAATAAAATTTAAAAAGATAGAAACAAGATGATTAAGCCGATACCCATGCCCATTGGCTTGTTGTCCCTAAACTTATTCTGAAGAGAGTGCCTTTCAAAGTCGCCTCCTTGCCAATAGAAGCATTAAAGAAAGACCATCTCTTTTTTTTATTAAAAATTTGAGTGCGTTTGACTACCTCTGGCACAATCTCACAACAATGTCATGCAGTCGGAGGCAATATTATGTCTTTATTGTAAATTAAAGAAAATCACCTTTTTAAGTCTTAGTACCTTTATATGTTTACAAAGAAGATGGGCATGGACCTCGGCTTAGGGTGTACTAAAACGGGGTATCGGATTTTAGTCAGAATAGATCATCATGTTTCCATCTTTATAAGTTCACTTTTTACGGGGTCCGGTTTTTTATTTCTTTATTTTACACTTTTTATTTATTTCAATATTTTTTTTTGCGTTCGTAGTCAATAAATTTATCATTAAAGTATCTGCGCGTTAATGAATTTCCACGAAATTTAAATGTATTTATGTAAAATTTATCTGTATTTTTCTATAGTTTTGTATTTAGTAATATATTTGTAAGCTTTTTATAAAACCCTTCATTTTTAATACCACACTTGATAGGTTTGAAGAAAAAAAATTTGAAGACATCGAATTTGGCGCCGAAAATCCGCCATTTTAACTTTTTATAATTTTGACACCTCTCAAACTAAAATCTGATAATTTAGCCAACTAACGGAGGCTACGACAGAGACGCCAATATTTACGAGCACTTTTGATCGAGCAGCTGAACTGTCAACTTGGGAAGCCAGCCCCGGGCCCCGGCCGAACTCACCACGCTTCTAAAAATAATATGTTTTCATCCGCGTTATCCTGAAGCCTTATGTTGGACACTTGAACTCCAGAAATTCAAAGATCCAGCCAAAACCCTTCTGTTAAACCGAAACATATGTTCTTATCAACTACCTACGTTTGACAATTAACAAGGATATATTGTGAATAGAAACTAAATAGGTATTATTTGCCGTGACCTCGTGAAACCATTGAGTTAGCTAAGAAGAGTAATCAACTTAATAGAGCAAACAGAGACTGAAGCTGACTATTAGCAGTAAATTAAGGGTAATACCGCCGCCAACGACCAAGTTTGTAACCACTTTTTACTTTAATTAAGGATTTCTTTTTATAGAAAAAAAAATGTGATTTACAGGATATGAGGAGTGATTTTGATTTCCTCGCATTCTATTTCTTTCATTCATTCATTCATATCAGCTCATATACGTCCCCACCGAGGGGCTCGAGCCTACCCTGAATTAGGGCGATCGGGCCTTAGTCGACCACGCGGGCCCAGTGCGGGTTGGTCGACTTCACACACAACCTTCGAGTTTCTTCGCAGGCGTTTGCAGGTTTCCTCACGATGTTTTCCTTCACCGTATGTTGTCTATTTCTTTACACAGAACTAAAGAAAAAAAATATCCTAATACACCTTTTTTTAGTTGTAACCAACTGCTGCAATTTTAATTGAAACATTAAAATTGCTTAAATTTGAAACATTAAATTAGATAATTTATGAACTTTTAAAAAAAAAAGAATATAAAATAATTGTTTTCTTACTTTTTAAAAATTTTTCTTATTTTATTTATAACTAGCCGTGCCGGCGACTTCGTCCGCGTGGAGGTTTTGAATTTTCCCACGGGAACTCTTAAAGGGGTTTGAAAATTTTTGTATGTAGACTGGTATACTGGAGTACGCCATATTATTTTTTTTTTTCATAATGACGTCGCATATTGAGACCTACATATTTGGATAGGGGACATACAGACAAACAAAAAATTACATTTAACATAGTGTCCTAAAACGTCACGTTACGGAGATAATTGAATGTATATAATCCATAATAAATTTGATTATTTTTAACTTCTATATTATCTCAGAAAAGTGACACTTTAGGCCAAAATGTTAAATGACATTTTTTGTTCTTTTAGAGTTCTTCTATCCAAAACACAGGTTAGATTGTGCGACGCCATTTTGAAAAAAAAACAAAATGGCGAATCCTCAGTATGCCAATAATTTTCAAACCCCTTTCCGGAATAAAAAGTATTCTATATGTTAACCTGAGCTATAAGGAACCACCATACAAAATTTCATCAAAATCGGCTTGGTAGTTTTTTCGTGATGCGCGAAAATACAGACAGTTCCAAAAGTTGCAAAAATTCCAAAAGTTGTTGTTTTGCCCTCTCTATCATTGGTAATGTCCACCACAGTTATTATTTTCCAAAAATATTTCATGTACAGAAACGGCCCCGTTACAGTTTTATTATATGTGTATAGATGAATTAAAAACCACAATTTTCGCACTATTCGCCCACAACGATTAACGTAACAGCCACGTTGCAGTACGGGCTGTCAAGAACTTTATTTCCAAGCAATTTTTTTCGATGTTTAAAACATCGTGAAACTATATTATGTCAAATATGAAAAAAAATTTTTGGTCCTCTATACATTTTTGCCGATTTGATAACTTATTATAGTTTCGAGGACCAAAATTTGTTTTTCTGATTTGACATATAGTTTCTTGGGCAAAATTGTTTGTAATCACGAGTACATGCATATATTTTGTTATCAAGAACTAATTAAAAGTCACCCAGTATATATGGGACTGAGGAGCCTTAACAAGCCAAGGTCCAAAAGGACAATTGTTATGCATAGGCTATCATTCCAGTTGCTGCCAATTTGCACTTTAACGTTCAATAATTATTGAAGTTGTATATGACAACAGAATTAGTAATTAAAAGACTGTACAGGAAAATCGACTCTGTCATGGTTTTTACAAGCTTTATATTAGCTTGCCGTGTTAGATAGTTTGTTATTTAAGGACAAATCTCGGAAGTTAAATAAGTGCCACTTCTGGGTTTTCGATTGAGCTAAAACTTTGCATACAGGTTAAGTTTGGAGTACAATGCATGGTCAGCTAAGTGACGTCATTATAAATGGCGGAGCAGTAATTTTATGCACCCCCATGATATAGTTATCAAATGAAAGGTTTTGCTGAGGAGAATCATTACTTATTAATATTATAAATGTAAAAATGTGTTTGTTTGTTACCTTTTCACGCTTCAACGCCGTGACCAATATTAACGAAATTTGGCATGCAGGTAACCTCTGTCACGAGGAAGGACATAGGCTACTTTTTATCCCGTGAAAATAGCATAGCCCGATGCGGGTTCCCGAGGGATCTGAAAATATACTCTTTTTAGGGTAATTTCTTTAACATCGCAACGGAACAATGGATTGTGTGATTTTTTGGACACAGATGGTTGAGGGGGGTGGGAAATGACATGATTTACTAACAAGCATATCCCGACATAGTTCCCGAGGGATCTGTAGAAGATCCACGTCCACACTCGCGAGCCGCTTGCTGCTCGCGCACCGCGCACCCTCTAAGACAGCCATAAAAGCGATATCCACGCGGGCAAAGCCGCGGGCAAAAGCTAGTATGAAATAATTAAAATTATTTACAAGTTAAAGCTTGTACAAGTACCAAAAAGATTTTGCATTTTTCGAAAATTATTAAAATCTCGTAAGTGCACAGCTTAGACAAGTTGTAACCAGGGAACAGAGGGGGAAATGCGTGCGGGGCAGGGGGGCCACTAAAAGATAGTAACAATGGCGCGCGCGGCAAAATGGTTGCTGGTTCACATTATCAGTGTACACTCACACAGTTTCAAATATCATGTCAGACGCTTCAGGGCGAGAGTGAATATGCATTATTTGAGTTTGCGTGTACCATCCTCGACTACATCGGCACTTACCATCAGGTGAGGTGCAGCCAAACGCACTCAAATTTGTAATAAAAAAAAAGACAAGTTCATACAAGTAACATTACATTTACGAGTATATCGCACTTGAAGTTATAGTGGAGAGAAATTGTAATCATATTCCTACGCTCCTTCTTTAACAATCTCTAATACAGGAACGAAGAACAGGAGCAAGATGGCATTTCTCTCGGCTCGGTGCGGGTAGCCAGCGGGGCGAAAGTGATGTGACAACACTTTCTCAGAAATTCCTCTTGAAAAATTGGGAACTTCCACATTATGCGGAAGAGAAATTTCATGAACCCTACCACAGATAGATAAGATACAATCATTATCGATGTGCAACGGTTGCCGCTGTACAAAGGCCAGCACATCAAGCTACACACTCGTAGTGCTATTCTGATCCACTCGCATATAGCATAAGAACGGTACATAGACCTGTACCAGATTCCAGTGTACCAATGAGTTTTTCGAAACTTACGTACATATACTCGGCGATTGCTTTAACGGTGAAGGAAAACATCGTGTGGAAACCTGCACACACCTGCGAAGAAACTCGAAGGTTGTGTGTGAAGTTGACCAAGCCGCACTGTGCCTGCGTGGTCGACTAAGGCCCGATCGCCCTAATTCAGGGTAGGTTCGAGCCCCTCGGTGGGGAAGTATATGAACTGATATGATTACTAGATTCCTATTGTTTTGAAGTCTCATCATCATCATCATCATAGCTGTAAGATGCCCACTGCTTGATAAGGCTTTCGCTAAGGATTTCCACAATGACCGGTTCTGCGCTGCCCGCATTCAGAGGCTTCCCGCGACCTTCACAAGGTCGTCGCCCACGCTAAAACTTCTGGTTCGCGATCGAAACTCGAGAACTTTAGCATTGTACTTGCCCCAGCGGCTAGCATTTCCACGAGCTATGTGTCCCATCTACTGCCACTTAAATTTAGTGATACTGTAAGCTATGTTGGTTAGCTTTGTGCTCCAACAGATTTCCTCATTTCTGATTTGATCGCGTATGCCCATAATTTTAAAGTCTACAGCAATAAATTGTGAAAATACTTTGAACGCACGGCGTAAACTAGACTTCTCATGTAAACGACGAAAGCGAATATCACCTCTTAATAGTTAATAGATTTATGACTAATTTTTAATAGGTTGTCACTCAGAACAAAAGCTAGGTTTATAAGATTCGTCTTTTAAATTATTGATTAAAATAAACATATAATGGCTAAAATTAGTATTGTATGCTTGCGAAAAATTAGTATTGTCTACTGCCTGAAGATGATCACGAAACCGGTTGCAGTATAAACAAATTTGTGATTTATTTATATTAATTGTGGAATAGTGCAAGGAAAAACCTAAATATGCTAAAATTAGTGTTGTATGAAAAGAACTAAACGACAATAAAATTGAACTCAAGTATTAACTTTATTAAAAAACTAAAACTTAATAGACCTAGCTTTTATGAAAACCTCTTATTCTTTGCCCTCGCCTTTTCCCGTTACACGGGGTTGGCTTTCTTTATCATGCTGCGCCATGTAGCCCACTGGCTGGTATCCTCTTGTCTAAGTCCGAGGCTCTTCATGTCCCTTTGGACATTCGTCAACCAGGTCGTTTAAGGTCTTCCCCTTCCCCTTTTCTTTGAACCCATAGAAAGGAACTTCTTCACAACATAACTGTCGGGTCTTCTCATCACGTGACCGCTTGAGCCTTGATTCATATATTTTGTCACTTATGGGTGCAATCTTCCTGTTACATGTTGGTTACGTATTCTATCCTGAAGTGTCACTCCACCTGCCCATCTCAACATACGCATTTCGGTGGTGTGCAAATTCTGCTCGTGTGTCTTTTTAGCTGCCCAGGCTTCGGTGCCGTACATTATTCTGACTGAAAACCTATCAAATATTATCCATAATCGGTCAGCAATTAAGAGGTGAAAATCGCAAGCGCCATTTGTATGAAAATCTGCAGCTTCACAGTCCCACACCTGTAATATAAAGTAAAGAAACAGTTCTCCTATTCATATCATATTATACAAAAGAAATGTTAAAGGTTATCTCGGGGTACTTTTGGGTACGGACGGAAGCATAAAAAGTCTAGTACACTAACAAATCTTGCCTTTATTATTTACAAAGTTTTACAATAAATTTCTGTCTAAACCAAAAGTGAAACAAATACCTTTTCGAAGCGTCGACCTTTGTTCTTATTTTAAAGCGACTTCAAGGAGGAGCTCATCAATTCCAGTGTATGATTTTTTTTGTGAGCATGTTACCCGATATAATCCACGATTGTGAACCGATTTGAATGATTATTTTACAAGCTTTTTTTTAACTCGCAATGCACGTATGTATGTTTGTTCGGGTGAAATCTTGCAAGTTAAATTTTACCCACTTCCCGGTTCCCTATTGAGCTGAAATTTTGCATGCATATGTGGCTTTCTGTTTTTTGTTTGATTTTTATAATGTTACATTAGCTGTAAGTCTTCCTTTTAAAGCGAATATTTTTCGAATTCAATCCTCATGCTGTAGACTCACATATTGGATTGGGAGCGTATACGGGTGAACCCGCTGTGTCATCACATCACCGTTAAGTTTACTCTCCAGTTCCTTGGTGAGATGAGATATATGTACGAGTAGCGATTCCGCTAGTTATAGTAAAAACCAGATAATATGAACTGCATTGAACAAGAATATTTAATTCCATGAAAAACATTTTTATGTAAAAATCCGACAAGTCTCGTGAGCTGTGACTGTCCCGTAAAAGTATATGAGATCCAAAGTGGAGTCAAGTCCGGCAGTACTTTTTTTAAATCAATAATTAGCAAGTTGCACTGTAGTTCTCTTTTAAATAATGAAAGATATTTTCCTAACTTGACAATCTCATTCCTTTATGTTAGGAATTTTTATTTTGTTCTTTGGCGGTCCTGATCCGTGTATAATAGATATTGGATGAAGAAAAGCTCTCTTACTTTAAAAATGACGGACTTCCATACAAACTGTCAACCACAATTGTGCTTGCCTGCTCGATATGACTGCCGTGCCCCTGATGTACATGATTACCAGAACGTTCCCCAAGTCGAAATTATATGAGTTATACCAGGAGGTTCTGCAAGTTGAAATTAGTTGGGACAAGTTAGCTTCCATTCAAACTATCAACCCCTTAACTCTGAAAACAGCAAATATCCACCATATTTGCTGTTTTCAGACTTTTTTCTTAATAAACTCCCAAACAATCATCTCCATACCAAATTTCAACTTCCTAAGTCACCTGGAAGTGGTCTTTCTTTTTGATGATCAGTGAGTCGGCGAGTGAGTGAGTGACCAAATATCGAAACTTGCATAAAATATATATTTTGAAAACCGTTTAAAGTAGAAACTTGTTGTTTTGTAATATAGCCACTTTATCTACATTACGATGCAATATAAAATTCAGGCAGTTTTTTCAGTCCTTAACAAAGATGTTAAGAACTCAAAATCCATTGAGTTGCTTCGAGAAAAGAGTGTACGGCCGTGCTTGTCTGCTCGACTTGGCGGGGGCACTGCCGTGCCCTCTGATAAGCTGTGTTAAGTCGGGTCCCAAAGAAAACAAATATTGGATAAGAAATATAATATACAATCTTTTCATACATTAATGCCCGAGTTTTGTCGATGTATTATATTTTTTTAGAGATGTAAAGAAAGGGAACCACTAAACCGAATCACGCTGAAAAGCTTTTAAAACTTTTTCCTTAATGAAACGGAGTGCCTAGCTAACCACTAACCGCTAACCGCTATAAACAGCATATAGAGACTTGAGGGTATTCTTTACGTACTATAAATATATAGATTAACAAGATATTCATTGATAGTTTTAAAATAAAATAAAACAATTAGGTACAAACTTATACATTACGTATGTTCTTAGTACACAAAATTAGGTAAACAAGATTAAAAATAAAAAACAAAATAAATAAAACTATATTTTTATTCACAATTGGTAAGCCCTTGGAATCATCTCACCTGATGGTAAGTGACGATGATGCCGAAAATGGAAGCTGGCTTACCAAGATTCCCCAACTCAATGGAGAACTGGCTATCTTATCTTCAAGCCGGAACACATCAATGTTGTTACACTAATGTTTGGCGTCAAGACTTAGATAAGATTATATTTACCCAAATATCAATCAAATTGGTGTGTTCCGGCATGAAGATAAGATAGCCAGTTCCCCATTGCGTTGGGGAATCTTGGTAAGCCCGCTTCCATCTTCGGCAAAATCGTCACTTACCACCAGGTGAGATGTTGTCAAGGGTTTACCAATTGTGAATAAAAAAAAAAACACACCGGTAGCACTCCGGGAGTGCCGGCAGAAGTGAAAACTTAACAATTCACATATACGAGTACACAACAATGTGGTTACTACACAACCACGGAGCACAAACAAAGAGGAGCTGGCCTAAGCAACTGTGCACTGTGATTTTCGTCAGGTGCCCATGTATCGAGACTCGCATTATTGGTGTGTTTTCGCATTTTTAAGAAGAAAAGGATGAAGTGTTGTGTTTTATCGTATCGAAGTTATTCAGACAGACGTTCTGATGCTATGAATGGTATCACATTTCATTTGTAAGTAATTTTATACGTAATTATTAAAATAGTTCTAGAAAATTCTCGGCTTTCAAGTATAAATTATACTTCTCGACACTAGGTGGCGTAACTTTTGTGAATAAAAAATACGAGTACGTAAAGTTCCGCATTGGTATATAGTTATAATCATACGTGGATACTCAAAATTAAAGTATACAATTAAACCTGAATACTTTTTAGTCGCCAAAACAGTACTTTAGTGATTTTTATAATTATATTGTAAACAGGCCGCCATCTATCGTCAACAAGAACAACTATTTTCAACGTACCAAATATCCAGGGCCGTAATTAGATTCAAATAATTTTACCGAATAACACACGGCTATGGTCAGTAATGAAATAACATTTTCATAGCAAATATTTTCAAGTAACAAAGATCTGAGTTGTATACATACTCGTACTTATTCTCCGTGACTGTTCATGAATTGAAAGAACTTCGAATGTTAAATAATCATTTTATTCATATTAAGATAATTTACCACCTAGTTAATTTTATTTCTTTTTGTTTGTTTTAGATTTCCATCCGATGATAATTTAAAACAACAATGGATCACAAAAGTGAATAGACCGGATTGGACTCCGACAAAATATACAAAGATTTGTTCTTGCCATTTTAATGATGCAGACTTCATAGTGACAAAAAAAGGCCATAAAAAATTAAAGATGGGCACTTTACCTAGTTTAAAACTGGATTTGTCGGTTGGTTTCGGTATTGTTTGTATAACCGAGTTTCAATTATTTTAGGAGAATAAGTATGTATTTCATTTTATTTTTTAAATTACAGCTTTGACCAATCACCGACTGTAAATCATATTATACTGCTGATTAAATCTTTATCAGAAAAATATATAGATATTCGTTTTAAGCATTTCGCAACCATTCAAAACGATAGGGCAACGAACCGACAACAACTAACTAAAACTGTTATTTTCGCAGGTAATTGAATTTTGTAAATAAAATTATGTTCGTAATAATAATTTGTCTATTATTTTGTGCTAGAAATTTTAAGTACGTCAGTACACATACAAAACAGTAAAAATGTTAACCCTCATTTTATTCATTTATTACACAAACTTTTTAAAGCTCATAGTTCTGAGTACGTCCCATTACTTTCTACACTTATTGACATCTAGTGTGAAATAGCTGAACTACGTAGTGACATCAATATGTCGATGTTAGGTCGCTAGGCGAGTAGTTTTGCTACTAACCGGCAGATGGAAAATTGAGAAAAGCGCCCTAAGCGGAGCAGCACACTCAGGCACGGTAGAAAGAGTGGGAGATACTTGTTCCTCTCCCTTCCCCTCGATCTTACGCTTTTTCGATCAGCATCACGTGACCCTGACGCGAGTTTGGAAGTTTTTACCCATCCAACAAAAAGTGCTCAGCGCCGCTAAAGAAGTTTTCACTTCAAAAAGATGGTGGTAGCTAGCCAGGCGGGCTTGGAAAATGCCCTACCATCAACCAAACCTAGTCTTACAAGTTGACCCCACTGGGAATCGAACCCGCAAACTCCTGGTGTGAAGCGAATGGACTAACCATTACGCCACGGAGGCGGTTAAAATTAAAACAAATAAACGTGCCAATGAAAAGGCGCTAACTTGGCATAAATGTTGTTTTAGCTTATCTAAGGTTGCCCTGCAACGCTGATATTCTGTCAGTACCAGTCATTCCGAAGTTGCGACGGATCATAATTCCTTTACCAGACAAAAAGCAGACAAAAAAAGTTTAATAAATATTTGTCAAAATTTCAATTTTTTTTTTGTTAGGTTTGGTCAGGTTTGATTAGCAGCCCTGGTAGCCCCTGGGTAGCAGAATGCTACGCAGAAGAAGAAATCTTCGGTTTAATACGGAGATACAAATATGGGCCGACTGACAATTTAACGTCATATTATAACTGAATTTAGTGTAGTGAGATTGTAATATCGCGGTTTTGACAATATCTCGGCGACTTAAACATAATATGTAATGTTTACTTAGGTAAGCAAGCAGTGGTCCAAATCACAGCATATCATTAATTGTCACATCAA
Source organism: Coleophora flavipennella (assembly GCA_947284805.1). Taxonomy (NCBI): domain Eukaryota; kingdom Metazoa; phylum Arthropoda; class Insecta; order Lepidoptera; family Coleophoridae; genus Coleophora; species Coleophora flavipennella. The sequence goes on from OX369307.1 coordinate 8,346,308, forward strand.
ATATTTTTTTTAGCTTTGCGTGGTGGTCACATCTTGTTTTTTTTAATTTTATGGTTAACAACCTCCTAATTAGTAAAATTAAGGTCCATATAACTCTTAATTTGTAGAAGCTTTTCTAAAAATACAAGAAGCTTTCAGTGCAGGAGATTACAACGGACGCTAGCACTTATATTTTCCTTGAGCTTCCAATTTTACCAAAATGTTGTCAGAGGAAGCTAGTATTAGTATTACGATGAGAAATTGAGAAACTGTAATTTGATTCAGAGAGAGCGTCGATGGTGCAACGGCAAGGGCCGCTACCTCCTATCCGGGAGGTCGTGGTTCGAGTCCTGCCACTACCAATGCCCTAATAGGGTAGGCTCGAGCCCCTGGGTGGGGACGTATATATGAACTGACGTGAATGTGATTCAAAAAATATGTCTTCCGTTATCCATTTCTAAATGAAGTTCACAATTTAGTATACTAGTAATATAATATACTAGCTTTTGCCCGCGGCTTCGCTCGCGCGGGCATCGTTTTTTTGGCTGTTTTTGGAGTAAGTGGTGCGCAAGCTGCGAGCGACTCGCAAACGTAGAGAGAAGTTTACTCTAGATCCCTCGGGAACTGTATCGGGCTATTCTGATTAGAAATCCAACTATTTCTATGCAAAAAATCACGAAAATCCGTTGCTCCCTTGCGACGCCGACGTGCGCGAGCCAGGAAATTAGTTTTCCCCAGATCCTCGAGAACTATCTCTGACTATGCTATTTACCTATTTAGTCTATGTCATTTCCCACCCCCCCCTTATCCATCCCTGTGCAGAAAATCAGAACAGTCCGTCGCTCCGTAGTGATGTTAAAGAAATCAACCAAGAAAGAGCCTTTTATGATGATGATGATGATGATGATGATCTATCCGACCGATTTCGGTCATGGCGACCACTTCGACTCCTAGTCGGTTTGCCGCGCGTGCGCTCGAAGATGGTTTATGTAGCCAATCTTCGCAGCGAAACTCCTTGCGCACTGAGGGCATTTAAGTATGCCACCCTCGTAATTGTATGAAATGGTCGCAGGTGGTCGGGCCTTTAACTGGTCGCGTTTGATATCAAGGTCAGCTTTACGCGCACTTTGTAGGATTCCGTACAAGTTTATTCAGACCAGGCACAAAAAAACAATAAGTAAAACTTATAGGATCACTCGTGCGTCTGTCTGTCTGTCACAGCCAATTTGCTACGATTTTACTGGACCAAATCAGGTGAAATTTGGTAGGATGATGTAATCCTGTGGCCCAAACACAGATGTGCAAAGTAAATAAATATTTTTTTTTTAAATAAGGGCCATTTTCGAGGGACAAAATAGGAATTAAAAAAAAGTTTTGCATACCTTACCTTGCATGACATACGAGTATATCAAATGAAAGAACTCGTTACAAGGATCTCAAATATATTTTTGTTATTCATCATCATCATACCTGTATGCTAAATAAGAATAAGTACTTAATTTGATTGTGAGCTGTATTTTACGGTATTGAACATAGATTAAGTATGATTTGACTGACTTAGTGGTTAGTGCTCAGGACTGCTGATCCGAGAGTTGTGGGTTCGATCCCCACCCAGTGCAAAAATTTGTGTGTTACGCAGATTTGTTTGCTCTGTGTCTGGGTGTTATTTATCTATGTATGTATTTAAACGTATATAAGTATTTATATCCCATAACACAGGGAATCCTTCTTTGGGGCCAGATGACCATGTGTAATTTGTCCCAAAATATTTATTTCATCATCATATTAGCCGAGAATCGTCCACTGCTGGACAAAGGCCTCCCCCAAGGATTTCCACGACGACCGGTCCCGCGCTGCCCGCATCCATCGGCTTCCTGCGATATTCACCAGGTCGTCGGTCCACCGCGTGGGAGGCATGCCAACGCTACGTTTTCCGGTGCGCGGTCAATATTTATTTCTTATTTATTTATTGAATTGGCTCAGGTAATACAGGTAATTAGTAATCTGTGATACAGGTATTCAAGCGTACTTACTTTAAATTAAGGTGCTGTGTATGTACGCGTAGCTATCAGATGATTACTCATCGTGTATTCAGTAATCACATGATGGCTATTGTGTTAATTCAGTATCAATAAACCCGCAACATTGATTAGAACAAGTTAATTAACAAGAACAGTAAACGTTTACTTCGCAGGATGTAAATTTTGCCATTCAAATTAAACCTTTATAATGAAAGCTTTTTGCTGTTGTTCTTTGCTGACAAGCATCAAATTTTATGGTGAATGGAAAAGGGTGCTGTCCAACGATTGGAGCTGTTTGATGCTCGCTCTCTCTCTCTCTCTATCTCTGGTCGGTCCCTCACTACTGAGGATCGTGGTCTTTGGTTTGGAACCATGTGAACTGTCTCCATCGGTTTCGGTCCATGGTCGGCGGCACCGCCTGATAAAAAGTTTAAGAGGTGGTGCATTGTTTGACCTGATCACTCCATCGTGTTGGCGACCGACCTCTTGATCTTTTTCCTTCGATGTTACTAACAACGATCAGTTTTTCTAAATTTTCACCCCCTTTTCACAATATGTGGCCGAAATAGGACAGTATGTTGTTTGATGCAGGCCCTTTATTATAGCCTGGAATTCATACATTCTCGATTTTAGTGTTCCGTACACCCAAAGTATGGCCAACGGGACCCTATTGCTAAGCCTCCGCTGCCTGTCCGTCTGTCCGTCTGTCAGCGGGCTGTATTTCATGAACCGTAATAGGTAGAAAATTGAATCTTACACACAATATGTATTTCTAATGCCACTATATACAAATACTAAATATTATCAGAAAAAGTAGGGCATTTTCTAAGCCCGCCTGACTAGCTACCACCATCTTATCTAAGTCTTGCCGCCAAACATCAGTGTATTAAAAACATTGATGTGTTCCGGCATGAAGATAAGATAGCCAGTTTTCCATTGCGTTGGGAAATCTTGGTAAGCCCGCTTCCATATTCGGCATCATCGCCACTTACCGTCAGGTGATGAGATGAAGCCAAAGGCTTGCCTACTGTGAATTAAAATAAGTTGGATCTCCATACAATAAACATGTTTTATAGGTATTTTGTAGATATTTCTGATTCAGCTCTTTTGTAAAACCGGTAATACATATAAGCGAGAAACTTGGTGTGATTATAGTACTAATCATCAAGTAAAACCAAAAACGGCTAAGTGTCAGTCGTGCTCGCGTTAAAGAGTCTGAACTGAATGAAATAAAAAAAAGTTTTTCTGAGATTTTACGGCGTTCTAAAAAGGTGATAAAATAAATTAGTTACTTAATTTTAACAAAAACAATAAATGTATTCCACATAAACTCTTATATTTGCACAGAATATTTATTTCTGTTTCCGCTAAAAGTACAAATAATAAAAATTTAAGAAAGTAAGAAATTACTAATAATAATAAATATCCTTTATTACATACCAGAAAAAGCATTACAGAAACTTAATTTAAATATGTACGGTGCAAAGGCAGCCTTATCGCTTTTAGCGATTTCCTCCAGGCAACCTTAAGGTAACCGGTAGGAGTTGGTAGGTAAAAGGCTAAATGCGGGTGGCTGCAGATAAAAAAAAATTGTTACGAAATAAAATATATATATAACACTTACATGTAATATACATATTATAATAAACAATAATCACAGAAATAAAAAATATATATTCAGTAATTACACAGCTTAGAGTAGTGATCCCTAAGTCTTTTCTTGAAGATGAACAGGGACTCAGATGTACGGATAGTATCAGGTAATTGGAATCGAACCGAGTGAGCCTTAAAAGATTTACTGAGGAAGTCAGTGCTGAAAGTGGGAAAAGACAGAGGAAGCGCATTACACGATCGAGGTTGGCGGCCATGCATTGACTGCCTAGTCGAAAATTGTCCCTTAGATACGGAGAAGCCGCTGGACTGTGGAGTACGTTGTAGAGCAAGCAGAGAATGTGCATATTACGTCGTGGAAATTAAGCGTCCTCGTACAAAAATGTTTTTTTTTTGTATGTATTTTGTAGATATTTTTGATTCAGCTCTTTTGTAAAAACGAGAAACTTGGTGTAAATATAGTACTAATCATCAAGTAAAACAAAAAACGGCTAAGTGTGAGTCGTACTCGCTCTAAGTGGTCCGAACTGAATGAAAAAGTATATTTCTGTCGCTCGCGTTAATGTCTTTTGTTTGTAATGTGAATAAAGTGCGGAACCCTCGCAGTCTGACTCGCACAGTCTTGACCGGTTTTTTTTTTAAATACTGTGTGTAAATAAATAGCTAATGTTTTGAACGGATATTAAACAACTAACTCGGGTACAGCCCAGGCTACCAATCGGAACGCTTTACTCGCATAATGCCGTACTACAGCATGCTGGATCACGCGTTGGGCCCTACACGTATTAGGTCCTACACGCGATACGTCCTTAATGCGAAATGTCCTATACGCATCATGACCTACAAGCCTATGCGGAATGACCTGTATGCATTATGACCTAGGTGCTAATGAAATCAACGTATACTGGCCATCTTTCAATCACAGTAGTTGGCGCAAGCTTGACATGTTTCTCTAACAATTCGTAATTATTTTTGCTAGTTTTTAAGGGTTCCGTCCACCCAAAGGGTGACCAATGTGACCCTATCACTTTGCTATCACTAAGCCTCCGCTATCTGTCCGTCTGTCTTTTTGTCAGTGGGCTGTATTTTATGAACACAGTGGAAGTTTACACTGTGTTTGTGTAATTATTTTTATTTGCTCATAAGGTAAACACTTTTCATTGCACACACTTATTAAAGAACTAGCTTTTGCCCGCAGCTTCGCCCGCGTGGACATAGCTTTTGTGACTCTTTTTAAGGGTGAGTGGTGCGCGAGCAATCAGCTCGCAAGCGTGGACATGAGTTTTCTCCAGGTACCTCAGGAACTGTATCGGGCTATTCGGATTAGCCACTTGCCACCCCCTCAACAAATTCTATACAAAAAATCACTTTAATCCGTTGCTCCGTTGCGACGCCACCGACGTGCGCGAGCGTAGAAAACCGTTGCCCCCAGATTCCTCGGGAACTATGTCAGGATATACTTATTAGTAAATTATATCATTTTCCACCTCATCTCTGTGCTAAAAATCACACCAACCCATTTTTTCGTTACGATTTTAAATAACTCAACGAACAAAGAGTATTGTTTTAGTTTCCTCAGGAACTGCTATGGCTATGATAACTTCCACAGAAAAGTAGACTATTTCATTCCCAGTGATACAGGCTACCTGCATGCCAAATTTCGTCAAGATTGGTAGAGGTGTTGAAGTGTGAATAGGTAACAAACAAACAAACACATTTTCACATTTATAATATAAAGTAAGGATTTCTTAATCTTAAATAACATATAGAGCGTCGGTGGCAGAACGGTTAGGGCCACTACCTCCTGTCCGGAAGGCCGTGGTTCGAATCCTGCCACTTACCAATATCTATACGAATATCGATTTCATATTGGTATGTACGTTTATCCGACGCTCTTACGGTGAGAGAAACATCGTGAGGAAACCTGCACACGCCTGCGAAGAAATTCGAAGCTTATGTGTGAAGTCAATCAACCCGCAATGGGCCCGCGTGATCGTCTAAGGCCAGATCGCCCTAACTCAGGGCAGGTCGAGCTCCTTGGTGGGGACGTATATAAACTGATATGATGAAATATTATCAAAAAACTAATTCAAATCATTATAGGTATCAATCTAGTAATAAAATTTCCTAACAATATTAATATGGGTCAAATCCTCGAGTCGTATCAGCTCCAAAGGAGCCCAAGACGCACTTCTCGTTGCTGCGCTGGATGGCAATAGACAACCTTAGCAGCAGGTAGGACCTCACGTCACATCTCCTCTCTCGAAGGCGAAGGCCAATCTTCTTTGTGAAGGCAAAGGCCTCTGAGGGTTCAGCAGCCGGTTGTGTCACAGACCAGCGGCACAAAGCAGTAATTTGCCTCCAAGACCGAGTACTCATTATGCTTCTTTCTCTCCGCAAATTGAGCAGCAATTTTGTACGGGTGAGGAGTGAGGCAGAAAAAGTGGCTTCCCAAATCAGACACGTTCCTCTCTGCCATAGCACCTGTTTAAACCCTCCGGCCTTTTGCCATCAGATCGACTAAAGCCCGGCCGGCGGCTGCATCAAAGATGGAATATTCCATCTGGCCGAGACCAGTGCCCTCCGAGTGAGGTCATTAAGGAATTGGTGACGTGGTAATCTTCACAAACACGTCTGCAACTCAGTGAGTGATGGCCAATCGCCTCCACCGAGGACCCGCAAATACATTGATGAGGTTCACAGATATTGATATTGCAGGCGGAGAGCAACTGCCACACGCAAATAGTCGCCGTCAGAAGAGTTCCCATATCTGTGCCTCCTGTTAAAAGATGTTAAACTCGATTTATGTGTTTTTATTTTTTTACACGATTGGAATCTGTAAAAAAATACCTCTCTGTTCGTCTATGAAACACATCGCTACGTACCATAGTTCCAGAGTTTAAAATAGCGTATGCTGAAAAATACATAAAAGAAATCCACTCAAAAGTATGAAATAGTATTTTAATGTTTTAATACAACTTAAGCGCGTTTTATTATCCCTGCAGTGCCATCTATTGACATTCTGCTACTATGGTTATAATGTTTGGTATGTGTAGCTAATATTTAGAAAAAAGTACTCTTTTGTTATTATTGTATGTATCGATAGATAATTTCCCACGGGACCTCTTTAGTTTTCTGGGATAAAGAATACCCGACTATTCAATGATGGTCAAAACACCCCATCCCTAGGTAAAGGTTTCATATTGTTACGTTGAGTCAATCTAAAGATACAATTTTTTGCAATCCTGTAGGAACCCTAATTTTTTTGGGATTCACAATGTCCCAGTTTTAGTTCGCGATAAGGGTATCAACGTGTAAAATTTGATTGTAATAGGTCAAGCCACATTTACGTGGTGAGCCTCTCTATAAATGAATACTTTTGATTTTCCCACGGGAACTCCTGAATTTTCTGGGATAAAAAGTATCCTATATGTTAACCCGGGCTATAAGGAACCACCATACAAAATTTCATCAAAATCGGCCTGGTAGTTTTTGCGTGATGCGCGAACATACAGACAGACAGACAGACAGACAGACAGACAAAAATTCCAAAAGTTGTTGTTTTGGCCTCTGTATCGTTAGTAATGTCCACCACAGTTATTATTTTCCAAAAATATTTCATGTACAGACACGGCCCCTTTACAGTTTTATTATATTATAGATGAACACAATATAGAACTTATGTATTTACTATAACGGTACGAAAGTGTACCGTATAGTATTTATTTATTTATTTTATTTATTTATTAATCGAAAAAATGAGTACATAGGTAAACATTAGACCCACAAAACTGAATGATCAGTTTGTCTGTGGGATCAACGTATATAACACCGTATAGTATTTTCGCTCAAAATGTTTTTTTCCAGACAACCCGGATTTTATTTTATTAATAATATACTTAAGACACTCTTTCCAAAATCTACAAAGTATCGTGTAAACCAATCTAAAATGTAACGTATTTGAGAAGCGTTTGTAATGCTCGTTTTTTCTGTTTGTTACAGCAAGCACCAACTTAGTGGGCAAGTTCACGCAGAGCGTCCGCCGAATAGTGCAGGATGTGAAGGACGAGGGTGCCTCCAGTAAGTTTTCATTTCTGACATTACTTTTATCATCAAGGGTGGAATTGAAATCATTAGGAATATTTTATACTAAGGGATCTACTTCAAGAGATCAATCGACGAATCCAACTCGGCTGGGCAGCGTTCGGGAAGCTTCGCAATATCTTCACGTCCCAAATACCGCAGTGTCTCAAGACTAAGGTCTTAGACCAGTGTGTGTTGCCAGTGATGACTTACGGAACTGAGACATGGTCGCTTACTATGGGCCTCATAAGAAGGCTCAAGGTCACCCAAAGGGCAATGGAGCGTGCTATGCTCGGAGTTTCTCTGCGTGATCGAATCAGAAACGAGGAGATCCGCAGGAGAACTAAAGTAACCGACATAGCTCACGGAATCGCTAAACTGAAGTGGCAGTGGGCAGGGCACATAGCTCGTATAACAGATGGTCGATGGGTCAGTAAAGTTCTCGAGTGGCGACCGCGCACCGGAAAACGTAGCGTAGGCAGTCCTCCCACGCGGTGGACCGATGACCTGGTGAAGGTCGCGGGAAGCCGATGGATGCGGGCAGCGCAGGACCGGTCGTCGTGGAAATCCTTGGGGGAGGCCTTTGTCCAGCAGTGGACGATTTGTGGCTGATATGATGAAGGGATCTACTTGCGAAACTGAAAAACTTTGTCCGAGAAACCTATACAATCGAGCAAAAAAAAATATCATACTAGTTTAGCTGTGACGTCATCACTTTTATCATTTGAAAAATCATGAAAAAAAGTACCAGTGATTAAAAAACATAAATATTTTTAAAATACCTCAAATTTAATGTCAATACCAATTGTTTAGTTTCATCAACAAATGCTTAGTTTGAAAAGCAAGCGTTTTATTTCAATTTTCACCCAGTAGTTTCAATCAAATTACACGCTGTAGTCAAATTTCATCCTATAGTTTCAATGTAATTTCACCCTGTAGATTCATTAAATTTTCACCCCGTAGTTTCAATCGAATTACACGCTGTAGGTTCCATTAAAATTTTATTGCATAGTTTTAATGTAATTTGAACCTGTAGTATCAGTGTTATTTCACCTGTAGTTTCTATTCAATTTCACCCTGTAGTTTCTATTCAATTTCACCCTGTAGTTTCTATTCAAGTTCACCCTGTAGTTTTAATTAAATTTTATTCTTAAGTTCAATGAAATTTCACCTGTAGTTTCAAATTATTTTTATCCTGTAGTTTCCATTGTTTTTTTCTTCAAATTGTCAAAAAGTAAAAGGGTTCTCAATTCGACTGAATGTTGTTTAAGGGGTTCTGTACCTCCAAAGGTGTTAGAGGATCACTCGTTTGTTTGTCTGTCCGTCCGTCTGTCACAGCCAATTTGCTCGGAAACTACTGGCCCGATTGAGTTGAAATTTGGTATACTTATAAGATAGATAAGATAAATACTCTTTATTGTACCCAAAAATATAAAATAAAAAAAATAAAAAATAAACACAATGTAAAACTTAGAAACTATAACTTAAAAATTTAAACAAAAGATAAGCTAAATACTCTTTATTGTACCCAAAAATATAAAATAAAAAAAATAAAAAATAAACACAATGTAAAACTTAGAAACTATAACTTAAAAATTTAAACAAAAACACAACTTAAAACAAAATCTTATAAGCGGTACAATTTGGGCGGTCTTATCGCTCAAAGCGATTTCTTCCAGACAACCCGGTGTGAGTGTGTTACTTATGTGAGTCGGTGACCCAAAGACGGACGTATAACGTAAATAAATGAATTTTAAACATAGGGGCCACTTTTAGGGGGGAATTAGAGATTTTAAAAAGTTTTTTAAACACTATGTTCTGTGACATTATATTTGTCGGCGCGACTACTGTACATGCAGTCCCATTTTGTGATTCATTGTAGAAATACTTTGTAAAGCAGCGACCAATCAGTGGCGAGCACGTGTTCCCGCTCTGTGGATCAGGTGACAGGTGGAGCGGGTAGCGCTATAAAACCCGGACGCTCGGCTTCGAGCGGGCATTCGAGTCGCAGCGCTCAGCCTGCACACCAGTCTCAATTGTGATAAGTGATCGCGCCTGAACCACGTTGTAATTGTTATACCTACCTAATTACTGTTGCAAGTTGTACTGATTACTTAAAGTAAATAAATAGCAAATCCATTAAATAAGTAGTATTTATTGGTATAATAATGGTGACGGACTCTGGCTCAGAAACGGATGAACCGAATGCTGTTAACCAAAGTATTTACTACGTCATTGAATCTGACCATGCTGCTGCCGAAATCAGAAGTGGGATGAGCCTTGGCTCGTCCACTGCCGGCCCGTCACATCAGTTTGAACAGCATCCAATATCCAATAATGGCCGTCAAGTTAGTGACCCCATGGACCAAAATGGAGATTTTTCTGGAAATCAAGGAATGCAGGGAATACAAGCTGGCTCTTCGACGAATAAATCTGAAGGTCACGTGAGTCATGGCATTCCGAATACTAATAATGAGACTTTATCAATGTTAAGTGTTATTTTGGAGAGTCTTTCTAAGCAACAACAAGAAAATAACAAGGCTAATCATGAGTTTTTGCAGAGTATTCTTTCCAAGACAATGAATTCTTCTCGAAGACCGAGACTCTCTGATATTTATATAGCATCTTTTGACCCGGACGGAGATGTTCCAATAAGAGACTGGTGCGAACACGTGGACCGCGCCATAGAACACTGGAAACTTAGTGATTATGAGATTTGCACCAAAATTGCTGGTTTGTTATTGGGTCGAGCCAAAAGCTTTGGTGATACTTGGTTGGTCAAGTCACCAATTTGGTCAGATATGAGAAATGCTTTAATTCAAACATTTGAACCAGAAGCCCGTTACTCGAACGATATAATCAAACTCCGCAGTTTCAGATTTGATCCCATGAACCCAGCTGAATCGGTTACAAAGGCCTGGAACATATGGAAACGGATTATTAACGGGGACAAAGAAAAGGATGCAGTGGAAGCTGTTATAGGATGTATCGACTTTGAGAATATTAGATTGCGATTACTGGCAAGTAAGTGTACCACAGTGCCTGAACTGATTTCAGTGGTGTCAACCATGAAACCGAGAGAAAGTAGACTTGGTGAGCCACCCGCCAAGCGTCCACGACTTCGTCTGCCAAGAGATGAGAAGTTAACCTGCTTTAGGTGTGGCAAAGTAGGTCACGTTCAATCCAACTGCATATCTGAAAAACTAGAACCAAAGTCATTATTGTCTAATAATAACAATGACTCAGTTTCCGCATCTAGTTCTGAAAGAAGGCCGATGATAAAATGCAGCTACTGTGACAAGGGCGGCCACAATGAATCTAACTGTTTTAAAAGAATGAGCGATGAAGCAAAAAAGGTTAATTTTGCAGGTGTTCAGAATGAAATTTCTACTCCAATGACTGTTAAAATTAAAGGCCGAGAAATCGTTGCATTATTTGATAGTGGAGCAGACCGTTCATTGGTAAAAAAATCATTGGCGGCTTCATTACCAGGTAAACGCGAAGATCACATGCTTATATTGAAGGGGCTAGGAGCGGGAGTTCCAATAGTATCTTGCCAACGGATAACAGTTGCATGCGAGATTAATGATGTTATTATTGAAATCGGTTTCCACGTAGTCGAAGACCACGAAATACCATGTGAACTTATGATTGGATCAGATCTGACACAGATTCCTGGTCTAGCGGTCAACATTACCCGCCACGGAGCAACACTTGTACGCACTGCTCTAATTATGTCTGGAATTTCTAAAGAAGTTTCTCAGGATCTCGACACTGATCTCACTGATCCAGGTGAAGTTTTAAGGCTGAAGGAACTTTTGAAGAAACACAAGGACGTTTTTACAACCGGCATACCAAAGACTAAGGTAACTACAGGCAAATTAGAAATCCAGCTGAAGGAACCAACCAAGGTAGTCTCTCGAAGACCCTATCGAATGGCACCTGTGGAAAGAGAAAAAGTCCGAGACATTGTGAATAATTTGATAGAGAACGGTATTGTCCGCGAAAGTACCTCTGACTTCGCAAGTCCTGTAATCCTGGTAAAAAAGAAAAACGGCGATGATCGCCTATGTGTCGATTACAGGGAATTGAACAACAACACCGTGCCAATTAAATTCCCTTTGCCGATAATCTCTGATCAGATCGACAAGCTATCAGATGCAGTTTACTTTATTACCTTGGATATGGCTCAAGGGTTTCATCAGATTCCTATTGATGAAGGATCAGTTCACAAAACAGCTTTCATAACACCTGATGGTTTGTTTGAGTATACCATGATGCCTTTCGGGCTAATGAATGCACCAGCGGTTTATCAGCGTGCAATTACTACGGCTTTACGTCCGCTGCTTGACAAAGTTCAAATTTACATCGACGATGTATTAATTAAATGTAAAGCTTTTACAGAAGGGCTAGAAATCCTCGATGAAGTCCTGACAGCCTTACGATTATCCGGGTTCGCCGTCAATGCGAATAAGTGCTCGTTCTTCAAGAAATCCGTCGAATACCTAGGCAACGTAATCACGGGCGGAACTGTACAGCCGAGTCCACGGAAGGTCGAGGCGCTGGAAAAATCACCTGTACCCACAACTGTCAAACAGGTTAGACAATTCTGTGGATTAGCCAGTTACTTTCGACGATTCATACCATCTTTTTCCGAACGTATGATCCCATTATATAATCTGACTAAAAAAGATGCCAAATTTAACTGGACCCCTCAATGCGAAAATGCGAGGCTCGATGTTATAAGGAGATTAACATCATCACCAGTCCTTACTATTTTTCAAGAGGGTTTACCTATTGAACTCCACACAGACGCAAGCAGTATGGGCCTTGGTGCTGTCTTGCTCCAAATCAAAGATAGTCGACAACACGTCATTGCTTATATGAGTATGAGAACGACTGAACCCGAGAGCCACTACCACTCGTATGAGCTGGAGACGTTGGCCATAGTACGAGCAATAAAACATTTCAGACAGTATATTTACGGACGGAATTTTACTATTGTAACCGACTGTAATGCCATCAAGGCTTCCATGAACAAACACGAATTATTACCAAGAATCCACAGATGGTGGTCATACCTGCAAAACTTCGATTTTAAAATCGAGTACCGGCAAGGAGTGCGCATGAAGCACGCGGACTTCTTCAGCCGCAATCCTGTGGCCTGCATCAACTTGGCAAATTCCACTGAAACTTGGTTGAAGGTGGAACAACGACGGGAATCAGATCTGGCAGCTATCATAAAAGGTATTGAGCAAGGCAAAGAAAATGAAGAGTTTCGCCTAAAAGATTCCGTGCTCTATCGAAAGACCTCTGATAAAGTACCTGGTCAAACCTGTTGGAAAAAGGTAGTGCCCCGTTCATACCAATGGAGTATAATCAATGCATATCACACCGCATTGAAGCATTTTGGTTGGGAGAAAACGTTATCCAAACTACAGGAAGAATACTGGTTCCCAGTAATGTCTACTACCGTGCGACAATTTGTGGATAACTGCGTGATTTGCAAAACCAGTAAAGGAGCTTCGGGAGCAAAGCAATGTCAGATGTATCCAATCGGTAAGGAGTCTATACCTTTTAAAACCATTCACATCGATATGACTGGGAAATTGACAGCTCGTAATGGCAAGCATGAGTATGTTGTGGTAGTAGTAGACTCCTATACAAAATACACAATGCTTACTTATGCTACAGACAAGACAGCGAAATCAATGCTTTCTGCTCTCAAAAAAGTAGTATCATTGTTTGGAGCTCCAAAGCTTATTATAAGCGACCAGGACACGGCATTCAAGGCAAAATTCGAGGAGTATTGTAAGGATCATGGTATCGAACAGCATTTTATTGCACCAGGAATGAGCAGATCAAATGGCCAAGTCGAACGTATGATGACAGTGGTCAAAAATGGTTTAACGATCATCAGAAATTATGAAACCAACGATTGGAAAAAGGCTTTAGATGCACTGCAATTGGCGATTAATTGTACTAAAAACAAAACGACTAACGTGAGTCCTCTCAAAGCTCTTACAGGAAGACAAGGTGCCGTCCCTGCAGAACTTATCTCACTTGTTGATGAAGAGAATGCTGTTGTTGATCGAGATCAACTGGACCAATACATGCAGAAACGAATTACAGATCGTAGCACAGGTGACAAACAAAGATTTGACAAAAACAAAGCGAAGGTTCAAAGGTTTCAAAAGGGTGACATTGTTCTATTCAAAGTCAACCCCAGAACTCAAATTGGACTTGATCTTAAGTATCCAGATGCATACGAAATTTGGAAAATCTTACCTAATGATCGTTATTTAATTAAGAAAGTTATAGGAAGGGGTCGACCCAAGAAGGCTTCGCACGAACAACTCCGCCTTGCTCCTAAACCGGGCCAGGAAGCCGTGTCGGCGCGAGAGGTCAATTTTGAAGACACTGCCGTTGCTCCAGCGCAAGAGGTCACTCTTGAAGACACTGCTACCAGTCCTGCAGCCGGTGACTTTCTTGACGACCACTTCGACCACGGTTCTGGGAGTAACGAGTAATTTGGTAAATTTAAAACTATTGCACTTTTTGGCCAGCGAAAGACTGCTGGATAATGTTTGTTTTGTTTGAGATTGAGGGACAGGGGCCCTCTCTCAAAGTGTTTTTTTTGAGATTGAGGGACAGGGGCCCTCTCTCAATGAATTTTGTTTGAGATTGAGGGACAGGGGCCCTCTCTCAAACGGTCGTGATTGAGATTGAGGGACAGGGGCCCTCTCTCAATGAATTTTGTTTGAGATTGAGGGACAGGGGCCCTCTCTCAAACGGTCGTGATTGAGATTGAGGGACAGGGGCCCTCTCTCAATGAATTTTGTTTGAGATTAAGGGACAGGGGCCCTCTCTCAATGAATTTTGTTTGAGATTGAGGGACAGGGGCCCTCTCTCAAATAGTGTTTGTTTGAGATTGAGGGACAGGGGCCCTCTCTCAATGAATTTGTTTGAAATGGAGGGACAACCCTCTCCCAATTTAAGATATGTGCGTACTTGAGTCAGGAATGACCAAGATTTAAATGTGTTTTTCAGAGCATGTCGAGCGCGACCTGATGCAGAATGGCCGTGTCGGCGCGACTACTGTACATGCAGTCCCATTTTGTGATTCATTGTAGAAATACTTTGTAAAGCAGCGACCAATCAGTGGCGAGCACGTGTTCCCGCTCTGTGGATCAGGTGACAGGTGGAGCGGGTAGCGCTATAAAACCCGGACGCTCGGCTTCGAGCGGGCATTCGAGTCGCAGCGCTCAGCCTGCACACCAGTCTCAATTGTGATAAGTGATCGCGCCTGAACCACGTTGTAATTGTTATACCTACCTAATTACTGTTGCAAGTTGTACTGATTACTTAAAGTAAATAAATAGCAAATCCATTAAATAAGTAGTATTTATTGGTATAATAATGGTGACGGACTCTGACTCAGAAACGGATGAACCGAATGCTGTTAACCAAAGTATTTACTACGTCATTGAATCTGACCATGCTGCTGCCGAAATATTATTATTTTTTTATTTTAAGATAAATAGTTTTAAGTTATTTAAGAAAATTAGCAAAAATGTACCATTTCCCCCTCCCCCCATTATCTTTGAAACTACTAGGCCTGAAATTTTGAAAAAATCACAGTATATGAGGTTCAATGCATTCTCTCAATGGGTTCATCGCGGATTGTAAACCGATTTTCATGATTCTTTTATATTTGATAGGGTATGCAAGTAGGTTAGTCCCATGTAAATTTTATCAAAATCGGTGGAGTACTTTTTTAGAAAATTTACAAGAAAACAAAAATAATAATACAAAACTTTACTTTGTTGTAGCGATGAAAGTCGGTTATTTTTAACGTGTTAAGCGTTTCCTTTGAAATTTTTAAATTATCCTTTGTCCAGCAGTATACGTTTTTCGGCTGATATGATGATGATGATGATGAGACATAACACATTAGTGATAAAAGAAGGTTTTTTATTTTATTTCGGTAACCAAAACATTAGAGTACAATAGTATATTTTTGTACTCTATGGTTTTGGTCACCCATACATACAAGTGAAGTTAAAATAAAATATTTTTTATTTTATTGACGTGATAACGTCTTATAAATCGATGAACGTCGGCTGCACTCACGAAAAAGTATCAAGTCCTTGTCGCGTCCTCATTGTCACGTCCCGCCTGAGCTGAGCGTGCAAGCGAGAGCGCGGAACAAGCGATAGAGAGGCACGATCGGCCTAAGCGTTCGGCTTGTGACACGTTATCCGTCCGCAAAACCGACTTTACAGACAACCTGTTTTTTTTTTTACACTTCACTTGTATGTATGACCTGGAATTCAGCAATCAATATTTCACCCACTTCCACTGAAGCTATCGGGTTGAAATTTGACACACACACGTTTGTTTCTCGTGAAAATGCACTATTGATGTGTAACATCTTTGCTCTCGCTTTCCTGCAATTTGTGGGAGTGATTTCGTGAAATGGGACGGAAATGTGTAACAGGAAATGCGAACGTTTTTTAATTCTCAAAAACTGAGGTTGTCATAGCCATGCCGCCTAGTGTGATGGCAAAGGCAAAGATGACATACTACTATTCGAAGGGTCGGCCCGTGAATGTACGACCCGATAATTAATTAATTTTTGATAAGTATTTTGTCACATGTTACACATCATATGCGAGTACTGTAGGTCTCGCTCGTTTTTTTTATTAAATAAAAACTACCTAAAAGTTTAAAAAAAAATCGAAAATTATTTAACAATTTCAAATTATATAACATAAGGCTGATGAGCTTTTCCGACATAATGTGTTCTCAGTTACAAGTAGGTACAAGAAGGACATGCTATTACAGAGTGAAATGCTGATTCTGCAATTGGTCGTATGTCACTCCATTGCCCAGCTCGGTATTTTGAATGTGTTCTCAAATTATATGTTGCAACCAGGTGGGCAGACCAAAGAGGAGGTGATCGAGACGAACGAGAGGCTGCGAGCGGTGCGCATACGCCTTGATGAGAATTACGACACGGCGAAGAAGGCTCTCGTCACCCTCATGGCGCGCTACAGCGAGTCCAAGACCCAGAGGAACCTGTTCACTAGATACGCGATGCTCAAGGCCATGATCAAGGTACTCGTTGTTATGGTCTTTCTATTTCTTAGCTATACACTCTGGATTATAATGGACTGTTTATTAAGGGGGCGTATAAAGCAAATTGAATATTTAAGAAATAATTTATCTGAATCATGCTTTTTATACATTCTTAAGAGCTTAGTAAAGCGAAAACACGATTGCTCATTATTACCTCAATATTAGGTATTTTTGAAGTACCTCAAATAATTGAAGGCTGGGTTTAGCTCCTGAAACTGAACAACTTTCCACCAAGAAAACTTGACATAAAAACATCGCTATCATGTTATTAATAAAGTATGAAACGATTTCGATTTAATTATAGATCCTCAGAGATAGTTGTTCAGTTTTATGAGCCGAACACCCCCTTAAAAATTGTTCCAGGTATTTCATAAGAACCTTGTACTTGTATTTTGTTTTCACATAACAACTCATAATAATTTATTTTTTTAAATCGAAGTTTCCGAGGGCTATTTCTTACCATTTTTATCTTCGAGAGACGAAGGAGCAAACAGATTATGTAATACAAAAAAAAACGACTACGAGATTTTGTCAAAAATGTGCTCTACATCACTTATAGGATACCAAACAATTGCTCTTGAAAAAGTGTGTAAATGCGTGTGTATGTATTTACCTATATATGTGTGTATGTCCGTATCCTCGATTTGCAAAAGATTTTAATAAAACTTTGCCAGGGGAACCTTTTCTTTTAATTTTTTTATAGTAGGAACGATCTAGGGTCAGCGCTTTTACCGATATAGGAGGCATTCCATCTTTGCCCTCTTGGGTCAGCAAAAGACTGATGTGATGGCTCTTCTGATGTTACAAAGGCTAAAAGGCGGGGGTAGCTATTTTATTGGCGTCTACCTTTTTTCACCATTTAGATACAATCAGTTGCTTACATTACCGGACCGTGTAGCCATAGATACTAAAAAAGTAGGCACGTGGGTCTAAAAATTGTAGCAATTAACTTGACTGTACATATTATCCAAATTTAAACACAATCAGTTGCCTGCATTACCGGACCGTGTATCCATAGATTCAAGATATGCACATTACACTATTTCTGATAGTCATAAAATAATAACATAATGTAATTTCTGGAAAATCAAGAAATAAACAATCATTAGTTAATAACGTCAAAATTCAATCCTTGAAATAAAGCAGATTATGTCATTAGAACATGAAAACAATGACACGAAAATTTTAATTATTACATAAAAATCATTGAACTTGACAATAGTAGACCATCGCTCTCATCAACCATATTAGAAGGATAGGAAGGACCCGGCTCCCAATGCGCCACCAACCGCACAAACATTTAAGCGAGCATGCACCACTCATTTCAATGCTAAGATAAAAATAATAATTAAAAAAAGTATCAAACTTGTCTTGTCTTATCGCTTCCACGTCAATTCTTAGGCTGTTCATCATTTTATTACTATACTAACAAATTAGGCTCGTATGCGTGTGTCTGGAATTTGTAGCAATTGCCTGTACATATTACTTACATTTGTGGCTCAACCGGTAACGACTCGGTCCTCCTAACCAGAGGTGCCGGGTTCAAATTCGGACGGTCAATATACCAATGAGTTTTTCGAAACTTACGTACATATACTCACAGATTGCTTTAACGGTGAAGGAAAACATCATGAGGAAACCTGCACACACCTGCGAAGAAACTCGAAGGTTGTGTCTGAAGTCGACCAACCCGCACTGGGCCCGCGTGGTCGACTAAGAATAGAGGGGCTGGAGCCTACCATGAATTAGGGCGATCGGGGCCCTAATTCATGGTAGGCTCCAGCCCCTCGATGGGGACGTATATGAGCTGATATGGTAATTATCTACCTTTAGATACAATCAGCAGACCGCATTAGCAGACCGTGTATTCATAAATACTCGTAATAACAAAGTAGGCACGTAGGTCTACAATTTGTAGCAATTGACTGTACATATTATCTATTTACATTTAGATACAATCAGTTGCCTGCATTAGCAGACCGTGTATCCATAGATACTCGTAATAACGAAGTAGGCACGTGGGTCTATAATTTGTAGCAATTGACTGTACATATTATCTATTTACATTTAGATACAATCAGTTGCCTGCATTAGCAGACCGTGTATCCATAGATACTCGTAATAACAAAGTAGGCACGTGAGTCTATAATTTGTAGCAATTGACTGTACATATTATCTACCTTTAGATACAATCAGTTGCCTGCATTAGCAGACCGTGTATCCATAGATACTCAGAATAAAAAAGTAGGCACGTGGGTCTATAATTTGTAACAATTGAGTATACATATTATCTACATTTAGATACAATCAGTTGCCTGCATTAGCAGACCGTGTATCCATAGATAGATACTCGTAATAAAAAAGTAGGCACGTGGGTCTATAATTTGTAACAATTGACTATACATATTATCTACATTTAGATACAATCAGTTGCCTGCATTAGCAGACCGTGTATCCATAGATACTCGTAATAAAAAAGTAGGCACGTGGGTCTATAATTTGTAACAATTGACTATACATATTATCTACATTTAGATACAATCAGTTGCCTGCATTAGAAGTCTGTGTATCCATAGGTACTCGTAATAACGAAGTAGGCACGTGGGTCTATAATTTGTAACAATTGACTATACATATTATCTACATTTAGATACAATCAGTTGCCTGCATTAGAAGTCTGTGTATCCATAGGTACTCGTAATAACGAAGTAGGCACGTGGGTCTATAATTTGTAACAATTGACTATACATATTATCTACATTTAGATACAATCAGTTGCCTGCATTAGAAGTCTGTGTATCCATAGGTACTCGTAATAACGAAGTAGGCACGTGGGTCTATAATTTGTAGCAATTGACTGTACATATTCTCATTGGGCACAGTGAGCAATTGCATTTCGCTTTTTGCGCATAAAAACTCTTTCAAATAAAAGATTGTATACCTAAAAGTTATTAGATTTTTCTAAAATTATAAAAGGCTTCTGTTTAAATGCCTACCAGAAATGCACTTATATTACTTTCAATAAATTCGAAATGCCTGCCAAAGAGGACAAATGCTCACGAAATAATGTTCATAAAGTATTGTTGAAATGGAGCTAATTTCCTTTTTATTATACACAATAATATGTAAACGCCGTTAAAGTTAATTTTAGGCCAAATATTTAATATTATCGCTAAATAAACTTTTTTTTTATACCAAATATAAAATATTGCTTTTTTCTGCTATCCGGGGGGGGGGATTATATAGTCAATCAAACCTGACCGAACTCGCTTCGCTCGCTCATTTCAGTAAAACAATGAAATTTGATGAGCATTTATCCATTTTGGCAAACAAAAAGAATATACGAGTAATACAAAACGTTTTATTTTATTTGATACTTAGTTTTAGGGTATTAAAAATTATTTTGGTGAGCACTTGAATTGTGCTCTTATTAAAATATCGAACGGCGCCTAACTTTCCGCAATGCTATCCCACAGACCTGGTAAAAGTCGTTTATTCCGGTCCAATGATCTTACAAAATGCAACCGCCCCTTGGAATTATTTCGTCAAAGACCCTTAAATGTATAAGTGCAAATTAGACGACGCGAACAGACTAGAATGGAAGCGAAGGCAAGGATGGAAATTGAAATGAATTAGCTTGAGTTTGTAGACCGAGGCCACACCCCGGTCACTTCATACAACGGGCGAGAAATGACATTTCTAAAAACAAATGACGGAGCAAACGAAACCACGCGAAGTCCTATACGTTCGAGAACCAAACTTAAACCAATCTGTATCAATCTGGGTGACGAGGGGGTGAGGTCGGAATCTAGAGAGCGACAGGGAGCGTCCACACTGTACGTTAGTACTATCAATATGTATACTTTGCCGAGGCTCTCAATTTGCCACAGTAGCTAGGAATCACCATTTTTGTATTGATAACAGCAGAGGAAGAGGGATGAATAGAAAGTGTGTTGCTATGTAAAAATTTATCATCGGCCATTTTAATGAAATATGCAAGGACCCTATAATAGTACCACCCCATCTCGTAAGGTGAGTAATCTCGGAGGTATCTCGCGGTAATATTACAGATTTTCGTTATTTTAACGTCAATTACTCCTAAACGATAGAAAACCCAAGGTTGAAAAAATACCCTTATTGTAGATATTGTTCTTCAAAGTCAAAAGCTATTAGAAACACGATTGAGCAGTTTTGGCTCGATAGAAAAAAATCCCAAAGACTACACCGTTACTCTCAACTCTAGTTATGACTAATATTTTGAATTATAAATAAAAAAAAAATATATAACAATATTTGTTATGATAATACAAAGTGAGAAATGTAATTATTTTTATACTTTCATTCATAAAATTGAAACTAAACGAAAAAAACATTGAAAAAGTGCAAAATTGTGGTTATTTTTTTACTCTGTACACGTAAAGAGAAAACAGAGACAACTGTTCCAATCAATGCCTAGCCGTCAGAGACGACTGTGGGATCGAAAACCGGAGGATGGCAGCAGCTTCCTCTCCGGGTACTGTGTGTGCCACCAAACTGCACATGCGATCGCCAACCCGCCTGCCAAGTGTGGCGATTACGGCAAAACCCCTCCAACTCGGGGGAGGCCTGTGTCCAGCAGTGGACGTATTTTGGCTGATGTGATGCCAAAGCAGGTTGATTAGCAAAATCAACTTACTTTTGTACAACTTACAAACAGGAACCAGATCATCGTCATATCAGCTGAAAGACATCTACTGCTGGAGAAAGGCCTCCCTGAAGGATTTCCACAACGACCGGTACTACGCTGCTCGCATCCAGCGGCTTCCCGTGACCTTCACCAGGTCATCGGTCCACCGTGTGGGAGGCTTGCCTACGCTACGACTTAAGTGCGCGGTCACCATTCGAAAACTTTACTGCCCCAATGGCCATCTGTTCTAACTGAGATTAACCAACTGATGAACTGAACCGTAGGGACCAGATAAGCTGAAACAAACACTTTAACTCTATCTGGCAATTTCTTGTAAACTATTATACAGGGTGTAACAAAATTGGTATAAAAGTTAACTGGGGCTCCTACTCATCGCGCTGAACAACTTCTCCCAGGAGCCCCGTAGTCCATCTGCCAAAAAAATTTAACTTCATACAAATTTAATCACCTCCGTGGTGTAATTTTTACGGCCATTGGTTTCACATCAGGAGGTCGCGGATTCGATTCCAGCGGTGGCTAACTTTGTAAGACCCTAATGCCTTTCCACCAGCATTTTCTAAGCCCGCCTGGCTAGCTGCCACCATCTTATCTATGTCCAAACATTAATACTAACATCATTGATGTGTTCCGGCTTGAAGTTAAGAGAGCCAGTTCCCCATTGCGTTTGGGAATGTTGGTAAGCACTAAGCCCGCTTTCATCTTCGGCATTATCGTCACTTACCATCAGGTGAGACGATGCCAAGGGCTTAACAATTGTGAATATAAAAAAACAAATCAATCAGCTGAATGACCAATTTTGAGAATTTTGTATGGAGCGTCGAAAATTATTTTTGAGATTATTTTTTTTTCGAAAGGACAAGCTTGTTGTTTGCCGTGGGGGCCTTTACAACTTCACCGGGCAGGGGAGGCGAGTACGGAAGGCACAAATTGACTTTGGGTTCCTTGGAGAAAGTTGTTCAGTATGATGAGAGAAGCCGCCCCCTGTACTCGTCATTCACCAATATTGTTACACCCTTTATAATTATTATGAAGGAAACGGACAGACCTTCTGGACAACAAGGAGATACTGTTAGGGTTCCGTTTTTTTCCTTTTGATTTACGGGACCCTAAAATATGAGAAATTTTAAAATATTTATTTATTTTATTTTATTGTTTATTACACAGTAAATAAGAAATACATAATTAAAAACACAAGGTTCACAATTGGTATGCTTAACTCTATAAATATAAACTTACTAGCTGCTTCCCGCGGCTCCACCCGCGTGGACAACGTTTCTATGACTTTTCGAGGGTGCGCAGTGCGCGAGCGGTGAGTGTGGAAAAAAGTAGCCTATGTCTTAATCCTGGTCCTAATCTGTCTACCTACCAAATTTCAGCCGTCTGCGTTTGCTTTAATTACTAAGCCTTCAATTTTATAGTTTCCAGCTATAAATAAGTTTCTGGTAAGCCAGGTAGGTACAGAAAATCACCTAGATACGTTTGTCCTGAAGGAATTCTTGCCATCTAACAATCTGTAATTGTGAAGCAACACTCTGAGTTAGCAATCGGGGAGCAACGCCGGACGTGCTCAGCAAAATTGACCCTTATTACAAGCCAGTCACGTGCCTTCCTTCGAGTTAGTCAGGGCTGGCCTTACAAATTTTTGGGCACCCATTATATCCGTGTGCCCAGAATGGGTAACAGAATCAATTTGCTAGTCTTTGAGTATTATTTATGACTTGCAAAAAATAAGAAGGTTTTTTACAAAAGAAGAGAACAAATTCCGCTTTGGAACTACGGGAAATACACATTATTATATCTTTGGAACTACGGGAAATACACATCATCATATCTTTGGAACTACGGGAAATACACATCATCATATCTTTGGAACTACGGGAAATACACATCATCATATCTTTGGAACTACGGGAAGTACACATCATCATATCTTTGGAACTACGGGAAATACACATCATTATATCTTTGGAACTACGGGAAATACACATCATCATATCTTTGGAACTACGGGAAATACACATCATCATATCTTTGGAACTACGGGAAATACACATCATCATATCTTTGGAACTACGGGAAATACACATCATCATATCTTTTTTTTTATATTTTTTTATTCACAATTGATAAGCCCTTGGCATCATCTCACTTGATGGAAAGTGACGATGATGCCGAAGATGGAAGCGGGCTTACCAAGATTCCCCAACGCAACGGAGAACTGGATATCTTATCTTCAAGCCGGAACACATCAATGTTGTTAACACTGATGTTTGGTGGCAAGACTTAGATAAGATGGTGGTAGCTAGCCAGGCGGGCTTAGAAAATGTCCTACCATCAATCAAACCGAGTCTTACAAGTTGACCCCGCCGGGAGTCGAACCCGTGTCCTCCTGGTGTGAAGCGAATTGACTAACCATTACGCCACGGAGGCGGTTATTTAGGTTAGTTAGGCGGAGAGGCTCGAGCCTACCCAGAATTAGGGCGATCGGGCCTTAGTCGACCACGCGGGCCCAGTGCGGGTTGGTCGACTTCACACGCAACCTTCGAGTTTCTTCGCAGGCGTGTGCAAATTTCCTCACGATGTTTCCTTCACGATAAGACCGTCGGAAATATACATAAATAAATGCAATAAAAAAAGCCGAGTTATATGGCTATTAACAATAAAGGAAAGGGTTGGGTTGGGGTTAGTTGGTTGGGTGAGGTCGAACTAATGGGTCTTCCTCAGGGCGCGTTTATATGACACGAATGTCGTCACCGCGAAATATTTTTTTTCAGTTTAATTTTTTTTTGAGGTCGGTGTCAGCAAACCATCGAATCTAAAACATTTAATACGTAAGTAACTGTGTGCTGGTTGGTACCGACCTCAAAAAAAATCAAGCCCCTAATTTAAGTCGTACCCACCTTAGATTTCGTTATTGTTGGTTAATGTTGGTTTAAGTATAATAATATTATTTCATACTTTTGAGTGAATTTCATTTTGAAGTCGGTTTTAATTTTTTTTAAACTTTTATTTAGAAAGATTGTTTTATAAAAGTAATACAACGTAAATCACCTACTTAAATTTGATAATACATTTTACCAGAAACGTAAAAACACAGAGCGGCAAATGGTAGAACAGATTAGGGCAGTAAAGTTCTTGAGTGGCGAGCGCGTACTGGAAGAGACGAGAGACGTCATGAAGTCGCGGGAAGTCGCTGGATGCGGGCAGCGCAGGACCGGTCGTTGTGGAAATCCTTTATCCAACAGTGGGCATCTTTCGGCTGACACGATGACGATGATGAAATGGTAGATGCTACTCATGAAACTGATCACCTTTACCCTAGATCCTATAGAATCAGAGAAAAAAAGTTTGAAATCTTTTTTAACCGACTTCAAAAAAAGGAGGAGGTTTCTCAATTCGACCGTATATATATTTTATTTTTTTATATGTGTTCGCGAATAAATTCGTCGTATAAGAACCGATTTTGATGATTCTTTTTTTGTTGGAAAGGAGATATCCCAAGGGTAGTACCATGATAAGGAAACCAGGATCTGATGATGGCATCCCAGAGAAATCGAGGGGAAGTTTTCTGTTTGAAGTCGGTTTTTTTTATTCAAAATTATTACAAACTGATTTATTTTGGTTTCGATGGCATGCGTTCCTTGGGGAAAGTATTTCTGTTTCATGAGTACACAATCTGCCATTTTTCTGTTTATTTTTTGTTTTTTTTTTATTCACAATTGGTAAACCCTTGACAAAATCTCACCTGGTGGTATTAAGTGACAATGTTGCCGAAGATGGAAGCGGGCTTTATAATTTTCCCCAACGGAATGGGGAACTGGCTATCTTATCTTCATGCCGGAACACACCAATGATATCAACATTGATATTTGGCGGCAAGACTTAGATAAGATGGCGGTAGCTAGCCAGGCGGGCTTATAAAATGCCCTACCACCAACCAAACCGAGTCTTACAATTGACCCCGCCGGGAATCGAACCCGCGACCTCCTGTGTAAAGCCAGTGTACTTTGCCTCTGGGCTACGGAGGCGGTTAAAATTGCTATTTTCCTGTAAATAATCATCCCGTTTAAATCATTTATAACGCCCGAAGCGTCCTGCGGGATCATTTTTCAAGTGCGCCGCCGCTCTAAAACCTTCAGATTCTGTAGGTACATTGGACAATAACTGGACGTGACTGGGTTCTGTTCGTAGGGGGGCAATCTTCACGAACACGTAGGTATCATAAACTCGTAAATATGGGAAGAGTTGCGTAACGGAACTGCCTTTTACGAGAAACGAGCTACTATCTCTAGTAGCTCGTATATTCACGTTTTATAGCCGTAGACGCTTGGTGCTATTGCTCAGTACCTCTAGATAGGAACTTAATGAAGTGTTTGCGGGGAAATGCATTCTTCCAAAAAGGGATTCATAAAAATAGAACACGTTTTAGTGTTCCGTACCAAATATATTATAAAGGAACCCATACGAGTATTACAGCAAACTGATGCTTATATTATTATTTTTTTATTGCTAGCTTTTTCCCGCGGCTACGCCCGCGTGGACATCGATTTTATGGCTGCCTTTGAGGGTGAGTGGTGCGTTTTAAAATAAGTTTACTCCAGATCTATCCCAGATCGGGCTTTTGTGATTAGCAATATATGACAATTCTTAACCATCTCTGCAAAAAACCACAAAAATCCACTGTTCCGTTGCGATTTTAAAGAAATTAGCCAAAACGGGTATTTTTTTCTGTTTCCTCAGAAACTGCATCGGACTGTGCTATTTTCACGTGATAAAAAGTAGCCTATGTCCTTTCCCATGACACAGGCTACCTGCGTGCCAAAATTCATCAACATTGTTCAAGGTGTTGAAGCGTGAAAAGGTAAGAAACGAACAAACACATTTTCACATTTATAATATTACTAGCCGTCCGCCCGCGGCTACGCCCGGGGTTTTTTTTATTTTCCCGTGGGAATAAGACGTTTTCCCGGGGTAAAAAGTAACCTATGTCCTATTCCAGGACCTAACCTATATGTGTGCCAAGTTTCATCCCGATCCGTCCAGTGGTTGAAGCGTGAAAGAGTAACCAACATCCATACATACATCCAAACTTTCATATTTATAGTAGTACTAGCTTTTGCCCGCGGCTTTGCCCGCGTGGTCATCGTTTTCATGACTGTCTTAGAGGGTGCGCGGTGCGCGAGCTGCAAGCGGCGCGCGAGCGTGGACATGAATTTTCTCCAGATCCCTCGGGAACTATGTCAGGATATGCTTATTAGTAAATCGTGTCATTTCCCACCCCCTCAACCATCTCTGTGCAAATAATCACACAATCCATTGTTCCGTTGCGATGTTAAAGAAATTAACCAAAAAAGAGTATTGTTTCAGTTTCCTCAGGAACTGCATCGGATTTTGCTATTTTCCCGAGATAAAAAGTAGCCTATGTCCTTTTCCGTGACACAGGCTACCTGCACGCCAAATTTCATCAAGATCGGTGAAGGTGTTGAAGCGTGAAAAGGTAACAAACAAACACATTTTTACATTTATAATATTAGTAACGATTATAATGTGTTCAACAAATTGTACAGCCACGATGTGCATTATGCAATTTGTCGGATCTCGCGTAGTTTTTAAAGTTATGTGCCTCAAAAGGAAACAGGAAAAAAAATTAGACCTTTTTCGACTGGTTTTTTTTTGTATGTTTGTTACGCTATATCTTCGCAGATTGTGAACCGTTTCTATGATTCTTTTTTTTATTCGATAGAGTATGCTCCTGAGTTGGTCCCGTATACTTGGTTCCGTGCCATCATACTAGATGGCGCTAGTTTCTTCACGTTTTTTGTATGGAGACTTTCACTTTTTCTAATTTTTAGTACTTGTATTTGTTGTTATAGCGGCAGCAGAAATACATCATCCGTGAAAATTTCAACTGTCCAGCTCAGCTCATCACGGTTCATGAAATACAGCCCGGTGACAGACGGACAGACGCACGGACAGCAAAGTCTTAGTAATAGGGTGCCGTTTTTACCCTTTGGGTACGGAATCCTAATAACGATAGAAGAAACTCGAAAAAACTTTTAATTTATTTCCATATTTTTTGTGCTCAGAGAATAACGCCACCCCGCGTCGTGTCGCTTGATTGTAGCGCGCGTACATTGAGCCGTCTCATAATATCGCTTGTGAGACCATTTATTTTAAATCGTCAATGTTCCACCTTTACGCACGAAGCGTTTTGCGTCTTCGTTCATCAAGTATTGGAATTCCCTTCCGGCGGCGTCTGTATTCCCCGATTCGTATAATTTAGGAATCTTCAAGACGAGAGTGAATAGGTACTATTTGAGCTTGCGTGTCACATCCTCGGCTGCATCGGAACTTACCATCAGGTGAGGTGCAACCAAACGCACTCAAATTTGTAATATAAAAATAATGTAATGCATATATATTTAGAATGTGCTCGTCAAGACCTTTTTTTTTTGATACTAAACATGATATGAATATAAAAAATATATATATATTCACCTATAAAATCCGCCATGTTGATTTTTTTATATGCTATATAGGATGACTTTTCATTAGTTCTTGATAGCAAAGGATATAATGTACTCGTGATTACAAACAACTTTCCCAAAGAAAGTATATGTCAAATATGAAAAAAAAATGTTGGTCCTCGATACATAATAAATAAGTTATCAAATCGGCAAAATGTATCGAGGACCAAAAATTTTTTTTCATATTTGACATATTAGTTTCTTTGGGAAAGTTGTTTGTAATCAGGAGTACATTTATATCCTTTGCTATCAAGAACTAATTAAAAGTCATCCCCTGTATATCCTACGACACGCGGAATGATGGCACAAACCCAAAGACACCACATATGTCAAGATCGGATAAGTGGTTTAGGAAATACGAGGGAACAGATGAACATACATACATGCATAGACTTTTTCACAGTCGGGTAATAAATGGAGCTAGGAGCTAGTGCAATAAAACTGAGATAGAATCTAAAGTAAGACCAGTGAAGTCACGCACAGCAGAGTCAGCACGACTCTATCAATCACATATTTATGGAGTCAGGTCAGGCTAGACCTTTGAACTCGATAACGAGGTACGAGTATCCCACATAATCAGTGATTTATTTATGCTAAACAAAACAGTTTAAGAAACTTACATCATTGTGATTCAATGAAATAGTAGAATCATGAGATCTTTGAAATATTACGTCACTATTTTTGCCCGCGGCTTCGTCCGCATGGACATCGTTTTACAAGCTTTGGTTTGTTTAGGTCAAATCTTACAAGCGATTTTAGAGCGACTTCCATAAGTCCGCTTCAGCTGAAAATGTGGTATGAAACCGTATTTATAGATCTTTTTTTTTATTCACTATTGGTAAGCTCTTTTGATATTTTGAAGTTGATCTGATGATGAACTTTGGAGGGGAATGCGTTTTTCCGGTGATCTTGTGTTCAAACCACTGGACGGATTTGGATAAAATTTGAGTGGGTCAATAAATATTTTAATACTTACGAGTATCTCCAGTTTCGTCTAATTTTTCTTTACTTGATTTTTTAGAACTGCTGATTTTAAAATAAAAATACTCTTTTCAATGAAGTTCTGTAGGGGTTGCGTAGTATTTATACACTGTGACGTTACTATAACTTCCTCCAGGAAAAATCGGATCATCGTACCTCTCTTACAAACACAGATTGCTCGAAACTTTTTCTTAGACGATGTCAAAGAAAGTTTGAGAATAACTAGGACTCATTAAGGCTTATTCTACTGGGTAGATCATTATTCCAGGAAATTATAGTACCACTCACACTAATCTAAATTATTTTTAAAAGTTTCATCAAGTCTGATTCTACCTTTATTCTTCGCTACCTTCGAGGTAAGCTTTTTTGATATTCAATTTATTTAAATCTTTTACCATAGAATATTTCTCCGTCTGTTACCATAAAATACTTCTCGGTCTATTACCATAAAATGATAGTCCGTATGACTATAAAAAAATCCACTTCCACACCAGTTACAGCTGGTTATCCAGAAAATTTTGATTTGTATTTTTACGTTGCGCTGCAATTAAATGAACTGTGAAATTTCTTTTACGGATAAGTGACTTGCCTCTTTGAACTTGAACGGTAACAATTTAACTACCTACTTTCCTTTCAATCTTGAAGAACATGAAACTCATATCAGCTTTCAGAAGGTCTAATTTAAGAAGGTCGAAAAAATCTTTTTAACTATATACAGGGTGTAACAAAATTGGTGTAGGTCCCGTTAACTGGGGCTTCTACTCGTCATTCTGAACAACTTTTGTTCTACGACTTTGATGAATTCGTAAAAAAAAATTAATCTTAATACAAATCTATCAGCTAATCGACCAATTTGGTGCATTTTAGTATGGAGGATGCAATTTTGTGCATTTTAGTATGCAGGATGCATTTTTTTTTTTGTGAATTTACTATGGGTTCCTTGGGGAAAGTTGTTCAGTATGATGAGTAGAACCCCCAGTTGAAGGCTCCTACACAATGTTTTTTACACCCCGTATATAGGATGACTTTTAATTAGTTCTTGATATCAAAGGATATGAATGTACTCGTGATTACAAACAACTTTCCCAAAGAAACTATATGTCAAATATGAAATAAAAAATTTGGTCCTTCATACATTTTTGTCGATTTGATAACTTGTTATGTACCGAGGACCTTAATTTTTTTTCTGATTCGACATATAGTTTCTTTGGGAAAGTTGTTTGTAATCACGAGTACATTCATATCCTTTGCTATCAAGAAGTAATTTAAGGTCACCCTATATATAAATGAATCCCTATTTCCATTGGCCACACCAAAGACTTTGGTTTTTCCGGGAGCGTTTTTTCTCTGTGTGTCACACCATAACTTGAGAACGATTTTACCGATTTCCCTAATAAACGTTTTTAAATGTTCGTATAGTCCGAATAAGGTTTTTCGCACCCGCACCCTTGATATCCACGGGGGCGAATCTGAAGGCAACAGCTAGTAATATAATGTCTTGTTTGTTATAACAAAGAATAAAGACTGTTATGTGCATATGACGTGTACTACTTCCGGCCTGCCGGAAATCAGGATTTACGCAGTTTATTGAATTACATAGAATTCCGGAAAATTATAACCTCTTCCCCTTCTTTTTTCTTCTTTCAGCATTACCATATCACGAATACAAATTTTTTTCTAAGTCATATTATGGAAAGTCCAAAAGTGTAGGGTGGTAGCTAGCCAAGCCAGGGCTGGTTTATAAAATACCCTCATCATATCAGCTCATATATGTCCCCACCGAGGGGCTCGAGCCTACCCTGAATTAGGGCGATCAGGCCATAGTCGACCATGCGGGCCCAGTGCGGGTATGTCGACTTCACACACAACCTGCAAGTTTCTTCGCAGGCGTGTGCAGGTTTCCTCACAATGTTTTCCTTCACCGTA
This sequence comes from Coleophora flavipennella, assembly GCA_947284805.1. Classification (NCBI taxonomy): domain Eukaryota; kingdom Metazoa; phylum Arthropoda; class Insecta; order Lepidoptera; family Coleophoridae; genus Coleophora; species Coleophora flavipennella. The sequence continues at coordinate 8,377,264 of OX369307.1, forward strand.
AGAGCGTCGGATAAACGTACATATGAAATCTAAATTCGAAATCACATTGGTACGTGGCAGGTTCGAACCACGACCTCCCGGACAGAAGGCGGCAGCCCTAGCCGTTACGCCACCGACGCTCTTTTACTCTAAAATACCCTACCACCAACCAAAGAGTCTTACAAAGTTAGATCCCGACGAAATTTAAACCCGCGACCTCCTGGCGTAAAGTGCTCTATTCCCAGTATTGTTCCAACAAATGCAGCACGCGTTTGCCCAGGGAATATAACAGATAGAAAGCACCAATTAATTTCTCGCCACCAGTTCGCGAGTGCTTATAAATATTCAGTCTAATTCTTTGACCCGCACGCTTCTGCCTTTTCCGACGGCCATTCTACTTAACTCGAGGTTAAAACGAGTTCATAAAGTGGTTATGAATAAAATTCAGGTCATCTAAGCAAAGAAACGCACTTCAGCAAGTGCTCGTTACAACATTATGTTTTTGGTATCTAAAAGTTTTATATAATTACTAGCTGTCCCGGCGAACTACGTACCGCCTTACATTACATTACACTGCCCTACCCTACCCTACCCTACACTACACTACACTACCCTACCCTACCCTACACTACACTACCCTACCCTACACTACCCTACCCTACATACACTACACTACACTACCCTACACTACACTACCCTACACTACACTACCCTACCCTACACTACCCTACCCTACACTACCTTACACTACACTACCCTACACTACACTACCCTACCCTACCCTACCCTACACTACCCTACCCTACCCTACATACACTACACTACACTACCCAACCCTGCCCTATACCCTACCCTACCCTACCCTACACTAACCTACCCTAAAAAAAATAGATGTTGGCCGATTCTCAGACCTGCTCAATATGCTCACAAAATTTCATGAGAATCGGTCAAGCCGTTTCGGAGGAGTACGGGAACGAACATTGTGACACGAGAATTTTATATATAAGATATTCTTTATTGTTCACAAACATTTAAATGACAAGAACTTAGAGAGGACGTGTACAAAGGTGGACTTATCTCTATAAGAGATCTCTTCCTGCTAGCCTTATCGGGTGTTAGGAGACTTTAAAGTATGGATGGGAGGCAAACCTAATCAGCTAATCTACCTTCATAAATAACATATACTTTTAATAAATAAATTAATAGCATTTTAATACATAATTAAAATTATAATAGTTATTGTTCTTACTAAAATGAACATATACAAATATACATATATACAAAACAAGAGTTTTTAGGTATTTCGAAAATTATTTAAGTATCGATCTTGCAACACTTGCCTAACCAGTAGTTTGAGTGGAGGCGGAAGAAACAATAATAATTTTTGTTCCTTTTGTATATAATCTGAAAACCTTAAACTTTAGTACCTAATTACGCTAATTTGCAAAAATATACAGGTTGTAAAAAATTGGTGTACGACCCGACAACTGGGGATTCTACACATCATAATGAACAACTTTCCCCAAGGAATCCATAGTCAATTCTCAAAGAAAAATTTGGACACTTCATACAAAAATGCACAAAATTGGTCGATTTGTATGAAAAGTTAAATATTTTTTTGAGTTTTCAGAAAATTCATATGATGTTAAGTTGATGAGTATAAAAACCCTCTAATTAACGGGATCTACACCAATTCTATTACACTCTGTAAAGTAAAAAGTGATAATAAAACGTAGAAGAAATGTTACACAATAGGCGGCCTTATTGCTAGGTAGATAAAAAATACACACTAAAACATTATTCATTTACATTTCACCAAAATGATAGAACAATAACATTTGGATATGTCACACCTCGCCACATTCTACGTGTAACATTTCCTCACCACATGCTCGCGGGTTTCTCCTTTACTCCAGATTTTTTCAACCGACTTCCAAAAAGGAGGAGGTTCTCAGTTCGACTGTATGTTTTTTTTATGTGTGATACCTCACAACTTTTGACTGGGTGAACCGATTTTGATGTTTCTTTTTTCATTTGAAAGCTAGTGCTTCCCGTGTGGTCTCATATAAATTTAATCAAAATCGGTTTAGTACTTTATTAGAAAATTAACTAAAACCAAAAAAAAGTGTATGGTTTTATGAAACCACGGTAAAAGTGAAACTTTACAGAGGACGATACGATCATGGCTGCTCTCGCTACGGTACAGAGGACGATACGATTATACCGTCAGACGAAAGCGACCGTCACGCGACATGCAACACACAGACGAAAAAAAATTAGACGATGTAATAAAAGTTTCACTTTAATAATAATGCAAAAATTTACTAAGTTGTTGCGATGGAAGTCGGTTTTTTAACGTGTTTAGCGTTTTTTGTTTCGAAGTTTTGTAGCCAAGATGCCTGGTTCCTGTCAAGCCTAAGGGACGCACGGGCACTAAGCCAACTGGAGACAACAGATGTGCATTGCGAAACAATTATTTCAAACAAACTCAGCAATGATACCGCTCGCTGCCCGCCACGCCGGATGGGGAAGCCTTTTGTTCCCCCCTCCCCCCTCTCGCGCAAACTCACAGTAAAGTTTGCCTTGTTTTTTGCTGCAGTTAAGCTTTTAACCGTTTGATCGCTATTGAAAGTAGCTATGGAGTTTTTTTTATTTAAATACTAGCTGTTTCCCGCGGCTTCACCCGCGTGGACAACGTTTCTATGACTTTTCGAGGGTGCGCAGTGCGCGAGCCCCAAGCGGCGTGTTAATCAAGGTTCTAATCTGTCTACCTACCAAATTTCAGCCAGATCCGTCAGTAGTTTTTGCGCGAAGAAGTAACAAACATGCACACTCACAAACTTTCTCCTTTATAATAGTGAAGTGTGATTGAATAATGACTACTGTTGTGAAAATTTAGAGCCATCATAGGATTTTATATTTATTCACAATTGGTAAGCCCTTGGCACATCTCACCTGATGGTAAGTGACGATGATGCGGAAGATGGAAGCGGGCTTACCAAGATTCCCCAACACAATGGAGAACTGGCTATCTTATCTTCAAGCCGGAACACATCAATGTTGTTAACACTGTTGATGTCTGGCGGCAAGACTTAGATGAGATGATGGTAGCTAGCCAGGCGGGCTTAGAAAATGCCCTACCACCAACCAAACCGAGTCTTACAAGTTGACCCCACCAGGAATAGAACCCGCGACCTCCTGGTGTGAAGCGAATGAACTGACCATTACTCCACGGAGGCGGTTAAAAGGATCGCGTAATAAGATATTTCACATAATCGCAGAAATACTGAGTCGATGTTTGCTATGGGCTTCTTTTTCAACCGACTTTTAAAAAGGAGGGGGTTTACAATGCGGCTGTATGTTTTTTTTGTGTATGTTACGCGATGTCTTCGCAGATTGTGAACCGATTTTCATGATTCTTGTTTTATTTGATAGGGTATGGTCCCATATAAATTATATCAGAATCGGTGTAGTACTTTATTAGAAACTAAAGAAGCCAGGTTCGTTCAGGGAGTTGATATGAGACGTTTAAACCAACCTCGGGTTTCTTCTCGGTGCCCTGAAGGGGTAACGGGGAAACGTTTCCGGACGTAGTCCCATGAACGTGGTTTTCTACGCTGCCCGTTAATACGGGCAGGTCGTTGGGGTCACATCCGGGGGGTCCTGCTGGGTGTCATCACCTGCTCTGTCGCAGTCAAGCCCTGCCGAGCAGTTCCCCATGAGGGAAGGCCCAGCGAGCGACCAGCGCTTAGGCGGCGGTGGTGTCGGAGCCGGAGGAGTCGGTTACTGTTTAAACCCACGACGGGTCTTGCTTTATATACCCCTATCAATGGGTAGCCCCACTGCTCCACCCACACAAAAAGACTTCGAATGATCCACAACGTTTCAGAACATTCGAGATTGTTTTGGAATGTTCCACAATGAACTGGGATGTTGTTGTGGAATACTCTCGAATATTCTCAAATGTTCTGGGCTTTTCTAGAAATTTCTAGAGGGCGAAACTTCCAGTCATTATATCTTGAAGAGCACGCCCTTCAGGTAAAAACGGGAACCTTCTTCATGGATGGGGCATAGAGGGCTACCACACCATATAACTCCCTTGATCGTACCGGGACTCGTTTCCGAGTTTTAGCGGAACGTACATTGTACACTTTCTTTTATAATATGTACTGATTAACAAAAACCAGAAATAATAATGCAAAATTGTACTAAATTAAATTGTTGTGATGAAAGTAGATTTTTTTCGAATTATAAGGCTCTCGCAGTCATATGACAAAATTTCAAGTATTACGTCAAATGCTCCCGCAAATATTTGTGAATATATGTCGGCGAATGTTTCTTTGAGGAGTATTTTGTCAATTAAGCTAATTCTGGGGTGGGTGTTACGGTGAAATCAGGCACGTTTAACTAGCCTAACGGGTTGTCTGGAAGAAATCGCTTTGAGCGATAAGACCGCCCAAATTGTACCGCTATAGTACGCTTATGAGATTTTGTTTTAAGTTGTGTTTTTTTTTTTAATTTTTAAGTTATAGTTTGTAAGTTTTACATTGTGTTTATTTTTTAATTTTTGGGTACAATAAAGAGTATTAATTATCTTTATCTTATCTATATCTAACTAACCTGACAAATTCTTTACCAGCCCCAATAATCCGTTAGGTGCTCGATTTCACGGAATTATGCGATCCTACAGATGAATAGAAGGCTTTTTTTTTTTTTTTTTTATTTTGTTCATAATATTTAAGTCTTCGAAATTTGCTATCGATTTTATAGCGACTTCCAGGGGTCCGATTAAGCTTAAATTTGATATAAAGCCATGGTCCCGATAACACTAGAACCTTTTGGTAATTTGAAGTTGATCTGATGATTAACTACGAAGGTGGAATCAAGGCCCCAGGATCGTCTATTGTTTTCAATAAAATCATAGGATATACTGTACCTCTCAGCTCGGCTTTTTTAAATTTGGAATCTAGCACACTGGACATAAAAACTCATTTGAAATGCAAGCTTGTACGAGTACGCAAAGGCTTTTAGGTTTTTTGAAATGAGCTTATTATAACTTATTTTCAACCAAAATAAGACTCATAACTATTTCAACTTTTTTGAACACCATTGAGGTGTTCCGAATTGGTAATAGGCTAGCTAGCCAAGGCACTTAAGGGTTAACTGGAGGGACGAAATCCCATACAAACGTACTTTCGTTTTAATTTCGAAACCATAAAACTCATCGTATTCAATTTTTTTACAAGCATTAAGATGATAAATATCTAGATCTGTAATTAGTTTTGGTTCGAAAATAATAAACAAAAAAAAAGTTACTTATATTACTCGATTTCGTCGATAAAAAGGGCAAATTTTTTAAGTTGCTATAACTTTTTTTTTGTTTATTATTTCGAACCAAAACTAATTACAGATCTAGATATTTATCATCTTAATGCTTGTAAAAAATTTGAATACGATGAGTTTTATGGTTTCGAAATTAAAACGAAAGTACGTTTGTATGGGATTTCGTCCCTCCAGTTAACCCTTAAGAGACACTAGTTACTACGTGGTATCATTACGTGTAAGATTCACTGCCTCCGTGTCGTACTTTTTTGACGTGACAACGTCCAATAAATCGATGGACGCCGGCTGCATGCACGAAAAAGGGTGACGCATTGTCCCGTTACGCTAATTGTCCCGTTACGCTAATTGTCCCGTATACGCTCATTGTCCCGTTACGTTATGACGTTGTTACGTTAAGCTATCGTCCGTAAACCTACTTTACAGACAACCATTTTTTTTATTTTTTTGAAAGGACAAGCTTGTTGTTGGCCGTGAGGGCTTTTACAACTTCACCGGGCAGGGAGGCGAGTGCGGAGGGCACTCAACCTAGAAGGTGCCATAGTCGATAGTCCACTAGCTTTATACTAGGAGATAGCAAGTTCACATCCCGGCGGGTTATAACTTTGTAAGACTCAGTTTGGTTGGTGATATGTCATTTTCTAGGTCCGCTGCCATAGCTACCACCATCTTGTCTAAGTCTTGCCGCTAAACATCAATGTTAACAGTGTTGATGTGTTCCGGCATGTGGATTCCTATCTGCCCCCAGCCAGTTCCCCATTGCGTTGGAGAATCTTGTTAAACCCGCTTCCATCTTCGGCGTCACTTGAGAGATCAGGTGAGATGATGCTCACCGAGGGCTTACCAATCGTAGAGAAAAAAAAATGAGTAGACCTTTTCATTCTTCGGTGTCATCATCATCAGGTGAGATTATGCCAGAGTGGCTATTATCTATACCAATAAATAATATTGAAGTTTATGACTGTAATTTCAAAATAAATTTTAATGAAAATGATTTATTTTTTTTCGTCTGTGTAAAATTTTGTCTCGAATAAGCTCCGAAACGGCGTAACGGATTTCTATGAAAACAATAGTGGGCGAAAGTGGTCCAAGAGCCGCCTGAGACGTGAAGTTCATCTAAAGAAAGAGCACTGAGTGTCTACAGATTGAATATATAGTCCTATTCAATTCTGTCCCGGGAGACGTGACGTATATGCTCATCAGCACCTGAAGACCATTTTTCAAAACCAACAATTTCTGTGCAATCCATTCATTTATAAACATATGGAGTGTGGCGTGTGGCCTATAAAAGAAAGATATATTTTTGTCGCCCTGATTCAGGGTAGGCTCGAGCCCCTCGGTGGGGACGTATATGAGCTGTAATGATGATATTTTTGTCACACCAGTAAGCGACCATTCTGTTGATGATGTCTAATGATCTTCTACTATGAGGACGTTTTGTTTGCCTGATATTAACCATAGCATTAAGATGAATTTCAATTCTGGTTTGAGCCAGATATGATGATGATGATGATCTATCCGACCGATTTCGGTCATGGCGACCACTTCGACTCGTAGTCGGTTTGCCGCGCGTGCACTTGAAGATGGTTTATGTAGCCAATTTTCGCAGCGAAACTCCTTGCGCACTGAGGGCATACTTATGCCACCCTCGTAATTGTATGAAATGGTCGCAGGTGGTCGGGCCTTTAACTGGTCGCGTTTGGTACCGAGGTCAGCTTTACGCTGATCCTCGAACTCGCGCACTTGCGTATTTACAATCCTGCGCTATTCAGCCAGATATAAAACTTATTCAAAAGCTGCTACATATGTGTTGTCATCGTCATATCAGCCGAAAGACATCCACTGCTGGACTAAAGCCTCCCCCAACGATTTTCACAACGGTACCGGTCCTGCGCCGCCTGCATCCAGCGGCTTCCCCAATAAAAATCGGTTCACCCAGTCAAAAGTTCTGAGGTAACAAACATAAAAAAAAACATACAGACGAATTGAGAACCTCCTCCTTTTTGGAAGTCGTTTAATAAGTACTCAATAACGGAAATCCGGGTCCGGTAATTGAGTAGGTTAGTGCCTTTATATTTTTCCAGCGAAGTTATAGGTTTAAATCACATCGCAATCAACAATAAGTAGGTGCTTGGAAAAGCCGATAGAAAAAGAGGCAGAAGCGAGAGCTTCCGGAATTAAAAAACCGATATGTCCGAGGATACTCGTCCGCGCCGGAGCCCCGAGAGGTGGATATATGACGGCCACATTGCTACAAATTGCTGGCGTTGTGAAAAATGAGCCTTATCTCACGAATGGTACAGACTAGGTCAATATATATATTTTTTTAATTCACAATTGGTAAACCCTTGACAACATCTCACTTCATACATATATACTTTGCTTGAGCTATTATATTACAGCAAAGTCGTAGACAAAAGTTGTTCAGTATGATGAGTAAAAAATAATAGGTAAAAATGAAAAAGGTGTGGGTCCCGTTAACTGGGGCTTTTGTTACACCCTGTATATACAGGGTGTAACAAAATAGCTGTAGGTCCCGTTAACTGGGGCTTCTACTCATCATACTGAACAACTTTTGTTCTACGACTTTGCTGAAATCGCAAAAAAAAAATATATGCATTTTAGTATGGAGGGTCCAATTTTTTTTATGAGAATTGACTATGGGTTCCTTGGAGAAAGTTGTTCAGTATGATTAGTAGAACCCCAAGTTAACGGGTCGTACACCAATTTTGTTACACCCTGTATAAACGTTGGGTGTTGGTTATCAAACACATTAAGACTTACTTCGTTGGCTCGGCACTCAAACAGCTCTATACGAGTACGTTACAAGACTGTTATGGACAAAGTGACGTCTGCTCACAAAACTGAACCATTTTCCCCAATTAACCACGGTCAAACAAAAATTAACCTGCACACGCCTGCGAAAAAACTCGAAGGTTGTTTGTGAAGTCGACCAACCCGCACTGGGCCCGCGTGGTCGACTAAGGCCTAATCGCCCTGATTCAGGGTAGGCTCGAGCCCCTCGGTGGGGACGTATATGAGCTGTTATGATGAACCACGGTCAAAATAGGCATAAAAAACCGGCCAAGTGCGAGTCGGACTCACGCAAAGTAGGATTCCGAAGTATTTTCAAAAAAAATATGTTTACTTTAAAAAACAAAATTATATTTACAATTGGTAATAAGTAGAACGTTTTGTATGGAACAACAACAACAACAACAACTAACAACAAATTTTCACAAATCCAACTGCACTTTATAAGTTGGTAGGTTATTACTCCTAAACTAAGAAAGTGTTCTTAGCCGTGATAGTTTTTCTTTTAAATTTATTATATGTCCTACTATTTCCTTTTTTTTACAGATTTCCTAAAATAGCCGTTTAGCTGGTAGGGAGGGATGGTAGGGACACTTGATATTAACAGAAATTAGCACGTTAAAGCTTAATATTTCCTAAACTGACCCCTGGATCAAAAAGTGGTTTGAGCAAACCCTTGGTTGTGTTGCAAGACCTACTCATTGATACCCCACACGGTAGGGTACGTTAGCAAAAAAAATACCTCCTCTTTAAAAGTAGGGCAGGTACCATAAAAAAAACTTTTTTCAAGAATTTATTGTACAAACTTGTCGGCGTGATAATTATGTATAACCATGCTAAATTACATCTTTCTAGTATTAATAATCTTTGAGCTTAGCCACGGACAGACGGACCGACAGACGGACATGGCATAACTATAAGGGTTCCTTGTTGACTTTGGAACCCTTACAATGGAGACTTTCACACACTTTTTGCCCGCGTCAGTGTAATACTACAATTTGGGGACCTTCAAGGCGAGTGTATTTAGACATTATTTGAGTTTGCGTGCATCGTCACTTCCCATCACATGACCAACAGCCCTGTTTACTAGGATCTTAGCCTTGTAGCGATACATACTCATACTGCTTATTTTATTTGCGCTGCGTAAGCAGCTAGCTAATATACTGGGCACGGCTCGCCAGTCGTTTCCCGCCCGCAACTCGCTATAGACTCAACTATAAATCTTTATGTAACACAAATTATTTAAACCCAATGAATTTAGACTTTTGTGAAGTGCCAACTTAGTCAATTTTCATTATATCCAGTCTCCACGCAACCTTTAACTTCAGTACAACCGCACATAGCGGCCCATATTTACAGCCTGATTCACCAGATGACAATTCTTTCCTTAGTCCTGCACCACTCAACCTCAATAATTTTATTTTTGCAATAGGGATGACGACAGCATCAGAAATAAATTATGAACTCTTGATTGCTAAATTTAACTTACTAAAATTTCCTACTTAACCTTACTCGTTTTATTTTCCATCAAGTCTTCGATTTTTAATTCACCAAAATCACAAAATGAGTACATATATGACGCCTCTAAACTATGACGTGACGTCATATAGTTTAGAGCGTCATATATGCCTAGGTATTTCAAACATTTTTAGTCTAAACTATGACGTGACGTCATATAGTTTAGGGCGTCATATATGCCTAGGTATTTCAAACATTTTTAGAACAAAATGTCGTTTTTGACAGATGATAAAAAGTAACTCAGATGACTAGCATTCGTCATCCCCATTCATTATTGAAACATTCCACCGCGACGGTATATAAGGCGCCCAGGCCCAGCTGACTGCTTCCCAGTAAGTCGTCTTGGTTGATAACTTGGTATTATGGCCACAATTTAAACATAGTTTCATAGCCCACCGTCGTTAAGATCGCTCAGCGAAAGTGGAGAAGGATGTTCGAGTATACGCATCTCTCTCATTTACGGAGTGAGTACGCCAGTAATATATAAGTCATTGGGAGTGAGTGAGTCAGAAAATGTATATGCGAGTATCCCTCTCCAATTTCGCTGAGCGATCTTAATATACTACACTATGAATTCTACGAGCTATGTGCCACGCCCATGGTCACTTAAAGTTTAGCGATTTTGTTTGCTATGTCGGTTATATTGGTTCTCCATATCCTCATTTCTGTATTGATCGCGTAGGGAAACTCCGAGCACAGCTCGCACCATCGCTCGTAAACCAGATCGCTGTTAGGGTAGTAAAGTTCTTGCGTGACGACCGCGCACCGGAAAACTAAGCGTAGACTGGCCTCCCACTCGGTGGAACGAAAAGCTGGTGAAAGTCGCGGAAAGCCGTTAGATGCGGGCAGCGTAAGACCGTCCGTTGTGGAAATGCTTAGAGAGGCCTTTAATCGGCACAATGGTCATCTTATAAAAATAAAATAAAAATAAATATTCTGGGACAAATCACACGTGGTCATCTGGCCCCAAAGTAGGATTCCCTGTGTTATGGGAACCAGAGACTGATATACATACTTATATACGTTTTAAATACATACTTAAATAAATATTTAACACCCAGACACAGAGCAAACAAATCTGCTCATCACACAAATGTTTGCCCTGGGTGGGGATCGAACCCACGACTCTCGGATCAGTAGTCAAGAGCATTAACCACTGAGCCACCGATTGATATGTTGACACTTGTACACTGCTTTTAAATAGACTAGTATAAAATATACCCAGAGATGTCAGCTACCGAAAAAGTCTTCATTTGAAAAAAAAAATATAAATATTTTCCTTATTAGAAAACTTTTTGTTAATCATCTGTAAATAAATCAACAAATCAAATCAACAAATCAAATCAAAAAATCTAATCAACATCCTCTACAGATCTTAACAAGGAACACAAAAACTTTTAATTAAAAATAAAACTGTAACCGTTAAACAAATGTCTCGGGGAAGTAGTTAATGATTACAGCTTTGTATAGGTGTTTTTAAAGTAAGTACTGACACATCATCAAAGTACTGATTTATTTAAACACCAGCTGTTTCCCGCGGCTTCACCCGCGTGGGCGTTTCTATGACTTTTCGAGGGTGCGCGAGGCTCGCGAGCGTGGAAAAAATGTAGCCTATGTGTTAATCCAGGTCCCAATCCGTCTACCTACCAAATTTCAACCACCAGTACCGTTCAGTAGTTTTTGCGTGAAAGATTACAAACATACATCCAAACATTCTTACCAACTTTCGCGTTTATAATATTAATAGGATAGTCGGATTAGCGGTCGTAGCTTAGTGTAACTTGCCAGGTCGATCACTCAGGTTAACTGATCTGAAGCACGGTCATTACCTGGATGGGTTGGACTGTTAGTGTCACTTTTCTCGACCATTTCCGTTTTTCGCAAGGCATGTTGGTGCCGGTTGCTAACACTAAATGGCAGTCGTCAAGCCGTGTCAAATGCCTTACAGGCGGCTTAAAAAGTTCCGACAGTGTGGTATGCTACTAGGTATGTATGAAGGTACCTAGATAATAAAGCCACTATTTCCCCAGCTGCTCGTTTCTCATCCCGGGGAAGAGGATTTATTCCATCGTATCATCGGAACAAATCGTCGATTCACTTTTAACGGGGCTCGGGTGTACTGTGTACTGTGTGGTTACCATTCAGGCTATTCGGGATATTTGCCTATTGTCCAATTACAAAGCTTTCCTAACATTCGGAACGGGGTTCGGGTGTACTGTGTACTGTGTGGTTACCATTCAGGCTATTCGGGATATTTGCCTATTGTCCAATTACAAAGCTTTCCTAACATTCGGAACGGGGTTCGGGTGTACTGTGTACTGTGTGGTTACCATTCAGGCTATTCGGGATATTTGCCTATTGTCCAATTACAAAGCTTTCCTAACATTCGGTAAATGAATGTTTATTAATTATTTATATTGTGTTGCGTGCATAATATTATCTTCTAATGGTAGATCTACCGATCTAAAATAAATAAAATCTTTATTTACATTTTTTATTTATTTATTTATATAAGCCTTTATTGCTGTTTTACAAAGTTTACAATATATATATTTTAATTATTTTTATCGATTGTATGTTATGTTAAGCTATTTATTACACGTAATATTTTATTAATATATAATAAACGATCGGTTTCACTTTACAGCTTGTCCTTCGACAAAGGCCTCCTCTAAAGTCTTCCATTTCTCTCTGTCTCTCGCTTTCCTCATCCATTCTGGACCAGTTACTTTTTTAAGGTGACCTTATTTACATTATAAATGTTTAAATGTGTTTTTTGTTACCTTATGCTTCAATACCTCAACAGATTTTGACGAAAGCCTTTCGTCGAAAGGCATACACGTAGCCTGTACTATGGAGAAGGACATAGGCTACTTTTTATCCCGTGAAAATAGTATACTTAGTCCTATACAGTTCCTGAGCGAACTGAAAAATCTTTTAGTTTTTGGATGAGTTCTTTAAAATCGCAATGGAGCTACGGATTGCTGTGATTTTTTTTCATAGAGATCGTTGAGGGAGTAGAAAATGACACAGACAACTAATTACCATAGCCCCACATAGTTTCCGGGGGATTTGGGAAACACTCATTTCTACGCTCGCGCACTTCGGCGTCGCAACAGAGCAACGGATTGACGTGATTTTTTTTTTCACTGAATTAGTTCAGGGGGTGGGAAGTGACATAGACTGCTAATCAGAATAGACCGATATAATTCCCGAGGGATCCGGAGAAAACTCCCGTCTACCCTCGCGAACCTCTCACTAATCATATAAACAATGTCCATGCGGGGGAAGCCGCGGGCAAAAACTAGTTACTTATAAACAGGGCAAAATGTTAAACGCGTTAAAAAACCAACTTCCATCGCAACAACTTAGTACATTTTTGCATTATTATTTTTGGTTTTTGTTAATTTTCTAATAACCTACTACACCGGTTTTGATAAAATGTATATGGGACTACACGGGAAGCACTAGCTTTCAAATAAAAAAGAATCATAAAAATCAGATTACCCAGTCAAAAGTTCTGAGGTAACACACATAAAAAAAACATACAGTCGAATTGAGAACCTCCTCCTTTTTGGAAGTCGGTTGAAAAATGCTTATAGTATCATAACATTCCTTAAGTGAAGATATTGCATTACATATCAATACAATTGCTCAAAAACATGATTAGAAATGTGAGATTACAAATATGTAATCACGCTCTCGTCTTTACGAAGAGTAGATACATACCTTTGAAAGAGGTCGCACGTGAAGTCGTCTCCCATAATATTAACTTTTCATTCAAATGTCAAATATTCACGAGTCACGTAACATATAAAACGAGTATTTACAACATCACTTGAATTAGTTCTATATGAATCGTCTAAAAGCATTTGAAATCAGTTAATTTTCATTTGTGCGAACTTTAGGCTACCACGCGTAGGTACACAGATTACGATACGCTATGTGCGTAAGTCCATAACAAAACTATATTACGGGCTTACCAATTACAGTATGTTATAAACGCGAAAGTATAGACGTTTGTTTGTATAGGAATTATGGATATCAATGAAAGACCTGAATTTATGTAAAATGAATTCAAGATTATTTATTTATTTATATTTGAAAGGTGTGTGTAGGTGCACAGTCAAACCAGGCAGGAGCCGAGAAGGAAGTAAGGTATATCGGAGCCAGACTCACAAAACAAAGGTTTATTATTATAAAGTTAATATAAACAAATTGCGTAAAAGAGAAATACTACCTGTAGTTAGAAAGAGAGCGTATTTATTTTTGTATATTCCAACAGTTTGATCTACTTCCACTTCTAAACGGCTGAACGGATTTGGATTAAATTTGGAAGCACCGGATTAACGCACAGGCTAATTTTTAGCCCAGAAGAATACATGGTTCCTGTGGAATAAATGTTATTGCATAGAAATAACTACCGAAACGATTTCGCTGAAATTTGGCAAAGAGTCAGGGACTTAAAAGCGGACAACAAGATATTTTTTATACCCAGCAAAAATATATGGTTCCTATGGGACCTGGAAAAATCCTAATTCCTCGCTTGCAAAGCAAAATTGTATCTAATGTATAAAATAGCTTACCCCTCTTTAGATAGGTACCTACCTAAGTACGTATAATATTTAGTAGGTACCTAAAGTAATCATCATCATCATATCAGCCACAAATCGTCCACTGCTGAACAAAGGCCTCCCCCAAGGATTTCCACGACGACCGGTCCTGCGCTGCCCGCATCCATAAAGTAATACAAACAATATATTATTATTTTTTTATTCACTATTGGTAAGCCCTTGGTATCATCTGACCTGATGGTAAGTGACGATGATGCCGAAGATGGAAGAGAGCTTACCAAGATTTCCCAACGCAATGGAGAACTGGCTATCTTATCTTCAAGCCGGAACACATCAATGTTGTTAACACTTATGTTTTGCAGCAAGACTTAGATAAGATGAAGGTAGCTAGCCAGGCGGGCTTAGAAAATGCCCTACCACCAACCAAACGGAGTATTACAAGTTGACCCCACCGGTAATCGAAGCCGTGACCTCCTGGTGTGAAGCGAATGGACTAACCATTACGCCACGGAGGCGGTGTTAGTTATACCACCTCAAGTCCAACTCCAAAAAACAGTGCGTGTCCCTCAATAAAAAGCGGTTCATGGTAAATGCTTCCCATGAACATGGTCAATTTTTCCCGTTTACTTGTAAATTAATTGGTTCGTTTATTGCAGATTAGTACTATAAAAAGTACTTTTAGGTTCATTGGGGACAGTTGATACGTTTCTTGCGTAGCATCATCCACAATATATTTTTTTAATCTGAAATAAAATAAAAGTTAAAAAAAACTGAAAACCGACTACGAAAAAGTATGAAAACCACAGTTTCGCGCCTGAAATCATAACCTTTAATTTTTCCTTCATCTGGGGAAATAGCCGTGGTCGCAAGCCATAATGATAGGATACTTATGATAAAAATTTGATTACGATAGGGCTTGCGACTACGGCTACAATAATAACCATAATGATACGTACCTATGATAAAAATTTTGATTACGATAGGGCTTGCGAATACAGTTATAATGATAATAACTAGAATGGTAGGTACTAATACACAAATTTTCATTACGATATGGCTTGCTTAGTTTTTTGTCAAGATCGGTTTAGTGGTTTAGGAAATACGATCGAGGGAACAGATGAAGATATATACATACATAGACTGTCAAAAACATAACCTTCCTATTTTGTAGTCGGGTAATAAGTGTGTTTGACTGCATCTCACCTGATGGAAAATTATGCATCCGAGGATGGTATACGCAAACTCAAGTAATGCCTATTTACTCTCGTCATAGTACTAATATATATACTTTGCTCTCGTCTTAGTCCGCTACTACGTGAGTACTATTATTCTCATCTGTGCAGTTACGGGATCCGAAACCGAAGGATGAACAGCAACGTCGTTTCCACGTGATGTGGCACACACTGCCACACTGCGATCGCCAACCCGCCTGCCAAGCGTGGCGATTACAGAATAAAAAAACATAATTTTAAACAAAAAAAAACCGACTTCAAACAGAAAACTAAGGTTCCCCACGGTTTCTCTGGGATGCCATTATCAGATCCTGGTTTCCTTATAATGGTACCACCCTTGGGATACCTCCTTTCCAATAAAAAAGAACCATCAAAATCGGTTCATAAACGACGAAGTTATCCGCGAACACACATAAAAAAAAATATACAGTCGAATTGAGAAACGTCCTCCTTTTTTTGAAGTCGGTGAAAAACCCCCCAACTCGCGGGAGGCCTTTGTCCAGCAGTGGACGGCTTTAGCTGATAGTTGATTGCTGATAAACAGTTCTCGTCTTGAAGATTGTAAGACTCGGGAAACACTTAAGTAGGTAAGGAATGTCACTCTCTTGCCGGCTACATAGCTGCGAGTAAGTAAGAAAGTAAATATACTTTTCTCAAACATTCTTGGAAATTTGAGCATTATTTTGGACAACCTTCTTCGAGATAAATCGAAATTGCTGTACTGGCCAAATGCATGCGAGCAGCAGCGGCCGGCAAAAGTTGTATGAAAATACATATCTGTCGTGTTTAGCGGCCAAATAAATAACTATCTATAATATAATAAAACTGTAACGGGGCCGTGTCTGTACATGAAATATTTTTGGGAAATAATAACTGTGGTGGACATTACTAAAGATACAGAGGCCAAAACAACAACTTTGGGAATTTTTGTCTGTCTGTCTGTCTGTCTGTCTGTATGTTCGCGCATCACGCAAAAACTACCGTGCCGATTTTGATGAAATTTTGTATGGTGGTTCCTTATAGCCCGGGTTAACATATAGGATACTTTTTATCCCAGAAAATTCAAGAGTTCCCGTGGGAAAATCAAAAGTATTCATTTATAGAATGGCTCACCACGCAAATGTGGCTTAACCTATTACAATCAAATTTTACATGTTGATACCCTTATCGCGAACTAAAACTTGGACATTGTGAATCCCAAAAAAATTAGGGTTCCTACAGGAATGCAAAAAATTGTATCTTTAGATTGGCTCAACGTAACAATATGAAACCTTTACATTGAGATGGGGTGTTTTGACCATCATTGTATAGTCGGGCATCCTTTATCCCGGAAAACTAAAGAGGTCCCGTGGGAAATTATCTATCAATACTTACAATAATAACAATAGAGTACTTTTTTCTATTTATTAGCTACACATACCAAACATTATAATCATAGTAGCAGAATTTCAATAGATGGCGCTGCAGGGATAATAAAACGCGCTTAAGTTGTATTAAAACATTAAAATATTTTTTCATACTTTCGAGTGGATTTCTTTTATGTATTTTTCAGCATACGCTACTTTAAACTCTGGAACATTGGTACGTAGCGATGTGTTTCATAGACGAACAGAGAGGTATTTTTTTACAGATTCCAATCATGTAAAAAAATAAAAACACATAAATCGAGTTTAGCATCTTTTAACAGGAGGCACAGATATGGGAACTCTTCTGACGGCGACTATTTGGGTGTGGCAGTTGCTCTCCGCCTGCAATATCAATATATGTGAACCTCATCAATGTATTTGCGGGTCCACGGTGGAGGCAACTGTCCATCACTCACTAAGTTGTGTTTGTGAAGATTCCCACGTCACTAATTCCTTAATGACCTCACTCGGAGGGCACTGGTCTCGGCCAGATGGAATATTCCATCTTTGATGCAGCCGCCGGCTGGGCTTTAGTCGATCTGATGGCAAAAGGCCGGAGGTTTTAAACAGGTGCTATGGCAGAGAGGAACGTGTCTGCTTTGGGAAGCCACTTTTTCTGCCTCACTCCTCAACTGTACGGTACTGCTGCTCAATTTGCGGCGAGAAAGATGCATAATAAGTACTTTGTCTTGGAGGCAAATTACTAATTTGTGCCGCTGGTCTGTGAGACAACCGGCTGCTGAACCCTCAGAGGGCTTGCCTTCACAAAGGAGATTGGCCTTCGCCTTCGAGAGAGATGTGACGTGAGGTTCTACCTGCTGCTAAGGTTGTCTATTGCTATCCAGCGCGGCAACGAGAAGTGCGTCTTATACGTACGACTCGAGGATTTGACCCATACTAATATTGTTAGGAAATTTTATTACTAGATTGATACCTATAACGATTTGAATTAGTTTTTTGATAATATAGGTAATGTGTTATTTCATCATATCAGTTTATATACGTCCCCACCAAGGGGCTCGACCTGCCCTGAGTTAGGGCGATCTGGCCTTAGACGATCACGTGGGCCCATTGCGGGTTGATTGACTTCACACATAAGCTTCGAATTTCTTCGCAGGCGTGTGCAGGTTTCCTCACGATGTTTTTCTCACCGTAAGAGCGTCGGATAAACGTACATTCCAGTATGAAATAGATATTCGTATAGATATTGGTGAGTGGCAGATTCGAACCACGGCCTTCCGGACAGGAGGTAGTGGCCCTAACCGTTTTGCCACCGACGCTCTATATTTTATTTAAGATTTAGAAATCCTTACTTAATATTATAAATGTGAAAATGTGTTTGTTTGTTTGTTACCTATTCACACTTCAACACCTCTACCAATCTTGATGAAATTTGGCATGCAGGTAGCCTGTATCACTGGGAATTAAATAGTCAACCTTTTATCTGTGAAAATTATCATAGCCCGATGCAGTTCCTGAGGAAACTAAAACAATACTCTTTGTTCGCAAATTTATTTAAAATCGTAACGAAAAAAATGGATTGGTGTGATTTTTAGCACAGAGATGAGGTGGAAAATATAATTTACTCATAAGTATATCCTGACATGGTTCCCGAGGGATCGGGGGACAACTGGTTAACCTAACCACGTCAGTGGCGTCGCAACGGAGCAACGGATTAAAGTTATTTTTTGTATAGAATTTGTTTCGGGGGGGGGGGGAAGTGACAAAGACTGTTAATCCGAATAGCCCGATACAGTTCCTGAGGTACCTGGAGAAAACTCATGTCCACGCTTGCGAGCTGATTGCGGCTCGCGCACCACTCACCCTCAAAAAGAGTCATAAAAGCTATGTCTACGTGGGCGAAGCCGCGGGCAAAAGCTAGTGTATACTAAAATCTGTCGTGCAATTTAAAAATAGGACTATGTTTTACTCAGAAACATGGCAACCACGCAGGTAACTTATCAAAGGTTTTATTTAAATTTCGAACTGACTTGCAAATAGAACGCTGTTTATTGAAGGAAAAAAAAAACACTTTGGCTCGTGAAAAATTATTGTTGTTCGTCATGATTTTGATAAGTAATTAATTATTGAAGTTCTAATTTCCGCGCATTATTTGAGAAAAGTACTATACAAGCCTTGGCTATAACTAGGCATTGATGGACTTACGAGTACGTATGTATGTGTGACTCAGCTTCGCCTCGGCCCACATTTACACGTTCGTCCATCAATGCCTTTTTTGGTGGCCGCTGCAGTACTTTAGTATTATTACACATCAAAAAACAATACAGGACTAATTGTTTTTCATATTACTAGTTTGTGTAATGTAAAATAAGAAAATATAGTTTATGAAATGATATTTTATATACAGGACTTATAATTTGTAATATGCATATAACGCTAAGGTGGCCTTATCGCCTTAAGCGATTTCTAACAGGCAACCTTTAGTTAGGGATAGAAAGACAGGTAAAACTAGTGCAGGATGGCAGGCAACAAATTCAACTTTTAAATGAACTAACTTATTATTTAATTATTTAATTAGGTATAACTAATAGAAGTATATAATAAATGAGGAAGAGTAACGATTCGTGCAGATACGAGTACGTGGAATATTAACTACAAAGGATGGAATATTAACAACAAAGGATGGAGTATTAACAACAAAGGATGGAATATTAACAACAAAGGATGGAGTATTAACAACAAAGGATGGAGTATTACCAACAAAGGATGGAGTATTAACAACAAAGGATGGAGTATTAACAACAAAGGATGGAATATTAACAACAAAGTATGAAAGTTCTCCACGCATTTGATTGTCCCGAGTTCGAGTATGAATGAGATCGTGTAGCTCTTGCCGTTTGCCGCTTTTCATCTACAAAAATAGTCATCCAGTATTAAGAAGCGAAGCAGAAACACAATAAGTTTTTCTAGTTAACGAATGAACCGATTACAGCCACTGTGGCTTGTTCCCGACAGGAAATTATAACGTTTTACTTGTTTCTTTCTCTGTGGCGTGTGGCTGCAATAAGGCTGTAAAAGCTTTTCGTTTAGCCTTGAAGAATCAGATAAAGAAAAGACAGTGCCCATTCGTAAAAGTACTGGCTGTAATACAACATTTTAAAATCGTTTCAATGCACTAGGGATTACGAATGCTAGTCATCTGATTTACTTTTTATCATCTGTCAAACACGACATTTTGTTCTAAAAATGTTTGAAATACCTAGGCGTGACGTCATAGTTTTGCAGCGTCATTTATGTACTCATTTTGTGATTTTGGTTAGTTAAAAATCGAAGACTTGATGGAAAACAAAACGCGTAAGGGCAATTTAGTGATCAAGAGTTCATAATTTATAGTTAGTAAATTTTAAGCCGTCTGGTATTGCCCGGTTTCGTGACTATAGCTAAAACGTGATACATAACTTTGTTTTCCAAACTTTAGAAGATTAATTAAAAAGAAACAATAATTAAACGGTTTAGGACAACGCCAATTATGCAAAAAATTAATTTACCTGGTGTTTGGTAAAAAACCTTTTAGGAATGGAGGAGGGAGGGGGGCTTCTACTCATGAAATTAAAGAACTATGCTGAAATCGCAAAAAAATAAGACTTCTCATACAAAAATAGCTTATTACTATCTATCTATATATATAAAAGGCAAAAGTGATTCAACAGATGTATCAATGCACAGGCCCAACCCTTAGGGATTGAAACTTAAAATTTCGCACAAGTATTCCTCACATGACGAAGGCATCCCCTAAAAAAGATTTTTTTTAATTCAACCCCCAAGGGGATAAAAGTTTGTATGAATACATATTTGCATGAAATTTTGTAAGAAGTGAGTAGGGCAAAAATAATGAGTTTCGTATTTCAGTGTTTCCTAAAATTGAACCCCTTGGCTTGCTGGCAGGAAGTGGCAGGAAGTGGCAGGAAGGCATCTCCCTTCTTGCTTGGAGAGCAAGCAGAGCTACGCTTATAGGTACTGCTCCGGCTGATTCAGCCACGGCCCACGTAGCAGTGAGACTGGACAGATGCGGAAAGTACCAGGAAATGAGCGTGCCTACAGCTGCGGTACCACACTGGATGTGGGAGCCAGCTTCTCTGGCGTCCCGAGCGGGGATCGAACCGCCTGCTGCTTCGGTACCTACCTGAATACTAGGTAGTGGTTCCTTCTACGAGGCATTCGGTACCAGACAAGCGTCTTGGCGGCAAGTCCTATTGCATCTAGCCCTTGCCTTAGCCCTACGGCGTTGATAGGAATAGCGGCCCCTCTATATGACGCGTGTGGGGAGGACGCCATGTTATATGTATAACTAGGCTTACCAGCCATCAGGATTTGTCCTGACATGTCAGGATTTTAGGCACCTGTCAGGATCCTGGCCCGACTTTGAAAATGTCAGGATTTTTCGGATTGTTTATGTGTTTTTAGGTCTTCATCGAGATACCGTTTCAACCCATCATGGTCTTCAATGAATGGTGATTTTTCACTGTGTATGTAACCTCAATGGCGGATTGTGAGTCGGCGAGTGACCGGTTGGCACTTAAAAGGAATATAGTCGTATTTTATTACTATGACTGTGCATCACCAAGCTGATGCGCACGCGCCTGTTTCAGTAAAATGTCAGGACTTTTTAATAAAAATGAGGCTTTTTATCAGGACTTTTTAATTTAACATCTGGTAAACCTATATATAACCTAGTAGTTAGCGTATCTAGTGGATGTACGAGAGGGCTTGTACGTAAGTACGTGATACAATACGTTATATAGAGTCTAGTTGTGTCCTCTAGACGCTCGCTTCTTCACCTTATTAGGCAAACTGCATTCAAGATAGCGTCTGCCTCCGTCGCGTCGCTAGAGCAAGGCAATTGTTCGCTCCCCCTGGAATTAAGTTGGTTGCAGACTCGGGGGCCGCCGGGTACCTATGTTACTGGGTACTTCTGGCACGAGCCCAGATAAGTAAGTTTTCCTCTAACATTGTGATTACACACTCGGAGACGTCGTGCTATACGATGGCGTAACAAATACAATTGCAGTTTCAAAAGCAGAATCATATGAATGAATATATAGGCAATTTACAGGGTGTAACAAAATTGGTGTAGGTGCCGTTAGCTGGGGCTTCTACTCATCATACTGAACAACTTTTGTTCTACGACTTTGCTGAAATCGCAAAATATTTTTTTTAATACAGGTCAGTCAGTCACAAGAACAATGTATATTAAGTTTTATAAAACGCGCGAGCAAACTACATTCGTGTTTGCGTATTGGACATTGATCAGCTCCGTCAATGATATTTGTATAGAAAGTCCAAAAAATATTACGTTTATTTAAAAGTGGTAGAACAAAAGTGATCACATTTCATCTGAATTATATCGTGGTTGTGTTCTTATCCGCCATAAAAAACTTAGCATCACCTTCCATTAATTGACAATAGATACATATCTATTTTCAGTCAGAGTTTCTGAAGCACAAACTTATAGTTAAATTTAATGTAACAGTAAGTCAAAGGAAAATCGATCCCGTTGTGGCATATCACAGGGAGCTTGTTACTTTCACACCGCACAAAGAAGCAACAAGCTGAATTCTTCCTTCTAAAGATAATGATATTTTTAACACGTCTACTAAAAAGAGCTGTTTGGTCCCTCGTAAATAAGGACCAAAATAGCTCTTTGGTTCGTAGGGTCGAAAATTTATTTAAATTTGGACTGTGAATATTATTGTTAAACGTTCCAATCACCATAGAGATCGATCACGAACAAGTGGTCATTCACGTTGCGACTGAGATTGTTTATTTATTTACACTTTTAGTACACCAAAAACAATTTCGTAAAGCTAATACATAGGGATATTGTATATAATGTACAGTAGTCGGTCTTATTGCTAAAAGCAATCTCTTCCAGACACCTTTAGTTACAGGAAAGCACGAAATACTTAATTTCATAATCATCATCATCATCATATCAGCCACAAATCGTCCACTGCTGGACAAAGGCCTCCCCCAAGGATTTCCAATCAGAATCGCTAAACTGAAGTGGCAGTGGGCAGGGCACATAGCTCGTAGAACAGATGGCCGATGGGGCAGTAAAGTTCTCGAGTGGCGACCGCGCACCGGAAAACGTAGCGTAGGCAGGCCTCCCACGCGGTGGACCGATGACCTGGTGAAGGTCGCGGGAAGCCGATGGATGCGGGCAGCGCAGGACCGGTCGTCGTGGAAATTTCATAATAAGGGCAGAGAAATAAGCAACTTAATTAACTGACTAAATAAGAATGATAAAAACTAATATGTATTATTCAATACATATACATGTTTGTGTAAGACAGAGATGTACATACAACACTATTATCAAACTCACAGCTGTGTCCCTCTCTAGTCTCTATTCGTGCGGGAGTCGTAACGTGAATGGCCCGCTTAACTGGCTTTATTTAAAAAAATGTCCAGCCACGCTGTGCATACTTTCTCGCGAAGCCTTCACCGTCTGTCGTAGTCGGGCATACACAAATCTACAATAAAAATTACACTTAGGAGCAAAGAATTATTATATCAGCTCATATGCACGTCCCCACCGAGGGGCTCGAGCCTACCCAATCAGGGCGATTAGGCCTTAGTCGACCACGCGGGCCCAGTGCAGGTTGGTCGACTTCACACACAACCTTCGAGTTTCTTCGCAGGCCTGTGCAGGTTTCCTCACGATGTTAAAGGAGCAAAGAATAAAGCTACGTAAAGGGTGTCCAGCGGGAATTTTTCAAGTTCAAAATTGAATACAAATAAAACCAAAGAGTTTTTACTCTTTTTTAGTTTTTCAAAATGGAGTTTGACAATGCGGATTTGACAGTCGCCATGAGTTACTGGTGGGGAGCCCACCGCGCGTTTGCGGTTGAGCAATATTTGAAATGCGACGAATCACGTCGCGCTTTTCGTACTCATTTTAATATTCGGCGATTAAGTGATAGCCCAAGCACACAACTTATCTCGTCGTGGGCGCAAAGATTCAGACAAGAAGGGACAGCCGTCAACAGGATTCCTCCAGGCCCATCAACATCAGCAGCGACGCCGGAACGTGTGGCCCAAGTTCAAGACGAAATTTATTCTGGGCAAGGAATAATTGGCCCTTATTTTGTTAACCAGCGAGAGACAGTCAATACTGAGGTGTATTGTCGAATGATCGATGAGTTTCTGCTACCGAAACTGCAACTGCACCCTAGCAAAAACAACAGAACGCTATTTCAGCAAGACGGTGCCACACCACACACGGCTAGAATCTCGATGGAGAAACTGAGGACCATTTTTCCGAATAAATTGATCAGCAAGTACGGGGACATACCCTCGTCGCCTCGGTCGCCAGATCTCACACCATGCGACTTTTTGTTGTGGGGATATCTCAAGTCAAAGGTTTACAACAACAATCCTCAAACGATTCAGGCTCTACCAGAAAATAACCACCGTGAAATTGCAGGAATTTCACCAGCGCTTTGCTCTCGCGTCATTGAAAATGTAAGGGTCCGGTTGCAAGAGTGCCTTGAGAGAAACGGTCGTCACTTAGACGAAAATGTCTTCAAAAAATAAAATCCGCATTGTGAAACTCCATTTTGTATTAATAAGAAATAATAAAAACTCTTTAGTTTTATTTATTTTAATTTTTGAACTTGAAAAATTCCCGCTGGACACCCTTTATATATCAGATTTGACGAAAGATTTACAAATAATTCGGGTTTGTATAGAAGTAGGTATCTTACTCAGATTTTTCCTGTAATAATGAAGTACCTACCCAGTGCAGTAGGCCTTATTAAGTCAAAATTATTCGCAAGTTGCATTAAAATCGTTGGAGCCATTTTTAAGAAAAAAGTAACAAACAATCTGGATTTGTATGGGAGGTACCTTATTACGATTTTTTTTTGGATGTAGTACGAACTACCGCGTGCTGTAGGCCATATACCATAGTAACATACCGAGTTTCATCAAGATCTTAAAAGTCATTTTTTAATTTAAAACAGTGATTTTTTTACTATAGTGGC
This sequence comes from Coleophora flavipennella, assembly GCA_947284805.1. Taxonomy (NCBI): domain Eukaryota; kingdom Metazoa; phylum Arthropoda; class Insecta; order Lepidoptera; family Coleophoridae; genus Coleophora; species Coleophora flavipennella. Next base: position 8,402,133 of record OX369307.1, read on the forward strand.
AACCCTAAAAAATCACGTTAGGGGAAATTTTAAAAAATACTTGGAGATGTAAAAATAATATTGCCCTAATCCAAATTTCACCTAAATGCGTCCAGTAGTTTGGGAACTAGAGCACCGGCCGGACGTACAGACACACACACACACACACACATTTTATATTTTTTTGTTTTGTTACACTCTATTAGGGTTCTATGAATTCCTATCAAAATCTCAACTTGGGTTTTTTTTGCCATCACAATACCTTCACTCTTTCGTCGCTCGAAAGTAAAAATTGCGCGTGGACCAAATAAAGAAAAGTAATTATTTTCGAAAAACCTTAAAGCCTAGCTAAAGCTTATAATTGAAAAGAGTTTTTATGCTCAAAACCGAGTGCTCAAATGATTTATATTTACGTTTCCAAATTCAAAAAAGGCTGTATTTTCTACGGTTCTATTGAAAATAAAATACGATTCTAACACCATGATTCCACCTCCAAATTTCATCATCAAATCAATTTGAAAATACCAAAAGGATCTATTGTCACATACGGCTTCATTCCAGATTTCAGATCAATCGGACCCCTGGAAGTCGCTCAAAAATCTTTCGCAAGATTTGAACTAAATAAACATACATAGTACCTACACACATACATACATTGCAAGTTAAATAATAGCTTAGTAAAAAACGCGCAAAATGCATTCCGCCTACGTAATTGTTTACTTTGGATTTATACTTTTCCATAAAATATAAATATAGTTTAAAAAAACTAAGAAACACGCTTTTAAAGTACATCAAGCTAAAAAGTGAAAAATAATTCTTATAAACAATCATCAAATTCAGAGTAGACTCGAGCCCTTCGGTGGGGACGTATATGAGCTTATAAACAATAATGAACGAAAAATACTAGTATTATTTTGAAAAAGCGTGGGTTTCTCGATATACGAAAAATGTGGCGCAAAGCGCTCCACGCTTTTTTCACAATAATACTAGTATTTTTCGTTCATTATTGCTTATAATCATTATTTTTCACTTTTTAGTTAGATGTGCTTTAAAAGGGTGTTTTTTAGTCGTTTTAAACTATTTTTTTTCAATTTTTAGTTCATGATCATGAGATAAACTTATGATATTATTGTATTGTCACAGATTCTTGATAAATGTACAAAGTTTGAATTAAATCTGTCCGTTTAAAGTGGGTCAAAATCGAGTGCAAAGGAGTCGGTTACAGACATACATACATACAGGTGAAGCTAATAAAAGCGTGATAATGAGTATATGCCTTTCTCAAGCAGCAGCAGTGATAATGAAAGTACCTATTCCTTTCCCTCTAATATGGTTGAGGGGAGCGATGGCTGACTCTCGCGTTATACTCGTAGAACAGATGGCCGTTCTCGATTGGCGACCGCTCACCGGAAAACGTAGCGTAAGCGAACCGCAGACTCGGTGGACCGACGACCTGGTGAAAGTCGCGGGAAGCCGCTGGATACGGGCAGCGCAGAACTGGCCGTCGTGCAAATCCTTGGGGGAAGCCTATGTCCAATAATGGACGTCCTTCGGCTGATATGATGTAATGAATATTGTGTCAGACGCTAAAAAAGCGATACAAAGTCTGTTACCCACAAAATCCCGTGAAAAATATATATAAGCGTAACAACAATTTTATCCTTTGGAAAAATGTAAGAAGAGTGAAATCTTATTTCGGAAAATATGTTTCTATGTTATGCCTCATTTTTCCTAATTTTGTGTAAATAAATCAACGTACTATTCTTATACATAAATTGTACTTACTTATTTTCTCAAAGAGGGTGATAAAAAGTAGAGTGTCCACCTCGGGAGCAAAAATATTTTAAACTCGAGTGACGTACTTTGAATCCCTAGCTGCGCTCGGGATTCTACTTTAGAATCCGTTGCTCCCCTCTGGATTCAAAAAACACTCTCACCTTTAAAATATTTGTATGCTCCTTAGGTAAACAATTTACTATTAGCATGAGTTGTGAGTTTGTGACCTTCTTTTCAATAACACATATTACCTACTAGCCGCCCGCCCGCGGCTACGCCCGAGTTATTTTCGATTTTCCCGTAAGAATAAAACGTTTTCCCGGGATAAAAAGTAGCCTATGTCCTTTTCCAGGACCTAACCTATATGTGTACCAAGTTTCATCCCGATCCGTCCAGTGGTTGAAGCGTTAAAGAGTAACAAACATCCATACATACAGCATTACAAACTTTCACATTTATAATATTACTAGCTGTCCCGGCGAACTATGTACCGCCTTACATTACACTACCCTACCCTACCCTACACTATACTACCCTACCCTACACTACACTACCCTACCCTACACTACCCTACCCTACACTACCCTACCCTACCCTACCCTACACCACTCTACTCTACACTACACTACCCTACCCTACACTACTCTACACTACCCTACACTACAATACCCTACCCTATCCTACACTACCCTACACTACCCTACCCTACACTACCCTACCCTACACTACCCTACCCTACCCTAAATACACTAAACTACACTACCCTACACTACACTACCCTACACTACACTACCCTACACTACACTACACTACCCTACACTACACTACCCTACACTACCCTACCCTGCCCTACCCTACCCTACCCTACACTACCCTACCATACCCTACACTACCCTACCCTACACTACCCTACCCTACACAACACTACACTACCCTACCCTACCCTACCCTACCCTACCCTACATAAGAACCTTCTCCTGACAATAACGAACTCGACAAAAAAATAATTAGCCAAATTGGTCCAGCCGTTCTCGAGTTATGCGCTTACCAACACATTTTGCGATTCATTATTATTTATAAGAAGTAGGATATTGATAGTGTGTTCTGGGATTTTACTAAAACGTTTCCGCACGCATCAGTGAAGCACATTAAACAATGAAGAAATTATTGATTGATGCAATGATGACGATGAACACTTGTTTCAGTACTTTTTTATGAAATAATCGTAATACTCACCTATACACTCTAAAACATCAGCCGAAAGACGTCCACTACTGGACAAAGGCCTCTACACATTTCGGGAGGGGAAATGGGATCGCCATAGTCGCCACGCTTGGCAGGCGGATTGGCGATCGAAGTGTGCAGCGCGTTGGTGTAGTACGCGGAATGGACGCAGCTGCCCATCCGCTGGTTTGTTCCATTTAGTCGCCTACTAAGACACCCTCGGATAGAGATTTTGTATGAAGGGTTTTTTTTGAGAATTTACTATGGGTTTATGATGAGTCAAACCCCGAGTTAACTGCTCCTACACCAATTTTGTTACACAATGTAATATATTCATGCAAAATATACCTACGTATACTTTCAGGACGTTATCCGCCTGGAGACACAATACTGGTCGCTGGTGGAGATCCCTCGCCAAGAGAAGGCGGAGACAGTGCCGGCGTTCGTGCTGCGCGCCTGCGCCATTATGGAGAAGACCCAGAAGTCGGGGGAGGGCGTCAAGACCTCCTCCAAGCTAACTGAGGAGGCTGCTGATCGGAGAGAGCGGATAGAGAGGCTTAGTGGTAGGTGTTCATCATCATGATACAACGGTAGATAATCGTGATTCGTGATAAAAAGGTACCTATACCTTATACCAATCAAAGAAAGCAAAAGGTAAACAAAAGTACTGTGGGATTGACATTTGAAACTGTCAAATCCATACTTACAAGGAAGGGTACCCAACTGTCCGACTCCGATTTGATTTATTTTGATATATGTTATAGAGTAGGCTAAAATAACGGACACGTATTTTTTTTTAGCTGCCCAAACTCAACCTGTTAGGAGAAAATGGCCTTCAAAGTACTGAAAATTGGCCAAACCTTCTAATTTCTGAGAAGAGATTTGTTCAAAAAAATTTATAATTAATTACTGGTTTCGTTATATGTTGGAGAACATGAATAAAGAATGGGGACGTGTTTTGTCATTTCACCACACTCATTTTTTATATATTTTTTTTTATATAAAAAATGAGTTTGTATACAAAAAAAAATATAGTTATTAATCTTTAACATATATCAAAATAAATCAAATCGGAGTCGGACAGTTGGGTACCCTTCCTTGTAAGTTTGTTTACATTGTGCTTTTTTTATTGGTATATAAGGTATATATTGCAAGTGAGTCGGAAAGAGCAGCGTCAAAAGTACATCTATTGCTTTAGGCACTTGAAACTTAAACCTATCCAACCGACTACACATTTGGGGAATTAAGAATCAACAGACAAACCGCACTCTACACTGTCAATTTTATGCGATTCGGCCAAAGAATTGGTAACGCTAAACACATTTAAAAAATCTATTTCCATCGCAACAACTTAGTAAAATTTTGCGTTATTATTTTCCTTTTTTGTTTATTTTCTAAAAAACTACTTTCTAAAAATTTATACGGGACCAACCTGGCAGCATCAAATAAAAATAAATCTTAAATTATCATGAAAATCGGTACATCGCGGTACATCGCGTAACAAACATTATAATTGAAAACGCTTAACACATTAAAAAACCGACTTCCATCGCAACAACTTAGTACATTTTTGCATTATTATTTTTGGTTTTTGTTAAAGTAGTACATCAATTTTGATAAAATATGGAAACACACGGGAAGCACTAGCTTTCAAACAAAAAAACAATCATCAAAATCGGTTCACCCAGTCAAAAGTTCAGAGGTAAGGTAACACACATAAAAAAAACATACAGTCGCATTAAGAACCTCCTCCTTTTTGGAGGTCGTTTCAATAACGCCAAGTGCGAGTCAGACTAGCACTCCGAGCGTTCCCACATCTCCATACAACTACATAGCATAATAACAATGATATACCTATTCACCAGGAGCGATGTGTTTTGAGGAGCGCTGGAGCAGTGAACTCCCACATAAAGTTATTAGTTATCCAATAATTAATATTCCACTTTACAGTAGGTATTTAAATACGCTCAACACAAATAACAGTACTATGTAACATATGTAAACAAACCGACAATTAGTAAGTATGTATGTATGTATGAGTGGGCCTCGTCATCGTCGTCGGGCGCGAGCGCACGGAGTACTCGGGAGTATCCACAGAGAGTACTTTCCTATGGAGTATCGCTCCTAAAATGTCGAATATAAAACGTGTACGTAGGAACGAAAGAGAAGTTCCTAGGCTCGTACGCGTGAGACGAGGCATTTTCTATGCAAAATAAAGTGTTTATGCAACGGTGCTCCAGTTGACTTCAGCCGAGATGTACCGAATCTAACTGAACCGCGACGTCACAGTCACAGCGCAGTAAGCTTAGTAGTGCTGTGAACGTTCGCTGCAACATTAGACGTTCATTATTGCTCGAGCGTGCAGCCCTTTTGTCATTCAGCTTTAGCGCTTGAAGCGCTGCTGCCTTCCTATGCTATTTGAATTTTGAAGGAACTGAAATGTTCTTTTTGTTTACATACTGGTGAAGTCATGGTTAAGTGAAAAAATAAAACTGTTTAAGTGTAAATTGATTTCTGTGCTAATATAATATGGCGGTTAGTGTTAAATTTATGATGCTAAAAAAAGTATTGACATAGACAGGGAGTGAACCCCCAGAACTAAGGCCCACCAACCACCACTGCTATTCACTCACATTACAAACAAAAGACGCCAGCGACAAAAACGTGCTTTTTTGTATTCAGTTCGGACTCCTTAGCGCAAGTACGACTCACACTTGACCGATTTTTATTATTTATTGTTTACTTCAGTATTGGTACTGTGGCGACATCTGCAGTACCCGCCACATACAACTACATAACCTCAACTCAAGACTGAACCATCGATCATACTATATGGAATTACATCTTCATCTCGATAGATGGCATCTAGAACGCGCTATTAGAATTTCTTCAGCGCTAAGCATATATACAAGCACCAACCATACACGGTTGGTCCACGGCCGGACCCCAGGCACACCACCTCGCCTGGCGGGAGATATCTCCCTTTGTTCTCGTCATGTAGGAACTCACCGTTCCCACATAATTGGTGACCCCGACGCTGAACATTGAAGCACCTTCGGCAACAACTCCTCAACAGACCTCCAGCCGGTAAAGCAAGCCAACAGCAAGCATAGCAGTCCAATGCGAAGTACCAGGACCATCGCAGCCGTCATATCGAGCTTCCTGGCCCTGCACTTCACCCCGAAGCCTCATCAGGTTCGCAGCCGTCGACGCAGCATCAAGGACCTGCAGCTTCACTCTTCAGGCAGCAAGTCGTCGGCAGCTCACGCTGTAGAGCACGCGCTCCACATTACCTGCTTCCCTTGCACCGTACGCCTGAACCACCTCCTCGTCCCGACTCACCGTGGACTCGAGTAGAGCAACATTGGCCTGGCGTCTCGACTCACCGCAGACGCCGCATCGCGACGCGTATCGTCGCTCCGCCGCACCCGCAACATTGGACAGCCAACTCAATATGGATATCGACCTCCGGTCTCGGAGGGGGAGTAATGTGGCGACATCTGCAGTACCCGCCACATACAACTACATAACCTCAACTCAAGACTGAACCATCGATCATACTATATGGAATTACATCTTCATCTCGATAGATGGCATCTAGAACGCGCTATTAGAATTTCTTCAGCGCTAAGCATATATACAAGCACCAACCATACACGGTTGGTCCACGGCCGGACCCCAGGCACGCCACCTCGCCTGGCGGGAGATATCTCCCTTTGTTCTCGTCATGTAGGAACTCACCGTTCCCACATAATTGGTGACCCCGACGCTGAACATTGAAGCACCTTCGGCAACAACTCCTCAACAGACCTCCAGCCGGTAAAGCAAGCCAACAGCAAGCATAGCAGTCCAATGCGAAGTACCAGGACCATCGCAGCCGTCATATCGAGCTTCCTGGCCCTGCACTTCACCCCGAAGCCTCATCAGGTTCGCAGCCGTCGACGCAGCATCAAGGACCTGCAGCTTCACTCTTCAGGCAGCAAGTCGTCAGCAGCTCACGCTGTAGAGCACGCGCTCCACGTTACCTGCTTCCCTTGCACCGTACGCCTGAACCACCTCCTCGTCCCGACTCACCGTGGACTCGAGTAGAGCAACATTGGCCTGGCGTCTCGACTCACCGCAGACGCCGCATCGCGACGCGTATCGTCGCTCCGCCGCACCCGCAACATTGGACAGCCAACTCAATATGGATATCGACCTCCGGTCTCGGAGGGGGAGTAATGTGGCGACATCTGCAGTACCCGCCACATACAACTACATAACCTCAACTCAAGACTGAACCATCGATCATACTATATGGAATTACATCTTCATCTCGATAGATGGCATCTAGAACGCGCTATTAGAATTTCTTCAGCGCTAAGCATATATACAAGCACCAACCATTCACGGTTGGTCCACGGCCGGACCCCAGGCACACCACCTCGCCTGGCGGGAGATATCTCCCTTTGTTCTCGTCATGTAGGAACACACCGTTCCCACAGTACTATAATAATCACACCAAGTTTCACGCTCTTATGTATTACCGTTTTTTCGATATATATATATCAAAAATACTTCTAAAGACTTATAAAAAAACACGTATTTTGTATGGAGTCACCCCTTTTTTTTACTTTTTCAAATTTTTAGTTTTTTTTATGCTATACCGGCAATGGAAATACACATTCTGTGAAATTTTCAACTGGTTACCTATCACGGTTCCTGAAATACAGCCCGCTGACACACGGACAGACGGACAGACAGCGGAGGCTTAGTAATAGGGTCCCGTTTGGTGCACAGAACCCTAAAACCTTACGGTTGAATTGAGAACCTCCTCCTTTTTGGAAATCGGTCGATAAAAGAGGAAGTAAGTAATAAATTAAAACTCTCTTATTGATCAATGATCGATAAAAATTGTTTTAAACTTAGATTAAGTGCGTAAATATTCATTGCCTAAATGATGTTATAATTTTTTTTACAAACAACTCAAATGACCTAATAATGTAACAAAAAGACAAGGAAATTGGGAAAAGTTCCTTTGAATTTTAGGTCTCTTCAAACCAACAGTTAAAAGTAGGTACTCATAAAAGTCCACATAGTATCCTAATCAAACATCCTTCTAGTATCTATATCTACAAGAGTTGTCAGAATTTTTACTGTACAAACGTTCTGACCTCTCTGTACGAATCTCTCTTTCATTAACCGACTTCAGAAAAGGAGGAGGTTCTATCTTCGACTTTAAGTATTTTTATGAATATTCACCGAAGTCTCCGTCAATAATGTTGACCGATTTCAAAAATTATTTTTGTATTTAAAAGGTTTAATATAAATTTTATTAAAATCGGTTAAGAATTGTTCTTAAAGACCACAAAACCGAAAACAAAATGTAGCAAAAGTGGACTTGGTTGTTACAATTGGAGTCGGGTTTGTTAAAACGAAGTCAATTATCGTATTGTAATCAAGATGCAGACGGACGGTGGTGGCGGTGGGCTGGTAGCCCGGTGTTTCTCTGTACGACGGTAATAAATAAAACACACCTGTAGAGGCACTTAATTTTTCTCTTCATTTAATTTTCTCCATTTATTTATTTAATAACTGAAACTCGTGCACGAAGGGGTAATATAAAAGTGACTAGGTCCCGGTAAAACTGGCACGGTGCCAACTCTTTATTCCAAGCAGCTTGTCTAAGGAAATTTCACAATTAGGAATTATTCCTAGAAGCTTTTAGCGAGTTGGGATTCAACTCGAAAACTAGATAGAGTTTTTTGAGTCTCGTTTTGTTCGTAGACTTAACAAATTTGTAACTTCTTTATTTAAAGTTTTCTTTAAGCAAATAAGGTTTTTTTATAAAAGTATCTAACCTACCTGCATGTTTTATTATGATTTGACTGACCTGTTGGTTCAGCGGCAGTGCTCCTGCCTGCTGGGACCTGCTGGTTCCTGTAGAAACTTTAAAGTCCTGACATGAGTCAAAATTCAAATCACAATATTCAATTCAAATTAATAAAAGACTGCGTTGCGTAAAACAATTACTATTGAAAAATACACAATATACTTAAATTATTAAATCGATTTATTTGAATACAATCATATAAATATTACCACTTTTGATGGAAAAAAAACTGGTCAAGTGCGATTTAGAACCGCACCATCCGTACCATCATACTAGATGGCGCTAGTTTTTTCATGCTTAAAAAAACACTTTTTTTGTATGAAGTAAGAAATTACATCATCTGTGAAAATTTCAAGTGTCTAGCTATCATGGTTCATAAAATACAGCCTGGTGACAGACGGACGGACAGCGAAGTCTTAGTAATAGGGTCCCGTATTTACCCTTTGGGTACGGAACCCTAAAATATTCCCTGCTCCAAAATTAATTAAATATATAGTTATCAATTTTATGAGTTTGACTAATTCATGTAAATAATATGTATGTAAATTATAATTATAAACACTTATAGGTATCTAATATAAATATACATATAGGTATATAATTATAAATACATATAGGTATATAATTATAAATACATAAAGGTAATGTAAATTAATGGAGTTTTTGATTTACACAAATTGCGATATTTTAACTGAAATTTGTAACAGAGAGGGCGATGGCAGATTTTGATGAAACTCGGTACGCTACTAAAACTTGACACGACCTTACAGTACAGCACGCGACAGCTCACTATTTGTACGGTACCCCCCATAACAATCCAGGTTGTTTGTTACTTTTTCTCAAAAATGGCTGTAACGATTTTAATTAAACTTTGTGAAAACCAGAACTTTTTTTTTTTTTTTTTTTTTATTCACAATTGGTAAACCCTTGACAACATCTCACCTGGTGGTAAGTGACGATGTTGCCGAAGATGGAAGCGGGCTTACCAAGATTCCCCAACGCAATGGGAAACTGGCTATCTTATCTTCATGCCGGAACACATCAATGATATCAACATTGATATTTGGCGGCAAGACTTAGATAAGATGGTGGTAGCTAGCCAGGCGGGCTTAGAAAATGCCCTACCACCAACCAAACCAAGTCTTACAATTGACCCCGCCGGGAATCGAACCCGCGACCTCCTGTGTAAAGCCAGTGAACTTTGCCTCTGAGCTACGGAGGCGGTTAAAACTTAATGAGGCCTACTGCTCTGGGTAGTTAATTATTCCAGGTAAAATCCGAATAAGGTACCTGCGAGATGTACAGACCCTTTTTCATCAAGTCTTGATATTCCTTAAATATATTTGTTTTTATTTGCTAAAAAGTAGTGTACTGTGTATTGCCCGACTAGTCCAGAGATGACATATTTAAGAGACAAGTATCTGAAATACAGATACAAGATACCAAAAAAGTATTTTAAGATGTTTTTTTAAAAATTCATTTTGTATCTTGTATTTCCATTCGGTTCCATTTCGTGAAAACTATATTTGCTAAAATAATTTTAGTAATAAGTAGCTGTCCCGGCGAACTTTGTTCAACCTTACACTACACTACCCTACCCTACCCTACACTACACTACCCTACCCTACCCTACTCTACCCTACCCTGCCCTACTCTAACTACACTACACCTACACTACACTACACTACCCTACCCTACCCTACCCTATAACCAATTAATTTTTGACTAACAAACTATTTTTTATTTATTTTTTTATTGATGAATATCATATTTTAATACTTATTAATCTATTCCGGACGAAGACAATTGCAAAAACACAAAAATCATAAAAATTGGTCCAGCCGTTCTTGAGTTATAAATGGTGTAACTAACAGGACTTTCATTTATATATATAGATTACCTATGCAGCGATTTTCACTACGAAAGTGATAAATAATTGATTGAAGAACTGGTTATATTTAAGTCACAATTAAAACCTTTAAAATATATAATTTAGTCATATTTGCGCGATCAAGGCGATCTATAACCTAATATGTATTATAAATGTGAAAATGTGTTTGTTTCTTTGTTACCTTTTCACGCTTCAACAGCTCGACCGATTAGTGAAATTTGGCGTGATGAAATTTGGCATGCAGGTAGCCTACTTTTATCTCGTGAAAACAGCAGATGCAGTTCCTGAAAAAACTGGAAAAATACCCTTTTCAAGGTTCTGTTCTTCAAATGGAAAAAACGAAACCCTTATAGGATTACTCGTGTGACTGTCTGTCCGTCCGTCTGTCACAGCCAATTTCTCAAAAACTACTGAACCGATTGAGTTGAAATTAGGTAAGTCACTGACCCAAAGATAAACAGGTAACGTAAATAAATTAATTTAAGGGTCAGTCAATCAGTCACATCAGCTTATATACGTCCCCACCGAGGGGCTCGAGCCTACCCTGAATTAGGGCGATCAGGCCATAGTCGACCACGCGGGCCCAGTGCGGGTTGGTCGACTTCACACACAACCTTCGAGTTCCTTCGCAGGCGTGTGCAGGTTTCCTCACGATGTTTTCCTTCACCGTTAAAGCAATCGGTAAGTATATGTACGTAAGTTTTTGAAAAACTCATTGGTACACTGGCCGTCCAGATTTGAACCCGGTACTTCTGGTTAGAAGGACCGAGTCGTTAATTAATTTAAGGGTACTAAATATAAATATTTAAAAAAGTTTTGCAAACTATATCGTGTGACTTGAAATGTAAGGACTTCTTGTGAGAATCTCAAATATATACAGTGAAACCTGGCTTAGTGGAACCTGGATAAGTGAAATACCTCTTTTAGTGGAACAGAATCGCCGGTCCCGGCACCTTCGGACGTAGTTACCTCTATTAGTGGAATTCATAAACCTCTTTTAGTGAAATTTAAAATCTAGAATATTTATGACAGGAACCTCTGTAAATGGAATAGCTAGAATAGATTACCTCTATAAGTGAAACTATTGTTAATATTCAAAAATAAAATCGCGTGTTATTTAAATGTATTAAATAAAAACCTCTGTTAGTGGAACAACTATGAAGATTACCTCTGTTAGTGACACGATAGGTACTTTCAATTGAATATCAAAAAAAATCATTTGTTATTTTAAATGTGGGTATTGGCACATTTTTTCTCGTTCCGTTCTGGATTTGATCACCTCAGAATGTTTGGTGCATTGGGAGATAACTTTTGCAAGTTAACGTAAAAATGCCCAAACGAAACGTTACAGTTTTAACAGCTCGTGAAAAACAAAAGATATTACTGGCTTAAGAAAGTGGGAAGTCGCGCGATGACATTTTTAAAGAAGTTTACGTGCCAAAGCCCACCCTTTGCCGAATTATCAAAAGCAAAGAAAAGATACAGGCACAGTGCGTTGATGCACAAGGAAAACTAATATATGTATAAGCTTAAATATTATTGTAAAGCCTATGTTGATTTTCAATTATTTCAGTTTTGATTTACATACTTACAACTTGTGTTGATTTTATGTAACTATGTATGTGAATACGATTCATTTCTACCTAAAATGTGTCATTTAATAAAAAAAAATCATACCTCTATTACCGAAATCTGTCATGTTTGAGCCTCTGTTAGTGAAACCCTCTATTAGTGGAATTATTTTTTTTGAACCTGGATAAGTGGAACCCTGCATTAGTGAAATACCTCTTTATATGAAATTAAATTGCCAGTCCCTTGAAATTCCACTAATCCAGGTTCCACTGTATTTTTGTAATTTCAAGACACAAGTTTCCTAAAGTCCAGAATGAGCAGACCCCTATTAACCTAAAGCAAAGTATGTACTGAGAGGTCTTGTTCTGTTGGTACAAAAGTTTTGGTACGGTACCCTGTTTGTGTGACTCCGAGTGGCCCTTGGCCGGTTTTTTTTTGTTAATTTATTTTACATCGCAACAGAACAATGGCTGGTTGTGCTTTTTTTGCACACAGATGGTTGAGGAGGTGCTGGGAAATGACATTATTTACTAATTGGCGTATCCTGACTTAGTTCCCTAGGCATCTGGAAAAAACTCATTTCCATGCTCGCGCACGTCGGCGTCGCAACGGAGCAACGGATTGACGTGATTTTTAGGGTTCCGTACATCAAAGGAAAAAACGGAACCCTTATAGGATCACTTTGTTGTTCGTCCGTCTATCTGTCAAGACCGTTTATCTCGGGAACGCGTGGAGGTATCGAGTTGAAATTAAAACCATATACTTCGGTCTACAGCACCTTGAAGCTGTGAAAAAATCTAACTTTTAAGTTTACTTACAAAAATATAAGGCCGGTAATGCCGCATAAAATAAATATACATTTTTTGCAGCATTAACGGCCGTATATTTTCTAAACTTTCAAGGGAATCAAAATTCATAGGGTATATTCCGTTGACCTAGAACTATGAAATTTGGCAAGTAACATCATCTTATACTACAAGTATAGGTAAAAATTTTAAAAAACTGTACATTTGTAATTAAATCATTAACAAATTTACATTAATATACGTTACGTTAACAATTATGCAAGGAACGGCGGACTAAATTTTGAATTGAGTTAACCGTGTCATGTGGGCTATCATATGAAAGGGCCTCATTGGCACAAGCTTAATTTATTTTATTATATCAGCTCATATACGTCCCCACCGAGGGGCTCGAGCCTACCCTGAATCAGGGCGATTAGGCCTTAGTCGACCACGCGGGCCTTGGTCGACTTCACACACAGCCTTCGAGTTTCTTTCGCAGGCGTATGCAGGTTTCCTCACGATGTTTTCCTTCCCCGTTAAAGCAATCGGTAAGCATATGTACGTAAGTTTTTGAAAAACTCATTGGTACATTGGCCGTCCAGAGTCCGAGGGGGTGGGAAGTGACATAGACTGCTAATCAGAATAGCCCAATATAGTTCCTGAGGGATCTGAAGAAAACATAAGTCCATGTTCGCGAGGCGCTAGCGGCTCGCACTCCACTCACCTTCAAGAAAAGTCATACAAAACGATGTCCACGCGGGCGACGCCGCGGGCAAAAACTAGTTCATGTAATAAACCTTAACCTGTCTGTTACTAACACAATATTATGGATTGACTATCTGAAATAAATAATTTGATTTGATTTGATTTGATTTAACCAAAGTATATATATTAGTACTAACTTAACTCAATAAAATTGTGTTTTCTTTCAAAAAGAATTTTATCTTTAAAAAATATTTAGAAGATACGTATTTTGTATCTAGTACTTCAGATACCATTCCAAAACTATCTGGTATCTGAAATACTTGTTTAAATAGTATCTTATATTTTGTATTCCAGATACTTTGTAAAGGTTATCTTTTACGTACATCTCTGCCGAAGAGCGTCGATGGCGTAACGGCTAGGGCCGCCGCCTCCTGTCCGGGAGGTCGTGGTTCGAATCCCGCCACGTACCAATGTGATTTCAAATTTTGATTTCATATGTACGTTTATCCGACGCTCTTACGGTGAAGGAAAACATCGTGAGGAAACCTGCACACGCCTGCGAAAAAACTCGCAGGTTATGTGTGAAGTCGACCAACCCGCACTGGGCCCGCGTGGTCGACTAAGGCCCGATCGCCCTAATTCAGGGTAGGCTCGAGCCCCTCGGCGAGGGTTAAGCGAGATAATAAGCACAGCGTGGCTGAACAGTTTATTTTGTAATCATCATCATCATCATATCAGCTCATATACGTCCCCACCGAGGGGCTCGAGCCTACTTTTGAGCTTATTTTGTAATACCTACATGAAATCTTTCGGTTTCAGACATGACCACGTCCCAAATAGAAGCGGAGAACACGCAGATGACCAATGACTTGTACCGACTGCTGAAGAAGTACACAGGCCTCCGTAATCTCATTAGAGAGCTAAAGGTAAACGCACACTTTTTCATTAAATATTATTAGGGATAAATAGTGATTTCCTGGTGAGTGGTGTTGTACTTAGCATCACCCGCGGTCACGTGTATAGGCATTTAGATTTACTCACCTGTCCACGTATAGAAGTTCATTAAATTGGTTGAATTGAATATGTCGCAACTTTCATTTTATTTTCATTTCATTTATTTTATTTGTCAGAATACATTGTTACATTATATTTTGTTAGTAAACTTAGGGTACACAAGGTGTAGATCAATTGGTGTAGGTCCCGTTAACTGGGGCTTTTGCTTATCATACACTGAACAAATTTTCCTAAGAAATACATAATAACTCTCAAAAAAAAATTTAACCCTCTATACAAAAATGTACTAAATTGGTCGATCAGCTGATCGATTTGTATGAAAAATAGAAAAAGAAATTTGATTTCAGCTAAGTTATAGAACAAAAGTTCTTCAGTATGATGAGCAGAAGCCCTAGTTAACGGGACCTACAGCAATTTTGTTACACCCTGTATAAGTAAATTAACAATATTATTATGTAAATGTATCGGTAAAAAAATTATATACCGAGAAGTATAATTTAAAAATGTTACGGAAACAACACAAAAATCATATAATAATATTATTTTCAAATAATTACCTACCCAGATAACAAACTCCCAAACACTCTTTACAACTTCTGTTTGGTTGGTAAAAAGATATTTCATAAGCCTGGCTAAATACTTACTAACATCTTATGACTAAGACTTGCCGCCAAACGACAACGTGAACAGACATGAAGATACCTATTGTTGGTAAGCCCGCTTCCGTCTTCGGCATCATCGTTACTTACCACCAAGTGACATTATGCCAGGGGTGACCAAACCAATTATTGTGAAAAAACTCGCAAAATGGCGTCACGATAATAAATGTGCGGTCGTGTGTAGCCCGTAGCCGGAGCGCTGTGCAATTAAATCGAACGTGCGCGAACGGCTTCATGAAGCAAAATAGCCCTAAACTTCCATCAAAAACCCACATATTATATTCATCATCATCATCATATCTGCCGAAGGACGTCCACTACTGGACATAGGCCTCCCCCAAGGATCTCCACGACGACCGGTTCTGCGCTGCCCGCATCCAGCGGCTTCCCGCGACCTTCACCATGTCATCGGTCCACCGAGTGGGAGGCCTGCCTACGCTACGTTTTCCGGTGCGTGGTCGGCACCCGAGAACTTTACTGCCCCAACGGCCATCTGTTCTACGAGCAATGTGCCCCGCCCACTGCCACTTAAGTTTAGCAATTCTGAGAGCTATGTCGGTTACTTTGGTTCTCCTACGGATCTCCTCGTTCCAAGGTCTTCGACCAGTATGTGTTGCCAGTGATGACATACGGAACTGAGACATGGTCGCTTACTATGGGCCTTCATAAGAAGGCTCAAGGTCACCCAAAGGGCAATGGAGCGTGCTATGCTCGGATTTTCTCTGCGTGACCGAATCAAGAACATATTATATTATGTGACCTTAACTTTTTTTTTCCCTCCCGAAAGTAGGAGAATGTTCATGCATGCCAGTACAGCCGGCTGACCCGGCTGTACTGGTTAGACTCACAGTTAAGCTGTATCTACCAACTAAACTCCGCCTGAAGCTTTGGTAACTTGGTTACCTTAAAAGCCTACATCGATGGTACCCCACCCTGGGGAGGGGGGTGCGACCTTACCTTTCTCTTTAATCCCCACCTATGCTATAGCACAGTTTAAGACCTATTCTTTATTTTTTATTTTTTTTCTTTTATTCTTTTTCTTTATTCTTTATTACTCGGTACTCGGGACTGCTAAAAGAGATGGTTCATCGTGGACCTGGACAAGGTATACTATATCAAAAATCTATTAAAATACGGACTTTCTAGGAAAAATATGATAAACATAATTTAATAAAGGGTTTCATTGTAGCAACGTGATATTTTGCCGACATTTTTCTCATTATTAACTTGAAGTATGTAATGAAATACGTGGTTCGAATTCTTCCAAGTAGCAATATGTTTTCAAATTTCAATTTTAGGTGAAGGAAAACATCGTGAGGAAACCTGCACAAGCCTGCGAAGAAACTCGAAGGTTGTGTGTGTGAAGTCGACCAACCCGCACTGGGCCCCTGCGTGGTCGACTAAGGCCCGATCGCCCTAATTCAGGGTAGGCTCGAGCCCCTCGGTGGGGACGTACATGAGCTGATATGATTTTTTAATAAAACAAACGATGTGTCAATCTATACATAAATATATAAAAATCAAGTGCGTCATCATCATCACATCAGCCAAAAGACGTCCACATTAGCACACCCTGGACACTTCATACAACGGGCCAGAAATGACATTTCAAAAAAGGAATGACGGAATAAACAAAATGGCGGCGAAATCCTATACGTTCGAGAACCAAACGGTAACCAATCTGTATCAATTTGGGTGACGAGGGGGTGAGGTCGCAATCTAGAGAGCAGCAGGGAGTGTCCATACTGTATGTTAGTACTAATATATATACTTTGACATTAGACTCCTCCGAGTTGGAGATTTGCCGTAATCGCCACGCTTGGCACGCGGGTTGGCGATCGCAGTGTGCGATGTGGTGGCACACACAGTACGCGGAGAGAACGCTGCTACTCATCCTTCTGTTTAAACCCTTGGTCGTCTCTTACGTACGACACCCAGAAGATATGGGACGGCCCTATAAGTTATAAGCCGGAAGCCATACGACCTTCAGGATCTCTCCGATCCTCCCCCGTCCAAGCAACGACCTAAGCCGAGGTCCATGCCCACCTGGGAGCCCTTAGGTAGTTTAGTTAGTTCTAGTTATCTTTTTACTTTACACTAGGTTGAGTGCCTTCCGTACTCGTCTACCCTGCCCGGTGAAGTTGTAAACGCCCCCACGACCAACAACAAGCTTGTCCTTTCGAAAAAAAAAACGACCTTCAAGGAATAAAATTCTGGTGTGTGTGGGTGTGTGTTTGTAAATCTTCTCCACCTACTTATGGGGGTCGCCTGGGTGGTTCTTAGCTATAGTTGGACCCGGTAGGTGGCGCTGTTGTAGATCCGAAAAGAAATTAACAGCGCCACCTACCCGGTCCAACCAAAGCTAAGAACTATCTAGGTGACCACATGAAAATATAAAAAACATCAACATCGGTTTAGGAGGAGCAGAATAACATAAATTCACCGCAATTTTAATTTCCGACCAAATTTAAACTGGCCAAAAAAGGGGTTAACTTTTAATGCAGTCTGGTTTTCCTAAAGTTATTTTGTAATTCGGTTGAAACGAAAGACCTCAAAAATTGTTTTACCTAATGATATATTTTTTCTGTACTTTCAGTCGGAATACGTGAGCTCGAAGATCTACCCGATGATCCCCCGCTACACAATGCTGAAGGACATGATAAAGGACATAATGCACGATCCCGACTACATGGAGGTGTGCCACGAGGTGGACCCATAGCGCGGGGTGCGCAAGTAGATGGGGCACTCCCTGCTGGACCGCAGGCGGTCTTGTCGTCGCTAGCTGGCTTTTTACTCAAATGTGTAAAATGCGCCCGTTTTCAGTGTGTACGTATTCAATGGGTCCATTCTTAAGATTACTTGAACACCTTGAAGCCTGGTGGAAAATTCAGCTCTTTGAGGTGAAAATTTGACATACTTAATTTTCTTTTGATCTCTCGAGTAAAATATGTAAAATGCGCCCGTTTTCAGTGTGTACGTATTCAAAGGGTCCATTCTTAAGATTACTTGAACACCTTGAAGCCTGGTGGAAAATTCAGCTCTTTGAGGTGAAAATTTGACATACTTAATTATCTTTTGATCTCTCGAGTAAAATATGTAAAATGCGCCCGTTTTCAGTGTGTACGTTTTCAATGGGTCCATTCTTAAGATTACTTTAACAAGCCTGGTGGAAAACTCAGTTTTTTGAGGTGGAAATTTGACATACTTAATTTTCTTGAGTTTAAATAGTTAATTTAGGTTTATATGGGGGTGTAGCGTAGGCAGGCTTCCCACTCGGTGGACTGACGACCCGGTGAGGGTCGTGGGAAGTCGCTGGATGAGGGTAGCGCAGGAACGGTTGAACGTTGTGGAAATCCTTGGGGGAGGCCTTTGTCCAGCAGTGGGCGTCTTTCGACTGATATGATGATTTTGGGGGATATCTTAAAATAACCGGTAAAGTGCGAGTCGAACTCGCCGCGTGGAGAAGGTTCTGTACTATTCCGTTTTCTTTTAGAACTCTCGTTAAGTTTTCCTGTCAACTGTAAGAAAGGCCCCATATTCCCTATTTTTTAAATTATCAGACTCTGTAGTTCTAGAAATAAGGCTCGATTTTCATATCATACTAGCTGTCCCGGCGAACTACGTACCGCCTTACATTACATTATACTGCCTTACCCTACCCTACACTACACTACCCTACACTACCCTACACTACACTACCCTACCCTACCCTACCCTACCCTACCCTACCCTACCCTACCCTACCCTACCCTACATAAGAACCTTCTCCTGACAATAACAAACTCGACAAAAAAAGAATTAGCGAAATCTGTCCAGCCGTTTAGGAGGAGTCTATAATTTGAGATTTAAACTATCCTATCTCTCAAGTTGGATCGAACTGCACATGGTGTGCGAATTTTATTATAATCGGTTAAGTGGTTTAGGAGTCCATTGAGGACAAACATTGTGACACGAGATTTATATATATTAAGATTACCCTTAATATCTTTTAAAATAATACATTCCTTTTTTTATGAACCCTCGTGTAAAAATGGCCAAGTCTCTGGCCAAAACAGCTGTGACATACCGCGATGAACCGATGATGATGGACATGGCAAAACTATAAGGGTTCCTAGTTTGACTACGGAACCGTTAAAATATATATTTTTCATAACGAGCGTTTTCATTAGATACGTCATGATCAGTGCAACACTTGAAATATATATTTTTTAACTTTCTAAGTTGTCTAAACTAAATCATTTGCGCTATACTTCAGAGATTGGGTCATCAAGCTCTGAAAAGTGTGATCGTTTCAACGACAGACGCATTTCAGAAGGTAAATGACTAGACGAAACTGAACAACTTTGCCTATGGTCATCATCATCACCATCATCATCAGCCCGTGTTGATCCACTACTGGTTATAGACCTTCCCAAAGGCTCACCCTTATACTGAAAATCTCGCAAATTAACGCTCCACCTAGGCATGGGGCGTCCTACTCTACGTTTGCCGTCAGAAGTACAACACCAATAGCCAATGACTGATGGATTTGTATGAAAAATACTTTTTTTGGCGTATTGACTGTTGTTTTCTTAGGGGAAGTTGGTTAGTTTTGCCCTTAAATACGTCCGTCGTTCAACTAGTTACCCTATGTAAGAGTACCAATTTTTTTTTGTCTATTTGATTTGGAGAAAATGGGTTGTGACAGACAAACGAACGGGCGGACGGACAGACAAACACATGAGTAATCTAATAGGAACCTTGAAAAAAAAGTCTTCTTGTCTATTAATATCTAAAAACCCTAAATGAGCAACTTATAAATTCGGTGAACAAATAATTAACTCGTTCTAGAAATTTTAATGTGGTATGGTTGGGTCCAGTGTTGTTTCTGCAACGTTTCCGAGTGGTCGTTACTATTTTATTAACAAAAGTGAACTAGATCTTTCCTAAATTTTTCAAGGGATAAATTAATTTAAAAATATATAGGTGCAATATAAGTGGATACTAATAATTTCTGTATCGGCTTAGCTCAAAAATTTTCATAAAAAATACTTTATTGCCAATTTACTCGCGGGCTTCTTTTAAAGGAAGCCTTTTTAAAATGTCCCAAATGTGATACATTTTTGTGGAAAATGTCATGCGACAGTGGACTACAGAGTCTACTGACACAAGCAAATTAAAGAAAACTTTGCAAACAAGTGACAATAATTTTCAGATCAATGAGACGCGGTATTGTTTTTTGTTTACTTTTGTTTTTCAAAAGTTATCAAACAAACATTAATGATAAGATCGAGCTTCGCTATTTTTGTAAGCAAGATTTTAGCTGAATCAAAGAGCTTATATTAGTTGCATTAAGTATGAACAGTAAATGGCTTCTGTTCGGGCGCATCACTGGTTTTTCCACAATACTAGTAATATCGGGCGGTGGCTAACATGTCCGCCTTTACTGTCACACATACAAGAACAACGCAATACACGTGAGTCACTTCTGGAGTCAGATATTTGTACTTTATTCTATCCAGCGCCGATAAGGTACATATTGGTGATCCCGACGTGATGCAAACAATTGTGCAGAAAAGAATTATGTACAAATATCTGACTCCAAAAGTGACTCACGTGTATTGCGTTGTTCTTGTGGTGTGTGACAGTAATGACGGCTATGTGTCCCCACCGCCCGATGTTGCTAGTGTTGTGGTTAAAGCTAGTGATGCGCCCGAACAGCTACAAAGCTACTATTCGGTAGCTAGCGACGATTTGAGACGAGTACTCGATTTATTTGCTTTCGCACTTGTGATATTTAATATATGGACTGCTATTTAGCTTAAGGCTGTATTATTAGGCTATATTGTAGTAAAGTTGTATGTTTAATAGTTTATTTATACGCTGTGCTCTTCAAACGTTTTAACTCCTTAAATATGTTGCCTTAGCCTTTAACATACTCACCACCTTATTTTTTCCCTTAAAGTATCTAGGTAAGTAACTTCATTCATAAAATTTTGGGACCCACAGTATACCTACATACAAATTACCTATAGAACAGAAGGCTGCTCTAACTTCCAATCTGAATTGGTGTTTTAAAATTGGTATGTATTAGGCGACAATTTCAGTTTGTTGTTTTAAAATTTAAATAATATTATATTCATACTACAACAGGTACATATGAAATATCAATTTATCAAATGTATATGCATATCTATCCTTGTTATATGTCATATCATTATCTAATGTCTACTATTACAAATCGTATATTAATACATGTAATGTAAGGCAAGGACTCTTAAATATGTAACCAGCTATGATTTACAATTAATCTAGGCTGTATAAAAATCTGTATAATGTACAAAACCATAGGTGGGTAAATGTTTATGAATCCTTGTCTACGTGTAAACAAATTTATAAACGTGACTGTAGGTATCTAATCATTACAAATGGCTAATAAAATTAAGATACCAATTACAAAATGTTCACGCTTTAAATGTCATTTAACAAAACATATTGACAATGGATTAGCTATAGTCATAAGTCCTATATCACATACAGGCTGATAAAACTGTGGTTTCTATTCGTAAAATTTAATTACTTTTCCCAAGAGCTTTATTTTAAATGGACATTCAATTAATTTGAATTTCAAAGTTGCAATTACGATTATATCTGATCGATTTGTATCAGAGATAATTCTTTTTCTTGCATCGATTTTGGGTAAAGTTGTTCAGTTTCGTTATAACAAGCAAATTTTTTGCATCCTGTATATCTGCCATAATTCAACTTGTTGTATAGGTGTACTTACCTTATACAGGATGTTGAGTAAAATTAATACATTGAGCATATTTTTGAAAGGTGTTTCTACTCATGAAACTGAACAACTTTTGTTTTACATCTTTCTTGAAATCGTTAAAAAAATTAGACCCCATACAAATTGATCAGCTTACTCTGTGTGGGAATTTCTAAAACGGTGGTAGGCTTCGACCTACCGTTTTTGGAACCACACAGCATTTTTGGAACCGCCACAGATCTGTGGTAGGTTGATCAAAAGTTCTTACTTTCACAGCAGTGGCGCAGACTCGTGGTAGTCCCATCAAATCAGGCCCGAGACACTTGAGATCTGTTGTTAATTTTCGCCTTCGGTTGGTCGCGATTTTTTTGTGACTCCGTCGGTCGCGTGGGGTCTTTGAAAGCCCGGAGATTTTTATTTTTTATTTTTTTATTACTTATTATTATTTATTTATTTTTATATTTTTAGTATCATTATAAAGTTTTAAATAAAACCTATAGTGTGGTTTTAAATAATTTTAATGATAGGAAATATTTTTTAACAAATAATAATATTTTTTATTATTATTATGTTTTTGCACTAATTGATTGTTAAGTATGTTTTAGAAAGCTACCCTGAGGTACAAATTTGTATCTTTAATATGGAAAATAATTTTGAACAAAAACAAACCGACTTTAAACAGGAAACTAAGGTTCCCCTCGATTTCTCTGAGATGCCGTCATCAGATTCTGGTTTTCTTGGGATATCTCCTTTACAATAAAAAAATAATCACCTACATCGGTTCATAAACGACGAAGTTATCCGCGATCAAACATAAAAAAAAATATACGGTCGAATTGAGAAACCTCCTTCTTTTTTGAAGTCGGTTAAAAATATAGCAGTTTTTGTAAACGTCGGACTTTTAAAGACCCCACGTGACCAACCGGGGGTTAGCTGTTAGATATATTTTGAAGACTATTAATCAAAAAACAACTTTTGGACCAGTACAACAATTTGAACTATAATGGAGTGTAGTACATCATATATATATATATATATATATATATATATATTTACCTAACATCCCGTGCAATAGTTAATCAGTGGGCTAACCCGTTGATTAAGTGGGTAATTAGAAAATTATATGGTTGCGACATAGTATTATACAGGTGTAACAAAATTTATGTAGGAACAGTTAACTGGGGCTTCTACTCATTTTACTGAACAAGTTTACACAAGAGACCCATAGACTGTTCGCAAACTCTCTATACAAATCGATCAGCTGATTGAACAATGTTATACATTTTTGTATGGGGAGTAGATTTTTTTTTTGCTAGTTAACTAAGGGTCCCTTAGTTGTAACTAATTGTAAGAAGAAACCGCTGTTAACGGCTTTTACACAAATTTTGTGATACCTGTATATTCCTAGATAATGTAAATAAAACATAGCTGGTGGGTGATGCCTATGTAAATAAAATATGTGATTATTTGTATGCAAAAGCCAATGCACGCATGTGTTCAATGTTATACAAGGTGTTCGGTAAAATACAGCGTATTTTTTAGGAGGGCTGCTACTAATAAAACTGAACCACTTTTGTTTCACAACTTTGCTGAATTCTAAAAAAAAATTGAGTTCGATCCGCTGATTAACCAAATTTGTAATAAGAAGTCCAAAACTTTTAACGATTCAAGCTAAGTTGTAAGTATTTTTATTAGCTTTACGAAGTAACTAGGTATCTAATCTGTGGCTAGATACTCGTGCATGCACTACCTGTTTTTATGCTGTTGTCTCCAAACACCGGGTTGTATGGGAGAAACCGCTTTGAGCGATAAGACCGCACAAATTTTACCGCTATAGTACCTACATAAGCATTTGTTTTCATATTGTATTTATTTTTCACTAGCTGTTTCACGCGGCTTCACCCGCGTGGACAACGTTTCTATGACTTTTCGAGAGTGCGGAGTCCGAGAGTGAGCTTGGCAAAAAATATAGCCTATGTGTTAACCCAGGTCCTAATCTGTCTAAATTTCAGCCAGATCCGTTCAGTAGTTTGTGCGTGAAAAAGTGACAAACAACAATCCATACATTCTTAAAAACTTTCGCGTTTATAATAATAGTAGGATTTCATGAAAATAATGTGCAGTATAGAGAACGAGTATCTATCTTTTAATGTCTTATCTTATCTTGTAAAATTTCAGTTGTTCAGTTTCATGAGTATAGAAGAGCCCTCTTCGTTTTTTTTTTTGTTTTACCTTGCATCCTGTATATAATTATTTTTTTAAGACATAAGGGTAGGGTAGATTTCTGCTTTCCACTAAGTCCACCTTTACTTAGGTGAGTCGTGTCGTGACCCATTAGTTCCACTAACAACCAAAGAGTATTGTACCACAATGATTAGATTTTGATTTAAATTCGATACACGTCTTTTGGTGAGGTGAGATGATGCCAATTGTGGATTTAAAAAAACACCTTAAGTTTAGTTTAGCGGACATTCTAGAAAAAAAAACGGCCAAGTGCGAGTCTGACTAGCTCTCTGAGGGTTCCGTACCGTACCACCACATCTCTTCACACAACTACATAGTATAATGCCAATGATACCTATTCACATTACAAACAATAGACATCAACGCGAGGGACAAAAATATACTTTTTTTTTCATTCAGTTCGGACTCCTTAGCGCGAGTTTGACTCAAACTTGGCCGATTTTTATTATTTTTAGTTGTACATCAGTATAATTAATATAATCACACCAAGTTTCACGCTTGTATGTATTACCGTTTATACGATAGAGCTAAATACTACTACTTCTAAAGACCTTTAAAAAAGCACGTTCTTTGTCTATAGACTTCCCTTATTTTTTACTTTTTCTAATTTTTAGTATTTATTGTTTAAGCGGCAACAGAAATACACATTCTATAAAAATTTCAAATGTCTACCTATTTCGGTTATGAAATACGGCCCGCTGACGGACAAACGGACAGATAGCGGAGGCTTAGTAATAGGGTCTCTTTGGTCACAAGTTGGGTGTACGGAACCCTAAAAATTGCGCTTGTGCGCAAAAATATGTGCTTTCGAGAGCTCCGTACGGCAGAAGTATGTCAGATACGAAAATAAGATCCGGCTGACGACAATACAAAATACATTTTTGGACCCACCCTATCTTTCGTGCAGTAACCTCTAAAAATCATCGAATTCACGAAAAACTAATAGCTCCGACTTCTACCCACCCCTAATTTTTGTAACACAATGTTATTAGCTTCGCCTGTATCACAGTATTGCGATAGGCCATATTGTAATTCTGTGCCTGTATGTATATACGAATTTATGTAACAGAATCTTTGAACGTGATATTCAAGACGTCGGGTTAAACCGCAAATTTGTACATTTATTAAGGACTGATGACAATACATATGGTAACCTTGACCGGATGCTGCAGCATCACCTGGAATCTGCAGGATAACCCAACTGCATTTCACCCAATTCAAGACGTCAGATTAAATCGAAAATTTGCAGACGTATTAAGTACCGATGACAATACCTACATGGTAACCTTAACCTGATGCTGCAGCATCACCTGGAATCTGCTGGATATGTACTGTGTGGATTCTTACACGGTGACTCTCCTGTTGTAGTTGTTGGTAGCTAAAACCAAAGATCTTGTAGCTATGAACCGTCCGACGGTTAATAAAGATGGCACCGTTTTGGAATCTACTTACAGCCCATGTCGTCCAATCACAGTCCTGCATTCCGTAATCACAATATAATTGTCAATCAAGTTCTTGATCACACGAGGGCCGATTACGGCCTACGGACACAGATTACTAAATAGTTACTTCGTAACTACGGACTCACAGAAGAGAAGATTCTAGTCTACTTTTCTCTTCAGTGTACGGACTCGTGTTTTCAAATTCGACGATCTTTGAATTCGAGAAGCCCATGTCCATACCTAAGTATATGGTCATATTGAGAACGAATTCATTTTCGGACTTGCTGTTAATGTTAGGTAATCTTTATTAAAATCTACATAATATCTTGCTTCGACATGCTATTCTATACGATAACTAAAGTTATTAAATCTAACTACTTCTCTCTCAATCGTTTATCAACTTCATTATAATATAGAGTAATCTCAAACATATCTCCTGCATTAAAGTTCATATACTCTAATGTTACCTCTTAAATGTAAAAAAATGTAACTGAATGTTACTATATTGTAAAAATAAATAAATGAAAGCTCATAGTGAGGAATTCTTAGTTAGTGTGTATGTATAACATATTGTATATTCTGCTGCTATTTTCTTATTTTGTTTATAACATAATGTACGCCAGTAATATATAAGTCATTGACATAATGTCTATTCTTCTATGTATTTTTCTTAGTTAAGACCTACCTAATAATGTTATCAAAGTTAAGTTATGCAATATACTGGGTGTGCGGTGAAATAGAACATGGTTTTGAGAGAGGTTTTATTTATTAAACTGAACAACTTTTGTTTTATAATTTCGCTGAATTCGTAAAAAAATCTGGACTTCCCGCATAAAAATTTGGCGACTTAAACGGTTAAACGCGCTTCCTAGCAAACGATTTGAATTCGACGAATTACCACGAAAGTAATTATTACGAAGTAACTAGCTTATATCTCATCTGTGGAATTACATACAGTATGATGGTTAGTCCGTCGTGAAGTGTGAAAGTCAGATCGCGACTTATTATTAACCACAACGGTGTTAATCCTACCCATGACACTGGTGTGATGGCGTGATAAATAAATTCCTCACCGTCACACCAGTGTGACAGAGCGGTGTGAAGGTGAGTTGGGCGCTGGATCAGCTGTTTTCGCTTAGAGATGAATGACGTATTCCTGTAGGATCCCATTTTAAATACATACAGGCTTGGTGATGCCTACTTGGCCGTGTAGTACAATTCGTTCGACACGTTTGATATACAGCTAACTTAATTACCATTTATTTATATTATAGATTTGTATTGAATTTCAAATCAAGTATACTGTATTGTGCAATAAACTAACATAATCATTTCAAGTAAAATTTAAAACCCGATTGAATAAAAAAATTACTTACCCTATTTCGTCGGGCTATCAGGTAAAAATGTATCCAGATAAAGACGAATCTAATCTAACGACATCTCGTACTTTAAAATCCATCAAGCCGTTTCGGCTACAGGCTCTGCCAAATAGACATACATACTCACACACATACACCTGAAAAACAATACCATCCGTTTTGAGAAGTCGGGGAAAAATAAAAACAATAGTATACAGATATTTTTTTTTTTTGAGATTTCAGCAAAGTTGTACGACAAAAATTGTTCTGTTTCTTACGTAGAAACAACAGTTAAAAAGTTCTCAAATTGTAAAAAAGTGTTGTTTTCAGAGTGTAAAAAAAATTTTGTAGGACCCGTTAACTGGGGGTTCTCATCATCATATTGAACAATTTTCCCCAAGGAACCCTAGTAATATCTCAAAAAAAAAATTGGACCCCCCATACAAGAATACACAAAATTGGTTCATCAGCTGATCGGTTTCTATGAATAGTCAAAAAATTTTTTTGCGATTTTAGCAAAGTCATAGAACTAAAGTTGTTCAGTTAGATGCGCAGAACGGACCACCTTCACCGAGACCACCCCTTTACGGGTTGTTAACGAACTTGGGGCAAGTTGTTCAGTAACATGAGTAAAAGCCACTGTCAAGTTTTGGTGGGGGGTCCAAAATAGCCGTGTACACAGGGTGACTTTTAATTACTTAGTTCTCGATAGCAAAGTATGAGAATATGCTCGTGAATACAAGCATCTCTCCCAAAGAAACTATATGTAAAATCAGAAAAAAAAAATTTGGTTCCCCGATACATAACAACTTATCAAATCGGCAAAAATGTAAAAAAGACTATTTTTTTTTTATATTTGACACATAGTTTCTTTAGGAAAGTTGTTTGTAATGACCAGTACATTCATATCCTTTGCTATCAAGAACTAAATAAAAGTCACCCCATATAAGTATATAACTTACCTATGTACTTAACTAAAACGGCGTTTGTATCTAGGTGCGATTTACCTACAGCATTTATCTAGCTTTTTAAAACAGATATTTTTAACTTACCTCCACCACACTTACGTAATACCACAGTATTACGATATGGCTTACAGTAGAGCACCGCCTTTTGATGTCTCACGAAGCCGCCACGGCGTCACTAGCAATACTATCCTGTAGCAAGCCAAGCCTGCCAAACTCGCGGAGTTTGCCAGGCTGTGCCCCGCCGCCCGCTGCCCCGCAAGTACCGTTCCGTTGCTCTGCGTAAGTACATTCGTTGCACTACTGTAAGCCGTTAAATATTGTAATACTGTGCCTCCACCGTACACGTCGGTACCTAAGTAGGTCATAATTATAATAGGTGATTGTAAAAAGTAATACCTAACTGTGCTGAATCTCTAAACGGTTTGACCTCATCACTGTACTTATTTTACTCAGCATATCCAAGTAATAATTATTATAAGTTGTATTAGAAAATGTTAGTCTGTAAATTATACCAAGGCACTTAAGTACCTACCTACATAATAATCAAAATAAATGAGGAATTGCCAAACGGAATATAGAACAATTATTTGACACCTACTACAATAACTATGAAAAATAAACAACTATTTATTTAGACAGTATACAGGGTGTAACAAAATTGGTGTAGATCCCGTTAACTGGGGCTTCTACTCATCATACTGAACAACTTTTATCTACAAGTTTGCTGAAATCGCAAAAAAAATGTAATACTCTTACTGGACCGACGAGATCGCGGGAAGCCGATGGATGCGGGCAGCGCAGGACCGGTCGTCGTGGAAATCCTTGGGGGAGATCTTTGTCTAGCAGTGGACGTTTTTCGGCTGATATGATGATGACGAATACTCTTAATAGAAAACGATCAGCTGGTTGACCAATTTTGTGCAATTTTTATGGAGCGTCGAAATGTTTTTTTTTTGAGTTTTGACTATGGGCTCCTTGGGGAAAGTCGTTCAGTATGATGAGTAGAAGCCCCAGTTATGAGTCCTACACCAATTTTTTTTACACCCTGTATAATGAGCAACAGTTAGTAATTAATTTAAAAACCGTCGGCGGCTCAACGGTAACGACTCGACTGGTCTAAAAAGCGTCGGTGGCTCAACGGTAACGACTCGACTGGTCTAAAAAGCGTCGGTGGTTCAACGGTAACGATTCGACTGGTCTAAAAAGCGTCGGTGGCTCAACGGTAACGACTCGACTGGTCTAAAAAGCGTCGGTGGCTCAACCAACGGTAACGACTGATCTCCTCCTAACTCCCCTCCATCCCCACCCCTACCCTCCCTCAAGTCGATATCTGAAAGTCGCCTGATCACGAATCCGTTGTCGATGAAGGGAAAAATAAAGGCTATGATTTGATCGCGGGGGAAACTCCGAGCATAGCTCGCTCCATCGCCCTTTGATCATCATCATCATCATTATATCAGCCGAAGGACGTCCACTGCTTGACATAAGCCACCCCCAAGGATTTCCACGACCGGTTCTGCGCTGTCAGCATTCAGCGGCTTCCCGCGACCTTCATCAGGTCATCGGTTCACCGAGTGGGAGGCCTGCCCACGCTACGTTTTCCGGTGCGCAGTCGCCCCTCGAGAACTTTAAATGCGACGTCACGAGTACTAGGCACGTGCTCCTGAGCCACCTCGCCTCTATGTGTAAGCTTCTTGTCTGGGACTATGAAGGAATCCCTAATTGTGAGTATGGAACCCTGGGCTCGCCCTCGTCCCTCACACCCCGCGGCCACCGCAAGATTGCCTTTTCTATACGTCTCCGTTTGACGACTGTTATCTATGGATTTTTTACATAACTATGATTGATAAATAAGTATACCTATATCTCTCATATCAACTGATACACCTACGTCCTCACCGAGGGGCTCTAGCCTACCCTGAATTAGGGCGAACGGTCCTTAGTCGAACACGCGGGCCCAGAGCGGGTTGTTCGAATTCACACACGACCTTCGAGTTTCTTCACAGGCGTGTGCAGGTTTCAGTATCAGATTCAAACATTTATAAGACTTTTACACTACAACTCAAAACAAAACAATATTACACGAGTAGAACAAACGATGTTTTCCTTCACCGTAAGGGCGTCAAATAAACTTACATCCCACCAAAAACATCCTGTAAAAACTAGCCAAGTCTCGAATGAGCTGCTTGTTTTTCTATAAAAAGTAATGAAATCTCTAAGCAAAGCCAAGCCTAGTCTAAGGTTCTTTACTGCAATTTATTTATTATTATGGTTAGATTTTATGTGACCTGCCGTTGAACATTCTTTATGCATATTTACTCCTTGAGACATCCAAGTCAACGGCCAAGTCACATAAAATCTAACCATAATAATAAAGAAATCGCAGTTAAGAACGCTAGACTAGGCTTGGCTTTGCTTAGAGATTTCATTACTTTTTATAGAAAAACAAGCAGCTCAATCGAGACTTGGCTAGTTTTTACAGGATGTTTTTGGTGGGATTTCACTTATTTTTGTAGAAAACTACATTGATTCATGAACTGCGCCTTAAAAACTAGTAATACTAAATCAAGGAGTTCGGTCCTGCGACTGCATAAATAACTCTGTAATCCTATATATTTTATATGGGATTACAAAGTTATTTATGTAGTTTGTGTAACTAGAAAACTAAACCGAAATTGCAAAATGTTTGAGTTTTTCCTTGCTTTATACACTGAAGACTAATTGTATTCTAAATTTGAATCTTCTATGTCGGCTAGAAGTGCCTTGAAATTTTGATGATCTGTCAGTCAGTGAGTGACAAATTAGGAAACTTTGACTAGTTATAATTCTTAAAGTACTGGTTCAAATTGAATGAAATTTGGAATATACCGTGCTTATATGATGCCTGCTTGGGTACAGAAAATTCAGGCTTCTAGGTTTATCTACAACGAAGTTGTGGGGGGGTCGAAAATGGCCTGAACTGCTTCGAGAAAAGGATGGTACGGCCGTGCCGCTTTTTTTCTCGACTTGGCGGGGGCACTGCCGTGCCCCCAGATGTGAAATTCGAAAACACATTGGTACGTGGCTGGATTTTGAACCACAACCTCCCGGCAGGAGGTAGCGGCCCTAGCCGTTATGCCACCGACGCTCCTAATATCACTTTAATCTCACTGTCGTCACTATTTTCATATAGGTAAAATAGGCAGGCCTCCCACTCGGTGGACCGATGATCTGGTGAAGGTCGCGGGAAGCCACTGGATGCGGGCAGCACATAACTGCTCTTCGTGGAAATTGGGGGAGGCCTATGTCCAGCAGTGGACGTCATTCGGCTAATATGATGATAGGTATAGGTAATAAACCTAAAATCTAAATAAAATAAATACTTAGTAAATAAAAAATATGATAAATGTAAAGTAAGTACAAGCTTTAATTTTAATTATTTCTTATTCTTCTCAGCAAACACTTTCATTTGATACCCATATCATGGGTGTGCATAAAAAATAACTAATCCGCCATTTTTTGAGGGCGGCCTTATATAGATTTAGATTGACGTCACTTAGCTAACCATGCATTATTCTTCAAACTTAACGTGTATGCTCAATTGGAAACCGGGAAGTGATAGAACTTCCAAGATTTGTTCCAAACTAACTAACACGGCAAGCTATAATAAAGCTTGTAAAATCTATAACTAACGATATAACCTACCTACATTAACTTCAACATACGCCAGTAATATAGAAGTCATTGCTTCAACATATTTTTATTTAGTATTATTTGCTTTAACCTTTAATAACTATTTAGGTACGAGTACATACCTACCTAAAACCCTTTAACCACAGTATATATTAGTACTAACCTTTAACTGTGGCTTTTAAAAATGGCTGACACCCTAAACTGTGGCATCCGATCGGATGCCACAGTTTAGGGTGTCAGCCACTTTTTACTAAAAAAACATGGTATATTTTAAGCGCATGCCATAACCTCTTTACTTTTCTAGGTATGAATGGATGATGAATATTATGGCTAAAAAATTAACAAACTTTGAAGGTGTATGTTGCTTACATGCTATGACACCAGTCCAAGTACTTTTTTTGCCAAAAATGCAAATTAAAACACCTATTTAGGGTCATAAATAAAAGACTACTTACTTACTTACTTTTTACTGAATTTCGATGAAATAAACGCAGGAAACACAATATTTTAAACAAAAATTCACTAATATTCTTGGAGGTCGACAAATGGTAAAATTCAAATGTGGTTTGTATTTAATTTTACCACTACCAACCAGTGATATTATGCTATATCTACCAACTGAATAAGTTGTCTTTGTTCGCTTTTCTGTTCTATCATTGTAAGGTTTTAGAGCGGGAAAAGTAGGACTGTGAACGGAGCCCGATCGGGTGGCGCTACAGGTTTGAATGTAGAAAGGTACCATGTTCTAAGCTTTTTTTAAGATTATAAACACAGGAAACTTAAGGGTTTATTAGTTTTTTTTAGCTGTCTGTCTTATAAAGTGTGGATGAATCCCTTCAATCAGGCCCTGGACCGGCGGTGTTCGGAACCAAAGCTAAAAGTTCTTTTTCGATGCTATCGATACTAGTTACTATTACCACAGATTACAAAATAGTCGATAATGATTTAAGCTACCCGGTTACCAGACGGTTACTAAAAGAATGGACTTCGCTGGTATGTGACCCCTTTCCCGCTTCCCCACTCACCTCCGTTCTCCTGTCGCGTCAGTACGGTTCGCATCTTTGAAAAACAAAACAAAAGCTCTTTTAATTGTCTTTTAATCACTATTTTGGGTGTTTGTATTTAGAACACACCAATATATTCGACCTCCATCTCAAATCTATACAACCTCCTTGCGCAAAAAATACGCGATACAAACTACTTATCCAAAGAATATTTTACATACAAACTCCTAGTGCAAATAACTCCGCTCCGATAATTCCTTTTGATCTAAGGTATTTCATCTATTTCTCATGCGCTGGCACCAGGCTGGCACATAACAATTCTTATGGTATCACATTTTGAAAACAAAGTGTGACACATAGTGATTCAAAATTCTATCTTCACCATCATTATTTATTTCAGTATAAAATAAATTAAAATACCTATCTTTAAAACCTATTCTCTCATAAAATACCCATTTTTGGTAAGTTTCAATGATGTTTTTGTGATGTTAATTTAACGAGTGAAATCCTTTTCTAATTCTTGTACTTGTATTTTTTTAGGCATTGAATTACTACTACTACGTAGTTTTTAGGTGTGTTTTAGGTCTTATTTTTCGCCAATAAACATTAAGTAAGCACGCATCTTTTTTTCAACCCACGCCCTTACCCAAGGACGTTTTAATAATCCCTTACCGTACCTACGACGACGTGTTACAGACGGACAACAAAGTGATTCTATACGGTTTCCGTTTTTCCGTTTGAGGTACGGAACCCTAAAAAAGAATGCGCAAAACACTCTGAGTAAATTATTTATGTCTATTTGGCGGCAATCGAACATTTGTCATTTTCCATTTTTCCTACTTTTAATGCCATCTAGTTTACGAATATAAACACAAAAAAACGAATTACTCACTTGCTTCGGCGTATTACAATCATAGTACAATAAATTGTTTATAGATGGCGCTCAACCATGTCCACAGTG
Organism: Coleophora flavipennella; assembly: GCA_947284805.1. NCBI lineage: Eukaryota > Metazoa > Arthropoda > Insecta > Lepidoptera > Coleophoridae > Coleophora > Coleophora flavipennella. The sequence goes on from OX369307.1 coordinate 8,436,010, forward strand.
CCATCTGTACACCAAATATAAAACTTGTTCACACCTGATCGGCCGCACTCGCCCGTCGTTGCAGAGACGGCACAGTGAGTGTTGCTATTTGCAAAAAATATACATTCCTAACTTTATGTGGGATTTGTCTGCATTTTTAAAACATGTTCCTCAAAGTACACAGTATGGATAATGACCGTGAACTAGTCATTTGAGTTACCTTTTATCATCTGTCAAAAACTGAATTTTGTGAAAAGAAAATTAAATAGCTAAAGATAACGCCATACTTTTTCAGTGTCATATAAATACACACTTTATGATTTTGAACACTACATTGAAAATACAGCGAGGAAGGTTTTAATAGTAGGGAAATTTAGTGATCAGTATTCAATACAATAGAACCCCGATAATCTGAACACCGGTAATACGGACTTCCGGTTATCCGGACTCGTATTTTGTAACCCTAAGCACCCTAGGTCGTCGATAAGTCATGAGCGTGGACATTAGTTTTCTCCAGATCCCTCAGGAACTATATCGGAATTTCTGTTTAGTAGTCTATGTCACTTTCCACCCCCTCAACCAATTCTATACACTGGCCGGGCCACACCAAATGCGTCGCGTGGCGTGACGCGTTGCGTGACGTGCGCACGCGCGTGCAGCCCTGCCACACCGGCAAGAGCAGTGCAGCAGCTGGCACGCACGCGCACGCACACGTCACGCAGGCACTATGTGCACGGACGTGCAAGTCACATCATAGAAGCCATATTGAGTGCTCGAAAAAATCCAATATTGCGAGAAACATTCGAGAAAAGTTTGTCACATACTTTAATAATTAATTGTTTTAATTTTTGTACTCAGTAAATAAAAACATGTACATATTTTGTACTTACCTTCTATTTCTAATAAAGTACCGATTCTTTCCCATAGTAAAGTCTTATAAACTTTATTTTTATAATCTTTGTGTTTCACTTTATACAGGCACTCATATTTCCTCACAATTTCTATGAGTTTTTCTTTTGTTTCCCAACTCAAACCTGTCTTCATTGCGAAAAAAAACAACCGTATTTTGTAAATAAATTCAAATGGACTTGCGTGCACACGCGCAGCACCAGTTCTTGCGTACAAGCGCGTGCGCGGTGTGACATCCAACAGGGAATGCCATATAATACAACGTCACCGCAGCTCTCGCGTGTGCGAGGTTGCCGTTCCGCTCCCTGCGTGCGTGGGCTCGGTTTGTCAGCTAGCTGCAGCTCTGCGTGCGCGTTGCGTTAGCTGCCACGCACCGTCCACGTCACGCAGTCGGTGTGGCAGCTTTCATAGAATTTAGTACATTTCAAACCCATGCGTGCACGCGCAGCCACGCCACGCCACGCCACGCACGTTTGGTCTGCTCCGCCCTAGGCCGGGTCACACCAAATGCGTCGCGTGGCGTGACGCGTTGTGTGACGTGCGCACGCGCGTGCAGCCCTGCCACACCGGCAAGAGCAGTGCAGCAGCTGGCACGCACGCGCACGCACACGTCACGCAGGCACTATGTGCACGGACGTGCAAGTCACATCATAGAAGCCATATTGAGTGCTCGAAAAAATCCAATATTGCGAGAAACATTCTAGAAAAGTTTGTCACATACTTTAATAATTAATTGTTTTAATTTTTGTACTCAGTATATAAAAACATGTAAGTACATATTTTGTACTTACCTTCTATTTCTAATAAAGTACCGATTCTTTCCCATAGTAAAGTCTTATAAACTTTATTTTTATAATCTTTGTGTTTCACGTTGTAAAGGCACTCATATTTCCTCACAATTTCTATGAGTTTTTCTTTTGTTTCCCAACTCAAACCTATCTCCATTGCGAAAAAAAACAACCGTATTTTGTAAATAAATTCAAATGGAATTGCGTGCACACGCGCAGCACTAGTTCTTGCGTACAAGCGCGTGCGCGGTGTGACATCCAACAGGGAATGCCATATAATACAAAGTCACCGCAGCTCTCGCGTGTGCGAGGTTGCCGTTCCGCTCCCTGCGTGCGCGGGCTCGGTTTGTCAGCTAGCTGCAGCTCTGCGTGCGCGTTGCGTTAGCTGCCACGCACCGTCCACGTCACGCAGTCGGTGTGGCAGCTTTCATAGAATTTAGTACATTTCAAACCCATGCGTGCACGCGCAGCCACGCCACGCCACGCCACGCACGTTTGGTCTGCTCCGCCCTTTAATCACTTATATCCGTTGCTCCGTTTCGACGCCGAAGTGCGCGAACATGGAAATAAGTATTATCCAGATCCTTACCATATCAAATGAAAGGGCTCGTTATCTTTAACTTATCTCATTATCTTTATTTCTTAATAAAAACTATTTTTTGATGTGTAACATCTTTGCTCTCGCTTTCCTGCAATTTGTGGAAGTGATTTCGTGAAATGGGACGGAAATGTGTAACATGGGACGGAAATGTATAACAGTTATTTCGTGAAATGGGACGGAAATGTGTAACAGGAAGTCGCGAAAGCGCGCGCTATTCGATCTGACGAATGAGCGCGCGGTGGTAGAGTTGACCGTCAGATAGTACCAATGCTCTCGCTTTCCTGCAATTTGTGGGAGTGATTTCGTGAAATGGGACGGAAATGTGTAACAGGAAATGCGAACGTTTTTTAGTTCTCGAAAACTAAGGTTGTCATAGCCTTGCCGCCTAGTGTGATGGCAAAGGCAAAGATGACATACTACTATTCGAAGGGTCGGCCCGTGAATGTACGACCCGATAATTAATTAATTTCATAAGTATTTTGTCACATGTTACACATCATATGCGAGTACTGTAGGTCTCGTTTTTTTGTTTTATTCTGAAATTCATACTTATTTTGAAGATATGATTGACATTTTTCACACAGTGCGTACTTTTTCTATTGCCGCTAAAACTTTTTTTTGCCAAATTGCTTTGTATTATAGATATGACAGCTAAATGTATTACTAACAAACTATGAACTTTCTAATGTCTATAACTAATTTATAAAATAAATGTATTTTTTGTGAATAACTCATTTAATGTATTTAAATTTTAAATTTCATTGATCTTTACTAAACTGTTTTGTAACAAATAATGATAATTTTAAAAAAAAAAGTTTTTTTTGGAACGTGAACAAACTAGCGACATTTCATTAAATAATAATAGTATCTTTTTTAAGCTATTGCATAACTTTTATCGCGGGCTTTGAACGCGGCGACCGAATCGAGAAATTCCGTAACGAAAATAAAACCTAACACCCCACGCTCGGCCGAGTTCTAAAAAACTTGCAGTGCCATCTATTAGTGAATTGCGGTACTAAAAGGACTTAGTCAATTTTACTGGTGTAACTTTCTTAGTGTTAATTTATTACATAAACATCCCGCGCCCAAGGACTATATAGTACTGGTAAATAATGCATAAATAAAAAATGAAAAAAAGTGTGTGTCAGCTCCGACGCACGACTGGAGTTTACTTCTTAAGTACGATTGTCTTAACAGGCACAAAACAGGGCTTAACTTTGGTTTTAAGTTTACTCTGCACAGTTTTTATAACTGATAGATGATTCCAATTTTCTTCGCTGATGTGTCAGGTGTTTTAGCTCCCATGATCGCAGCTACTAATGATCCATCTGGTGTTTGGCAGCAACTAACCTAATATGCTTTGGATGCGGTTATACAAGCATATCTTAGGTCATACCATAAAGGGCTCTTACATTGATTTCAAGTTGACTCTTCAATTAAATCAAGAGCATTTTTGTTAAGTTTCTCTTGTAATGTTTCTAGTAATTTGTGGACATCATTCTTTATATCATCACTCGCTTGAATAAGGAAATGATGAAGTGAAAACTTTCTAACATCACTGTGTTTAAAGTCGTTCTGATACTTCAACAGTTCACAATTCATAATTTTCTTCTTTTTTGCTTCTTGAAGAAACTCGTGGAAAAGGTCTGTGCTGGTTTTGCACGTACCCAATAGCATCGTCACCATAAGATTCTCGTGCAGCCCTGAAAATGCAAACTAATTACTTACTGTAAACAAAATTTATTCTTTATAACCTAAAAAACTACAATTGAAAGAAATACCATTATTTTGCCTTCGCAGGATTAAGGTTACTTACGTAGGTAGTGTTATATTATTTTATAGTACTTACATTGCTGTTTTTACATTTCTCAGCTCTGCAGAATAAAAATCGGGGTTATTTTTGAAGAACATTTCAATCCTTGATTGCGTACACTTTGGGCAAGTTTCTGCTATCTGCTTTCACAAAATTGACATCCATGATGGAGTGGAATACCAAATTATACGATGGAGATTGTAAAATATCACAAATTTTCAGTATATTTATAATTATAAATATTTTATATTATAAATATACTGAAATTATATATACAGATCAAAAATAGTAAAGGCGCGTCTCCTCCGACCTGTTTTGCAAAACAATACACAGATACAGTGCAATTATACTCCCCGCGCGGGTGGAGAGGGGAATGATTTGTTTCATTTTTCTACAACTGCCGTGTCGCGCACATTTTTTGTTTCAGAAACATTTCCCTGTAGCAGGAGACGGCTTGAGTATGAAAACAAATGTTTTTGTTTCATGTTTTTGTGTAATGTTTCAAAAAAGCGGGCGCAAGAGACACGCCTTAAGACTGCAACAATGACAGAACGTCATCTTAGATTCAGCCAATCCTGAAAAACGTAACGCGCAAAGAGAATATAACAAAGTACGTTTTCGATCACTAGATTTTACTCCTCATATTTTTTTCATACCGGGCGCCTTATATGCAAATCGATTCTTAAGGAGTAAACTCCAAAAATATTATGATTGCATAAGTTGATAAAAAATGCTATGCAATAGCTTCAGTCCCCGAGTGCCACACGTTTTTTTTTGTTTATAAAGCTGATTTACTAAGAATTTTGTTACCAAAGTCACACTTGGCCTGTTAATTATTTCAATATGGTCATCTTCAATGACCTCTGAATGTCGTGTTATGCACAAGATCTATTCTCTTTCTTAGCAACGAAGTATGTCATAAAGTATGGGATAATTCAATTTAATTCATGGCAACACCGAATACGGTTTCTTTCCCATTCATTTTTCAATTCAAACGACCGGTAGACGCGGTCTGCTGAAGTCATGTAGGTGTCCGTTAAAGTTGTGGCGGGATTTCGCCAACATAAAAAGTTTTTGTAAAGTTTTTAAATCTAGTTTCAATGGGATCTAGTTATTAACTGTGAGTGGAGAGTAGGTAAAACGTCTTTATGCGTAAAAAACTGAGAAGTGAGAGCTAACCGGCAAAAATGTCCAAATTCAAAGTGGCGCTTACCTGACGTTTTTTGTGTTGTGTGCTAATGTTGAATGACGGAATTAAGGATTCGGGGTACGGATATGGGTGAATAGTGTAGACTAATATCGAGATGCCATTCGTGCAGCGCGTGGTGGAGCCGCGGTTTTTGTCGCGGACTAGTTTGCGCGACGATGATGGTCGTCCGAAGGTGACTGATGATGAGTTGCAAGCAGTGACCAACTGCACGCTCAGCAATGCACTCCGGCAGCTAGCATCCCTCGTGTTGCTCGCTGAGGACATCTTCAACGAGCTCACATCGCAGCTTCAAGGCGTCACCGAACGCTCGAAGACCGCGCAGTCTAAGATCGAGCGAATCAACGAAATTGTACAGCAGTATGATCCCAAAAAAGTTCCAGTCCGTGAGTACACTTTTTTATACTTTACCATACATTAATATTGAAACCACGTTGTTTGTGTTGTAGGTTTATTACAGAAAAATCCACTGTTCGTTACTACTTACTATCGTATCTTTACAAAGCTCGCAAAACAGACGCGTCTTTAAACCGTAACTAATAATCTTGCTAAGCAGACATTACCAAATAGCAATTTACTAGCTGTATCGCAACACTGCTGTTTTGCAACAGTTTACAACGTCCTCGTCTCGACTAAGCCATCTTGATAAGATAATAACTTCACTATAATTGAAATAGAGTACCTATCTAGCCTTCAGCATTGTGTACTAATATGTACATCATGCATGAGAGGTGATCGTTCAGATTGACAATAAAGATGATCTAGCTAGTACTATTAGAATCAAGTGTGGTCTACTTAGTATGGTAGACATCAGTAGTACAAAGGGTTGGTAGGAAGGAACAGTTGAGTGCACGTCAGTGGTGACACTTTGACTTTGAGCTGGTCTGGTTTCTAGTTTTCATGGCGTAGCTCTGGTTCAGCTTTCAAATAATTATAACAGGGTGTTTGGTGTATCGTGTGCCAAATTGAATTGGCTGACAGGAGGGGCCATTAGCTATCCAATCAGCCCCCATATTCCTTTCTATGCCCCACGAACTTTTTTTATTCAACTCTTAAACTTTTTTAAAGAAAACTCGAAATTCTGCATTGAAACTTAAATTTAAAAAAGTAATGGGTGTAGCTTCCAAACTTAAATTTTATTTTGGTGTGCACTGTTGTATGTTTCTGTCTTCAAAATTACTTGCAGTTCTCATCTTCTTTTTTTATTAGATCAAAGTTTAACATTAAGATAAACTTAAAATTAAATTTTACATAACTATAAAAAATAAACCAAAAGCAATCGGGATCTTCCAACTCTCTCAGAAGTTCTCTACTCTATCCTCTGCCATTAAATAAGTAATGGCTTCACTACTCCCTAAATTTGTGTATTGGGTCACATCAGGCTGATATTCTAAATTCTAGTTATTTTTTCCCGTAAATAACAAATGCGAAGCAAGTAAGAATTCTTTTAAGTAAAATCTTTTTCTTACATAGCGTTAGCAAACTGAACTGATACTTTGGTCGAGGTTTGGCTGGCTCTGCTGCCTGTATGTTAGGTACTTCGCTGCAACACTGTGATTCCTTCATTCTGTTACTGTTTTTTTTTTTCGTCAAGTTTTTTTAGTGTTTTTGTTAAGTTTCATTGACTACTTGTTATTTTTGCGATGGTTACATTCTCTAATGAATATAAAGTTTTAACCTGAATTTTGAATATCAGCCTGATGCGACCCGATACACAAATGTGACATACCCTTGCAAAAAGGCATGTGGCATACCCTTAGAAAGAAGATAGACTAGAACACTTCAGAGGGAGTTCGAAGATCCCTATTGCTTTTAGTTTATTTTTTTTTGTCATTATTTTAAGTAGCTGATCCAAAAATTTTGAGGGTTAATAAAAAAAAACAAGACGACAACTGCCAGTAACTTTGAATACGATAGAAAAATACAATACTGCACACTAAAATAAAATTTAAACTTGGAGGCTACACCCACTACTTAAAAAAAAATATATTTAAATGCAGAATTTCAGGTTTTCATTAAAAAAAAGTTAAAAGTTCAGTAAAAAAATCCGTGGGGCATGGGAAGGATTATGGAGGCTGAAACGATAGCAATGATAGCAAACGAATCCTGTCGGCCAATTCAATTGGGCACACAATGCACCAAACAACCTGTATTATAAACTCGGTAGACAGTGTCACAGAGTGCCTATATTGTTCCAATGTCTGTTGTTACAGACGATTTTAATAGTACTACGTAAAGTTGCTACCACTGATAAAGTACACAGAACATATAGGTACGATCTGCCACTCAATGAAAGCTTGATGATGATCATGATGCACGATCCAATCAATCACCATTTTTAGGTACAAATGTTATTTGTACCTAAAAATGTACGGTGCCTACCTAATCATAAAACTAATCAAAAGCTAACGAGATATACATAATGATACATAGGCGATGATTAGATAGATGCCAGATTCGTTATTTTAAAAAGTAAAATCAAGCTCATTGAATAAAGCCCTGGATCTGGGACTCCATTGCTGAGCTCCTTGAGCGTCCAATGCCGCCCACAAAAACTCCAAGTTGATGCATTACTGAGCGCTATCTAAAAACCTGTTTCGGTTTCAAACAGAGCCCAAGCCCGCGCGCCATGATGGGAAAAAAATCCCAGATTCCAATGCTATAAAAAATACATCTCAAGCGAGACTCGAGATAAGTTCAACCAACAGAGCCCTGAGCCGGCCGGCATTGCAGCCTCACGCTCACGTCTTTGTGTATAAGTTCCGACCTAAGAATTTAACCGACGCGACGTTCCATTGAGAGTTAAGTACATATGACTCGATTCAATACAAACATAGGACCATTACCTATAATCATCTTGGTAAAGATTAATTGTTGAGACAAGAGAGAAACGGTTTATAAACACACGATTCACATGTCCATAACGAGTTAGGTAAGCTACGAGTATGAATAAAAAGAAAAGTTTCATTCTACCTGACCCATCTAGATATATACCAACTACTTAGGATGAGTTCACAATTAATTAGAAAAGCTATTTGTATATCTCTTTTTTCTTTCAATTTAAACATAGTAACATTATATATCATTGATTTAAACGGTAAAAAAAAATCAGGGTACCCAACTATAGGCACCGCTGAGTTACTAGTTACTTCGTACTATAGGCACTAGACTGTGACATAGGCATTTACATCTATCCTACTTAACGTCTTTTTATAAAAAATCTTAAATATTTATTAGTAACCTACGCACACAACGCTCAATGAGAAACTAAGGAGAAAATACCACACAACAAGAGAGGGAGAAATGAGAAAATAAAATGTATTCTCCTTAAAAAAACATTTCTTGTATGGGGACCCTCCTCAATTTTTCACTAATTTATTTTTTAATATTTATCGGTAAATCCCCCGTAATAACACATATTCTGTGAAAAGACAGTTAAAGTGGGGAAGTATTGCATATAAGTGAGCTCTGTGTGTGCCAGTACAAGTTCCAATGGCCTCAAAATTACATGTCCTCCAAAATTGGCGCAAACATTCACAAGTTTAGAATAAATTGTTTGTTCAATACAAGCTGTTGCCTGCGGGTTTATCCCCGTGGATATTAGCGGCGCCCCATGCCCCAGGCGCCATTTTTTTTGTTATAAACAAACCTTGTCCTGACAATTACGAACAACATAAAAAATCTGCAAAATCTGTCGAGCCGTTCTCAAGTAATGACTGCGACGATCGTGAGTATTGAGGGATCAACGGATGGGGGTTTTACTCGTATGATTCCGATACAAAATCCTTAATGGATCCAAATAAATAAATCTGAATAAATAAATCTATATCTAAAATTACCTAGTTGGCTAGAATTTTTCCTATGTAAAATCATGCAAGATCAATTGATAAATCACAATATATCCACTGCAATTTTAGATTTTCATGTGTCACCACATTTTGATAAATAATCAAAATGTTCTCTCCCTTGCACAAGCCCGTTCTATTTCTTCATTTCAAAGGACATGGTACTTAAGTTTCTCTGTTTCTCCCACATCTTACCTCCCATTGTCCCTGACTGATAGGCATACGCCCACCATTTCCTAAATGACGCCAACAGATCCGACTAGGCGAGAGCACTTACAAATGCTTTTGAACAGAATTATACAATTATCATGAAGGAAATTGCTCGCCTAGTTAAATGAGCGTTGTTAAGTTTGAAGGAAAACAAAACTAAATAGTCCCTTGCGGAGTACGAACGACACGGAAGATTTCTGAAATTGCAGTTATTATTATGACTTTTGAAGGTAGGTTTAGTGTACCTACTTGTGTATAGGTGGGATGGGATTTGGGACAAACCAATGATTCAATGTTCCCAGGAGTACAGGTAAACCGCACATAATTTTCTTTTATAAGCTTTTTTGTATTCTCTCCACACCGGCTGTTTACGATCGATTAGCAAGCGAATTGCGTAAACTTACAGCTAGATCATAATTATCAATAAGAACCTGTGTTTTGGACATTTAATATCATCAAAATTATAACATTTACTACTTATCTATCATTTATCAAGGAAGAGAGTACTTTGTCCCGCACACCCAAGTTTTTGGTAGGTACCTGCTCTCACAGCATCCGGCATTGAATACGTAACGTTTTATAAAAACCTGAAGAAATACCATACCACTTCTAATCATAATTCAGACCAGATAAAACATGACCTTCGCCTTTTCTGTCCTCGTTATTTGAATTTTTAGTGTCGGAGCTTCTGGCATTCTGCGATAATCCATATTAAACTTTTATAAATTATCATCGATACTTTTATAGTTCGAAATCTGGATTTAAGGCCTTAAGATAGGTCAAATGACAATATTCAATTCAAATTATTGAGAGACTGTGTAAAGCTATCACTATCGAAAAAGTTTATAATATACTTAAAGTAATAAAAATCGATTTAATTGTATACTATTTTAAAAATATTACCATTTATTATAAAATATATAAGTATTTGATATAAAAAAAATACTGTAAACCCTGTTTTTGGCATTAATTGCAAATAGTTAGTTAATGTTGAATGAAACCAACACACAAAAATCGGTGACTTTAAGACGTTTCATTTTAACTGAACACATTTTTTTTAAACTTATTTGAAAGTGTAGAAAAGTAATAAAAACATGTAAAAATCGAGAATTGGGCGTTCGGTTTCAACGTAACCTTAACGATTTGAACTTAAAATCAATAGAATTACGTTCGATATTATTTTAACACGTACCTATCAACCTGCTCGGATTGAGGCATCTTAAAGCCTTAAAGGTAGAATAGTTCGACACCACTGTGTGTCTTCTTAATGTTATCTACAAACAGAGAGAACTGTCAAGTCGTGCGAATGTCAACACGATTCATTGGACAACCTTTCACCTGCACGATAAGCGTTAAGTGTAGTTTTAGTGTCATCTTACTGCAAGTTATCCTCTCTATGGGACTCCTTTTTGTTTTAACAACCTTCGCCTTATCTCGGACGCTTACTTTGCTATGCGTCTGTCTCATAAAAACTACATTAAAATAATATATGATGATGATGAGACAATTTAATCCAACATTAAAGTTATATCTAGTATTCTTTATTGTACTGTGGTTCTATTCTGATTGGTCAACGTTCGTGAAGGTTTAATTTAAAAAAAAAAATCAGAAATTAATATTAAATTATCTTTATGTTTTGCGATTGGTTAGCAAGGAGTTTGTTTTAAAAAAAGTAACATTATTGTTGCCTTTTTACCCGACTACGGTAAAGCTAAAAGGAAGGGTTAATATTTTAGCAGTCGTTGTATATGTATATTTATGTATGTTCCACCGTCGCTCTTAAACTACGGGGCAGATTTTGATGAATGAGGTGTCAATCGATTTTTTTTTTTATCCGCAATTGGTAAGCCCTTGACATCATCTCACCTGATGATAAGTAACGATGATGCTGTAGATGGAAGCGGGCTTACCAATATACCCCAACGCAATGAGGAACTGGCCATCTAATCTACAAGCCGGAACACATCAATGCTGTTAATATTGATGCTTAGCGGTAAGACTTAAGAACAGGTAAATAAGAGCGATTTTCCGTTGCGGGTTTAATTTTTCAACCGACTTCCTTAAAGAAGGAGGTTCTCAGTTCGACTGTGTGTTCTTTTGTGTGTTTGTTACGCGACATCTTTGCAGAGAGTGAACTGATTTTCACTATTCTGTTTTATTGGACGCTGCTGAGTCGGCCCCATATAAATTTTATCAAAATCGGTGAAGTACTGTTTTAGAAAATTATCAAAAACCAAAAATAATAATGCATAATTGTACTAAGTTTTGCGGTTTTTTTCGTGCTTTTTAAACTCCCAACTTGTTTACATAACAGACAGCAGTCTCAAGCAAGCGTATGTCAACTCAACTCAGAATAATGTCTGATTTAAGGCCGATTTACACTTGGAGAGTTAATTTATTATCGTCGTTTTGACGGCGCTTTGCGAGTTAAGTAATAACTTGATGAATAGAATGATGTTCTTTTTTCGGACCGTCAAGTGCAAGTCCACCTGCCCCCGTGCGTCTCCCGCACCCCGCCAACTAAATTCGCGTTCATACGACCGGTCACACTTGAAGTTAACTAAACTCACCTGTATACCTACGTGTGGACGCAACTTGTTACTTACCTATCTAAACTTAACTAAACCGCGTAATTCAGCCTTTAGTATAACATTCAGTATGAGTACTTCACAAGTGCAAGCTATAGAATTATAGGTATGTATGTATATACAAAGTTACTTCCTACGCTACAGCTACAACACACTTGAGTCATGGTAGTTTGCATAGAATATGGTAACTTAGCGCAATTGTGAACGAGTTCGTTGTCCGATAATTCTTATCAGTTTTCTTTATAACTGTGGAACTGGTTCGTGCAGTCGGAGAATTAATTAAGCGTAAATTAATTAATTTAGAGATCGAACGATATTTTTTTTCAATACAGTTGCTCTTAAAGTGGTACTTTATGTGCCAGTTTACTGTGCGAAAAATGTATTTTACCGCACACTTTTTACTTTACCACTTTTTAATTTCTAGCTCGGAGGAACAAGACACTTCTATCTAGCAAATAAAAAAATATGATGTCCATAGGTACAGAATGCTCTTTGAGAATTTTAAAAGATATAGATTGTTCCTCCAAGATGTACCTACATAACGCTAGTTGATTAGATTCTCTTTGGTTTATGTTTTTGTGAAGAAAGGAGAATAAACATGAACGAAGCGCATATGTTACACCAAGGAATAGAACCATATTTTCCAAGGAGGTTTTATTGTTTACAATAATATTATCCCTAGCCTTATTTTGATCTATTTATGGTAATATTAAAAAAAACTTACGCATGCGTACGTGTGCTTAGCTAAAATATGGCGCAATTTTAGTAAAACTGAATTGAATTGTTTTAGTTGTGAATACGAATAAAATAATTAAAAGTTAAATATTTATGTTAAAAAATGTACTTATGTGTCTATATAGGAAAAAACAAAGTGAGATTACTCCCCCAGACGTTTAAAACGAGCCACAAGTCGCGTAAAATAAACTTTGGTTGCCGCAGCCTTGATACTTGATAGGTATGAATTGATTGACCCGTGAATTAAGTTTTTCTGTCGCTAGTTTTTTATTTTACCTGTTTTCTCATAACTGTATTAAAAACGTCGTATGAATTATGGGTGTCATTTACCACCCTTGTATCATAAAATTGATAAACATAAATAACTATTGTATGTGAAGAAACTATATAGTGTATCTACCTATTTAATACAATATATACTATCTATAGCCAAGTGTCTACCCGTAAAATGTACAGACCTATAGGTACTCGTAAATGTTTTATTGAGTCACGACCGAAGAGAATACCAGCCACTAAATGTCGCAGGGCATGAGTGGGATTCCAAAGCTTTTCCGTGCCACAATAGGCACTCCACTCATAGATTATATCTTGCTAGCGGGACACTTTCATGGTTTGTATTCCTGTTTTCGAACGCACGTCTGTCATTTCTCTTTAAGATTATGCTGGTCTTTTAACAGAAGGTACCTACCTACCTAGCTTAAATCCTTATTTAAAAATTTATAATATAAAGCAAAGGCCCGGTCTTTTTTCACAGGATCATCCGCTGGATTAAATCAGCTTTCTGCTCGCCTTTTTTTTTCGATCGCTACCAAACTTCATACGATCACCTTCATAATCTTGAGTCTCCAGGAGGCTCGAGTTTCCATACAAACGTAGTTCAGCTTTAATACAAAAACTACATGCCAGATTGAATCCAAACTTTGTAAATATAATGAGTAGACACATCGATATTTGTAATTAGTTTTTATCGTAGTAAATTTTAACTTAACTAAACGAAGGCTTAAATTAGTTTTGTACTGATAGTTTGAAACTGCTCTTATTTTTTTTTCGTTTTATATAAGTACATCGAAAACCAATTACAAACATCGATATGTGTCTCCTCAATATATGTATTTGCAAAGTTTGAATTCAATCTGGCATGTAGTTTTTGTATTAAAGCGGAGCTACGTTTGTATGGAAACTCGAGCTTCCTGGCGGCCCTGATTCCCTGAAAATTTCATCAAAATCACTGCAGCCGTTTCGGAGTCTATAGGAACCACATACATACGTATATACATACACACGTCACATCCACACATCGACTCTTATATGTATAGACTATTATAGTTTATCTGCGGCTTCGCCCGCGTCAATATAGTTTATCTGCGGCTTCGCCCGCGTCAACATAGTTTTTACCCGACTGCCAAAGAACGAGGGTAATGCTTTTCGGGTGTATGTATGTATGCCTGTTTCATCGGCTGAGCCTGTAGCATAAATGAATTGATAGATTTTGGAGTGCGAGGTGTCGTTTCATAGATTTATTATAGATTACTAACGGTATATTCGTCTTGATCCTTTGAGTGTCACTGTCTGTTTTTAGGGTTTCGTAGCCAAATGGCATAAAACGGAACCCTTATGGATTCATCATGTCTGTCTGTCTGTCTGTCCGTCCGTATGTCACAGCCACTTTTTTCCGAAACTATAAGAACTGGTAAGTACTGTTGAAACTTGGTAAGTAGATGTATTCCGTGAACCGCATTAAGATTTTCAAACAAAAATAGAAAAAAAAACAATAAATTTTAGGGGTTCCCCATACTTAGAACTGTTAGAACTGAGACTCAAAAATTTTTTTCATCAAATCCATACGTGTAGGGTATCTATAGATAGGTCTTCAAAAATGATATTTAGGTTTCTAATATCATTTTTTTCTAAACTGAATAGTTTGCGCGACACACTTTCAAAGTGGTAAAATGTGTCCCCCCCTTGTAATTTCTAAAATAAGAGAATGATAAAACTAAAAAAAATATATGATGTACATTACCATGCAAACTTCCACCGAAAATTGGTTTGAACGAGATCTAGTAAGTAGTTTTTTTTAATAAGTCATTTATTATTATAGATAATGGTGTTGAAAGGAACCTTTCGTGTGTGACTCCGACTCGCACTTGGCCGTTTATTTTTATTTTGTATTGACTGTGTATACACAGTCAATACAAAATAAAAATAATAAGTTACTATTATGACTGTCTTTGTGCGTGTGCGATGCGCGAACCGCGAGGGGCTTGCAAACGTGGAATGTATGCGATGCAAAGATATCAAGCTCAATAACATTAGGACTATAGGTAACATATCGAAAGGAACTTGTACTTCTTTTTTGGGATGATCTTATGTTGTTCTCCGCTCTTTACTTTAGATTTGTGCCAAACAGCGAAAATTTCAAAAGTTTAAGCGTGGAAGAGTAACCGGACATAAATACAAACATACACGGATTTGTACAGGATGTAACAAAATTGGTGTAGGTCCCGTTAACTGGGGCTTCTGCTTATCATACTGAACAACATGTGTTCCACGACTTTGCTGAAATCGCAAAAAAAAATTTTTACTCTTCATACATCAGCTGATCGACCAATTTTAGCATTTTGGCTAGTGATTTTAGTATGGAGGGTTAATTTTTTTTTGAGAATTGAATTGGGGAATTTGTTCAGTGTGATGAGTAAAACCCCCAGTTACTTAACGGGTCCTACACCAATTTTTTTACACCCTGTATATTAGTAAGGATTAAACTTCAATGCTGTGACGACCCAATCCTAATACCCAAAGGCGACACAAATGTCGCCGTAAATCAAAACTAGACTAAATTATAGTGTACGGTGTGGCCCGCATGCCGCATGTCGCTTGCGCATGTGGGATCAGGATTGGATAAGAAGACGGTCCGGTCAAGATGTCAACCACTTATTTATTGTTCATAGAATTATCATCACACAAAGGCACAGGCCACGGCGCCGCTGGTACGTGTAATGAAATATATAACTAGTAATCCATTTCATAAACCGTATCTAATGTAAAGACGTCTTAAAAATGATCAGAATTTAATTACTTTAAATTCACTAACTAATAGGTAGATAAATTATTTTATTGAATTTTTTATCCAGCTTCGACCGTTAGTCACACACCTTGAATGTTCGATCTCACGGTATTTAATCACTACAATTTAGTTATCTAGATACTTAATGTAAATGTGTTCCAATTTAATGTGGGTAGCTAAGACCAAGAGAGAGATCCTGTGGCCCAGTTTAAAAAAAGTGTCTGTCAGCTCCGACGCGCGACAGGAGTTTAATCATGAAACATTTTTTTAGACCTTCGGCCTCGCACGGTACGCTTATCGCCATAAGCGAAGCTCGGCTTCTGGCCTCGCAGAGAGCGCTCCGGCATAGTAAAAGGAAATTAGGTGGCATGTCAAGGAACCCTTAGCCTTCGTGACTGAAAAAATGTAATGACACTAAAAGTTAGTATCCTACCTTAATACCGTATTACCGTTACCTTTTATCTCCTTTTACCTCTTTTATATATTTTTCACATCAGGCTTTACATTATATTATATTATATTATAATTGTTGTCAATCAATTCTAATACCTACTCCAAGAATAGTTTAATTTTGCTACATTCACACACGATTCATCGTGCCACAAGTCATCGTTAGAGTTCATAATAAAATACAATGTGTGAACTTTGAGAACATAATTTCATTTCATTTCAGTCTGGAAAAATGTGTGAACTGTCATCATATTAAGAATCTCGTAAGGCCTTTCATACGGGCTTGACTTTAAGAAAGACTATAATTATTATTTTAAAGACTTTCGTTTTTCAAAGAAAGAAGCTTTGAGAAAATTATAAATTTATCGACAAATAAATTACTCCCAGTTCCTACAGATGGCCTTTGGGGTCGTGAAGAGTGGCGACCGGCCAACAGAGATCCACTGCAGGACAAAGGCTTCACCCGTTGATTTACACAACTACCGGTCCTGCATCCAGCGGCTTTCATGATCTTTACCAGGTCGTAAAGTCGTAAGTCCAGCAAGTGGTTATCAGGTGCACGGTCACCATTAAAAAACATCACTGACCTAATGGAAATCTGTAGTATCTATCCTAGGAATAATTTATTATTCAAACCTTTTTTCCCAAAACTTCTTGCTTTAGACATTTTGAAGCTATCATGATTCGTAGAGAATATGTAAAGCAATTTATACTTGCACTCGCAACCATCTTTTCCTTCTTATTTATGCTCACAGATAGATCTACTGCCGCAGGCGCCGGTGTCACCTTTCGTCCTGGATACCCATTGGCTTTCTTCATAGCAGTGTGTCGCAGTATTGCTTGCACACTATTGAATGTATCTGTCGGTTCAAATTATGCAACTCCGCGTGTAATCCAATATGCAGCTTTACCTAGCATGTTATGCTTGAATTAATCACGAAAATTAATACCTTGCAAGGATTACAGCAAAACTGTAATCCGAGGATTCACTTGTTGCAATGTTTTTTCCATTAGAGGTATAAAGGCCTCCTAATTATGGCTTATTATGAGTTACTCGTTATGGACCCGAAACCAAATCAAAATCAAATAATTTATTTTAATAGGTACATACTTTAAGAACTCATATAAATGTCAATTCTTACTACCTACCGGCTTGAAGATAAGATAGCCAGATCCCCATTGTGTTGGGGAATCTTGGTAAGCCCGCTTCCATCTTAGGCATCAACGTCACTTACCATCAGGCACACCCTAAACACTTCATACAACGGGCCAGAAATGACATTTCAAAAAAGGAATGTCGGAACAAACAAAATGGCGGCGAAATCCTATACGTTCGACAACCAAACTGTAACCAATATGTATCAATCTGGGTGACGAGGGAGTAAGTTCGGAATCTAGAGAGCGGCAGGGAGTGTCCATAGTGTATGTTAGTACTAATTTATATACTTTGCATCAGGTGCGATGATGCCAAGGGCTTATCAATTGTGAATTTTAAAAAAAACCTAATTGAATACGTCCTGTCAAAAAATAAGTTATGTTTATGAATTATTATTTGTTAGGTACATTTTTCAAATGTCATTATCTTCTAAATAGTCTGTGGTTTAAATAAATACCTGAACATTGAACATTAATTTGTTATAGGAACTAGGAAACCAGGAAATTTTATATTTGTTAGAGGAACCAGGCGTGGATTCAGGATTTCGTTCAGCAGGATCAAATTTCCCAATTGTCCAGAATGAATATTTACCTACCTACATCAATGGCGCAAGCGAAGCGAGCGCCTAAATGTATAGTTTTAATTACAATATAGGTTCATGATTTCACTTCAGAATAAATAAGGCAACGTAGAGCGTGAATTTTAGTTCATGTTTAGCCTTAGACAGGGGAGTAGGGAAGGGTGTATAGAAAAAGTGCGAGCGAAGCGAGCGCGAAAATTTTTCATTATAATTAGTATAGTAATTATAATGAAATGACTTCATTTTACAAGGAAAAGCGTTAAGGAAAACGGGACAACCCTGCGTCCCGATGCTTTTTTTGGGGACACTGAGATGGAGAACCGAAAAAAGGGACGGTCCCGTTCAAAACGGGACGTATGAGTAACTAGCAGTGATCATCCCTACTATTATGCTCATTGACTTGTGTAAAGTTGTTCAGTAAACTAGACGCCCATTATCTGGTCCTACACCAATTTTGTAATCAATGTTTTCAATTTCAAACAAATGCTAGCATATACTGTGCCTGCTTATAGATAAAGAGAGAGTGAAATACTCGTAAATAAACGTTTTGTTTTTTGTCCACGCACTTTGCTTGAACGTCGTCAGTTGCGTTAGGATTTTATTATCGCACTCCACAAATAGACGAAGACAAAAACCACACTCGAAAGATGCTACTCACCCCTCTCGTGCTCATTGTGGGAACTTAAACAAACAGGGAAGCCCAGGTTTTTTTGTCCAGAAGTTCTGGGAACCCTCTTGTCCAGGTAGCCAGGCTAATGTGATCTTTTGTATGCGTGATTGCAGGAATTTTGCATTTGGTTTGACAACGTGACGTAAAATCCTACTTAATATTATAAACGCGAAAGTTTGTAAGAATGTATGGATGTATGTTTGTTTCTATTTTACGCAAAAACTACTGAACGGATCGGGCTGAAATTTGGTAGGTAGACAGATTAGGACCTGGATTAACACACAGGCAACTTTTTTACACGCTCGCGAGCCGCTTGCGGCCCGCGCACTGCGCACCCTCGACATATTGAGGCCGCGGGAAACAGCTAGTACATTATATATACGTAATTTTGTAGCTAAAAATATGGTAAAATTACTTTGATTAAACCAAAATTTTGGTTAAATCAAAGTAAAATTACGTGAATTTGATAACTTTTTTATCAACAGCGGCAGCGAAATCACGGGAATTTTCACTCACAGTTGTATTGAGAGGGATGCAAAGAATGCGTTAGTGTTGTTCAAGTTAGCCAGCATTAGCACAGTCTAAGACTAAGAGTTCTAAGACTGTGGCATTAGTATATCATTTTACCTGATTAACATAATTCTCACGGTTGTTTTGTTCCTTTCGTCAGCTTTCGTTCATACTCATACATAGCAACACAAACACAGTAACCTAACCTGTCCCTTCGGCGTGAAATGCGCCTGTCATATTTTGCTTATTATTAGGTACTAGATTTATCCAATGACTTTGGTTTACCTATAGAAAAGTCATTGGATTTATCAGATAAATTGTTGATCGTTATTATTGGAGGTCGGTAATGATAAAATTATCTATAAAATGGGTGACAGTACCTATCCATTCCATTTAAGTACATGAAGTAAGTCGCTTGCAAAATTTATTTTTTATTTGGAACTAAATACTTCGTAAATTTTACCTGACCGTATGCTCTGTAGTCCTTTCAGTATTCCAAGGTTGACTGGAAGAGATCCCGAAAGGGATAAGTCCGCTTTTACTAAATGTATTTTTTTTTGTTTTTAATGCAATAAAGAGTTTACAAACAAACAATACTTATTACATATAAGTATATCTGTTTGGCAGCACAGGATCGGTCATTGTGGAAATCCTTGGATCTTTGTCCAATAGTGGACGTCTTTCAGCTGATATGATGATGATGATGACATATGTATATCTGTTTATCTACAATTGTAAAAACCGCAACAGACTTACCTGTGGGATTAATATCTACTTATATATATTCAACAATATACCAACCCGCACTGGGCCCGCGTGGTTGACTAAGGCCTAGTCGCCCTGATTCAGGGTAGGCTCGAGCCCCTCGGTGGGGACGTATATGAGCTGTAATGATGATATATATTCAACTGACCCGTTGGTCCAGTGGCAGCGCTCCTCACAGTTCGAGTTTTATATTGCTTTCGATCCCCACAGGGCAAACATTCGTGTAACGAACAGATTTGTTTGCTCTGTGAACGCTTCAAACAAATCTATCAGCTGATCGATCAATTTTATACATTTTTGTATAGAGCGACGATATTTTTTTTGTGAATTGACTATGGGTTCCTTTGGGGAAGTTGTTCAGTATGACCAGTAAAAGCCCCAGTTAACGGGTCCTACACCATTTTTTTTACACCTGTATATGTATATTTAAACGTGTATAAGTAGGTATGTATATCAGTCTCTGGTTCTCATAGTAAAGGGAATCCTAATTTGGGGCGAGATGACCGAGTGTGATTTGTCTCTGAATATTGTTATTATTACGTATTATTAATTAAAATTCCTGTAACGAACTTATAGATACCTATCCCTAGAAACAATGGGATTATTTAGGACAGGATTACAGCACAGTGGATGCAGCGGCGGCGCCATGACAATGACCTTTGTCCGCCCACTCTAATTATACACTAGTCTCGTCTCCAAACACTGGAGCCAGACGAGTTCCTGGCGTGGTGCGTGCGATGTCGACATATACGCCCACTGCCGATCCGTCTTC
The DNA here is from genome assembly GCA_947284805.1 of Coleophora flavipennella. Lineage (NCBI taxonomy): Eukaryota > Metazoa > Arthropoda > Insecta > Lepidoptera > Coleophoridae > Coleophora > Coleophora flavipennella. Next base: position 8,456,652 of record OX369307.1, read on the forward strand.
CTAGCCTTAAACTTGACGAGACTAAATTAAACTCATAGAGTACACTGAATTTCCTGCCGTTATGGTCGTACTAGCTGTTTCTCGCGGCTTCACCCGCGTGGACAACGTTTCTATGACTTTTCGAGGGTGCGCAGTGCGCGAGCAGCAAGCGGCTCGCGAGCATGGAAAAAAGTAGCCTATATATTAATCCAGGTCCTAATCTGTCTACCTACCAAATTTTAGCCAGATCCGTTCAGTAGTTTTTGCGTGAAAGAGTAACAAACATACATCCATACATTCTTACAAACTTTCGCGTTTATAATATTAGTAGCATTATTGAATGGATCATCATCGACACCTTCTTATTTACAGGTCTCTGTGAAAATCTGGACACAATAGTGTCTGTAAATGTAAATGTTATCATAACAAAGTAAGACATTGTTTCCAAAATAAACCAATGCCAGGCAGCTTTTGACAGACAGCAAAAGTAACCACCATTTTATTCCCGGTAGCCGATAGAGGCCATTATCCACCCCAATAGATAATATCCTATTTGAGACATATTTGCCGTGAGAAGTTCAATCTTCTCCGTCATGTTTAGCTAGAGGGCAATACAATCGAATTTGTGCACCGGGCGGTGCTTTTGATGTGAGGCTAAAATAGATTTTTATCCAAATGCCCGAATAATAGGGTAATGTTTTTCGCCGCTACCTGCTGTCCGGGAGTCGTGGTTCGAATCCTGCCACGTACCAATGTGATTTCGAATTTAGAATTCATATGTACGTTTATCCGACGCTCTTACGGTGAAGGAAAACATCGTGAGGAAACCTGCACACGCCTGCGAAGAAACTCGAAGGTTGTGTGTGTAGTCGACCAACCCGCACTGGGCCCGCGTGGTCGACTAAGGCCCGATCGCCCTAATTCAGGGTAGGCTTGAGCCCCTCGGTGGGGACGTTTATGAGCTGATATGATGATGATGTATGACGGCTGCGATATATGTATATATGTCTGTCTATCTGTTTCATTGGCTGAGCTTAAACGACTTGGTGGATTTTCGAGTGCGAGGTGTCGTTGGATTTGTCTTAATCCCAAAAGTGACGTAGAAGAATACATTTTAACCCGACTGCCCAAAAAGAGGAGTGGTCTTTTTATGCAGTCGGTTTTTTTTTTAATTATTCATCTATTCGTTTTTGTCAGGTCTCTGGTGTTCATAGCCAGGAAAAGGGGTGCCTCCAAGATGCTGCCAAAACGGTCTTGATGATGATGGTGGTGTTCTGAATAAGAAAAATATAAATCTGCAGCTTTATAATTATAATAACCTAGAGGTAGGATGCCACTGCCACGGCACTATCAAAAATGATGAAGACTCAAGGGTTCCTAAATTAAAGTGCTAAAAAACCTAAAGATTTATGTTTAACCTACTATTACAATTATTTTATATACTATGCTTGAACTCATCATCAGCATATCAGCCGAACAACGTCCACTGCTGGACATAGGCGACGATTGGTCCTGCGCTGCCCGTATCCAGCGGCTTCCCACGATCTTCACCAGGTCGATGGTCCACCGCGTGGGAGGCCTTCCTACGCTACGTTTTCCGGTGCGTGGTCGCCACTCGAGAATTTTACTGCTCCAACGGTCATCTGTTCTACGAGCTATGTGTCCTGCCCACTGCCACTTCAGTTTAGCGATTCTGTGAGCTATGTCGGTTACTTTGGTTCTCCTGCGGATCTCCTCATTTCTGATTCGATCTCGTAGGGAAATTCCGAGCATAACTCGCTCCATTGCCCTTTGGGTGACCCTGAGGCTTCTTATGAGGCCCATAGTAACCGACGTTGTCTCAGTTCCGTATCCGTGAGACAACACACACTGCTTAAAGACCTTAGTCTTGAGACACTGCGGTGTTTGGGACATGAAGATATTGCGAAGCTTCCCGAACGCTGCCCAGCCGAGTAGGATTCGTCGATTGATCTCTTTCTTGAAGTTGGGCCTACCTAGCTGGACTGTTTGTCCCAGGTATACATATTCGTCAACAACTTCCAGTGTAAATTCTCCCACCTTTAGAGGGGTGGGTGCGACACGGACATTTAAAATCATTCTTGTCTTGTCCATGTTCAAACGAAACAGAAATAAACACGTACCAGTCATACGAAATTATAAGGGCTCCGGATTTTTTGGCCATTTTTGCTGCGAAACCCTTAAAATTGATGCTTGATCATATCTTCATGTCACAAATCCACTACAAATGTAACCACAGCAACGTTTCGAAAGTCACCCCTCAACGTTATTGCGAGGACCCCTCCCGACGTGCGCAAACATCAAATCTTACTGTTACACCAATTACCTGCAGGTAATAGGATTTCAATTAGGATGATACGAAGCGAGAATGTGAATTGAATTTGGAATTGAGATGCTGTGCGAACTTCTCTATCTCGCGACTTTATCGCTGAATTCGAGTTCATTATGAAAACTATTTGACTAATGATAGATATGAATTTTTATAGTATTAATGAATTTTTTGTGTACAATCAATTTAAACTTTATCCATTTTCAGCTTATTAATCGATAATTTTTTTACTGTTTATTTAGTCATTATTTAATGACATCCTTAGATAAAATTGTGCCAATATTTTCTTAATTTTTATTTTTTATATTTTTATTATTTTAATTTGTATGCTGTACTCAGCTAGACATGAGAGCTCCTATGTTATTAACATCTAAAATCACCATTTTTACCACGAATAAAAATTTTTGAATTTTGAATGTACTGATCTGTTTTGTTTCATTTTATTTGCACGAAGGTTTCTGTATTATACCTTGAATTACCTCAATACGTATAGTTATCTCAATACGTATAGTTATTATACATATTGAGGTAATTCTTCAGCTGACAAATTGACGTGATTTTATATAACATATGAGCAGGTATTGATTTTTTTTTATTGATGTTGTTGAGGTAAAAACAACATCAATACCTGCTCATATGTTCTATAAAATCACGTCAAGTCCCTCTTTTAATTTGTCATTATGAATAATCGTGAAAGTTTAAAGTGTTATAATGCCTCAGCCTTTTTATAAAACGTTAGGTATTCAATACCGGTTCAATCCGGTATTCTGTTTCTTGATAAACGATGATTGTTAACACCCAAGGCAAGGTCTCTGACTATAGGGCGATGCCAATCTTTTTAGGTTTAATGCCTCTATAGCGCAAGCTTGTCTATTTATCTACTGCAAAAAGGAGTCCTTTTACCCCAACTCCTACTCTCCCGAGATGAACTGATCTCCGACGATGTTGAGCTCCTTGGCGTAGATTTAACATCCGATCTAAAATTCGGGAGATACCAGTACATTGAATCCAATGCAACATCGGCTGCCAAAAAGCTCGGTATCCGACCGTATACCGACCTCGAAAAATTTGTAGGCCCCTAATTTGTTTCGTACCTACCTTCGACCATAATTATATACAAAAAAACATATCTTCGAAGGTAACCTACCTTTGCTTTTGTTATTGTTGGTGAATGTCGTGTATTTACACATAATAAACACGTTAAAAAACCGACTTCCATCGCAACAAATTAGTACATTTTTGCATTATTATTTTTGGTTTTTGTTAATTTTCTACTAAAGTACTACACCGATTTTGATAAAATTTATATGGGACCACACGGGAAGCACTAGCTTTCAAATAAAAAAAGAATCATAAAAATCGGTTCACCCAGTCAAAAGTTCTGAGGTAACAAACATAAAAAAAATATAAAAAAAACATACAGACGAATTGAGAACCTCCTCCTTTTTGGAAGTCGCTTGAAAATATATCATAATTTTGAGTGAATTTCTTTTCGAAGTCGATTTTTATTTTTTTAAACTTTTATTTTTTGTTATATCTATATTTATAAAAAAATATTTACAATCAATGCGTCAAGCTTGACGTTAGTGAATATATTTTTTAAATCAATTAAAAATTTAAGACTTGATAAGTAAGGTTGATTGAAGTTTTAGTAGGAAGACAATTTTAGTGAAATACACTTAGTCATTTGTTTTTCATGTAGTTACTCGTATCTACCCTATACCTTTAACACAGTGTAATGTGTGAATAGGGATTCGTTGGAATAAATGCTTCTATTAATTGATTCTTACATCAATTGATTCTTACATAACTGACATAAAATATGATGCATGCGATAAACCTTTGTAATACTTAATGAAGATCATCGTATTATACTCGCACCTTAATCATTGAACTCATAACTTATTTAGCTTAAAATGATCGTTTTCTAATCTCGGTCGTATCAAAATAATATCGTCTTACTAATCCCATCAGTTTCCCCGTTCCCCTCCAAACTTTACCAAGTCGACGACGCAACGTTTCGTTTAAAATACTACAGCTAGGTAGTGAAGCCCCGTAAAAAGCAGGGGCGGCGCAGCTGATCGGAAGTGTCGACCTTTGTTCCTCTCCAACCGCGGTTCTTTCTGTTCCAGGAAGGAAGGGAGTGGGGGATCCCATCGATATCCAACAACGTGGGTAGTTTCGTTTCAGTAGGGGTCATCACTGTTACTTTATTAGGTTTATCGGCGAATTTAAGTACTGTCTGTATCGATTGAATTCCTGCGTTTTTGCATTTGCTGCTTACCGCGTATTGTATACTTATTTTCATTACTTTTTTTCCCTCACAGCGAATCCACGATCTTTCGGGCCCATTGTTGCGTTGAAATATTCGTATTTTTTATTCCAACAAAGCGGGGAATGCTCCATTATTCTGTACACTATTTTGAGCACAATGCATCTGAGCGCCCGCGCAGCATGTGATCCACTGCGCGAGAGATCGATTGTTCGCGATTAGAGAGATGGTCATTCAGAATTGTTGGCTTTTGTCGTACGACTGCTAATATAAAAGCTTATATATAGCACTACACACCTAGACAATTTTTACCTTCATTATTTATTGGCTATTTCCTGTTCACCCCGTGCGTTTCCGCTCTTCCAATAACAGTAGCGGCCTTTGACAAAAACTATTTTGTCCATCTATCTTCTAACACTAATCTATAAAGCGATTTTACAAGTCAATAAACAATCACACAATTAAAAGCCGCTATAGACCTCAGATAAATTCCTTTTAGACAGTGACAAACCACAGACCGAGAGGGACAAATAGGTCAGACAAGGACGAACTCTTTCATCTGTAGCATTGTCCCTATCAATCCGTAGTCATACCTATTTTACTTTCGAGGGACTATTTCAGTCTTGTGTGTATGTAACTCCAGTACGTTAGAACTGCTAGACTGACTTGCATATGATTTGAGTTAGGGAAATAATTTATTAATTCAAGCCGTTTTTCTAAAAAAAAAACTCAAATTTGTTTTTAGCGCTGCCACCATGTAAAAACACAAGTATTATTTTTATTTAAAAATGACTAACGATTCTGATTAAATTTTTATACGGCCTACTATACAAGGCACCTAGTTCGTTATTTCAGAAAAAATCTGAATAAGGTACCTCCCATACAAATATTTTTTATAAATTTCATGTAAAAGGTAGCATCTAGTTATTGTTATAGTTATTGTATGCCCGACCACACCGCCATTGAAAACTTCGCGACAAATTAAACAGAGCATGTTCTCCGGATTGAAATGACCTCGATTAGGGGCGAACAGATCACGTGGCCCTAATTATTACATTAAAATTGTAATTGCTCCATCAGCTTCCTTGTGGCCTGGATAAAGGGAAGGGGGAGGGAAGGCGCGTGGCTCTTGGCTCTACGTCTAAAACGGAGGTGTACTCTGGTTTTGTGATTTGTGGCTTCTGCAAATAGAGTTTATTGCTTCCCAACCGCAAACTTAAAGGCGGAAACGGTCCAATGAGATGCCGCTCTGTTCCACGAATCTAAAACGTCAATGTTGATAAGTTGGAAAGGGAATTATATATTTTTAACTAACAGTTGACTCGACAAAATTGCTTTGCTACGAATGACTGATTCGCAGTAAGAAATCCAAAATCATCAAAGAATATTTTCGAACAAACCTAAAAACGGTAAGGTTTTATTTAATAATCGTGCATTGTCACGAGAAACTAACGAGTGTGTCAAATTTCAGCCCGATAGCTTCAGTGGAAGTGGGTGAAATATTGATTGCAAAATTCCAGGACATACCTACATACAAGAGTAATTAAAAGCTTTTATAACTTTTTCATCATCATATCAGCCGAACATCTGCCACTGCTGGACAAAGGCCTCCCCAAGGATTTCCACGACGACCGGTCCTGCGCTGCCCGCATCCAGCGGGAAAAACTTTTTATTAAATTATAATTAAAATTTTAATAAATCAAAATTGTTAAGTACCTATAAAAATAATTCGTGCTTTCTATTTTTAGGACAGCTGAGTGTGCAATGATAATAAAATACTAAATCAGTATCACAATAACAAGTTATCTCATAAAACAACACAGAACATGTGCATTAAATCTGACGTTGCTGTAACAGGAACCCTCTGTTACTGCTAATGGATCGTTACGAACGAACATAATATGACGGTACCTATATTAGACGTGGGAATGTTATCCAATCAATACAGAAAGAAAGCTAAGTGGGAAGAATAATAGTCAACAATATTATGATCCGGTAACGTTCTTCAGTCGCAGTTACTGTAAAAACCCATAGTGTACCTACTACTGGGGCACTTCCACACACGGGAGTCGAGTCCGGATAAGTGGAGGTTCTCCGACGAAGGAATTAACTTAATATGAAACACTGAACACATTAAAAAAACGACTTCCATCGCAACAACATAGTACAATTTTGCATTATTGTTTTCTGATTTTTGTTAATTATCTTAATAAGTAGTACGCGATATACATATGCATGCAACATATCACTTCAATCGAACACCGCGAAGTGGGTCAAATTTAACTTGCAAGATTTAATTTCAGACACCGGGACAGATGAAACTAAATAAAAGCCTGTAAAATGGGCGAAAACTGACCATCCCCTTTATCTCCGAAACTAATGTGCCTAAAATTTTGAAAAATCGCATTACCTATGAGGTTAAATGCATAGATTACAGGAAAATCTATAAGGAAATGTAAAGTCCTTCCGTTCTTACAGGAAAAACAAAATTTCCAAAGACTGATTGTTTAGAAAATAGCTAAACCTAGTGGGATCTAGTAGTATCTTCTGCATAGCTAATTTAGGTAGTAATACGACCTTTTACCTATATCTATAGATGGCGCTCTAGATGAAAATTAGTTTTTGGTACGGAACCCTTAGTGCGCATGTTTGACTCGCACTTGGCCGGTTTTTTTGTAAGTCGGTTGAAAAAAATATCAACAAAATAGACGCCTGTATATGTTTCTGCAAGTTTTTTTCTTATCACTGCAAGGTGTCGGTACAGAAAACAAGACATTCTCAAGACTCCGGGACGCAGAAATTTAACGCCCAGTTCGGTATAATGCAATTACCAGAGATAAGAAAAAAACTTGCCGTGGCAGTTACTTACCCTACACTACGTGAGTACTATTATTCTCATCTGTGGCTACACAAGAAAAAATATATGAGTGTGGATAAGTCAAGAAATGATAAGGACGTTCGATTGTGATCCCGTACCACAACTTATCCTAAGCTTTTTAAAGGGTCTGATTCACATAAATCATTCCGCATAGGGTCTCTTATCAGAACGTTCCGCTAATGTTCAATTGGAAGGTCTTTTACTTGGTCTTTTGTATTAAAAGAAGAATAAAGTGAATAATGTACTTTGATTATCTTTATTGAACCGTCAGGTTATGTTCTAAAACATGATCAGTCATTGGTATTTTCGATTCTACGTGGAGTGGTTTATTACGTTGCATGACTTTTCATCACGGCCTACCTTGGACCTGTTGTGCTTGGAGAATGGCCGTATCCCCTGAGCCATAAGAAGTGATTTAGAATAATGCAGCTTTGATTCTCATTAAAGATGCTAGGAGTGTCGGGCGGGCTGGCACACCGACACCTATTGAAAATTTGAATCGAATAAACTCTAATAGGATTGCGAGTTAAATTGTTTTTATTTTATATCCTTTTAAACGTATTACAAACACAACTCTTGGAAATCAATAGTTGTGCGTGTTTTAAAATCATTATTTTTTCACACACGCCCTAGCAGTCCCATTATGCTGAATCATAGATAACTGACATTATCATAGAATGACATGCAAATTAAAGCATGGATAGAAAATGTAACGTTATCAATGCATTTACATATACAGGGTGTAATGAAATAGGTGTAGGATCCGTTAACTGGGGATTCAACTTATAAATACATTTTAAATTTTTTTTCTAAGATAGCCAATTTGTAAAAAAAATAGGTCTTCTTTTAGGTCGATCAGCTGATTTACCAATTTTGTATGAAGTCATTTTTAGGAATGACTAAAATATGTTCCTTGGGGAAAGATTCAATACAATGCAATATTCTTCAGTGCATCACAACATAAAAAAGAAATAAACAACATAAAAGAAAGCCTATACAATAGGCGGCCTTTTTTCTAGATAGCAATTTCTTCCAGGCAACCTTTGGGTAAGGAAACAGCCATAGAATAAATTAAGGGGCGGTGCAATAATGACAAACAGAAAAAATTGCAAATAAACAGTTACATGAAATACTTAAATATTATAACAATAATATTAAAATAAAATAGCATTTTTTATTCACATTTGCTAAGCCCTTATCATCATCTCACCTGATGGTAAGTGACGACGATGCCGAAGATGAAAGCGGGCTTACCAAGATTTCCCAACGCAATGGAGAACTGGCTATCTTACCTTATATATATTCATAAACAAACAAAAACATATACATACATATATTATACATTATATCTATAAAGATATGAAAAAAAGAGATCGTAAGGAAAATGGAAAAGCAGAGAACAGAGATATTATTAAGTTAAGTATATAATGAGTATTTACAAGCCTTTAAAAAGATTGTAACGTTGGAGCAAGAATGTTCAGAAAGATGATCAGTGTGATGTGTAGAAACCCCGGATGACGGCGCCTACACCAATTTTTTTACACCCTACAAACGGCCTACGCTGTTAGCCGTGTCAGCCATACAAATGCAGTACACATCTATACTTACTACAAAAATAACACAATCAAAATTTTGGCATGTGCATATATATTCTGGGACAAATCACACATGGTCATCTGGCCCCAAAGTAGGATTCCCTGTATTATGGGAACCAGAGACTGATATAAATACTTATATATTAAATTAAGATATTCACCATCCTCTACAGATATTTCTTTTGCTACAAACTAATCCACAGGCACAGCTGCACAGGCTGGATGCACATAGATGACAGTCGGCTGGCAAATGACGTCTGATCATTATAAGCTTGTACCGTAATTGTACAAATTAACTTTGCACGATGTTTCCTTCACCTTGCCTGTGCCGCAGGTGTTTATCTACTGGTACCTAATGAGATTATAAGTAGAGTCTGATAGTGCTTACACTTGTAATTTATATCGGTCCGGAGAAACGACAGGATTGACAAATTAAGAAAGTTGTTTCAGCTTATGTAACTGGGTGGTAAACAACTAGTATCAAAAGTTCCATAAAAGGATTTGTTTCGTCCTGTCCAGATTTTCACATTAACTATATAAGCCCGTGTGAATTTATTTTGTGAACGCATGATTTCTCCTTGAGTCGGAGGTATCCATGTTTCCGCGATAAAAAGTAGCCCATGTTGTTCTCCGCTCTATACTTTAGATCGATGTAAAATTTCAGCCAAATTGGTTTAGTAGTGTCAGCTTGAAAGAGTAACACAAATGCAGACAGGACACACTTTCGAATTCGTAATGAAAGATTGCACAAGGTAAATTCTAAGTAATTAACAGTTAAAATAACACCTGTAAATTGCTACCTTACCGATCATTAGGGTTTTCTCGGAGTTTTGAACCCGGTTCGAGTCGGCTCATTAATTCTTTATGATATCGTTTTCCACGCGAGCTCATGCAGTTGAGTTGATGATTTATCTGACCGGCACGGCACGGCAGCCAGCCAGCCGAGTAAACGCGGTGAACGAACCCTCAGCGCACCCAACGTACTGGTTTCGGCAGACGACTTTATGCCGGCGCGACAACATATTGACCATTTATGGATGTGAAACTTCGCTCATTCATTCACTTGCGTATGCGAACCGGCTTCCAAGGAGGTCGAATTAAACGCTATGTGGTACCGTTGCGTTGTTACGAAATATACGGTGGACTCTCTGCATCTCTAAGGCTGGTAACACCGTTGTAAAATGTTCTTCGTAAGAGAAGCACGTCAAAAATAACTTGGCAGTCGAGGGCTTTGTAAAAGTTACTTGTCAGTCTTATCTCTTCCACACTTTCCTAGGTAAACACTTAAAAGCGTGATTTATACCGTTAATCCGGACGGCAGCTGCTCGCGACAATCAGTGCAGCTTACCCACCATATTATTAAAAGCCATAAAACGAGTCTCTTTAGAAGGGTGAGCCACCCTTACAAAACAACGATGTCGACTTACGTGTCTGGCGCAGCGTTTATTATTTTAGACAGGCGAGGTGTGCTGTGCGATCGATTTTGACCACATATTATTAACGAGCATGGTTTATAGAGCGTCGGTGGCGCAACGGCAAGGGCCGATACATCCTATCTGGGTGGTCGTGGTTTGAGTCCTGCCACGTACCAATGTTTTTTTCGAATTTTGATCTTATTATGTACGTTTATCCGACGCTCTTACGGTGAAGGAAAACATCGTAAAGAAACCTGCTCACGCCTTCGAAGAAACTCGACGGTGGTGTGTGAAGTTGACCAACCCGCACTGGGCCCGCGTGGTCGACTAAGGCCCGATCGCCCTAATTCAGGGTAGGCTCGAGCCCCTCGGTGGAGATGTATATATGAGCTGATGTGTTGATGATGTGATGATGGTTTATAGACATACGTTTATATTCTCCTTATTCAAAGTAAAGATTTTAAACATGCAATAACATTAATCTGTTGTATGTCTGGAACCCAACATGCTTCAACTGCACCTATGAACTGCAGATACATACACAATTACCGTTAGGGGCAGGTTAGCGTGAATGTCCATTTGTCGTCTTGTTGCAACTTGCAGGTCATGGAACTGCGTAGAATTTGATGGTTTGCTCAGGAACCATAAAGAAAAGTAACATTAAATCGGTGACTAGGTATGTAGACAGACCCTCAGCGGGGTCAAATTATCGCCAATTGTAAAATTCAAAATATAGTACTTAACATGTCTCGCACTAAACTAGAATACCCGTGATATCATCATTAGGTATTATATAATTAAGTCGTGTTGGAAAACAGCAGCTATTAGGTTATTTTAGATTACTTTTTACCTCTTGCGGTGAAGGAAAATATCGTGAGGAACCCTACACACGCCTGCGAAGTAATTCGAAGGTTGTGTGTGTAGTGTAGTCGACAAACCCGCACTCCACGTCGTCGACTAAGGCTCGATCGCCCTAATTCGGGGTAAACTCGAGCGCCTCGGCGGGGGGGACGTATGTGAGCTGATATAATGATGATAATGACTTTTTACCGCAAAAAAGAGCTCCGAGTTGACCGAGTCCTCTCAATACAACTTTACTATAACTCTCAATACAAGTACGTCCCTACTCCCTAGTTAGATATTTATAAGAACGTCTTTCGTATGACTATATTTGCTTTTTAATTATAATAACACTAAAGATAAAATTAAAAATCACGGCTTTTTAAGATTCCATCCAGGTAACGAAACACTGTTAGTTAGTATATATATATATATATGTGTGTGTGTAACGAAACACTGTTACTAAGCCTATTCTGTCCGTCTGTGCGTCCGTCTGTCTGTTTTTCCGACCTTCAAAAGGCTGTATTTTTCGTCATAGGTAGCCAGCTAAAATTTCTACAGAATACGTGTTATTATGGGGTATTTACTAATAAATAATAAAAAAAAGGCTCGAAATCCTCGGTGGGGTCGTACCTATATGAGCTGATACGATACGATACGATAAAAAACAAGTGAAAAACGTAGATGTGTCCGGTCTATACCTAGATATATAAAAGTGTTTTATTTGTAGTATTTTTTAGTTTTTGCTCTATCGTAAAAACGGTAATTTAAGCAAACGTAAAACTGGATTTTATTATAGAACTAATCCTGAAGTAAAACAACAAATAATAAAATCCGGCCAAGTGTGAGTTGTACTCGCGCTAAGGAGTCCGATCTGAATGGAAAAAGCATTTTTCTGTCGCTCACGTTGATATTTCCTCTGTTTGTAATGATTAGTTTTGTTAGGGAACTGTGGTGGTATATACGGAACCTTCGCTGCGCAAGACCGACTTCACTTGACGGGTTTTATCTGATGTTACTGCGACATGATATGTCACAAGGAGCGATCTCTGTTCCCTTGCTGTCCCGTTGCTTATCCATATAAACATATCGTTGGCTTGCACAGTGGTAAGTGACTGGCTGCATTGTAAGTTGTTGTAACCGTTATTCGCCCACCTGCCGGATAACTTGCCCACTGAGCCAAATGTGTGAACTAACCAGACTTCTGTTGCACTTAGGGTTTAAATTCAAATATACAGGTTGTAAAAAGACCGCTCCCGGAAACTTAAACAGGGGGTTCTACTCATCAACAAAACAACTTTCTCCGAACTTACCTATACTAAATTTGCTAAAAAATATTTGAACTCCATACAGAGTTGTCTTATCAGCTGATCGAATTGTGTGAAAAGTCCAGCGGTCTTCTTACACATATTTCCTTAACGCAGCCCCACACATCCTTATTGGGCATCCAAGGACCAATATTGCAGAGTAAATTAAAAAATATGTATATCTCGGAAACTAGGGTTACGTTACACTCGTACTTCATCATGTAGTGTCAAAGCTCGATTTTTTAAGGTAAAATCTGTAGGCGCGTTGGGCATTTTTCAGGTGGCAAAAAATCACTGAACTCGCTACACCGTGATCGACACCGACATCGACACAGTGGAAGAAAGAAACACTCGCAGGGTCAAAACTTATAAAACTGTTTTTGAGATAGGAAAAAACCATTGAATTCGCTACACCCGAAACCGTCACCGACACCTTACCAGAAACACTCGCAAGGTCAAAACTTATAAAACTGTAAAAAGTTTTCACTTCTGTCGGCAAGTGGTTAGGTTTTTTTTTTGCAAAAGCACTGTTTTTTTCCTTTGGGTCAGATCTTTGAGAAAAAGCTCAAACTAAATTTTCCGGACTATTAGTCATATTGGTAAAATTGTGAAGCAGCAATTAGATATTGTACAAATTCAAGGTGCACCCCACCCAGACCCTTGTGTCAACCGTTAGTCGCCCACCTGCCGATGCCGGTGCCGGCTTGCCCACTGAACCGAGCGCGCCAACGTGTGACCACTCACCGTGCACCCAGCCAGACACGTGTACATACATGTACATACAAGATGCAATTAGAGCTCACCGTCTTATCCTTGTTGCATAAATATTTGTATATTCAATTTGGTACCCTTAATTCATTCATACAAGTTGGCTGATTCAAGAAAAACCTTTTTTTTATTTTTTGAAAGCCTTTTATTTGAAAAGAGTATTTATGCGCAAAAACCTGCAAAAACCCAAAATTTTCAGTGTGCCAAATGTAAATCCTACTAATAAGGGTAATATAATAGTAATAAAAAAAAAATTAATTATGGGTCATCAACTCATCATACCTACTACAAATTACAATCCTACTAATATTATAAACGCGAAAGTTTGTATGTATTGATGAATGTTTGTTACTCTCACGCAAAAACTAATGAACGTATCTGGCTGAGATTCAGTAGGTAGACAGATTAGGACCTGGATTAACATACAGGCTATTTTTTTCTACGCTTGCGAGCTGTTTGCGGCTCGCGCACTGCGCACCCTCGAAGACAGTCATAGAAACTATTTTCATGCGAGCGCAGCCGCTGGCAAAATCTAGTATATTATTATCATATACATAAATGCATGTTTTTGAATTGAAAAGGGCAAGCTGAGTAGGTACACTATTTTTACTTTCGATTGACTGAGTAACGAGTGTTAGCGAGCGACGAATGAGCGAAGAAGACATTATGATGGCAAAAAATCGAAGTTGAGGTTTTGATGGGGATTCATTGTCTTACACTAAAGGAGACTAAAAGAGAAAAAATGTGTGTGTGTGTCTTTTCGTCCGTTCAGTGCTCCAGTTCCCAAACTACTGAACGAATTGGGGTAAAATTTGGGTTAGGGCAATATTAATTTTGTACCTCCAGCCGGTTTTATCGAATTTCCGTTATCTTGATTTATAGGGTTCCGTACACCCAAATGGTGACTGACCAACGGGACCCTATTACTAAGCCTCCGCTGTCTGTCTATCCGTCTTCCGTCTGTCAGCGGGCTGTATTTCATGTGCTGTAATAGGTAGAAAAGTGTGTATTTCTGTTGCCGCTGCAACAATAAGACAAAATTATAGACCTCATTAAGGAAACGGAAAAAGATTTTTTGAACACAAATCAGTGAAGAAATTAGCGACATCTAGTACGACGCTAAGGAACCCTTTGTGTGCGACTCTAACCCGCACTTGGCCTTTTTTTTTAGCGCCACCATAGTAAAAAAATCACTTATTACTTTTTATCAAAAATAACTGTAACAATTTGAATAAAACTTTGTGAATTACTAGGACTTAATAAGTAAATTACTAGGACAAAAAATTTTCAAGGGCAAACTTAAATGGTGCCAAAATCACCAAGAACAAATCAAAATGGGTTTGATAGCAAAGCACCATACAAACTTAGATTTTAAAAGCTTTTGGAAATGCACGAGTAGGTTGAATTCTAAATCTGGCATTCCTGTAAGCGTTGATAGTGTTTCAAGCTCAAAAGATATCGCACAGATTTTCAGAAACCGGTTTACTGTAAACTCGCCATTGGGACCGCCATGCCGGAAGTTCGATTCTGAAACCCGGAGTGCTGAGGTTCCCTCTGTTATACTAGCGAAAGAAATCAGGCTCGCATTAAAAAAGATGACAAAGGGAAAATCCCCGGGGCACGATGGACTCAGCGTGGAGAATCTGCGGCATGCCGGTCCTCACTTGCCGCGCGTACTCGCCCTCTTATATAACCTTTGCTTGAGCCACTCTTATCTTCCTGCCGATTTGATGCGAACCCTGGTTATACCTATAGTGAAAGATGGTGATGGAAAACGGTGATGTGTCGGACAGTTCAAACTACAGGCCAATTTCGCTAGCTACCATCATTGCAAAGTTACTTGACAGTGTACTTAACTCACATCTTACTAGGCATATCAAATTGCATGATGGCCACTTCGGTTTTCGACCTGGTCTATCAACTGAGACTGCCATTCTCAGTTTAAAGCACACGGTCAAGTACTACACAGATAGAAAAACGCCTATTTATGCCTGTTTTTTGGACTTGTCCAAGGCCTTCGACTTGATGATGATGGAAGCCACAGGACGCTGTATCGGTTAATGAAACACATGCATTATGATTTGATGATTCCTATTGGCGATTTGATGATTATCACTAAAAATTAAAACTAATAAAATTAAAAGTTTTAAAAAACTAAAACCGACTTCAAAAAGAAATACACTTATAAGTTTGAAAAACTTAATATTTTTATATATAAATACACGAGATTAACCAACAATAACAAAATTAAAGGTAGGTACCTATATACGAATCAATTTAGGGGCCCTACATTTTTTTTTCAGGTCGGTGCCAGCAAAACCATCGAATATAAAATATTTGATAGGTAAGTAGCTGTGTGCTGGCACCGACCTCAAAAAAAAATTGTAGGTCCCTAATTTGTTTCTTACATACCTTTGATTTCGTTATTGTTGGTTGATATCGTGTATTTATGTATAAAAATATTATTTCATACTTTTCAGTGTATTTCTTTTTGATGTCGGTTTTAGTTTTTTAAACTTTGTATCATCAAGTCTGATAAAACCTTACTTTATTCTTTGCTAGTAGTAAGTGTGATATTTTTTTATTAATTTTTATAATTAATTTTTTTGTTATTTGTGTATTTGTGACTACGACAGACGGTGAAAAACTTCACGAAAAAGTATGCACAGCATGGCTGTACAATTTATGTTGTCAAGGGTTTACCAATTGTTAATAAAAAAAAATGAAAAAAAACCCACGACTCGATTAAAAACAATATATGATCCTGGGACTTTGATTCCACTTTTAAAGTTTATAATCAGAACAACTTCGAAATACCAAAGGGATCTTTTGTCACTTCATACCAAATTTCAGCTCAATGGGAACCCTGGAAGTAACTCTAAACTCGATCGCAAGATTTCACCCACACATACTATAAGTTATAAAACATGTGATAGACGAAATGTGTTATTTCTTAAGGGTATTATTACAAAATGATAAATTATTTTAAGGATAAAGACATGTAGTCCAGTTTCTTTTCTGACACTGAAGTTAATGGACGTTTCTGCAACGTAGGAAACAACTTGAAAACATTGCAACAAATTCAACGCGTTGGCGCGTTCGGCAAATATTTGCTTCTATTTGTATTATCGTTATTCAAACACAGGCGATAATGAAAAACGGTATCGATTTGTGGCGATTTATCGTTACGACACCGGTGACCGATGTTTGCATTGGACACACGACATAAATGAATGAATGATTATTATCTTTCACTGTATACGATACGATATCATTGAGTTTACAATTGACCCACTTCCAGAAAAAGCGTCGGACACCGCGATCGCGATAAATAATAGTTGGATATCAAAATACAATTCGCGATATCAACTGTCAGCAAAAAAATATTCTTTGTTTCTTACAATTCGCGTGAAGACTGACTAAATATTATATATGTCGTCGTAAGATTGTTTGAAGAATTTATTTCGCGAGATTGTGAACTGTTGAAAGATTGTGAACTGTAACATATTGTTTACAATTTCACTAGTGACATTGTAAACTCACTAGTGACATTACAATAACACTAAGCGAAGTGAAAAACACTAAATACGAGCGAGCGATGTTACGTTCGGTCAGGTTTGATTGATTTAACAGTCAAAGAGCGAGGCTCAGCCCCCTGGATAGCAGAATGCTTCGCAGCAGAAGAAATCATCGGTTTTATTCGGAGGTACAAGAATAGGCCGTGAAATTGTGATCTATCTGGTGAGATTGTAATATCGCGATTTCACAATTTCCCGGTGACATATACATATAAACATGGAAATAAATGGAATAAATATAATGTAACTGCATAATAAACATTCAGTCCGCAAAATAACTACTTGAGCGGCAAGATTTCATAATTGAGCGGCAGAAAAACATGTCTATAAGCAGCAACTCAACACTGTAGGAAGAGTGTGGTACGGGGAGTTCTAAATGGAAGCGGGAGCGAGCGAAGCGAGCTCGGACTTGCGGAGCACCCCGACTCGGATCCGTTAGGTTCGGAGACTGTGCGGGGAGGCGAGCTAAGCTCGCCTCCCCGCACAGTCGTAGTGTTAGGTTTAACATGAGAACACAGAAGTAGGAGCCCCGAAGGGGCTCCGTCGACCACTCAACACTGTAGGAAAAGTGTAGTACGGGGATGTTTAAAATAATTACAGCCATCCAGAATGACATAAATTGCTGATTGATTTTGAAATGTTTGCTGACCATGAGTTGCTGACCAATTAGCTATTTCTGCTCACCGATTATATTTTTCTGCTCACAGAAATAACAATACTATGCTAACCATTTAATTGACACCCGAAATAAATGTAAATTTATTTAAATTTTAATTTCTGTAAATCTTTTGATACAATGCTGTATGTTTAAAATTACAACCCCGCAACTCTAGCAGATCCAGAGATACTATAAGCGAATCAGATTAAATTGATTGTTTTTTAAAAGCTATTATTTAACTTGCAATGTTTGTATGTTTGTTCGTTTAGTTCAAATCTATAGAGCGACTTCCAGGCGTTCGATCAAGCTGAAATTTGGAAAAAAGCCGTATTCCCGGTGACAATAGATCTTTTTGTTATTTTGACGTTGATCTGATGTTGAACTTTGGAGGTAGAATCAAGGTCTCAGAATCCTCTTCTATTTTTCAATAGAATTGTAGAAATTACAATACTGTGCTCACCTTTTTAGGGTTCCGTTCCCAAAGGGTAAAAACGGGACCCTATTCCTAAGACTTCGCTGTCCATCCGTCTGTCACCAGGCTGTATTTCATGAACCGTGATGGCTAGACAGTTGAAATTTTTACAGATAATGTATTTCTCTTGCCGCTATAACAACAAATACTAAATATAAGAAAAAGTGAAAAAATAAGGGCGGGTCTTCATACAAAAAAGTGTTTTTTTTAAACGTGAAGAAACTAGCGCCATCTAGTATGATGATGGTACGGAACCCTATGTGTGGGTTCTGACTCGCACTTGGCCGGTTTTTTGAATTTGGAACCGTGACATTTATATTCATTGGAGCATTTGGCTTTTTGAGCATAAAAACTCTTGTCAAATAAAAGCTTGTACCTAAAGAGTTTTTCGAATTTTTTTATTGTAGATTTGGGCGCGTTTGACTCCCTCACTAGATATTAAGCGGAGATTGTTACCATAAGAATATGAAAGTTTTGTATTGATGAGCTTTTAGTTGATGTTCTAGGTATTCCCAAAGGATAAAGAGAAAAGGGCTTTTTACTCGAAGATAGTCTTTACGACAAATCAAAAACTTTTTGTAACATCAGTGGGACAAAATCAGGATAATCTTTAGTGTATAAGCTATTATCCTGTATATTACGAATCTTGCTTGCTTGTTAAAACAGTGCGACCTTTAAAATTTTAATGACTATTTCTGTACAGGCTTTTTGTTGCCTGACTGACCATAATATGTTGTAAGTGTTCACGCTTGAAAACAGTCCATAGCGCCAACGATATTGACAGGCTAAAGCCGATAGATATGGAATTTGGTTGATGACATGGCGTAAAACCAACGTCGACTTATTGTGATGTAAATACGGATTGATCACGTACAATAGCCGTGGGCGTGACTCGGGAGTGCAATGGACCCTTAGCCCAAGCATAAACAATACCACCCTGTATACAAGGTCTACCGCATACAGCATTCTTTATATTTTTAACCGACTTCAAAAAAAGGAGGAGGTTTCTCATATTTTTTTATGTGTGTTCCCGGATAACTTCGTCGTTTATGCCGATTTTGATGATTATTTTTTTGTTGGAAAGAAGATATCCTAAGGGTGGTACCATGATGAGGAAACCAGGATCTGATGATGGCATCCCAGAGAAATCGAGGGGAACCTTAGTTTCAAGGCGGTTATTTTTTGTTCAAAATTATCAGTGGTATAGAAATATATATTTTACTTAAAGACGAATTTAGCCAGAAATATTGAAAAGAGAAGTCCTTTAAAAAGGAAAATAAAGTGCGGCCTTCAATTTCTTTTGTTACCCGACTGCCTCAGAATGAGGGTTATGTTTTTCAAGCGACTTCCAAAAAGGAGGAGGTTCTCAATTCGACTGTATGTCTTTTTTTATGCGTGTTTTATTTTTATGATTCTTTTTTTTTATTTAAAGGCTAGTGCTTTCCGTGTGGTCACATATAAATTTTATCAAGATCGGTGTAGTACTTTATTATAAAACTAACAAAAACCAAAAATAATAATGCAAAAATGTACTAAGTTGTTGCGATGGAAGTCGGTTTTTTAACGTGTTTAGCGTTTTCAATTATCGAGTGTATGTAGGTACATGTAGATTTCAGTGTTCCCTGCTACAGCCTGTACGGTTTGAAGGATTTTAACGTATGAGGTATCGTTTAGTATCGTCTTGATCCCGTAGAGACATATTTTTACCAAGACTGGCCAAAAAGAAGGGTTAAGTTTTTACGCAGTTGGGTTTTAATTTTTGACAAATTCCTAGTTATTTTCATACTTTTTTAGTATGATTCAATACACTGAAGAATTTCAGATTTTCGAACCTTCGCCACATTGCGAAATTTGAAGTAGGTCGTATATATTTCTTGTTTTTCATTCATTCATATCAGCTCATATACGTATAAATTCGAAATCACATTGGCACGTGGCAGGTTCGAACCACGACCTCCCGGACAGGAGGCGGCGGCACTACCCATTACGCCACCGACGCTCTATTTTTTTAATTCTTGTATACTCGTATTGCATTGTTTTGTGTTGAGTTGTGTTGTGCTTATGTTTTAATCTGAATCGTTTAAATCTGAATCTGTAAATCTTCACGGCTTGCTTCCAGCTATCCGCCGTCATGCTCAGTCCATCCCGACTTTCTCCGTGGGTGTAGGGTGTCGAGCATTC
Organism: Coleophora flavipennella; assembly: GCA_947284805.1. Lineage (NCBI taxonomy): Eukaryota > Metazoa > Arthropoda > Insecta > Lepidoptera > Coleophoridae > Coleophora > Coleophora flavipennella. The sequence continues at coordinate 8,476,942 of OX369307.1, forward strand.
ACACCGGCATGCGGCAGTGAAAGCAAACAGACCACGTTCCACATAATGCGTCTGTAGGGAATAAAAGACACTTGACACTGCCGAGACTGCCCTTCGCAGGCATGGTGGTCACAGTTAGTCTCCGAGCGAAAATCCTTTCAATTAACGCTTTGACGTCTCAACGTCACGCGATGACTGATGTGATGATGAGCGGAGCTATTTTTGGAGTTAGATACTGCTTTGTTCTCGGCTCATTTTTTAATAATAATAATAATAGTAATAACTGAACTCAAGTCGACTGTGCTTCCGCTGGAGGTGCTCCTGCCACTTCGCCTCGTGCCAAGTGAGCAGAGTAGCTTAGGTTTAATATATTTAACTAATAATAATAAATATCCTTTATTGCATACCAAAAAAGCATTACAGAAACTTAATATACTTTTACTTAACTTACTTTTTTATATTTTCGTTTATTTACAATTGGTAAGCCCAATGTGATATTAATTAATTAAATTAATTTATATTAAATTCAGTAATTTTGGGGTGCTTTACTTAAATATTGTATGTATTTTGTATTGGAACTTAATAATATAGTACGTAATCAGACGTTGACCTAAAAATGGGATAAGAACTTAACTGTTTGCTAAACATAACAAAGATGTCGGCTTACCTATTATTCACAATATCTACAGAGAGTGAATAAAGTTGAGCATTAGTAGGCGATAGTGTGGCGCTATGTGAGAGTTATCGTGTCTTCAATCAGCGCTGGGAGGCATGTCACAAGTGATTGTGCCTCAGTCAATTCACTCAACTCGCGCCACGGTCAAGTTCATTATCCTCGGAAAGATGGCTCCTCCCTTTGAGATTGAGAAATTGACCCCTATTGACGTTTATGGACACTTTTTTGTTTTACATATCTTTATTGGTATAAATTTTTAGAATTCCGTAACTCAAAAGGTAAAAACGAAACCCTTATAGGATCTCTCCTGCGTCTGTCTGTCCGTCTGTCACAGGCAATTTTCTCGGAAACTACTGGACCGATTGGATTGAAGTTTGGTAACACATATGTACATATAAATTTTTGGCCCAAAGACGGACGTGTAACGTAAATAAATGAATTCCAAATTTCACTTTTAGGGGGTATTTATAATGTTTTTAAAAATAAATTGTGTAACATATCAAATGAAAAGGCTTGTTGTAAACTACTGGGCCTAAAATCTTGAAAAAATCACAGTATAGGAGCTTACAGGAAAATCTATGAAAAAAATCTAAAGTCCTTCCGATCCCACAGGAAAAATTAAATTTATATTGTCGAGAGTAAGTAGACCCCTATTTACCTAGAGCAAAGTATGTAGTGAGAGGTCTTATTATAGTTACGTAATTAAAGTTTTGGTGCGAACCCTGTTTGTGTGACCCCGAGTCGCACTTGGCTGGTTTTTATTTTTATCCCTAGTGGTATTGTTAAAAAATAAACATAACATACATAACATGTATTGATTCAGGCTTTCAATAATTGTTAAACATCTTACATACACAACTATATTACATATCTTTTTCCGTGGTTACTACACACACCTGCCTAATCGTATCTTATCGTCATGAAAAGGTATTGCATTAAAAAATGTCGCCACTACATACAAGATAAGATATTAGTGACACATATCATTATTTATTATTATTTAACAATCACTTTGAAACATTTGTATTAACCTACTTAATGCATTTGTGTGTTTTTGTAATTGGGTAATAGTAGTCATAAAAATGTAAGTACATAATATGTAAATCTTGATTTTTGATCGATATTTTTTCATCCGACCTTCTTTTCATTCCATTTATTTCTTTTCCACGCAATCGCTGTCACCCATCTGACAATGTCTTTAAAAATCAAAATTATATTCATCATTCATATTAATAACTTAATAAAATAAATTTGGGTATAACTGTAGGAAAAGTGTAGTACGGGGATGTTTAAAATAATTACAGCCATCCAGAATGACATAAATTGCTGATTGATTTTGAAATGTTTGCTGACCATGAGTTGCTGACCAATTAGCTATTTCTGCTCACCGATTATATTTTTCTGCTCACAGAAATAACAATACTATGCTAACCATTTAATTGACACCCGAAATAAATGTAAATTTATTTAAATTTTAATTTCTGTTTCTGTTTGTGTGACCCCGAGTCGCACTTGGCTGGTTTTTATTTTTATCCCTAGTGGTATTGTTAAAAAATAAACATAACATACATAACATGTATTGATTCAGGCTTTCAATAATTGTTAAACATCTTACATACACAACTATATTACATATCTTTTTCCGTGGTTACTACACACACCTGCCTAATCGTATCTTATCGTCATGAAAAGGTATTGCATTAAAAAATGTCGCCACTACATACAAGATAAGATATTAGTGACACATATCATTATTTATTATTATTTAACAATCACTTTGAAACATTTGTATTAACCTACTTAATGCATTTGTGTGTTTTTGTAATTGGGTAATAGTAGTCATAAAAATGTAAGTACATAATATGTAAATCTTGATTTTTGATCGATATTTTTTCATCCGACCTTCTTTTCATTCCATTTATTTCTTTTCCACGCAATCGCTGTCACCCATCTGACAATGTCTTTAAAAATCAAAATTATATTCATCATTCATATTAATAACTTAATAAAATAAATTTGGGTATAGGTTATTTTTGTGTTTTTTCTGTGATTTGTATATATTAAATTTAACAAGTAAGTTAAGTTTTTTAAGTGTGTATCCTTTTCTAATTCTTATGTTCTTTTTTAAGTCTTATATTTCATCTTTAATTCACATAATAAATTAAATTGTACGCACGCATCGTCATTACAAACCCACGCCCACTACATACCTACTTAAGTCGTGCTACAAGTTTGACAGTAAAAAATCGTCACTGTTTTCCTTACTTGGGTGTTTCAGTAGAAATGTGAGTTTGCTTTAACTGTCTATACTTACTAAAAACATTGCGTAGCGCTTAGCCGTTCGTTCTAAGACAAATTTTAGAATACAACATACAATTCCAAATAACACAATTTATCTGGTCAACGGGAGGTCTATAGTAAAAACAATGCGTAGCGCGTAGCCATTCTAAGACAAACCTTAGAATATAACATAAAATTCCAAATATCACAAGTTACTGGCCAACTGGAAGATCTACAGTAAAAACATTGCGTAGCGCGTAGCTGTTCTAAGACAACCCTTAGAACGCAACATACAATTCCAAATATCACAAGTTACTGGCCAACTGGGAGATCTATAATAAAAACATTGCGTAGCGCGTAGCTGTTCTAAGACAAACCTTAGAACGCAACATACAATTCCAAATATCACAAGTTACTGGCCAACTGGGAGACCTATAATAAAAACATTGCGTAGCGCGTAGCTGTTCTAAGACAAACCTTAGAACGCAACATACAATTCCAAATATCACAAGTTACTGGCCAACTGGGAGATCTATAATAAAAACATTGCGTAGCGCGTAGCTGTTCTAAGACAAACCTTAGAACGCAACATACAATTCCAAATATCACAAGTTACTGGCCAACTGGGAGATCTATAATAAAATCATTGCGTAGCGCGTAGCTGTTCTAAGACAAACCTTAGAACGCAACATACAATTCCAAATATCACAAGTTACTGGCCAACTGGGAGATCTATAATAAAAACATTGCGTAGCGCGTAGCTGTTCTAAGACAAACCTTAGAACGCAACATACAATTCCAAATATCACAAGTTACTGGCCAACTGGGAGATCTATAATAAAAACATTGCGTAGCGCGTAGCTGTTCTAAGACAAACCTTAGAACGCAACATACAATTCCAAATATCACAAGTTACTGGCCAACTAAAAGGTACATAGTAAAAACATTAAGTAGCGCGTAGCTGTTCTAACACAAAACCTTAGAAATCTTAGAATTCAACAACAATTCGAAATATCCCAAGTTACTGGCCAACTGGGAGGTGAAAAGATCTTAGTTGAAGGGAGGTTTGTTTTTAAACTGTTTATTGTACAAAATATACACTTAAAATATTAGGTTTGAGGTACCTGTCAGTATTCTATAAAGCTATGTAGACCAGCTTACACTCCACACAAACATCTCACATAATTACGACAGGCATGTATGAAACATATGTATGTGTTAACGCTTTAAATATTAGGCATACGAGACGAGATAATTGCTGAATGTTGTGTAATAGTTAGTATTTGGTTGTAGGACCGATTACAAGTTGGTTGGGGGTAATATAATGATTCGGTATGTTTTCTGTTAAAGTATTGTCATTATTATAAATACTAGTAATCCATACTGTTTAAATGTTTGGGACATCAAGTAATTAAAATTTAAACCTCGTTTGTTTAAAATAAATCCTATTTCACTCAGGGGACTAGAAGAATCTAACGACACCTTCACCTCGTACACCAAAATCAATTGAGCCGTTTTTTACACTACAAGCTCAATTAAAGAAACTGACATACTTGCATACAATACACCATCAAGAAGATCACCCTCCTTCTTGGGTAGTCGGGTAAAAACTAGTACCACATAGTCTGTCGAGACTAATTATTAATTAATAAAGTAATATTTTAATTATTCATTATTGTTTTTTTTATTAGCAATTTTTTAATCCTTTAAAATTCTTGTTTCAAGATGTTATTCTACTTAACTTAAAATCGAATTTTCTGTTTTCACATATTTTGTGACCAAAAAAAAATTTGACTAAAATACAGTACCTCCCTGACATTATTCGTATCTATGAATTAAACTCCTACGCAAGTAAATTCGTTGCACTCTGTGGCCGTCTTATTTCCATAAGGTTGTTCTAATAAACATAGTGTTTACGAGATGCAAAAACGATTAACGAATAATAACAGAAATGGTGAAGAAGCGTATTTTCTAACTACAAAAATAGCCTCTGAATCTTATTATTATGCACATATTATTTTACGCACATAATCCCCTTGCTTAATATTATGAATGAGAAAATGTGTTTGTTTGTTTGTTACCTTTTCACGCTTCAACACCTCGAGCAATCGTGATGAAATTTGGCATGCAGGTGTCACTTGGAAGGACAAAAGCTACTTATTATCCCGTGAAAATAGCATAATCCGATACAGTTCCTGAGCGAACTGAAAAAGACTTTTTGGTCAATTTCTTTAACATCGTAACGGAACATAAATTGTTTTTTGCACAGAGATGATTGAGGAGAATGATATAATTGACTAATTAGCATATCCTGACATAGTTCCCGAAGGATCTGGGAAAATTTATTTCTACGCTCGCGCACAACGGAGCAACGTATTTACGTGGTTTTTAGTGGATTAAAAAAAAGTATAGAATTGGTGGAGGGGGTGGGAAGTGACATAGACTGGTAATCAGAATAGCCTGATATAGTTCCTGAGGGATCTGGAGAAAACTCATGTCCACACTCGCGAGCCGCTTGCGGTTCGTGCACCACTCACCCTCAGAGACAGCCATAAAAAAGATGTCCCGCGGGCGAAGCAACGGGCAATAGCTAGTAATTTATAATAACATGCTAACATGTTGCTAGTATGTTTGAACTGTTACTGACGTGTAACAAAACATCCTATTTCATTCAACCACTTACGGGCGGTTCACAAAAGCAAAACTTTGCTTAGTTTTAACTTGTGAGGGAAGTAAACAAATTGGTTGGTATAGCAGCACCCTTCGTTACAAAAATAACTGTGGTACCTACGCGTTCCTTACTTTAATTTTAAAGCATATTATTACTGTAGTAAGTTTATAGAAGCAGTTGTATCTCTAAAACACATTCTGAATAACATCTATCTAAGCAATTTTTTTATGGTAAGGGTTCCGTGCTAAACATTAATGGGAACAACATTGATGTGTTCCGGCTTGAAGATACCATAGCCAGTATCCCATTACGTTTGTGGAATATTGGTAAGCCCTTTTCCATCTTCGGCATCATCGTCACTTACCATTAGGTGAGATGATTGCAAGGGCTTGCCAATTGTGGATTTAAAAAAAAGTTTCTGAAGTTACCCTCCGTAAAAAAAGTCCAATTAGATTTAGGTACAATTTAGTTCTCTGTCACTTCATCATATCAGCACGTATACGTCCCCACCAAGGGGCCAAGAATTAGAGCTGTCGGGCCTTAGTCGACCACGCGGGCCCAGTGTGTGTCGGTCCTCTTCACACACAACCTTCGAGTTACTTCGCAGGCGTGTGCAGGTTTCCTTACGATAATTTCCTTTACCGTAAGAGCGTCGGATAAACGTAACATATTGAATCGAAATTCGAAAACACGTGGCAGGATTCGAACCACTACCTACCGGACTGGAGGCAGCAGCCCTTGACATAACGCCACCGACGCTCTGACACTTAGAATATATTTATTGGTAGTACTGCCATTTGCACGTAATCAGGCCTGTCGCACTCCGCGCTGTAGGCATACTCGTAAAAATGTACCTACGCCACGTTCTGCGCCGCGCGGCCCCTTGAATGGGGCCAATTCAGTAGTCAGAAGAGATAAGATTTACGCGATAGAAAGAGAGGCAAATATATAGGTGAATATAACTGTAAGTAATTAAATTAGCGCTGTTCGACCTGAATTTGCACTTTATTGTGTCGTAGCAAGAGTCGCCATTCATTCAAATGATTTTACAGAGTTAACCTTCTTTTACGTAGTAAATAGTCTTTATTCTTTGACGTAATCCAATCAATCACCAACCACAAGCACTACGACTACGACAGTGCACGTGGCACGTGGTGTGGGTGTGAAACTGTGAACCAAAGCAAACCATGTTCCGGCCAGCATTGTTTTATTTTTGGCTTAAAACTATTAAGGTAACATGTAAATACGTTCCTTTACTATCTAATGATGTGTCTGTAACAGATGTATTACATGGCGTTATAAGTTATTTTCGGCGACAAGTTAATAAAGCCATAGTAAGTTTTTACGTTTTTATAAGTTGTAACTACTACAAGCTAATAAAATAAAGATACTAACTATAATGTATGATGTACATAAATATTTCTAAGTAAGATACTGAAAAAAATCTAATGTTTTTGACTATGGATTAATGTTTTTGACTATGGATTAATGTTTTTGACTATGGATTAATGTTTTTGACTATAGATTAATAAAATAAACAAACAAAACACGTGTTTAATAAAAACCGGCCAATTGCGTATTGGACTTTCGCACCGAAGGTTGCCACCTCGCCTCTCCACACCACAATTTAGAAGACATCAATGAGAGCACCAGAAAATGTTTTTTTTATTCAGTTTGATCTCCTTAGCGCGAGTATGACTCAAACTTACCCGTTTTTTATTATATTGTTGTTTTATTTTAGGACAAGCCCATCACGCCAAGTTTTACGCTTACATATCTTTTACCGTTTTTATCAAAAACACAACATTTTTTTCCAAAAACACGTTTGTTGCATTGGGACCCCCTTATTTGATTGTCTTATTTGTTAATCAATTCCCCATAATAACACATATTCCGTGAAAATTTCTGCCGGCTACCTATTACAGTTCAAAAGATGCGGCCAGACGGACAGACAGACGGCACACCTTGGTAATAGGGTCCCGTTCATCATTACAGCTCATATACGTCCCCACCGAGGGGCTCGAGCCTACCCTGAATCAGGGCGATTAGGCCTTAGTCGACCACGCGGGCCCAGTGCGGGTTGGTCGACTTCACACACAACCTTCGAGTTTCTTCGCAGGCGTGCGCAGGTTTCCTCACGATGTTTTCCTTCACCGTTAAAGCAATCGGTAAGTATGTACGTAAGTTTTTTTTTTGAAAAACTCATTGGTACATTGGCCGTCCAGATTTGAACCCGGTACCTCTGGTTAGATGGACCGAGTCGTTACCGGTTGAGCCACCGACGCTTTTTTCCCGTTACCAGGTAAGTATTAAGTACCTTTATTTTATTCGCATCAATTTCGAGTACTGGATGTTTACTACTAGTGGTAGTCTGATGGTAGCTAACTACGATTTGGTACAACAAATTATACACTTTTTGCTCAACAGGCTGAAAAAGTGGCCAAGTGCGAACGGAACCACGAGCAAGGTAGAGTACCGTTTTATTTAAAAAAATAAATATATATTTAAATATTTTTTTTTGCAGTTAGTAATAAAACATTTTATTTGGAAAATCGATGAACTTTTTAAAAATCCAACTGTAAATGTTAAGTTTGTTGATTATGACTCCTAAACTTAATGAGCATTAAGCCTACTTAGCCGTGATAGTTTTTTTTTTACTGATTTGAAGTCCTAATATTTACGTTTCTTTAGATGTACTGAAATAGTGGTTTAGCTGGCAGGGGGAGACACTTTAACAAAAATTTGCATTTTAAAGCCTAATTTCGAAAACCGATTTCTGCTTCGAAAAATGGTTTTTACACACCCGCAATATTTTTGAACGACCTATCCAACGACACCCCACGCCCCACACCATGGGATAGACAAGAAAATATTGACCTCCATTTTACGTGTAAAAAAAATTCGTCGTGATTAATATACCCCAAATTACAGCTTTATAGTACTAAGATTCTTTAAACCGCGTGATAGACGGACGGACGGACATGGCGAAACTATAAAGGTCCTTGTTGACTATGGAACCCTAAAAAAGGTTCTTGCCAGAAGCCAAAAACTTTAGCAATAATTTTTTATAATTTTTTAAATAATTTTAGTTAGTTATTCTTACAATTGGTTTTGAATGATATGCACTTCTCTGTTCCAGTTGAGGCATTAATGTGACAGATAATTAATTAGGCAAAATCGCTTTGATTTATTGCTTGTATCCATCCACGAAACATACTAATCTACGAGTGTGTCACGAAACGTTTATCTCCATTTGATTCATCTCCTCGCACAGTGCGGCGACAAACGGAATATGGAAGTTATGAAGCGGACCATGAAAGTAACATTCCTTTGCACAATTTCTCTCGGACGATTAGGTACATTTAATTGCCCACATTAACGCATACCTACCAGAATAGGTCTTAATTGTCCCTTTCTCGTCTCGCATATTTGTGATATGTCTACGTACTTCCAAATCTAGAAAAAACGGTAAATATCATCTGCTACGATCCTCGGGGTCTATATCTTAATAGGCAGTTTTGAGTTCACTGTTGTTGCTATAGGCCTACCTTTTTTTACTTTCGAGCGACCGAGCGATAAAGTATTGTAGTCGTGAAAAAAAAATTACTTTGTATCTCTAGTAGATATAAACAAAAAAAGTCCGTCTGTTCGGCTAAACTAATGGTGCGATCGCGCTTTATCATAATTTGTCGATAAATTCTGAACAGATTCTGATTGGGTTGCCATTTAAAGGTAACTGCCATACAAAAAAATATGGTTAAAAAAAACTAGAAAACATGATTTTAAAGCACATCAAACTCAAAAGTGAAAAATAATTCTTAATATAAGCTGAAAACAATAATAAACGAAAAATACTAGAATTATTGTGAAAAAAGCGTGGGTTGCTCGGTATACAAAAAATATGACACAAAGCGCCCCACGTTTTTTTCACAATGATACTAGTATTTTTCGTTCATTATTGTTTTCAGCTTATATTAAGAATTATTTTTCACTTTTTAGTTTGATGTGCTTAAAAAATCGTGTTTTTTAAACTATATTTATTTTTCCAATTTGTAGTTTAGGATAATGAGATAAACTTATGAAATTATTGTATTGTCACTGATTCTTGATAAATGTATTCAAGTATGTATTGATAAGGAGTCTGTTACAAACAAACATACATACATACAGGTGAAGCTAATAAAAGCGTGATAAAAAATAGCCAAGTGCGAGTTGGACTCGTGCACCTAGGCTAGGATTCCGTACCACCACACCACTTTTTACTTCAATAAAACATTTTTTATCAAAAAAAATGTTTTGTAATTTACAGTATATGAGGAGTGATTATGATTTCCTCGAATTCTATTTTAATACACTCTTTAATGCACTCTCTTTTTTCTAATTGTAACCATAGAATTGCTAAAATTTTAATCGAAACATTCTGATAATTTATGAACTTCTTAACGAAACAATATAAAATGATTTTGTTTCCTTACTTTTTGGAAATTCTTCTTATTTTATTTATAATGAATTACGAAAGAAAATTTTCGCACGAGTCGTCTGCAGCGATTGACGTAACTGCCACGTTGCAGTACGAGCTGACAAGAACTTTATTTCCAAGCCATTTCGTTCGATATTTAAAAACAGCGTGAATCGAATTGCTAATTTTAGGGATGGAGGAGCCTTAAACGCGTAATATTTATTGTTTACTAGTTTTTGCCCGCGTGGACATCGTTTTTAGAGGGTGTGCGGTGCGCGAGCCGCAAAGCGTGGACATGAATTTTCTCCAGATCCCTCGGAAAGTATGTCAGGATATGCTTATTAGTAAAACATGTTATTTTTCACCCCCTCAACCATCTCTGTGCAATAAATCACACAATCCATTGTTCCGTTGCGATGTTGAGGAAATTAATCAAAAAAGAGTATATTTTTAGTTCCCTCAGGAACTGCATCGGGATATGCTATTAATCACGGGATAAAAAGTAGCTTATCTCCTTCCTCGTGACACAGGCTACCTGCATACCAAATATCGTTAAGATTGGTCAAGGCGTTGAAGCGTGAGAAGGTAACAAACAAACAAACACATTTATAATATTAGTAAGGATTTGTGTAATTGTGTATGCCAGACAGTGAAGGCTAGGCGAGAAAGAGTGCACAGCGTGGCAGTAGGTACAATTTAGGTATTTCTTTGACTGCAATATTCCATTGGCGGCCTAAAATGACAATTGATGCTCTTTATTATAACCTCGTCATCACATCAGCTCATATACGTCCCCACCGAGGGGACTACCCTGAATTAGGGCGATCGGGCCTTAGTCGACCACGCGGGCCCAGTGCGCGTTGGTCGACTTCACATACAACCTTCGAGTTTCTTCGCAGGCGTGTGCAGGTTTCCTCGCGATGTTTTCCTTCACCGTAAGAGCGTCGGATAAACGTTCATATGAAATCGAAATTTGAAAACAGATTGGTACGCGGCAGGATCGAACCACGACGTCCCGGACAGGAGGTAGCGGCCCTTTCCATTACGCCACCGACGCCCCGTACCTCGTACTCATTCAAATAGGTAAATAAGGTAACTAATTTATATTTACCTACCCAAATAACTTTTTTGGTATTTATTTATAGCTACGTTCAAACGGAAATTAAATTCTCGTCTACAAACAAAGTTTCCCCTGTTTTCGTTTATAAAAAGGAATGCCCCGTATATTTTCATTTTATATAAGTGTGTTTTACCAGTGCGAAAATTAAAATTGTATTTCCCTCAAGTTTTATTTAGTCTGTTTCCTAAAATTTGATCACGCCTTGATGCGGCAAGATACCTTTGCTCTTATTGTCGTTTTCCACTTCATCTTCTCTAGTCTTAAAGATTTCATCGCAAACTTTTATTCCCTTTATGTCCAAGTTTTTGGAGGTAGCTACTTGCTAGTTCATAGTTAGGGTTCTGGCCCTTCTTTTGAGGTGTACCAGTCTTAGCATGTACAAGACGCTTTTGTCCAACTCCTCGCATAGAAGGTAGTCTGAGGTAGTCGGGTCGTTCCTAGGATCCTCTAAGATGGCTGATTCTCGTGAACGGGTGCTGTCCGTGTGAACTGGCCCACTCTTGTCAAAGGCGTTAACGACAAATACAATAATTTTCATGTATTACTTCTCGTGTCATATTGTTTTCATGTCCAAGTGACATTATTTGTTTTATATGAATGATTTTATGGACATTATTAACTGATGATTGTTTTTTTATATATATTTTTTTTACAATCTGACATTAAGTATGTAATGTAATCGCTATCTTGTGACCATCAAAAAGAGTGTAACATGCACCTATATTGAATAAACATTTTGAAATCCTGAGGTACTTTAGAACCGTCACGAACCTTCAAATCTAACTTTCCTAGTTCACCTTTGAGCAAATGACGCGCACACGCTATAACAAATTACATCCTTACTAATATTATAAATGTGAAAATGTGTTTGTTAGTTTCATGCTTCAACACCTTAACCAATCTTGATTAAATTTGGCATACAGGTAGCCTGTGTCACTGGGAAGGACATAAGCTACTTTTTATCCCGTAAAAATAGCATAGTCCGATGCAGTTCCTGAGGGAACTGACAAAATACTCTTTTTTGGTTAATTTCTCTAACGTCGCAACGGACCAATGGCTTGCTGTGATTTTTTGCACAGATATGGTTGAGGGGGTGGGATATGACATAATTTACTAATTAGCATATCCCGAATAGTTCCCGAGGGATCTGGGGAAATCTCATTTCCACGCTCGCTCACGACAGCGTCTTTAAAACGGAGCGACGGATTTAAGTGATTTTTGTATAGAATTGGTTGAGTGAGAGGGTGGGAAGTGACATAGACCGCTAATCAGAATAGCCCGATATAGTTCCTGAGGGATCTGGATAAGAATCATGTCCACGCTCGCGAGCCGCTTGCGGCCTGCGCACCACTCAACCTCGAAGACAGTCATAGAAACGATGTCCACGCGGGCAAAGCCGCGGGCAAAAGCTAGTACTTTATAAATAACCAAAAATATTTGAGTAAGAGGGAGGCCTCTTACATGTTTACTGCGTCCATCATTGGCAACTACCTATGCTAAAATTCCACATTTTGAAAAAAAAAAATCATGTAATTGAAACGCTAAACACGTTAAAAACCGACTTCAATCGCAACAACTAAGTACAATGTTGTATTATTATTTTTGGTTTTTTTTTAATTTTGTATTAAAGTTGGTGCTACACCGATTTTGTAATAAAGTTAGTACTACACCGATTTTGTAATAAAGTTGGTGGTATACCGATTTTGTAATAAAGTTGGTGGTATACCGATTTTGTAATAAAGTTGGTGGTATACCTATTTTGTAATAAAGTTGGTGCTATACCGATTTTGTAATAAAGTTGGTGCTATACCGATTTTGAAAAAAAATATATGGGACCAACTCGGGACATACCCTATCGAATAAAAAAAAGAATCTTGTAAATCGGTTCACAATCTGTGAAGATATCGCGTAACACACATACACACACAAAAACAGGAATTGTAAACCTCCCCTTTTTGGAAGTCGGTTGAAAATCGTTTCCTGACACCAAATTACAATTACTACTTCTCGAAAATGAATGGGCCGATACAAATGAAACTTTATACATATAAGCAAGTCACGATATTCAGGTTTGTGGACAAATTACCTTTAAAAAAAATTGTGTTAGTCACTTAAGAATAGTTTTTCAAAGTAATTTTAAAATTCGCTGATTTCCAAATTGTAATCTATCAAAAAACTACAATTTAGTGACGTGCTATGTGTATGATTTTTTTTTTAGAATCGGCCATCCATTTTCAAGAAGTACCTAGTAATTATTTGTTTGCATGGGAAACATTATTTTTAAATACGCACTTATAGAAAACATTGTAAATAAAATTTAAACGAAAATGTACCTACAAACGATAAATTCCAAAAGCAAATATTATTGTTTTCCCAGCAGCTTGTCAGTCAGTGAGCAGTTAGTGATACGTGATACAGCTTCAAAGTAGTCGTCTATTCAATGTGCGTTAGGACTAGGAGGCAAAAGGAAGTCGGCCCGTTTCGTCTTTACGACCGCGTGAGCGGCTACCGATTTACGCTTTCTAGTATTAAAATGTTGCTTTAAATACATCTTTGAAATTATGATATCTTGTAACTAATTATATTTAAATCTACTTAAATCACATATGTTGCGGTAAATTATTACATACTTCTGTACTAAGCTGTCCCCACAAAGCTAACAAAATTAAATTTCATCATCATCATATCAGCCGAAGGACGTCCACTGCTTAGACATAGGTCACCCCCAACGATTTCCATGAGGACTGGTTCTGCGCTGCCCGCATCCAGCGGCTTCTCGCGACCTTCATCAGCTCATCGGACCACGGACAGGGAGGCCTGCCTACGCTACGTTCTCAGGTGCGCGGTCGCCACTCGAGAACTTTACTACCCCAACGGCCATCTGTTCTACGAGCTATGTGCCCCGCCCACTGCAACTTAAGTTTAGCAATTCTGAGAACAATGTCGGTTACTTTGGTTCTCCTACGGATCTCCACGTTTCTGATTCGATCACGCAAAGAAACTCCGAGCATAGCACGCTCCATTGCCCTTTAGGTGATCTTGAGCCTTCTGATGAGGCCCATAGTAAGCGACCATGTCTCAATTCCTTATGTCATCACTGGCAACACACACTGGTCGATGACCTTGGCCTCAATTCATAAAGTCTTACGTAAATATATTGCGAAGCTTCCCGAACGCTGCCCAGCCGAGTTGGATTCGACGATTAATCTCTTTCTCGAAGTTGGACCTTCCTAACTGGACTGTTTGTCCCAGGTGCACATATTCGGTAACAACTTCGAGTGTAGAGCCTCTAACTTCAGAGGAGTAGGTATGACTGAGACGTTTGACATAATTTTCGTCTTGTCCATGTTCATTCTAAGACCTACTTGTTGAGAGGCTCTACTGAGGCCATCGAGGATTGTGCTTAAGTCGTCCATAGGCTCAGCCATGAACCCGATGTCGTCAGTTAATCGAAGACGGGTGATAAACTTGCCGTTGATATTGATGCCGAGTCCACCCCAGTCCAAAGCTTAAAAACATCTTCCAGGGCGGCGGTGAACAGAAATTAAATTTAAAAAATGCTAATTACAAATCTTCACCGTAAGAAAAATTAGATATAAGCAATAGCAACAAAATATCAAAAAATTACAATTTGTTTCATAAAACAAATATTCATTCCGGAAAATAATTCCTGTCACTAGCAGTGTTGCCACCTTGGTGGTTTTACCACGAAAACTTGCGTTTTGGACCTTTTTTACTGGTAGTTAAGTGTTTCAATGTTTTCATACAAAATGAGTAAATCTAATGGATTTGCTCGAAACTGAGCTTAATTACACTGCTCAGCGGATGTTCCGATTTCCGATGGTTCGACAACAACGGATTTGCACTCAACCTTAGCAAAACACACTTTGGGCATTTCAACCCATCGGGACACGCGTGCAGGCCTCTTTCGGTGGCGGTTGGCAGTATGACGCTCCAGCAGATGCAGTCATCGGTGTTCTTGGGCTTTCACGTCGACAGGGCTCTGACCTGGGAGGCGCGTATCGACACGATCTGGCGCCTATCAGCCACTCTACCGAGGGACATGGCCGTAACGTGCTAGTTTGCGTCGGTGTACTCACTGCTACAGCACGGCGTTGAGTTATGTCGGTGTGCGGCCGACTGGCTGCGCGTCTTTAGACTACAGAAAAAGCTCACTGTGCCTTACATAGTGATAGTACAGACGGCACTGTGCACGCGTGAGAACCTTAGCTCGTACACTAAACGCGGTGACTGCCACCAGTATAACACTCGCAGCGCAAACAACCTGCGCGCTGTCCAGCACAAGTTGACTAAACGGGCAAGCTGGTGCACGTAATGGGACCAGCGGTTGACCACAGCCTTCTCGAGCGGGTGGTCGAGGCGACGTCACTGAATAGTTTAAAGAAAGATTTAAAAAGTATCTTGGGCAGCAGGCCTTCTACAGTGTAGACGAGTTTTTAAAACTAAAAACGGAAATTTAAATGTGACATTAAAATTAATTTATGAATTATCCTGTTTGTTTACTGACTATAGTGAATTTTATTATTTTATTTTTATTCTTTAGTTTTCTTTTTTTATTTTCTATACTTTATTAGTACAGAGTTTAACTGTATATTCAATATTTATCTTTAATGTGTAAAATAACTTCTTTTTTAACGTGTAATAATATTTTATTACCAATAAATGAGTTATGAGCTTCATTTAGTAGAATTGCAAAAACTTTTTCATACCTACTGAGTAGATCTGGTGGTTTTAAGACTTCTAGTCAGGGTTTTTACTAAAAATTGGTTGGCAACACTGACCCCTCCCTATTCGCTTTAATACTGTACTTGTACAAAATAGGTAGAAATCGATAGCGGACTACGGACATAATTTCCCAAGTCTCAATAACATTAATAAATACATTTTTATCTTTAACAAGTACCTATTGAAATTAATTTAGCAAGAAATCAAAAAGTAATAAAGTAAAAATCTAAAATCACTAATGAACGCTTCGATAATTAAGGCTTCCGTAATATAAAAGGCATTTTAGATTTATCTGCGAAAGCGCCTTAGCAAGCGGGATAAAAGGATAAAGTGGCGGCGGAGTAACTCATTTCGCTTATTAACAATGCTTGTAGCGTTCAGCACACCCCCAGGCGCTTATTGAATCAAATAGCCCACTACTTTGCTGCCTTTGTAGTAATCCTGTCTAATATTAATATCCTTTAACGAGCACAACCTCAACTTTATGATAAAAGGCCTTTCAGAACATACACGTCCTTGCACGTTGCAAAAAAAAAACCAGTTCAGAGAGGCTTCGACTCCCGCTCCGGATCGTTCCTGGTGCACAGGCTGTCCATAGCCATTCAGCGCGGAAGTGCAGCTAGTGTTATGGGCACCCTTGCATCGGGGATGACGAGGGACGGGTTATTGTAGGTGTTTTATGTAAGGTATTTTATTTTAGTTGTAATTTGCAATTAGTGAGATATTATTTTTAGGACTGATTATTTTGTTACTAATTGTTTATTTGAGTAATTCCATAGATTTTTTTTCCAAAATAAAGTTCAAATCGTGATTTTATTAGGTAATTTGTAATTATTATTGCATTTTTTTCATTTCAATTTTAAAAATGATAAACGTCAGAAAATATGTATCTCAAAAAACATATTTTTTACTGCAATTTTGAAAATGGAAAACCCTACAAAATATCCAAAATCTTTTGAATATTGAAATTTCCAAAATGGAATACCTTACAAAACATCCCACATTTTTTTATAGCAATTTTCGTAATGGACAACCCCACAAAATATCTAAAAATCACGACGTAATTATGAGGGATCCGTTTTATTGCCATTTTGGCACCGAAACCCTAAAAGCCTCGACGATCTCATTCAGCACTAAACGCAGACATTCAAAACTATTCCCATATCTGTCGGTCTGTTACTATGCTGAGTTAAGAATAACAATAGTACACTATTCATTCAAAGTTTGCGCTCGACTCTTTCTATCTTCCCTTTGTTCGAGTTAGTCTATCTAGTGATGAGTTACAATATCCGCCAACTCGAGTTAAATTGCACTCGAAGTGGCTCTTTAAGCTTAATTTATTTGTTTTTGTCCAAGTTAACGACGGCTTTATGTGTTCTTTCGATGCTCAATAGCTACGCTTTATGTACAAAGTCGTGCCTATACCTACATATGTACCTAAAATACAGGACAACGTAACAATTGATGAAGGATCCGTTAACTGGGACTATATTCGTCGTACTACTAAACAACTTTTTCCTAGAGACCAACAGTTTTTTTAAAATTTATATATATATCAATCCGAGGAGATCCGTAGTAGAACCAAAGTAACCGACATAGCTCTCAATATTGCAAAATTGAAGTGGCTGTGGGCGGAGCACATAACTCGTAGAACAGATGGCCGTTGGGGCAGTAAAGTTCTCGAGTGGCGACTGCGCACCAGAAAACTTAGTGTAACATGCAGACTTCCCACTGGGTGAACCGATGACCTGGTGAAGATATCGGAAAGCCGCTGGATGCGGGCAGCGCAAAACCGGTCGTCGTGAAAATCCTTGGGAGAGGCCTAATGTCCAGCAGTGGACGTCCTTCGACTGATGATGATGATATAAATCAGTCAGCTAAGAAAATTGACTACTTTTGTGGATTTATGTATAGGAAACTGTCTTTTTTGTAAATAAAACGGAGTATCTTGGAGTAAGTTGTTCAGTCAGTATGATGATTTTGTACTCATATTGCCCAGTCAACGGGTCCAATGCCAATTTTACTGTACCCAGTGTGTCATCATCATCATCATATCAGCCGAAGGAAGTCCACTGCTGGACATAGGCCTCCCCCAAGGATCTCCACGACGACCGGTTCTGCGCTGCCCGCATCCAGCGGCTTCCCGCGACCTTCACCAGGTCATCGGTCCACCGAGTGGGAGGCCTGCCTACACTACGCTTTCCGGTGCGTGGTCGCCACTCGAGAACTTTACTGCCCCAACGGCCATCTGTTCTACGAGCAATGTGCCCCGCCCACTGCCACTTAAGTTTAGCAATTCTGAGAGCTATGTCGGTTACTTTGGTTCTCTTACGGATCTCCTCGTTTCTGATTCGATCACGCAGAGAAACTCCGAGCATAGCACGCTCCATTGCCCTTTGGGTGACCTTGAGCCTTCTTATGAGGCCCATAGTAAGCGACCATGTCTCAGTTCCGTACGTCATCACTGGCAACACACATTGGTCGAAGACCTTGGTCTTAAGACACTGCGGTATCTGTGACGTAAAGATATTGCGAAGCTTCCCGAACGCTGCCCAGCCGAGTTGGATTCGACGATTGATCTCTTTCTCGAAGTTGGACCTACCTAACTGGACTGTTTAACCCAGTGTGTAAGTAGGTTATATTTTGAGTCTAATCAGTAATAAGCTGCTTCTTAACTGAATACTGGCTGTCTTATTTCTTTGCTTTTTGGAGTTCCTCACCCAAAGGGTGACCTACGGGACCCTATTACTAAGCCTCCGCTGTCCGTCCGTCTGTCCGTCTGTCAGCGGGCTGTATTTCATGAACCGTAATAGACAGTTAAAATTTTCACAATTTGTGTATTTCTGCTGCCGCTTTAACAACAAGTAATAAAAATAACAAAAAGTGTGCTTGTCAGCTCCGACGCGCGACTCGAGTTCGCTCATCGTGAAGCGTCTAGTTGTGAAGTCCCTGATCATCTGACAGGAGGGACGCTCCGGGCTTTCGCCCTACGCGGAGGACCATGTAGAGTCTTATATAGTCTTCCTTGTACCTATACATATAAAAGGTGAATGACAGAAAAAGTGAGTAAACAAAGTTAACATTCGATTTCACTCCCCATATAAAATCGTTTCGTGAAGTAAAATCTAATAATTAAAGGGACCCATACAAAATCGTAACTTGTTTATGTACGATGGTATGGAACCCTTCGTGTGTAAGTCCGACTCGCACTTAGCAGGTTTTTACTCTAGATCTATATCAATATCCTAAGATGACAACAAACAAATAACCAAACTAAATAAACTGATTTCGTTTGCTTTATTCTGTGTAAAACTATAAAATTATAGTCGTAATATCTCCTGGAAAATTAAATTAGGGATGTTGCGTATGTATACTATACTTCGTCGTCGTCATCGTAGTCGTAGGACGAAGCCATAGCCCGCGGCACAAGGATATTACACGGGAATCGACTTTATTGAATTCAAGTTATGATTAGGGAACTTTATGCCTGAGTTAACGACTAATCACGTTTTACGTTATGACGACGCGACGAGGCCACCCGAGCAGATTGAAAATTAAAATTTTTTTTTTCATTACATCAGATAATATACGTCCCCACCGAGGGGCTCGAGCCTACCCTGAATTAGGGCGATCGGAACTTAGTCGACCACGCGGGCCGTTGGTCAACTTCACACACAACCTCCGAGCTTCTTCGCAGATGTGTGCAGGTTTCCTCACGATGTTTTCCTTCACCGTAAGAGCGTCGGATAAATGTACATATTATGAGATCGAAATTCTAAAACACATTGGTACGTGGCAGGACTCGAACCACGACTTCCCGGATGGGAGGTAGCGACCCCCGCCGTTGCGCCACCGACGCTCTCTGATTAAAAATACAAAATAATTATTTTCTGACAGATGTGTATGAAAAATTAAATATTTTTATTAGCTCTTGTGATCCGCATGCCCGCCCCAGTGCTGTACTTGGTTCATAACAAAAGTGATTGAATCATTTGTCCACATATGGTAAGTAATTTGGACACTTTTATCTGACACTACATCACCAGCGAGGCTGTGCTGTGATCTCTATTCGGTTGCGATAAAACAGTTGCCATTTATTATTTTGGGATAAATAAATTTAATTAATAATTCATAAACTCTGGTACGTAGCGTTATCCTAGCTGGGTTCCGTGTACGTCCTACGGCCTACGCCGTACGTCACGTCCGTCCTACTGATCTTTCAAAGGCTGTATCTTTTATACCGTATTATTTCGTCGGCTATTTTTTTACAGGGTATGTATTATTATAGCAGATTTCCTAAAAAAATTCAAATTCAAATAACTCTTTATTGTACATCAAAAATAAATACATAACATGCAAAATTTAAATTAAAACTAAGAGACATCATCATCATCATCATCATAACAGCCGAAGGACGTCCATTGCTGGACATAGGCCTCCCTCCGACGACCGGTTCTGCGCTGCCCCCATCCAGCGGCTTCCCGCGACCTTCACCATGTCATCGGTCCACCGAGTGGGAGGCCTGCCCATACTACGCTTTCCGGAGCGTGATCGCCACTCGAGAACTTTACTGCCCCAACGACCATCTGTTCTACGAGCAATGTGCCCCGCCCACTGCCACTTAAGTTTAGCAATTCTGAGAGCTATGTCGTGATATGCTCGGAGTTTCTCTGCGTGATCGAATCAGAAACGAGGAGATCCGTAGGAGGACCAAAGTAAAAAACATAATAAACAATAAAAAAATTACGGATGTAAGATAAAAGATAAACGTATTTTTGAAGTTTTTTTTCGTTTTGTTTCTGTTATATTTTGAAAACGGTGATAAACTTGGTGTGATTGTAGAACAAAGCCTAAAGTAAAACAGCAAATAATAAAAACTGGCCAAGTGTGAGTTGTACTCGCGCTAAGGATCCCGCACTGAAAGAAACGAAATATATTTAGTGGTGGTACGGAATCCATTGTTCGCGAGTAAGACTCGCACTTGCTCAGTTTTTTTATTTATATCAAAACCTTCCTTTTGATTCTACAAAATAATTCCATCTAATCTGGGCCAATTTGCAAACCCCAATAAAAATTTACATATCAACCGCTCTAATAATCTGGCTCTCTATCGCACAAAAGATGGCCATGTAGATACGAAAAGCGGGGTGAGCATAATATATCCATGGGCGAGTTTATTGTTTATGCGCAAGAGCAGATGACAGCAGATCTAGTGCAGTTGTATCCCGAACAACACACGTATCAGCCGATGCATTGTAGTTCCACAATCTGTATCTTTTTAATGCAACAGCTGTATGTGGCACGTGTCGTGCTGCGTGCCATACAAAATTATTACGTTTTAAATTCGTTGCTAATGCTTAATTCCGTTTAAATTGTATTAATCGATCTAATATATCTATGTGTTTTCAACCTTTTGTGCCGACGACATGAAGGTAGAAAATTAATTAACCCGATATGCAGTTAAGGCACGTAACGAAATTAATTACGTCAAAACATTTAAACAGCTCGTTTAAAAACATTCGAAGTTAATTACAAAGCCGCTTAAAAGTAGCTGTTTGCGTATTACTGATCATTATGCGTATTTAAATGTAAATTATACTAATGTTCGGGTATTAGGGGATTCTAAAACACATATGCATTCACAAGGGCATTCATGTATACGTAGTTCATGGTATAGGATTGTTTTATGTTGATAGCAAAGTTTATACTTTTTTTTTGGTACAAATAATTTGAAAACAACTCAAATAAATAACACAGGGAATCCTACTTTGGGGCCAGATGACCATGTGTGATTTGTCCCAGAATATTTATTTATTTATTTTATTATTTATTAAATAAAATCATCATATCAGCCAAAGGACGTCCACTGCTGGACATAGGCCTCCCCCAAGGATTTTCACGACGAACGCGGTTCTACGCTCCCCGCAGCGGCATCCCGCGACTTTCACCAGGTCATCGGTCTACCAAGTGAGAGAAAATAAGTAAAATTTCAAATTTAATAATTTGCTACTTCAAAAACCATTAAAATCACATAAGTATCAAGAGTTATGATTTCGTGATTCCCGAATGAAATTATTGTGGTTTGCATATTACAAAAACCGGCCAAGTACGAGTCGGTTTTGCACACGAAAGGTTCAACGTCAGTACATCACGTTTCTTGTATTATAGGGGCCCTCTTAAATTTCTAATTTTATTTTTATTATTTGTTTTAATACACTGTCTGTGATAAAAATTTTAACTGTGTAAAGATTACGTTTCATGAAATACAGCCCGCTGACAGACAGACGGACAGCGGAGGCTTAGTATTAGGGTCCCGTTGGGTACGAAACCCTAAAAATAACGTAAGTAACATTTCAATGATGACTGTTGATCACTATTTCCCTCTCTCCACACAGTAATGTGACCAGTAATAAAGATGATTAGTCACATTTAGAACAGATTTACCCCTTCGCATTATCTAGGTGTAATGGCGTGCGTGACACGCGTTTAAGTTAGTGTTGCTATTGAATAGGTAGTAGTTTTATAGTTTTACCGTGACGAGGCCGTAATTTTTTATCTATTATTGTTAATGGCGGAAATTTTTTAAATATAAAATTTGTATCGACAGCATAGTATGTACTATAATTCGCAAAACTAGTTTTATTTTAATTCACAATTAATTTAACGTGCTGGTGCAGGAGACGGACGTCGTCGCATCGCAACGTTGCACCCGCTATCATTATCGGGTTAAAAAACTATGGTATACACCAGATGCGTGACACTTCATACAACAGGCCAGAAATGACATTTCAAAAAACGAGTGACGGAACAAACAAAATGGCGGCGAAGTCCTATACTTTCGACAGCCGAACTGTAACCAATCTGTATCAATCTGAGACACGAAGGGGTGAGGTCGGAATCTAGAGAGCGGCAGGGAGTGTCCATATTGTATGTTCGTACTAATATACATACATATATACTTTGCCTATAGTCAATTTGCAGACTTCATAAAAATCAATTTCGTGCTTTTTTGTATGGAGAGCAAATTTTTGAGAATTGACTATGGGTTCCTGGGGGGAAAAGTGATCAGTATGATGAGAAAAAGCCAGGGTACTACACCGATTTAGTTACACCGTGCTGTATGTTGAGTTCTTAAGCTTTTACCTACACCAAATTTAGTGTGCAGCTGTATGTTGAGTAAACTGGAGTAGGCAGTACATGTTTTATTTAGAGCAACACCCTGCAATAAATACTGTATTGCCTGGACGTCTGTGCTTTTATTGTTTCTTGATACAATATAGTACCTGGGCAACCTTGCTCGGAACAGGCAAAAATTAAAATTTAAAAATATATGAAAAGATTAGACCGAACCGGGGATCGCACCTATTTTATAATATTTTAGGAATATGAAGTCCAATGCTTTGACCATGGTACAGTGATATAACCGATCGTATTATTCCACGGAAAAGATGATGTGCGCGAAAAACTCTGAAAAATGCGTTTTCACACAGATGAGACATAATTATCTATATCGATTTTTCGCCCCCAAAGCCCAAATAGCTAATTTCATCGAAATCGTTAGAGCCTTTTTTGAGATCTTAAAACATACACATGTCGCAGCGATATCAAAGAACTGTCGATTTCATGAAATGGTCAACCATTTCATTCCAATCAAGTCAAATCGTCAAATTTCATGATGTCGCCAACTAAGACTGACGACCATATCGTTTAAACGTCAACGTTTGATGGTAAACTCTTTTTTTCCTTACTTGTCTTATCTCGTAAACATATATGGCGTCCCTATGTCAATGTCACTGGAAATAGCTTTTCATAGGGTGGGAAACAATTGAATGAACTGAATGGAAACCATTGAATGAAATGAATGTTAGTCGTGGTTCATTCAATGATGTTAAAGTTTTTCTTCTTACTTGTCTTATCTCATCAACAAAATTTGTACTTCATTTAATTATTGAATCAACCAAGAATAAGAGTTAGTTCATCCAATGGTTCCCAACCCTACGCCACATTTAATGTGGCGTAGGGTTGGGAACCATTGTACACATTTCACAGTTCATGAATCACAGCCTGGTGACAGACGGACGGACGGACAGCGAAGTCTCAGTAATAGGGTCTTAGGAATATTCTGAGACAGTACGACATTATTTAGGAAACAACTTCTGTTTTTTTAGAATTTGGAACATAATCTCGTTATCCGACGAGAAACTCGCCTAAGCCTAAACTAAATAAATAACTTATAAAATACATGTGAATATAAGTACCATAAAATAATTAAAACATAATTATATTTACTGTTTGGAAAATAGTTTGAAGCTTGAAAAAAGATGATAAGAAACTCTCATTGCTGGTGAAATTGCTTTGCAGTCTACCATTTTTTCCTGATAATTTTGTATTTTGGAAACAAATGAAAACTTATTCCCGAATCTCCGTAAGAACTAAATTCAGGAACGCAACAATATTTCGTTTTTCTGTTTTTATTATTAACAGGTTTCTCAATGTAATCGTGAGCCATCTGATTATATCTAAAATTAACCTCACCTTATCCTCAACTTAAAGCAAAGTGTCGTTCTTAGAAACTTCTTCATTTCGCCGCTAGAGGCGCGCGGAAAATCTTTGCATCGCCAATAATGCTTGCCATCACTTTCTGTTTGAGTACATAGGCTGTATATCAGCCGTGAGATGTCTACTGCTAGATAATTACACTCCCGCGGATGGCAGACTTTTGCCAATTTTATAGACTATAAATAAATAGTGTTTCTGTGATTTTTATTTCTCTGGCTGATGCGAGTAATTAAATTTGCTAAACTTTGAATAAAAACTATCAAAGATGACCTAATTTAATAAAAGATATATAGTCAAGAGTTTAAAAAGCTTCTATTTCCGTCATTTTTCTATTTCCCTAGCTGTCTAGAGTAATAAAATAAAAATTACTAAACTTAATGTAATAAAATGTTTAAAAACTATCAAAGATGACCTAATTTTTAGCTCGCAACAACAGTTCAAAATCATTCATTCAGTCATTCACTTCATCCCTTCTCTACACCAAAGCAACAAAACAATCATGTCGATTTTTAATCTGTGACAAAATCCTTTATCAATTACGCAATTTTATGGAAAAAGTGTTAAAAAATGTATAAAATAATAGCAGTTTTCAGTGTTAATTCATACGTCCACGTCGTACTTACCATTTACAATGTTTCTTAATCTCAAAACTATCAAAGATGACCTAATTTTTAGCTCGCAACAACAGTTCAAAATCATTCATTCAGTCATTCACTTCATCCCATCTCTACACCAAAATAACAAAACAATCATGTCGATTTTTAATCTGTGACAAAATCTTTTATCAATTACGCAATTTTATGGAAAAAGTGTTAAAAAATGTATAAAATAATAGCAGATTTCAGTGTTAATTTATACTTCCACGTCGTAGTTACCATTTACAATGTTTTTAACCCCCGACGCAAAAAAGAGGGGTGTTATAAGTTTGACCGCTATGTGTGTGTGTGTGTCTGTGTGTGTGTCTGTGTGTGTGTCTGTGTGTCTGTCTGTGTGTCTGTCTGTGGCACCGTAGCTCTCAAACGGGTTAACCGATTTGGATGCGGTTTTTTTTATTTACAAGCAGGTTTTTTGGCGATGGTTCTTAGATACGTTTTATCAAAATCGGTTCAGCCGTTTCAAGGTCATCAGCTCTTTTGTTAGCTGCGGTAGGGTTCTTAGACTCTTAATGTGTATTTACTTTACTTTCAAACATACATGTGACCAAAAACTTGAAACACTCATGTATGCTTAATAACTATGCAGGATTATGGAACTCTTGGTCTGATGCTGCAGCCAGGATATCCAGAACACTAGCACACTCTTAAAAAAATAATAGCAGATATGTCGTGTTTGGACTCGTTTTGATCAGTATTTGATTCTGCATACAATGCAATGGTGGCAACACGATGAGCTGATGCTGCGGCCAGGATATCCAGCACACTAGTAGACTCTTAAAAAAAAATAGCAGATATGTCGTGTTTGGACTCGTTTTGATCAGTATTTGATTCTGCATACAATGCAATGGTGGCAACACGGTGAGCTGATGCTGCGGCCAGGATATCCAGAACACTAGCACACTCTTAAAAAAATAATAGCAGATATGTCGTGTTTGGACTCGTTTTGATCAGTATTTGATTCTGCATACAATGCAATGGTGGCAACACGGTGAGCTGATGCTGCGGCCAGGATATCCAGCACACTAGTACACTCTTAAAAAAATAATAGCAGATATGTCGTGTTTGGACTCGTTTTGATCAGTATTTGATTCTGCATACAATGCAATGGTGGCAACACGGTGAGCTGATGTTGTTAAAATCCGTTAAATTTTTGACATACCTACGTACCTGAAACTATGACTAACTGTGAACTAAATATTATTGAGATAAACCTTCGCTTTGATTTCTTATATAAACCCCCGACGCAAAAAGAGGGGTGTTATAAGTTTGACGCCAATTTCTGTGTGTTTGTGTCTGTTTGTCTGTGGCATCGCAACTCTCGAACGGATGGACCGATTTTGATGCGGTTTTTTTTACGTGAAACAAGTTTCCTTGCGGTGGTTCTTAGCTATAATCGATAAAGATCTGTTCATTGAGGGTTATCAGCTCTTATCTAGGTGACTAAGGGATCTGGGCAACTTATACAGGTCTGATCGATTCAAAATTTGGTGCCCTGTTAATGTAAAAATATTGCAAAACCATGATAACCTTGAACTGTTGATGCAGCATCTCCTAGAATCTACAGAATACCCAACTCCTCAAAAACTTTCAGTAGAAGTATCGTGTTTGGGCTCAAAAAAAATATTCAAAACAATTTATTTCAAATAGGTGTTACACACACTTTTAAATACAATTAGAATAGAAATTATTAGAATAGTCTCAATGAATAGGTGTTAGATATAATATGGTAACCTTGACCTGATGCTGCAGCATCTCCTGGAATCTGCTGAAGCAGCGGTTAAAAAAGTAAAAAACTTCCATGGGTCCATGGATTTGAAGTTTAGAGTTATAACACATTTAATTGCAGCTTCAAACAAGGGAGGTGAGCAACTTCCACAGGCTTGATCGATTCAAAATAGGCTAGATTTTGTGTCGCAGTATCGTGTTTCGTCCCGGAAAATATTTGTATGAATGTGGGGGTAGAGTTTCGATTGTATGTAATAGTTATGTAAAGTTTAAAAAGCACGAAATAAAAATTAAATTAAAAATTTAAAAAACCCCCGACAAAAACCTCTAAAAAGTAAACAATAATATGTATTGACCCTTTGAGTTTAATTTAAGTAGTAATATTTTGATCCAAGAGTCGTCGCGTAGGGGGACCGCTAAGTAAATAAAATAAAAACAGAATACAACTGATTTACTTTACTACAACTAATTAGTAATAACTTCACAACTTAGCGGTCCCCCTACGCGACGACTCTTGGATCAAAATATTACTACTTAAATTAAACTCAAAGGGTCAATACATATTATTGTTTACTTTTTAGAGGTTTTTGTCGGGGGTTTTTTAAATTTTTAATTTAATTTAGTCTCATAATGTGTATGGTGTATTCGGAAAGTGGTGTTTTTTGTTCGAGCGGTGTTTGTTGACAACATAAGACAAGTAAGGAAAAAAAGAGTTTAGTCAATCCACGTTTGGCCTGATCATGAAATGCAAGACCATTTATGAAATTAAAAAAACGTGTGGCACTCGGGGACTGCCGCGGTAAAGCTATTGCACAGCATTTTTTATCAACTGATGCAATTTTTTTATTTTATTTATGCAGTATTTACCAGTACCATATAGTCCTTGGGGCGCGGGATGTTTATCTAGTAAATTAACACTAAGAAAGTTACACCAGTAAAATTGACCAAGTCCTTTTAGTACCGCAAATCGCTGAAAGATGGCACTGTAAGTTTTTTAGAACTCGGCCGAGCGTGGAGTGTTAGGTTTTATTTTCGTTACGGAATTTCTTGATTCGGTCGCCGCGCTCAAAGCCCGCGATAAAAGCTATGCAATAGTTTAAAAATAATTAAAATAAATAAATAAAAATAAAATAAGTTTATTATTTTTAACTAGGAGTACATTTTGAGTTGGGGTCGGTGTCTCCTTTTAAGCATAAATGTTTTAAGCATGGCCGAGATCGGGGAGAGCCTCGTTAAATGAGGCTTTTCGACAGTTTCATCATCAAACCCAATTAATCTTTCATCGCTCGCTCAACTTAGATCCGCCCGGAGCTTTTCATGATCTGGACAGTTTAGCTCTACGTATCTTCAAACGCTGAATTATTCATTGATCTCGCCAGACCATATCACGATGTGGAGAGCGGATATTGACAATTTCATGGAATCGTCAATCCTACGATATCGCCAGTACGATAAGTTATAATATAAGTGCAAACATTGCTCGTTTAATATTATAGGATTTTCTTTTATACTTACTGCTTATTTTTATTATCACGCTTATATTAGCTTCACCTGTATGTATGTTTGTATTAACCGACTCCTTTGCACTCGATTTTGACCCACTTTAAACGTACAGATTTAATTCAAACTTTGTACAATTATGAAAAATCAGTGACAATACAATAGTTTCATAAGTTTATCTCATTATCCTGATCAGGATCGCCAGGATCAAATGCACATCAAACTAAAAATCAAAGCACATCAAACTAAAAAGTGAAAAATAATCTTAATATACTCGCATAAGCTGAAAACAATAATGAATGAACGAAAAATACTAATATTATTGTGAAAAAAGCGTGGGGTGCTTTGTGCCATATTTTTCGTATATCGAGTAACCCACGCTTTATTCACATTTCACAATAATACCTAGTATTTTTTGTTCATTATTGTTTTTTGCACAATATGTTACAAAAATGCGACCCTTACCAGGTTTACCCTCCATTTTTCTTCATTACGTTAAATTCATATTTTCGTCGTCCTTACTCCAGTCGTTGCTTCAGGCATTTTTCTCCATAATCTAACTACACCTTCTGAGCATACGATCAATTGCAGGAAAGATCATTAGTATTTTAATCCAGCTTTAAGCACTTTAATTATGTGCTCATTTATAGCACTAATGGAACTAATAAGTTATTTCAACGTTTTTACAAGCTTTTAATTAACTTGCAATGTATGTATGTTTGTTCGGGTGAAATCTTGCAAGTTAAAACCACTTTTCGGTTTCCGATTAGGCTAAAACTTTGCATGCATATGTATATCTCGTGAAAATGCAATATTAAAAGCTTGTACCTAAAAGTTTTTAGGTTTTTCGAAAATTATTTTTTGTGTATGCATGTAAGTGTTTCTTTAGCCGAGTCTGTAGGCTTAACAGCATGATGGATTTTGGAGTTCGAGATGTTGTTAGATTCGTCTTGGTCCCCTGTTTGACATAGGAAACATTTTTACCCGACTTGACAAAAAAGAGTGTTATTTTTTATGTACCTAGTCGGAGTTTTTTTTAAATAGTTTAGGTTAGTCCGCTTAATATTCTCACAGCTAAGGAATCATTAGGTAGGAGTACGCGTCGGTGGCTCAACCGGTAACGACTCGGTCCTTCTAACCAGAGGTGCCGGGTTTAAATCCGGACGGCCAATGTACCAGTGACTTTTTCAAAACTTACGTACATATACTTACCGATTGCTTAAACGGTGAAGGAAAACATCGTGAGGAAACCTGCATACACCTGCGAAGAAACTCAAAGGTTGTGTGTGAAGTCGACCAACCCGCACTGTGCCCGCGTGGTCGACTAAGGCCCGATCGCCTTAATTCAGGGTAGGCTCAAGCCCCTCGGTGGGGACGTACATGAGCTGATATGATAAGGAATCATTAACATAGGTGTGCTCGTGATGGTCTTATTGCATTTAACAGTAATCAATTAATGTTAAAATTTAATTTGCCTTTTAATTAACTTGTGTCGTTTATATTTCAATCATAAACGGATACTTTGCGTTGTTGGTTACAAATTTGGCAACATCTGTTCCGAATATGGGGACGAACATCTGTTAGTTAGGCTAACTTTCAACCGGACCCTTAGCTTCGTGACCCTATATAATGCGACTATTATCTATCTATAGGGCCCTCTGTTAATTAGAGACCTATTCACTTATCGTTGCATTCCTATTTCGATCGGTTTACATTTTCACGCTCGACTGCGCGCGCGCCGACATCGCCACAATGCCCCATTGATCGATGATTAGAATTAACTTTGTTGTTCTCCTTCATTTATCTTACAATAGCCAGCCGCATTATCTTGGCTGGGGTCAAATTTATGGTAAGTTTTATTTTTGTTCGTTTTTTCTTCATTGTTTTTTTTTAAATTCTACAATGTGTAGCGGGAAGCCGCTGGATGCGGGCAGTGCGAGGCCGGTCGTTGTGGAAATTCTTGGGAGGTCTTTGTCCAGCAGTGGACGTCTTTCGGCTAATATGATAATGATGATGACAGTGTGTGCAATTTATCTTTATTGTTGCGAGACGACAGTAAATCAAAGCTAATGTTGCAAACGAGAGGCACTGAATCAGAGGTATTTTCCCGTTCTGAATTTAATATAATATTATTCTTTAAGTCCAAACTCATATTTTGCCTTCGAGGCGGGTCTCGTAAAATTACGCTTTGCACTCCGTAAAGCCGAACAAAATAAAACTGAATGAAATGAAACAAAACAAACGAAAAGCTCGTATTTTGTTGTAATTCGAGTATAACGCGCTACGGTCTTTTAACCTCGCCCAATCGTAAATCATGCGATATACTCTCGGTCGCAGCTACACAATCGAATTTGTAAGCATTTTTCAATTATCCGTTATTGACCACAATGGCTGTTCTTATTGGCCTTTTGGTTGCTGTTAACAATTTGTACCGGAATCTTACACGAGCATACAAAAATAGGCTTAATTTCCAAACAAAATGGTGCATAATGGGTTTTTGTTTTTTTTTATAGATTGGAGCCCGCTGAGACCTTCTATATTATGGAAGGGGGACCCACTCGAGTCTCGGCATTTCGATTGTTGTGCCTGCATACCGCACTTTATGCAACCGCTAAAACAATAAAAGCGCAGTAAATTCAATTTAATGCTTTCTTTACTGCTTGCTCCCTTGGCCCTCCATCTTTGTACAACCGCTTTGGTTACCGATATCCAATTAACTTTTACATGCTATTTTAATAAAGAAACTATAATTCTTTTCGTTTCAGGTAAGTACTCAATACCCATCTATTCCTGTTTGCTGCATCAAGGTAAAAATATGTTTGTAACGGAACCTACTTTTTTAAAGCAATTTACTTTAAACATTATTGTCAAAAGGTCTACACTACTCAGTGTCGTGGAAATCCTTGGGAGAGGCCTATGTTCAGCAGTGGACGTCCTTTGGCTGATGTGATGATGATGATCATTGACTTTCGAGTCTGTAAGTTGTCAAAAGGTCTACACTACTCAATTTACTTCAAATATCATTGACTTTCAAGTGTACCTAAGTTGCCAAAAGGTCTACATTACTCAATTTACTTTAAATATCGTTGACTATCAAATCTGTAAGTTGTGAACTATTCAATTTACTTTGAATATCATTGACTTTCAAGTCTGGAAGTTGTCTGCAATACTTATTATTTTCTTTGAGTGAGCAGTGTTAGTTATTTCAATGAAAACATAGCTTACATTGCACTTTTATATTCGTTGTGCTTTGCTGTATTTTATCATATAACCGGCCGCGTTTGAAATTTGTTCGAAAATTAATGTACCGGTGTCGCTGTTAAAAATATTTCTGGATCTCGACAACAGCGCCACGTAACCGGGTCCAGCTATAGCTAATAACCACCTAGGTGACTCATAAGTAAATAATAAAAATCCCATGAATACCAGTCAAGCCCTATGAGGAGAACAACTAAGAGCATTCGTCCACTGGTTTTTTCTTCACATATGAAGATATAACATATAACCAACCCGCACTGGGCCCGCGTGGTCGACTAAGGCCCGATCGCCCTAATTCAGGGTAGGCTCGAGCCCCTCGGTGGGGACGTATATGAGCTGATAGAGATGAAGATACCCATTAGTCTCTTCTTTTTCCATAATATATTCAAGATGCGATTTTTTCTCTTAAGGCGAGGTATTGATTGGAACAGTTGTCTCTGTCTTTTTCTTTACGTGAAAAGAGTAAAGAAAATAACCGCACTTTTTCAATGGTTTTTCGTTTTAATCAAAAACTACAATAAAAGTGTTTAAAAAATAATAACATTACTCACTTTGTATTATCATAACAAATATTGTTGTATATTTTTTTTAAATTTATAGGTACTTCAAAATATTAGTCATAACTAGAGTTGAAAGTAACGATGTAGACCTATCTTTGTTTTTTTTTTGTATCGAACCTAAACTGCTCATTCGTTTCTAATAGCTTTTGACTTTAAGGAACATCTACAATAAGTGTATTTTTTTCAACTTTGGGTTTTTTATCGTTTAGGAGTAATTGACGTCAAAAGTAACGAAAATTTGTAATATTACCGCCTTAACATAAATACTACGATCACAGTATAATAAAGATAAAGAAAAAATATTTTGTAAAGGTCGCGTCGCCACACATTGAGGTCCTCACATATCATTTCCCTTCGGCCACATGCACAATATGTATGTATGTCGTCATTTGCGACCATTTGGGGACCCAAGAAAGGACCCAAGGGGACCAGGGGGGGGGGGGGGGGGGGGGGCTTTCCGCCTCTCGTAAGAACTCGGTGAATTCTTGATACTGTCCCAGTTTATTGGTTGTACTCGACAGAATTACAAATTCGCTAACTTTAATTAAGGTCCGAGTATCCATAGACCCTTCATTTCTCCAGATGGGTTCTCTACCTTATTGCGAAACAAATTGCATTCAATCTCTCGATTTCGTTCAGAAAGCTTTTTCGTTTCCCACCCAGGCAAATAGCTTTTTACCCTGATCTCTTTGAGTTAATATTCTTTCTTTTGTGGAGATCTTTGGATTATTAGGTAATGTATTGAGATTTTTTGAGCCTTTGAAATGTATTTTTTCATATGTGATGAGAAGAAAAATATGATCTCTTTTGTTAAAGCAAGAAGCTTTATTTATAGATATTTTTTCATTTTTCAACAAGGGTCATCATATCAGCTCATATAAGTCTCCACCGAGGGGCTCGAGCCTACCCTGAATTAGGGCGATCGGGCCTTAGTCGACCACGCGGGCCCAGTGCGGGTTGGTCAACTTCACACACAACCTGCGAGTTTCTCCGCAGGTGTGTGCAGGTTTCCTCATGATGTTTTCCTTCACCGTAAGAGCGTCGGATAAACTTACATATGAAATCTAAATTCGAAATCACATTGGTACGTTGCAGGATTTGAACCACGACCTCCCGGACAGGAGGCGGCGGTCCTAGCCGTTACGCCACCGACGCTCTTTAAACAAGGGTATTTTGGTTATTTTATATCGATGTTATGTAATGTTTTGTTACCAGTCATTTATAAGTTAGTAATAAAATCCTGCTCAGAGATTGCCTTTATTGATATATTCATTAAAACACCATCAAGAAATCTTTCCTGGTATACTTTAATGATCGATCTCGTCGCTCCTTCCTTAGTCCGACGGTATGTATAAGTCAAAATACCGCCCAAGTGCGAGTCGGGCTAGCACTCCGAGGGTTCCGTACCACCATACCTCTCCACACAACTACGTAGTAAAATTACAATGATACATGTTCACATTACAAATAGAAGACATCAACGCGAGCGACAAAAATATGCTTTTTTTTGTCATTAAATTCTGACTCCTTAGCGCGAGCAATTTTTATTACTTGTTCTTTCATTTCAGTATTAATACTATAATTACACGAAGTGTAATGCCTATATTACCATTTTTACGATAGCGCTAAATCAAAAATACTTCTAAAAACCTATAAAAAAACACGTTCTTTATACGGAGACCCCCTTATCTTTTCACTTTTTCTAATTCTTAGTATTTGTTGATATAGCGGCAACAAAAATACACATTCTGTGAAAATTTCAACTGTCCACCTATTACGGTTCATGAGATGTAGCCCGCTGACAGACGGACAGACAGCGGAGGCACTTTTTAGTAATCTGTGGCGGAGGCTTAGTAACAGGGTCCCGTTGGTCACCCGTTGGATGTACGGAACCCTAAAAAAGAAAGAAAGAAGAACGAAAGAAATACGTTTATTGGTTTCAGTAACACCACACCAAAATATATAAGGTCTAACAAAATTAAGACACTTTTAAGATTCGATGTTGGCCCCTTTTTATCGAAGCTCAAACTGGTTTTGTTGCAAGCTGCCTTCGAGCTTCGAGGAAGCTATGAATGTGCTACCTGTAGCTAGATAATTCAACTAGTAGAAGAGATAGTTGTACGATTGTTGAGCAGGATTGCACTTACTTACTTCTGAAAACGTGTAGTCAACAGAACTTCAAATCAGCTAAAAATGGAAGTAGACTTCTTTCGAAGTTTAGGCAATCAATATTGATTAACCGCCTCCGTAGCTCGGAGGCAAAGTTCACTGGCTTTACACAGGAGGTCGCGGGTTCGATTCCCGGCGGGGTCAATTGTAAGATTCGGTTTGGTTGGTGGTAGGGCATTTTCTAAGCCCGACTGGCTAGCTGCCACCATCTTATCTAAGTCTTGCCGCCAAATATCAATGTTGATATCATTGGTGTGTTCCGGCATGAAGATAAGATAGCCAGTTCCCCATTGCGTTGGGGAGTCTTGGTAAGCCCGCTTCCATCTTCGGCAACATCTTCACTTACCACCAGGTGAGATGTTGTCAAGGGTTTACCAATTGTTAATAAAAAAAAATAAAAAAAAGATAAGAAGCGGATTGATTTATAAAAAAATAAACAAAATTGCTGTTGTATGGGGATTTTTGTCAGAATAATTAATACTGCCACTTAATAGCACACTATTATTCGTTACTAAGCATTTGCAAAGTTTCATCAAAATCGTTACCTTTGATCGGCACAGTCATTTTTGAGATTTTTGAATTTTTTTGTATTTTGTTGTTGACAGCTATCTTTTAACGAACTTTGCCAGAATATTAATACATAACTGACAATTACTACTTCTATTGGTTCAATCAAAATCCCCCCCCCACGTTCCTTAATGGTTTGACCTAGAAACTTGAAGTTACCTATAAAGTCATAGTAAGAATTCTCAATAAAAGAAAATTTGGGCATCATCTGGAAAAAAGTTTTCTAGTTATAAATTAATGACTGCGGAACACTACACTATTCGTGGCCTGAAACTCACTTGACCGATTTTTAAACTCTAAGCTGATTATCTCATATTCTCTTTGTTAAATGTTTCCACTGCTAGAAATTGATTTAAACCATAGCTTTTTAATGACAAAGTCCAGGAAGCCGATGTATTTGCTGAAGGCTGGGCATTATTATTGGATAATATTATATATTTTTTAAATTTATTGTAACTATTTATAAGTATAGACTATTAAAATTTTATTTTATATTACTAGAACATAACATTTTGCAATGTAAGTGTACTGACTTGGTTAGCGTTTTGGTGTATACACTGTAAGCTGGCCACGTATTTTTGATAAACAAATAAATAAGCTGTTTTATTAAAACAGTGCTAAGATCAGTCGATCAATCGTGCATCCCAGGATCGCAAACGTCAGAAAACCTCTCACCTTCCTCGGCTTACTTTATTTACCCAGATAGAGACTTTAGTCGACCCAAGTATGGAGGTTTCGTGTAAATAATGCCCTCCTTTATCTGGACGACATCAGTCGGTCACGACGCCGGCGTGACTGAAGAGTTGGCTCGGCTTATCCGAGTGGACATTAGACAAATGCCGGTCAAACAAACACACGCTTCTTAGGTTTTTGGGCACATAACTTAAAAGCTTAGTTGACTTTCCTTCATATTACTCTCGCATTTCCTTTGGGCACGGGTCTCTCTCCAAATTCGGGTAGGTCTAGCCATACTCTAGCGCATGTAGGGTAAAACCCGGATAGTTGCCCTGATCGTAATTTATTACTCTAGTTTTGCAAATGAATCACATGCTATTTTGTCTCTCTACAAATTCGGGTAGGTCTAGCCATACTCTAGCACATGTAGGGTAAAACAAGGATAGTTGCCCTGATCGTAATTACTCCAGTTTCGCGGATGAATCGCATGCTATTTTTACCCGACTGCGTCAGAAGGAGGGTTATGTTTTTCGAGAGTATGTATGTATGTATGTATGTAAGTATGTATGTTTGTATGTATAATTGTTTGGCACGCTCTGCAGCCTGAACGGCTGGATGGATTTTAGCTTGAGACGTGTCCTTAGATTCGTATTTACTGTGAGAGTGACACTGGGTATATCAAAATAAAAAAAAAACAAAATGGCGGATTTTTGGCGCAAAATTCAAATGTTAGGCACGCACTGCAGCCTGAACGGCTCGCTAGATTTTAGTTTGAGGGATGTCGTTAGTTACATATTTACTGTGTGAGTGACACTGGGTATATCAAAATAATAAAAAAACAAAATGGCGGATTTTTGGCGCCAAATTCAAATGAATTCATTCAATAATAAAACTAAAAAAATGAATAAAATAAAAAACAGTAATTTAAAAAACTAAAAAACCCGCCTGCGTTTCTGTGTAATTTGGAAATGAAAAACCCTAAAACAAGAAAGTCGTCATACCCGATTGCACTTAACTTAAGAAAAATTGTAGCAGTCGGGACACATTCTAGAAAGTCAGCCGTCTAGTCAGTATATTGGAGTAATCTGCAATGTAATATAGGTATGTGCTCTCAATTCACTATGCCTCCATTTCTAGAATGGGTCCCGACTGCTACAATTTTTCTTAAGTTAAGTGCAATCGGGTATGACGACTTTCTTGTTTTAGGGTTTTTCATTTCCAAATTACACAGAAACGCAGGCGGGTTTTTTAGTTTTTTAAATTACTGTTTTTTATGTCTCTCTCCAAATTCGGGTAGGTCTAGCCATACTCTAGCACATGTAAGGTAAAACAAGGATAGTTGCCCTGATCGTAATTACTCTACATGAATCGCATGCTATTTTGTCTCTCTCCAAATTCGGGTAGATCTAGCCATACTCTAGCACATGTAGGGTAAAACAAGGATAGTTGCCCTGATCGTAATTACTCTAGTTTCGCGGATGAATCGCATGCTATTTTGTCTCTCTCCAAATTCGGGTAGGTCTAGCCATACTCTAGCACATGTAGGGTAAAACAAGGATAGATGCCCTGATCGTAATTACTCTAGTTTCGCGGATAAATCGCATGCTATTTTGTCTCTCTCCAAATTCGGGTAGGTCTAGCCATACTCTAGCACATGTAGGGTAAAACAAGGATAGTTGCCCTGATCGTAATTACTCTAGTTTCGCGGATGAATCGCATGCTATTTTGTCTCTCTCCAAATTCGGGTAGGTCTAGCCATACTCTAGAACATGTAGGGTAAAACAAGGATAGTTGCCCTGATCGTAATTACTCTAGTTTCGCGGATGAATCGCATGCTATTTTGTCTCTCTCCAAATTCGGGTAGGTCTAGCCATACTCTAGAACATGTAGGGTAAAACAAGGATAGTTGCCCTGATCGTAATTACTCTAGTTTCGCGGATGAATCGCATGCTATTTTGTCTCTCTCCAAATTCGGGTAGGTCTAGCCATACTCTAGCACATGTAGGGTAAAACAAGGATAGTTGCCCTGATCGTAATTACTCTAGTTTCGCGGATGAATCGCATGCTATTTTGTCTCTCTCCAAATTCGGGTAGGTCTAGCCATACTCTAGAACATGTAGGGTAAAACAAGGATAGTTGCCCTGATCGTAATTACTCTAGTTTCGCGGATGAATCGCATGCTATTTTGTCTCTCTCCAAATTCGGGTAGGTCTAGCCATACTCTAGAACATGTAGGGTAAAACAAGGATAGTTGCCCTGATCGTAATTACTCTAGTTTCGCGGATGAATCGCATGCTATTTTGTCTCTCTCCAAATTCGGGTAGGTCTAGCCATACTCTAGCACATGTAGGGTAAAACAAGGATAGTTGCCCTGATCGTAATTACTGTATTTCGCGAATGAATTGCATGGTACTTTATTAATCTATCGAAAGACTCCAACTACCACTAAGTTGACCAAGTCTCATGTCTCTGCATGGAACGGCAAAATGCGATCAAAGTTTTCGCGGGATAGATGTCCTGTTTCTCGGCGGTGCATCTATTCTAAACGTAATTTACATAGATATTAGGCAACTATCCCCTATGTGGGAATTGTGGGATAGATGTCACAAAATATACAGGTTTGTAAAAATCGCTAATACTCTGGAAATATTAAAGATAATTTCTGTTGGGGAATCTTGGTAAGCCCGCTTTCATCTTCGGCATCATCGTTAGAACAGGTAATTTATTGACTGTTCTGTAGGTGAGATGATGCCAAGGGCTAACTAATTGTCAATATAAATAATCACTCTGGGAGTGCCGACAGAAGTGTAAACTTTTTACAGTTTTATAAGTTTTGACCCTGCGAGTGTTCCTGGTAAGGTGTCGGTTACGTTACATGGTTACAGTGTCGCGAGTTCAATGATTTTTTCCCATCTCAAATACAGTTTATAAGTTTTGACCCTGTGAATGTTTCTGGTAAGGTGTCTGATACGTTACATGGTTACAAAGTCGCGAGTTTTTTCCCATCTTAAAATGCCCAACGAGTTTTCACTTTAAAAATAAATTAGACACCTTTGCGAGGCATTGTAGTATTCTAAAGTCTGATTTAAATTCATCTCGCAAGTCATCTTTACAGACGAATTTGTCAAAAAGGGAAAAAAAAATTCGTAGGTTGTTGATTTTCTAACTCCAACTCATTACTAGTACGTTCATTAAATAATTTATTAAAGTGAAACTTTTTTTACATCGTCTCACATTTTTTCGTCTGTGTGTTGCATGTCGCGTGACGGTCGCTTTCGTCTGCCGGTATGATCGTTTCGTCCTCTGTAACGTAACGAGAGCAGCCATGATCGTTTCGTCCTCTGCAAAGTATCACTTTTACCGTGGTTTCATAAAACCACACACTTACTTTTTATACCTGAGCCAAAGTAGGCAAAGTATATGTATATTGTATATTTTAGTACTAACGTACTGAGGTATACGTTGGCCGAGCCCAATTAATTTTAGCTCTAATGTTAATGTATTAAGTTTGCAGTAACCTCCCTTGCAGTTTGCAGCGCAGAACCGGTCGTCGTGGAAATCCTTGGGGGAGGCCTATGTCCAGCAGTGGACGTCCTTCGGCTGATATGATGATGATGATGATGAACCTCCCTTGACCACCGTTCCCAGTGCTGTTTTTACCCTTCCGCCCAAAAAAGAGGGTAGTGTTTTTCTGGTGTATATATATGTATGTAGGGGGGAATCCGGGAGACTTGCCCACTTTCTTTTTTTTTACCGTCATAAAATCCTGTGGTTACCACTTACAGATTTGATTGTAGTCTCAGATGATAGCCTCATTATCTGGCTATATATTGGCATCATTACTTTTTCGTTTGGATAAATATTTTTTAGTTAAATGACTTCCGAATGAAAAATGGGATTTTGGGCAAGTTTCCCCACCCACTGGGAGAGATGCCCATAGGGTTGGGGAGATTTGCCCATGGTCTTCTTTTTGATGGAAAGTTGTGGATGCTTCACATCTTAAATTTAATTTTAAATACATAAATTACTACTAACTAAAGCATATAAAGCATAACTGAGATGAGAATAACTAAAAAAAATATTTTACATAATCATCATTTGGTTAAAAAAATTGTGTATCTTGAAAGCATTGGTATCGGTATCGGTAATTGGTAAATTGGTTGAAGATTATTTTAATTTATATTTTTCTATGAGAAACAGCTGGTTTCATCATCAGATGAGCATCGCGGTACCATAATGGCCAACCTTTGTGTGTGTAAACACTTACTTACTTAATAGAGGGACACTTGCTCACTGGGCAAGTCACCCGCTTCCGCAATGGGTCAACTCTCCCGCACCCTACCCTCCGGAACTTATTCTTTTCTCACTGTCTATCCCTAAATCGTAGCCTAGCGACACTTGGCACTCGTCATAATACGATAATTAGGTGACACAATAATAACTGCACACAATACGTACTTTTGAAAACAACTGTGCTATACTTCTTGCAAAAAAATAAAAAAATATTCACTCCGGAGCACCAAAAACACGTTACCTTCGATAACTCGCGAACCAAACTGACAGCTGCCGTGGCTGCCAGCTTGACAGGATGCATATCAATGGCTGCCCGCGGGCAACCAATGAGCGCAGTTGCGTTCCTGTAGCACTAATGTAAGTTGGAAAACGGTATGGGTGGGCGAGTCTCCCACATGGGCAAGTCACCCGGTTTCCCCCCTATGTATGTTTGTTTCTTTGGCTGAGCCTGTAGCCTTAACGGCTTGATGGATTCTGAAGTGCGAGGTATCGTTACATTTTTACCCGACTACCCACAAAAGAGGGGTAATGTTTTATGCAGTCGGGTTCTTCATTTTTAATAAAATTAGTCAAGTTATTAATTTACCTGAAAAGATCAGAAATTATCTAAAGCACAAAGATTCCTATTACCTTTCTGTTACAAGATTTATATTTTATTTATAAACTAGCTTTTACTTTGAGGGTGTGGTTTGCGAACCACAAGCGACTTACAAGCACGAAAGGAGGATTTTTTTTTTAAATCCTCCGCAAATATTGCATTTTTCCGGGATGTATGTAACAATGATTATTTTACAAAACGTTGGTCCAAATTTTGCGGTTTGCGTTTGTCCAGCGGTGGAGGTCTTTCGGCTGATATGACGATGGTGATGAAGTCCAAATTGGTCACAAATAATAATATGTGATAGATACATAGCTACCTTGTTTACTGTTTTCAAATATATTATTTCCTCTGAAATCGATGGCAGCAGCGACGTATTACTATAGTGCCAGAATTAATTAACGGCTTTATTATTTTGAACGCCAATTTGTCGACTCATTGCATATTAATTAATTTCTAGCGTACAGTAAATTTTAATTAATGAAGAAACAATTTCCATGCTATGATTTTAGAAGACCACCTTCGTGACGTGATGGTTAAGTCCATTAGCAGCAGGAGGTCGCAGGTTCTTTTCCCGGCGGAGTCCATCTTTGTTAGACTCGGTTTAGTTGGTGGAAGGGCATTTTCTACCACCATATTATCTATTCCTTGCCGCCAAAAATCAATGCTAACAACGTTAATGTGTTAAGATACTTGAAGATAAGATAGCCAGTTCCCCATTGCGTTGGGGAATCTTAGTAAGTCCGCTTCCAACTTCGGCATTATCGTCACTTACCATCATGTCAGATGATGCCAAGGGCTTACCAATTATTATTTTTTATTCACAATTAGTAGGCCCTTGGCATCATCTCACCTGATGATAAGTGATGATGATGCCGGAGATGGAAGCGGGCTTACCAAGATTCCCCAACGCAATGGAGAACTGGCTATCTTATCTTCATGCCGGAAATAAAAAGAAAAAAGAATGTTTTGTCTCAAAATAAGTGTAACCTCATAATCCAATCAGTAATTCCAATAATAAAAAACGCTAGAAACGTTAAAAACAATGGTAAGTCCGTAGCTAGAAAACTAACCGATTTTGATGAATCTTCCACCATTCCATAAGTTGAAAGATACCTAATTAAATTATTGCATTTCGATTTTTAGTTTCTGAGAAATACGTCAGTAGCGTAACGGCTTGGGCCGCCCGCGCCGCCTCGTGCTCGAATTCGAATCCTGCCACGTACCAATGTGATTTCGAATTTAGATTTTATGTGTATACGTTTATCCGACGCTCTTACGGTGAAGGAAAACATCGTGAGGAAACCTGTACACGCCTGCGGCGAAACTTGAAGGTTGTGTGTGAAGTCGACCGAACCGCACTGGACCCGCGTGGTCGACTAAGGCCCAATCGCCCTAATTCAGGGTAAACTTGAGCCCCTCGGTGGGGACGTATATGAGCTGATATG
This sequence comes from Coleophora flavipennella, assembly GCA_947284805.1. Taxonomy (NCBI): domain Eukaryota; kingdom Metazoa; phylum Arthropoda; class Insecta; order Lepidoptera; family Coleophoridae; genus Coleophora; species Coleophora flavipennella. The sequence goes on from OX369307.1 coordinate 8,518,881, forward strand.
ATTAACAATATTTCATTACATACATACGGGTCAAATTTATAACATCCTTTTAGCTTACTTTCACAAGATTCTCAAGAAAAATTATAGGTCTTGAGCTCAGACCAAAAAAGACTTCTTATTTGGTCTGAGGTCTCGAGATCTTTATTTCGAATGACACCTGTCAAACTTAAAACTGCTTTAACTCATGTTTAACTCGGAAACTTCCGCTACTGATAATATACTACAAACGCAGTATATAATAATAATGCTAACGTAACTACAAGTGTTCAGGGAAAAATAATAGGTCTCGTCAATGTCTTAATTCCGGAAGAAAGTTGTAAAAACTCAAAAAAGAAAATAAATAAATTCCATGTTCGGCAGTGTTGTCCACAAAAAGGGATCTGCCCAGCGGCGAACCAAGTTTCGACTACTGCACGCTTTGTAATCGAAATTTTCGCTGTTTTTTCTTTTTATCAATTTTACGAGGATTTACTTGTTTTTAAAGTGTAGCGTAATTGTTCGACTGTTTCCTGCATATGTTCATTTACTCAAAGTACTGACTACTTACATACAAGTTTCGAAAATGCTTTTAGTGTAACAGAGCATCACGTCCGGGTCGCCGGTCGCCGGTCGCCGGTCGCCAAGTGCCCGCCTGGCCCTTATGAACCGGATAACTTGAACGCTCGCTCGGGAGCACGAGCCACTTTCCGCTTCCTACTCATGTCTCGTACATCACATATCCAAACCTGGAGAGATTCTATTATTATTATTATTAAAATTTATTTATCGACCAACAAGGGATCATCATAGTGTTAGTAACATTCTAGGACTTAGACTAGTGTTAGTAATATACACAATTACATTTACATTATATTAAATTTATTTACAATATCACGACTGTTATTGGTTATGTTTATGTGAGCAGTGATTAAATATTAATTATTTTATAAGTACGTACGTCATTTTAGACGAAGTACAATCATTTATAGAATTTTTAACCGACTTCAGAAAAAAAGAGGAGCTTCTCGATTGAATGTCTTGTTTGTGTGTATGTTACGCAATTTGTTCGCCGAATGTGAACCGGTTTTTAACACCCGGACGCAAAAAAGGGGTGTTATAAGTTTAACGTGTGTATCCATCGATCTGTGTATCTGTCGATCTGTTTGTCTGTCTGCGCCATCGTATTTCCTTAACGAATGGACCGATTTTGATGCGGTTTTTTTTGTAAGCTGACGTGATTGAGGTGGTTCTTAGCTATTAATTTCTTAAGATGTGTTCAGCCGTTTGAAGATCATCAGCTCTTTTCTAGGTGATGAAGGGATGTGGGTAACTTGCACCGGTCTGATCGATTCGAAATTAGATGTTCTGTAATTAACTTTTACTTTAATGATGTTGCAAAAACATAGTAAACTTGATCTGATGCTACAGCATCTCCTGGAATCTGCAGGATACCTAATTCCTCACTAAATTACAACAGAGTAACGTGTTTGGGCTCATTGGAATAGTCTCAATGAATAGGTGTTAGACAGAACATGGTAACCTAGACCTATTTCTGCAGCATCTCCTGGAATCTGCAGGATATCCAACTTCTCACCAACCTACAACACAGGTAAAATATCGTCCACTCCTCTTTCTAACTCATTATGGGGCCTCCATAGGTCCAATTAATTTGAAGTTTACAGTTCATATACAATTATACCATACATTAAATTGCAGCTTCAAACAAGGAAGGTGAGCAACTTTCACAGGTGTGTTCGATTTAGAATCTAGACTAGATTTCGTGTCTAATCCCCGAAAGTATAAAATGTAAAGTGTAAAGTTTAAAAGGCATGAAATAAAACTTAAATTTAAAAAATTAAATCCCCCTACAAAAACCTCTTAAAATAAAAATATGTATTGGCCCTTTAAGTTTAATAATACCTAGTAATATTTTGATCTAGGATTCTTCGCGTAGGGGGGCCGCTAAGTTGATGAAAAAAGGAATATAGGATACAACTGATTTACTTAATACTTCTAATTATTACTTTACTACAACTAATTACTAATAATTTCACAACTTACGCGGTTTCACAGCGACGAATCTTGGATCTGATTACATATTACTACTTATGATGAACTTAAAGGGCCAATACATATTATTTTAATTTGTTACTTTTTAGGGGTTTTTACATTTTTAATTTTAGTTTTTGAAGATTGTAATTTTACTTGATAGATTATAATAACTTCAGGGTGGTCCCATACTTTTTAGCAAATTTACAAACACAAATAAGTTAACAAAATTGTAGTTTACGAATCGATTTCCAAAAAGGAGGAGGTTCTCAATTGGACTGTGTTTTTGCATGTACTATGTTACGCAATATTATCTTCTCCGATTGTAAACTGATTTTTAGGGTTCCGTACCCAAAGGACCCTATTACTAAGACTTCGCTGTCCGTCCGTCTGTCTGTCTGTCTGTCCGTCTGTCACCAGGCTGTATTTCATGACAGTTGAAATTTACACAGATGATGTAATTCTGTTGCCGCTATAAAACAAATACTAAAAATTAGAAAAAAAACGTGAAGAAACTAGCGCCATCTAGTATGATGGTACGGAACCCTATGTGTGCGGTTCTGACTCGCACTTGGCAGGTTTTTATCGTTGTGATAAATTTCGCCTTTTGATATTAATTGTATCAAATTCGGTTCAGTAAATAATATAAAAAAATTGTTGTTGCTATTGAAGCCGGTTGTTTTTAACGTTTTACACGTAGTAGGTATAGTAGCTTGCTGTATTAAAATCTGTGCATGTAAATATTTGTTAATATTCAACGCAGTTTTGTCTGAATTTGAAACCATAAAACATTTATTGTAGGTAAAAAGGGATTTTTCTTAGCTTGAATGTTACTTTTGGGGTTCCGGAGCCAAAATGTCAAAAAACGGAACCCTTATATTTTCATCACGTCCGTCCGTTTGCATTAGACCCGAAATGGAAAATGAAGTTAATATGGCAAAATAAAAATGTATCATAGAATAGATCTCATGAGATGAATTAAAGGTTTTTTGAACACTTTTTTTAATTAAACCCTACAAGTGGTAAAATTTAAAAGGGTGCCTGTCATTCATGTGAAAGCGACCCAAAAATAATATTTTTGTGAACATTGATTTTGTTGGGTTTTACTAACAATATATTTTTGTCAGATGTGCCGTTCCTAATCGTTTCGTCAAAGTTGTTAAGGACGTGTCCTTGGTATTATTTCGTAACTATTAGGCCTAGTAAAACGTTTTAGGGTAGGTTAGGTATCGTGATCCTAAGACAAACAGTTTTCAAGTAAATGACTCCAGAACCCTAAATTATTCATGACCCCGACACACACTTTACCGATTTTTATATCATAATTTCAGTGCGTTTGACTGCATCTCGCTCACCTGATTTATAAGAAGTGAAGATGCAGTAGAGTAGGATACACGCAGACTCCAATAATGAATATTCACTCTCGCTTTAAAGAGCCCCACGGAATCGGGAAACACTGTTGCAATCAAGGAGTTCTTTTTATTTTGTATTTAATTGCACACGGGTTCGACGAGCTGTTTACATCCGATATCTACCCGGATGAAGTCGCCGGTACTCCACTAGTTAGACATAATGTAAGATATAATATAAGATGAGTCAGAAAAACAACGTCAGCAAGTGATCAGGAGGAAACTGTCTCATTTGTGATTATAATGTATTTCCGCCGATTCGGTGAACCAATCGGATATTGGAACATAGTTATTTCCAATTCCAAAGGATGTCTCGGTATGACAGACATTTTCAAAGGATCAAAAATGTTATTTCATCATGTCAGCCGAAAAAATCCGCAACGACCGGTTCTGCGCTGCCCGCATCCAGTGGCTTCCCGCGACTGTCACCAGGTCGTCGGTATACCGAGTGGGAGGCCTTCCTACGCTTCGTTTTCCGGTGCGCTGTCGCCTCTCGAGAACTTTACAACCGCAACGGTCATATTTTCTTCGAGCTATGTGCTACAAGGCACTTAAGTTTAGCGATACACTTCTTGAGAATGTATGATTTAAATTGAGTCACTTTTAGAATAATATCGGTTCCGTTATCGTTTCGCTCTCGACTTGAATTGCCACATATTATTGCCGTCGACGGACCACTCAAAGGTCTTAAAGGTATAACCACGGACCACCGGGAGCTGTAATTGAAAAGGATTTTCCAATTAGAGTCTCCTTGAATTAATGAGAAAACCCATGCCCCCAACCCAACTCTGACTGATAAAACACAGCCTTTTGGCTTTTTGGCCGTTTCATCTTTACAAGAACAGCCATTAAGATAAATTCGGCTGTGGCCTGTGAATATGAATGAATACCGGTGTCTTATCTTATTTATTATCCTCGAGTCGTTTTGTATCGTGGAAAACGGTGAAAGCTGAAATCTTTTTCTCTCGTTTTTTTTTGCTGTAATCTGTCTGAAGACTGAAGCGGCATTCAATCATGACCATCTATTGCTGAGTAAACAAAGCAAAGGATAGGCATTTCAAAAATCTCTGCCTTTCGAAGATTTCTGATTTGACTTTGCGGTCCAATAAAGTGCCTTGTCCCAGTTTTGTCATTAATATGTAGTGTTGTTTGTTTACTATTATCAGCATAGCGCACTAACAATTTGTTGAGATCTACACCTGTGTATAGACAGGACAGTTGTTATATCAGTCCATTCAGATTGTTGTATCAGTCCACTGTACAGAGACCGCTTTAGGGATATTATCAGTAAGAGCTTCTTCATTATCATATCAGCCGCGAAAGACGTCCACTGCTAGACAAAAAGGCACACCCCGGACACTGCATGCAATGGTCGTGAAATGACATTTCTAAAAACAAATGACGGAGCAAACAAAATCACGGCGAAATCCTATACGTTCGAGAACCAAACTATAATCAATCTGGGTGACGAGGGGGTGAGGTTGGAATCTAGAGAGCGGCAGTGAGTGTCCATACTGTATGCTAGTACTTAATATACATTATATACTTTGCCTACATTCAGGGGCACCCGCGACCTCCTTTGTCCACCGCGTGGGTGGCCTTCCTACGCTACGTTTTTCGGTGCGCGATCGGCACTCAAGAACTTTACTGTCCCAGCGATCAAGAACTTATTCCATTCAAAAAATTGCGTATCCAGGAGTGTTTACAAATTGAAATGAAAAGGCGTTTAACTTATTTTGACTTATTTGACTAGTTACAAAAAAAAATAACATTTTATAGGTAGCGACGCAAAAGCGCTGTAGAACGTTGTACTCTGAGAATTTTCCCATAATTATAATTATATTTGATCTACTTAAATCTACATATCTCTGTCTGATGGGTTATATAGGGCACGGGTTCCACGGAGGTATTCAAGCGGTATCCCACATATCCAAATCATCCAAGAGGTATCTCCGCCGTTACGGATACTTTGTTAGTAGCATTTACATAATCTCGAGACCAAACCATTCTATCTGAGAAGTATAGTGGAGCGTTTTACCAATATGTTTACCTACATCAGTTTCTCGCCATGTTTGCACCTAGCTCTGTGAAGAACAGAATACACACCTTTAGTAGAAATTACTGATATTGCGAATGACTTCAAATTGCAACGGAAGTCGCTCAAAATATATACAGGGTGTAACAAAATTAGTGTAGGTCCCGTTAACTGGTGCTTCTTTCTACTCATCATACTGAACAACTTTTGTTCTACGACTTTACTCTTCATACAAATCAATCAGCTGATCGACAAATTTTGTGCATTTTAGTATGGAGGGTCCAAATTTTTTTTTGAGAATTGACTGTGGGTTCCTTGTTGAAAGTTGTTTAGTAAGATGAGTAGAGCCCCCAGTTAACAGGTCCTACACCAGTTTTTTGCACTCTGTATATCCGAAGTAATTCCAACGAAGCAGTCGTAACTCAGTGCGGCTTGCGTGATTAGGCCGATCATGCAGTTTAACTTATCTGAAGCACGGTCATTACCTGGTTTGCTTAGACCAAAGTATATATATTAGTACTAACATACAGTATGGACACTCCCTGCCGCTCTCTAGATTGCGACCTCACCTTCTCGTCACCCAGATTGATGCAGATTGGTTACCGTTTGGTGGTCGCCGCCATTTTGTTTGCTCCGTCATTCGTTTTTTGAAATGTCGTTTCTGGCCCGTTGTATGAAGTGTCCAGGGTGTGCTTAGAATGTGGTGGCATTTTTCTAAACTATTTCCTTCGCAAGGCATGTTAAGTCGTTGGTACCTCTTTCACTACTGTTGTTTTAAAATAACATTTTTCCAAACAAAGAAATATTTTCATAAGATATTTTTTATTGCTATTATATTTTTAGTAAAAAGAGGGTTTAACCGTGTCAGATGCCTTATAGGCGGATTTAAAAACTTCTGACAGTGGTTTCGTCACTTGCCCTACGACCTCTATCAACCCTGACTTGGACCCCGTGTGTGGAGTATGACCTAAACCTTCCCGAGTTTAGGAAGAGACTCGTGCCCCAGTAGTGGGGACCTTATCGAACAATAGGCCTATAACAAGCTAAGTGAAAACCGGTGGTGAATAGTAGCGCAGGGAATTTTCCTTATCTATCTTAGTTTTACTGGAGAATACATTTGCCATACCCTGCCATGAAGAATGTTGTTGTTCCATCGGCTTTTGCTTTGGTTTAAAATAGTTTTTTTAAAATTCACAATTGGTAATCTCTTGGTATCTCATAAACTGTTTTGAAACCAAACCTGATGATATTTCAATTCCAACATAGTAGGTATGTATGTTTGCTGAAGCTGTGAGTCACGTAGCGCCTCTTGGGTCTTAGTTAATTTTGTTGAAGTAATTTTTATAATAAACTAAACAATATCTTTCGTTAATAAGTTGCTGGTCGTGTTAAAACTGTAAATGTTTTCGATGGTACATGGATAACTACAGTTGAGTGTTTTAGCCGTATTTATATAGGGTGACTTTTAATTAGTTCTTGATAGCAATGCATATGAATGCACTCGTGATTACAAACAACTTTCCCAAAGAATTTATTATGTCAAATATGAAAAAAAAACGATCCTTTATACATTTTTGCCGATTTGATAACTTATTATGTATCGAGGACCAACAATTTTTTTTCTGATTTTACAATATTTTACATATAGTTTCTTTGGGAAAGTTGTTTGTAACCACGAGTACATGCATACCTTTTGCTATCAAGAACTAATTAAAAGTCACCCTGTGTATAAGGCACAGATCTACTAATTCAATAGATTAAACACAAATTAAAATAAAACTGCGACGATATTGCTGTGTGCTTACGCAAACTAACCCTCCATATGAGAAAAGGAGATGACTCTATTCTTGTCAGTATGCCGATTTCATGCCCCGTACAGCCCTAAATGTCAAACTCTGGCCACCAGGGATGTGCCGTACAGATTTAATCGATATCGAAAGAACCCAAAAGCTGGCAGCTACCATAATTTAGCTATGGGCATGTTTTATCCTTACTATTCCTTACTTATTATTTATTATATCAGCTCATATACGTCCCCACCGATGGGCTCGAGCCTACCCTGAATCAGGGCGATTAGGCCTTAGTCGACCACGCGGGCCCAGTGCGGGTTGGTCGACTTCACACACAACCTTCGAGTTTCTTCGCAGGCCTGTGCAGGTTTCCTCAAGATGTTTTTGAAAAACTCATTGGTACTATTCCTTACTATCCTTTATCCTAAATATATATATATATATAAATAGGGCTATTCTGATTAGAAGTCCTCAACCAATTCTATACAAAAAAAACACTTCAGTCCGTAGCTCCGTTGCGACGCTGACGTGCGCGAGCACGGAAATGAGTTTTCACCAGATCCCTCGGGAACCATGTAAGGATTTGCTAATTAGTAAATTATTTCATTTCCCACCCCCTCAGCCATCTCTGTGCAAAAAATCACAGCAATCCATTGTTCCGTTGCAATGTTAAAGAAACTAACAAATAAAAGAGTATATTTTCAGTTCCCTCAGGAACTGCATCGGACTCGGACTATGCTATGCTATTTTCACGGGATAAAAAGTAGCCTATGTCCGTCTCAGTGACACAGACTACCTGCATGCCAAATTTCATCAAGATTGGTTAAGGTGTTGAAGCGTGAAAAGGTAACAAACAAACACATTTTCACATTTATAATATTACTAGCTTTTGCCCGCGGCTTCGCCCGCGTGGACATCGTTTTTATGACTGTCTTAGAGGGTGCGCAGTGCGCGAGCCGCAAGCGGCTCGCGAGCGTGGACATGTATATTCTCCAGATCACTCGGGAACTATGTCAGGATATGTGGCACTGGAAAAAATCCATGTCCACGCTCGCAAGCCGCTTGCGGCTCGCGCACCGCGCACCCTCTAAGACAGTCATAAAAACGATGTCCACGCGGGCGAAGCCGCGGGCAAAAGCTAGTAATATTATAAATGTGAAAATGTGTTTGTTTGTTACCTTTTCACGCTTCAACACCTTAACCAATCTTGATGAAATTTGGCATGCAGGTAGTCTGTGTCACGGGGAAGGACATAGGCTACTTTTTATCCCGGGAAAATAGCATAATCTGATGCAGTTCCTGAGGGAACTGAAAAATTACTCGATTGTTGTGATTTCTTGCACAGAGATGGTTAAGTAGTTGGGAAACGACATAATTTACTAATCACCCTTAAAGACAGTCATTAAAACGGAGTCCACGCGGGTGAAGCCGCTGGAAAAACCTAGTCATTAATAATTATTGTAAACATAATTCAACCGTTATCATTATGTACATGCCAAGTGAATGTAAATTAATGTGAATGAGGTGAAAAATAGTTACACCAACTGTGAGGTGGGTGTGACATACGCAAATACATAATATAGAAGTTGTCGATTTTGATAACTGAAATGACTACTTATTACTGTAATATATTAATTTACATTAGGGACGTGAGGTAAAATGATAAAATTACCGAGTTCTAGTTATAAAAGTATTTATATTTCTATAAAAAAACAAAGTAGTGTTTTTTTACACAAAAGTCAAAAGTATTTAGGAACTATGACTTACTATCTAAAAAACTGAGATATTTTGACAACTGTGCACACGAAATTAAAAAAATACATCTGTCTAATATAATTTAGCTAAAAGATAACATAAAATCAACAAAAAATATTCTAATAACTTATTTTATGAGGTCGTGACTAATGACAGTTCGTAAATTGTATGTTATAAATATCATAATGAAAAAACATGAATCTCTCAATTTTAACCAGTATTTATTAAGTAAAATAAGACTTATTCCAAGACCATTAGAACTAGTTTTGCAAGGCACCAGTACAATACGTTATCAACTTTCTTATATAATACTGTGAACAAAAAAACTTAATATCTACCCTATGACTTACTATGAATGCAAAAAAACACGTGATTGTATGGCTAAAAATTCTAAACTATGAAGAGGTAGAAGATCTACTTACACACATATCCTAATTACAATTGCAAATTTACTCCCTCACTATCTCTTTCCTTGATGCACGCCACGCACACACACATACATATACACAAACACTCAGACGCTCGCGCCTTCTTTATATATAATTTAAATTTAATTATTATTATTTTTTAATCTGACTTAGAGTATCAAAAAACTATTTATGTATCCATGTTTTTGGTTCAGATGGGCGAATACTTCTGACACAGGCAGTTATTAACATTTCTTAAAAGAAGTATTCAGAAACTGTAAACTATTTTGTAAATTGAATTATGTTATAAACAATATTTTTTTTATACAAAAATCAACAATATTTAGGAACTATGACTTACTATCTAAAAAACAGATATTTTGACTACTGTGCACACAAAATTAAAAAATATATCTGTGTAATATAATTTAGCTTCAATATAACATAAAGTCAACATAAAACATTCTAATAACTTCATTTATGAGGTCGCATATTACGTACCCGCTGTGTTTTCGCAAGTGTAGTTCACTAGATAATGTTTAAATATATTAAAAAATCCCTTAAAATCACTCCTCGCGGCACCCCCTCCGGCTACCGAGCCAGCCGAGTTCCAGGAATCGCGGAGTTTAGAAATATTTAGTGTTTTATGAATTGATGGTTACGAGATACCCGACCTCATCCACGCCGGGTTGCCATGATGCCAAGGGCTTAACCAAATGAAGATAAAAAACCGGCTAAGTGCGATTCCGATAAGCACTCTGAGGGTTCCGTACCACCACGTCTCCACACAACTACATAGTATAACGAAATGATACCTATTCACATTACAATCAAAAGACATCAACGCGAGCGACAAATGTATGCTTTTTTTGTCACTCAGTTCGGACTTCTTAGCGCAAGTACGACTCACACTTGCCCAATTTTTATTATTTGTTGTGTTACTTCAGTATTAGTACTATAATCACACCAAGTATCACGCTTTTAGTGTATTACCGTTTTTACAATAGAGTTAAATCAAAAACCTCTAAAGACCTATAAAAAAACACATTTCTTTGTATGGAGACCCCCTTATTTTCTCCATTTTTTAAATCTTTTTTTCTGGTTTGGCAATGCGCCCTTCCTGCACTGCAATGATGGTACTCGTTGTCGTAGTCTCATCTAATAATCCCTGAAGGCAAAAGTTAAACTTGTCAATTACTTCAATCAATGCAAAAATGTGAATGTGCGTTTATCGAATTAATCGTAACACCAATTTCACAAGACCTCTCGGTAATACATTGTCTAATATACTATCTACTACTTATGCTGGACTATGGTTTTTAGTTTTTTGGGAAAACTATGACATAAAAACGTACTTAAATAAACTCATATTAATACTTTACACCTTAATATACATATATATGTACTTAAATAATTTAATAAGCTCTTTGCAGTGAAACACTGCAAATCGCTCATTATTTATACGTATGTATCTTATTTGTAAAATAATTAGCCTAAATAATTAAAAACGCTACCCAAAGACATTATTCCACGCGGACGAAATCGCGGGCACAGCCAGTATGATCCTTTCTAATATTATAAAAGCGAAAGTTTGTATGGATGTATGGATGTTTGTTACTCTTTCACGCCATAACAGATAAACGGATCTGGATGAAATTTGGTAGGTAGACAGATGCGGACCTGGATTAACATATAGGCTACTTTTTTCCACGCTCGCGAGTCACGTGTGGCTCGCACACTGCGCACCTTCGAACACAGTCATGAAACTATGTTCACGCGAGCGAAGCCGTTGGCAAAAGCTAGTATAATATATAACAATGTCGAATTCAAACTTTCTACGTAAAACAGTATCTGAGAAAAACGGGCGTGACAAACGGACAAATGGAGTAATGGCACTAAAACTCTACCTGGAGACAAAGTAATATTGAGTATTGGAGAACATGACCATAATACAAAACAAGTTATATTTCAATTAAAAAAAATCCTTAAATTGCTCGCAGGTCAAACTGTTATTGTATTACAAGTAATTAAAAGTGTAAATCAAAATAGTAATAAGCTTAATTATGAGATCGAAAAATTATGTAATAATTTTATAAATTGCAGATTTGTTTCCCTAAACTACAGATACTCGAGTCGTTATGAAATTTGTAAGAAAATCAATACTATGATAAACTGTATTGATCACGATCAAGGATTCGCAGTTCAGACTAATAACTGGCCCCCGTCACGCAACAGACCTAGTGAAGTACAAAATCAGATTGATTCCGTACTGGAATCAAATGGAACCCTATTACAGTGTTCCGTCCAAAAGGAACCACCACATCCGCAAACAGATTTTTTTCGATCCTAAAACAAAACAATTGTATTTTAAAGTATTACACCAAAATATTGCCGGTATACTATCGAAAATGGAAATACTAGAAATAACTTTACAAGAACTTCAGGAAGCCAATAAGGAACCAGATATTATCTGTTTATCAGAAACTTTCATTCCGGAAGGATCTGAAACCTACTTACAAGTCCACAACTACAAAACAGCCTCATGCTACTGTAGAAATGGAAGTAGGAGAGGTGGCACGGCAATACTTATAAAGAATTGCTTATCCTACAAAAAATAGACTTTGTTCATAAGTATACCGTTCCTAAGTCCTTTGAATGTTGTGGCATCGAAGTTTCCTCAAATAACCTACTTATAATGTGCTTCTATAGGACTCCCGACAGTGATCCTATTATATTTCTTAACAGATTAGAATCTCTACTGCATGATGTATGCCTGAAATATAAACACAATAAAAGAATAATACTAGCAGGCGATTTCAACATAAATACGCTTCAATCAGGTAAAATAACAGATCATTATGTGGACATTTCTTTAAATTATAATCTAACCCAACACATAAAAGAACCTACACGTAAATCATCTTGTATAGACCACATACTCAGCAATATAAAAAAAGCAACCTCAGAAGTTATTCCCTTACATTTATCCGACCATGAGACGGCTCAATTCCTGAAGTTCCCTGTAAAGTCAAAAGGAGACAAACCCAAATCTTATAACATATTTCAAAGAGATTATTCAAAAGAAAATGTAACTAAATTCATTGAATGCTTGAATAGCTTGGCTTTTGAAGAAGTATTTTTAGAGACGGACTTAAACAAAGCTTTTGAGGAGTTTCATAATTTATTTACTTTATTTTATAAACTATGTTTTCCTCAAATTAAAGTCAAAATTACAAATACAAAAAAACAAAAATGGGTTACAAAGGGTCTTAAACAGAGCTGTAAAAGAAAAAGGTTACTGCGATATACATATTACAAGGACAAAACACTAGAAAACAAACACAAATACACACACTTTTCATCCATATTAAAACATGTTATCATTAAACTTAAAAAAAATTGTAATATTAAATTTATAAAAAATAGTAAGAACAAAAACAAGGCTTCATGGACGATCATAAATAATGAACTAGGCTGTAAGAAAAACAATCAAAATGACATTGATTACATTGAACACGATATCGGAATATTAACGAATCCTACCGAGATAGCAGGAAAATTTAATGACTATTACATTGATAGTACGAATGAAAACACAAAAAAAGACTGTAAGCATTTAACATTACACAATAATAATTTGAACTCGATGTATTTGGCGCCTATGACAGTTGAGGAGGTAAGAAAAGAGATCATGTCACTCAAAAATACAAACTCTACTGGATACGACGAAATTTGCACAAAAGTACTTAAAGCTTCCTTAGATTGTACCATATTAGTACTTACTTATTTAATTAACCTTTCATTTCTAACTGGAACTTTTCCAGAAATCCTTAAAATCTCTATTGTTAAACCTTTATATAAAAAAGGAGACAAAGGACAAGTACAAAACTACCGCCCCATAACATTGATTTCAATTTTTTCAAAAACTTTTGAAAAATGTATGTTAAAGCGTTTGACACAATATTGCAATAAATATAAAATTATAAATCAAAATCAATTTGGCTTCCAAAAAAATAAGTCTACAACCTCTGCAACTTTTTCACTAATGACTGGTATTTTAAATGGAATAAATAATAAACAATTGACTACAGTATTACTCTTTGACCTAAGTAAAGCCTTTGACTTTGTAGAACACGATCTACTTATAAAAAAACTTAATTCTTATGGAATAAGAGGATTACCTCTTGATTGGATACGGTCTTACCTTTTAGAAAGAAGACAAAAAGTTTCATTAACTAAAATCAACAATAATAAAAATGAGGCTATCGTATATTCCTCTGATTACAGATACAATAGATGCGGAGTTCCTCAAGGAAGCGTAATTGGACCCCTTCTCTTCGTACTTTATATAAATGACATCCCTCATGTAACTCAGCACAAGTGCGTTCTCTTCGCTGATGACATTTCTATAGTAGTGACAACAAAAGGGAAAATTACTGACAATAATACAATTAACAATCACGAATCTGACATAAATAATACTATTGATGTTATAATAAAATGGCTGACCATGAATAACTTACAGATTAATATTTCAAAGACAAACTACATTAATTTTAACAACAATAGGTTTCGTAAATTAGAAATAAAACATGGAAGCATAAAAATTGATGAGATGTATAACACGAAATTCTTAGGCCTCAAAATTGACAACCAACTAAACTGGAAACCACAACATGAGAATGTAAGTGAGAGACAACAGATTTGTATACGTCCTAAAGCGCCTAAAAAGTCTAACAAACATGCCCACTGTTTTGTCTGCCTATCATGCGTGTGTAGCTTCGGTGCTCCGTTACGGTCTTATTATATGGGGAAATGGGACCCACTGGAAAAGAGCCTTTATAGCACAAAAAAAATGTGTAAGAGCTATAGCTGGCAAGTCATCACGAGACTCCTGCAAGCCACTATTTAAGGAGCTTGGTCTGTTGCCACTACCCGCGCTATATATATTTGAGCTCTGTCTGTTTGTAAAGCAACATCTGCAATTATTTAAAAAAGCCAGTGACAAAACTACAAGAACCCTTAGAGATCCATACAGGCTAGTTTTTAACGAAATCCCATTGACTGAAATGTATAGCCGAAATTGTGTGTGTATGAGCGTTAGAATATATAATAACCTACCAATTGAACTGCGAAAGCTTGAATCGAAAACCTTTAAGACAAAATTGTTGAAATGGCTTATTGATAAAAATTATTATAGCGTTAATGAATACCTCTGTGACAAAAATAAACTTATTGACATTTGAATTTTTAAAGTTTACGTGACAAAATAATTATAATCTATGTTAAACATTTGCATGCCTTGCACAGGCGAAACATGATTGCACTAAAAATTATATTAAACATCCTACTACCATGTTTGATGCAAATAAATTATCATTTCATTTCATTTCATTTCATTAAGTAACCTTGTATGGGTTCTGTTTTTCCATAAGGAAAGTATACAACCCTAAAAGTCATTAGCTTACCATTGTTGCGGTTGCTTGTGGCGTAGGCAGGCAAGTGGCATTAATGCTATTTGGATCGCCAGCTATATATGGCATGGAATGCTGAAAAAAAATCAAACTTTCTATGTTAAAAAGTATCTGAGAAAAATGGGCGTGACAGACGGACGGATAGACGCGTAAGTGATCTTGTAAGGGTTCTGCTTTTTCTTTTGAGGTATGTGAGTGTGGTTGCAGTTGGTTGTGGCGTAGGAAGAAAATTGGCATTATTGTCATTTGGTTGGCTAGCTACATGTGACATGGAATATAGAAAAACTTTGAAGTACGATAAAATGTAAACAAAACAGAAATTTGAATGACTATACGAGTATGTAGACTGAAAAATCGAGCACGTGCGATGTTGTCAAAGGCTTACCGTGGTTGTGGTTTCTTGTGGCATAGGCAGCAAAGTGTCATTAGTCCTACTTAGTTCGTTAGCTACATGTGACATGGTTAATATCCTGAAAAATATATTAGACTTTGAAATACGATAAAACATAAACAGAAAACAACTAACTTTAAGTTAAGTGTACATTAAAAAACTGGCATAGTGCGAGTCAGACTCGCGTAAAATAGGGTTCCGTAGTTATTTTCAAAAAAAATATGTTTATTTTAAATATTTTTTTTATTTTTTTTAGTTGGTGATATAACATTTTGTATGGAAAATCCATGAACTTTTTATAAATCGAACTGCTTAATATGCCAACAAACCTTTTTATACATCTTAAGTTGGACGACTATTACTCCTAAACTAAAAAAGCCCACTTAGCTGTGATAGTTTTCCCTTTAAATTGATTATATATCCTACTATTTACATTTTTTTCCACATGTCCTGAAATAGAAGTGTAGCTAGTATTTATTATGATTTTGTAAAAAAAAGTTATAATACAGTAAGTGCTCGAATTGTGGAGAAAACTTCCTTCGATTTCTTACTCTACCACTTCATTAATTTATATACCCTTGCCAAATTACAGCTTTCTAGTACCTACTAAAAGTCTCTGACTTAGCTAAGCCAGGGGGGACATTGCGAAACTATAAGGGTTCTTCTTAAAGGGTTAATCTTTGTTGACTACGGAACCCTAAAAATAGAAAGCATGTGCTATATTATTGTCAAGAAATTTACCGTGGTTGTGTTTGATTGTAGCCTAGGCACAAAAGGCTCACTACAACTTCTTGGTTCGCTTGCTTTTAACATCGGGAAATCCTGAAAAAAAGTTTATTTAACATTGAGATACCATAGTTAAAAATAAACAAAAAAGTAGTGTTAATTGAAAAACTGGTCAAGAGCGCAAGTAGGACTCACACAAACAGGGTTCCGTATAAAAATTTTTGTGACCGGTATAACAAGACCTCTAATTACATACATTGTCTCACATAATCAGAGATCTGCTTTTACTGGACAATGCTTTTATTTATTTTTTGAAAATCTATGATAATAACGATATTCCAGGCAGTTTTCAAGTAATCTGTGATCTAAGTTGTAGTAAACTGTATTAATTTCAAAATTTTGGCTTCAGCGGTTTTGAGTGCGAATAGTGTTTTGGCAGATATTTTGAGCAATATCTCCAAAACAAACAAAGGTAAAATTTGGAAGAAATACTATATGAATGCTTAGTAGTAACCTTTTTTAAACGACACTCAACACGTAAGGGTTCATATATTTTTTTGTGATCACCAAACTTGCCACCTCCTAAATTCCCCAAAAAATATTTTTATTGTTGCAAAATGTGTGGGTTAAAACTATAGTTACGTCAAATTTTAACTTTCTGCGTTAAACAGTCGGTGAGAAAAACAAGCGTGACGGACGGATGGACGGACACGTGACTGGTCTTATAAGGGTTTGGTTTTTCCTTATGAGGTACGGAACCCTAAAAATGGAACGCATGTGTCATGTTCTTGTCAGATGCTTACCATGGTTATGATTGCTTGTGGCATAGATGAAAAAGTGTCATTAGTAATACTTGGTTTCGTAGCCCCATGCAAGATCGTAAAATCCTGAAAAAAAATATCAAACTTTAAAACGTGATAAAATAATAAACAGAAATTATATAAGTAAATGTAGTGTCTTGTATGCATAGAAAGTATGTGCGGATAAAACAGTGATGTAAGAAAAACTCGAAAAACGTTAGATGTATCTTTCTACTAAGATATTAAAACTCAAATTTTCATATTCACATTCATCAAGTTTCATGCGCCCCATATTTTCCAAGTTCACTTGTTAGCATGTACGTGGTAGTTGTGTGTGTTTTATGTGTGTATGTCCTCTTGGATCATCAAGACCCATGAAGCGTTATTTTATTCTTTTTAAGGCAAATAAAAAAGTGGATTTTAGTTTATTTAATGCAAAATTCCACCCAGAACCAACAAATAAAAACATGTTAATAGTTGATGTCCTCTGACATCTGTACTATGAATTCTTACAAAAATATGCCACCTACATACTATGCCACTGGTCACATACCTATCAATCCATACATTTTAACCGGCATCCCAGTATATTCTTAGGAGTTGTATCAATCCATACATTTTAGCCGGCATCCCAGTATATTCTTAGGAGTTGTATCAATCCATACATTTTAGCCGGCATCCCAGTATATTCTTGGGAGTTGTATCAATCCATACATTTTAGCCAGCATCCCAGTATATTCTTAGGAGTTGTATCAATCCATACATTTTAGCCGGCATCCCAGTATATTCTTAGGAGTTGTATGGCAAAGCCCCGAGCTGAATGTATGTTTTCTATAGCCATATTCAAATGGTAAATTTTTATTTCAATCCCTCACAGGACAGGCATTGCTTAGTATGCGGTCAGCAGTCAGGTCAAAGCGAACACAGCGTCATGACCACAGACCGCATCCAGTGTGACAAGTCCTTCAGTGTTGGGGACAGCGTATACACATATCAAATATTGTAAATATCTGTCATGGCAATTGACATTTTATATTCATTTGAGCATAAAAAACTCTGTTCAAATAAAAACTAAAATTGTAATCTATAATTTATACTATAAAGTTCCTTACCACAACTGCTGTCTTATCGGGTAAATTCAAAGTGGGTGCGGCATCTTCTCGTACTTGCAATAAGTTTCCTCGTACAAAGCACTCGGGGCTGAAGTGTCTTGAGCACAATCTCCAAGATTTTTTATGCTGCTTCTCATTTTTGCTAATGGCGTCAAACCACCGCTAGCGAAATTGATCACTTTGGGGGAACCTTAAAGAAAATAATTAAAATGTAAGATACCATTACTATTACTAAGTGAGGTAGGCCTTTGTCCAGCGGTGGACGCCTTTCAGCTGATATGATGACTAAGTGACGCACATTTATCGACCATAATTTTCACGTCACTAGTAACCTAAAAACAGTTTTGTTTATTTTTACAATTTTTGTTCTTATTTTCACTCTTAACATTATAGTTTCATTTAGATTTGTAAAATGAGCCTTCATGAAAGTCTTGTCTCATTGATATCGAAACATTTCGTGGTTCATTTAACGAGAAAACGTATTTCTTTTACTCACGTGTGGAAACTGCTATTAACACTCGAGTTTTCTCTATTTCTCGAATGAGATTTGCAACCACGCACAATGCACGACATTCTCCATGTATTGTTCACTATTCCACAACCAAAAATAAACACTTAACTATTTCTTTAAGATTGTTTAAAACCTTTTTCGTCCGACTAGGCACCTTAAGACCGACGCAAATGACAACTCAACAAAATTTTAAAGAACTCCGAATGCTTGTTACCCTTTGGGCTAAAAGTGCCTTCTTTATTTGGTAGCTTGGACAGATATCCATAGTTATCCAATTGACAATTAGGGTGGTACGGTTTGACGTCATCAATATTTAATCTATTGAATTAGTAGATCTGTGGTATAAGGCATCCGACACGGCTTAACTACTGCCATCTAGCTATAACAACCGGCACCATCGGCTTAACGTGCCTTGCTTGAAACGGTCGAGAAAAATGCTACTATCCGTCAAACCCAACCAGGTAGTGACCGTGCTTCAGGTCAGTTAACCTGTGTGATCGACCTAGCCACGCAAGTAGCACTGAGCTACGACTGCTTCGTAATAAATCATCATATCAGCTCAATCTTAAGTTTATGTTCACATCCACCTTTAGCCGTAACATATATATTATATATTAATCGCGCCGACAAAGTTGAACAATAAAATCTTGAGTTGTTTTTTTATCGTTCCTTGTAAAGAGGGGGTGATTTTTTTTGCAAACGTACCTTATGTCTTTATCGAGCTTTAATTGCTAATTTTACTGAAGATGTGCAGTTGGGCTTGTCAAAAGTTCATCGAATTTCCATACAAAATGTTCTATTACCAACTGGAAACATAATTTTGTTTTTTTTAAATAAACACTAATTTTTTTAAAAGACCACGAAACTTTGCGCGAGTCCGACTCGCACTTGGCCGGTTTTTTGTTTGAAAAAGATTTTCTCAGAGAAGACACTATCTGATATACTAGGAAATTAAACCATCTTTAAATACAAAATTTCATCCAAACCGTTAGAAGCCATAGGTATATCACGTACAAGATATGCTCACTTAACCCTTGAGTAGTCGCGCCTTTCCGTGAAACGTGAGTGGTCGCGTGGGGAGCATTTTGCCGCCTATTTTAAAATGCTTTTTTTGCACACAATGGTTTCAAAATACTTAGATATGTCTTTAGAAGAATAAACATCAACCATGTACTATGCAAAACAGTAATATTTATTAAAGCCATAAATTTAAAAACTGTAAAAAAAACACTTGACAAGATCATTGGGAAAATTGCTAAATTTTGACCATCTTGATGTATCTTCATAAGTTTTTGTTTAAATCTTTAATTTAATGGCGGTTTTGTATATTTTAATTGCTTTGGGCATATATTTTAGTAAAATCAAGTCCTGAAAATGTACGAACAGTGCTCACTCCAAAGAAAATTTGCTCATATAATTCAACTATTTTTGGTCGTGGCAAGCAACAACACTTTCCTCCCGCGGTCACTCGCGCACTGGTGTTCTTCCAACTTATGATACAGGTAGATAAAGGACAGAGGAGAAACTACTCGGAGGCTTTATCTTGGCTAGTGCCAAGTAACTATTTAGTAATCTGTGCTAGTACATAGTTAATTAAATATTATACAGTATTTGCCGAGGGCGCCAAAATGCTAATAGCGCGAGCATTCTAGGGTTAAAGTATAGGATGTTCGCGCATAACTTCACCATCTTGATTACATTACTCAACGTTTATTAATTTTCAAAAAACTTAAACTTTTAAGTACAAGCTATTATTTGAAAATCGTTTTATGGTCAAAAAACCAAATGTTGAAATGAATATAAGTACACGGTTTCAAATTCAAAAAACTACATAAGTCAATAGTTGTTTGGAAATGGTCAAACATGCAAACAAAACATTTTGTCATTAATTAAATTTTATCTTGATCACATTAAGATAAGATAGCCAGATCCCCATTGCGTTGGGAACTTGGGAATCCTGATAAGCCCGCTTCCATTTTTAGCATCATCGTCACTTACCATCAGATGAAATGATGTCAAGGGCTTGTCAATTGTGCATAAAAAAAAGTTTTGGACATCGAAGCATGATGTTCTTACGAGCATTTTGTTCATTTAATCATCGTGTGTAGTTATTTAAGACTTAAATACCAAATGAAAGTGGTTTATTTTTAAGAAATTACTTCACTATTTGTGATTTTGGCCAATTCGAAAGAACTAGACTGTATTTTCTTCATTCCACCTCTAAATGTCATCATCGGATCAACTTCAAAATACCAAAAGGATCTGTTTTCACTGGGAATACGGCTTCATAAACCAAATTTCAGCTCAATCGGACCCCTCGAAGTCGCTCTAGAATCGATCGCATGATTAGAAACTATACCTAAACTAACATACATACAAACATTGCAAGTTGAATAAACGCTTATAAGAATAACACAACACCAACATAATCCTGCTCATTGTTACTAATTAGTTAGGTAGGTTCACTTTTAAATCATCTTAAATATACTTTATAAGGTTTTGAATCCAAATGTGCGCGAGTGACCTTGTACCACCGTACCATGGTTTGAACTCTACTAGTCACGTCTCGGCACTTATTTATAAATAGTGTATCTATGATCTGATCTGCAAAAAAAACTCATTTGTATTCACAGTAAACAATTTACAATGGCGGCTTTCTCACTCAGCATCCTTTGCTTGTGGGGCTGAATCAGTGAATACTTATATTTATAACCGATTTTAATTAGGACGTTTATTCAGGCACGAGGCTCCAAGAAATCAGATTAGACAACTCTGAGTTTCATAATTAGTAATCTAAGGATTCCGCATCCCTTGCTGAAGAGTGAAATACCTGCCCTGTGAATAATCCGGCTTAGAAGGATTTTAATTTCTTACTCGCCACCACCGCCCGCGCTTGCGATCGGTAAGATCTTCATAGTTTCATTACTACACGCCTCCTGGAGACCGCGCCCCGGGGAGTGGGGGGGTTGGGGGTAGAGAACATCTTCATCCATATTCTTTAAGCCAAGTGAGTCGACACCTTTCACACGATCTTCGTAACTTACTGCGCTTGTAAGGTCGAATTACGAGAAGATTTTAAACACTGATTTCTCGAAATCATAATATTTATGTAGATACTGAAGTGTTTTAAACCTCTTTTGCTTGTTTCATTATACAACTGAGCGTAACTTTCCGTAACGGACGGCTGTCGCTGCTCAGCCCGATCAGACACGGAGATATATGAATGCTTACCACTACCCAATCCCGAAGACTCCGGGTGAAACCCGTAGGGTTGGCAGCACTACTCCTACTCCTGAATCCTGACTGACGGTATAAGTCTGCCGGCCGCATCAAATAGCTTGTCGTACTCGCAGCTCATAAAAATGAGTTATCCTTCTCGCCGGCTTTTAAACTATCAACGCCGACATTCCATATCGTAATTAACGTGTTCAACGCTACACGCTGCTGTGGTTGTACGGACTTTTCATCATCTTTATATACTGCTTAATTATAATCAATTGTTGATGTTCTGTACTAACTCTATAATCTTTACTAATATTATAAATGTGAAAATGTGTTGTTTATTTGTTTGTTTGTTACCTTTTCACGCTTCAACACCTTGACCAATCTTAATGAAATTTGGCATGCAGGTAGCCTGTGTCACGAGGAAGGACATAGGCTACCTTTTATCCCGTGAAAATAGCATAGCCATTCAATTTAATTAAGAGGGAACTAAAAAAATACTCCATTTTTGTTAATTTCTTTAACATCGCAACGGAATAATGTATTGTGTGATTTTTTGCATAGAGATGGTTGAGGGGGTGGGAAATGACATGATTTACTAATAAGCATATCCTCACATAGTTCCCGAGGGTCCTGCATAAAAGTCATGTCCACGCTCGCGAGCCGCTTGCGGCTCGCGCACCGCGCACCCTCTAAGACAGTCGTGAAAACAATATCCACGCGGGCGAAGCCGCGGGAAAAAGCTAGTATTTAGTATATTTTAAGAATAGGCATGTTAGTTACAACGTCGAATGGCCACAGTACGAATTAGTTAAAATAATTTTGTGACTATAAACTAACTAGCGTGATAGACGCGCCCAAGTTCTTTACAATTGACTGACTCGGTGGCTCAGTGGTTAGTGCTCTTGACCGCTGATCCGTGAGTTGTGGGTTCGATCCCCACCCAGGGGCAGATTCGTTTGCTCTGTGTCTGGGTGTTAAATATCTATATATGTATGTATTGAAACGTATATAACTATTTATAACAGTGTCTGGTTCCCATAACACAGGGAATTCTTCTTTGGGGCCAGATGATCATGTGTGATTTGTCCCCGAATATTTATTTATTTATTTTATTTTAACTTCCGATACAGACTCACTGGCACAATCTTATTCATTAGGTAAGTACTCGTTAGGTTAGGAGGCCTGGCCCACGCCTAAGCTATGATTCACTGCTAACACTAAGTACTCTATCACGTGGAAATTTAAATTATAAAAAAAAACCGTTAAGGTTTGATTTTGTGAAATTATTATAAAGTGAACCATAGTGAACACAAAAACTCAAGTCTTATATGCTGCATCCAGACGTACCATATAAATTTTCTTCTAAACGGTAAATATGACAGAAATGACGGTTAGAGAGAACTTTTTCAAAATAGAGATGAACCTGTAGGTATTGTCAGTGTAGATAGGTCAGTTTGTTAGATAAGACAGTTAGCGGGGAGGGTGACGATATGTTGTATACAGGTTGCGACTTAAAAATGGGTCTGTTTGAAAAATTTGAAAAAATTGGGAGTACCTACAGTAATTTGTTCTATGGTACTACGTCGCGTCGTCAATTTAAGAGGCGAGTTGTGAAGCTGCGACTTTTCATACAAACCTCCTTTTGGAAGTCGCTTGAAAATAAAATAAGTATCGAAATGCACTTCTCAGTAAGTGCATCACAGACCTGCGCGGGCGTGGCGCTTGCACCACTATACCAGTAACACTGTTGGATTGACCCACTTTACTGAATGCCTTTAATTTCCTGCACAAACAATTATCTTCTTGACTTTTGACCGCTCTCGACGCTCTCTTAGCATACAATTGGTTATGTAACTTCCTTTTACGAAAGATGGAATACAATTAAATGTGGAACATAAAAGATTTAATATACCTACTTACAGATAACATAGTACTCAATGATTCGTGCGCTCCTTTCGTTTGATTTCATCAACAGTCATCATCCTCGAGCCATCTCGACATACAACTTATACATATATAATTACAAGTCAGCTCATATACGTCCCCGCTGAGGGGCTTGAACCTACCCTGAATTAAGGCGATCGGGCCTTAGTCAGCCACGCGGGCCCAGTGCGGGTTGGGCGACTTTACACACAACCTTCGAGTTTCTTCGCAAGCGTGTGCAGGTTTCCTCACGATGTTTTCCTTCTTCGCAAGAGCGTCGGATAAACGTATATATGAAATCGAAATTCGAAAACACATTGGTACGTGGCAGGACTGAAACCACGACCTCCCGGATAGCAGGTAACGGCCCTAGCCGTTACGCCACCGACGAATCATAAGTGTGTATGTCGCCGGTATATTGTCAAAGCAGTGATATTATAATTTCACTGCACTAAATTGAGTGAGATTATAATACTACTATATAATATAAAAGCGTCGGTGGCTCAACCGGTAACGACTCGGTCCATCTAACCAGAGGTACCGGGTTCAAATCTGGACGGCCAATGTACCAATGAGTTTTTCAAAAACTTACGTACATATACTTACAGATTGCTTTAACGGTGAAGGAAAACATCGTGAGGAAACCTGCACACGGCTGCGAAGAAACTCGAAGGTTGTGTGTGAAGTCCACCAACCCGCACTGGGCCCGCGTTGTCGACTAAGGCCTAATCGCCCTGATTCAGGGTTGGCTCGAGCCCCTCGGTGGGGACGTATATGAGCTGATATGATAATAATAAAAAATAATACTACGGTAAGTTGTCAATCGGTTTACAATTTCACGGCCTATTCTTGTATCTCCGAATAAAGCCGATGATTTCTTCTTCTGCTAAGCATTCTGCCACCCAGGGGTTGACTGCATAGTCCATAATCAATCAGTCAAACCTGATCGAACCAAATATCACTCGCTTTTCTCGCTCATTTATTGAGTGTTATTTACTTCGCTTAGTGGCATTGTAATATCACTAGTGAAATTACAATGACACTGTAATCAGTACGAGTATGTGACGGTTCACAATCTCGCTTCTTGCCAAATTTCTTGACTCTAGGTCAACGGGAAATATGCTATAGGTATTGATTTACTTGTGAGTGTCAACATATGTGGCATAAATAGTCATATTTTCGAATGCATTCACTTGAAGTTTTATTTTTTTACAGCTCCAAGGGATCATAGACCTACTCGTAAGGCATCTGATAAAAATTTTTGTTTGATGCCTTGACGCGTTCTTAAAAAAAAGGGTCTTGACAGACAGACAGACGAATAACGAAATGCCCTATAAGGGTTCCTTTTTAGGGTTCTGTATCCAAAAGGTAAAAACGGGACCCTATTACTAAGACTCCGCTATCCGTCCGTCTGTCACCAGGCTGTATTTGATGAACCGTGGTAGCTAGACAGTTGAAGTTTTCACAGATGATGTATTTCTGTTGCCGCTATAAAAAAAAAACACTAAAAATTTTAAAAAGTGACAGTTTACATACAACGTGAAGAAACTAGAGCCATGTAGTATGATGGTACGGAACCCTTTGTGCGCGGTTCTGACACGCACTTTACCGGTTTTTTTTTAAGTACAGAACCCTAAAAATAGACAAATCACGTACCCACTTACGACTACACTGTGCCATATCAAAGTATATAACGTATGCCATACGTTCACGGTAAACGGAGCGTTGTAATTTTTTTTAAAGCTCGTCCGTTCGCAGGAATCTTAGGATAGCACGCGGGCTTGGATTTGAAGTGTTCAAACCTAATTATACTGGTTTATTATGAAACATTCACAAACAGATTTATAATCCAGCATGATGTATGTAATAGAAATTAATTATTCAGTTGCTGTGAACCACTTTAGTCTTCGACCAATATAACAATTTTACTATGGACCGGCCCTACCCATACATTAAGCTCATTAAAAATGAGTCAAATGCGAATTTTTCAACAGTATTTTATAAAATATAATCATCATCATATCAGCTCATATATGTCCCCACTGAGGGCTCGAGCCAACCCTGAATTAGGGCGATCGGGCCTTAGTCGACCACGCGAGCCCAGTGCGGGTTGGTCGACTTCACATACAACCTTCGAGTTTCTTCGCAGGTGTAAGCAGGTTTCTTCACGATGTTTTCCTTCACCGTTAAAGTAATCGGTGAGTATATGTACGTAAGTTTCGAAAAACTCATTGGTACATTGGCCATCCGGATTTGAACCCGGCACCTCTGGTTAGGGAGACCGAGTCGTTACCGGTTGAGCCACCGACGCTTTAAATGACGCTTATAAAATATAATACAAAACGTTAACTTACGAATGAAAATTGATGCATAAACCTTTATTCGTATAATTATCTGAACATACGAGCGTGTGACCTCTTGGCCTCCGAAAGACCGACTGAAACGAAATCAGTGAATGCACACATTCTATAGGCATCAAACTTTTGTTCGCGTGGGCCGGTCCATAGCTGTTAATTGATCGAAGACTAGTACTTTTGTGAAACTACAATAAAGATAGTTAAAGTTCAATTTAAGTCATCACGACACCGTTACTTTAATCCCAGTCGACAGTACCTTGCACAATAACAGTAGACAAGTACATGCATCCATTACTGGTCCTTCGTTCCGTACATCCATAAACGATAGCATCTAACAGCTTTCGGAATGAGCTCGGCGACTCTGAGAGCTTCGTTAATTCAATCACGAGTACAAATTAACTGCCTCCAGTTGCCCCCCTTTTCGACATGTGAACCCATACAAGTTACAACGTACTTTATTATATTCTCTTTGGTTACAACCTCAGCCTCGACCATTGGAAAAAGCAAATAGAGTATGATCAAGCAATATGTGTGATATTTGTATCACACTAACATACTTAATATTATAAAGGCGAACGTTTGTTAGTGTGTATGTTTGTTACTTCTTCACGCAAAAACTACTGAACGGATCTGGCTAAAATTTGGTAGGTAGACAGATTAGGACCTGGATTAACACATAGGCTATTTTTTTTCACGCTCGCGAGCCGCTCCTCGAAAAGTCATAGAAACGTTGTCCACGCGGGAAACAGCTAGTAGTAACTAAGACACGTAGTGCTAACATTATACACAAGACGATACAATTATTTGCTTAGGGTTCAACTCTTTAGGGTCCCGTACACAAAGGGTACCAACGCAACGGGACTCTTTACTAAGCCTACGCTCTGCGCCTATCCGTCCGGCTTATTTTTAAAAGGCTGTACCTGATTGAAACACTATAGATAGCCGGATGATTTTTTTTTACAGATTATGTGTTACTATGGCGTATTTTCCAATATATAAATAAAAATTAAGGGCGGTCCAATACAATACAAGTATAACGTGTTTTTAAAAGCCTTTTTCTCTGTCGTAAAAACGGTACAGCAAGCGTCAAACTACGTGTGATTATAATCACACTATAGTGCATACCCTAAGTAAGACAGTAAATAAGTACGGCTTGACCTATTGACCCCCCCCCCCCCCTCCTTTGTATCTCTGAAACTACTGGGACTTTTTTTATCACAGTATATGAGGTTAAATGCATAGATTATACAAAAATTTATGAGAAAATCTAAAGTCCTTCCGTTCGTATAGGAAAAATTAAATTTCCAAGGTCCGATTGTTAAGAAACTAGCGACGCCTAGTGGTATCTAGTAGTATTCAAATTCAAATAACTCTTTATTGTACATCAAAATACAAAATACATATGCAAAATTTTAATTAAAACTAAGAGACGTACAATTTAGGCGGTCTTATCGCTGAAAGCGATTTCTACCAGACAACCTAGTGCTCGGAGAAAAAGCAAGGAGCCAGGTAGTACGCTAGCAACAACAACAGAAAAAAAAGAATAATGAATAGTATCTTCTACAAAGTTAATTTTCGTAGTAATACGACAATAGCAATTAGTTCTTACCTATACCTATAGATGGCGCTGTAAATGAAAATTAGTTTGTGGTACGGAACCCTTAGTGCGTCAGTTTGTCTCGCACTTGGCCGGTTTTTTTAAATGAATAGTATTGATGCACAGATTTGTCATCAAGCATTAGAAAACCCCGCGCAATATTGATGTCCACGCGGCAGAGCCGCGGGCAAAAGCTAGTATGTAAACTTAAAAGACTATTCATTTCATTTAAATGAGAAAGTAAATTAACTTTGTAGATATACTTGGTATTGATAAGCAATCTTAATTTTGGAAACTCTTATCATAGCCCACAGCACCAAAGGGAGCTTTCTACGAACAAAGAGGCTTCGTTCGAAAGCCCTTTACATGGAAAGGCTTTTTTGCTTTCGCGATAAGGGATCACCAGCTAGCCCATCGATATCGGCGCGTCAAAAGACGGCACATGGAGTAAAAGCGTTTTGTTACTCCGTAAAGCGAATCTCAACACTTCTAAAACCGAACCGTGTATGTCTTATAGATTTATAATAAAACAATTTCAGATATAAATTATGTCTATCTTCGATTTCCTATCTTATTTTGCTTTACTTTATTACCTGGCTGCCCAAGACGGAGGGTAATTTTTTTTTGGTTTATAATTATATATAGGTATTAATTATTATTTTTTCATTTATTAAGTAAACCAACAGCACTACACAGCGTTAAAAAAGTAATGGTAACAGATCATAAGCAATTTACAGGTTTCCCTAAATTACTTTAACATATTGTGCAGATCTAGCGTAGAGAGCATAGTCTGGTTCGACGTTATTATAATGAATAATGATTACCTTAAAAAAGAAAATATTTAAATCAAAACAATTAAAGAACAGAAGACAAAAAACAAAACAAAAATGGGCGAACCAGGACTGTATATGTGTGTGTGTGTGTGTGTGTGTGTGTGCATGTGTGCGTGTGTGGGTGTATGTGTGTGTGTGAGCGTGTGTTTTAAGTTAATAAGATAAGTTTGTAATGAGTTCAGAGAAAATTCTGTAAGCACTAATAAGGAGAACAGCCAACTTCAGGACGTGCGAGGGGCATGCGATGACTGATGATTTTTTATATTACAAATTTTGAATTGTGAAAAACGATGAAACATGAAGTTAGTACTTACCACAAAATGTTAAGATCCAAGAACCTTCTAAAAACTAAGTAACAAGGTTACAAAAGTATAAAAAGGAGATAGGAAAAACTTTTCACTCTAGCATTCGGCACAGTATATATATTAGTACTAACGTACAGTATGGACACTCCCTGCCCCTCTCTAAATTCGACCTCACCCCCCCGTCACTCAGATTGGGTACCAAACGTAAGGGATCGTTCAACAATTACGTGATCATTTTTGGCCGTTTTTTAACCCCCCCCCCCCCCCCCCCCTATGTGATCACAGCGTAATCTTTTGTTTTTTAACCCCCCCCCTCTCGCCTTGATTACGTAATCTTCGTCCGTGCTTAAAATTTTTGCTGTTTATTAACACTGACACGTATGTCATGTTTCTATGAGTCTTAAATGACCTAAATTTGGGAAGAGGGTGTGTTTGTCAAAATGCAACATGTAACTACACATTTTAATATTAATATACTGTCATTTTTAAATAAAATTATTAAGTAAATACAGACTATTCCTGACTAAATGGAGACGCAGACCATTCAGCTACATCCTTGATGAGATGAATAGTAGTAGACTTCAAAATTGGACGTAAATATTTTAAATATTTAGTTTATAAAATGATAACGTAATCATGGATTCTCCCTCCCCCCCCCCCCCCCAAATAATCCAGATGTATATACAAGCATCTGACCCCCCCCCCTTCCGGTGATCACGTAATTGTTGAATAATCCCTAAAGGACGAGCTACGCAAGCACTTTTATTCACTATACCTATTCACTTTGCGCGCCGCTGTGATTTCGTTCACAAGCATAAAAACCAACCAGGTACCGAACGTAAAGGCCCAACTGAAATCTTTTTTTTTCATACTTGTCTTCTGTTGTAAACAACCACCGCTCGAACAAAAAACACCACTTTCCGAATACACCATACACAGTATGAGACTATAAAACATTGTAAATGGTAACTGCGACGTGGACGTATGAATTAACACTGAAAACTGCTATTATTTTAGACGGTCATCTTCTAACACTTTTTCCATAAAATTTGGGGGTTCTAAATGGGTGGAGGGGGCTGGGCCCCCTGGACCCCATATCATGAATCTTGGTGATCAAATTGACTTGTAGATGACCTTTTTTAATAAGCGATAGCGATTTGTCGGTCAAGGAAAATGTGTTTAAAGATGTACAAAATAATAGCAGGTTTCAGTTTCATTCATTCATTTCATTTCAGGTTAATTCGTACGTCCACATCGCAGTTACCATTTATAATGTTTTTTAGTCTCATAATGTGTATGGTGTATTCGGAAAGTGGTGTTTTTTTTTCGAACGGTGTTTGTTTACAACGAAAACTATGAAAAAAAAAGAGTTTAGTATATTCACACAGCATTCAGTAAATAACTAACAAACATTTTGTGACTAATACCGCCGGTGTGATTCAACCCTACCTGCATTCTTGCCTATAGATACGTCAGTTATAATTATGTATATCATTTCTCGCTCGTTTGTATGGAGTGTCCGGGGTGTGCCTTCGATCACTTTAGTACCACAATTTCGCAAAAAATATATCGATTGTGTTTAAATCTTTGTAGTAGCAATCACAAGAACTTCTAGTAAAAGTGTTCCAGAGAGTGTTACTAGACTTGTTAATATAACTTTCAGAGTTCCATGCAGAGTGGTTATTTTATAATTTACTTCAATCTTTGAATTCGCCTAAACACACACACTTTCCTTGGAATACAGTCTTTGTGACGGCATTGGAACGGAGCCCACAAATCCTGTTAATTCCAAGATATCCGCGTGAACGCAATCTAAGGAGCTCGAGACGCTAACAAATTGCCACACTTCGAACGAATGCAAAGATTCAATTTTCACAAGTGGTTACCTCGCCGCGCCCCATCGTCGTCGCCGCAAAAAAGATTTCTTCCCACTTTCCTTTTATTTATTTATTTTCGAGAATTTCAATTTATGGTTACGAATAGAGAAACACCTTAAAATTGTAGAACAAGCAACACAATTTAGAATAAAAACCTGCTAGACCAACACTAGTAATAAAATACTTATAAGATAATTATAATCAGTAAAATAAATAGAGGCTGCGGCGGACCACACAAGCAAAACCGGCGCCCGCAGCAAGTCGTGAACCATAAGTCGCCGTAGCTGACACGCCCAGTTCCAATAGAGACCTAACATCACAGGGTTGCCAAAGCACAGGTCGAATCTTAGATGAAAAGGCAACCCTTGATCTCCGTTTCTGCTACGCATAGTGGAGTCTACGTTGGTACTTCTAACACGAGGAACACTTAGTTTAGTCGAGAGTACAAAGCTTCAAATTGGGGGGTCATTTGGAAAAACAACCATTGTCAAATTATGTAAATTTTTAAGGAAGCAATAAAAACTGTCTACAGTTAATAATATCAATTTATAAGCAGTTCATTTGTTATTTAATTGTTGATAATATTGACTGTAATGGCTTTTGATAGATTTTGAGGACTACACTTGTTCTGGTTTTCAGTAAAACTGAAAAATTAGTTTGACATTGGTTTGTTTTTCAGTAAAATAAGGAAAGGGAAGAAATCAAACTAAATTTTTTTACAATAATAGGCTTTTATTTTGTTTGAACAACACATTGTTTAGGTACCCTAATATGCTTATAAAAACTACTCACAGCCATCGCTGTTGTCATCATTCTCTACTTCTATGTCATCATCAATATTAAAAGAAACACATTAGCTTATCAGTAACTTGACAGTACGTAAAGACTGTTGCTATATTTTTTTTGGAAAAAAAACCAATGTCAACTGAGTCTTAGGCAGTTCTTTCAATAACTTTGGTGACATTGGTTGTTTTTCCCTATATCATTGACTTTATTTCCTTGAATATGTCTGAACATATAGTGTTTATCTAAAAACATTTTTTTGGGTTTTGTAAGGAATCTATCAAGCTGGCCATAGACATCAAAATCTTATTTTCGTTTTTTTTACTACGGTTGTTTTTCCAAACATCTCACCTCAATTGTATCTGTGTATACCTCGCACACTCGCACAGAAGTGAACCCCAAAACCAATCCCACGTATAAAGCAATACTATTTGTTTCTCTTGTATTCTCTACCGTTTCCAGACACTCGTGCATCATTTCATGAATTGAAGTGAGTCGACAATAACCCGCCAAGTGTGAGTCGAACTCGCACACTGAGGTTTCCGACCAAAAAAAACTAATTTTCATCTACAGCGCTATCTATAGAAATAAAACTGAACTATTTGTTGTTGTCGTATTTACGTAGGAGATGATTTAAAGTTAATTTCAACTATATAGAAGATAGGTTACATGTTAAACCAATAGCAAAAAAAATATTTGTTGTTATAGCGGCTATAGAAACACATACTCAAAATTTCAAGTATCTACCTAATACGGTTCATAGAATACAACCCGCTGACATACAGACAGACTTTTGAGTGTACTGAACCCTAAATAAGAAAACCGGCCAAGTGCGAGTTGGACTCGCGGTACGAGGGTTCCGTACACCGCACCTCTCCATACAACCACAGTATAAAGAACAATTGTATGAAACACAAATAGATAAAATATTCATTTTTGGAGAAAAACTGTGTGATACACTGAAGGCTGCAAAAGCTATAAACAAGTCTGGCTCAGAGGTAACAAACACTCACACTGCCAACAGCAACAAGGGCAGGATACCACGCATGGTACGTTTTACCTTGGCGAATTTCAAGTAACATTGACCAACGAAAGAAACTGAACCTCACGAGCGGAGCCTAGTTACACTATAGCAGCTGTGCTGAGCCTCGGCGAGCGACCGCTAAGTGCCGGAAGCCGACTCCCATTGTCGTGAGCACTAGATTGACGGGCTGACGGGCTGACGGCCTACCCAACCGCAGGCCGCGCTCGCCTTGATTCTTCCATGTGAGCTGCCAGACCGCCACATTCCTGGAATACATACAAATACAGGATTTGCATTCGCAAGTTCTCATGTGACAACATTGACAGATTCATCCGCTCGGAATAAATTGTTTTGGTCTTGTATATAGGTATGTGGCGGGCATATTGTATGATTGATTATTGATTACTCATTTTACTTATAGTCAGGCAAATTGTATAATTCGTCCTTAGGTACACGGTAAGGAAAATTGTAAAATGCTGTATGCAGATTGTAAAATGTCGAGCCAGGCAAATTGTAAAATGCCATGCAGATGTAAATGAGCGAGCGAAACGAGCGATGTTAGGTTCGGTCAGGTTCCATTGATTATACAGTCAAATAGCGAGGCTCGCCCCATGGGAAGCAGAAATCTGCGTATGGCATTTTATAATTTGTCTGACCATTTGTAAAATGACGAATTTTACTACCTGCCTGCGACATATGTACTAGTACGTGTAGTAGACTGTAGCGGAACCATTTGGCTCTTTATTTTTTTACTAAAAATGAAAGTACAAAAATATTATGTAAGTAGTAAAATAACCAAACAACGTCTAATTGTTTAAGTGTAACTTTTGTTGTAACTTTTGTTCTGAGTTCGAGTTTGACGCGTTTCGTTCGACACGTCACAAAACGTCAAGTCGCGTTTTGATAAACATAACAGGACATAGCGTAAGGCTGGCGTTATGTCAAGAATAATTATAATATTAATGTTTTGTTTCTGCAATTAATATTATAATAATTATCAAGATAATTATCACTTCGAACCGTGAGCTGAACTATACAGTGAATTAAATAAATGTAAATCATTCCAAAGTTGGTTACTAAAGCAGATGTGTTAGACCTAAAGACTAATACTATAATGTAATACTAAGATTGATTGATTGATACAGAACCATTTATAACTGAGGCAAAGTAATATATTAGTACTAAGTACTAACATACAGTGTGGACACTCCCTGCCGCTCTCTGGATTCCCACCTCATCCCCTCGTCACCCATGTTGATGCAGATTGGTTATAGTATTTTCCATTTTTCCGAGGTTGTTGAAATGTACGTAATGTTCACATATAATACAAAACACTTTTCGACCTAACAGTACTAAAATTATTTTTAATGAGGTTCTAAGGTTTTTAATTTACCTACAGTGTCGCTCATATACTCATCAGCAAAAGTTAGAGGTAGATAGTCGTTATTGCTTTATTAGCAAAGAATAAATACTTATTTATTTTTATGCCTACAGCGCGAAGTGCAACAGGTCTGTTATTAGCCCGATATCGCTGCTTCTATGTCTTGCTATGCCTTTATGACAGGCTTTTTTTAATCCATAATTGATAAGCCCTTGGCATCATCTCACCTGATGGTAAGTGACGATGATGCCGAAGATGGAAGTGGGATTACCAAGATTCCCCAACGCAATGGGGATCTGTCCATCTTATCTTCAATCTAGACCATATCAATGCTGTTAACACTGATGTTTGGCGGCAACACTGAGATCAGATGGTGGTAGATAGCCAGGCGGGCTATAAAAAATGCACTACCACCAACCAAACCGAGTCTTACAAAGTTGACCCCGCCGGGAATCGAACCCGCGACCTCCTGGTGTGAAGCGAATGGCCTAACCATTACGCCACGGAGGGAGTTAAATAACAATAAGGCGGTTTTGTAAGAAATAGGAAACCTGTCGAAAAATTGTGAAACAGAATCGCGGTTTATCCTTATAAATAAAAATAAAATTGTAATATTGTTGGATTAATTTAATGAGAAGCCTGAATGATTATGAGCATTTCCGAAATGAAATGCTCATAATCATTTAGGGCTCCTCCCTAAACTTCATCAAACACAAGTAGGTTTTATGTATATTATCATTATCACGAAAAGTTATGTATGCCGGGCCCAGCACACGTACCACTATCCCCACTTAATTGGGTGGGACCTTTTAGTTCAGGACCTCCGTTCCACTTAAGAGGGTCACCTAACATTTTGAGGAGTGCTTTCAGAATGTTCATGGTACGTAGTTAGTGAATTTTGAAGGTAGCGATTATTATTACACAAATTACGTTTTACTATTTTAGTGGTTCCCTTCTGTTTGGTAGATATTTTCTATTTGCTAGTATTGAAATCATTTCATCATCATCATCATATCAGCCGACGGATGTCCACTGCTGGACATAGGCCTCCCCCAAGGATTTCCATGAAGACCGGTTCTGCGCTGCCCGCATCCAGCGGCTTCCCGCGACCTTTACTCGATCCACCGAGTGGGAGACCTACCTACGCTAAGTTTTCCGGTGCGCGGTCGCCACTCGAGAAATTTACTACTATGTGCCTCGCCTACTGCCTCCTAAGTTTAGCAATTCTGAGAGCTATGTCGGTTACTTTGGTGCTCCTACGGATCTCCTCGTTTCTGATTCGATCACGCAGAGAAACTCCGAGTACGTCTATAGCACGCTCCATTGCCCTTTGGGTGACCTTGAGCCTTCCTATGAGGTCCATAGTAAGCGAACATGTCTCAGTTCCGTATGTCATCACTGGTGTAAAGACACTGCGGTATCTGGGACGTAAAGATATTGCGAAGCTTCCCGAACGCTGCCCAGCCGAGTTGGAATCGACGATTAATCTCTTTCTCGAAGTTGGACCTAACTAACTGGACTGTTTTGTCCCAGGTACACATATTTGGTAACAACTTCGAGTGTATATTGTGTAGTATCGAAATCATTTACTCGTACACAATATGAAGCGAATGGACTGGCCATTATGCCACGGAAGCGGTTAAGGCTTTCTCTATCTGCGATAGTTTATCACAGTCATGGTTATAGCAAAGTTTTTCTTTCTGAAATAATAATCATTTTTTAAACTGAAAAAAGTATTTAGTTTTCCACTTTAATTGCTCTGTAAAATATGTGCATATTTGGTTCTGCATTTTGGTAGCGTTCTCCGCTGCAAGCACCAGCTATTTAATTATATATACTCTATTCGAGAGTAACGAAAATCACAATTTAATAGCAACAGAAACAGAATCCTAAAAATATACTACGAGAGTTCACGCCGCGCTGAGGCTGCACGGGTCCTGTCTCCACCAACTGACCTGAATATCTAATCTTTTTCGCCTCAAACGTATTAAGAATTCCATTAAACGCTTTCATGCGGCAGGACTCGGTAACGTTCCGGTATCCACTTCAATTATACCAATAAACTATTTCTGAACTTTTTACAGCTCTATATTTACCAGTTATTGGCATTTGGTACAACTGTGCGTCAACTTTGATCGATGTTCGTAAGATTTATCGCTCCCAGATTAGCTTGTAATTCTTACGGTTTATTATCCATAACAACTTCGCGTTGTTGCTGGAAAAAAATGGTAGATTTGCATACCTACATAATTGAAAACGCTAAACACGTTAAAAACCGACTTCCATCGCAACAACTTAGTACATTTTTGCATTATTATTTTTGGTTTTTGTAAATTTTCTAATAAAGTACTGCACCGATTTTAATAAAATTTATATGGGACCACACGGAAAGCACTAGCTTTCAAATAAAAAAAGAATCATAAAAATCGGTCCACCCAGTCAAAAGTTATGAGGTAACAAACATAAAAAAAACATACAGACGAATTGAGAACCTCCTCCTTTTTGGAAGTCGTTTGAAAACTTGGGGTTTAGCGCAATATGTTTTTCTCTTGCATTCTTATTAACCGTCTCCGTGGCGTAATTAATGGTTAGTCCATTCGCTTCACACCAGGAGTCCATTCGATTCCCGGCGGGGTCAACTTGTAAGACTCTCGGTTTCGTTGGTGGTAGGGCATTTTCTAAGCCGCCTGGCTAGCTACCACCATCTAAGTCTTGCCGCCAAACATCAGTGTTAACAACATTGATGTGTTCCGGCTTGAAGATAAGATAGCCCTTTCTTCATTGTGTTGGGGAATCTTGGTAAGTCCGCTTCTATCTTCGGCATCATCGTCACTTACCATCAGGTGAGATGATGCCAAGGGCTTACCATATGTGAATAAAAAAATCTTCCATATTCTTACACGAAATGTATGTTGAGATGACTTATCGTCTCTCACACAGTCTATCCATCTTTTCTTTGCTGTTCCTCTCCATTTATTCACATTCATTTAACCGCCTCCGTATCTCAGAGGCAAAGTACACAGGAGGTCGCGGGTTCGATTCCCGGCGGGGTCAATTGTAAGACTCGGTTTGGTTGGTGGTAGGGCATTTTCTAAGCCTGCCTGGCTAGCACCACCATCTTATCTAAGTCTTGCCGCCAAATATCAATGTTGATATAATTGATGTGTTCCGGCATGAAGATAAGATAGCCAGTTCCCCTATTGCGTTGGGGAATCTTGGTAAGCCCGCTTCTATCTTCGGCAACATCGTCACTTACCACCAGGTGAGATGTTGTCAAGGGTTTACCAATTGTGAATAAAAAAAAATACTCACCACTCTTTTTATGACATGCCTCCTCATCATATCAGCTCATATACGTCCACACCGACAGGCTCGAGCCTACCCTGAATTAGGGCGATCGGGCCTAGTCGACCAAGCGGGCCCAGTGCGGGTTACTTACTTACTTACTTCGCTGGCTCAGCGACCCGAAGTGGATCTTGGGTTGGTCAACTAATTAGAATATCCAATCCATACCCAACGATTCGCTCTCAATTTCTCAGTCCCTGACGCTACTTTCAAACTCCTCTTTAAGTCCATTAGCACACAGCCATTTTAACATTTTCATTTCCGCTGCATGTAGTGGTTATTCATGCGTATCTTTAATGGCCCAACACTCAGAACCAAAAAAGCGAGACCTAAAAAAGTTCAATGAATATTATGTCAGGTATAATATGCGTCGGGTACATATGTCACCTCAGGTTATAAAGTAACCACGGACGAACCCTAAGTTATGATCGGAACGACGCTTTTGACATTTTACCAGATCGTAGTCAAAAAGTATGGGCTCTTTTCGGTGAAAATACTTGAAAATGTGTAATTTTTGTTACTACATATAACATTGTGTATGAGGATGAGCACAATTTACGTTATGTACCAGACCGTAACGCCAATGGGTTAATAACCTTGATTTGTGTATTGTACAATGTGTGTGTGTGTGTGACTTAAGGTCCTAAGTAACGTAAAATTTGCTACTATGCGCGTCGATACAAATGTGGCTGTTACGACTGCCGGCGCCGCCGCCGTCCGAGCAGCGCAAAAATAAACACAAAATAATACTTTCCACGTAAAGGCGTGACCGATTTGAAAAATTTAAAAAAAGCCACAACCCTTATTAGTAAGTACAATTTTTTGTTAATTAAAAATAAAGCGATTCAGTTCTAACAAATTAAGTGAAAATCTAGGTAACTTTGGTATTTTGTGTAACTCATGTTACACATTACTTAACCGTAACATCAAGTTTGCTCATGAGTCCAACATAATTATATTTTTTTGTCTTAAAAAAATATTGTAATAAAATAAATGGTTACAACTTATATAATTTTTAGCATTTCTCAAACTTGGCCCCTCAACATGGGAGCCTAATCATCATACTGTACAGTACGGTGAGAGTACGGAAACTAGCCATATTTAGTTGTCTATGCGGGTTTCGTGTCTACGCACTGCGTACTGTACCAATCTAGTCTAAACTAACAATTTACCAGTTTTTTTTATGCGTTGATCCAAATCCAATAGAAGAAAGAATTATTTCCCGCATTTTATTCTACAAAG
Source organism: Coleophora flavipennella (assembly GCA_947284805.1). Taxonomy (NCBI): domain Eukaryota; kingdom Metazoa; phylum Arthropoda; class Insecta; order Lepidoptera; family Coleophoridae; genus Coleophora; species Coleophora flavipennella. The sequence continues at coordinate 8,557,211 of OX369307.1, forward strand.
TAAACATATTGACGTGATCAGGTCAATCTGATTCGATTGAACATCATTTCCGGTTGTATACGTCTGTTAGGTTTTATTTTATCTCATCCATTAACCACCACGTTTCATGAATGTAAGAATATAGAGCGGAATAATCACTGTATGCTCCAAATATTCATTTAATTCAAAGATTTTTTTAATGATTTCCTCTCAAGCAAACTTTTGTATGATTATGTTATTTTATTTCACACTTCATTTATACTTTCTCTTGTAGCTACATCAGTAAGAATGAAGCATGGCATGAGCACACCACACCACAAACCAAAACATTCATCAATTTGTTTGCGAACAGTAAATAAAGCCAGAGTCCAGACGCGTCGTTGAAGACGCTAAAAAGCTGAGGTGTTGAGTACACGAGCGCATTGTTTGGAACCAAGTCAAACAAACCGACCGGCGGCGGGCACGGCACCTCAAAGCTGGGAGTTTAAACAAATGATACCGCTAATGCTCGGTTCAAGTTGGACCGCTCGCTGTTACCTGTGCCTCGTAATTTACCAACATCGACATGCGCCAAGTAAATTCTAGTTTGCTTGCTAATACTATTCTATGCGAAGAAACATCAACATCGCACAACATCCATTTGTTTGTTCTAGTACGTATTCTATTAAACAATTTATTTCCTTTCTCTTCATCACGAGTCAAGACCATGTTTCTTCATCTTTGATGTTCGCATTAGTATCGTGTCTATTTGAAAATGTCTTCCTGTACCGACCAGAGAACCACCGGTCTTTGTGGCAACGAACAAACAGGTCGGTGCGTTTATGTCGCGGTTGTAGCACGAGCGCGTCTTTAATTTTTCAGGATCTGGCTTTTAGTGGCGACCTCAACCTAGCCATGGTACCGTTTAATAAACTTAATGGACATTACAAGACACGATGCCGTAGTTTCATTACCGACATCCTGCTATATGAGGGTCGGATCAGTTTCCCTTCAAAATTGGTTTAAGGGTCTTCAAGAGCAGGTACAAATAGAATTGGGATATTATAGGAGCTTTGTTGAAAGTGTCTGTAAATGTAGAGACTTTGTTTGGACCACAAATGAAAACCAAAAGTAACCCTAAAATCAATCCGAAGTTTGAAGTTTTGGGTAAAATAAATCGAGAATTTATGCCAAACATGGCCACCCAATGGTTTGGTCCAGTTTCCGATTAAAGTTGGGACCAACAGCAATGATTTATATACGTACTTCACAGCTTTATTGGCACCAAGGAACTCAGAGCCGGTCCCTCGGGGTACGTCAGTCTCTTTTATGATGTGATACTCCGCTATTTTAGGATATAACCATAATAATTTAGTATCCCGGATGCTCGAAAGAACGATTTTTGCCAAAGAGGCACCGTATCTAACCACACGTCAGTGTGTCAGCCAAGTTTGTGAAGGAAAAGGGTTGACACCGGTGACCGGCTATGTGTTACATTATATTATACGAACCATTTCGGACCACTTTTGACTACTCTAATCACTATTTTTATGACTGACTGACCCACTAATCAAAATTATAGACCACTTCCATGGACTTACAAACTTGAATTTTTAGGGTTCCTTAGTCAACAAGGAACCCTTATAGTTATGCCATATCTGTCTGTCTGTCCGTCTGTCCGCGGCTCAGCTCAGACGATATTTTATTTTTAGTATACTATAAAGCTGTAATTTGGAATGGGTATACATATTAATCAGGCCGACAAAGTGGTACCTACAATAAAATGTTTATAAATTATTGTACCTCCCCTACATGTAGAGGGGGTGATTTTTTTTCGTAACGTACCCTACAGTGTGGGGAATTGTTAAATAGGTCTTTTTTTATTTTTTATTCACAATTGGTAAACCCTTGACCACATCTCACCTGGTGGTAAGATTAAGTAACCTTTAAAAATTACTGTGGGTTTACTAAAACCTTTTTTCGATTCAGAGATCTGTTTGCGATAAAGTGCTATTTTTTTAGAGTCAAGTATTATTTATTACCAAACTGCTAGTATTTCAGGACATCTGAAGAAAATAATAGGACATATAATCAATTTTAAAAGGAAAACTATCACGGCTAAAAGTAGGCTTTCTTAGTTTAAAAGTAATAATCGACCAACTTAAGATGTGCAGTTGGAATTGTTAAAATTTATAGATTTGCCATACAATAGTTCTATTACCAACTGCAAATATAATTTTGAATTTTAAAATACACATAAGACTACGGAAACCTAAGTACTTTGCGCGAGTCTGACTCGCACTTTGCTAGTTCTTTTTTCATTAACATCGGTTAGGTATTGGCCATATACAAAGATAAAATTCTAAAAAGCAGTCGAGTGCGAGTCGAACCCGTGTGCCGAAAGTTCCGTACCACCACCGTTGTGTTATTTATTATAATGTGTTAAATAAATAAATACATGTATATTACTTGAATATAGAAAAAAACAAAAACTTTACAAAAAATAGTGAAATCCCATCAAAAATATAAATATTAAAGAGAGCTAAGTTAGATACAAAAAAAATTACAGAGATTTAAATGGGTACCAAGTTTCATAGTGGTTTCTAAAATCATAGCTACGGGAATTCAAATTGAAATATTTATATTTCAGTGCGCTCCAAATAATATACAATGTGCAACGGTTTTGAAGTGCTAAAAATGTTATGTTCTGTGCTACTAAATGGTGTAACTTGGCAAGTTTATGTAGGCAAGCCCCCAAACAAGCAAAGATTACTTTTTAAAATATACGGCAATGTAGAATATAATTGGATACCTAGTTAAAACTTGCCAAGTTACGTCACTAGTAGCACAGAACATGCACATAACAGTAGCACATAGCACATATTTTCAGCTAATGAAAACGGTTATACATACATTCTATATTATTTGGAGAACTCTGAAATAAATAATTCAATTTGAATACCCGTAGATATGATTTTAGAAACCATTATACTCGTAGAACTTGGTACCCATTTAGATCTCTGTGCATTTTTTGTATCGAACTTGGCTTCCTTTTACATTTAATTTTATGTTTTTGATAGGATTATGTTTTCTTGGGAATCTTATGATACCTCGTCGCAGCTACGTTTATTCCAACTTTTATTCCAAGCAGCATTATTCGCAATTAAGTTTATTGTGTAAAGTTATAACCTCTTGCAACTGGCTGGCAATCAAAGTTAGAGGTGGTTATTAATTTGACGCATAGACGGCACAGACCATAGACTTCCTAGACGGAGGTCGATGACCCTGCGCGGGCGCGCCTTGTTGTGGGATGCGATGCTGCTGGCTGCAACGGGCCGTAGTTCCCGAACGACCAAAGAAACACGTTGCACACAGTGCACAAGTGGGTATCAGGCTCCAACTATATAACTATGATGAACTATTATACAATTACTATATAAGGTCTAACAAAATTAGCTGAAACTATTTTAACTGGTGCTTCTACCCATGAAACTGAACAACTTTCCCCATGAAACCCATAGTCAAATCTCAAAAAAAAATTTGAACTTCCCATACTAAGTTGGCTGATCAGCTGTTCGAGTTAGTATGGGAGAGCCAATTTTTTTTTTGCGATTTGACTATGGGTTCCATGGGGAAAGTTGTTCAGTTTCATGGGCAGAAGCACTAGTTAAAATAGTTTCAGCGAATTATTTTAGACCTTATATATAAATATCAGGCTCCAACTATATAAATATGATGAACTGTTATAAACCTATAATATCAGGCTCCAACTACTTATATAAACATAATGAACTATTATACAACTATATATAAATGAAACAACAGTATTACATTGCAGTGGAACTACAACTAGTGCAGCTAGAACATGGATAATATATTTATGGTAGTCGAGGCTCGTCAATATCTTATCATCAAAGATCTTACCCAATTGTTATATTGAGTACTTGTATTTTAATGTTTTTATTCATAACATAACAATTGATAAAAAAAATGGTGTAGTTCCCGTTAACTGGGGCTTCTATTCATCAAACTGAACAACTTTAGTTCTACAAGTTTTCTGAAATCGCAAAATAATTTTGAACTCCTCATACAAAACGATCAGCTAATTGACCAATGTTGTGCTTTTTGTATGGAGCGTCGATTTTTTTGCGAATTGACTGGGTTTCTTGGGGATGGTTGTTCAGTATGATGAGTAGAAGCCCCATTTAACGGGTCCTACGCCATTTTTTTTACATCCTGTATATTGTAATTATTTATAGGTACTTTACATAACCGTTTGGATGAGACTTTATTGTGGGATAGATATTGTAAGTTATATAGGTAAGCATTTTTGACATTTCTACTAAAATTGATGTACATAGCTAAATTTGGAAGCATTTTAGAAATTGGGTCAGTAGTAGTTTAGTAATTTAAAAGAGAGAAAATTAATTCGGGCATTACTATAATTAATGTTTCATGTAACCGCGCCCACGATTAGGGAAATTCACAAAGGTACAGTTGATGGAGCGGTTCACATTATGCAAACATTTACGTGCCAAGTTGGAGGAAGCTCCATAAAACTCGGAAAGAAAACAGCTTTATGTTTATATGTATTTAACCGCCTCAGTAGCTCAGAGGCTAAGTTCACTGGCTTTACACGGGAGGTCGCTGGTTCGATTCCTGGCGGGGTCAATTGTAAGACTCGGTTTGGTTGGTGGTAGGGCATTTTCTAGGCACGCCTGGCTAGCTACCACCATCTTATCTAAGTCTTGCCGCCAAATATCAATGTTGATATCATTGGTGTGTTCCGGCATGAAGATAAGATAGCCAGTCCCCATTGCGTTGGGGAATCTTGGTAAGCCCGCTTCCATCTTCGGCAACATAGTCACTTACCACCAGGTGAGATGTTGTCAAGGGTTTACCAATTGTGAATTTAAAAAAAAATATCGGTACTTTATTTTTCATTATACGCCATGCCGCAATCCTAGTCGTAAGATTAGCCAATTATAGGCCTCCATAGTAACATAATGACTGTCGGCGAGTCAAAGCGGATAGTACAGTAAAGAAACCATTACGAGAACGAGTTGACCGGCTTGCCCATTGTGGCTGAGCATTTTAAAATTTATAACTCGGGCGTTAACGAGGCCTCCAGATGCCCTCACCGATACCAGTCGAAGTCTAAATGGTTCTTCACAGGTGGGTATGCCGATAAAAGTTGCACATATAAAATTTATAAGCTTAACTTGTTAGGATTTTAGTCCCGACTTATTTCTAACTAGCTGTTTCCGCGGCTTCACCCGCGTGGACGTTTCTACGACTTATCGAGGGTGCGCAGTGCGCGAGCATGGAAAAAGGTCCTAATCTGGTGACCTACCAAAGGGGTTTGAAAATTTTTATGTGGAGACTGGCATACCAACAGGTCAGCTATTTTCAAAACAGCGTCGCACAACTAAACCTATTTATTTCAATAGAGTTAAGACAAACAAAAAATGTCATTAGAAATATGTCCTAAAACGTCACGTTACGGAAATAATTGGACTTAGGGGACTAAAATAAAAACATTTTTAGTCATTCTGTAATTTTATGTCCAGCTATCTCTGCTAAATTTACAGGTTACATAGTGCGACACAATGTTGTTAAAAAATTAAAATGGACTATGCCAATAATTTTAAAACCCCTTTCAGTCAGATCCGTTCAGTAGTTTTTGCGTGAAAGAGTAACATACATACATACATTCTTACAAACTTTCGCGTTTAAAATATTATAGTAGGATACACTGACACGCAGCGAAGTCCTTTAAATTGTCTATTTTATTTCGTGCCTCCTTAAATTTGCCGCCAACTGTATGGTAACAACAAGAAGAAAAACGTTCTGCCCTAATTTTCGTAAATGAGGCGATCCTCTAAATACCTGTTTACATATTTCTTCGTTGTTTCTGTTTGGCTACACTCGTTAGGGCTGAGGGCGGGCCCAGCTTCGCGCATAATTATTAAGTTGTAATTCATTTTGTCTCGGAGTTACGGTGACCTGTATTTTATTTTCCATTAAAATTTTAACGGATTTCTAAATTAAAGCAACATGGCCCGTTTGAATTTTTAATCTTGAACCAAAACAACGTTGTCATGTGAGGTAAATTTAAACTACCTACATTTTTATTTATACGAAATTGATAAGCCCTTGGCATCATCTCACCTGATGGTAAGTGACGATGATGCCGAGAATGGAAGCGGTTTTGCCATGGTTCCCCAATGCAATGGGGATGATGTTAACATTGATGTATGGCGGCAAGACTTAGATAAGATGGTGGTAGCTAGCCAGGCGGGCTATGAAAATGCCCTAACCAAACCCAGTCTTACAAAATGAACCCGCCACCTCCTGGTGTGAAGCGAATGGACTAACCATTGCGCCACGAAAGCGGTTAAAACTAGAAGGTATTAGAACTAAAAGGTATTTATTTTACCTTAGGTAATGAATGCACATATTATGAAGAATCTTAAGTAAAATACATATATGTTCACATTGGGATGCTCTCTAAAATAATTTTGCAAAAACATCGCGTCGTCGCTCGATTCCCGACAATTCTATGGTTCGTACGTAACAAAGTAAGGAAGTGCTAAGTAAATTTAATTTCACGGGCAATGAGCACCGCTCACTGGAATCGGGATTGAAAAAAATGTGTCTATAATATGTAGGGCACTCACAATTTGAGGAAATTCGAAGTTCCCAATCCGATCTTACAGGTACTTAAAAGGTGGTGAGAGATAAGACAAAGCTTTCAAACGAACGATCAATTTCATAAACTTTCGTTATAATTTTGCGACAGTTATTATGCAACACAGCTGATTTTCAAACGACTTCCAAAAAGGAGGAGGTTCTCAATTCGACTGTATGTTTTTTTTTATGTGTGTTACCTCAGAACTTTTGACTTGGTGAACCGATTTTTATGATTCTTTTTGATGTGTAACATCTTTGCTCTCGCTTTCCTGCAATTTGAGGGAGTTATTTCGTGAAATGGGACGGAAATGTGTAACATGGGACAGAAATGTGTAACAGGAAGTCGCGACAGCGCGGACTTGTACTTTACGAGAGTCCGACTCGCACTTGGTCGGTTTTTGCAATTTGTGGGAGTGATTTCGTGAAATGGGACGGAAATGTGTAACAGGAAGTCGCGAAAGCGCGGAATTCTACTTTACGAGAGTCCGACTCGCTCTTGGTCGGTTTTTGCAATTTGTGGGAGTGATTTTGTGAAATGGGACGGAAATGTGTAACATGGGACGGAAATGTGTAACAGGAAGTCGCGAAAGCGCGGAATTCTACTTTACGAGAGTCCGACTCGCACTTGGTCGGTTTTTTTCGTTACTGTCAGATTACCCAGGTACAATATCGTCATCAAATCTAACTAACCTAAAGTATTTTGTCACATGTTACACATCATATGCGAGTACTGTAGGTCTCGCTCGAATTTTTTTTTTATTTGAAAGCTAGTTATTTCCGTGTGGTTCCATAAAAATTTTTTCAAAATCGGCGCAGTATTTTATTAGAAAATTAACAAAAACCAAAAATAATAATGCAAAAATGTACTAGGTTGTTGCGATGGAAGTCGGTTTTTTAACGTGTTTAGCGTTTTTCTATTCGGTTTTTCATCAATAATAGTTATATACTAGGTAACCTTCCCGAGTTTGGGAAGAGACCCGTGTCCCGCCAGGTGGGGACGTCATTTCATTTATGTTAGGAAAACACAAACGGTAAATAAATAAAAACCGGCCAAGTGCGAGTCAGAACCCCACACAAAAGGTTCCGTACCATCATACTAGAGGGCGCTAGTTTCTTCATGTTTAAAAAAAACACGTTTTTTGTAAGGAGACCCCCCCTTATTTTTTCACTTCTTCAATTTTTTGTATTTGTCGTCATAGCGGCAACAGAAATACATCATCTGTGAAAATTTCAACTGTCTAGCTAACACGGTTCATGAAATACAGCATGGTGACAGGCAGACAGACAGACGGACGGACGGAGCGCGAAGTCTTCGTAATAGGGTCCCGTTTTTACCCTTTGGGTACGAAACCCCAACAAAAAGGTAAGTCTATACATTCCTACAACGTGTTCTACAAATATTTAAAAATAAAAACAGTCTACCGCTACAAACAGTCAAAAAGCTGTCATATTAATGTTTAGAAACTGTCTTATATTCATTTAGAAAATAACAGTAACTGTAAAAAGTGAACAGAATAAATAACTATTGCAGAAGAAAAATATAAAGTTAAACTTAGAATTAAAAAGCGTACCTAAAATAATACAATAAAGTGCTGTTTCTAGGTGCTCTTAAGTATAGAGATAATTTTTGTTATATATCTTTGAATATATCGAGATCAGAAAACTGTTCATTAAATCTTTTCTACTAAAGCGTAGAGAAAAGAGACACATTAATAGATTGTTAATGAATTATACAGGGTGTAAAAAAAAATGTGTAGGACCCGTTAATTGGGGGTTCGAATCATCATACTGAACAACTTTCCCCAAGGAACCCATAATCAATTCTCAAAAAAATGGACCCTTCAACTTCATACTAAAATGCACTAAATTGATCGATCAGCTGATCGATTGGTATGAAGAGTTTTTTTTTGCGATTTCAGCAAAATCATAGAACAAAAGTTGTTCAGTATGATGAGTATAAGCCCCAGTTAACGGGACCTACACCAATCTTGTTATAACCTGTATATTTACCCAAGCAGCAAATGGACGTGCTATAATGGTCGAGAGCACGTTCTTGTTTTCGCTTTAAGTTCTATAAAAGTTCTTAAAACAGTCGAGTAAAAGTGCTGTAAACGTTTACTCGACGCGAAAAAGGCGCAAATTATTCAGACTAAAGTCCTATTAAAGTGGAATAAGCGCTGAGTAAGCAGCAAAAAGATGCTGTAAGATTTGAGTAAAAGTGGTAGAAAACACTAAAGAGTGTTTTAAGAGCAGCAAAAATGCGTATATAGGATATTTAGTTCAATAAACGCAATTGATTTGCTATTATACAGATAAAGTGTGCTATAATAGCAGCCGAATTGCTTTTATTCGCCTTTTTAGTTCTATAACAGCGAATAGAATGCTTTTACTCGACTAATAAGTGCTGTAAACGATCTTAGGGAGGCTTTTATACCACTAAGTTAATGAAAATATTCAACTCAACGAGTGCGAAGTGCTTGTGTGCTAATTATTTGTAAAACAAGTAAACTATATTTCAAAGGCAATATTACCATATTATTAATAATATTAAGTAATTATCAAGTTTTTGAGCAATCAATGTGTTTATTTTTACTGTTCGTGTAGCTCCTCCAAAACATCATGCGCAACAAGCTTTATTGATAAACCCAAAGTCATTTTTACATAAACATTCATGCGCTGCCTATTTTCTTAAATTTGACGACTAAGTTATAAAATTAAATATATTTTAAATAATTATCTTTAATGCTATGTCCATATTGATAATTTAGTTGCAGTTACAGCTAACTTATTCCATTAAAAGTCGAGTAAAAGTGCTGGTCACCACATTTTAGCACAAGGTGTCGCCATGATAATAGGATTTAGGGTTCGCTTGGTACGAGACCAAAAAACCAATTTAATTAATTATGATTATTTTTCTTTAAAGGAACATCTTATTTCATAAAACAATGCCAGACTTCTTGGATGTTGATACCTTTCTTAACAAAGATGATTTAAAACAACTTGACCAATTCAGATGGCCTTGGAAGGAAACGCATTTTATATTATCAGATAAATGTAACGGATGTGGCCTTAGGACAAACGATAACTCAAACCGAAGAAGGTTTCACTTTGTTTTACCTGACATTAAAATAAAACATTTACTAAATACCGGTTTCTTTTGGTGTCGAGGTTGTGCTTACTTTGCTGTTTATGATCATTTTACGAATGATGAGTGTTATTATTGTAACTAAATATTTTTACAACCCTAAGGTGAGTGTAGTACGAACTTTACTCAGGGCGTTCGCAATGTCACGCGTGATCATGGTGGCCAGCTCGGCTCATGTCATGCTGTTTTCGAAGAGGAATTCGGGCTTTGAGTAGAGGTCAAGTTACGCTGGAAACTGGACTTTCATTTTGGCTATAGCAGTCGGGTTCTTTTTATAGGGGTTCTATTTTATTTAGATAGATAGACACAACTACAACACTACGAGATGTGTTAATAGATTATACCTCGTCTGGGAGCACTTTTATACTCAGGAAAGTCCCTAAAACTTATCTGCAGTTGCCCTTCTCGCTCGCATGCTCAAATTGTCGACGGGGAAGTCCCAAACCTCGAAATAAGAAAAACAATTTTGAACTTAAATTGTATGACTATAAAGTTGTTTCTTTGAGGAATCGTAAAAAATAAGTGGTCGGTTAATTTTGCTTAGTAATGCAGAGAATAGTAAACCGTAATAGTTTACAGTAAGGCTGTAATTGAAAAAATACAGCTCTTTTAGTAATGACATTTTGTTAATACTATGTCTTCACAAGTAGTTATCTACAAGCCAGTTTTATTCATTTCAGTTGTGAAATGAGCCATCATGACGTGGGTTGCGAAATTCGTTTTGTTTATTTTGAATATTGTGATGTGCGTGTAATTTTTATAGCTAACAGAGTTAATTATTGTGTTACTTGAGTCTACGGAACCACTTAAAATACTCGGACTCGCGCTTGGAAATTCACTAGCGTTACTTGCAGAAATTAAGTTTTGCTGAATCAGTTTTGCAGAGCATTTCATCTGCTCCAACGTTTTTTTAACTTTTTTTACGAAAATGGCCGCTTCTTTTCAATTTCTTCCATTTGTTTTTATCCATTTTGATAGCAAAATACTCGCGAAAACGTCTTCAAGGTATCGATCAACAAAATGGACGGACTTGTGCTGTTACTGTTTCCCAGAACTCTACAATACTACTTTAAACTGAGTAAATATCGTATAAAAGCTCTTAATTACACTACAGCTCCTATACAAACGTTTTTAATTCTATTATACGAGTTAGTCTATAAGCGTGCAGTAACAGCAGCAATGTTGCCATAAGCAATTCGATTGCGTTTATAGAGCTTTTATAGAATCATAAAAGAGAGCTGAGTAACGGCTGTATAAAAGCACCCAATTCAGCGAATCAGCTATTCTACAGCTATTATACGACTGTTATAGATCAAAAGATCGAATAACGAGTATTTTAGCCACTTTAATTCAGCATCTGCTAAAAGGTGGAGTAAAAGTGCTAAAACATAGTGCTGTAAACGTTTATTCGACGTCCTTAAAGCACACATTAGCAATATTGCCAAATAGTCGAGATAACCGCTATTATACGATAAATGGGTGCTTTAAGAACAGTTACTCGGCTCTTATAGGATTAAAGGCTGAGTAAACAAATTCTTATTCGACTATTTTGCTGCTTGGGTAGTTTATTGAAATGATAATAATATATTTGCATCAAATAATATGGTAGTAGGATTTTAAATATAATTTTGTAGTGCAATCATGTTTCGCCTGTGCAAGGCACGCACATTTTTAACATAGACTAAAATTATAATGTCACGCGAACTTTAAAAATTCAAATGTCAACATGTTTGTTTTTGTCAGAGAGGTATTCAATAACGCTTTAATTTTTTTTTGTCACTTAATCATTTTAACAATTATTAGGTTTTAGATTTAAGTTTTCTTAGTTCAATCGGTAAGTTATTATTATATATTACAATATACCTAGGTATGTGTAGATGTCAGGTAGATAGATACACACAGAAAGCGTGAACTATATTCGCAAATACATAATGTCCACAGCCCCTTGACCCAGAACTTCTCAAGTCGAGGACCCGTCGAAGTGATGCGACACATTGTTGGAACGGCCTCCTATAAAACCGCAAACTTTCTGAATATGTTCCTCTTTTTTGTTTTGCACAATTTATAGCTTGGCCGTCAGATCCTCGAATGTATGATGCGGGCTACAAAATATAATGAATTGCTTCTGAGAGGTAGTAAACTCTCGGGCCAGGCCCAAAGAAGATGCGTCTTTAGCGGCGACTAGCTTAAGGGTACATACATAATACATAATATTATAATAATCCTTACTAATATTATAAATGTGAAAATGTGGTTGTTTGTTTGTTTGTTACCTTTCCACGCTTCAACGCCTTGACCAATCTTTATGAAATTTGGCATGCAGGTAGCCTGTGTCACGGGGAAGGACATAGGCTACTTTGTATCCCGGGAAAATAGCATGATCTCATGCAGTTCCTGAGGGAACTAAAAAAATACTCGATTGTTGTGATTTTTTGCACAGAGATGGTTGAGTGGGTGGGAAACGACATAATTTACTAATCACCCTTAAAGACAGTCATAAAAATGATCACCACGCGGGCGGAGCCGCGGGAAAAAGCTAGTACATAATAAAGATCAAAATAGCGGGACTTCTGGAAAAAATCCTTTCCTTATATGTCTCAACAGCTTCTCTAAGGTGCATCTAAAGTGTTCAGTAATTATGGCGTGATTACTTTTTCCTCTGCCGCTTCACTGTGAAACATTGCCCGGCATTTCTCCAGTAGGTCCGGCTTCCTGCTATATGATCCTTAAACGCCAGTAACATCATTGGACTCGTATAATTTTCTACACGTTAGAAGTTTTTATAGAGGACCTTGAATGGCGCCGCGAAAAATAGTGGTGCTTTATGTCCTGTTTCTCACGATTGGTCATCATCATTAAATCTGCTAATGCTCTTTTTAAAATTCCAATGGCAACTACTGGAAACATTTTAAATGCGTGTTTGTACTGATGACTTCGTGTATAGTCCATTATAGCGTCGGTGGCGTAATGGCAAGGGCCGCTACCACCTGTCCGGGAGGTCGTGGTTCGAACCCTGCCACGTACCGATGTGTAATCGAATTTCGATTTCGAGGAAAACATCGTGAGGAAACCTGCACACGCCTTCAAAGAAACTCGAAGGTTGTGTGTGAGGTACTGGGCCCGCGTGGTCGACTTTCACCCTAATTCAGGGTAGGCTCGAGCCACTCGGTGGGGACGTGTATGAGCTGATTGATGATGATAGTCCATTACTATTCCTACCCTAAGTTCTTTATGTAAAACTGTAACCTTGACAATTAAAACAGTTTATCTATCTATCCATCTTCACCTTGTTACTGGAAATCAGCATTTTCGTTGTTTACTGTGTTTTTTTTATCCATAGTTGATTAGCCCTTGGCATCATCTGATAGTAAGTGACGATGATGCCGAAGATGTAAGCAGTCCTACCAAGATTCCCTACCGCAATGGGGAACTGGCAATCTTTTCTTTAAGCCGACACACATCAATGCTGTTAACACTGATGGTGGTAGCTGGCCAAGCGGGCTTAGAAAATGCCCTACCACCAAACAAATCTAATCTTACATAGTTAGAACTTTCGGGAATAGAACCTGCGACCGCGACCTCCAGTACTCACTATTACGACAGGTGGCGGTATAATTATATTACGATAGAACCATTATTTAACGCAGTTTAGCAATTAACTATTGTTACCTTCATCATATCAGCCGAAAGAAGTCCCCTGCTGGACAAAGGCCTCCCCCGAAGACCGGTCTTGCGCTGCCCGCATCCAGCGGCTTCACGCGATCCTCACTAGGTCGTCGGTCCACCGCGTGGGAGGCCTGCCTACGCTACGTCTTCCGGTGCGCGGTCGCCACTCGAGAACTTTACTGACCCCAGCGGCCATCTGTTCTACGAGCTATGTGCCCTGCCCACTGCCACTTTAATTTAGCGATTCTGTTGTGAGCTATGAGCTTTTGTACCTTACTGTACCTAAATTAAACACATCCTATATCCTACTAATGTATGGATGTATGTTTGTTACTCTTTCACGCAAAAAATACTGAACGGATCTGGCTGAAATTTGGTAGGTAGACAGATTAAGACCTCAATGAACACACAGGTTACTTTTTTTCACGCTCGCGAGCCGCTTGCGACTCGCGCAATGCGCACCCTCGAAAAATCATAGAAACGTTGTCCACGCGGGCGATGCCGCGGAAAACAGCTAGTTTTTAACATAAGATTAAGATTCATGTTCTTAATGCTGAATTTTTAAATCCTACTGAAATTTTCCTTATTATACCATTTGCCTGTTCTGTCCTTATATTCTACGAGGTCCGTTTACCTGGAAGCACATGCATTTTATAGTAGCTTTCCAACAAGATGCAGCTTCATGACTTTCTCGTAATATTCGTATTACACTTTGGCACCGACGCGACGCGACGCCACTTTTATTGAAGTCTTGCAGCCTTAGGGCTTTCTGTGAGCACGGTAGCAATTTTCCGATTATTATAAACTTAGGTGGTACGCATATAGAATACCGCCTCCGTGGCGTAATGTTTAATACATTCGATTTACACCAGGAGATCGCGAGCCTAATTTTTAAGACTTGGTTTGGTTGGTTGTAGGGCACTTTTTAAGCCCGACTGGCTAGCTACTACCATCTTATCTTAAGTCTTGCCGCCAAACATTACTAACAAAGTACCTAACTAGTATCTCATCTGTGACATTAGTGATAAGATAGATAGATAGATAGATAGATAACACGTTTATTTGTCACTGCAATCACACACATATTATTACAATCATACATAATATAAAACAAAACATAACAAATTAAAAAGAGCAAAAAATAATAATAATACAAAAACATATGTGTGTTGCAGTAGTAAAAAAGGGCCGTGACTCAGTGTGTTGATTTGCTCTTGCGAGCAATACACTTATTTATTCCGCATGAAGATAAGATAGCCAGTTCTCTGTGAAAAATATTGGTAAGCCCGCTTCCAACTTCGGCATCATCGTCATCGGCAAGGGTTTATCAATTGTGGATAAAAAAAACTTTTTTTGAATTAGTGTCACCTTATACCTCAACAACAAGAACCAAATTGAATCATATGCATCATCTGCTTTAGACACACTCTTAATCGATAACATATTGCAGTTAGTTCTACCGTCATGAAATGAAATACGAACAACTCGTATACCTATCTATAATATTGGCAAAATTAGCTAGTCGTCGTTAGTTGAGTGGAACGAATTTCGCTTTATTTTATTTTATTCACAATTGGTAAACCCTTGACAACACCTCACCTGGTGGTAAGTGACGATGTTGCCGAAGATGGAAGCGGGCTTACCAAGATTCCCAAACGCAATGGGGAACTGGTTATCTTATCTTCATGCCGGAAAACACCAATGATATCAACATTGATATTTGGCGGGAAGACTTAGATAAGATGGTGGTAGCTAGCCAGGCGGGCTTAGAAAATGGCCTACCACCAACCAAACCGAGTCTTACAATTGACCCCGCTGGGAATCGAACCCGCGACCTCCTGTGTAAAGCCAGTGAACTTTGCCTCTGAGCTACGGAGGCGGTTGAAATACTTGTCCAAATAATGTCCATGATGCTCCACAACCCTGTATGTTCATTCAGTATTCAGCAGGCGGGCGTCAGCTGGCTCCAGTGATTTATACCCGGGACGCTCTCAAGTCTACTCCGAGTGCCGACTGCTCCACGGTTGCCTATAAACGAAGTCTACCTTCAGCTATTACCCGTCATTGGAAGTAATGTGACATTTTAATGCTTTTCCGTGTTTCGGTTCCTACAAGGCCTACTGAAAATTAGCTAGGGAGAGTTTTTGGAACGCAAAGTATGTATTCTATGCTAATAATAAAAAAGAGGTAAAGCTTGTATGTAGGAGGTAATCTTCGAAACAACTCATCTGATTTAAAAAAATCGTTCACCAATAGTTACAATGGAATTTCAGGATATAAGTTGCGCGTCAGTGGCGTAACGGCTAGGGCCGCCGCCTCCTGTCCGGAGGTCGTGGTTCGCATCCTGCCACGTACCAATATGTTTCCGAATTTCGATTTCATATGTACGTTTATCCGACCCTATCTTAAAGTGAAGGAAAACATCGTGAGGAAACCTGCACACGCCTGCGAAGAAACTCGAAGGCTGTGTGTGAAGTCGACCAACCCGCATTGGGCCCACTTGGTCGACTAAGGCCCGATCGCCCTAATCCATGGTAGGCTCGAGCCCCTCGTTGGGGACGTATATGAGCTGATATGATGATATAAGCTAAAGCGTTCACTCTCGATATCCACGGGGACGAAGCTGCGGGCAACAGCTAGTTGGTTATTTTAAAGAAGTATTTGTTCACAACTTCATTACTTTTTTTAAATAATATTCTGATTATGTAGTTGATTTAGTTATCTTAATCTATTAGTTGATTAATTACGTCGGGCCACACATCGCATGTAATGTATATCGAGTCGTACGAGTGGCCTTAATTATTCTGATCTTCGGAGAACGCACACTAGATCGGAATAGAAAATGTTTTATTCATAAACCAACACACAACTCAGAACAGATAAATCTTCTATATACATATATATAACATTCTCGTGTTACAATGTTGTTGCTATAGTCCTCCGAAATGGCTGGACGGATTTCCATGAAATTTTCTTTGTATATTCGGTAGGTCTAAGAATAGGTATAGAAAATTTTTCACCGGGATCTGAGCGGGCGAAACCGCGGGAAACAGCTAGTACAATTTTACATTTTACCAGACATAAGAATAAGTCGTGGAAATCCTAGTCGGCTGATATGGTGATAAGAATAAGTACAAACAGCAAATGTAATTTGATTGTAGATTAGGTTGTTTATAAGAAAAGCACACTTTACCAACAGGTGAGCTGTGCAGGCTCAGCGAAAAGCATCTGGAGGCCTTTGACCTGAATGATGATGATGAGAATAAGTACAAACAGCAAATGTAATTTAGGTGTAGAATAGGTTGTTTATAAGAACCGCACACTTTACCAACAGGTGAGCTGTGCAGGCTCAGCGAAAAGCATCTGGAGGCCTTTGACCTGAATGATGATGATGAGAATAAGTACAAACAGCAAATGTAATTTGATTGTAGAATAGGTTGTTTATAAGAAAAGCACACTTTACCAACAGGTGAGCTGTGCAGGCTCAGCGAAAAGCATTTGGAGGCCTTTGAACTGAATGATGATGATGAGAATAAGTACAAACAGCAAATGTAATTTGATTGTAGAATAGGTTGTTTATAAGAAAAGCACACTTTACCAACAGGTGAGCTGTGCAGGCTCAGCGAAAAGCATCTGGAGGCCTTTGACCTGAATGATGATGATGAGAATAAGTACAAACAGCAAATGTAATTTAGGTGTAGAATAGGTTGTTTATAAGAAAAGCACACTTTACCAACAGGTGAGCTGTGCAGGCTCAGCGAAAAGCATCTGGAGGCCTTTGACCTGAATGATGATGATGAGAATAAGTACAAACAGCAAATGTAATTTAGGTGTAGAATAGGTTGTTTATAAGAAAAGCACACTTTACCAACAGGTGAGCTGTGCAGGCTCAGCGAAAAGCATCTGGAGGCCTTTGACCTGAATGATGATGATGAGAATAAGTACAAACAGCAAATGTAATTTAAGTGTAGAATAGGTTGTTTATAAGAAACACACACTTAACCCCTATGGGTTACTATGTGACTTAACCTATGTGAGCTGTCCATGCTCAGCGGAAAGGATCTGACTCAGCAACAATCTGACAATCCAACAACGCAGGGCTGGACCACTATTTAAATTGATCGTTGACTTTAATGAAGTAGATAACTCTGGTTGTGTGTGTGTGTGTGTGTAGGATACAATATATCAGAATATGAGGCTTTTATTACATAAATTATATGTATTATTAAATGACACGAGGTTGCAAGTAACATGAGCTTGTTGCCTTGTTACTGCGTGAAGCCGCGTGTGTAAGATGATAGCTACTGCTGCATGTATACAACATTGCTTCATTATTATTTAACTCTAAGTTTCCAGTGTATTTTTAGGTTTTCTTTTGAAGTTTCTTCTTCTTGTTTCTAGTGTCATCCTGACCTGTGCCTGGCTCCGCTTTCCGGTTGCAGTCCCTCTACTTTACCCAGTTTCCGGGTCCTACATCAATTTTATTACACCCGTGTAAATCGATTAAGATATTATAAATTCTTGCAGTGCAGTTTATGCAGTAGCCCGACCATCCAGGCAGGCAGACAGGATAATTAAACGCACTGGATGCGGGAACATTCCCTGCGCTTGAGCTACTCACTGCACAATAAATCTTTTGTTATGATTTGACTTATGATACAGTTTTCTCTGCGAGTTAAATACGCTGTAGGTATTTATTACGCTGTGTAATTTATTACTCAAGAAAATATGGAGAAACTGAAGCATCACAAAAGCCGCAAAAATGCGAATAGTTAGGGCACTGGTGTTTCCCATATTCAGAAATATACAGATACGGTGCCGAGACGTGGACTTTAAGAGAAAGTGAGAAAAAGAAGATAGATGCTTTAGAAATGTGGTGCTGGAGGAAAATGCTTGGCATTTCATGGACAGAGTTTAGAACAAACTTCTGTATCCTCCAGGAACTCCCATTGAAGCAGCGTCTATCTTCCATCGTGCAAGGCCGAATTTTAGCTTTCTTTTCTTTTTCTTCTTTCTTTTGTGTTAACAACATTCATGTGTTCCGGCTTGAAGATAAGATAGCCAGCTCTTCATTGCGTTGGGGAATCTTGGTAAGCCCGCTTCTATCTTCGGCATCATCGTCACTTACCTAAGTGAGATGGTGCCAAGGGCTTACCAATTATGAATAAAATATATATTTATCACGTCGGGATGACTATTCTGTGGAACGTCTTGAGGTCCAGGGAAAAATAGAATACCAAATAAAAACCGCAGTCAATGGTCCACTACACGAATGTACCAGGAAGGCAGCGGCGGCGAGAGAGGAATGGCGACGAATTGTGAAGCGCGTCACCCGCCCCGAAGTGACGAACACGACCACTCTGCCTACATCATGCAATAAAGTTTTGTCTTGAGATTAGAAAAATATAAGTCATAAAAAACTAAAAACAGAGTTGAAAAAGAATTTCACTCAAAAGTATGAAATAATATTTTGAAGTATGAATATACGAAATTAACCAACAATAACGAAATCAAAGGTAGGTACGAATCAAATTCGGGGCCCACAATTTTTCTTTGAGGTTTTTTTTTAATTTATGTAATATAGCTATTTATATGCAACAAACAACAATGAGTTGCAAGAACACTGACCTTTTCAAAGGATACACATCAGCATTTCTTGGACCTTCATTCCAGGAGGTGTACAGGAGGCAGGGAACCCACATGACATGATCAACCTTACTTAGCACGTGTCTTGTATGCTAACCCTTTTCCCGACGGCCTTCGTGCCTTGTCTATTTACAGAAGTCGTTTTTTTATCGCGTTAGGGAATCTTGGTCCATCTTCCATCATCGGCACCATCGTCAATTACCTCAGATGAAATGATGCCAAGGGCTTACCAATTATGGATAAATATAATAATAATAGCTTGGAAATTTTGTGCTTTGAATACTAAATAATAAAACGTAATTTGTGTAATAATAATCGCTACCTTCAAAATTCACTAACTACGTACCATGAACATTCTGAAAGCACTCCTCAAAATTCACTAACTACGTACCATGAACATTCTGAAAGCACTCCTCAAAATTCACTAACTACGTACCATGAACATTCCGAAAGCACTCCTCAAAATTCACTAACTACGTACCATGAACATTCTGAAAGCACTCCTCAAAATTCACTAACTATGTACCATGAACATTCTGAAAGCACTCCTCAAAATGTTAGGTGACCCTCATAAGTGGAAACTAAAAAGTCCCGCCCAATTAAGTGGGGATAGTGGTACGTGTGCTGGGCCCGGCATACATAACTTTTCGTGATAATGATAATATACATAAAACCTACTTGTGTTTGATGAAGTTTAGGGAGGAGCCCTAAATGATTATGAGCATTTCATTTTGGAAATGCTCATAATCATTCAGGCTTCTCATTAAATTAAACCAACAATATTACAATTTTATTTTTATTTATAAGGATAAACCGTGATTCTGTTTCACAATTTTTCGACAGGTTTCCTATTTCCTACAAAACCGCCTTATTGTTATTTAACCGCCTCCGTGGCGTAATGGTTAGGCCATTCGCTTCACACCAGGAGGTCGTGGGTTCGATTCCCGGCGGGGTCAACTTTGTAAGTCTCGGTTTGGTGGTAGGGCATTTTCATAGCCCGCCTCGCTAGCCACCACCATCTTATCTAAGTCTTGCCGCCAAACTAGATAAGATAGCCAGATCCCCATTGCGTTAGAGATCTTGGTAAGGTCGCTTCCATCTTCGGCATCATCGTCACTTACCATCAGGTGAGATGAAGCCAAGGGCTTACCAATTGTGAATAAAAAAAATTAAAAAAAAACAACGGGAAAATCCAAATTAAATTCCCAAAACTTTTCTTTGTTATGTGAATTCAATTGGGCTAAATCTGAAACCAATCTCGCGCAACGTTTCAACTTTCAGCGCAACTTTTCTAATAAATCACGATTTTAACAACATTTTGTACAATTATTATTAACAATCCACAATATTATTTTTTGTCAGTGAGATGTGAATTCTCAGCTCGATAGTGAAAGTTCAAGTGTTTATCTTATCAGGTGGCAGCGTTGATTAAACTGAGTCGTTCACGGTTCAGCTGAATTAATATTGGGGGTTCGCACGGTAAAGTTTCTGTCCGTTTGGGCACACACACACGACACAACAGACCGTCTTAATTAAACGCAAAGGTCGTTGCGCCAACACACGGGCCTCGAAGACCCGTTTAAGGGGCTTTTCTTCAGTGCGTCCTTTCTTTTGCCACAAGAAAATACATCCATTGAGGCCTTAAGATGGGTCAAATTACAATATTCAATTCAAATTCTTGAAAGACTGTGTAAACCATGGAAAATATATATAATCTACTTAAAGTAATAAAAAATGGATTTAATTGAGTACAATTTTTAAAATATTACTACTTTTGTTGTAAAAAGTTATACTGCAGACCCTGTTTTTGGCATTAATTGCAAAATTTCAAATAGTTAATATTGAATGAAACCAGCACACAAAAATCGGAGACTTTAGCACCTTTCATTTTAATTGAACACATTTTTTTTAAACTTATTTGTAAGTGATGAAAGTAATAAAAATATGTAAAAATCGAGAATTGGGCGTTCGGTTTCAACGTTACAGCCGAGTTGAAGCCTGCATTGATTTGAATTTAAAATGAATAGACTTACGTTTTATATTATTGAAACACGTATCAACCTGCTCGGATTGAGTGATCTTAGCGCCTTTATCCAGGACCCGCCTCCCCTCTGGAACGGATCTGTAAACAATTCCTTGAGAAAACTGCACCCTCCAACTCATAATATCAATTTATGCAATGCCCCTATTTGCAAAGGAAGTGACTTGGAATCCAGCTGATGTCAGCTATTCATAAGGCGGTCCCTTTCTTGCATGCGCATACAGAATGAATATTTTGTTTATTTGGAGCGAATTTATTTTATCGCTGAATCCGCCGTCCACGTTCGAAAACATCATTTCATTGTACAGAAGCGATATAGACTTAAATCACAAATCTATGAATATAGATAAAAAAAAGAGTGTGTGGTTTTATGAAACCACGGTAAAAGTGAAACTTTTTTTCACATTATAGACATTTACAGAGCACGAAACGATCATGGCTGCTCTCGTCTTGAAGCTACGGTACAGAGGACGAAACGATCATACCGACCGTCACGCGACACACAGACGAACAAAATTTGAGACGATGTAATAAAAGTTTCACTTTAATAGTTTCGAAACCTGTTGGCAAAGAATAAAGAACTGCTTTGGTTTACATTTACAAGACTTATATTTAACTCCTTATTGTTATGCGTGGTCCTCGTCTTCTTTGATCATCAATAAATCTTTTAAACAAGTTGCCTGGATGTCGGTCGGCCTCGTCGTCGTCGGTGAGTGATGGAAGGGAGCAATTTATAAGGAGACAAATGAGCTGAAACTGAACTCAGGAGTCTTGCATTTGTAAGTGGATTCCCAGACACTCCCAGAATATACCACGCTCAATGACTCATGAACTTGCAACTTTTGCATCACCTTAATTCTTGCTGAATCGGTTTAAAAACAATTATGGACAGTTTTTTTTGTACGTATACCTTTCTGAAAAATCTACTTGAGAGATGTGATCTTACTGCGACTACTTACTTTTCATAAAAACGGCGATACCGATTTTAACCGATTTTGGCCAATTTTTGAAAGGTTGTCAGTCAGAAACAACAAAAGTTAGGTTTAAAAGTTTCGTTTTTAAGTTTCGTACAAAAAAAAAAACGGAACCTTATAGGATCACTCGTGCGTCTGTCAGTCCGTCTGTCTGTCCAAGCCCATTTGCTCCGAATCTACTGGACCAAATCTGGTGAAATTTGGTAGGATAGTGTAAACCTATGACCCAAACACAGGTGTGCAAAGTAAATACATTTTTTTTTAAATAAGGGTTATTTTCGGGGGACCAATTAGGAAATAAAAAAAAAGGTTTTGTTAACCCTATTGTGTCATATATCAAATGAAAGGGCTCGTTATCAGGATGTTAAATATATTTTTGTTAAAATTGTAAAATAAATAGATTTGATTTTATTCATGAAAGAAGACGAAAATTGACCACCCCCCCCCCTGTTCTCCGAAACTACTGAGCCCAAAAATTTTAAAAAATACAAAATATACTTCATGGCTTGTTGTTACAGGAAAACCTATAAGAATTCTATCAATTGAAAAAAAGTGGTAAACTCAATGTACGGAATAAAGTTCTAGTCATAATAGAAAATAGTTTATCGGTGTTCTTTAAAGGATTCATTTCGGAAAGTGTGTCCTGGAGCTTCACGACCTCATTTCCCCTCTTAATTTAATCATCGAACGACCAGGTGCGGAGGGCGATTCCACCCCTTTGTCGTTGATGTTCCACCTTTACGTACAAAGCGTTTTGCTTCTTGTTTCATTAAGCGAACGGGCAAGGAGTGGAATTCCCTGCCGACGTCTGTATTCCCCGATTTGTATAATTTAGGAATCTTCAAAACGAGAGCAAATAGTCACTTTTTGAGTTGCGTGTTACATCCTCAGCTTCATCGGCACTTACCATCAGGTGAGGTGCAGCCAAACGCACTAAAAATTTTATTTATAAAAAGAAGTTCACTAAAACACCACTAGATTGCGCTAGTAGTAGTTAACTGTATGGAGTACTGCTCTCACTTGTGGGAAGGATCGGCTCGTTACCAGCTATATGCCTTGGATTCTATCGACCGATGACGCGCTAGCGCTTTGTCGTCAATGTTCCTTGTTCGAGAGTCATTACGAATCGTCTCGCACGCAGGTTTGACGACTTCCAGCCTCCCGAACAAGCTGGTTTCCGAAAAGGCTTTAGTACTGCGGCAGATTATACAGAATCCCGAAGAGTACAATCAGCTACTATGCTTGGCGTTTGTGGACTATGAGAAAGCCTTCGAATCAGTCGAAACCTGGGTTGTGCTACAGTCTCTCCAGCGGTGCCAAATTGACCATCGATACATCGAGGTGTTGTAGTATGTATAAAAACGCCACCAGACCATGTCGGTTTGCCTCCAGGATCAGAACTCGAAACCTATCCAGTTGCAGCGAGGGGTGAAACAGGGAGACGTTATATCTCTGAAACTGTTCACCGCCGCCCTGCAAGATGTTTTTAAGCTTCTGGACTGGGGTGGACTCGGCATCAATATCAACGGCGAGTACATATCCCACCTCCGATTCGACTCGGCATCAATATCAACGGAGTGGTACATAACCCATCTCCGATTCGCTGACGATATCGTGGTCATGGCTGAGACTATGGAAGACCTAAGCACAATGCTCTATGGCCTCAGTAACGTCTTTCAACAAGTGGGTCTTAAAATGAACATGGACATGACGAATATAATGTTAAATGTCCGTGTCGCACCCACCCCTCTAAAGGTTGGAGACTCTACACTGGAAGTTGTTGACCAATATGTATACCTGGGACAAACAGTCCAGTAGGTAGGTCCAACTTTTAAGAAAGAGATCAATCGACGAATCCAACTCGGCTGCGCAGCGTTCGGGAAGCTTCGCAATATCTTCACGTCCCAAATACCGCAGTGTCTCAAGACTAAGGTCTTTGACCAGTGTGTGTTGCCAGTGATGACTTACGGAACTGAGACATGGTCGCTTACTATGGGCCTCATAAGAAGGCTCAAGATCACCCAAAGGGCAATGGAGCGTGCTATGCTCGGAGTTTCTCTGCGTAATCGAATCAGAAACGAGGAGATCCGCAGGAGAACTAAAGTAACCGACATAGCTCACAGAATCGCTAAACTGAAGTGGCAGTGGGCAGGGCACCAGTGTTGGGTCGTATCTAGATAGAAGTATCTAGATACTTTTTGGGTATCTATTATCTGTATCTAGATATACTTTTGGTCCTGTATCTAGTATCTGGATCTAGATAATTTACTCGGTATCTATTATCTACAGTCCTAGATAGTCTTTCTAGATTCAATTATTTCTTTGAAACATTATGTAAAAACTCGCGCGCCGCAGGCGGCGGTGTCGGTCACAATTTTAATTGCCTACCTATTATGCTATTACGGCTCATGCGTCGTTGGCGTAACGGCTTGGGCCGCTACATCTTATCCGAAAGGCCGTGGTTCGAATCCTGCAATGTACCAATGTGTTTTAGATTTCGATTTCATAGTAGGTACGTACGTTTATCCGACTCTATAACGGTGAAGGAAAACATCGCGAGGAAACCTGCACACGCCTGCAAAGAAACTTGTAGTTTGTGTGTGAAGTCGATCAACCCGCACCGATCGCCCTAATTTCGGCACAAACGGCTGTATCTTTTGATTGCGTTGGCTTAGAAGTTTGTTTTTTTACAGCTCCAAGGGACAGTAAACCTGAGTATTTGATATAAATTTCAGTTTCCTGAGAAAAAGGGTCTTGAAAAAACAGACGGACAACAAAGTGATCCTATAAGGGTTCCGCTTTTTCCTTTTTAGGTACGGAACCCTAAAAATCAATAATTTTCTTATAAATTATAAAATTACTTGATAAAAATAATTTCGAGTATTTTAGTACTGATTTAAAAAATCCATTTTGTGGACTGCAACTAACAAGTCCCTTTTGCTCAGTCTTCTAACACGAACACTCATACAGTCAATACTGTAGAGTGTAGAATATGTTAAAAAACACGAAAAATAAGATTTATCTAAACAAGTATCTCAGATACTTGTATCTGTATCTAGTATCTTTATCAAGATAATATTTCGGAACAGTATCTTGTATCTGGATCTAGATAATTTTAACCTCAGTGTCTAGTATCTGGATCTAGATAAAAAATACGAGTATCTGGCCCAATACTGCAGGGCACATAGCTCGTAGAACAGATGGCCGATGGGGCAGTAAAGTTCTTGAGTGGCTACCGCGCACCGGAAAACGTAACGTAGGCAGGCCTACCACGCGGTGGACCGACGACCTGGTGAAGATCGCGGGAAGCCGATGGATGCGGGCAGGACTACGAAAAAACTAATAAGGGAGGTTTATGTTTTTGACAGTCTATATATGTATGTATGTATTTTATCTTTTGTTCTGACTGACAACCTATCAAAATTGGTCTAAATCGGTTAACATTTAAGAGGTGAAAATAGCTAACGCCGTTTGTATGAAAAGTCGCAGGTTCACAACCCTCGAAAGCCTTTTTAAGTAATCGAATACTTAGTAGGGGCAGTCCGTTGGCTACATGGCTTCTCGATGCATAACCTGAAAAACATTGAACCCTATTTTCCGTGCAAATGAGAATTCTAGCCGGATTAAAGTTTAATCTTGCGTTCCAAAGACGTTTTGTTTTCAGGTAGTAAAAGTGTTTACTCTTTTTGAATGTATTTTTTTTTTATTTAAGTATATATCTGGTAACACAAAAAATAATACAATCGTAAAACACAAAATACTATACATAGAAAAAAAATATGAACCACTTAAAATAATTAGCACAAGGTAACATTAGTGCTGTAACGGCGTTAGTGATCGGCAAGCTCCCGCGGAATCTCCGAGACACCACACCCTTCGGCCAGAACTCCTCCCTAGACAAGGACTCCCAGCTGCCCAGTCGGGACTCAAATACTGCACACGAAGTTCCTACCACTCAGAACTTTTTTTATTCACAATAATTGGTAAGCCCTTGGCATCATCTCACCTGATACGTTAATGCCGAAGCGAAGATTGAAGCGCGGGCCTACCAAGATTCGCCGGTGGAGGACCTGGCTATCTTATCTTCATGTCGGTCGGAACAACCAATATTAACATTGATGTTTGGCGGTAATACTTAGATAAGGTTAGCTAGCCAGGCAGGCTAAGAAAATCAAACAAAGCGAGTCCTACAAAGCCAGTAATCAAACCCGCTACCTCCTGGTGCGCGGCGAGTAGACTAACCGCTTCGCCACGGAGGCGTTTAAAAATGTATTCCTTGCAAGGTGGTGATTCCGTTGCGCGGGATCTTTGATCCAAAAAGGAGGGTAATGTTTTTCATGTATACCTAAGTATATGTATGTATGTCTGTTTCTTTAGCTGAGTCTGTAGCCTAAACAGCTTCATGGATTCTAAAATGCAAGGTGTTCCTTCTCTTTGACACATCTAATGTGTCAAAGAGAAGGAAAACATTGATTTATTTTTATTGACTTGACATGCATTTTTATTGACTTGACATGCATTTTTATTGACATGACATGCATTTTTATGGACATAGGTAACATGCATTTTTACCCGACTGCCCAAAAAAGTGGGTAATATTTTTATGCAAACGGATTTTTAATTTCCAATTAAATTAGTTAGGTTATTGCTTTTACCTGTGGAAGTTCTATGTTGACGATGATGTGATGATTGTAATCTGTGCTTGGTTCGGCGTACTAACTTCGTTTTAAATATCGAAACAAACAAACTTTTTTTCTGAATTTAAAAATGAGAAAAGTTGTTAACTGTTTGTATATTTTCAACCGACTTTAAAAAAAGGAGGAGGTTCTCAATTCGACTGTACGTTTTTTAATGTTTGCTACGCGATATCTTCGCAGATTGTGAACCGATTTTCATGATTCTTTTTTTTATTTGATAGGGTATGCTCCCCAATTGGTCCCATATAAGTTTTATCAAAATCGGTGTATAACTTTATAAGAAAATAAGTTTTCAATTATTTAACATATTATTAAAAAAAAAATATTTGAAGAATAGGAATTCATTCTTTGTAAAAAACTTATCGGTTCGATGATCGGTGTAAAGTTGGTTGGAGAAGGCTTTGCGCGATCTTTCGCAAGTTAAGTTGGTATAGGCGATAAATTCCGTGGCCGATTGCGTTTTCCTCAAAGTTCGTCGACTCTGTCTCGATATATGTAGTTATGTATTTTTCCTTACCAGTATCTATTGCACAGTCAAGTGTATATCTTCCAACTTTAATTTAGAAGGTCCAGTCTCATAGTTACAGTTGTAATAGGCTACTTTTAACGTTTCCTTATGCTGACCAAATAAGGTATTTTTTGATTAGAGAACTAAAAATGTATTGGGATTTGAGATGTTAAAAGTGGTGTATAAATGTATCAATGCCCTTTGTCCATAATATTTACGCCAGTATTGAGTATTAAATTACTCTGTGATAATATACCTAAATAACCTACAGTAATATGTTATAATACCTAAATAACCTACAGTAATATGTTATAATACCTAAATAACCTACAGTAATATGTTATAATACCTAAATAAACTACAGTAATATGTTATAATACCTAAATAAACTACAGTAATATGTTATAATACCTAAATAACCTACAGTAATATGTTATAATACCTAAATAAACTACAGTAATATGTTATAATACCTAAATAAACTACAGTAATATGTTATAATACCTAAATAACCTACAGTAATATGTTATAATACCTAAATAAACTACAGTAATATGTTATAATACCTAAATAACCTACAGTAATATGTTATAATACCTAAATAAACTACAGTAATATGTTATAATACCTAAATAACCTACAGTAATATGTTATAATACCTAAATAAACTTCAGTAATATGTTATAATACCTAAATAAACTACAGTAATATGTTATAATACCTAAATAAACTACAGTAATATATTATAATACCTTAATAAACTACACCGGTATTACAGTACTCTGTAATAATACCTAAATAAACTACTTACGCCAGTATTACAGTTCTCTGTGATAATACCTAAATAACCTACTCTGTGATAATAGCTAAAGCTTATCACACACATAGCTTATACTTACTACAATATTTTATATGCAGATAAAATATCGCTCGCCATACAATTCAATGGACCATCACACACGACGCAGATGATATAATTTTCAAATTGAATGGCGAAGTCGTCAGTTACAGATATATTTACTGCGCCGTGTGTAATGAATGAGCTTTAAATCCTAAATAACCAACGTCAGTCTTACAGTACTGTGTGCTACAAATAATCTAAAAAGCCTCATCCCATAGATTTCGTGCTTTCATACGTTGCTTTAAAAAGTATAGCGGGCGGGAGGGAGGGAAGGGAACCTGTTCCCGTTCGCAGCGCGCTGGCGCATCTCTATGGTCCAACCCACGGATAAGATAAATAAGGTTGGATTGGCAATAGTCACACCCGACCTGACCACGCTAGCCGACCCGACCACGCTAGCCGACCCGCCCACGCTAGCCGTAGGTGCCCTGACCCCGCCCCCTAACTTACAGAGTCCCCGACGACCCGACCACGCTAGCTGTAGCTGCCCTGACCCCGCCCCCTAACCCACAGAGAAACACTGCACCGACATTCTGCCCTCGCCGGCGAGGGCGGCGTCCCCCCGCTTCTGGCGCTTACCAGCGCTACCGGCATATACCAGGCCGCTTCTCTCTGATCCTCCCACGTCCAAGCAACGACCTAAGCCGAGGTCCGTGCCCACCTGGGCGCCCTTATGCAGTTGCATCTTTTTGCTTTGCACTAGGTTGAGTGCCTTCCGTACTCGCCTCCCCTGCCCGGTGAAGTTGTAAAGGCCCCAACGGCCATTAACAAGCTTTTCCTTTCGAAAAAAAAATGTATAGTCACACTTTTGTTTGAAAACCAGGGTCGACGCCTGTCTCCCACCCATAAACTCCACTACACAAACAATAATAATACATATACACGAATTGCGCGCACTTATAAACAAAACACACTTAGAACACAGGGCTGCAATTGTGTCTCACACCATTTCGAGAGTCTGTACGTTACACACAACCACACGCAAATAAAAAGTATGAACGCGTGCTTCGGTTAAGTATGATTGTCTAATCATACTTGAGGCGCGCCTGCCCAGCGCATATTTCCAATCCAACCTTATTTATCTGATCCGTGGTCCAAAGCGCCCGCTCGCAATGCAAGGCCTTCTCAAAGTCGTGACCTCGGGACCTTGCCTCCAGCAAGCTCATGCTGTGTATGATATGAGTAGTTGTGTGAGCTGTGAGTATGATGTACTCTAGGTCTGCTCTACAAAAGGAAATCTTATGTAAATCGAAGCAAGTTTTATATTACCTAAATCATTCGCAGCGTTATCATGATAATTATCAATAATTCTAACGTTGATAATTATCTCGATTATTTGACAAAAGCGCTATGCCCTGCCATGTTTATCCGAACACGATTTGACGTTTCGTGACGTGTCAAAAGCGTCAAAACTCGAACTGAGAAAAAAGTCCCAAAAACTAAATTGTTGATTTGTAACCATGATTAAAGTTACACTTAAACAATTAAAAGTTATTTTGTATTTTTTTCTACAATATATTTTTGTATTTTCATTATTATTAAAAATTCTGAGAGCCAAAAATAAGAATCACGCCTATAATTATCGGATAAATTATTATGATAATTATCAAAGAAAATCATAATCTCGCTAATTTCGAACCCTGATAATTCGTGATGTCCATATGTGTACGGATCAATTTTATGATAGGGTAATTTCCCATTTTAATAAAGTTTGGCAAGAATTTTATAAAATTGTTTTATACAAATCGTAAGTTTTAATCCAAGGCACTAACGCGCACTATAAGGCACTATAAAACTTTCTTTTAGCTTTAAGTGAACTAGGAATGATTTTTAAAAATCTTAAAAGTTATAGTAAACAGTCAATAAATTGGTAGCTATTGTAAAAAAATATAGAGTAATTTTCATAACTACTTTATCCATCAATTAACGGACTAAACAAATATATCTACTGTAAATTAATTATAATATGCAGGGACAAATCAGACGCGGTAATCTGAATTTTATAATAAGCAGGGACAAATCAGACACGATAATCTGAATTTTATAATATGCAGGGACAAATCAGACGCGATAATCTGAATTTTATATTATGCAGGGACAAATAAGACACGATAATCTGAATTATATAATATGCAGGGACAAATAAGACGCGATAATCTGAATTTTATAATGTGAAGGGACAAATAAGACACGATAATCTGAATTTAAAAATTTTAAGAAACCCAATTTTAGCTACCATTTTCTCATCACTATAATTATAAAAACCCTTTAAGGGGGCTCGATGAAGCTCCTCAAGCGCTCAATTCTCGCTAGATGGCGCCTGCTCCACAAATTTTTAGTTTTAATTTTTTTTTGAAGTCGTGTTTCCACGTTTTTACCTTAAAATGCGTTGAGCGCACTCTTTACATAAATATTTAACTGTCGAAAAACAAATTGCACAATTAATTGCATTGTAGTATCCAAAAATCTCGATTATGTGTTCCTTCACGCAGTTTTGAACTCGACACTCACACATCCATTGAATATTGCAATCGGCAATCATCGCATTTCCGAATACAAACGAATGCTAATTCCATGTCCATCAATTACAAGATTTAACGTATAACAGAATTTGAATTTAGAACTAAGTACTTTATTGTTGTTTTGTTTAGATTCCCGCACGAACTATATAGAGCTCTAAAATTATCATTATGTATAATATACTAACGAAAATAATAAAAATATAAACAAAATAAAATAATTCTTCAACCGACTTCCAATAAAGAGAAGGTTAAATGTTTGACAATAGGGTATTGTTTTTTTGGTCTCCTTTTTTTCGGAGTGCTGACCTTAATTAGTAATTACACTGGAATGTGTTTCAGTCCTAACTTCATTTAGTATATTGTTCATAGTTCTTCTTGAAATTCCAGTGGCATTTGCAACTCTCTTAAACCCTCTTACAATAATTACTTTCAATATCATCAATTTTTTTTTAAATCTGTTGGCTTCGGTTACATAATATTTATAAACAATGAAGATAATTTCGCGTGACTGGCATTGTATAAGTTTTCTTTTTTTCTGAAAACTTTAATTTCGTACAATTTTAAATTTGGGGTTTTAACAACTCTATAATATCGATTAACATATTTACTTTTTTGAACTGAAAATTTCTCTAGGCGCGTTGGAAAATTTTGAGATGGGGAAAAAAACCACCGTCACCGATACCTTGAAGTGAAAACTTTTTTGAGATTGAAAAACTATTGAACTTGCGGCACCGTCACCGTCATCGTCACCGACACCTTGAAGTGAAGACTTTTGGAGATGAGAAAAACCATAGAACGCGCGACACCGTTACCGTCACCGACACCTTGAAGTGAATACTTTTTGAGATGGGAAAAAACCATTGAACGCGCGGCACCGTCACCGACACCGTTACCGACACCGTCACCGACACTTTTAAGTGCAAACTTTTTGAGATGGAAAAAAATCATTGAACGCGCGACACCGTCACCAACACCGTTACCGACACCGTCAACGACACCGTCATTGACACCTTTAAGTGAAAACTTTTTGAGATGGAAAAAAACATTGAACGCGCGACACCTTCACCGACACCGTTACCGACACCGTCACCGACACCTTAAGTGATAAATTTTTAAGATGGGAAAAAACCATTGAAACCGCGACACCGTCACCGACACCTAGGTGAAAACTTTTGACATGGGAAAAAACCATTAAACTAGCGTCACCGTTACCGACACCTAGGTGAAAACTTTTGACATGGGAAAAAACCATTAAACTAGCGTCACCTTGAAGTAAAAACTTTTTTGAGATGGGAAAAATGGAGTTTCAAATTATGTATATTAGTAATAATTCTTCAATGCATGAAAATGAAAAACAAACATAAGACAGTTTGTTATATTCTCTTTGCAATCGAGTGACAGAACGTGAGAGCGGCAACATGCACGCGCGTCGGTCGGTTGCATAGAGCGGCAACGTCGCGCATCTTGTGTATTTACACGACATTTTGTCTCGCACACATTCGTAAATTTAATGAAAATTGAGCGTTGGTTTATTCCATAATTTTAAATGAAAGTATGTTTTTTTATTAATCTTGCGCAAACAAATACTTGAAAAAAGTTTGTAGCACACATAATTTACGCTTTATTCTGTATCCTGAACCAGATTATTGCAATTGTTTTTTGTATGATAATCGAACCACCTTAAAGGTTGCTTTTGATAATTATGATAAGAACACATTTTCTAAAAGAGGGCTAATTAATACCACAGAATACGTTTATACAATATAGTCATTGCTACATAGCGGTAGGCTCGATCTAGCGTTTTAGTTAGTTTTACGTAGGTAGGCGTATTTTAACCCCCAACGCAAACAAAGGAGTGTTATAAGTTAAACAGTGTGTGTGTGATATCTTAGCTTCCAAATGGATGAACCGATTTTGATTTAGTTCTTTTTGTTTAAAGGTGATTTGATCGAGAGAATCTTCAACTACTCATTAGCTATGATCCAAGGAAATCTGTTCAGCCGTTTGGAGATCATCAGCTCTTCTCTAGTTGATGAAGGGATGTGGGCAACTTCCACGGGTCTGATCGATTCGTAATTTGGTATCCTGTTACTTCAATGATACAGCAAGAATATGGCATCACCTGAAATCTGCAGGATATCCAACTCCTCACCAACTTACAGCAGAGGTATCGTGATTGGGCTCATTGGAATAGTCTTAATAATTATTAGGTTATAAAAAGATGGTGAAGTTAGGAATTAATAAAAAAATAAAAACCCGACTGCATAAAAACTGAACCCCTCTTTTTTGTACAGTCGGGTAAAAATGTATACTATCTCACTCACAGGATCGAGACGTCTCTAACGACACCTCCCCACTCCAAAATCCATCAAGCCGTTTAGGCTACAGAGCATGCCAAAGAACTAAATAAATAAACATACATACACTCGAAAAACATATTCCTCCTTCTGGCGTAGTCGGGTAAAAAGGGTGTCGGGGCTATGAAACGGTATATGAAACTTGCTGTGGTACCATGTGAGAAAAACTGTCATTCTCCTGTCACCTAGAGACCGCTAAAAAGTATGTGTCAATTTTGTGACAAATGTCTTTAATCTATTTTTGGATTATTACAAACTCCTGAGTTATCCAAAACTGCAAATGAAGTGGAAACAACTCTACGGATGACAAAATATTAATCTAATAGATTGTGGTAACATTTTAAGATATTGAGACTATAGTTCCTAAACAAAAGGCATGTTTATTGTTTATAAAATCAAAATACAATCTCATTCTTCTAAAAATGTTATAAATACAATTTTGACGTTTTCTACAGATAGTGGCAGATATGATGACTTCATCTAAATATATAAAAATCAATGCCACTTTTCGTTGTAATTTTATAACTCAAGAACTGCTGGACCGATTTCGCTAATTCTTTTTTTTTGGCGAGTTCGTTATTGTCAGGAGAAGGTTCTTATGTAGGGTTGAGTAGTGTAGGGTAGGGTAGGGTAGTGTAGTGTAGGGGTAGGGTAGTGTAGTGTGAGGTAGAACGAAGTTCGCCGGGACGGCTAGTTATGTATAATTATTATGCTATCTTTCAGTCAGTCTTAGAAAGTATAAATACAATACACCTACCTAACTAGTATTGGAATGTAAAGTCATTGAGACTCGCGCGGCGCGGTGCACGGTGGGTGGCTCGTGGCTCGTGGCTCGTCCCAGAGGAGGTCCCGGGGCGCGGCGCCAAGGATGGCCAAGGCCGGCGCGGGCGCACAATGGACCTCTGCGATCCAATACTAATCCCACTAACAATTTATATGCAACGCAACTTGTTTGCGGCCTTCTATGCTGGTCACTGGGGAATTTGCTGCCTTTAGAATGTAGTTGCATTTCAGTCAACTCTTAACAAGTATTTAATGTACCTACATAGTCGCGTCGGTGGCTCAATCGGTAACGACTCGGTCCTCCTAACCAGAGGTCCCGGGTTCAAATCCGGACGGCCAATGTACCAATGAGTTTTTCTAAACTTACGTACATATACTTACCGATTGCTTTAACGGTGAAGGAAAACATCGTGAGGAAACCTACACATCTGATTCCAGATGTGTACGAAGGTCGCGTTGCACAAGTCCGTAGGTGTTAATCTTAATACCCTACACGTGACCGCGGGTGATGCTAAGTGCAACACCAGGCAACCACCGTCTATCCCTTAGATAGGACGGTTAATTGTGCCACGATAAGAAGAAGAAGACCTACATAGTTTCTTACACTTTCTTTGTTCGAAACAAGTACCTACTACCTATTTTATTCATAATTTTTTTTTACGTTTTAATCCTCTGAAGAATTTTAATTCCTCCGAGGCTCGTGTGACGATGCAAATTAGATACCTAAGTTTAGTACTAATATATATTTTATCGCCCTAATTCAGGGTAGGCTCGAGCCCCTCGGTGGGGACGTATATGAGCTGATATGATATATTTTATATTTATCAATTTAAGAACAAAATACAAAACAATTAATCATCTAGCACCATTAAACCTGAATGGTTTGTCTAGGTGCTCACAGTCGTCTACAACCTACATACTTATATAAATAATAACAAAAAAAAGAAAAAAAGAATCAGTTATGTTATGCATAACATATATATACTTTGCCTAAGTATAAATTGTTAGTAGAGTATGCATGCAATGCAATACATGGAGCATGTCCATGTCCATGTCCAGCTCCGTATTGCCAGACTGCCAGTCTCGCTTTACAAACTGCAATCCGAGTCACAGCTACAGCTGAAAATTTATATGCGTGGCTGTTACGAGCGAGAATATCTGTGACCAGACCATTGTATGGTCGATGTAAATACCACTGCGATAAACTCTTTTACCGCCTCCGTGTCGTAATGGTTAGTCCATTCGCTTCACACCAGGAGGTCGCGGGTTCGATTCTAGGTGGGGTCATCTTGTAAGACTCGGTTTGGTTGGTGGTAGGGCATTTTCTAAGCCCGCCTGGCTAGCTACCACCATCTTATCTAAGTCTTGCCGCCAAATATCAGTGTTAATAACATTGATGTGCTCCGGCTTGAAGATAAAATAGCCAGTTCTCCACTGTGTTGGAGAATCTTGGTAAGCCCGCTTCCATCTTCGGCATCATCGTCACTTACCATCAGGTGAGATGATGCCAAGGGCTTACCACTTGTAAATAAAAAAAAACAAAAACAGCTCTATGTATGTACCTCCAGATATACAAATGATATCTTT
This sequence comes from Coleophora flavipennella, assembly GCA_947284805.1. Lineage (NCBI taxonomy): Eukaryota > Metazoa > Arthropoda > Insecta > Lepidoptera > Coleophoridae > Coleophora > Coleophora flavipennella. The sequence continues at coordinate 8,592,689 of OX369307.1, forward strand.
TGATCCCGGTGTAAGTTACGTTTGAACTTTGTGAACTTTGTCTTGTAAAGTTACGTTACGTGACGTTACTCGTATTGCCTCCTGGAATACATTTATTCCGTAGAAGCTGTGAGTGTAGTATTTTGATACTTTGTGATTAAGATTTTGAATATCCTATAACTTGTAGATAAGATGATTATTAAATGTCTACCTATTTCATATTTATGATTTGTGCTATATCATACAAAAAAAAGTGCTAATTCGCAATTTTTTTAAAGAAATTACATTGTAAACGTTTTACTCGTCATTAAAAAAGAGAAACATCTATGATCCTTGAACTGCGTCGAACTGCGCATGAAATTCTCACATTTTTTTTTTTTTTTTATTCACAATTGGTATACCCTTGACAACATCTCACCTGGTGGTAAGTGACGATGTTGCCGAAGGTGGAAGCGGGCTTACCAAGATTTCCCAACGCAATGGGGAACTGGCTATCTTATCTTCATCCCGGACGGAACACACCAATGATATGAACATTGATATTTGGCGGCAAGACTTAGATAAGATGGCGGTAGCTAGCCTTGCGGGCTTATAAAATGCCCTACCACCAACCGAACCGAGTCTTACAATTGACCCCGCCGGGAATCGAACCCGCACCCTCCTGTGTAAAGCCAGTGAACTTTGCCTCTGAGCTACGGAGGCGGTTAACCTCGGTCTGACCTCATTGTAACTTTAACACTTACCTTTTTAACCGACTTACTAAAAAGGACTGTATGTTGTTTTTTGTATGTTTGCTTCGCGATATCCTCGCAGATTGTGAATCGATTTTCATAATTATTTTTTTGTTCGATAGATGCTGCCAGGTTCGTCCCCTATAAATTTTTGTAGTTCATCTATAAGCTATTTAAACAAAAATAACAAAGCAGAATTGTACTAAATTGTTGCGATGGAAATCGGTTTTTTTAATGTGATCATCGTTTCCAATTATTACAACCTTTTTTTTAACTTATTATTAATTACCTTATTTAACTTTTATTTACTTTGTTCGTATGTAAGTCTTCAAATCTTGCGATCGATTTTAGAGCGACTTCCGGGGGTCCGATTAAGCTGAAATTTGGCATGAAGCCGTATTCCTGGTGACAGTAGATCTTCTTGATACTTTGAAGTTGATCTGATGATGAACTACGAAGGTGGAATCAAGGTCCTAGGATTGTCTATTATTTTCAATCAAATCGTAGAAAATACTGTACTGTGTCTTTTTATGGTTCTGAAGTCAATAAGGAACCTTATAATTTCGCCATGTCTGTCTGTTCGTCTATCCGTCTGTCCGCGGCTTAGCTCAAAGACTATTAGTACTAGAAAGCTGTAATTTTGCATACTTATACGTTTAGGTATCACGTCGGCAAAGTGGTACAATAAAATCTCGAAAAAATTTTTTTTGGGGTACCTCCCGTACATGTAAAGAGGGATGATTTATTTTGTTGACGCACTGATCGTTGAATAGGTTTTTTAAAACTACTGAGGGTTTACCAAAACTATTTTTTTATTTAGGGATCGTTTTGTGAAATATTAAGCTTTGAAGTGCCAATTTTTGTTAGAGTCATCAGTGTGCCTACCAGCTAAACCGCTGTTTAAGGACATCTGAAAAAAATTGTAAATAGTAGGACCTATCATCATTACAGCTCATATACGTCCCCACCGAGGGGCTCGAGCCTACCCTGAATCAGGGCGATTAGGCCTTAGTCGACCACGCGGGCCCAGTGCGGGTTGGTCGACTTCACACACAACCTTCGAGTTTCTTCGCAGGCGTGTGCAGGTTTCCTCACGATGTTTTTCCTTCACCGTTAAAGCAATCGGTAAGTATGTACGTAAGTTTTTGAAAAACTCATTGGTACATTGGCCGTCCAGATTTGAACCGTATGGTTCCCGGCTAAGAATAGGACCATCCCATCTCTTCCAATGGGTGTCGTAAGAGGCGACTAAGGGACCTATAATCAATTTAAAAGGAAAACTATCACGGCTAAGTAGACTTTCTTGGTTTAAGGGTAATAGTCTGCGACGTTTTAGTGTCCGCAGATAGATAGATCTAGAGTGGGTTAAAAAATATTAGAATTAATTTATTAATCCGGCCTTAATAACGCAGAACGTCTATAATATAGATAGGTAGGTAGGGTGGTCCGTATGGTTCCCGGCTAAGAATAGGACCATCCCATCTCTTCCAATGGGTGTCGTAAGAGGCGACTAAGGGACTTAAAACCGGAGGATGGGCAGCAGCGTCTTTCCGTGCATTGCAACACACCTGCAATCAAACTGCGATCGCCAACCCGCCTGCCAAGCGTGGCGATTACGGCAAAACCCCCCCTATGAATTTCACACCCAGAAAACGGCCCCTAGTCCCCGGCAGCCCCGCTATTCCTGGCTCCGGTAGCAGTCATGGTAACGGCGGGGTAGGGGGTGCGAAGAATCCCCGGCAGATGCCAGGCTACCAAACCCAACGACCTTTGGCCCTGGCAACTTACAACACGCGCACACTGCGGACTGACGAGAAACTTGCAGAACTCGAAGAAGTATTGAGCAGGTTACGGTGGGATATCGTAGGTTTATGTGAAGTCCGAAGAGAGGGAGAGGACACCATGATCCTTAAATCCGGAAACCTGCTCTATTTCCGGGAGGGCGACCAACAGTCCCAGGGTGGTGTCGGGTTTCTCGTCCACAAGTCCCTCATTAACAATGTGGTCCAAATCGTGAGCGTTTCGACAAGGGTAGCATACCTTATACTCAGAATCACCAAACGGTATTCGATGAAGGTCATACAGGTATACGCGCCGACTACGGAACACTCCGACGACGAGGTAGAGACTATGTATGAGGACATCTCTACAGCCTTACATAGCACCAGGACCCATTATACCGTTGTCATGGGGGACTTTAACGCGAAACTAGGCAAACGAAGCGATGGTGAGCTGAGAGTGGGGCAATTTGGATATGGAGTAAGAAATGCACGTGGCCAGATGCTGGCCGTCTTTATGGAGAAGGAGAGCCTCTTTATGATGAACTCCTTCTTTAAAAAGTCAAAACAGCGGAAGTGGACATGGTTGCATCCCAATGGCGTAACAAAAAACGAGATAGACTTCATCTTGTCGACAAGGAAGCGAATATTCAATGATGTCTCCGTGATCAATTCAGTCAAAACAGGAAGCGATCACCGGATGGTCAGAGGCACATTGAATCTAAAGACCAAGCTAGAAAGATTTCGACTGATGAAGTCTATGCTCCGACCAGCGCCCATCCAGCTCCAAAACCCCGAGAGCTTTCAGCTCGAGTTGCACAATCGTTTCGAATGCCTAGGAGACTGCGAGAATGTGGACGATTATAATGACAGGTTCGTGGAAATTGTTCAAACGGTCGGGTCTAAGATTTTTAAAACTCGCCGTTCAAACAGAACCAAAAAAATCTCCGACTTCACCAGCAACCTCATGGAAGAAAGACGCAGATTGGTTTTGCAGTCCTCTGAAGACGCTACTCAGTATCGGCAACTAAACAGGCAGATCTCTAAGTCCCTAACTCGCGATTTACGCCAATATAATACAAATTGTATTAAAGAGGCGATTGAGCACAACAAAGACTCAAAAGTGTTCGCGAGAGATCTGTCTGTTGGACAAAGCCAACTGACCAAGCTGAAGACTGAGGACGGCAGGACCATATCGTCTAAGACTGAGTTGCTGGAAGAAGTTGAGAAGTTCTATGGACAATTGTACAAAACCACACGTTTGTCTGTCAGCGATCTGGCTGAAGACCCAAGAGCCAGACTAACCCGACACTATACCGAAGATATCCCGGACGTCAGCCTGTACGAGATTAGAATGGCTCTTAAACAGCTCAAGAACAACAAGGCACCGGGTGATGATGGAATTACGGCTGAACTTCTGAAAGCAGGTGGATCACCGGTACTAAAAGCTCTTCAGAAGTTATTTAATTCCGTTATACTCGAGGGACAAACGCCTAAGGCATGGCACAGAAGTGTGGTCGTGCTTTTCTTCAAAAATGGTGACAACACCCTGCTGAAGAACTACAGACCCATCTCACTTCTGAGCCATGTCTACAAGCTGTTTTCGAGAGTCATTACGAATCGTCTCGCACGCAGGTTTGACGACTTCCAGCCTCCGGAACAAGCCGGTTTCCGAAAAGGCTTTAGTACCATAGACCACATACATACGCTGCGGCAGATTATACAGAAGACCGAAGAGTACAATCAGCCACTATGCTTGGCGTTTGTGGACTATGAGAAGGCCTTTGATTCAGTCGAAACCTGGGCTGTGCTACAGTCTCTCCAGCGGTGCCAAATTGACCATCGATACATCGAGGTGTTGAAGTGTCTGTATGAAAACGCCACCATGTCGATTCGCTTCCAGGACCAGAACTCGAAACCTATCCAGTTGCAGCGAGGGGTGAGACAGGGAGACGTTATATCTCCGAAACTGTTCACCGCCGCCCTGAAAGATGTTTTTAAGCTTCTGGACTGGGGTGGACTCGGCATCAATATCAACGGCGAGTACATATCCCACCTCCGATTCGCGGACGATATCGTGGTCATGGCTGAGACTATGGAAGACCTAAGCACAATGCTCGATGGCCTCAGTAAGGTCTCTCAACAAGTGGGTCTTAAAATGAACATGGACAAGACGAAAATAATGTTAAATGTTCGTGTCGCACCCACTCCTCTAAAGGTTGGAGACTCTACACTGGAAGTTGTTGACGAATATGTATACCTGGGACAAACAGTCCAGCTAGGTATTTCCAACTTCAAGAAAGAGATCAATCGACGAATCCAACTCGGCTGGGCAGCGTTCGGGAAGCTTCGCAATATCTTCACGTCCCAAATACCGCAGTGTCTCAAGACTAAGGTCTTTGACCAGTGTGTGTTGCCAGTGATGACTTACGGAACTGAGACATGGTCGCTTACTATGGGCCTCATAAGAAGGCTCAAGGTCACCCAAAGGGCAATGGAGCGTGCTATGCTCGGAGTTTCTCTGCGTGATCGAATCAGAAACGAGGAAATCCGCAGGAGAACTAAAGTAACCGACATAGCTCACAGAATCGCTAAACTGAAGTGGCAGTGGGCAGGGCACATAGCTCGTAGAACAGATGGCCGATGGGGCAGTAAAGTTCTCGAGTGGCGACCGCGCACCGGAAAACGTAGCGTAGGCAGGCCTCCCACGCGGTGGACCGATGACCTGGTGAAGGTCGCGGGAAGCCGATGGATGCGGGCAGCGCAGGACCGGTCGTCGTGGAAATCCTTGGGGGAGGCCTTTGTCCAGCAGTGGACGATTTGTGGCTGATATGATGAGGTAGGGTGACTGGCCTTAGTTGCACTTAGGTGGTACGTAGTGTAGAAGATGTCCAGGGACCTCAGCACGCTTCAGTAGTAGCAATTCGGCAGTTATATCAAAATGGTGAGGAGGCCCGCAGATATTTCAGGGCGTCTCCAAATTTCTCAAAATATCTCAAGGTTGTTCGAGAAGATCCTTAGATCGTCTTTAAGGCCAGAATTGATCGTAGTCCCGTCTTAGAATATGCAGATTGCAGACGAAGTGCCGCGTTGACCCAAATTAGTAGCACGCTCTGGCAGAAGCACAATACAACACCTTACATTGTAGTTTTAGAATTTAATTAAGAACTTACCCTAGAGGGATTCCAACAGGACACTAAATGTCACATTAGTTAAACGTAGAATTGAATATTTTAGAATTTGTATAGAATAGAAAAACGGTATTAGTTTGGAGCGTAGAGGTTCCGTAGTAATATTTATTTAATTTACGTAGTTTTTAGTTTAACCCGGCGCCAATGACGTGTAAAAAATAACGCGGACAATGACGCTGGGTCAATATGACCCGAATGTTTTTTTCTTAATTATCTGGTTATCTGCTGAATTATAAAAAAAATAATACAAAGTAAGAACTATTGCATGACCATGAAGTCATTGTAGTACCAAGATGTTTAAGTTAATTTAGATATCAAGCTATAATTTAGTTTTAATGCAACAACCTCAAAAGGGCAACTAAAAGAATTTCTCTTTTGGAACTAAAAATGTATGGAGCTGTAGCCGTTTTATACCCGTTTTATTCAAGAAAAAGGATTTTACCATTCTTCACTGGCGCTTGCTCACTACACTATGGTACAAATCATATGAATTGAGGTCTTATCTCCAGCTACTGAGAAAATCAATAACGATTATAATATGTTTTTTTCGAAATTTCCCGAATTGAAAATCGCTTGGGTCAATATGACCCAGCGTCATTGGCGCCGGGTTAATAATAATTTGATATTAGATTTATTATTAATTATATTACGTAGGTTTATTAATTTCTTTTATTAGATATTTAGTTTAGTTTATTTTAGAAATTATTTAAATTGTATTTTTAGTTTAATAACTATTTTATTGGTAACGTGCTAGAGCACAAAGTTACAAGTAAACCAACTTTAGGTGTGCAGTAGGATTATTACCAACTGCAACTATAATATTCATTTATTTTTTGAAAAGACTACGGAACCCTAATTTTATGTATGGAGGAAAAATGATTTCTTTCCTCCGGTGATCCATACATAGAATTAACCGAAATATTTGAGAAAGAAACCACAAAGAAATTTAAAGAAAAAAAAAAGAAAAAAAAATTGTTTTTCTTTTTTTGAACCTACTGCAAAAACGAGGTCAATAAAGTCTTGTTTTTTCTTCTTAATCGATTTATTTTTAGCTAAGCTATAAAACGCATCAAATTATGTACCATTAGATTATTCCATCTTCGGCATCATCGTCACTTACCATCTGGTGAGATGATGCCAAGGGCTTACCAATAGAGAATAAAAAAAAAAAAAAACGTTTTTAACTTACTTTGCCAATTTATGGTTAAGACGCGTTTGTTACTTGAAAATGGTCAGACGGGCCACACAGCAGGTTGTAGTGAGAGCTACAGCGTGTCTGCAGAATGGCGCAGTCACTTTGAACAATTGTTTTGGGTACTGTTTGAGTTCAAACCTATGAAAATGTTAAATATTTGTGAAATTACAATTAAAGGATTGCCACAACCGCACACCAGGGCCTCTTAACCATCAATTTGCATCATTGCGTAAGTAACTAATGGAAGATAATTTACTGTCGTTTTGTAGTTTAGCTTAAAATTTATAGATTTAGAAATAAAGAAACAACGCGTTAACGACCTCGTTTTTAACTAGGTTCAAAAAAAAAATTCCATTTTTTTCTTTAAACTTTTTGTTTTTTTAGCTTAAATGTTGGTCAGTTTTGTGTGTGGATCACCAGAGAAATTAAATGCGACCATTTTGAAGTCTGTACTGCTGCTAATTCAAGAGAAAACATATTTTTCATGAGGAGCTACAAAAAAAAACCGGAAAATAAAAGTGGCTGCCATTTAGAGGGGAAAAGGATGCGACCCCCTAATGGGGGATTTTTTGTCGATGAAAAGTGGTGTATAAAAATATCCCTTACAATATCGTTAACCTTATCCGATACATACTGTATATTATAATTTTCAATAATAGAGAGTTTATACAGGCTGTAACAAAATTGGTGTATGTCCCGTTAACTGGGGCATTCTACTCATCATACTGAACAACTTTTGTTCTACGACTTTACTGAAATCGCAAAACAAAATATTTGCTTTTCATACAAAACGATCAGCTGATCGACCAATTTTGTACATTTTAGTATGGAGGGCTCATTTTTTTTGAGTATTGACTATGGGTTTCTTGGGAAAAGTTGTTCAGTGTGACGACTAGAACCCCCAGTTAATGGGTCCTACACCAATTTTTTTACACCCTGTATAGCAACAAACCTGTTCATACAAATAGCAGTTGCCCAACTAATAAGTGGGATCGCAGGCCACGGCGCCGTGGTGGTTAAAACGCGATACAGACAAATAACAGTCGATTATTCACCCAGCCCCGCCCCCAGGTAACCGTTATAAATAGATCTAATCAAGACGATAGATTATTCACACTTTCCTAATATTGGTTTTATAAGTGTCTCTGGCGGGGTCTATTGACACTTTCCTAAGTTTCCTATTATCAACCGACTTCAGGACTTCAGGACGGGGTTCTTAGTTCGTCTGTATGTGTATGTGTTAAGCGATTTTTTCGCCGATTGTGAACCGATTTTGATGATTCCTTTTTAATTGATAGGGTTATGCCTTCAGGTTAGTCCCATATAAATTTTATCAAAATCCGTTCTGTACTTTTTTAAATTAACAAAATGTGAATCAAAATTGTACTTGTTTGTTGTTTGCGGTTGAAGTAGATTTTAAAAAGTTTAGCGTTTCCAATTTTCCCCAAGAGTTGGAAAAAACAACTGATAACTGATAACTATGCTCATAAACGATGGAGAGTCTACTTTCCGTCAGGTGCATAGGTGGGCCGTCACTGAATTACTACTACTACGACTAGTAGTAATTCAATGTGGGCCGTCAGCTTTTCTTTTGCCCATTGAATTACTACCACCTTTTGCCGCGTATTACGACAGTCATTTGTACAGCCAGAAAATGCGCTACTTAGTACTCGTAAGTAGCATAAAGAAAAGAGGTGTATTCACACGTAAACGTACTCACATACACCCACACACATGCACGTACACAAGTATACATATACACATTTTCTTTATTCTTTTATGGACTCCATGGACAATTGAATGAAAATTTTTTTCACTTTTCGTCGCTTGCTTTCGCTCCCTCGGTTCTCAGTCGCTCGAAAGTAAAAAAGTGCTTTGAATTAGGGATGCATCCGATACCGATACCGATACCGATATATCGGCGATACTTCGGGTTTGCCGGTATATCGGTATCGGCGATATTTTTACGGCAGATTCAACGATACTTTTAAAATTTCGCGCTTTAAAAATGTAATGTAAACGCGCGTGTTGTCCCATCTATTTCGTTGCAAATGAGGCATCTGTCGCATCTGAGAGACTATTTTCCACCGCAGTTCTTAATCAAACAGACTTGCGAAATCGCCTTAGCCCGCAAAACTTAAGAATGCTTTGTTTTTTAAAAAAAAATCTTATAAATGTTAATTTTGATTAGTAAAACTATTAATTAATTGTGTTTTATTTATTCTACCTTCCTTTTTGAATTCAATAAGCGTATCGGTATCGGTATCGCCGATATTTTTATAAGAGTATCGGTATCGGTATCGTATCGGCAAAAAGGCTCACGATGCATCCCTACTTTGAATCAAACAAATCATATCGATTCAATATTATCGATTTTGCTGACCAGTGTCATTCGTCAAATTTCATTGTGTATCGGTGTTAATATTTAGCTGTTAGGCTTCTTGAAATAAATAATAATAATGTACTTAAAATGTTTACAATTTTAATTTCGATTGTTACAGCTGAGGGCAGCCTGTCAGACTTTGTGGGTCGCAAAGTTCACTACACGGCGAGCAAACCCCTCAAGAAGGAACTCTTCACTCCCGATACCAGGTAATAAATAAACCTAAGTAATTTGATTAGAAATTAAAAAACCGACTGCACAAAAACATTACCCCTCTTTTTTGGGCAATGGAGTAAAAATGTATGTATGACTGACTCGGTGGCTCAGTGGTTAGTGCTCTTGTACGAGAGTTGTTTGTTCGATCCCCACCCAGGGCAAACATTTGTGAGATGAGCAGATTTGTTTGCTCCGTGTCTGGGTGTTAAATATATATATATATATATATATATATATATATATATATATATATATATATATATATATATATATATATATGTATGTATGTATGTATTTAAACGTATATAAGTATTTGTATCAGTCTCTGGTTCCCACAACACAGGGAATCCTACTTTGGGGCCAGATGACCATGTGTGATTTGTCCCAGAATATTTATTTATTTACTCACGGTATCAAGAAAAATCTAACGGCACCTGGCCCTCCAGAATCCTTCAAACTGTTCAGACCACAGGCTCAGCCAAAGCAACAGACATACATACATTTTTGGGCAGTCGGGTAATGAAACTTTTTCTTGGTTTTTTTTTTCTCTAAGTGCTCACTGTATTCCAGACAGTAATTTATAATTTAGAAGTACTTTCGCTTAAGTAAAACGTATAAGTACCTACATATTTCTTAAGTTGAGGTATTGATTGTAACGGTTGTCTCTGTCTTTTTCTGTACGTGTAAATAGCAAAGAAAATAACCACACTTTTTCACTTTTTTAATGGTTTTTTGTTTCAATCAAAAACTACAATGAAAATTTAAAAAATAATAACATTACTCACTTTGTATTCCATTATCATAACAAATATTGTTGTATATTTATAAAATTTATACTTCAAACTATTAGTCATAACTAGAGTTGAAAGCGGTGTAGACCTATCTTTGGGATTTTCCTCCTTCGAGCCAAAACTGCTCAATCGTGTTTCTAATAGCTTTTGACTTTAAGGAACATCATCAATAATAAGGGATTTTTTTTCAACCTTGGGTTTTCTATCGTTTAATAGTAATTGACGTCAAAAATAACGAAAATCTGTAATATTACCGCCTTAAGCAAAACCTTGAATATGTTCTTTATAATTATGTAGAAACCTTTTAACTCTTACAGTCAAAGCACTTGCAACTGCTCTTTACCCAAACGTGTGCAACGGTGATATTGCTTCACTTAGCCACTCACTGAGAAGTGCCCGTGTTAAGTACGCCGAGTTTGGGTTTCTACAAACAATAACTTGAAGAAAAACATAAAACCTTTTAGGTTTACAAGCTTTTATTTGAAAATAGTTTTTTTATGCTCACGGCACAATTTTAAATTCAAAAAAAGGTGAGAAGTGTATTTCCAACGATTCTATTGAAAATAAAACACGATCGTTGGACCTTGAATCCACCTCCAAAGTTCATCATCAGATCAACTTCAAAATACCAAAAGGTTGTATTGTCACCGGGATACAGCTTCATACCAAATTGCAGCTCAATCGAAAACCTGGAAGTCGCTCTAAAATCGATTTCAAGATTTGATCTAAACAAACATACATACATAAATAAAATCTTTTAATAAAAAGTAATGAGAAGAGATACTTTTTAGGTGTTTCTTGTTAATTAAAATCAAACGTAGCTCTAAAACTTAGTTATGTCCTTATGGAAAGAGAGTCCTTATGGAAAATGGAGATATTGCGGTGCTTATTTCTAGTTAACATATATTGGTATTGGTAACACACATAACGACAGCAAACTTTTAACGCGCCATTTTGGCAGATTATGCGGATCTGTGTTTGTCCAATAGTAGGCGCGGCGGGAATTTGACGCTTATGTGAAACGCCTAAATCTGGTCAGATCCCTTTACGCGGGAAGCGGCTCACTTCATACCTGATTATGGAGCGAAAACTATCGCTGCGTTGTTCTATCGTTTGCTAAAGCTCCTTGATAAGACAAGGATAGAGTTAGGAATGAGTGCAAAGCCAACGGTGAATGATTTTCGATAGAAATCTCCTTCGAATCAGTCAGTGCATTCAGCCGCGCCCGGGCGGTGCGCGTACCTGTTTTTAAAGTGATTGTTTAGTGATTGTTTTGTTGTTTTGCATAGAAAAACTCGGTGTTGTTGAAATTCCCAATAAACTGGGTAAGCAATACAATGTTATTATATTATCTATTGTTATTGTAGCATTCACAGTTCACGTTTTCATACGTTCAAGTGCAATACCTACTAATACCTACTTACTCTATCTTTGGCCGAGACTGTTGAATTATATTTCACAAAGTTTAATACACAAGTATTTTAGTCAGATAGTCAGTTTATGACGATTTCACCGTTATAAGTTTTATATATAGTGTCCATACAAAGATATTGAGAAATAATTGTTTTTGTAACCCTTGACAATAATGGCGACCACCCACAAAAAGCCCCCACAGTTGAAGCAAGATGGCGCAGCTGGCAGCGCCAGCTGATTCGTCCTCGCCGCGGACCAGAACTAGGCATTTGCCAGGGGAGTGGTTATCTCCATGGAGTAAAAAAACGAGTGTGCTTTAGACCACACGACTGAAGTAAAACTTAATCACCGTTCGCATAACGCATTCACCAGCTTACTCCCCAAGTCAAGCGTGCGTAAAAAAGTTTTACTTCAAAAACAAAACTAGCTCTACAAACACTGAAAAGTCTCCTGTTCGTCATAACTCATAACATATTATCTGATTGCTCACGATAAGAATAAAAAATGCATCTAAAATTACTGTTGGCATGGCCGTGTTTACAGTCTTAGGTTGGCAATAACCTACAAATACGGTCGATCTCAAGTGAATTTTGCAGTTGAAAATTCCTCGTGTTACATTCCAGGCCGCCATGCTTGCGTATCCTGTACGAGAAGGCGACGACAGGCAAACTGTCCACGTCGCTGTTGGACCAGATGCGCCAGGACTCGCAGCACTCGCCGTACCTGCTCTGCACGCCGGTGCTGGGCAGCAAGAGGCGACGGTTGTATCAGAAGATCGACGTAGAAATAGAGTCCCGCATTGTAAGTAGAATCATGACATACCTTCTGATCCAGTTGTTCTGAACTTGTGAACCGCGAGCGTGGAAGCACCAGAAGTGGTCCGCGGAGTTGTCACTATCAAAGGAGAAGGAACAAAGTTGCTTTTGCTATATCCGGTGATTGCTTGCCGAGTATTCTGACCGAATCATACTAATATTATAAAGGCGAAAGTTTGTTACTTCTTCACGCAAAAAGTACTGAACGGATCTGGCTGAAATTTGGTAGGTAGACAGATTAGGACCTGGATTAACACATAGGCTACTTTTTTTCACACTCGCGAGCGGCTCGCGCACTGCGCACCCTCGAATAATCATAGAAACGTCCACGCGGGTGAAGCCGCGGGAAACAGCTAGTATTCTTATATGCACGACAGTTCTGCTTACTTACTTGCATATTATATTAAAATACATATTAATAAAAAACATCACGTCCATGATGATGAAGACATTTACTCAAATGGTTTAAACTAAAAGGTTCCAATTGGTAATTGAATAATATAATTAAATAATTGGTCTTGTGAAATGGTGAGGAAACCATGAACAACCATCTTCACTTCTAGACCAATAATTGGGCTGCACAAACACTCGCAGGGGTTGTCGCTGTAATCTGTTAACTATATCATCACAGATTTCAGATTGCAAAAAAGTCCGACCGAATGCAAAACGGACTTGCGCGCCGAGGGTTGCGTACCTCTCCACACAATTACAACAATGATTCCTATTAATTTCAAGCAAAAGACACCAACGCGAGCGACAGAAAAATGTTTTTTTAGGGTTAAGCTAGGACCCTTATAATATCGCCATGTCCGTTTGGTTGTCTGTCCGTCGGTATGTCGAAGCCGTTTTGCTCAGACTAATACAACTATAAAGCAGAAATTCAATACAAATATGTAATCCCTGTACAGTTATGGAAAAAAATATCTAAAATTAATAGGGTGCCTTTCCTACATGACGTGGGGAGTTTTTTTTTGTTTACATAGATATGGGGAGACAGTGACAGGCTTCTCTTAAATTTCTATAGTGTTCTAGTCCATTTTTAGGGTTCCGTATTCGAACAGGGAACCCTTATAGTTTCGGCATGTCTATTTGTCCACGGCTTAGCTTAGAGCCTATTACCTATTACCATTAGAAAGCTGTAATTTGGCATGGGTATACATATTAATCTCGCCGACAAAGTAGTACAATAAAATCTTGGAATTTTTTTTAGGTTATTTACCCTACATGTAAAGATTTTATGTTGACGTACCGCGTGTGTGATATCGTTGAATAGATCTTTCACAATTACTGAGGGTTTGCTAAAACCATTTTTGTTAGAGTCAAGTTCAAGTTTTGAATTGAACATTTCTCTTTTGGAGTAAAGTGCTCAATTTCGTCTTCTATTTCAACTCTGCCTTTGACAATATCTGCCGATATTCTTTGCAGCCTTCGGTAGTGGAGCACCTCAGAAAATGGACTTCGAGAGAAGCAGTGGGCGACGTGACAGCGCTCCCGGACGCCTCCATGAGGATCCAGTCGAGCGTTACGCTGACGCCCGACGAGTTGTCCGAATGCGGCTCCGGTGACGACGAGCCCATCGACCACCGCCTGCCGAGCCCCGAGGAGCAGCTGCGCGTCATCGCTTCTAAGTGAGACATGCCACAAAATATGTCATCTTATATGTCTCTTTGCCTTAACAACCATCGACCACCGCCTGCCGAGCCCCGAGGAGCAGCTGCGCGTCATCGCTTCTAAGTGAGACATGCCACAAAATATGTCATCTTATATGTCTCTTTGCCTTAACAACCATCGACCACCGCCTGCCGAGCCCCGAGGAGCAGCTGCGCGTCATCGCTTCTAAGTGAGACATGCCACAAATTATATCATCTTATGTCTCTTTGCGTTAACAAACATCGACCACCGCCTGCCGAGCCCCGAGGAGCAGCTGCGCGTCATCGCTTCTAAGTGAGACATGCCACAAATAAAAAACGGTAATTTAAATAACTAAAAAACCCGCCTGCGTTTCTGTGTAATTTGGAAATGAAAAACCCTAAAACAAGAAAGTCGTCATACCCGATTGCACTTAACTTAAGAAAAGTTGTAGCAGTCGGGTCCCATTCTAGAAAGTCGGCCGTCTAGTCAGTATATTGGAGTAATCTGCAATGGAATATAGGTATGTGCTTTCAATTCACTATGCCTCCATTTCTAGAATGGGTCCCGACTGCTACAATTTTTCTTAAGTTAAGTGCAATCGGGTATGACGACTTTCTTGTTTTAGGGTTTTTCATTTCCAAATTACACAGAAACGCAGGCGGGTTTTTTAGTTTTTTAAATTACCGTTTTTTATTTTATTCATTTTTTTAGTTTTATTATTGAATCAGTTCATTTGAATTTGGCGCCAAAAATCCGCCATTTTGTTTTTATTTATTTTGATATACCCAGTGTCATTCTCACAGTAAAAACGTATCTAACGACAACCCTTAAGCTATAATTAATCGAGCCGTTCAGGCTGCAGAGCGTGTCAAACATTTGAATTTTGCGCCAGAAATCCGCCATTTTGTTTTTTTTATTTTGATATACCCAGTGTCACTCTCACAGTAAATACGAATCTAACGACACGTCTCAAGCTAAAATCCATCAAGCCGTTCAGGCTGCAGAGCGTGCCAAACAATTATACATACAAACATACATACATACATACATACATACTCTCGAAAAACATAACCCTCCTTCTGGCGCAGTCGGGTAAATATATCATCTTATGTCTCTTTGCCTTAACAACCATCGACCACCGCCTGCCGAGCCCCGAGGAGCAGCTGCGCGTCATCGCTTCTAAGTGAGACATGCCACAAATTATATCATCTTATGTCTCTTTGCGTTAACAAACATCGACCACCGCCTGCTGAGCCCCGTAGAAAGAAAATGAAAAAAATATATCCTCGTACAAAACATTAACTATGAAAATTGAAAAAAAAGGAAAATTATACGTTAAAAAACCGACTTCAGTCACTACAATCAAGTGTAATTTTGCTATATTTTTTTGAGTCGTTAATTTCTTAGCAAAGTATATAACCGATTTTGATTGAATTTCTGTGGGACTAATCTGAATTTTCCAAATCGGTTTAAATGACGGAGCTCTGAGGTAAAAAAACATCCAAATCCCCTTCTTTTTTTATTTCTTCCTTTCAACCTTGTCTCAACCTTATAATAATAATATATATAAATAAATCTTTATATTTATCCTTATAGTAGTTATTTATGCATTTATAATAATAAGGCCTTCGACATGGCGTAACTACTGTCATCTAGTATTAGCAACCGGCACCAACGGCCTAACGCGCGTTGCGAAGCACGGAAACAGCCGAGATAAATACATATCGCTTAAGAAAACAGCTCCATGACGGCTGATTGCCTGACGTGAAGACAATGCAAAGCCTAAAACACTGAAATTAGATCGATAATCCAATCACAGGGTTTACCCTTTTTTAGGAGGTAAAATCTTAAGCCATCATAATTTTCAACCAACTTCCAAAAAGGAAGAGGTTTCCATTTCGACTGTATGTTTTTTTTTTGTGTTTGTTACGCGACATCTTCGCAGATTGTGAACCGATTTTCGTGATTCTTTTTTATTCGATAAGGGTATGCTCCCGAGTCCTACATAAATTTTAGTACCTACGTTTTTTTAGAAAATTAACTAAAACTAAAATAGTTATTTGTTATACAAGAGTGCAAAGTTGCTTTTTAACCGCGTGCTCAATTTTGATGACCGAGCAAGCGGAGGAGTCTAAATTTGAATCACGAGCGCAGCGAATGATTCATAAATTAGAATCCTGAGCGTTAGCGAGGGAATCAAAAGAGCACGAGGTGAAAAATATTTGCACTCGAATGCAACACGTAACTTTTCATTCCACCTCAGCGAGGAAATTTCTAAATGGAAAAAAAAACAAACATTTGCGCATTATAAACAGTTTCAGTCAATCCTGTTGGCGTCAAATAAACTTCCTCGTCACTATAATCACTCATTTTAGGTTTTTCACTTATTTTCAAGTTTCTTGTTTTTAACCTTAGGTTACAATATGTCCTGAACAGAAAATGGCGCGAGCAAAGCAAATAAAAAAAGTACACCAAGAAGGTTCCAAGTCTGAGTTTTTAACAAATTAGAAAAGGTTGTATGATAACTTCGGCTCCATGGAGGTAGAAGTAAATGGGTTTAATAATGTTTTGAATTCACAAACTTATTGCACACGATGTTCTAAATTCAATTACTTTTTCTCCTCAAGCGAATAAAAACGGCTTTTGCACTCAGATATCGAAAAGCAAAAATACAATTTCCGAGATGGGGGGATGAAAATAATAATGTCAAGTCGGTTTTTGGCGTGTTTAGCGTTTCCAATTATTTGTAAAATATTTTTGCTTGAATAAAAAAATGTTATTATAATATTCAACGGACTGTTTATGTCAAAATTGATGTGGGTCCCGTTAACTGGGGCTTCTACTCATCATACAAAAATTAACTCTTCATACAAATCGTTCAGCTGATCGACCAATTTTTGTAAGGAGGGTCAAAATTTTTATTTGAGAATTAACTATGGGTTCCGTGGGGATAGTTGTTCAGTATGATGAGTAGAAGCCCCAGTCAACTGGGCCCTATATCAATTTTGTTATACCCTGTATAACATGTTCATGCAGATTTACATATTTTATCAATGAACAGATTTGTAGAGATAGTGGGGTTGCCTATTCATCACCGAGCACCTCTGGGTGCCACTTTGACAGCCGTGCGTTTGAATCCGATCTTTGTAAAAGAATACTTACGAAGCTACACCACAAAAAAAAATACAACCCATTTTAGCGATATCACCTAATTGTAAGGATAACATGACACCCGGTATGGGAGCAAATTTAAAGATGTATTCACACGTCAAAAACTCAGAATTTTGTACAATAATGGATAACTTTAATTCTAATTCGGTCTCTATTCCTTTCCAGATTCCTACCGGAACTAATAGCGATCGACACGTCTGGTAAATTCTTCGACCGCATGTGCAGCTCCCGAAAGTCGCTCGTAGAGAGCGGCGCCGGCGAGACGGACACGGTGAAGCGAAG
This sequence comes from Coleophora flavipennella, assembly GCA_947284805.1. NCBI lineage: Eukaryota > Metazoa > Arthropoda > Insecta > Lepidoptera > Coleophoridae > Coleophora > Coleophora flavipennella. The sequence goes on from OX369307.1 coordinate 8,610,266, forward strand.
AACCCGCTCCAGAAAACCACGGGGTAAAAGACGCAACACCATATCGGGCACTGATCAGAAAGAGCTTAGAGAGGCTATAGCTGGGTAAGCTTCTAGATTGCACATCACCAACTAATTTGATTACATTATCCAGACACTTTAGTTTTTGCGAGACATTCTCTGCCTTATGTTATCTAGCAGCAGGAGATAATGTAATCTCATCAAACATAATAATCAACGACATAACCGTTTAATTAAAGCACAGTATGAGTGAACAGCTTTTTTGGAATTATTCCATTTTTAAAATCTTCAGCACAGGTTTAACAACTTGTTTATAATGTTATCTAGCTTTTGTGAATATGTTAATGTTTAACTAAGACTGTCATTGTTTCTCTAAAAATATTTTTAACGAGAGGAGACAATGACGGTGAATTTTTGTGCACTGGAGCACTAATAGTGCAACATGATCATTAGCTTCAAAATTAATTGTATCTTTGAAGAGTTACCCTGTTACAAGACAAAGGGGCATTCTTCGAAGAGTTTCCAAATATAGGTAGCCTATAGCGTGTGACTAATGCTTTGCTTGGTTTGTTTTATCGTAGCGATGCATCAAATGCCGTGGCTTCAGAAGACATTGAAGATAACAGCCCCGTCATCAGGTCCCAGTCTAGTGACCTACTTAAGAAAAGCCCGATTGATCCTGTCACCAAGAAGAGTCACTTCAACAGCCTAAAGCAATGGGGCAAAAATAGATTGCGAATGATTGGCAGATCACCCAGCGCAAGCAGGGATAGTTTCAAAGACTCCTTAAAAATCGAAAAGAACAAAGATACTAAATCTCCTACCCGACAGAATGAGACCCAGGTTCAAGAAACCGTCACAATGCGCAAGAAACGGCAAGGAGACGAAGACAGGAGAACACATCAAAGATGTGCATCTTATTCATCATCGGAAAAAAGTATAGGGATACCTTTAACCTCACAAACGACGGCTACGATTAACGCAGGTGTAAAGTTGCGCGGAACTTCGGCCCAGAGGAGGCTCAGACGGGCGGGAACAGGAAAAGATGAACCCCAGTCCTCTAGCGGCAACTGGTCGGCCAGTTCCGAGTCCGGGCGAACGAGTATTGGTTCTGAAATCACTTCAACGACCATCCCACCAAAAAGCTCAACTTCAGCTGCTACTTCTATAAACTCGCTCAATTTCCACCACGGCCCACCGAGCTCTATCATAAGTCGCAGAAGATTCCTCAATACTTCTGGCTCTGGAAGTGTTACAAGTGAGGGGACACTGACCCCCGATATCATCCACGACTTACACGAAGACTTGGAGACTAGCTCAGAGTTCTCTTGCGATACAGAGGGCTACTATACCTCCTTCCATATGGATTCTGGATTGAAGACTTTGAAAGAAGAAGAATTGTCTCCTAGTACTCCATTACATACGAGTAATGCTCTATCAAATTCATCCAATAGTCAGAATATGACTGCAGAAAATGAATATGAGCTCTTTGGCAAAGGGTCGACAAGTACGACTACGAGCTCAGCTGGAACCGTTTGTACAACTTTGATGGCAGCTGGAAGTGACAGGTCTTTAGTGATAGGCCCTTCTGTGCCTGAACGTAAAAGTTCGTTAACTATGATGAACAGGAACAGAGGAAACAGTGTTCACAGTGCAAACGCTAGTTTAGACAGAAGTCTAAACGCATCTTACTCTAAATCTCCATACGAATATAATAGCTTAAGATATAATCCAGTGCGTTCCTATACAGACAAACAAATTTACAATCATTCTTCTCCTGAAATAAGCGAAGTACCTACATCGACTATCACTATTACAAGAAATGTTGGAAACCACTCGGAAATAACAGCAGTCGCAGAAGTTCACACTGAAACTGAGTTGGAAAGTGCAAAGAAAAGTACAGGAACAAGTTCACCAGACTCTGGACATAATACTTCTAGCTCCCCTATTGAAGATTCCGTGTCAAGTGCACACGGCAAAAACAGTCTTTCTGAACAAGATTACTCTGAATCTTCAGATTTAGAAGGAACAGATAGAATTGAAAGAATAAGATATAAAACTACAATCAATAGCTCTAGGATTCCATCTATGTGTATTATCACTCCAACTAATTCTGATGATGAAAGTGAATCAAGCAATAAAGACTGTGACGCACATCGTCAACCAAATACTGAGAAATCTCAAGAAAATACTGTACTCCGAGCGGGAAGTAGACCTAAACTTGATTTGCCAACAGAAGAAAAGCCTAAAGAAAACAAAACTTCAACTGAAACTGTAAAGATTACAAGTAAAGTGGCAACGCAGATAAACCTGAAAAACTCACTGCAACCACTCAATAGTCTTATGTGCAAACTTAAGGGAGTACTACCTCATAAGTTATCCAGTAAAAAATCCCCTTCGCCGAAAGAAACCAATCCTACAGAAGGATTATATGATGCAGGCGATTACGTCACCATAGCAGATGTAAAAAACAACAATCAAAAATACAGCTTAAACCGAAGTATCTATGGAAATAACGACACCATTAGAAAGAACTTACAAGCAGTTCTGTCAGGACAACTGGCTGAAACTGAGTATGTTTCTCTCAACGAATTACCAAATTGCCTAAATGAAAGCAGAGACTACTTAGAACATGGCTTGGTAGAGAAACCATCGACAGCATACGAAGAAATTCACAGGAAGGGAGCTAAGGTCACCCTTGATTCCCAAGGCCAAGTAATATATTCGTCGGATACCTTAAAACGGAGGAAAGGAGCACATACTACGTTCGAGCCTGGACCATTTGTACAAGAAATCACTCCTACAACCACAGTCATAAAACACGAAACCGCTGATATAGTCAAAATTACAGATGAGACAGATTTCCCTTACGAACCTGTACTACCACCAACCAGCAAACCGACCTCACCACAACTAGGTAAAATGATAATCAAGGCGCCAGTACAGCCGGATGGTCTAGTCACAACTGAATTCGTTGCTTTGCCTCCACCTAAGCCTAGCACGATAATAACAGCCACGCCAATCACAGAAACGCCTGTGACATCCAACCAACAAACACCTATCGTAACTAGACCCAGTCAAGACCTCCCTAGGGTAGTAGAAGCAATCACTAGAGCTGGAGCATATGTTAATATTCACGATGCAGAGGGTGTCAGCTTGTCTCCAACGAAAGACGATTTAGCAGGTAAGAAACTAATTTGCTCAAAAACTGTTACAAAGAATAATTTCCTTAAATCCAGGTTAGAATGTGATGACTATAAGATAGACAACCAACAACATAATATTACACCATTTATACCCAATTTTCAAACTCCCATTATGTTACAAAATAGAAGTCAGTATGAACTTAATAAATCGGGAAATAAAATTGCCGAAGTGATGAAAATGTTCCACAATAAGGTTAACGGAGAGAGTAATGGAGAAATACTGAGATCAAGTGTAGACTTAGGCGATGTTCCTGATAAATCTATTACAACTAAAGTAAAGCGAAGTGATAGTTACAAACTAGCCAATTCGCCTCTGATGCCCATTAAAAAACTTCTCAAACTCGAAAGTTTCGTCAACAATGCTAAGAAGGTAAACTCTCTCGAGATGATACAAGCCGAAATCACGGCAGACTTGCTCCGCGATGAAATAAACTATCCACCAACAGTGTCCCCCAAACTGAGTAGCAGGAACACTTCGAATCAATCCGACAGTTGCGAATGGTTGAGAAGATATACTGAAGATAAATTTGAGGAAGAGCTTTCTGCTATGACCCTTAGCCCTTTAACCACCCCGGTACCTAAACGTCATTCAGTAGCGTGCATTCCGGACAATAGAGACACGTCTTTGGACATGTTAACGGCTATTTTAGATTCAGACCCGGACGAAGTGTGCATCTTGCACTCGCCCCCCTCTTGTCCGCAATCACCCAGTAAAGTTACTTTGCCGTTCGATAGCTCCCTTCACAGAGCTCGAATACTGTCTATCTCAGAATCTGATTACGGAACTGAGATTTGGTGACCCGATATCTGAACACGAATATTAAAGCTATCAATCTTATTATTAAGCTCTGTCTTTAATTAGTTACTTTCCGTTACTTCTCTATTTAAAGAGGTCCAATAAATGGAGAGATCTTCAATTTCTCTTTTGCGCAGCTGATCTTCTGGATCGCGATTTCATCGAAGGTCGTAGACTCGATTCCTGGGTAGGATATTAAAAACCCGGACACTGAGCAAACTAACCTGTCAGTGGGTACCCAGGGCAAACATTCGTGTAACGAACAAGTTAGTTTGCTCAGTGTCCGGGTTTTTAATATTTGTATATAAATTAATTTAAAAGTTTCTGTCTCTGGTTCTCATAGTACGGGGAGATGACAGATAACTTGTGTGAGTTTTGCCTGAATATTTGCGGACCTTTAAGTATAAACTGAAACGCTTCCACACATTTGTAATTAATTATTCGACATTTCACTATACTATCTATCAGTTAGCTTTTTATGCAATGTTGACAACGGAGAATATTGTCTATAGGTTATTAATTGATTACTATACTCTTTAGTGGCTGTTCATTTTAGTAAAGTAGGTAATTAGGTACTTATATTAGTTTATTTTAGATAATGTTTATTTGAAGAATCCGTCCCGTACTTATAGTACCTTTCATGTAGTCTTCCATTACTTGCCTTTGACCGCTCTGTGATAAATGGTTTAAATGATTTAACAGTTTAGCTATATATTTATAGATATTATTCTTTAATGTTGTGACCTTTTACATTACTAGTAAATGAATTAATGTTTTAATTTTGTTAAGTAAATTTTTTGCATGGTGGCTTCATACACCGCAGAGTGCACTGCTTTTCAGTGGTATTCCTCGAGTCTGAGTGCATGGTGTGTTATTCTGTGTGTTTTCATTATTGTAAATAATGTCATTATACAATTTATGTGAATTGATGCACTTTATTTCATTTATGTTCACTCCCTGTGCTATCTCCCTCACCCTGATCATCCCAGCACATAATCACTGTAAATAACGTCAATAACTTTCACTGAATGAAGTTCTGTTGCTATGTAATAACCTTTTGTTTACCGTATTGCGATATTATTATTTTTTTTTATTGACTTCAATTTTAAACAGAAATTTATTTTTAATTTTAAAAATGGGTATAAAATATACTCCTTTTTGTGACTTAATGTAAACAAATCAGAACTTCACATTTTGAATCAAATAAGTCGGTAAATAACCCTTGTGAAATATTATTTAATATTAGTAACATGACTAATTTGTAAATAACAAATCTCAACGAGTCCTTAAAGATTATGACAAAATATAACTTACCTTCTTATTCCTTGGTACCTATATTAATCTATAAAGGGTTTTCATTTTGACTTGCACTCATTTTCACTGAAAGCTTTGCACTGAGCACTGAGCAGCCGGACTGCTACCCCAGTGTCAACTCTGTGACTTCTTCTAAAAGGTAAATTTTGTGTTGCTTTCTTGGCATGTCAACATAATGCACGTAGGATAGGGTTATGGGTGACTAACAATTTACATAATATTATGTTAACAAGTTCCAAATTAACAAATAATATTTTTCTCCAAATAAATAACGAATAAGTTAATTAAATTATACAGGGTCTTAACAAAAATATGCACTTTTTTATCTGGAGCTTGTACTCATGAAACTAGGAAACTTTCCCCAAGAAACCCATGGTCAATTCGCATTGTTTTTTTTTTATTAATATTATTAAATTGCGCGGAATACGCCAGAATACCGCGCAGACGATATCGTCGTGCGCGGTCATTGAACTTTGCGTGGCCTCAACGAGAGTTGTATTCTGAGCAGTTTGATAATTCAATTAAAAAATAATTATTGCGAATTGACCATGGGTTTCTTGGGGAAAGTTGTTCAGTTTCATAAGCACAAGCTCCAGTTAAAAAAAAGTGCACACCTTTGTTAAGACCCTATATACATAGGAAAATATACCATGCACATCATATACTTGTACGTACATTGCGATCAATCCGTATCTACATGTTCACTTGGATTCTCTATTTATTATGTATATCGTGAAATTACAGTATATGTTACTTACTATTTATAACTTGTTAGTTTTAATTACCTGACGTTTAGCTGGTGATGTCAATAAATCCATATCAAGTATTATTGTAGGCAGGATTATAAAAAAATACAGCATACTTTCTCGAGTAGCTTTACCGTCTAGCATACATAAATGAATAATAAACATAATTCTTCTAGAGGCTGCGTAGGAAAGAAATATTATGAAGCGGATTGATACTATCTTCACGTCCCAAATATCACAGTTTCTAAGACCAAGGTCTTTGAGCAGTGTGTGTTGCCAGTGATGACATACGGAACTATATTACTATATGGGCCTCATAAGACTTGCCAAATAGGAGAACCAAAGCTACCGACATAATTCACAGAATCACTAAACTTAAGGGGCAGTGAGCGGGGCACATGGCTCGTAGAAAAGACGGCCGTTGGGGCAGTAAAGTTCTCGAGTGGCGACCGTAGCGTAGCAAGGCCTCCCACACGGTGGACCGACGACCTGGTGAAGATCGCGGGAAGCCGCTGGATGCGGGCAGGCAGGACCGGTCGCTATGGAAATCCTTAGAGGAGGCCTTTGTCCAGCAGTGGACGTCTTTCGGCTGATATATTGATGATGACACGATAAAAATCGATACAGAAAATTGCCTTTGTATTGGGGCCTGCCCTTAACGAATTTTACCAGATTAACCAAAACTGACACTTTTTGTTGTATGACAGCTTAAATGGCAACCCAGCCAGTGCCAAAACCTGCTCGGAATCCTGCGACAATTTATCATAAAGCTCCTAACCTAATTTCAAAATTTGATCTCAATCGGACCATTGGTTTAGCCGCTTGGGAAATCGGATAGACGGATGAACGTATTTGGGAAACATGTTAAAAGTATTCCAATAATTTATTTGATAAAAATTTATTAACTTTTGAGTAGGTACTCGCCTAAAACACATTTCCAATAATTTATTTGAAAGAAAATTCTTAACTTTTGCATAAGTATACACTTATACATTTTTCTAAAGTCGTAGTAATCCTGTTTACAAAAGTTAGTTGCTTTAGTTATGTATGTATGATCGAAGTAGTATGTGTCTAAAGTGCGTAATTTTACGTACAAACTAAGACGGAATTATAAAAATATATACTCATCTTGTACAATATGATTTTTAGTTTTGCTTTTTATGTATACGTACCAACTTGTTTTTATTATACATACCTATCCAATAAATAATGCTATTCATTGAATGTTTATGTAGTATGTACACAATAGAAAACTAATAATCTGACTTTCATCAGGTCGGCTTCTTTATTTATTTTTCACTTTTTTTTTTCAGACTATCGACATTCCAGTGCTGACAAGCCTTATATGAGCATTTCTCCAAGCGCAGTCCAGGAGGGAACCGCTCAATTGGACCTGAATGCCGTGAACCCCACACTGCAGCGGCACCACACAGCACACCTCCGCGGCAGACACGGCATAGTTAACTACGAGAACCCGCCAAGGAGAGAACAACCGAAGTTTTGGACGCTGCCTAAAAGAAGCACTTTCGAACAACACATTCCGTCATTAACATCCCAAATATCAAGTCATCCCATTAAAACTTCAATTCCAGATCCATACTATAACACCAAGAAGGAAACCAGAAATGCCACTAACGACTCCATAAAAATATCGCCCATCGATCCGCGGACACCAGGAACATTCAAATCGTCAACACCATCAAATAAAGAAAATGTTATAGATCTAAGCACCAAATTATTGTCACCAGTGAAATCGACAATGACTAACGAAGAACTATACGCTGTTATTCATAAGAGCAAAAAGAAACTAAATATTAAAGATAATGGCACTACAGAAAGAGCAGATTCTCCTGCACTTTCTACCATAAGTTTGTCTCCAGTGAATTCAGACATATCGTTGTACAACAGAGGGACTCAACGTCACCCCGAAACTGGGTACTTGGGCGATCCGCGCAGCCGAGTGAGTTGGTCACCTGCGGAGAGACAACACGTTCCTGCGGCACCCGTGCTCGGCTTGCATAAACAAGATACCACGTGCGCTGACAGACACGGACCCTTGCCGCAAACATCGAGACTCGATTTCAAAAAACTTCTTTTGCAGCATAGTGTCAAATTAAACACTTTGAGTCCTCAAACTAAACCAAACAAACTGTCAGCCGTCGAACAGCTAAAATTGTCAAAGGAAAAATGTCAGACACTGCCGCCGCCAACAGTTAACAGGTCGCAAATAAACATTCTTGACCTGAGTGGCTCACCAAAAACGTACTCACAAAGGAAAGTGATCAAAGCAACTCCTCAGCCCCCATCGCCGGGGAGAACAGCAGCACTAATAAAGGAACACAAAAATACGCCGAAAATCCTACTGTCGCCGAAATCGCAGTGGCGGTTCTCGAGTCCCCGGTCTGATGTTTTGTCTTCGCCGATACCTGAGGCCAATAACGAAGAAGACTCTAACAGCTCTGGAGAGAGATATGACACATCGCCAAACAATCCACAGTCTAAAACTGTGCTCGTTGTTACAAACCAGCATTTTGGAGCGAGACGAAACTTAATACCTATAAGTGAAAACCTTTATGAACCTGAAACTGACACTGCTGTTACTGACCACTTTGACCGCGGAGTGTTTCCCCTCGAAACGGAATATTCCAAGTCTTTGGGCAGGTCGAGATCCGACATTTTGAAAGCCAAGCGAGATGAATTTTTTAATAAACCTTCAGAAAAGTCTCCACCACGATTGACTTCTTTCAAAAGCCCTTCGACGTCGGCTGGTCCGTCGTCGGTTGGGCGAAGCAAATCTTCCCCCGAAAGGGGCAAGGTATCTCCCAACACTCTTGAAACAGCATTATGATAGATAGCCATAACATTAAGTGGTGCTTTACAGCATTTTTCTGTATACAGGTGTTACAAAATTGGTGTAAGACCCGTTAACTGGTGCTTTTGCGCATCATATTGAACAAATTTCATTCTAAGAATGCTGTAAATAAAACAAAATGAATTTGTCATCCAAATCGATTAGCTGATTTTTTTCATCTTTGTATGAAAAGTCGTCAAGTTTAACTTAACAGGTCCTCCACTAATTTTGTTACACCATGTTACCTGCTTATTAAGAGATTCCCTGGCATAGATAATGAATTGATTATGTTCTGTGCGCTATGTCAAGCAAGAGATAAAGTGGGAAATGGTATTCTATAGAAGCTTTAATCTAGTCTATTCTTGCAGAAGTGCCATTTATGCAGGCACCACTGATCAGTGTTGGTTTGAACACCGATGTTATTAAATAAATTACTTTTTATGTATAAAGGTGGGTACTGACCAACGTTACGAGGTGTAATGTAACATGTTACACAGCGAGCATTCGTGCAGTCAGTACGTCGTGTTACGGGGAAACCAGCGAGCCACGAGCCGCTCGTTGCTCGCTTCGAGTGCTCCACCCGGCTGTCGGTTTTTTGGCGAATCCTTTGACTGTTACGCGGTTCAGTCAGTACGCTGTTGCGAGTTCACCCATCTTGAGTGAACTGGCTCGAGCGGCGGAGCACAGAGTTTTGACGAGCATGTTACACCGGTTTTAGAACACAGCGTAACATGCTCGATGTGTAACACGCTCGATGCGAATGTTACATTACACCTCGTAACGTTGGTCAGTACCCACCTTAAGGTATAAAATTAAGGATTTGAGCTCAACAGAATGCAGTTTTGTTTATATTATGTCCTAATAATGCTCTGACGGGGCCAATTCCGTTTTTACACAGTAAGTGGTGTAGCTAGTTGCGCCCTAGTTGATAATGATAAGTATTTATTGAGTGCGCTTCATGTACTCCTACTTTGTAAGTAGTGTTTGAACTTTTACAAAATTTTCCAAGTTATTAAGGTAAAAATTTAATTAAATGTTTTAAAATAATGTTATGTTTTTCTTTTAACGACGTCCTACCTATTTAGGACCTAGAAAACCACTTCTGGTTTGATACTTGTTCCCTGTCTCTTGGTATGTTATCTGTTTAAGGGTGTGTGAGGCTCGAGTTTCAGTACAAACGTAGTTTTGCTTTAATACAAAAACTACATGCCAGATCGAATCCAAACTTTGCGAATATATTGAGTAGACACATGTCGATGTTTGTAATTAGTTTTCATCTCAGTAAATTTAAACATAACTAAACGAAGGCTTAAATTAGTTTTGTACTGAAAGTTTGAAACTGCTCTTGTTTTTTTCCATTTTATATTAACAAAATTGAAAACTAATTACAAACATCGACATGTGTCTACTCAACATATTTACAAAGTTTGGATTCAATCCGGCATGTAGTTTTGTATTAAAGCGGAACTACGTTTGTATTGAAACTCGAGCCTCCTGATTGGGACAAGTCGGATATATGAAATTCTATGCTTGATATTGAAGTCGGTCGTATCCATTCATCGACTACTAGCTGGTGCGGGGTGCGCGAGCCGCAAGCGGCAGGCGGGGATATATGAACCTTCCTCGTTATCGCTCTTTCTATTAGCGAAAATCGTTTCAAAATCCGTTGCGTGGTTTAGGAGTTAGCAGATAAACAGACATACAGACGCGGAGGACGACTTCCTTTTTACTCAACTACGAAAAAATGGGTTATGTTTTTGACAGTCTATAGAATTTTTATTTCAAATCATATATAAATTCATAGTTGCATGGGTTAGTAAAAATCTATGTGGGTATGTATGTATGTTCAATCTGTTCCCTGGTATTCCTAAACCACCTAACTGATTTTGATAAATGTGGTGTTTTTCGATTCGTGCCATCACTCCCCGTGTCATAGGAAAAAATTAACATGGCGGATTTCATAGGTTTTTTCATCATCATAACAGCCGAAAACGTCCACTGCTGGACGAAGGCCTCCCCCAAGGATTTCCACGACGACCGGTCCTACGCTATCCGCATCCATCGGCTTCCAGCGATCTTCACCAGGTCGTCGGTCCTGTTTATTATTATTAAAAATTTGAGTGCGTTTGACTGCACCACACCTAATAACACAACTCAAAAAAAATTAGATAATTAACAATTCAATCAATTAGGTACATATTAAAAGCAACTTCTTAATGAGCACATTCTAAATTTTTATATATTAATTTCATAGCAAATAGTCAAAAAGAATATAACAAACTAATGTTTTTAACAAATGGTCTCACGAGCGATATTATGAGATGACTCAATGAACGCGCGCTACAAGCGACACGACACGCGGGTAGCCACGAGGCGAGGTGGGGCGGCGTTGTACGTACTCTGAGCACTTAAAATATGGAAATAAAATATACGTAAAAAAAAACTAAAAACCGACTACGGAAAAACATGAATTATGAGTTTCCCGCCTGAAATCGACCTTTGTTTTCCCCTTCATCTGCGGTAATGGCCGTGGTCGCAAACCATATACTCTTGTTTTCATAATATTCCGTAGTCGGCTTTTAGTTTATTACCATGGCCTGTACAGTGGAGACCGCATTAATTTACACATTTCAAGCATAATCGGAGGACATGATTAAAAAAAATGGTCTCAACACTGCACTGGCACCACAGAGTACCTACTATCTATTTTTATACAGGTTGTAACATAATTGGTGTAGGACCCGTTAACTGGGGCTTCTACTGGTCATACAGAACAACTTTCCCCAAGAAACCCATAGTCAATTCTGAAAAAAAACGGACCTTCCATACTGAAATGCACAAAATTGGTCGATCAGCTGATCATTTTGTATGAAGAGTTAAATATTTTTTTTGCTATTTCAGCAAAGTCGTAGAACAAAAGTTGTTCAGTACGATGAGTAGAAGCCCCAGTTAGCGGGACCTACACCAATTTTGTTGCACCCTGTATACAGAGGGTATTTAGAGAATTTCATCGACAAAACACCCCACGACGGGGGGTCCCCCCCCCCCCCTTAAAATGGCGGCCACTAGAAAATTTTATGGTTACATATTTTCCTTTCTTCTATTTTTTTTTGTTTGTTTTTTCAAAGCTTTGCCGCAACAAAAAAATATTCATTTGAAAGCTTATAAAATTCTGCGTCTGTTGGTAACCAAAAAAATAATAGAATTAAAAAATCTGGCATTCAAAAAATCTTTTTTTTCTTCATTTTTTTTACATTTCCTACTTTTTCAAAAATGAGCGCATTAACGGTGCTTTTTTTAGATGTGCGTTAAATAAGAAGTACGAAATAATAAAATTGGTATTAAAAGGCGCAGAATTTTCCAAGGTTTCAAATGAATTTATTTTGATTACGGCAAAGCTTTTGGACAGACAAAAATAATTATTGAAGGAAAAATCTAATCATAAAGTTTCCAAATGGCCGCCATTTTAAGGGGGCGACGGCCGACCCCTCATTCGAGGGGGGGGGGGTGTTTTGTCAATGAAATTATCTAAATAATACGCCAGCAAAATATCAAAAGTGGTATCCCTAACAACCTGTAAGTATATATGGAGAACTGGCACCGTAGGCACAATATGAGATATACTAAGTTACTTCATCCATAGGTATACCTAAAACTACTTGGTAGGGATCTACCCAGTAAAAAAGAAAATTAAGTTACGTCAACATGCGGAGTCTAATTCTTATTTCATAATTGAAGAAATCTCTGGTCCTTTACATCGTTGAGAAATCTCCCTTTGGGGTTCCGTAGTCAAATCAGCAAGGAACCCTTGTACGGTTTCGTCGTGCATGTCTAACGGGGTGTGTCACAGCCATTTTACACAGTTAAACAGCAACAGAAACAGTTTAACCTAAAGAAGATTCAATTTGGTACGGCTATACAAATCTGTGGCGCATAGAACATAATCTGTAAAAAAATCTGTACCGTCCATACTCGTACATGTAAAGTGAGGGTGATTTTTAATTTCTCGACCTCGTAGTAGTATAGAGGAAGTGTTGTTATCGAGAAAATAAAAGTTTTTTAAATTTTCGTGGATATGTGTTCTATATCATAACACATATACCGAAAAACCGAACATCTCAATTCACGGAGGCGGTTAAAGGTGGTTTCTGAAATTTTAAACCACTTTACCATACATTTGAATGGGTATGGCGGTTATTTCCTCCCTAATTCTCATCTTACCTTCATCTAAGGTGTGAGGACGATGTTTTAGAACTTTTTTCTTCGGGTAAACCCAAAGGAAGTCACAAATGCTCAAATCTGGCGAGTATTCAGGCCACCCCACGACACGTTTCCTAGATCAAACGTAACGTTCAACATTTGCTGTTCTTCATCAGTGCATCGCTGTTGATGGTCCCATCTTGCTGATGTAATTTTAAAAACTTGATGTAACAAATGGCATTCCATAGTGACTTGAATAAAATAAACCGCACATATATAAATCTAATCCTTTTTTTATATGGCCCTTCAAAACCGATGCATATCTTTTGCCCCACCCGGTATTACGAATAAGTACCTATCCATTTGGTTATGAATAAGTGTATTATGGTCATGCAACATGAATTCGTCAAAATTATTTAAATGTTGTATCAATATTGGTATGAAAAAAATAAAAAGAAAGAAAGTTTAGTGCGGGCTGCCATACAGTTAATTAAATAAACATTTATTTTTTTAAAAGACTATTGAACCCTACTTTGCACGTGGTCGGACACACACTTGGTCACTTTGTTTTTCTATTCAATGGAAATTATTTAAAAAGTGCCAAAACATTATTTATTAGGCTATTTTAAACATCTCATTATTAGGTACTAACCTACATTAAATAGGTAAACAATCATACAAAATTAGTATTATGAACAGAATAACTCAGTGCATGTTAAAGGAAATTCAATGACTTATTAAAACAAGAGCATTAGAAATCAATGTGCAAGTCAACAAGAACGCTCCATAAAGTAAAAAGTTCATGATATTGACATTATTAATTGAATTTTCAGTGTTGTGTTTCAATACTGGAGAGCTGATCAATGTAAGAAGTACACCTGTAACGGGTTTGTTTGAAGCATTGCTGGCTCCTGTTGCCATTTTCACTGTATACATTTTTTACATCATCCTAGTCACTGCTCAGGTTTTCAAAAAGCATGTTTCTCTGATACTACAACTGTTTGCCATATTGATTAGTTTTCTAATGGAGTTGTCACTGGCCATCGTGATATTCCAAAACATGCAGAGTCAAAATATTAAGGAGGGTTCTATGTATGCTCTTCATGCAGTACTGCCAATATTAATTTCATTGCTACTGGCTTTACATTTTACTATAATCATCACTCACCATGACCTGCGCAATATGCAGGATATGCGTATACATACCTGATCTACTGTTGTGAAACGTTGTTAAAAACTGAACATATAAAATAAAACACATTATATATAATTATATGTTAGTTTTATTTCTTTTCCCTCTGCTTCATCATAGTATTATACCTGTTTGTATTATATAATATATATAACTACTAATATTATAAATGCGAAAGTTTGTAAGAATGTATGGATGTATGTTTGTTACTCTTTCATGCAAAAAACTACTGAACGGATCTGGCTGAAATTTGGTAGGTTGACAGATTAGGACCTGGATTAAAACATAAGATACTGTTTCCACGCTCGCGATCCGCTTGCAGCTCGTGCACTGCACACTCTCGAAAAGTCATAGAAATGTCCACGCAGGTGAAGCTGAGAGAAACAGCTAATATATAATAAAATACCTTGCCAGTTTCACGATTAGTTAACATGTAAGAGTTTACTGTAACAGAAAAGTTGACTGTGGTCCTGTCATACTCCACCACTGTTGCAACAATCATGGTTTTCAGGGTCCAAGTACCATCAGAGTGGCCAATAGAGTACACAATGTTTGTGCTGATTATTATCGTAAAACAAACAGAATATCAGTTTCAAAATAATGTACCCTGAACAAAATCATTTATAGCTTTGCTGTTGTACTTAGTAATGTAAGAGCCTTGACATAGCAAGTAAGTATGCATACACAAGACGCATTGAAAAAAAAATGTCATATAAAATTACAATCACCTGCCACACTTAATAGAAAGGGCGCATGTCACCAGCGCCTGATATATTGGAGCTTAACCTCTAAACTCGCCTGGAAGCGCGACTTCCGGCTTCCGTTCACTCGCGAATTTTAATAGCGGCGCGGATTGCGAATTTCCGATTTTGCAAAAAATTATAATAAGTATTTTGTCCAGAGTCATGAAATAAAAAGTAAAATACAGTCGAACATCTCTATTCTGTTTCATTTTACAGCTGATAGTCGAATACTAATTTATTTGTTCAATATTTTGATGTGAAGTCTACAAAGGAACAAAAAAGTATGCATTTCACAAATAATGTACTTTTTCAGTGAATATGTATCCAAATGCAATAAAAATAAGGGAAACAATACACTGAATACATGTAATAATCAATACTTCCATCAGTTTACTCCCATAAAGTCCGAATTCCTTCACAAAATTACACAAATAACTGCACTTCACTGCCGCTAAGCACACCAAAGAGCACAAACTGAAATTTCTGTTTTTTTGGCTAAGAACGAGTTGAATTATTATCTGGCAAAATTAAAGAGTACATATCTATCTTATTCTCTCACATAAAACACCATAGGAGAGAATGAACTCTATTACATGTCCTTGGTACTTTTGTTTTTGGTCGTAGCGCGCGGCTCATGTGTGTCGCCTTCCCGAGTCAGCGGGTGTAGGTATTATAACAGCACATGTCCAGCCTTCCCGAGCGAGCAGGTTAAAATCCAAAGAGTTTCCATAATATCTACAGAGAGAAATTCTATGCAGCGTAAATGACCCTACAATTGAGTATGCCATGCAGCATACTCCTCTCATAGGTTGCTGTGGTGACAGCAAGACAGATATACTGTAATTTTATAGGTCTTTGAAGACTCCATTTCTCCATTGAGCTATGAGAAGACATTGTGTCTCTATAGAGATATAGAAACTCTGTGCTAAAACACACATTCCACATGGGAGCAATGCAAGAACCTTTCATGAGGCAGGGGCCTGACTGTATAGCATGGCAGAAGGATAAGACATGTCCCCGAAGGCTTAATAGTAACACTTTTGCTTGCTGAAAATCACTATGGCTGGTTTCACAGCTATATGGGAGATCCAAACAGTCCAGGAAATGATGAGTAGGAGGCACTAATGTGGGAGTGTATGGTAGTTCGAGTGCATGTTTTATACAGGAGGAATTTGTATCACTATGAGACAATGTTCTAGCATGTCTCTGTTCCGGAATCCCATACGGGTCTCCCGGATAGCTACAAAACCAGCCTAACGCTATCATATTTTTCATTCACCATATTCACTCACAAGTTTATGTTTTTATACTAAAAATTAAGACTATTTATTCATATGTGGCCCATTCATAAGGGGAGGACGCATTTGGCCCATAGGTCCCATTGGGCCCATTTGTCCCATTGGACCCATTTGCCCCATCGGGCCCAACATTGGTCCCATCATAGGGGGCCTCATCCCCATCATAGGCGGCATAGGTCCATGTGGGCCCATCATCATCGGCGGAGCCATAGGGCCACCGGGGCCCATGCCTGGTGGCGGCAGCATGCCCGGGGGCCCACCCGGCGTCGGCACTGGCGGTCGTGGCCCTCCTGGGCCCATCACAGACGGATCCCACGGCGGCGGTATCGCAGCTCCTTTCGTGCCAAATGGATTCTGTGCGATTTTCCCAGCTTTAAATGCCGCTGTCGTGGCGTCTATGAGATGCTGAGCTTGTTCTTCCATCCACTTTTGATAGTAGAACTTCACATTGTCCTTGTGTTTTCTTCCCGTGCAATGTGTTTTTCTAACGCTAGGCGAGTCGTGTGTTAAATAGGTATCACAGTAATCGCAGTAATATTTCGGCATGTTGAATAATTTTTACTGAGTTTCTGTTATTACTGGAAATAGTGAATAGTGAATTCTGCGAAGAGCAACAAGCATTTAATCACGCAAAGAAAGACCGCAAAATGAATATAAAAGTATTGCCAATCCCTGTCAAAATTTACCCCTAAGTTTTTTTTCAAACCCCCTAAAAATCCCTAAGTGTAGGTTTTTATAATAGACTAGCTTTTGTCCGCGGCTTCGTCCACGTGGACATAGTTTTTATGCCTATCTTTGAGGGTGAGTGGTGCGCGAGCTGAAAGCGGCTTGCGAGCGTGGACATGACTTTCCTCCAGACCCCTTAGGAATTATATCGGGCTATTCTGATTAGCAGTCTATATCACTTCCCATATCCCCTTTACCAATTTTATACAAAAAAAACACTTTAATCCGTTGCTCGCTTGCGACGCTGACGTGCGCGAGCGTGGAAAATAGTTTTCCCCAGATCCCTCGGGAAATATGTCGGAATATGCTGATTAGTAAATTATGTTATTTCCCACCTCCTCAGCTATCTCTGTTCAAAAAATCATAACAATCCATTCTTCCGTTGCTGTTACTCTGCCTAGAGCTACCCGGCTAGGTGGAGTTCGCAGTCGGAACTACGGGTCCGGCTGTATGGATCAGGGTACTACGGGGTAGGGAGTAGCCCACCGCTTGTCTGTTGTCAGATCTATCGCCTTCGGCAGTCTTGTCGGTCCCCCGACTGGGTCAAGGACTCGTAGTGGTATTTGGTTAGTTGCAGGGGTTGGGCAAAGTTTTTTGCCTGGCAAGCACGTGGCGTCCAGGTGTCCTTCCCCGCGCGCAACTAGTGTTGTCATAGCCGGCCATAAGAGCTCTGGGCGAAAAAAACGCGGGGCACGTGAGTTGTCCATTAATTTGGAACTGCTGGTTTGTTTACTCGTGGAGAAGCATCTCTGGCACTTGCCTGGAAAGCAAGTAGAGCTACGCCAGTTCTGCTCCGGCTAATCCAGCTGCGTAGGAATGAGACTGAGCAGGTGCGATAAGCGCCGGGAAGTGAGTGTGCTTGCAGCTCCGGTACCACACTGGAGATGTGAGAGCCAGCTTCTCTGGTGTCCCGAGCAGGGATCGAACCACCAGCAGCGAAAGCTGAAGAAGGTGAGCGTACCTACAGCTCCGATACCTACGTGTCTTCCACGAATCACTCGCCTTGCAGAGTCCCAGGACAAGCGTCTTAGCGGCAAGAGCTACCGGAGTTCGTGTTGTATGGTGTTGGCAGGAATAGTGGCCCTCGCTGTATGACGAAGTTGTCGGTAAGTGGGGTCGCTATATCATAAACCTGATAGTTTAGCGTTCCAGTAGATGTACGAGAGGGAATGTTCCGTTGCTGTGTTAAAGAAATTAATCGAAAAGAGTATTTTTTCAGTACCCTCAGTAACGGCATCGAACTATGCTATTTTCGCAGGATAAAAGTAGCCTATGTGCTTCCCCTCAACACAGACTATCTCCATGCCAAATTTCGTCAAGATTGGTTGAGGTGTTGAAGCGTAAAAAGTAAACACATTTTCACATGTATAATATTAGTAAGGAAAAAAGTAACGATAGGTAGGTACCTAAAGGCTCCTCTGTCCTTAAAATTAGCTTCTCGATTAACGATGTTTTTAACATCGAACGAAATAACTTGGTAATAAAGTTTTTGTCAGATCGAACTGCAACGTGGTGGTTACGTCAATCGCTGCGGACGAATCGTGCGAAAGTTGTGGTTTTTAATTCATTATAAATAAAATAAGAAGAATTTCCAAAAAAACCAGCCAAGTGCGAGTTGAACTCGCGTGGAGAGGATTGCGTACAATGCCAAAGTCAAATACAAAATATCACATTTGAATTCCTAACAGTAAGACGCGATCCGTTACGTACAAAGCGTTTTGCTTCTTCGTTCATTAAGCGAACGGGCAAGGAGTGGAATTCCCTGCCGACGTCTGTATTCCCCGATTCGTATAATTTAGGAATCTTCAAAATGAGAGTGAATAGGCTCATTTTTAGCTTGCGTGTTACATCCTCGGCTTCATCGGCTCTTACCATCAGGTGAGGGGCAGCCAAACGCACTAAAATTTTTATTTAAAAAAGAAGTTCACTAAAACACCACTAGATTGCGCTAGTAGTAGTTAACTGTATGGAGTACTGCTCTCACTTGCGGTACGGATCGGCTCGTTACCAGCTATATGCCTTGGATTCTATCGACCAACGTGCTAGGAGACTCATTGGCGACGAGGAACTTGTATCAAACAGGCTCCAAAGCTTGAGCATCTCCACAAAATCGCCTGTCTATCGGTGTTCTACAGGATTCATTTCGGAGAGTGTGTCCTGGAGCTTCACGACTTCATTCCCCCTCTCCATTTCATCATCGGACGACCAGGTGTGGAGGGCGGTTCCACCCCTTTGTCGTCAATTTTCTTTGTTCGAGAGTCATTACGAATCGTATCGCACGCAGGTTTGACGACTTCCAGCCTCCCGAACAAGCTGGTTTTCGAAAAGGCTTTAGTACTGCGGCAGATTATACAGAAGACCGAAGAGTACAATCAGCTACTATGCTTGGTGTTTGTGGACTATGGGAAAGCCTTTGATTCAGTCGAAACCTGGGCTGTGCTACAGTCTCTCCAGCGGTGCCAAACTGACAATCGATACATCGAGGTGTTGAAGTGTCTGTATGAAAACGCCACCATGTTGGTTTGCCTCCAGGATCAGAACTCGAAACCTATCCAGTTGCAGTGAGGGGTGAGACACGGAGACGTTATATCTCCGAAACTGTTCACCGCAGCCCTGCAAGATATTTTTAAGCTTCTGGACTAGGGTGAACTCGGCATCAATATCAACGGCGAGTACATAACCCACCTCCGATTCGCTGACGATATCGTGGTCATGGCTGAGACTATGAAAGACCTACACAATGCTCGATGGCTTCAGTAATGTCTCTCAACAAGTGGGTCTTAAAATGAACATGGACAAGACGAATATAATGTTAAATTTCCGTGTCGCACCCACCCCTCTAAAGGTTGGAGACTCTACACTGGAAGTTGTTGACGAATATGTATACCTGGGACAAACCAACTTAGGTAGGTCCAACTTCAAGAAAGAGATCAATCGACGATTCCAACTCGGCTGGGCAGCGTTCCAGGCTTACTTTAATTAAATTCTATTTGTAGAAAGAAGTTAAACTTTTATAATAAATATCGATAGTATTTATACTACTACCGAATGCAACTCATCACTAATTATACACTAAGTCCGAAGCGGAGGTACACCTAGCTCCCTCCCACACCTCACGACTCCTTCACCTACGTATTGCTTGTTTATTTTTTAGCTTTAAAAGTACAAAAAAATTACTTTCCGGTGAAATATGATACACAAAATATTTAGTGTGTTTTTACTGCACATTAGACCATTAAGATAGGAAAAATACTTGAAAACACTGCTAGGAAATACCATACCCAGAAAACGGCCCCTATTCCCGGCGGCCCTGCTATTCCTGGCTCCGGTAGCAGTCATGGTAACGGCGGGGCAAGGGGTGCGAAGAATCCCCGGCAGGCTACCAAACCCAATGACCTTTGGCCCTGGCAACTTGCAACACGCGTACACTGCGGACTGACGAGAATCTAACAGAACTCGAAAAAGTATTGAGCAGGTTACGGTAGGATATCGTAGGTTTATGTGAATCCCGAAGAGAGCGAGAGGACACCATGATCCTTAAATCCGGAAACCTGCTCTATTTCCGGGAGAGCGACGAACTGTCCCAGGGGGTATCAGGATTCTCATCCACAAGTTCCTCATTAACAATGTGGTCCAGATCGTAAGCGTTTCGAAAAGGGTAGCATACCTTATACTCAGAATCACCAAACGGTATTCAATGAAGGTCATACAGGTATACGCGCCGACCACGGAACACTCCGGCGACGAGGTAGAGACTATGTACGAGGACATCTCTACAGCCTTACGTAGCACCAGAACCCATTATATCGTCGTCGTTACGTTTTTCGGCTGATATGATGATGATGATGACTGCTAGGAATTTGCCACGCATGCACACCGCTAGCAGTCGATAATGATCAATAGCGCTTGAGGGCGCTTACGCGTTCTCACCCGTGCTTACTGTTCTCACTATGAAATACGCGCTCTATACCTACAGAAAGTGTACTCAAAGTTCAAAATCTAGCCACTTTTTAATAAAGGTTTGGAATATTTCTTTTTTCCATAACGGCTACACTGATCAGAACAGTTTTTTTGGCGGGATTTGTGGTGAACGCATTCGTAGTTTTATTTAAGTGTTTTTGCATTGTTTTCTGCTAAGATTATGTTCAAGAAGTGGTGCATTTTGGAGTAAATCTTCTAGTGCAGAGAACAATGTGGAGAACAATAAAATAAAATGAAGGAGGACGTAAGAACCTAACTTGCACTGGGTTTTCCACCTCAGAATGAGGCTTCTGCAAATGCTGTCAAGAACTGCAGAGAAGATTTGTAATGCACCGGCAGTCGGAATTAGAAATCAAAAAACGAATGAAGATTAACTAAATGGGGATTGTCTCAAAAGGGCTTTCGTACCCATGAGACGATAATATATTAAAAAAACTAAGACAACAGATCAGACAAGATAGAATCCTCACACAGAATCACAGCACAGAATCCAGAATCCTCATTGATCTGTGTCATTGATTCAGACCACAGATCTAATAGACAGATTTTTTTAAATGAAATCTGTCAGACCCAAGTCAGACCACAGACCATATGCAGATTGACCATTTGTGGCAGATTTCTGCTATTTAGACAGATTTAGGTCCCAATTTGACCTCTGGCAGTACAAGTGGCAGAAATTGGCAAATTTCAAGGAAAATAGTTGCAGAATTTAGCAGATTTCAAGGAAATCCTTAAATACATTTTCTGTGTCCTATTATTTTTCTTATTATTTATGACTTCTTAAGTAATAAAATTTTGAAAATTATTTTATTTACTGAGCTGGCAACTTTTAATGTATCAACTCAACTCAACTTAACTTTTGTGTGATCGTGCGTGCAGTATCAAAGAAAATAAAAATCACAACCTACATTACGCTATTTTACGCTACAAGTTCGCGTAACACACCCGGTCCCTACCTTTGCGAACGACCGCCATTTGTGTGCAACTTATACGGTGTGAATTTTTAGTAAGTACCTACTTACTTTACAATATGTATACATATGTTTTTTTTAACTCTTATTCAATTTTTACTGTAGACTGTAAGTGTTTTTTTAACTCTTATTCAATTTTTACTGTAGACTGTTAGTTTTGAAAAACTATCTTCATTTAACTAAAAAGGTGTAGTAATTGTTTACGCCGCCGTTTGATACCTGCAGGCCTAATCAAAGAGGCGTGCTGGGCCCATTGAGTTTCGTGTCTCAGGCCCACAGGGGGAACACGTGAACTCCGCTGCTATACGGAGTGCGGGGGGTTCAGTGCTTAAAGCCGCCAAGCGAATACAATTCAAGCCTAGGTTCCACAAGGAACACAAAAAGCGGTTGTCCTGGGGACACAAAATCTTTACAACCCAAGGGACACGGCGTCTTTAACGGCGTTAATCGTGACCTTAATCACTGAAAGGAATTTGTTTATATCTAATGTAGCCCCCGCGGACTATTCCCAATATGTCAGGTATAAACAATCAACAAATAATTAAATAAATAATTACGGAACTATAAAATAGCTTTCAAGTTAAATAACAAACAATACCAAATTTATTTCTAATTACTCACAGGTCTCGACGCAAATGGGGTCGCATCTAGCTGGTCGATCGTTTCGTGGCAATGAGTAGATGTGTTAAGTGTGTGAGTAATGTATTTGTATGGTTATATACGTATGTATGGATGCCACAAGACGAGGGTGGATCCAGCTTTGGTGCCAGGGGGGGGGTCACATAGTCGTGGTCAAGTCAATAGAAGTTCTAATTTAATTTTGATAATAATAGATACAAGTAAAAAGCAGGTATTTTATTAATAAACTAGCCATTTCCCGCGGCTTCGCCCGCGTAGACATAGTTTTTATGACTGTATAGGAATAGCTGGGGCCAGTGATTTGATAGTTCTCTTGGTTAACACTTTATTTCTAATAACTTGTGATAAGTTATCTTGAAAAGTAGGTGTATGTTGGACATGATTATACATTTTGAAAAAAAAAACTTTTATACTTTTAGCATGCCCATTATACATCGACTTCTCAAGCTACCTGCGATATTCGACACGCTTTATTGAAGGAAAAACAAAGGGCTTTTTCAATTTCTATGAAAACCCCCCGATTATCTGGAAATAAAAGTATATTTTCGTAATTACAGTCAGATGTTAACATATTGAATACACATAATCTAACATTAAAAGTTTCAATTTAATACATAAGGCCATTCTAGAGATATAAATTTGATTGTCAGGAATTCAAAATATGACGTCACGTAATGTACCCTATATGATATTTGACACGCATAATTAAAGGAAAAATAATGGGTTGCTTCGATTTTTTCGAGAACCTTCGATTTCCCAGGATAAAAAGTATATTTTCGTAACAATATTCAGGTGTGAAATTGAATACCTCTGATCAAACAGTGAAAGTTTTATCCTTATAGATTAAGCTATTCCAGAGACGCAATGTTCTTCCTTTTCTTTGGGAACCTTTATCTGGAATTGAAAAAATGATCGCACGTTAAGTACCGTACTTATCACCCATGATTTTCCTTTTCAAAAAACAATTCATTTAAAGAGATCTTTCCGTATCCTTCAGGCTATCCTGATTAGCAGTCTGTCACTTTTCACCCCCTCGATTATATCTATGCAAAAAAAATCACGTCAATTCGTTACCTCGTTGCGACGCTCGCTGACGTGCGCGAGTGTGAAAATGAGTTTTCTCTAGATCGCTTGGGAACTACGAGTATATTGGGCTTTTATTTATAGTTTATGTCACTTCCCACCTCCATGTCTGTATAGAAACTACGACAATACCTTGCTCTGTTGCAACGTGCGCGAGCATGGAAATGAGTTTTCTGCAGATCTCTCGGGAACTACATTGTGTTATGCTAATTAATAGTCCATATCATTTACCACCCCTACTACCATTTTTGTGCAAAAAATAACAATGATAAGTTGCTCCGTTGCGATGTTAAAGAAATCAACCAAAAAAAGATTATTTTCAGTTCCCTCAGGCACTGTACTGGAATGTTATTTTCACGGGATAAAGAGTTAACCTTAGGCCTTTTCAACGACACAGGCTTCGTGCGTGCCAAATTTCGTCAAGATTGGTTGAGGTAATTTATATCTCCACATATATTTTGAACACCCGTTACACCCTTTTAGGAGTTGAATTTAAAAAATCCGTTCTTAGCTGATGCCTAAGTCATAGTTTCTATATGTGTGCCAAATTTTAGCCCGATCTATCCAGTGGGTTGAGCTGTGCGTTAATAGATCAGTCAGTCACGTTTCCTTTTATGTATTATAATAGCTTTTGCCTGCGGCTTCGCCCGCGTGGACATGGTTTTCACGACTTCTTTGAGAGCAAGTGGCTCGCGAGCGTAGGCAATCGTTGGTTTCAGATCCCTCGGGAATTATATCGGGCTATACTGATAGCAGTCTATGTCACTTACTACCCCTTCAACTATTTATTTGCAAAACATCACTACAATCTGTTGCTCCGTTGTGACGCTGACGTGAGCGAGCCTGGAAATGAGTTTTCTCCAGAACCCTTGGGTACTATATCAGGATATGCTAATTTGTAACTTTTGTCATAAATCACCCTCTCAACCATCTCTGTGCAAAAAATTACAACAATCTGTTGCTCCGTTGCGTTGTTGAAGAAATCAACCAAAAAAGAGTCTTTCTTTGTATGCTTTCACGGGATAAAAAGTAGCCTATGTCCTTCCCCGTGACACAAGCTTTCTCCGTGCCAAATTTCGTCATGATTGGTGTAGGCGTTGAAGCGTGAAAAAGTAACAAACAAACGAATTTTCGCATTTATAATATTAAGTAAGGATGAAATATTATTTTACATAATTAACGTCAATCCATAGGATAGGCGAAAAAAAAATTACTCCCACTTTTACGTGCTCTCATTTTTTTAAAGATTTTATATACTCATAACTACTTGGTTGGCATGTATACCTCCCGTGCCAAACAAAATTTCATATTATTTACTGGATCACCATTTATCATCAAGGTTTAATCATAAATTGAAACTAACACTTTTTTGCCAGCACATCCAACAACGGTAGCAAAATAAACAATTATTAGACAATTATAGTTTGACAGATTATCAGTTGGTAATATGACATTAGATTTTTATTTAGTTTGGAATCTTGGCCTTTTATTCTAATATTTAAGATATTGTTCTATGGGTATGGTCATTTAAAAAAAAATATAAAACTATTTTGAGGATGATTAATGTTACCATAGCAAACCAAAGTTACCCAGATTGACTGTAATGTATGTTTAACAATTTTAATTAGTGGTCCACCTAGGTCCTGGACCCAGCCCAGTGGGACCCCCATGACCCCTATGACCCTCCCCCTGGATCCGCCTTAGCCACAAGATCTTATATATTCCACGGGTGCTGCAAATCTCAGCTGGAGGCACCACGAACGGTCGGCACGTAGGTACATGAATCACGACTCCCGATAGTCAGATTACCTACCAAAGATAAATATTTGTTCACATTCCGATAAATCTCACACGTGCGTGACCAATCAGTCCAGCCGATATAAATACGGTACTCAGCTGGTACAATTCACGTAGTTTATTGCACAATACTAATCACAAATGCGGTCAGTTATAGGTACAAGCTGAGTCTGTGCCTAGCTAAGTACAATACCACAGAGCAAAATCACGGCACTTATAACTTAGACATAATTCACGCGATGTTGGTTCCCACAGAAATTCCTTAGTTAGTTTCTTGGAAAATACCTACACTAAATGACTATCGGGCCAAATTTCGATAGGTAGGTTGGTTACGGACAACCTGAAATGCATAAATGCACTTGTCCAGAGCCCCAGCCAGTTGGCTAACAAAAGGGGTTCACTCCGGGTAATTCAGGGTACACTGGTAAAGGAGAAACCGCGGGACACGTGCGTCGCGCTCAAGGGCTTTCTAGCACATTTCCGGGAAGCCACCGATGTGTCACTGCAAGCGTTCCCGAACCCCACGACAGAACCGTAATCGTATCCAGAAGCCCGGTTCTTCGCGCATATATTTCATCACTGGCAACGACGGACTACCATTGTGGGTCTAGCGACGCATCCGCCGCGAGACGAGGCTTGATCGCCGACAGACAGCTCCCGCACAGCTCGCCACGACAGCTGCTTAGCCGACCAGTTTGTATTCTACGATGCCAGCACAGATCGATCAAGCCCGCACGCCAAATTGAGGCTTGGTTATGTACAGTTTTTTAAGAAATCTCAGTTCGAAGACTTCGAAGAGAAATTGAAAAAAGCAGAACTTATTTTTTGTGCTATTGTGCTAGTGGAATACAGTTTTGATTAATATATCATTTGAACGAAATTATCTGAAATTCCATTGAATAGTTCTTAATTTTATATTACTTATTCATTCCCGATACTTTCTGGAGTCGAGATTGGCAGATTTTTTGCTTTCGTCGGGCAGATTTACAATTTTTGATATGGTTACACTGACCACATGGCTGGCTGGCTGGTCTGGCGCGCCTTCATGAAAAATTGAAACTTGTGTGCATGCGTGCGTGTGATGATTGTAATTAATTGTGATTCTGCTCCACTGTTTCTGTTTATAAATTGAATAGAGAATAGTGCAAATTAATTAATCAGAATGCCTGACATGAAGTACATATTAGTGACTGGAGGTGTAATAAGCGGTGTAGGGAAGGGTGTCATCGCGAGCTCCTTTGGCACAATTTTGAAAAGTTGTGGTATTGATATCACTTCTATAAAAATTGACCCGTACATCAATATCGACGCAGGCACCTTTTCTCCATACGAGCATGGTGAGTTCAGCGACGAAATGCCCTTTAAATATATTAATTTTCTTGGAATTTTCATTTTACTTTTCCTACGTGTCGCGTTATATTTTGCGTCTATTTTTGCGTTGTAGGTGAAGTTTACGTATTGGATGACGGCGGCGAGGTCGACCTTGATCTTGGCAACTACGAGCGCTTCCTAGACATCACGCTGCATAGAGACAATAACATCACCACTGGGAAGATTTACCAGCAAGTGATAGAGAGAGAAAGGCGAGGGGACTATCTTGGAAAAACTGTGCAAGGTGACTGACAAAATATCAAGCATATAATTGTCTATCTATAATAATAAAAAAGGTCCTTGCTAAAAGTAGGAACTACTAAAAATTAACCAACTGATGTCTGCACATCATTATATCCACATTTTTTTGAGCTCACCAAAGAATTTTCAGCTCTCGTCTGAGCAGATCTATGTATAATGTCCTATACAAACTGAAACGCCTTTGGCAAGGCTGTGAATGTTCAATATGTTATTTTCCACTTAGTCAAATCTGTTACCTTTTTATCATCTGTCAGGAATGCTATTTTCGAATAAAATTATTTGTGTTACACAAATATAATGTCACGAACATGGGAAGTTTTTGATCCACAAATTTAGTGATTTGATTAAATGTATATTTTAAAATTAATGAAAGAATTAAACAAGTAAGGTTTTCAGTTTTTTTTCAAATTTGAGTGCGTTTGACTGCAACTCACCTGATGGTAAGTGATGATGCAGTCGAGGATGGAACATGCAAACTCAAATAATGCCTATTCACTCTTGCCTTGAAGATCCCCAAACTATAGGATATTTTAGGAGGTATGCTGTTTGCTGATTAAATAATAATATTTACCTGACTGTCCAAAAAGACAGGTGATGTTTCTTTGGCTGAACCTGTAGCCTGAACAGCTTGATGGATTGTGGAGTGTGTGGTGTTGTTAGATTCATTTGATTGTAAAATGACACCCATGGCTTTTAGGTTCATAATGCAGCTGATAAAACATGCATACTACATCACAAGAGTTTTATGTAAACAATTTCTGTTTACAAATGAATGTGTCATTTCTGTGATTGAATAAACTGTGTTAATTAAATATGATCCTTATACATTTCATTTCATCAAACTATTTAATTTTGTGAACAAAATATGTATTTATACAATATACATTTTTGATAATTATTATTTGTATACAAAAACATTCAGTTTATTACCTAAGGTCCAAAGCATGCAACCTCACAGTGAAGTGTGCTCACAATTTTATGTGCAAAAGTTGTGTAAGAAGGTTTGATATCTATGAAAGAAATATGTAACCACTACCTATGTTTATTCCTGTGAACATAGTTTGTTTGAATAATTAAGACATAGTGAGGTGCTGCCAAATGCACTCATAAGTTCTTTATTTTTAAAATAATATTTTTAGCAACAAAATAAAGACAAATCTAAAATAAACTATAGGAAGGAGAAGATACTTAAAAAGTATCTACCAATATTTTCCAAAAATATTTCTGCCACCTTCAATTTCAAAATACATATCATTGTAAGTAAGTAAGTAAATATACTTTATTGCACGCCAAAAAAACAATACAGGACTTATAATTTGTAATATACATAGAGTGCAAAGGCGGCCTTATCGCTTTAAGCATTTTTTACCAGGCAACCTCAATGTCATAATCAACATCCAAAAAAACCCTGAAAATGACACCTATATCTATATTTTTTAAAATTCATGTCTGCCATCTTGGATTTCAAAAAATCGGCCAAGTGTGAGTCTGATTCGTGCACCGAGGGTTTCGTTGCATACAAGTATAAATATGATACCTATTTATTCATATCAAACAAAAGACACCAAAGCGGGAGATAGAGAAATGCTGTTTTTTCGTTCATTCGGACTCCTTGGTATGTCTCACACTTGGCTTCATAGTCAAACTAGGAATCCTTATAGTTTCTCCATCACATCCATTTTGTACAAATACTATTGCAGTTATAAACCTCTAAAATCTGGTATGGTTAAACAAATCTGTGACTTGTATATATCTATATAACTTTGTAAAGTTATGAAATAAAAATCTGTAAAAAATTTTTTTAGGGTCCTACATGTAAAATGTGGGTGATTTTTTTATCGTGTGTAGTATTGTTGAATAGGTTTTTCCGAACTTCTCAGGGTTTGCTAAGATCATTTCCGATAAATGATTTGTTTACTGAATACAAAGTTTTCATTAAGTTGCATACAGCTACACCGCTATTTCTGAAAATCAGATTTTTTTTTAAATAGTATAATAGGCATTTAATTAATTAAAAAAAATAATTATAACAGGCCAGTTGGCTTTCCTAGTTTAGGAGTAATAGTCGATGAATTTGATGGATTTGTAATAAGTTCATTTATTTTCCATACAAAATGTAGTGTAGAACATTTTGTATGGAAAATAAATGAACTTATTACAAATCTAGCTAGCTAGCTGCAATATTAACTTTATGTCTTTTGGAATTAAATCACCATAATAACTTTTCATGATTCTCTTTTATTCCATAGGGTATGCTCCCAAGTTGGTCTCATATAAATTTTATCAAACTTGGTGTAGTACTTTATTAGAAAATAATAAGAACCAAAAATAATTATGAAAATTTGTACGAAGTTATTGCAATGGAAGTCAGTTTTTTAACATGTTTAGCATTTTCTGCAAAAAAATCAGTTGGCCACCTATCACGGTTGAAAGATACAGCCCTTTGAATGTGGGATAGGTAGACAGACATTGTATGCTTAGTAATAGGGTCCCATTACCTGGTTAATTAAGGATGACATTTCCGAAGGCAGCAACCCGAAAATCCTTTAAAACGACACTCATATCGATATTCAAAATTATGGATCATTTATTTGCGCCGGCTCTGAATGATGGCCCCAAATGACTGAAGAACGGTGACTAAGTCAGCTTGTGCTCGGCTTCCACCGTCTCGCCCTCATCTCTGCACGATTGCACTGTCTAGACATCTCCAAGGGCCAATTATATGGATTCTTGAGACTGTATCCCAGCAGTGGGGAGATATAGCTTGTAAATTAAATTGAAACAATGGAATTCTTTTCCAAGTAATTTTCAATGTTTTGAATTTTTATTTCCTTTAATGATAAATAATATGTTCCAGTAATTCCCCATATAACGGATGCAATCCAAGAGTGGGTGCAAAGAGTGGCTCACATCCCCGTAACTGCAGACAACACGCCACCGAGGGTTTGCATCGTGGAACTGGGAGGTACTATCGGTGACATTGAAGGCATGTCCTTTGTGGAGGCATTCAGACAGTTCCAGTTCAGAGTAAAGAGGGAGAATTTCTGCTGTGCTCATGTGTCGTTAGTACCTATGGTAAGTTGAATTTTTAAATTCTTGTCTGTTTCATTTTATGATGTATACAAAATATTATTTATTTTTAAGAATAAAAAAATGAGTGCGTTTTGCTGCACCTCACCTGATTATCACATTACTAAGTTCTCGCATGATAAACAATCTTGTTTTCAATCATCATCTTGCATCATAGAGCCACTACAATTATTGTAAATAGTGTGAAACAGGACTAGGTTGCTACAGCTGTTTTAACATATTATGTCTTGTAACTTGCACCCATTCATATTATGTCGAGAGACAAATAATAAAACTGTTGTGTCTGAAAATGCAGTATAGTCATCAAGTGAAGGTGTGTTTGTCCTTTCACAGCAATGGACCAAATCAACGTGGTTTTTTGCACAGGAAAGTGACATAGGCAATTTTTTTTGCCGACTACGGCAAAGTCACAAGGAAGGATTATGATTTTGGCAGTCTATGTATGTGTGTATGTCCCACCGTACTGCTTAAATTACTGAGCAGATTTTGATGAGCAAGGAGTCAATCGATTCATTATTATAGTCGGCGTAACGTAGGCTACATTTTATATGAAAAAAAGTCAATATGCCATCATTTTTATTTATAATTTTTTCATTTTATTTATTATTGCCGTCATATGTAGCATCCGTATGCTACATCCAAAAAATTAGGGTCTTAAATTTTTTTTCTAGCATAATGTATCGATTGGGATGTCAAACCATAGAAAAAGTTCTGGTAAAAACTTTTTTTAATTTGTCATTCTTGCACATCGCAACGGAGCAACATATTGATTTGTTTTTGTGTACAGTAGGTTCGAAGTTTTATTAGCATAGACTCCCGGGGATCTGGGTGAAACTCATTTCCACGCTTGTGAGCCGCCGCACCATCCAACCTCGAACACAAGTCGTCATAAATAAAAACGATTCGTATACGGGATGTAAAAAACCTAACCACTCAGGGAGTGCCGACAGAAGTAAAAAAAAATAAACTTTTATAAGTTTTGACCCTGCGAGTGTTCCTGGTAATGTGGCGGTTACGTTACATTACAGTGTCGCGAGTTAAATGGAATTTTCCCATCTCAAAAATGCCCAACGCGCCTAAAGAAGTATCCACTTCAAAAATTGGTGTAGGACTCGTTTACTGGGGGTTCTACTTCTACTCATTATACTGAACAACTGTCCCTAAGGAACCTACAGTCACTTCTCAAAAACTTGGAGCCTCTATACAAAAATGCACAAAATGGAACGATCAGCTGATCAATTTGTAAGAAGATTCAAACAATTTTTTTTGCAATTTAAGCAAAGTAATAGAAGAAAAGTTGTTCAGAATGATGAGCAGAAGCCCCAGTTAACCACCTATATTTTTACACCTGTATAACATTGTTGACCAAAATCAACTTTTTAACCGACTTCCATAGAGGAGGAGGTTCTTAATTCGACAGTAGGTTTTTTTTATGTGTGTTACTTCAGAACTTTTGACTGGGTAAACCGATTTTTATGATTCTTTTTTTATTTGAAAGTTAGTGCTTTCCGTGTGGTCCCATATAAATTTTATGAAAATCAGTGTAGTACTTTATTATAAAATTAACTAAAAACCAAAAATAATAATGTAAAAATGTACTAAGTTGTTGTAATGGAAGTAGTTTTTTTTAACGTGTTTAGCGCTTTTTCTAGCCAAAGTCTACGGGTGAACCAAAAACCAAACCAACCCAGTCATCGGTAAGAGAACTCCGAGGTCTGGGCCTCTCGCCTGATTTGATACTGTGTCGGTCAGAGAAGCCGATAGGGCACACAGTTAAGGAGAAGATATCCAACTTCTGCCATGTTGCTCCAGACCAAGTAAGTCAATGCTGCATTCTACTGACAATTGGTAATGTTGAAAAAAGATATTTTTTTAAATCAAAATATATGCTATTTTAATAGTATTTGGTTAATATTTTAAAAGTGATATCGTCACAGGCCCAAGTACTATGAGAAAAAGTGCGAGTCGAAACACGCGTAAACTAGGGTTCCGTAATCTTTTCATAAAATAAATGTATTTTTAAACTTATTACGATATAGTTGATACTTTTGATTGTAGGTTCTTGGTGGAAAATTATATCACTCATTTTGGTATATATTTACACTAATTCCACAGAAATTGAATAAAACTACACGTTATAATTTGTCAGCGACCGGTTTCGAACACCATCTTCAGGCAGACTATTTATTTACACAACGTGTGGGTACATACGAAATTTAATATTCAATTTCTTTGGAATTAGTGTATATATATAACAAAATAAGTTATTATCGCTTATTAAAAAAAGTGTCGGTGGCTCAACCGGCTCGGTCCCCCTAACCAGAGGTGCCGGGTTCAAATCCGGACGGCCAATGTACCAATGAGTTTTTCGAAACTTACGTAAATGTACTTACCGATTGCTTTAACGGTGAAGGAAAACATCGTGAGGAAACCTGCACACACCTGCGAAGAAACTCGAAGGGTGTGTGTGAAGTCAACCAACCCGCACTGGGCCCGCGTGGTCAACTAAGGCCCGATCGCCCTAATTCAGGGTAGGCTGGAGCCCCTCGGTGGGGACGTATATGAGCTGATATGATGAGTTATTATGAGATCCTTAATACGGCATGGCAGCCGTGCCGCAACCGTGGGTCTTCCGTCGCGTCTACTACAACGGTTTATGGCGCGGCATCCGTACCTACAGTAATGTATTGGCTAGCATAGGAGCGTTCACATGAACACTCGCACTCCGCGACTCCGTGCGTGTCATGATTCCATTCCACCACAGGAGTGGCCGATCGCTGCTGCCGGGCCGTGCGTGAACCGCGCGTAAGCCTTGTGTCAAAAATCTATGGAGCCCAAGTAAGTCCCGCCGGGGCGCAAAGGTTAAGAACTAGAGCACCGGGCGGACGCAAACACACACACGCACAGACACAAAGCAAGCCACACGTTTTTTTTATAGTTTGTTGGACTCTATTAGTGTAAAACAAACGATCACAATCAAAAACTTATGGTCGATTTTTGCAAAAATAATCGGTCCTTATTCCTTACTATAAAATAACAGCTATAAAGCTGAATCTCGATATGTTTATATTAAAGATATGGAATAAAATCTGTCAAAAAATATTTTATTTTAAAAGTAAAGTAGGGCTGAATTTTTGTTCACACACCCTATAGTGTGGGGTAACCTTGAATAGGTCTTTCAAAACTATTAAATGTTTACAGAGATATTTTTTCCGATACCGTTTGGTTTACTAAATATTAAGTTTGAGGAAGAAACGAGGAGATCCGCAGGAGAACCAAAGTAACCGACATAACTCACAGAATCGCTAAACTGAAGTGGCAGTGGGCAGGGCACATAGCTCGTAGCACAGATGACCGTTGGGGTAGTAAAGTTCTCGAGTGGCGACCGCGCACAGGAAAACGTAGCGTAGGAAGGCCTCCCGCGCGGTGGACCGACGACCTGGTGAAAATCGCGAGAAGCCGCTGGATGCGGGCAGCGAAGAACGGTTGTCGTGGAAATCCTTGGGGAAGGCCTTTGTCCAGAAGTGACGTTTTTCGGCTGATATGATGATGACGATGAAGTTTTCAGGTGGTGATTTTTGTTAAAGTTATGTGTCCCCACCCCCTACCAGCCAAACCGCTATTTTATTTAGAAAATCTGAAAAGGATGAAATCAAATGAAAATAATTTATTTTAAATAGGTGTTTACACACACTTTTAAATAGTCAAAACAAAACTTATTGTCTATTGCATAATGTCATGATTCAAATTACAGTCTGGGTAATGTTATTTGTAATAGAATCAACATATATAGAATGTGCTAATATGTTACACAATAGTGTGTACTTTACTCGATCATAAAAAATCCCAAAAACAGGTCTAAAACGAATTGTTTATTAATAAATTTTCTAAATTTGCACATAGTTTTTATACGGAGATATTTCTTTTTAAGTACTACAGAGAACTGCTAAATTTTAGTTTTTAAATAACAACGTAAAACATTGAAAAAGTGCAAAAGTGTGGTTATTGTCTTGACTCTTTGCACGTAAAGGAAAAAACAGAGACAACTGTTTTACAAATGCCTCGCCTTAAACTATTGGACTGATATGGATACAAAATACATCCAGCCGTTTTCTTCATACTTTTCCTAACTTGATTTTTTAGTGTTGCCACAATAGTAAAAAAGCATGAAAAAAAATTTACTGAACATAATAAGTTACCTCCCATACAAACCCAGGTTTTTTAATGCTACACTGGGTAGTTTAATAAACCCAAATTATTTGTATTTTGTATTTGACACATTGATTTGTAATTATTTGTATTTGACACTATACCGAAGATATCCCGGACGTCAGCCTGTACGAGATTAGAATGGCTCTCAAACAGCTCAAGAACAACAAGGCACCGGGTAATGATGGAATTACGGCTGAACTTCTGAAAGCAGGTGGATCACCGGTACTAAAAGCTCTTCAGAAGTTATTTAATTCCGTTATACTCGAGGGACAAACGCCTAAGGCATGGCACAGAAGTGTGGTCGTGCTTTTCTTCAAAAAGGGTGACAACACCCTGCTGAAGAACTACAGACCCATCTCACTTCTGAGCCATGTCTACAAGCTGTTTTCGAGAGTCATTACGAATCGTCTCGCACGCAGGTTTGACGACTTCCAGCCTCCCGAACAAGCCGGTTTCCGAAAAGGCTTTAGTACCATAGACCACATACATACGCTGCGGCAGATTATACAGAAGACCGAAGAGTACAATCAGCCACTATGCTTGGCGTTTGTGGACTATGAGAAGGCCTTTGATTCAGTCGAAACCTGGGCTGTGCTACAGTCTCTCCAGCGGTGCTAAATTGACCATCGATACATCGAGGTGTTGAAGTGTCTGTATGAAAACGCCACCATGTCGGTTCGCCTCCAGGACCAGAACTCGAAACCTATCCAGTTGCAGCGAGGGGTGAGACAGGGAGACGTTATATCTCCGAAACTGTTCACCGCCGCCCTGGAAGATGTTTTTAAGCTTCTGGACTGGGGTGGACTCGGCATCAATATCAACGGCGAGTACATATCCCACCTCCGATTCGCTGACGATATCGTGGTCATGGCTGAGACTATGGAAGACCTAAGCACAATGCTCGATGGCCTCAGTAAGGTCTCTCAACAAGTGGGTCTTAAAATGAACATGGACAAGACGAAAATAATGTTAAATGTCCGTGTCGCACCCACTCCTCTAAAGGTTGGAGACTCTTCACTGGAAGTTGTTGACGAATATGTATACCTGGGACAAACAGTCCAGCTAGGTAGTTCCAACTTCAAGAAAGAGATCAATCGACGAATCCAACTCGGCTGGGCAGCGTTCGGGAAGCTTCGCAATATCTTCACGTCCCAAATACCGCAGTGTCTCAAGACTAAGGTCTTTGACCAGTGTGTGTTGCCAGTGATGACTTACGGAACTGAGACATGGTCGCTTACTATGGGCCTCATAAGAAGGCTCAAGGTCACCCAAAGGGCAATGGAGCGTGCTATGCTCGGAGTTTCTCTGCGTGATCGAATCAGAAACGAGGAGATCCGCAGGAGAACTAAAGTAACCGACATAGCTCACAGAATCGCTTAACTGAAGTGGCAGTGGGCAGGGCACATAGCTCGTAGAACAGATGGCCGATGGGGCAGTAAAGTTCTCGAGTGGCGACCGCGCACCGGAAAACGTAGCGTAGGCAGGCCTCCCACGCGGTGGACCGATGACCTGGTGAAGGTCGCGGGAAGCCGATGGATGCGGGCAGCGCAGGACCGGTCGTCGTGGAAATCCTTGGGGGAGGCCTTTGTCCAGCAGTGGACGATTTGTGGCTGATATGATGATTTGTATTTTTATAATATCTGATATACTTTTATTCTTTGCTAATAAGTAGCCTAACGACCCCACTCAATTGGAAAATAATTTTCCACTTAATAGATTTCGGAAATGTCAAGTGATGTGGTATATTTTATTTAAAAAAAAATGGGGTTTGCTCTTGATTGGCCTACGATGACGTTACTGCTGGCATCACACTATTTAACAAGGCACGTAAATAAACTACAATGATGTTATATAGTAAATACTTACTAAATAATTAAAGTCTATTTATAATCATCAATTGAAATTAGTACTAGGGCATAGATGAGATACTAGTTACTTACTAGGGTCTTTTTTCATAGTATTTGGGCTTGTGAAGTCATCACAAACATTTGAACATTAACATAATCGTAAAAAAATAACCAATAAATATATATATTTTTTAAATTCTTAATTGGTAAGCGATTGGCATCATCTCATCTGATGGTAGGTGACGATGATGCCGAAGATGAAGCGGGCTTATCAAGATTCCCCAACGCAATGGAGAACTGGCTATCTTCTGGGCTAGTTTCTTAAATTAGTCTATTTTTCATAAATAAATTAAAGAAATACCTTCATTTTTTTGATCAGTGCCATAAAGCTAGACGGTGAAGACTCCTCCAGAAAGTATGCACAGCGTGGCTCTACAATTTATTTTACAATGTTTTAACTTTTCCAGGTGATATGCATTCACGACCTTAGTTCAGTATACCATGTGCCACTACTGATGGAGTCACAAGGGGTGGTCCAGTACCTGAATGAGAGGCTCCAGCTGAATATTTCCATGCCCAGGCCATCAAGGTTAGTCTTTTTCCATTTTTTTTCATATTTGACATATAGTTTCTTTGGGAAAGTTGTTTGTAATCACAAGTACATTTATATCCTTTGCTATCAAGAAATAATTAAAGTCACCATATGTAGATCAGATCGTGAACTTTCATAATTTAAAAATTGATGTCATGTGAAACCCTAACGGTTTCCGAGATATGGCGGTTTTATTAAATTTTGTATTATAACTTTTTTGGGATACTAAAGCTACAATAAAGGTATTTTGAGATTTTATTTTTCTGTCTTATGTTACAGTAGGATCAGGTTATCAAGTAGGTACATACCGAATATTTTTTTCGAAAAGGTCAAATTTTTTTTAAACAAGAATCCTTGTTCAAATCTTAATGGCGCAACTGTGGCAGGTTATGCTGTAAAGAAAATGGCCATTGCTTTAAAAAGTTGTGCATTTTGTGTAGATTCCGAAATGGTATAATACTTATCATTGTTACTATTACGAAATAAGATATTGCTATTTGATTGCAAAAAGAGTCCATTTTGTAATATTTTCTTTAGTTTAAATTTCCATGTAAATGTGATCTATTTTTACTTTTTACCTAAGTAAAGGCTATTTAAAAGATTAAATAAATCAAGATACAATTAGGGTATCTTTTCAACTGACTTCCAAAAAGGAGGAGGTTCTCAATTCAACAGTATGTTTTTTATGTTTGTTACTCGATATCTTCGCCGATTGTAAACCGATTTTCATATTTTTTTTTAATTCAATAGGGTATGCTCCTCAGTTGGTCCTAATAATAATGCAAAAATTTTACTAAGTTGTTGCGATGGAAATCGGTTTTTTAACGTGTTTACCGTTTTTCAAAAAATAAAACCGACTTCAAAAACAGTGTTTTAAGCTACATTATCAGCCGTAGGATGTCCACGGCTGGACATAGGCCTTCCCAACTTTACATAGGCCTTCCCAACTTTACATAGGCCTTCCCAACGTTACATATCAAAGTTTATTTTAAGTCAAAAAAAGTAATTTTTGACCGCCTCCGTGGCGTAATGGTTAGTCCATTCGCTTCACACCAGGAGGTCGCGGGTTCGATTCCCGGCGGGGTCAACTTTGTAAGGTTTGTTTTGGTTGGTGGTAGGGCATTATCAAAGCCCGCCTGGCTAGCTACCACCATCCTATCTATATTGCCACCAAACATCAATGTTAACAGCATTGATGTGTTCCAACTTGAAGATAAGATAACCAGTTGCCCATTGCACCTAGATTCCCCAATATCTTGGTGAGCCCACTTCCATCTTCGGCATGATTGTCATTTACCATCAGGTGAGATGATGCCAAGGGCTTTTAAATTGTGTATTCATTTTTTTAATATTTTTAGGTTCATGCTAAAATGGCGTAACCTCGCCAAAAGAGTAGATAATGTCCGCAAAGAGGTGAACATAGCCCTTGTGGGAAAGTACACGAAGCTGGAGGATAGTTACGCGAGCGTCACCAAGGCGCTCCAGCACGCGTGCATAGCGGCCGGCTGCAAGTTGAATCTCACTTACATCGAGGCAGTCAACTTGGAGAGGCAGACGAAAATCGACGATCCGGTCGGCTATCACAAGGCGTGGCAAAATCTTTGTAAAAGCGAGTAAGTGTTTTTTCATCTCTCCTGTTCGGAAAGTTTAATTTTCATGAGTAGATAGCCGGGTGGAACATTGCTTTTCCATCCCTAGGGAGGAAAGTATTGTCATCCCTAGGGTGGAAATTTTTTTTTTTTTAATTGCCAGCCACAGAGTCGAAGATAATTGAGATACATCATATTATTAAATTACATTAAAATAAGAGGTTTTCATGTATCTTAACTCTACTATACATTAAACGACGTGTTTATTACGATCTATAGGTTGATATTAAATCATTTTATAGTTGGTCTATTTTTTAACAATTACAGAAGATTAAAATTTAAAATCATTTCTCTATCTGCTGCACGCCATAATGCTATGATAACATGACACTTTTTTTTCAAATTTCGCCATGGCCACCTAGATGCATATCGTGACCAACTCGATTAGGTACAATCTAGTTGGCCGTGGCAAGCGGCCATTGCGAAAAGGTTGGAGGCTGGGTTGGGTATAGGTAAACTTAATTTATTGATATCTGCTTAATATTTTATATCATATAAATAATACATTTCCTCAGAGTCGAAATGAAAAGTAGAGTGTTGAACTCGGGTGAAATGACCCATTCCACCCTCGAAGTATTGGCGCTCTCACTTCGTTCGAGCGCCAGAAATATCTCGAGTGAAATGGGTCACTTTCTTCCCTTGATTAACAATCTACTATTGTCTATCTTTCACAAACTAAGTATAAACTTGTTTCTCATTTGGGGGTTCTACACTATCAGCAAAGTATACGTATTAGTACTAACATACAGTATGGACACTCCCTGTTGCTCTCTAGATTCCGACTTCACCCCCTCGTTTACCAGGTTGATACAGATTGGTTTTAGTTTGGTTCTCGAACGTATAGGTGATTTCATTTGTTTCGTCATTTGTTTTTTGAAATGTCATTTCTCGCCCGTCGTATGTAGTGTCCGGGGTGTGCTATCATATCAGTCTGTAAGATTCAGGCACAACCCGGAGACTTCATACAAACGAGCGGGAAATGATATACATATAAACAACTGACGTATCTATAGGCATCAATGCAGGTAGGGTTGAATCACACCGGCGGCATTGGTCATGAAATGTTTGTTAGATATTAACTGCACGTAACAATCAACAGTGGCTTGGTAGGTAACTTACATGAATAAAATTGTTCTTCAAAAATAACTAAATAGGTACGCATTCAATGATCCCCGCACGGTAAGTCCGTATATTCCCGCACAAAATAAAAAAAAACACGTAAGCCTTGACGTGACCTGGAGAGCATTGTCCTCGAGGTACCGACCGTTGATAATAATAATCAAAAATAATGTGATAAACTTGATATTTTTACCCGTGATAGCTAGTAGCTAGTCAGTTGACGGGTGAAATGTTAATGGCAAGTGTGCCAGCCGCTTCGGGGTTAACAGCTTAGTACAAAACCCTTAGTGCTCAAGTCCGACTCACACTTGGCTAGTTTTAACATATAGTGGGCGGTGTACAAAACACCAATATGGATCGAAAACCAGTTATACGAAAAAGTTATATATACTCATAAGAATAAGTGGCTCGAAGCTATGGAATCCGAGTACAATTCTTTGATGAACATGGAACTTGGCCTGAAGCCTATCCAAAGCAAATGGGTCTACATAATTAAAAATAATACTGACGGAGCGATAGTGAAGTTCAAAGCCAGACTTGTTGCTAAAGGGTTTAATCAAGTTTTTGGTGTTGACTACAATGAAACCTTTTCTCCTGTTACACAATTATCTACAATTAGATTTTTTTTATTTTTTTTTATTCACAATTGGTAAACCCTTGACAACATCTCACCTGGTGGTAAGTAACGATGGTGTCGAAGATGGAAGCAGGCTTACCAAGAAACTTACCACCTTATTACTTTAAGCTTTCTCCGTTCAATACAATCTTAAAATTGAACACCTTGACGTAGACACAGTTTTTCTAAATGGAAACCTTGCAGAAGAAATCCTAATGGGACAACCGGTTTGTAACCGACTTAAAAAGTCTGTCTTCTTAAGAAATTGCTATATGGACTAAAGCAAGTTTCACGCCAATGGAACAAAGTATGCGAAGCTATGTCTAGTCTTGGTATGACACAGTCGCCATCAGAACACTGCGTCTACTACAGAAAACAGGAATAATAAATTTTAATAGTTGCAATATTCGTCGACGACTTTTTTATTCTTTGTAATTCACAAACAGAATAAAAAATATATTGCAACATAAATTTGTTATTAGGGACCAAGGAGCCCTTAAAGATTGTTTAGGAATGAGAGTTAATCATTATAATGATGTCAAAACTCTTGACCAAACAAATTATATCGATAAACTTGTACAAAAATTTGAAGGAGCCTGGTTTAAGACTGGCTATTCCTGAAAAGGAAGACGAACGAACTGATCTTCTGTATCAGCAGCTTATTGGTTCTTTGATGTATGTTGCAATCGGCACAAGGCCAGATACAGCACAAACTGTCTTATTTGAGCCAATACAATACACATCACGGGAGGTGCATTACAAAGCTTCCAAGATAGTACTCAGGTACGTCAAAGCGACCAAAAACCTGAAGCTTAATTATACTAAAAATTGATATAGTTTTCCGATAGGATACGCGAAAGTAGATTACGGCAGTAATACAGTTGACAGACGCTCATATACGGGTTGTGTTTTTCTAATGAGTGGCGCGTCTATATCTTGGGAGGCGCGAAAACAACGAACTGCAACGCTCTCTACGACAGAGGCTGAATATATGACCTTGGCAGAAGCCTGTAAAGAGGCTATTTATTTATCTTCGCGCATTTATTAAAGACATTTTCTCAATCGATCAGCACATTACAATCCATTCTGATAATCAAAATAACGACTAACTACACTTATCACTCACATACAAAAATAAAGGCATTGACGTGGAATACATTTGCAAAGAACAAACCTAATTTAGGTATTTTTGATTTTGCTCTATCGTAAAAACGGTAATACATATAAGCGTGAAAATATGTCTGCCGACATATTGACCAAACCACTTCCCATATTAACTTTAGGTTTTGGTTTTTTTTATTTAATGTTTTATTAGCAATATGTTTAGTGGTTATTCCTTTTTCAAATGTATTTATTTGTAATTGTCTTACTTGTCTTTTGCTATGTATGGTGGAGTTCATAGTTGTAAGTAGTGATGTTAAGTTAGCTTTAACTTTATTGAAATTTTATACTGGGTGTAACATTATGGGGAGGTGTTCTATATACAATTTTTTCTATGTAATTTTACTGGCTGTAAGAATAGTTTTGTTTTGTCACTTCTCTTTCCTCACATCAAATTAAAAACAGTTGACACAAAACTAAATAATATTTTATTTTAATCATACGATTAGTTTATGGTGTACTCAATAATTTCAGATGTAATGTTTGTTGAGTGGATGTATGTCTGTTTCTTTGGCTGATCCTGCAGCCTAAACGGCTTGATGGATTTTTGAATGTGGTGTCGTTAGATTCCTCTTTAAGTTTGACATAGGATGAATTTTAAGCTGTCGGGGTTTTCAATTTGTAATAAAGTTAATTATGACATTTGTGTTTTTTTTTAATTACAAGAGAGCTTGATGTTGTTTGTAGCGGCGTGATAGTCCCCGGTGGGTTCGGGCAGCGTGGCATGGAGGGCAAGATCGAGGCGAGCCAGTGGTGCCGCGAGACGCAGAAACCCATGCTGGGCATCTGTCTCGGGCTCCAGGCGGCTGTCGTCGAGTTCGCCAGGAACGTGCTGGGGCTGAAGGGGGCCAACAGCACGGAGGTGGACCCCCAGTGCGAGCACAAGCTGGTGATAGACATGCCGGAGCACCACCCGGGGAACCTAGGCGGCACCATGCGGCTAGGGAAGAGGAAGACGTTTTTGGAGCCGAGCGTAATAAGTAAGCTTATTTTTTAAATATGTATCAGCTTTGGTTTTTGAAAATTCAAATTTATTAGTCATAAGGCGCATAGTCGTCTGTTTGCGTTGAACTGCCCGCTACCAACCTAACTACAAGGAAAAGGAGAAAAAACTTGTAAAAATGGGTAAAACTACTTCATTTTCGATTTACAATTTCATGAGGGGGATATTTTTAATGTTGTGCAAGGCATTTTGGGCAGGCTCATGGAATTCAACATTTTTCCCAAAGAAACTCAAACTGACTTCGCAATAGTTATTTATTATTATTATCTTTATTTGTAAGACAACATGGTCCATTTTTCTCCATTGATGATGCATGGGTGGTAAATAGGTAAATAGCAAACGAGTAACATTTGTAAGCGCGAGCCGCAGTCGAGAGTTTGCCATCGTCACAAGTTTGCCAATTACCTTTTACACTCATGTATTATACGACGTTTTTAAATTGAGTTGTGAAAAAATAGGTACAGTAAAAATGACCAGTAAAAAAAACAAAATACGTGGGTACAGGGTTTTTCGCAACTAAAGTTGAGTTTACCTGATTTGCGGCTTAAATAAAAAGTCCAGCAAAGGTTTCATTTTATTTTTCTAGTACGTAACATATCATTCTGGAACTGGAATTCACAACTAAAAACCCAATGCAACTTAGGAAAATGGCGCCTAAACAAGGCACTACTGCGCACACATATGCATGTGTAAGATTTTTAATGTAACCATATTAAAAAAAAATAAGGTAAGTAAGTATGCAACCTTCTTGGCAAAGTGACGTATTCCTTGAGCATTCTATGCGTCATCAATCTGTCTCTTTCTGACACGGGCCACCGTGGCTATAATATCTCCTTTCTTTGCAAACAGTATACGCTATCTACTTTAAAATGTCCTTTCAAAAGTCTGAAACAATAAAATTTATATCTTTGGTTATAATTTTTTTTCTAGTGCAGAAATTGAAAAAAGTGGCAAAGTAAAAAACACATGTGCGGTAAAATCAACATTTCTTTTACGCATTTAATATGGGTTACACGGAGAATATTGTTCAGTTTAATGGGTAGAAATACCCAGAAATAATTTTCATCCTGCATTTCTGAAGCCCGTTAATAACCTAATCAAAATTTTGGTGGACAAAAGTGGTCCAAGAGCCGCCACAGATGTGTGGTACATGAAAGGAGCACATTAGTGGCTGCAGACTAGTGGGTTGGTCAAATTCTAGCCCGGGAGACTTGAGATATCTGCTGTCAAACACAACTGTTCCTTGTTAAATGCTGGAGGACTATTTGTCAATAAACTACAACTTTTGGACCGTTTAACAATTTATAGTCACCTGGAGTGCGTCAATTGAAAAAAATATACAATTATGATGGGACGTGGGAATTATGTGGCGAAATCGCCC
The DNA here is from genome assembly GCA_947284805.1 of Coleophora flavipennella. Taxonomy (NCBI): domain Eukaryota; kingdom Metazoa; phylum Arthropoda; class Insecta; order Lepidoptera; family Coleophoridae; genus Coleophora; species Coleophora flavipennella. The sequence goes on from OX369307.1 coordinate 8,654,111, forward strand.
TAATTCAGGGTAGGCTCGAGCCCCTCGGTGGGGATGTATACGAGCTGATATGATGATACAATTATGGGACCACATCCAGCCTGTAGCTACCTAAAGCTTCCTCACTTTTAGTAATTCACACATAACAGTCAGTGGCAGCTCTTTGACCAGGCTGAATATTATTCGCCTACCATCTTTTACAGCGCAACTATACAAAAAAGATGAAATAGAAGAACGCCATCGCCATAGATACGAGGTGAACCCGGAGTACATAGAGCGTCTCGAGGCGGCCGGTCTCCGCTTCGTCGGCAAAGACGACACGGGCAAGCGTATGGAGGTGGCCGTCGTCGAGGGCCACCCATACTACGTGACGGTGCAGTTCCACCCGGAGTACCTGTCGAGGCCGCTGAGTCCTAGCCCGCCTTTCCTAGGGTAAGTAGCTCTATTATAGGGAGATTTTTAAGCGGTTTATCACACTATTCATAAAACTGAATAGCTATTTATCCAAGGGACTAAAGTAATTAAAAAAAACCTGGGTTTGGTTCTATACTAAACAGCTCACATTGTGTAGAGAGTATTTTCTGCAGTATCATTATGCTTGGGAAAAGTTGGTCCATTTCATGGTTAGAGCCTACTCTTGAAGGCTTGTTTACTTAAAAAAGTGGCCAAGTGTGTGTCGGACCACGCGCTGTGGGGTTTCGTAGTCTTTTGAATAAATAAATGTATATATTAAAAAACAAATCCTTCCAGCTGTATATATGCGTGAAGAGAAAACACGTACACACACCAACTTTCGCATTTATATTTATTTAACTTTTTAGTGGGACTTTTTTTTGTTTTATAACTGGGTTTTTAGGTTTTGAAACAACAATGTCTAAACGACGCCAAGGAATAAAAAAACAAAAAAAAAATCCATTTTTTTTTCTCTTCAATTTTTCAACGTTTTTTTGGGCCACGGTGTACAGATAAAAATGTTTATCAGTATGTAGCGACATGTACTACTAATTATTTTATTTGCGCTTCGTAAGCACTTAACGAATGCACCGTGCAAGGCTCGCCAGTCGTTCCCTACCCGCGCCTCGCTATAGACCTAACCTAAGTACAACCTTCTTTCTGTAAAATCATTCTTTTGAATTCTAATAAATTCAGACTCGTGAAATGTCACTTTTCATCTTCTCCACGCAACCTTTATGTATCGTACAACCGTACATATCCTATCCCGTAAAAAGTACTACCTCTGGCTCCAGTATCTATAGAAAGATAAACTTATTGTTCCTAGAAACTATGAATGTAATAATAATAATGACCGATTGTACTTCTGCTGGAAGATGCTCCCGCCACTTCGCCTCGTGCCAAGTGAGCATTGTAGCTCAAGGCACGAAACATAGCAAAAGTCCCGGGCGCGCGCCCTGGGCACCGCATTCCGGCCCCTTTTTTAAATTATATAGAACTAGCTTTTCCCGTGGCTTCGCTCGCGTGGGAATCTTTTTTATGACTGTCTTTGTGGGTGAGTGGTGCGCGAGCTGCAAGCAACGGCGATATTAAAAAAATCACCCAAAAAGTATTTTTTTAAGTTTTCTCAGGAACTGTATCCCATTATGCTGTAGTCACGGAATTAAAAGTAGCCTATGTCCTTCCCCGTGACACAGGCTACCTCTATGCCAAATTTCGTCAAGATTGGTTGAGGTGTTGAAGCGTGAAAAGGTAACAAACAAACAAATACATTTTCACATTTACAATATTAGTAAGGATAGTATGTGTGTACATACTCGTAGCAAGCGTCCAAGGCGCCACCGCGAAATGAATGCGACTCCCTTGCGCCCGGGACGCTCGTGTGCAAGTTTGTACAGGATTCAGTTTGACGAAACATAGCAAGCGGTTTAGTATAATTCTGGTTACTTCAGTTAGCTTGTTGACGGTTCCAGAAGTCGCCCAATAGTGTCTTCGCCCCAGTCGCACAGGGCGCCCGCCTATACTTACTTACTTCGCTGGCTCAGCGACCCGAAGTGGATCTTGGCCTCCGACATTAAAGTGCGCCACTCTATCCTATTTTGTGCCAAGTTTGACCATTCGGGCACTCCCAACTCTTTGAGGTCTTTGGCGACTTCATCTTTCCAGCGATACCTTGGTTTTTCCAAGATATGCTTTTTTGGCTGCTCGATCCTCTCCCATTCTTTCTACGTGGCCTAGCAAGCGAAGTCGGGCTGCTTTTATTTCCCCGATGATGTTCGGCTCGGTCTTCCAGCTCCTGGTTAAATCTTTGCCTCCACTCCCCGTCCTCTCCTCTTGTTGGCCCCAGAATCTTTCGCAGGATCTTTCGTTCCGCGACTAGGAGTTTGTTCTCCTCTTTCAGTGTTAGTGTCCAAGTTGCGCTTGCTATGTTTCGTGCCATGGTTTTATCTTTACGTAATAATAATAACATAGATATTAAAATGGTACGTAATGAATGATCGATATGTATCTATTTCAGGCTAATATTGGCTGCAACGGGAAAACTGAAAACGTACTTGTCAAAGGGTTGTCGTCTCAGTCCTAGGAATCAGTCGGATGTCAGCTCAGGTTAGTATAAAAAGGCAGCGTCCGATAACGTAAACAGAACGATCAAATAAATACGACTAAAGAAAAATAAGAGAAAAAAAAAAAAACGTAAATCATTAAAGTGGACACTTCTTGTGACGCCTCCTCACGCTCCTGCATGTGTCCCGGCGCCAGCCTTGCAAGTCGGAAAATAAATATAGATGTAAATCATTGAAGGCTGGCCCAATAGGGCTTGATCCCACAGCCGTAAAATTATGTGGTGTGAGTTACGAGGTCATTAATTTTTTTTTGTATTCCGATCAAATAAACATTATAATAAAAATAATAATGTTAACTGCTTTCGTGGCGAAATGGTTAATCCGTTCGCTTCAGACCAGGAGGTCGCGGGTTCGATTCCTGGTCGAGTCTAACTTTGTAAGACTCGGGTTGGTTGGTGATAGGGCATTTTCCATCTGATCTAAGTCTTGCTTGAGGCCAAGATAGCCAGTTCCCTATTGCGTTGGGGAATCTTGATAAGCCCGCTTCCATCTTCGGCATCGCTGTCACTTACCATCAGGTGAGATTATGCCAAGGGCTCATCAATTGTGGATAAATAATAAGCAATTGGAAAATTTTATAAACAGACATCAATTTTCTTTCGTTAAAAAAAAAGTTTTGAGCAGGCCCCGCCTATGAGATGTGTGAGATGCGAATATTGAAGTATCCATTAGAAAACACACAAAAAAAAATTTTCATAAATCTTTTTTTTTTAAATGAAAACCGGTTCAGTGCGGGTCGGACTCGCGCATCGAGTTTTTCACATCATCTCACAATATAATATTTGTGTTATGTAACATCACATAAATTATTAACAGTTATGGTTGGGTATTTATAAATTTTTATAAAAATATTTTTTTTTTGGTATTTTTTTAAAATCTACTGCAAGTACAGAGTAATGCAACTCGGCTTAATATGCTGGCTCGGAAGCGAAGTGCTGGTATTCTGTCAGTAAAATCGTGTTTCATTGGTTTCGGAATCCTTATCGCGAGTCAGCGACACTTGGCCGGTTTATATAATTTGTTTGAAAGTAGAACTTTAGAATGAATTATAAGCGCACAACGTATGATCTCATAAGAAGGCTCAAGGTCACCAAAGGGCAATGGAGCGTGCTATGCTCGGAGTTTCTTTGCGTGATCGAAACAGAAACGCAGATCCGCAGGAGAACCAAAGTAACCGACATAGCTCAAGAATCGCTAAACTGAAGTGGCAGTGGGCAGGGCACATAGCTCGTAGAACAGATGGCCGTTTGGGTAGTAATGTTCTCGAGCAGTGACCGCGCACCGGAAAACGTAGCGTAGGCAGGCCTCCCACGCGGTGGACTGACGACCTGGTGAAGATCGCGGGAAGCCGATGTATGCGGGCATCGGAGGACCGGTCGTCGTGGAAATCCTTGGGGGAGGCCTTTCTCCAGCAAAGTGGACAACCTGGATTAACATATAGGCTACTTTTATCCACCCGCGAATACAGCGAAGCCGCCGGCAAAAGCTAGTATAGACATAATAATAACCTGTGTTTTATTTTCAGACGAGGAAGAAGATTTATCCGTGTCTTCTCTCAGCATAGTCGAAGAGAAAACAGTAATTGAAAACAAAAAGCAAGTAAACGGCGTAAAGTGAATACATTTAGTTTTAAGTAGAATATACTTAAGCATCCCTTTTTTTGTTAAGTAATCGTAATTGGTTTGTTCTCTTGTGTTTAAGATTAACTATCACATTTGTACACAGCATAATATAGATAGACTCAATTCAACAGTCTTGTTAAGGTGTAACAATCGTGCAGAGCATGATATTATTTTTTTAATAACTATCTATAAGGATAAGTCAAATGTTTTTTTTTTTAAATTATTGAATAAGGTAGCATAGGGGTGACGGTCCAGCTGATGGAATGTATGGATGGACCTAACCGCCTCCGTGGCGTAATAGTTAGTCAATTCGCTACATACCAGTAGGTCACTAGTACGATTCCCGGCGGGGTCTAACTGTACGAGTATGACTCGATTTGATTGGTGTAGGGCATTTTCTAAGCCCGCCTAGCTAGATACCACCATCTTACCTAAGTCTCGCCGACAAACATCAAAGTTGTCAGCATTTATGAGTTCCGTTGTCTTTGTAAGCTCGCTTCCATCTTCGGCATCATCGTCACTTACCATCAGGTGAGATGATGCTAAGGTCTTATCAAATGCGTAGCCGCTTATGAACAATTATATGAGACCACGAGCATAGACCCTCGAGGACTAAAATGGAATATGCCTCCTATGCTAGTAATACTTGCTGGCTATCTCGCCCCACCCGCCGGAACACAGCGCGCTGCTTGGCGGCAGTTATGGAGAGAGCTACAGTGGTGCGCCCCAGTGGTACCTTGTTTTCAAGATTCTACCACTAGTATACACTATTATACCTACAGGATGTAACAAAATATGTGTAGGAGCCGTTAACTTCATAATAGGAAAATGGGTCAGTAAGCTGATCGATTTGTATGAAGAGTGTGGGTCTTAAATGTTCGTTCAGTACGAAGAGTAGAAGCTCAAGTTAATGGCTCCTACACCAATTGATTACACCCTGTATATCCCTTATAGTTAAGATCATGTGTGGTGGAATGAATGACAGAAGTTTTTGTAAGCATACTCTAGGTTCATTCACTTAAGAGGATTGTGAAGCTGCGACTTTACATACAAACGGCGATAACGATTTTCACCTCATAAATGTTAACCGATTTGGAGCAATTTTTGATAGGTTGTCAGTCAAAATAAAAGCTGGCTTATACGTTTTTGTTTTTTCTAAAGTAGTAAGTATAATTCTACTGTCGTTTACGTGTTTTCACACAAAACCAATTTCGGACATTTTTTTTTATTTTAAAATCAGTAATTTAAAAAAAGGAAACGAGTAAGCCTAGCTTTTGTTCTGGCTGACAACCTATCGAAAATTGGTTCAACATTTAAGAGGCGAAAAATGTGATCGCAGTTTGTATGAAAAATCGATTTTTCGCCGTGGGTTCACAGTCCTCTTAAATGTATTATGTTGTTTAAGTATTAAATTGATACATTTATGTCTGAGTAAATAGTTATTTAAGATACAAGGGGGGTGGTAAAAAGGTAAATAACTAACGAACGAGTGACATTTGTAAGCCGGAGCCGCAGGCGATGGTTTACCATCGTCACGAGTTTGTTTACCATTTAGCACCTTTTACACCCATGATTCAGACGACGGTTTTCAATGCAGTTGTGAGAAAACAGGTCAAAAAAACGACCGTAACAGAAAAAGAAAATACATGGGGGGGGGGTTCGGCAAGCAAAGTTCATTTTACGCGACTTGTGGCTCAAATATCCGTAATTTTACTTTATTTTTTCTATACATTTATATATTTTTTATCACACATATTAACTATTCAATAATTTAATTCGTATTTACAACGAAAACAACTTAAATCAGTTTTACGAAATATGCGCCTTATTTTAGCTAGGCATTTTATGTGTAAGTTTTTTAAATATTTCCATAAATAGATTTAAAAAAGGCTTGGGATGATATTGTAAGCTTAAAACCTCCTTTTTTATTCACGATTGGGAAGCCCTGGGCAAACATTAAGTATTTCTTGGTGTGACCTATGGGTCATTTTTCGAAATCATCAATCTACCTCTTTCTAACACCACCGTAGTATTTATTCTCCTTTCTTCACAAAGATATAACCCTAAGAAAATCTAACTTAAAATTACTTTAAAATTCTCCTTTCAAAAGTCTGAAAGAAGATTCTGTATCTTTGGTTATTATATTTTTTAATTTGCTAGAAACTTTAAAAAAATCCAAAGTAAAAAGCACGCATGCGGTAAAATCAAGTTTGCGCACAGTAAACTGGCATATAAAGTACCACTTTTCGAACAACTGTATTGAAAAATATAATATGATGTTCCTTTTATTTTTAAGAAACGCTTTTTGATTGGCTTTTATTTAAATGAGAGCACTAAACTTTTTAATGATTTAGGAGTGCAAGGTGTTGTTGAATTCGTCTTTATCCTTTAAGGGTCCCCAGGAGACTCGAGGTTCCATACAAACTTAGTTCCGCTTTAATACAAAAACTGCATGCTGGATTGAATCCAAACTTTGCGAATATATTGAGTAGACACTTATCGATGTTTGTAATTAGTTTTCATCGTAGTAAATTGAAACATAACTAAACAAAGGCTTAAATTAGTTTTTTACTGAAAGATTGAAACTGCTCTTATTTTTCTACAAGATTTATTTAACTTGCAATGTATGTATGTTTGTTCGGGTAGAATCTTGCAAGTAAAATTTGACCCACTTCCCGGTTTCAAAATTTTGTATGCGTATGCAATATTAAAACCTAAAATATTTAGGTTTTTCGAAAATTATTCCATTTTATATTAGTAAATCGAAAACAAATTACTGACATAAATATGTGTCTACTCAATATATTCGCAAAGTTTTTATTTAATCCGGCATGCAGTTTTTGTATTAAAGCGGAACTACGTTTGTATGGAATCTCGAGCCTCCTGAGCTTAAGTGATATGTTTTATGCAGTCAGGTTTTTAATTATTATTTTAATGTTATTCATTTTCTTTGCCTTGAAAAACATTTTGTAATTCACTATGATTCTGTGTTTTTTTTAAATTTCTGCTGTTTTAATAAAACACTCATTTCATTACGTTATTAGGTTCAAATTAAGGCGTATTTATTTATTTAGTGTCGTGACATCATTACTAAAGTATGTACATTAGTACTAACATACAGTACATCACCCCCTCGTCTCCCAGATTGATACAGATTGGTGCTAGTTTGGTTCTCGAACGTAAAGGATTTCTCCATGATTAAGTTTGTTCCGTCATTTGTTTTTAGGAAAGCCATTTCCCGCCCGTTGTACGAAGTGTCTGGGTGTGTCATTCATTACTGTGCTTGTTACTGGATAAAGTGATGATATGCCTGTTTTAAGATAAATGTATATTTTTATGATATCGAAAAAAAAGATCTGTAAAAATTGTTAAGATACATTATACAGGTGTGATGTGAAAAGACTTCTCATCAAAATGTACCTGCTTATCTTGTGAACAACTTTTGGTAGCCAATAAATGAAAGTCACCAAACTATGTAACGATTTGATATAACTTCATGAGATTTTATTATAATTTTTGAAGTGAAAACTTCTTTAGCGGCGTTGTGCACTTTTTTTGTAATGGGTAAAAAATGTTAAACTCGCGTCAGGACACGTGACCTGATCGAAAATTCGTAAGACGGATGGAGTTGATTTTTAACCCCCGACGCAAAAGAGAGGGGTGTTATAAGTTTGACGTGTCTGTCTGTCTGTCTGTGGTATCGTAGCTCCCAAACGGATGAACCGATTTCCGTTTAGTTTTTTTCGTGTCATAGATAATTTTATCCCGAGTGTTCTTAGCCATGTTTCATGAAAATCTGTTCAGCCGTTTGAACATCATCAGCTCCTTTCTAGTTGATGAGGGGATCTGACTAACTTCCTTATGTCCGATCGATTCGAAATTTAGTACCGTGTTACTTCAATGATATTGAAAGTATATGGTAAGGTAACCATGACCTGATCAGCCGTTTGAAGATCATCAGCTCCTTTCTAGTTGATGAGGGGATCTGAAAAATTTCCTTATGTTCGAACGATTCGAAATTTAGTACCGTGTTACTTCAATGGTATTGAAAGTATATGGTTAGGTAACCATGACCTGATCAGCCGTTTGAACATCATCAGCTCCTTTCTAGTTGATGAGGGGATCTGACTAACTTCCTTATGTTCGAACGATTCGAAATTTAGTACCGTGTTACTTCAATGTTATTGAAAGTATATGGTAAGGTAACCGTGACCTGATCAGCCGTTTGAAGATCATCAGCTCCTTTCTAGTTGATGAGGGATCTGACTAACTTCCTTAAGTCCGATCGATTCGAAATTTAGTACCGTGTTACTTCAATGATATTGAAAGTATATGGTAAGGTAACCATGACCTGATCAGCCGTTTGAAGATCATCAGCTCCTTTCTAGTTGATGAGGGGATCTGACTAACTTCCTTATGTTCGAACGATTCGAAATTTAGTACCGTGTTACGGCTGATCATCAGCTCCTTTCTAGTTGATGAGGGATCTGACTAACTTATGTCCGATCGATTCGAAATTTAGTACCGTCACAGTATATATATTAGTACTAACGTAGTACCGTGTTACTTCAATGGTATTGAAAGTATATGGTAAGGTAACCATGACCTGATCAGCCGTTTGAAGATCATCAGCTCTTTAATAGTTGATGATCTGACGTCGCTGCGTCGCTTCGACTCTGCCCCACAGGGAATTGAGCCTTATGTATGTGTATTATTACTTCTTAGTCTTATCAATTCTGCTAAAGCTGATCTGTCATGCGGATTATTGAAGAGCTTTCTCTGGTCCTTATCTTTAACCTAACCTTGAGTAGGTAGTTAAAACTTAATCTAGTAAATTGAAACTAATAATGATACCTAGTACCAAACTAAGTTACTAACTCAACTAACTAATCACTATAAATACCTTCCTAATATTTATACCTACTTTAAAAAGAACAAAATAAAAGTAAAATTAAAAATTTTAAAAACCCACCGACACAAAAAATGAATTCTAAAAACTAACAAATAATATTTTAAACCTATTATAATTACTATCGTCACATATATTATGCAAGTTCAAATATTTTATTTTCCAAGCGTTGTCGCGTCGGGGGACCGCTAAGTGAGAAAAACAGGTGTAGTCGCAGATTGCAACAAAAGAATTTACTCCGAAAAATTCGCAAAATCGACACCACCGTCAACGTCGTCTGCCCTCACGTGTCTGCCCGTTCGGGTCGCCGCACTTGGTGACGCCCACCCCCGCGCCGCATACCGCACACCGAGCTCGCGCGCAGAGCGTAGGTAGACTATATTATATGAAACTATGAAACTTAAGATCGCTCGTATCGTACACTACACCTGTTTTTCTCACTTAGCGGTCCCCCGACGCGACAACGCTTGGAAAATAAAATATTTGAACTTGCATAATATATGTGACGATAGTAATTATAATAGGTTTAAAATATTATTTGTTAGTTTTTAGAATTCATTTTTTGTGTCGGTGGGTTTTAAAAATTTTTAATTTTACTTTTATTTGTTAATTTTTCTGAGATATAAACTTTTTAATGTAATATAAATTGTCATGTTTGTGTACGATAGCGCAATAAATAAATATTGTATTCTACCACATAAATGATAGTACTTTTATACTGATAATCAAAGCAATTCGTGCAAAATTATTCCCTAACCGTTCCAAAATATCAAAAATACACAACGTTAATATTCAAGTTTTCACTTCTGCCGGCACTCCCAGAGTGCAACCCGTCGTTTTTTTATTTTGAATTTTTATTTTCATTATAATTCGGATAAAATGTGACTAGTCTTACCACTTCTTAGTGTCCGTACACCCAAAGGCTGATCAGATACGAACCCTGTTACAACTAATACTCCGCAGTCCGTCTGTCTGTCTGTCAGCGGGCTGTACTTCATTGACCGTAATAGGTGAACACTTGAAATTTTCACAGTGTGTTTCTATTGCCTCTATAACAAAAAACAATAAAAATTAGAAAAAAATAATACAAAATATGTTTTCTATAGGTATTTATTATTAAGCTCTATTGTAACAAACTGTTAAAAGCGTGAAACTTGGTGTGATTGTAGTAGGTACTCATCCCGAAGTAGAACAACAAATAATAAAAAAACGACGGGTTGCACTCCGGGAGTGCCGGCAGAAGTGAAAACTTGAATATTAACGTTGTGAATTTTTGATATTTTGGAACGGTTAGGGAATAATTTTGCACGAATTGCTTTGATTATCAGTATAAAAGTACTATCATTTATGTGGTAGAATACAATATTTATTTATTGCGCTATCGTACACAAACATGACAATTTATATTACATTAAAAAGTTTATATCTCAGAAAAATCAACAAATAAAAGTAAAATTAAATATTTTAAAAACCCACCGACACAAAAAATGAATTCTAAAAACTAACAAATAATATTTTAAACCTATTATAATTACTATCGTCACATATTATATTATGCAAGTTCAAATATTTTATTTTCCAAGCGTTGTCGCGTCGGGGGACCGCTAAGTGAGAAAAACAGGTGTAGTGTACGATACGAGCGATCTTAAGTTTCATAGTTTCATATAATATAGTCTACCTACGCTCTGCGCGCGAGCTCGGTGTGCGGTATGCGGCGCGGGGGTGGGCGTCACCAAGTGCGGCGACCCGAACGGGCAGACACGTGAGGGCAGACGACGTTGACGGTGGTGTCGATTTTGCGAATTTTTCGGAGTAAATTCTTTTGTTGCAATCTGCGACTACACCTGTTTTTCTCACTTAGCGGTCCCGCGACGCGACAACGCTTGGAAAATAAAATATTTGAACTTGCATAATATATGTGACGATAGTAATTATAATAGGTTTAAAATATTATTTGTTAGTTTTTAGAATTTTTTTGTGTCGGTGGGTTTTTAAAATTTTTAATTTTACTTTTATTTTGTTTTTTTAAAGTAGGTATAAATATTAGGAAGGTATTTATAGTGATTAGTTAGTTGAGTTAGTAACTTAGTTTGGTACTAGGTATCATTATTAGTTTCAATTTACTAGATTAAGTTTCAACTACCTACTCAAGGATAGGTTAAAGATAAGGACCAGAGAAAGCTCTTCAATAATCCGCATGACAGATCAGCTTTAGCAGAATTGATAAGACTAAGAAGTAATAATACACATACATAAGGCTCAATTCCCTGTGGGGCAGAGTCGAAGCGACGCAGCGACGTCAGATCATCAACTATTAAAGAGCTGATGATCTTCAAACGGCTGATCAGGTCATGGTTACCTTACCATATACTTTCAATACCATTGAAGTAACACGGTACTACGTTAGTACTAATATATATACTGTGACGGTACTAAATTTCGAATCGATCGGACATAAGTTAGTCAGATCCCTCATCAACTAGAAAGGAGCTGATGATCAGCCGTAACACGGTACTAAATTTCGAATCGTTCGAACATAAGGAAGTTAGTCAGATCCCCTCATCAACTAGAAAGGAGCTGATGATCTTCAAACGGCTGATCAGGTCATGGTTACCTTACCATATACTTTCAATATCATTGAAGTAACACGGTACTAAATTTCGAATCGATCGGACTTAAGGAAGTTAGTCAGATCCCTCATCAACTAGAAAGGAGCTGATGATCTTCAAACGGCTGATCAGGTCACGGTTACCTTACCATATACTTTCAATAACATTGAAGTAACACGGTACTAAATTTCGAATCGTTCGAACATAAGGAAGTTAGTCAGATCCCCTCATCAACTAGAAAGGAGCTGATGATGTTCAAACGGCTGATCAGGTCATGGTTACCTAACCATATACTTTCAATACCATTGAAGTAACACGGTACTAAATTTCGAATCGTTCGAACATAAGGAAATTTTTCAGATCCCCTCATCAACTAGAAAGGAGCTGATGATCTTCAAACGGCTGATCAGGTCATGGTTACCTTACCATATACTTTCAATATCATTGAAGTAACACGGTACTAAATTTCGAATCGATCGGACATAAGGAAGTTAGTCAGATCCCCTCATCAACTAGGAAGGAGCTGATGATGTTCAAACGGCTGAACAGATTTTCATGAAACATGGCTAAGAACACTCGGGATAAAATTATCTATGACACGAAAAAAACTAAACGGAAATCGGTTCATCCGTTTGGGAGCTACGATACCACAGACAGACAGACAGACACGTCAAACTTATAACACCCCTCTCTTTTGCGTCGGGGGTTAAAAATCAACTCCATCCGTCTTACGAATTTTCGATCAGGTCACGTGTCCTGACGCGAGTTTAACATTTTTTACCCATTACAAAAAAAGTGCACAACGCCGCTAAAGAAGTTTTCACTTCAAAAACTGGCAAAGCGTCAGTTGTACTCGCGCATATAGTCTGAACTGATTTAAAAAAACATATTTTTATAGCTAGAGGTGTGGTGGTACGGAAGCCTCGGAGCGTGAGTCCGACTCGCACTTGGCCGTTTTTTTTACTCATGTACCATAAAAGATGGACACTCATCTGATTGATTTGTATGAAAAATATATAATAATTTAGGTTTCTTGTCCAGCAATGATGAATAGAAAGAAGCACTATTTGTTTTTTCAGAAGGCTTAACAACCATTACTATATTTAAGTACTGTTTTTCTCAGTGATTCTTACATATGTATAATTTTAAATGCTATTTTGAGCATAATACCTATCAAAATTCTTCATACAGTACAAGTACCTATCTAGATAATTAACCAAAAATCTGGTATTTTTTATTATTACCTAAATATTGTATGCATTCCATCCATCTCGCACTATGAATCCCCCGGATAATAAACTGTTACTCAAAGAAAATGTCTTTTTCCTTAAATTTTCCCTTTAAATTTATACTTATGTTTTTATCTGGTATACAATACAAGTTGAGAAAAAGATATGTTGAGATGAGGACGAAATTCAGACCGCTTGTAGCACTTAATTTCTATATCTATAATAGAGACGAAATGTCTATTCACGGCTGAAGCCAACTAATAGATTCAAATGTGAAGCTGTTTACGTGACCTAGTATTTCTCTTATGTTGGACGTTGTTCACCTGCCCATTATAGGTCATCTTTGCCTGTTAATCAAGCAAGATATTCTTTGGGGTGTTTGGCTTATCACTGATAATCTGATATCTTAGATACTTGAGGAAATGGGAAGTGACATGATCTATGCAAATTTTTATCCCATGGTAAGAGCATAGTCCGATATCGTGAAAAGTGTTACTTGTTATTTACACTCAGCCCCTGCCACTACCAGAAATGTTGCCTTATACACATAGGCGGCAAGATCGACGCAAGTGGCTGTCTGCCGGTTCTCTTTGACACAATACACTATTTTAGTGTATTGTGTCTTTCACTTTCGCACGAATACCGACAATATTGGCTAAAACCGCAGGTGATTATTTATATGCTCAGTGATCTTGGCAATGGCAGCGTCATGAGCAGTGACAGCGCGAGTGGTATATTTATTATACTTGCACTGCCCAAGTATTTGCTCACTTCACTGCTCAGCAGTCGCCAACAGGGCCGAGTTTAAATGCGCCATTAGACTGAAGGCCGCGATGCCAGCCCTCAAAACACAAAAAAAATCGTAGTGTCACTGTCTAGTGGATTGAGGGTGTAAGTGTGTGTGTCATGCATGTCATGTCATTCATTATTATTAGCTTGCTACATATAGTAGTGATCTGTGATTATTATTAGTAATCTTCCAGGCAAAACTGGCGAAATTGTTTCCATTCCTGAAATAATTTGATATCGGATATGAAATCACTTTTTGTTGGTAGATAGAGAGTGCTTTAATATATTTCATATTACAATTCATAATTATGTAAATTGTATTAGCTTAGTGTTTCGGCGGAATTAAGATGGGAGTGTTTTGAATCTTATTTTTAAAATTTAATTGTACATAGTCAAAGTAGGCTCGTGGGTGCCACAAAAATGGTATTCGAGTCGATTGTGGTGGATGTGCTGAATAGATTCCTTGGGAAATACGTGGAGAACTTAAATAGTTCGCAGCTAAAGCTAGGAATATGGGGTGGTAAGTTCTTTTAATCCTACCTAAGGTTCCATGGTGTCTATCATTTTGTGGTTATTTTGTTGTTTGACTGGTGCTTGCAGGAGACGTTGTGCTGGAGAACCTGGTGCTGAAGCAGAATGCACTAGAGGAGCTGGATATTCCTGTTCAAACTGTTTATGGTCATCTCGGTGAGTATGGTTTCTGGGAGTTAACCCTACCTTCTGACCAAAGTATCCAAATATGTTATTGGGATGTAATTAGGAGGGCTTACTAGGCTGCTCTCAGTGCACATCAAGTGGTTTTGGATTACTATAGAAGTAGGTCACACTCCGAGGGTCCCGTACCACCATACCTCTCCACAAAACTATGACAATGATACCTAATCACATTACAAACAAATGACATCAACGTGAGCACAAGAAATTAGCTTTTTTTTTCATTCAGTTCATACTTCTTAGTGTGGGTACAACTCACCCTTGGCTGGTTTTTATTATATATATTGTTTTACTTTAGGATTATTATTACAATCATATTATTATTATATTTTATGCTTATATAAATTACCATTTTTACGATAGAGCCAAATTAAAAATATCTCTAAAGTACCTATAAATACATGTTTTTGTATTTGGTATTATAGCGGCAATGCAAATAATCATTCTGTGAAATTTTCAACTGTCTTATTACGGTTCATGAAATACAGCCCGCTGATAGACAGATGGACAGACAAGACACCGGAGGCTTAGTGATAGGGTCCCGTTGGTCACCCTTTGTGTGTACGGAACTCTAAAAACAGGTTTTGAGACACATTTAAGTCTATGGTATCATGTTTAGGTGAACTTGAGACCAGTACTTACTAAATCTTAGTAAATCATGCCTGCTTAAAAACCATTTATTTTAAAAACATTTCTCCAAGTTTGAAAATGGTGTCGATTCAGTGTAACACAATTTAACTTATTTAACAGGACTGAACTAAATTTAAGCATTCTGTCCTTGTCTTTTTGATACAGTAAGAAAAAGACAGAATCTGTAAATTTAGTTTAATCCTGTCAATTAAGTTAAATCGTGTTACACTGAATCAACACCATAATAATGACTGGAAAAGAAAAAACAGACTTTATGTTAGAGGTAACTTCCATACTTCACCATATCAGACAAATATGTCCACTGCTGGTCAAAGGCCTCCCCCAAGGATTTCCATGACAACCTGTTGTGTGCTGCCCGCATCCAACGGCCACCGTGACCTTCACCAGGTTGTTAGTCCACCAAGTGGGAGGCCTGCCTATGCTACGTTTACCTCCATACTTACCTACCACTTAACTACTTAGTAGGTACCTACGAATCCTTCTTGCCAAATTCATAGTTGAACATTCACAGTGGAAAAAGAAGAGAATGAGTTTTAAAATTAAACTGCCCAACCCCCTTGGATAAAGAACGAGAGAAAGTAGGTACCTACCTACACCCTGCTTTTGTTTGTATGTCGGAGTGAGTTTTACTGTTCAAGCTTGAGCCTACCCTGAATTAGGCTGATCGGGCCTTAGTCGACCACACAAGCCCAGTGCGAGTTGGTCGACTCTTCACACACAACCTTCGAGTTTCTTCACAGGATTAAGCAGGTTTCCTCACGATGTTTTCCTTCACTGTAAGAGCGTTGGATAAACATACATAATATGAAATTCAAAAACACATTTGTATGTGGCAGGATTCGAACCGCAACCTCCCAGACAGAAGGTACAGACCCCAGCTATTATGGTACAGATTATTTTAATATTTTTACATTACTTTCCCCACCTGCCATGTAAATAAGTGGGTATAAAGTAATAAAAATTAAATTGCTTACTTTCGAAGCTTCCTACCGCGGCCGCGGATTTCAGCGCTCGTATACTGTCTGATTGCCCTTTTACAAATCCATCTTCTAAGTTGTAGCTCATTATTACAGACACAGTATTAATGCGAATAAAAAACTGGCTAAGTGCGAGTCGGACTAGCATTCTGAGGGTTCTGTACCACCACACCTCTCCACACAACTACATAGTATAATGACAATGATACCTATTCACATTACAAACAAGACATTAACGCGAGCGACAAAAATATGCTTTTTATAACCGACTTTAAGAAAGGAGGAAGTTCTTGTTTCACTATATGTATGTATGTATGTCTCAGTTCAGTACGACACGCACTTGGCTGACTTTTATTATTTGGTATTTTCAGTATTAGTACTATATTCACACCAAGTTTCACGCTTGTATAACCTTTTTTACTATAGAGCTTATTCAAAAACACTTCCAAGGACCTTTCAAAAAGCACGTTTTTTGTATGGAGACCCTCCTTATTTTTTATATACCAAAATACATATTCTGTGAAAATTTCAACAGTCTGTCTATTATGGTTCATAAAATAAAGCCCGCTGGCGGACGGATGAAACCGTTCTTTACGATTACATTTTCATTTGCTAACTAATTTTATTCATTTTAATTTTTAAACTTAAGCTCTTTATCGTTACTATTTTGTGCCAAATTTTATGTAGTGTAAAAGCTATGTGGTCATGACTGTCCGTGATAGACGAATGGACTGAAGGATATTACTTAGAAGGCTTCCTCGTAAGGGACTATGGTAATGGAACCCCAAAACAGAACAAGGAAAAGTAATGTAAATAAACCATCTGACTAATTTCTGATTAAAGTTTCTTGTACAATAGAACTTTACGTAAACATATTTGAAGTAAAACTTCTTTACGCACGCTTGACTTGGGGAGTAAGCTGGTGGATGCGTGACGAGAGCGTTACGAAGTGTGTTCTGGCGAGGCGAACGGAAGTTTAGAGGGATATATAAATTAGTGAAGATAGAAAGAGAGATACTATTTATTGAAGTAAAACTTCTTTACGCACGCTTGATTAGGGGAGTAATCTGGTGGATGCGTGACGAGAGCATTACGGAAGTGTGTTCAAGCGAGGCGAACGGAAGTTGACAGGGATATATAAATTAGTAAAGATAGAAAGAGAGATACTATTTATTCTTGTTTACCAACAAAATCGGTTATCAAAACGTATAAGATAAAAAAGATTTGATCATTTTCAGAGGATAATAAAACTCTTTTCATAAACTGTCTAGTCTATACCTCCATATAACTAAAAAGATTTGATTATTTTCTGAAGACTAAGTATTTACTTTCATAAGTATACATATAGATGGAGCTAAAGAAGTTTTACTTCACTCATGTGGTCTAAAGCACACATTTTTTTGTTTTGATAATGGTTAAAAGTTATGGCAGTACACTAACACCAATGTTACAGCTACCAGACTACAGTATCAGTTGTTACATCTATAACTACAACTGTACATACCTGTAGTTACTTATTATTAGTCACATTACTTTAAGAGCCGGCTCCCAAAATTTCCTAGGTTTCCTCACGATGTTTTCCTTCACTGTAAGAGCGTCGGATAAACGTACATATGAAATCAAAATTCGAAAACACATTGGTACGTGGTGTGTGTGAAGTCGACCAACGCGCACTGGGCCCACGTGGTCTACTAAGGCCCGATCGTCCTAATTCAGGGTAGGCTCGAGCCCCTCGTATATGAGCTGATAAGATGAAGAAGAAGATGAAAATAAACGAGGAGGACCCGTGCTGCTCCACAATTTTTTTTTATTATGGGCATTGAGAGTGCGCAAGAGGCTCGCCTCCGTTCCTGCGCGGTGTGCGAGAATGCACCTAGCTTCCCTCCAACTCAACCAATTTAGATGAAAGAGCTCATTCCCGCGAGTGTTCTTAGACTAAATAGAACCGCGTAGGTACTTCAATTAGAACCCGAGATATTGAGAAAGGTACGAAAATCGCGTTTGAGTCTTTTGTATAATGAAGGGCTAATGATAGGTGATTTTCAATGCTTGATGACAAACTTTGCATCAATATCGTTCATTTAACAAAAAAATAAGCCAATCGGTTTGATAGAATAGCCGGACGGACCCGAAATAGATTTCATATTTTTTTAAATTTCATTTTATTTATTTAAGGAAGGCGAAAGTTAGATGATTTCTAATGTTTGGTGACAAATCTATAAATAAATTTCATAAAAATATAATTGTAACACCAGGACGAACTCATAATAGATTTCATAATTTTGTTTCATATGTTAAGAAGGGGCGTAAGTTAGGTGATTTCCAATGCTTAATAACAAATTTGTGCATCAATGCCTTTCTTTAAAAAAAAGGAAATCGGTTTGATAGAACTGCTGGACGAACTCGAAATAGATTTCATATTTTTAAATTTTTTTGTTTATTTGAGAAGGGCGAAAATTAGGTGATTTCTTATGCTTGAAGACAATCTGTACATAAAAACCTTTCATTAAAAAATAGGCAAATTGGTTGGATAGAACGGCAGGAGGAACTCATATTGGATTTCATAATTTTATCTAATATGTTGAGAAGGGCGAAAGTTTGTGTGTGTGAAAGTATGATTTCCAATGCTTTTAGTTAAACCTGTGCATCAATACCTTTTATTAAAAAAAAGCAAATCAGTTTGATACAACGGCCGGACGGATTCATATTACATTCTAGGTGGGAGTGTGGTGCGCAAGCAGCTAGCCGCTCGCGGGGGTGATTTCCAATGCTTGATGACAAATCTGTGCATCAATATATTTAATTTTAAAAAAAACAGCCGTTTTATCCAACAAATTGATTGCATAGATCCGCTGGTCAGACTCACATTAGATTTCATCAATTGTTTTAATATAAATTATGTTGAGTAGTTGGATAGATGCTTGCTTTATATGTAAAATTGAGATGCGCGATGTGATTTTATTCTTCCTTATTTTTTCTGTTGTTGACCTATAACAGTGATGTAATTTTAAAACGAGGCTTTTTAAGACTCTTTTCTAAATCTACCTTTATTTTGAAAATATATTTTATTAAAAACTAGCATTAGGAAGTTTTAATATAATCACAAATTTTCCTGCTATGAATGAAGAAAAGGATTTTCAGTGTTTATTTCCGCGCTAAGTGTTTTCTAACTGCGTACGCTATATTGAGACATGTAGCTACCTCCATAAGATAACTAATGAAATATCTCCAGTCAGTCGCGCGCCCAGCTATAAAATCAGCCGTTTATTTAGTTTTAGGTTTCATAGGTGTGTACCAATATCTAACCTACCTACGTAACATAGGTAAGTATAGCTATTACTCAAGGCTATGCTACCAGTTAGCATGCAATGTAGACAGCAGCATCTGATTGTTATAGTGCTATAAAATTCAGCCAGAATGACATCATACCCTCCTCCTATCAGCCTGGCCTATGTATGTGAGTCACACAAATAATTGATGAAGGTCAATATACCGCAACATCCAGTTTATGTGTTAATAGTTAATATGATAACAGCTAATTGACTTCAAAACAGCTGCTTGTCTATAGGAACTCAGATCTCGACTAGACTTACTTGTTTTTAATTGTGTCTAGATTCATGACAGACGGTGTAGGATGGTGTAGGTTAATAATGTAATTAAAAATAAAACACGATACATACACAACACTGGATCGTACTGATTAGTGTTGAAAATTTGGTGACAAATGTATTCTAGATTTAAAAAAAAACCGTCCAAGTGCGTGTCGGGCCACGCGCAATCTAGGGTTCCGTATTTGCCATTATCGCGTCCATATCTAATTTTAAAATTTCCAAATACAGCGGTTTAGTTGTTAGGGGGTGGGGACACTAAACTCCAACAAAATTTAGCACTTTCAAGCCTAGTTTTTCGAAAACGGAACCCTAAATTATAAAATGGTCTTAGAAGACTTACAACTATTTTTTAAGCTCTAACCAACGATACCCCACACGACTGGGTTTGACGAGAAAAAAAAATCATCCCCACTTTACTTGTAGGGGAGGTGACCTTAAAAAGTTTTTTTTACAAATTTTTTTAAAGTTCTCTCCGCGTTATTATAATATACATATATCTTTGCCAAATTTCAGCTCTTAACTACTAATAGTCTAGGAGCTAGGCTGCGGACAGACAGGCATGACGATTGACGAAACTATAATGGTTCCTTATTGTACTACAGAACCCTAAAATGTATATAAAAAAAATTCATTAATTTCAGCAGATCAAACTGATGATAGTTTCTCTTTATCTGCCAGTCTATCTTTAAATATTATATTTTATCAGACCTTTACTTTGAAAAATACTTTTTAGTACTTAAATCCCTGAGAGTAAGTAAATGGTATGTACTACACTACAATGGCTTTAGAGTTATTGTAAACCAGTATTCATTGCTTTTTCTCTTAAACCATGATAATTTTTTTAGGGTTCCGTAGTCAACAAGGAATTCTTATATTTTCGCCATGTCTGTTTGTCTGTGTGTCCGCGGCTTAGCTCAGAGACTATTAATACTAGAAAGCTGTAATTTGGCATGGGTATTAATCACGCCGACAAAGTGGTAAAATAAAACCTTGAAAAACAATTTTTTTAGGGTACCTTACCTTCCCTGTAAAGAGGGGGTGATTTTTTTTCGTTAACGTAGGTACCCTATCGTGTGAGGTATCGTTGAATAACTCTTTGAAAACTATTTAAACTAGTAATTTTTGTTAGAGTCAAGTGTCTCCCACCCTACCAGCTAAACCGATAGCGGTTTAGGGAGGGAGACGCATGAAATAGTTCAGAACATCTGAAAAAAAATGTAAATAGTAAGATATAATAATCAATTTAAAAGGAAAACTATCACGGCTTAGTTGGCTTTCGTAGTTTAGGAGTACCTAACAGTCGACCAACTTAAGGTGTGCAGTAGGATTTGTTAAAATTTCATAGATTTTTCATACAAAATGTTCTATTACCAACTGCAAATACATAAATTTGTGTTTGAAATATGTGTATTTATTTTATGAAAGCACTACGGAACCCTACTTTGCGCGAGTACGACTCGCACTTGGCCGGTTTTTATTTTAATGTTTCCCTTTTGAATATTATATTGGTTTATAAGATTTATATTATATGTAACCTATCTTTATTTTCTATCTGTATAATATGAACTCAAATCCTATTCATGGATGGTGAACGTAGTCATAATATTATGTTGCATCCAATAATAAAAAAAAACCGGCCAAGTGCGACTCGGGGTCACACATACAGGGTTCCCAAAACTTTAACTACCGATAGAATAAAACCTCTCACCACATACTTTGCTCTAGGTAAATAGGAGTCTACTTAAGCTAGACGGGAACGGAGGGACTTTAGATTTTCTCATAGATTTTCCTGTAATCTATGCATTCAACCTCATATACTGTGATTTATCAAGATTTTAGACCTACTGGGACCTAAGGGGGGATTGGTAAATTTTCGCTTATTTACTTAATTAACTTCAAACTAACATGAAATAAAAATAATAATAATTAGAGATTCTAGAAAACAAGCCTTTTCATTTGATATGTCACACAAATTCACACAATATATTTTAAAAAAGGTTTTGAAAAAATCCAATTTACCCCCCAACAGGTGGTCCCCATGTTTAAAATTCATTTATACGTTACACGTCCGTCTTTGGGTCACCGACTTACATATTACATATGAGTGATGCTATAAGGGTTTCGTTTTTACCTTTTTAGTTACGGAACCCTGAAAATGACATGACGATTTTTTTACATAAATCGTATGGCAAAAGTCAGATTCAAAATATATCTCTTTTAATCAACGTTTTCTTAATCGAAATATTTTTTAGGAAAATTGGTATTGAAAATACCATGGAAAAACCTGTACGGTGCGTCGGTAGAAGCTACCATAGAGCGTCTATTCTTGGTGGTAAACCCGACGGCTGAGGTGAAGTATGACCAGGAGAAAGAAGACAAGATGACCCTGTCTTCCAAGCAGGCGGAGCTCGCGAGAGTTGAGGAAGCCAAGAAAAGGGAGGCGCTCAAAGGTAAGTTTATTACCTATAAAATTTTTTTTGAGGCGATCTATTCAAAATAGTCCAGCTATTTGACAGGGTGAAAGAATTAATACAAAATGACTTGCGATTTTAAAACTTTTTAATGTAACCTTTTTTCAAAAAAATGAGATTGTATTTTTATAAAAAAAAAAAAAAACGTGTGGCACTCGGGGACTGCCGCGGTAAAGCTATTGCATAGCATTTTTATCAACTTATGCAATTATAATTATTTATTTATTTTTTATTTATGCAGTATTTACCAGTACCATATTATAGTCCTTGGGGCGCGGGATGTTTATGTAATAAATTAACACTAAGAAAGTTACACCAGTAAAATTGACTAAGTCCTTTTAGTACCGCAAATCGCTAATAGATGGCACTGTAAGTTTTTTAGAACTCGGCCGAGCGTGGGGTGTTAGGTTTTATTTTCGTTACGGAATTTCTTGATTCGGTCTCCGCGCTCAAAGCCCGCGATAAAAGCTATGCAATAGCTTGATAAAACTAGAATTTTTCACCTTACAAAGTAAATATTTGAATCATCATCATCACCATATCAGGCGAAAGACGTCCACTGCTGGACGAAGGCCTCCCCCAAGGATTTCCACTTAGATCGGTCCTGCGCTTCTCGCATCCAGCGGCTTCCCACGATCCGCAGGAGAACCAAAGGAACCGACATAGCTCACAGAATCCCTAAACTGAAGTGGCAGTGGGCAGGACACATAGTTCGTAGAACAGATGGCCGTTGGGGCAGTAAAGTTCTCGATTGGCAGGCCTCCCACGCGGTGGACCGACGACCTGTTGAAAATATTTGAATACACAACATAGCGTTCCTACTCACGATTCATTTGTTTCTATTCTGCCGCAGACCTGCAAAAGTTCGATGAGACGTTTGTCGAAAAACTAGTGGCGCAGATTATTAAGAACGTGCAGCTGAACATCAAGGACATTCACATTCGCTACGAGGACAGTATAACGAACCCCAAAGCGCCCTTCTCCCTCGGCGTCACGCTACACAACCTCTCCGTCCACACCACAGACGAGAACTGGCACCAAACCGTCATACAGGGAGCTGTCACCAAGATCTTCAAGGTAAAACATATACATTTTACTGTTCATAAGAATAGAATAGATTTTTTTTTCGAACTAACACACATCACACAACCAACAACAGATTAACTTAACTAACACACAACTCAGAACAGATTTAAGCGTTATGGTTTGTCCATTCTCTTCACACCAGTAGGTCACGGGCTTGTTTCCCGGCGGGATACAACTTTGTAAGACGTTGGTACTAGGGCAATTTCAACAGCCCACCTGGCTAGTTACCATCATCTTATCTATGTCTTGCCGCCAAACAGCCATGATGTGTTCCTGTATGAATAAAGCCAGTTAACTATTACGTTAGGAAATATTGGTAAGCTCGCTTACGCATCCTTGAAGATAGTAAAAACTATGTCCACGCGAGCCAAACCGTGGGAATAAGCCTTTGTGAATAAAAAATATACAGGGTGTTTCACACACTTTGTCTAGCGGTGGTCCAGAGCTAGAGCACCTCATGGGGTATCCGAATCACCCCCATGTATGTTCCGCGAAAGTCTACGGTTTTCGAGATATTCGCATTTTTATTTTTAGATTTTGTACAAAATAATCTTTGCTGGACTTTGACGTCATTTTGTGAAAAAAATCATCATACAATTAGGCCAGCCAGATACAAGAAAAACTTCCTCATTTTATCAGCTTTCTAAAAAATTATGAGAGTAATTAAAAAAATACAAACTAATTACACAATTTTTTGAATACCAAATAAAATAATATAATATTGCTTTTTCTTTCTTTTCTTTTCTTTTTTTTGTTCTTTTCTTTGTCACATCATTTCTTAAATTACTGTCTAGTGCGGACCAGTCTTGTCGATGCGACATTTTTGATTGCTAATTTCTCACTTTCCGTTTGAAGAATCCAGGTGCGAAGCGAGTGTATGTTTAAGTAATCCAATAGGATTCTAATAGTATCAAAAATATATTGAAACATTATGCTTTGCCAAGATAATAGAGTTTAACTATCATCTAGTGATATTGGATCGAAAACGCACAGTACGGAAGTTTTATGAAAGGCTGTTATCCGCACTGTGTGAAAGCCATTTTCTTTTTCTCCGCAGTTAACGTTTTTGAAAATACAACTGTTTTTTTATTTATTTACAGATATTAGACTTGGAGGGACTGGCTATTTACTGGAACCCAACTACTGAGTTGTATTCAAAAGCGCCCCAAGAAAATATCCCTAAGCTATTAAAATCGGATATTGCTACGAAAACTACCCAACCTGAAAGTTATTTTTATGGTAAACACTCGCCCAAATCAATTAATCATATTATTTTCGTGACACCGTAAATCTACGTTAGTATAAAAAAACCGGCACCAAAACTTTAAGCATGAACAGAACAAGACCTCTCAGTACATACTTTGCTCTAGGTAAATAGGGGTCTACTTATTTTAGACATGTAAATTTTATTTTTCCTGTGGGAACGGAAGGACTTTAGATTTTCTCTAAGGTTTTCCTGTAATCCTGTAATCTGTGGATTCAACCTCATATAATGTGATGTGAATGTGCGAGCGCAGACATAAGTTTTCTCCAGATCCCTCAGGAACTATATCGGGCCATTCTCAACCAACTCTATACAATAAAATCACTTCAATCCATTGCTCCGTTGCGACGCCGACGCGCGCGAGCGTTGAAATGGGTTTTCCACAGATCCCTCGGGAACTATGTCAGGATATGCTAATTAGTACATTATATAATTTCTCACCTCTTCAACCATCTCTGTGCAAAAAATCAGAACGTTCCGTTGCAATGTTAAAGAAATTAACCAAAAAAGACTTTTTTTTTTAGTTACCTTTAGGAACTGTACCGGACTATGCTATTTTCACGGGATAAAAAGTAGATTATTATGTCTAGGCTACATACATGCCAAATTTAATCAAGATTTTTCGAGGTGTTGAAGCATGACAAGGTAACAAACAAACAGACACATTTTCACATTTATAATATTAGTAAGGATTACATTTTACTTCTTAACATGCACGATGAATTTTAACCGCCTCCGTGGCGTAATGGTTAGCCCATTCGCTTCACACCCGGAGGTCGCGGGTTCGATTCCCGGTGGTAGGGCATTTTCTATGTTCCGGCTTGAAGATAAGATAGACAGTTCTCCGTTGGGGAATCTAGGTAAGCCCGCTTTCATCTTCGGCATCATCGTCACTTACCATCAAGTGAGATGATGCCAAGGGCTTTCCAATTGTGAATAATAATAAAAAAAAAACGATTGTAGGTACGCTATAATAAACATACAGTATTATTTTAGTTCTGGGACCAATAAACGCGACATCGAAACTTAAAATGAACACGAAACCTGAGTTGGATGAGCCGGCGTTCAGTATACCGAAGGTCGTACTTTCTCTTCACATGGAGCAGCTGTCTGTGAGCCTGAACAAGGCGCAGTATCAGGACATGATGTTGCTGGCAGATTCTATGGACAGGATGAGTAAAGGAGCGCCTTACAGGTTTGTAAGATTCATCATGACGGCCGTAGAAGCGCCTGCTACAAAAAAATCCGTAGTTCTTAAATTTTTGGCGAAATAGACCAAAAAGAACTTATTTTTTCGACAAAATTACTATACATGACTTTTAATTAGTTCTTGATAATAAAAGATATGCATGTATTCGTGATTACAAACAACTTTCCTAATGAAACTATTATATGTCAAATCAGAAAAAAAATATTTTGGCCCTCGATACATAATAAGTAATCAAATCGGCAAAAATGTATGAAGGACCAAATTTTTTTTTTCATATTTGACATATAGTTTCTTTGGGATAGTTGTTTGTAATTACGAGTACATTCATATCCTTTGCTATCAAGAACTAAATGAAAGTGCCATATATCAATCAAAAAAAAGCAAAAGGTAAACAAAATTGACTATTAAAACTGTCAAATTCCTACTAAGTTTGTTTACATTGTGCTTTTTTTTGATTGATACAATACAAGGTATATATTTCAATGTAGACTAAACTTGCTGCAATGTGAGACCTGAACCAAAGTATATATATTAGTACTATCATACAGTATGGACACTCCCTGCCGCTTTCTTGATTCCGACCTCACCACCTCGTCACCCAGATTGATATAGATTGGTTACAGTTTGGTTCTCAAAAGTATAGGATTTCACCGCCATTTTGTTTGTGCCGTCATTTCTTTTTTGAAATGTCATTTATGGCCCGTTGTATGTGCCAGAACCGTCTCTTTGGACCTCATAAGATGGAAAATACAGGTTTTAAAATTTTACCTTTTCAAGAACATTGGCGGTTTATATCTTACAAAATCTTGGAAACGGTACCGATCCATCATGGGTTCGATCCCCACTCAGGGCAAACATTCGTGTGACTGACAGGTTTGTTTGCTCTGTGTCTGGGTCACTCTGGGTGTTCAATATCTATGTATGTATGTATTTAAACGTGTATAAGTATGTATATCAGTGTCTGGTTCCCATAGTACAGGGAATTCTAGTTTGGGCCCAGATGACCGAGTGTGATTTGACATCAATCTTAACAGCATTGTTGTGTAAGTAAAACATTGTGTGTTCCGGCTTGAAGATAAGATAGCCAGTTCCCTATTACGTTGGGGAATCTTGATAAGTCCGCTTTTATCTTTGTCATCATCGTCACTTACCATTAGGTGTGATGATGCCAAAGGCTTACCAATTGTGAATTAAAAAAAAACCTTGCTCATATAGTATTTATTATTCCGTCCTAAGTAAACCAATGTATCTGTTCATTATATTATAGAAAGTACCGGCCAAATGTGCCTTCCTATACGGGCTACGCAAAGGACTGGTGGAAGTTCGCTTACACGTGTGTCCTGGAGCACGAGGTCAGGCGACGACGGAACAACTGGGATTGGAAGCACATGCGCGCTCATAGGACGCTCTGCAAGGAATACGCGGAGGCCTACCAGGCGAAGTTGGTGAACAAGGGCAAGCCGAGCGGTGCTCAGCAGGCGATCCTCGAGGAGGCTGAGAAGACTTTGGATCTGTTGAACTTGGTCGTTATACGACAAAGGATTGAGATGGAGGTGAGTGATGTATTCGTTTTAAAGAGTTATATTTTATTTACAAATGTCATTTTTTTCTACATTTTATTGTACCACTTTGTCGGCGTGATTAATATGTATACCCATGCCAAATTACAGCTTTTTAGTACTAATAGTTTCTGAGTTAAGACGCGGACAAACGAACGAACGGACAAACAGACAGACATGACGAAACTATAAGGGTTAAACTATTCTTCGTTGCGACGCCGACGTGCGCGAGCGTGAAAATAGTTTTTCTCAGATATTTTGGCAACTATGTCAGGATATATCGTTATTAGTCAATTATGTCGTTTCCTACCCCCTCAACCATCTCTGTGCAAAAAAATCACAACCATCTATTGTTACGTTGCGAGGTTAAAGAAATGAACCAAAAAAGGAGTATTTTTCAGTTCCCTCCTTTTTTCACGGGATAAAAAACAGCCTATGTGACACAGGCTACCTGCATGCCAAATTTCATCAAAATTGCTCGAGGTATTGAAGCGTGTAAGATAAGAATCAAACAAACACATTTTAACAATTATAATATTAGTAAGGATTGGTACGATGTTCGCCACAATAACACATATTCTTTGAAAATATCAACCAGATGCTATTACGGTTCGAAAGATACAGCCATTTAAAATAAGGACAGATGGACAGACGGCGTAGGCTTACTTATATTGTACCGTTGGATGTGTCATTTGGATTAACTACTAGAAGTTATAGAATATTTGTTAGAGTATTGAGTGCCTTGACCGTGGTATGTTTTTACCGACTTCAAAAAAAAGAGGTATTCCATTCGACTGCAAAATTGTTGGGATTGCACAATTTTCATATATGTTAGTATAAACAGGTGTACCAAATTTCTTTGTCCACGTACTTCTCAGATACTAGAAATATAGATCAAAATGCAATAATTCTTTTTTAAATTATTAAGTTCAGTAGTTTTCAAGAAATGAACTGTTAGGTGTGTACTAATCAGTGAAAAAAATATGTTGTCGGTTTAACACTGCAATTTTATTATTGAAGTCGGTTGTGCTTAATGGTTTTATCTGGGGGGCTGGATGCAGGTGGCTCACAGTATTCTTCAGTGCAAAGAAGTAGCCTGTGTGTTAATCCAAGTCCTAATCCTTTCTTCTTAAGGTTGAGCATTCCCTCTCGTATATCTACCAGATACGCTAAAACTACCAGGTTTATGATATAGCGTCCCCACGTCTTTTGGAGAGATCTATGTTCAACAATGAACATCTTCCTGCTAAGGTGATGATGATGAGTACATGTTTGGCTGACAGGTGGAGAGGCAGGGCAAGCTCGAGGAAGAGGCGAAGAAGGCGCGTGGTTGGTTCAGTGGCTGGTGGGGCGGCGGCTCCAAGGACGAGGGTGCGGCCGAGGGTACGGCTATAAGTGAGTATTTACACCTGTCGTGCTATCGTGTCTACTATGTCTTAAGGCATTTTTTTATCTACAATTGGTAAGCCCTTGGCGTCATTTCACCCGATGGTAAGTGACGATAAAGTCGAAGGTGGAAGCGAGCTTACCAAGATTCCCCAACGCAATGGGTAACTGGCTATCTTATTTTCAAGCCGCAACACATCAATGCTGTTAACATTGATGTTTGTTGGCAAGACTAAGATGGTGGTGGCTAGCCAGGCGGGCTTAGAAAATGCCCTTCCACCAAACAAACCGTGTAAGTTAGACTCCGCCGGGAATCGAACCCGCGACCTCCTGATGTGAAGTTAATGGACTTAACCATTACGCCACGGAGGCGGTCAATTGAGGCATTATATATCTAAGGGAGATTCTATATCACTTACGTGACCTCACGTGACGTATGACACTGAACTTTATTAAACAGTGGAAGACATGTCTGGGAGCAGTATATTATGAAAAGAAACTAAATGAAAGAAAAATATATATTCTATTGATTAGGATTTTAAAGTACAGTACAATTTTTAATGCACCCAATAATAACTACATTAGCCAAAGACTGTGTGCAGTTATGACGCCCACCTCCGGGAAAGAAAGGATATCATAACGTTACTCTAATAATTGTCAACACAAAAGTTAAAAAAAACCGACTTGAAAATAAATTAACACCAAATTATGAAATAATATTTTTATATACAAATACACGAAATTAATCAACAAGAACAAAATCAAAGTTAGTTAACAAATTAGGGGCCTATAATTTTAAGTATACTTACGTATATATTTTTTAGATTCGATAGCTTTGCTGGTACGGCAAATACAAGTCTGTGGCTGGCACTAATCTAAAAAAAAACCGGCCAAGTGCGAGTCGTACTCGCTCATTGAGGGTTTTATCTGTATAAGGAACCTTAAAAATAATAAATCGAAAACTATAATAAATCTTAAAAATATTTAAAAATCTGTTTAAGCTTGTGCCAATGAAGCCCTTTCATACGATACCCCACA
The DNA here is from genome assembly GCA_947284805.1 of Coleophora flavipennella. Taxonomy (NCBI): domain Eukaryota; kingdom Metazoa; phylum Arthropoda; class Insecta; order Lepidoptera; family Coleophoridae; genus Coleophora; species Coleophora flavipennella. The sequence goes on from OX369307.1 coordinate 8,683,791, forward strand.
TGACACGGCCAACTCAATTAAAACAATTTGGACTGCCGTTGATTGATTAATTACGTACTTTAAATAAAGACTATATTTTTATGATGATTTAATTGCAAATGTATAGTTTTCAGATTTTCCCCTATACTTCTAGTATAAGACGGTATTACTTGACAAATTTCATAGTTCTAGGTCAACGGAAAATACCCTATCAATTTTAATTCTTGAGAGTGTCGAAATATACGTTTTTTGCGGCATAAACGGCCGTATCTTTTTTTAAGTTAACCTAGAAGTTTGATTTTTACAGCTACAAGAGACTGCAGACCGGAATATATAGTTTTAATTTCAACTCGATACCTCAACGCGTTCCCGAGATAAAGGATCTTGACAGACAGACAGACGGACGGACAACAAAGTGATTCTATAAGGGTTCCGTTTTTTCCTTTTGAGGTACGGAAACCTAAAAATGAAGGCCCCCTAATTTGTTTCATACCTACATTTTATTTCGTTATTGTTGATTAATTTCGTATATTTATGTATTTCATAGTTTTGAGTGAATTTCTATTTGAAGTCGGTTTTTAGTTTTTTAACTTTTCATTTTTTATTCTTTTATCTGTAGTGATATTGCTATCAGCGTTAAACCCAATCACCCACTCGCCAATAAGATATCATCAAATCATAATGCATGTGTTTCATTGACTGATATCAGAGTCCTGTGGCTTCCATCATCATCTCAGTAGCATAAAAGTTCAGGAGTAAAACGTTCCATTATCAGCTCACCTGAATAACCTGAAAGAATAAAACTATCGGTCTATAAGTACCTATAATAATTATAGAATTATCATCCAAGTCCTAACCGTTAATAATTTGTACTTTCAATCACTAGCTAAACAACATGAGATGATGACTACCAGACGCAAATACTTGAATAGCTTTAGAAAATATATGAAACATGTTACGTGCCTATCAAATTTGAGGGTTGCCTTCGATTTCCCTGGGATCCCATCATCAGAGCATAACTTAGTGACAATGGGACCACCACTCTTTCAAATAAAAAAAGTCAATATTTAGGATATCGGTCCACAATTGACAGATAAATCGGTGAAAATACCTAAAAAATACAGTAAAACATAGAACCTCCTCCTTTATTGAAGTCGGTTCAAAATCTGAAAAAATATTAAAAATGGAATTAACAAAATCTTCTAAGTAAGCAAAAAATTCGTAATACTCTTTCTCTGTCATCATAGTAAAATGTGAAGACGACGAGGACAAAGTATGAATTCGTTTGCGTATATTTCAGTGAAACAGTTCGAGATGGCGATGACGTCCGAGGAGAAGGCCAAGCTGTTCCGCGCCATCGACTACCAGGAGAACACGGCGCCGCTGCACCTGCCCGCGGAGTACGTGGCCGTGGAGGGGCACTTCCGCCTCGACAGGCTACAGGTTGGGTCATCCTTGTTTTACTTGCTTTGACTCAGCGACGCAAAAGGATCTTGGCCTTAGGGCGGGCTTGCGGAAGTGGGTCGAGCGGTTCACTACCTATTAGCTATAAATGTTTATTTTAGTTTTAATCTTTTGCTATAGTTTGTTTAAGTTAGGCACTTATTTCTGTATTTATGGTAGCGAATAAACTTTTTTTCTTTCTTGTTATGGTAAAAGAAAAGATATTCTTACCAGTAACAAAATAAGTATATTTTCAAAAAAATAAGGAAAACACTGGGTCTGGTCAGTCCGTTATTACGATATCCTTGGAAGCGCAGACTGGCACTCCCCTGACGTCTTGGCGCAGTATCGAGTCCCAAAGGCGGCAGTTAGGTCTTCAGAAATGAGAACAACAATGATGGAGCCAAGAGATTGATCTTATTCTTGATCTGTTCCTTGATATTCTCCTTAAACTTCTCCTCGATCCTTTCCTTGATACTTTCCTTGATCTTATCCTTGATCCTGGAATCAACAACCGCGTATTAGGGCGCGGAAGATTCCACAGAGAAAGAAGGTCGCCCGCCACAATGTTTAGCGCAATTAAAGAAGATACAAAAGTTATTGCAATGACGCAGCAAGTAAGCGTCCATTTTTGAAAAAGGTATCCGTTAATACTTTCTCTTCCTATAGCACAAAGTCTACAAATTAGATCATAGGCATTGATTGGAAAAAGTAACAAATAGTTTAGCAAAGCGTAACAATGAATCTAGGATTATAAAATATTAGAAACACATAGGTATAGGTACTAAACAATAAGCAATAGCTACGGCAAGAAAAATGTTATAATAGATATCCAAACTTACCCAAAAGAGGGGATCACTAACACAATATAAATTACAGAGGATTTAAAGTATTTTTATAGTAAGGCAAGTATTTAATTAGTTGATTGCGAATTATGAGCGACGAGAGAATTTAGTGTCTGTCGAATCGCAACAGCTGATGTGAGTTGAAATGAATGAACGGCGAGATCCGATCGGCGAGCGGAACCTAGCAGAAGACCGGTTTCCGGTAAGGAGCGATAGGGATGAGGGGTTGTCGATAAGTCGTGACGTTATTTTGTAAGTTACAAAAAATGTTCGTTATGCAAAATAACGCTACATTCTATAACTTTTTACGATGGAGCAAAAACAAAAAGAGCCGTTAAAAATACGTTTCTTGTACGGCTACTCCCCATAATTTTTCACTTTTTTATTTTTTATTATTTGTTGGTTAATCCCACATTATGACACATATTCTGTGTCAATTTCAGCCGGATACCTATCACGGGCAGACAGACAGCTGGATGGACAGTGTAGGCTTAGTAATAAGGTCCCGTTACATAATAAAGAACCCTTAAAAAGGAAGTGAAAATTTATGAAAGGGACTCCTAGGGGTCATTTAGGATTTTTTTAAATGGACTTTAGTGAAAGAGTCCTCTGCGGTTACACTCAAACGAGCAATAGTATTCCTTCTCACACATGTATGTGGCGTTCGGTGCAGGTGACGGTGAGCGACGCCGCCGTGCAGGTGCTGCGGGCGGCCGTGGACAGCGTGGAGGTGGACCTGCATCAAAGGCCCAGCGCCAACGCTATCAAGTAAGTTTTGAACTACGAACAGCAATCTCTAGAAACGTAACTAAGCCCAAAAAATACTTCCACACGATCTCAACCGCGGAGGGCGGGGCTTAAAAACTGAACCAGCGCGCCGGTCAGTGCGTCATTACGTTTTGCGTCGCGTGGTTGTGGCTGCGCTATGACACTCAGGGTATCACAGGTACAGGTTCAGTCGACGAAACATACACACTTTAAACGTTCAAATTTAACCAAAATACGTCCACTGTTAACCCTGCGGAGCATTAGTAGAAAGTTGTTACACTAGTACACATGTTGGGTCTATATGACCCGCCTATGTTTAAGGCCAAATTATTGAGATTTAATTACTCTTCTTGAATAAGTATTATACGAATTGTTAATATCAACAACTATACTTACTTCTGATAAAATTATGTACTCAGATATATTAATACAAAACCTTTATCGACTTTTTAATAAAAAATCTTATAAAATATGCACAAAACCTCAGGTACTTCTTTACATAAGCTAAATGATGAGAAAAATAAAATAAAATTCTAAAAACTCTTTTTAAGCATTTTAATTGAGATATTTTTAAGAAAAATTCGAAAAATTAGAAAAAATCGCCCTGATTCGGGGTAGGCTCGAGCCCCTCGGTGGGGACGTATATGAGCTGTTATAATAATAATTTTTAAGTATGTATACGAAAAACAAAATATAATAATATACGATATCGTCCATCAAGCTCGTGGAATCTCGAACTTTTTCAAGTTCAGAAGCGTCTGTCACTTGTCGCTGGGCGCATGCCTACTAAAGCGATGTTAGAAAAGAGTAGGAATATGGTCTATCTACAGCTACTGAGAAAATTGGCAACGTCTTATCATAAGCACAAAAGTTACAAACATTTCACATTAGCGCGGGTCATTTCTAAATGAGAAGAAGGCTCTTACCCAACCTGTGTTCCGCCGGGTTAAATATAGATGTTACGTCAACCACCTGTTACGCCCTGGATGCAGGGGCTCGTGTCTCTTCGCAAACTATTCTCGAGGCCACACTCCACACAAGACGTCAACTCCAGATTGGTGGGGTTGTAGGACTAGTGGCAAATTTTACTGGCCGCAGTTTTCATGCCGCCTATAAGGTCTTTGACGCTGCTTGCACTGTGAAGCTGCGACTTTTCAGACAAATGGCGTTAGCAATTTTGGCCTCTTAAATGTAAACCGATTTTGACCAATACTTGGTAGGTTGTCAGTGGTTTTTTTAAATAAAGTTAATTAGTTCAATTATATTGTCGTTCTCGTGTTTTTATACAAGACAAGTTTTGGCCATTATTTGCTTATTTATAAAAATTAATTTAAAAAACGAAACCTATAAACCTAGCTTTTGTTCTGACTGACAACCTATCAAAAATTGGTCAAAATCGGTTATCTTTTAAAAGGTGAAAATCGCTGTCGCCGTTTGTGTAAAAAGTCAAATTTTCGTCGTGGGTTTACAGTCCTCTTAATGACTCTATTGGTACTAACCGGCAAAACGGCCCAACGTGCCTTGCAAAGCACAATGTGCATAATTGCTTTTATTTATGGTTTATTCTTACTTCAAACAGGGTGCTGGCAGAAATGAAAGAGTTCACTGTGTCGGGAGTGAAGCAGAAAAACTACGAGCCCATGATGGTCACCTCGAAACAAATCACGGATAACGTGTGCCTTCTAGACGTCACATTTGAAACTAACCCGCTTGGTGAGTTGGTACTTTTTTCAAGGGATTCATTGCCCCGTGGGCACACCTCGTTTCAAACAATTAAATTAAACAAGTGACGTATGTATAGATTAAGTATTATCCTTCGTACTGTATACGTTTGAGTACCAAACTAGTATCAATCCTCACTTAAAACTAAATTCGTACGATGATGCCCAATATCTGTAGCCAAGGACGGACATTCTGACACTTGGTCAAATTGGAACTAGTGCATTATACGAAGGCTAATAGTAATAGGTAAATAATATACGAGTAATGGGCCCGACGCCTTAATTATTTGGTCCAATGCCCAATTACCGATTACTCGTGGTAAAAATGCCCACATGCGCCGAAGGGTTAAGATTTCTACAGCTAGCACAGCAAGGTCACACAAATGAATTACAACTACTCATAAATTAGGACTTACCAATCGCAGCTCCTTGACTCTCGATGTCTTGCTCGTTGGGGGGGGGGGGGGGGGGATGTAACGATTATTATGTATCGAGTAGTAGTGTGTGAGATATCCCAGCTTCGTTGTAGGATACTCGATGTCCTCTACTGGGTTTTCCGTGCTTCCGCTCCGCAGGGTGCTCCGCGACTTCCCCACCGCAAACCAGTAACCTGCCCGGTAGGTATAGTTATTTTTCGCTTCCGTAAGTAGCGCTCATTCATGCAAGGACCAAATTCCGTTCGCGTACCAGTACCTCCCTTGGTAGGCACAAATTTTAAACTCTAAGGAGGTGACCAATAAACTATTCTCCGTAACACTGAACACTAAACCGAACAGTTGTTCACTTATAACAACTTGCCTATCTGAGAAAATTTCCGCGGTCCGTTCCACGCGGTCGGGCCAGCGTCCGTCTTCCGTTCGTCAGCAGGCGCGGCCCGATATCACACGCCTGTCTGTGACAATTATGTAAATGCGGGCAAACTCCGCGAGTTCTTCTCGGTGACAGTTTCTTTTTCAACAATTGATAAGCTTGACATCATTCCACCTGATTACCAAGATTCCCAACGCAATAGGGAACCGGGTTATCTTATCTTTGTGCCGTAACACATCAATGATATTTAGCAGTAACACTTAATAAGATAGTGGTAGCTTACCAGGAGGGCTTAGAAAATTAACCTCCTGATGTAAAACAAATAGACTAACCATTACGCCACGGAAGCGGTTGAATAGTAAAAAATTCACATGCTGTTCTTCATTGCATGGCATAAATCATTTATACACTTGCGAGCGTTAAAACCTAGCATGCTTACGTTGGATAGAAATTAAATAATTAATTTAACCATAATTTACAAGGGAATGTAAACAAAATTTAATATTATTAAATAAGGTAAATAAAAGCAATAATTTCATAAAAATTTTGTGTAGGTATTGCAACGAAAAGGGGAGTGCCGAGTTTTAACGCTCTCGAGTGTATGTTTTTACGAAGTGCATATTAATTCTATTTATATTATTATTTTATTCAACACATGAAAATTCAGAATTAATGGGTTTCGGTTTAAAATAACCTGTAGTTCCATCAAAATCCGCTTTCAACGCTTTTTTCGTAAGACTACAATATCCATTTATTTTGTTAACACAGATGGCAGTTGCGACCAACGGGTGAGGGTCTCGGCGCGGCCGCTGCAGATAATGTACGACGCACAGACCGTCATACAGATCGTAGAGGTTTTCAAACTGCCCACTGATTCCACGGCTTTAACTACGTAAGTGCTCCTTGTAAAATGTTATCTAGTGTTCAGCTAGTGATTTAAATTTTTGAGTTTTTATAATTTTTAATGTGTGTTACATCATCACAGTTACTTGAAATACTCGTACGTTTGTTTCCCCACCACACCAAAATGGCGAAACCGATCTTGAGGAAATTTGGTAAACATGTAACGTGGCGACTTGGCTTAACATATAACCGTCTCTGTGGTGTAATGGTTCAGTCCATTTAGCTTCACATCAGGAGGGCGCGGGTTCGATTCCCGGCGGAGCCTAACTTTGTAAGACACGGTTTGGTTGGTAGAAGGGCATTGTCTAAGCCTGCCTGGTTAGCTACCACCATCTTATCTAAGTCTTGCCGCCAAACATCAATGTTAACAGCAATGATGTGTTTCAGCTTGAAGATAAGATAGCCAGTTCCCCATTGCGTTTGGGAATCTTGGTAAACCTTGGTAAGATTTGTAAAATGGTCATAGTTTTCCATACAAAATGTACTGTACAAACAGCAAAAGTAACTTTGTATTTAAAATACACATTTATTTTTTCAAAAGACTACGTGACTCTTGCTACTTTGCTCGCGGTCCGACATGCACTTGGCCATTTTTCGTATTAAAACAGAACGTTTGACCGAACTTGCCTCGAACCGAAAACGACTCATAAAGTATTTTTAAAAGGAAAAATATTAACTACTACCGTCCGTCCGTCTTTCGCTCTTCTGTTATTCACACTCCAGATTTTCGCATTAATGTAATGCACCCACTTCCCGAGTAGTATTTTTTACAGTGTAAAAACTTTATTCAGAAAAATTAATATGCTATAAGAGAATAACCTTACTTTCGTGTTGGCAGTCTCCAAGCAGCGGCCGAAAACAAACTTTCGGACCTGAAAGAGAAGTCTGCGCTTGGTATGCAGTATGCGCTGCAGAAGCACGCTCGTCTCGACGTTGACGTGGACATCGCCGCCTCGTACGTCGTCGTGCCCAAGACTGGCATCTTCACCAAGTGAGTCACTTTTCAGGAGATTTCTACACCAAATGAGTCGCTTTGCAGGAGATTTCTTCACCCAGAGAGTCGCTTTGCAGGATATTTCTACACTAAATGAGTCGCTTTGCAGGAGATTTCTTCACCCAGAGAGTCGCTTTGCAGGAGATTTCTTCACCAAGAGACTTGCTTTGCAGGAGATTTCTCCACCAAGAGAGTCGCTTTGCAGGAAATTTGTTTACCAAAAGAGTATCTTTGAAGGAGATTTATTCTCCAAGTGAGTCATTTCCTTACAAAATATGGTAAACGTAACAATTTCGGAGTTTTCAAAAGCTCCTCAAATGTATGGTAGCGTCTTAGGTGGAATTTATGCTACTAACACAAATAGTTGTTCATTGTAAGAGAACGCTTCAATCACTATATCGTACTTTGTTTGATCGCATTATAATTTTACGTCATCCAAACTTGTGACACCTTCAAAATCGAATAAGAACAATGATATTTTTGCCTTTTTCGTGAATTGGAAAAGATTCATTTTTAAAAATGCAACAGCTAATGATCTCCTTTTTAGGGTCCCTTAGTCAAACTAGGAAACCTTATAGTTTGCCATGTCTGTCTGTCTGTCCGTTGGTAAGTCGCATCCGTTTTGCTCAAACACTATTAAAGCTATAAAGATGAAATTCGATGTGGTTATACAATCCCAAATTTATAAAGTTGTCCCGGCGAACTTCGTTCCACTTCACACTACACAACACTATCCTACCCTACCCTACCCTTCCCTTCCCTACCCTACATAAGAACCTTACGTTACACAAGCAAAATGGCGGACGGTGGCGTAATAATCGTTAAGAGTGGTGAATATTGTTACACACAGTTACATATCCTCACCCCCTGCCAGCCAAACCGCTATTTTAGGAAATCTAAAAAGTGTTGGGTTTATTGGTGCATATAATTATTTTGGGAGGAAAGTTATCACGGCAAAGCAGGCTTTTTTTATTACAAATTAGAGTGCGTTTGACTGCAACTCACCTGATGGTAAGTGATGATGCAGACGAGGATGGTACACGCAAACTCAAATGGTAATAGTCGACCAACTTAAAATGTTCAGTTAGATTTGTAAAAAGCTCATAGTTTTCCATACAAAATGTTACATACCCACTGCAAAATAACTTTGTTTCAAAGTATATATTTTTTCAAAGACTTCGGAACCCTACTTTGCCTTACCCTACACGCACTTGACCACTTTTTGTTTCTAGTGCTTTATGTGTTATTTCATGTTACTTAGATTCATAAAATTTTTGTTCCATTACAGCAAGAGCGAGCCGTGCGTGGTGGTCAAGCTGGGAGCCATTTGCATCAAGTCGGAGCCGCGCTCCAGCGTTCTCGACGTGCAAAAGATGTACAGAGAGGGGCTGGACGACGAGAACATTCTGCTGGAAATCACCAAACACAGCTACGATAAACTAGCGCTGCAGTTCACGGAGATGCAGGTGAGCAGAACCGTAGCTAATAGCTATGACTTCTTTTTTTCTATAGACACTGCTTTAGAAATGTCAAATTTCACAAGTTTGGACTTGTCAAATTTCATACTTACAGTATATTATATATTATACTACGAGGTAACGACAAATTTGGTAATGATAACGAAAATAGATAAACTTAGGTTGAGAGGATAAATAATTTGGTCCTCTCAACCTAAGCTTATCCATTTCCGTTATCGTTACTAAATTTGTCGTTACCTCCTAGTCTAGGAGTTTGGTGGTTGTACTACCAACAAAAGACTTGTTTGTTGTAGAGAACGCTTCAATCGCTATGCCATAACGCCTTTTAACATTATCCAAACATGTACGACGTTTTCATGTATTCAAAAAGGCTTATTCCACAAATACCCTGCTATGAAGGAGATTGTGGAACTTTCGTCCATAAATCCCCTTAGCTATGTAACAGGTTTTTCTTTTCCACAATTGGTAAGCCCTTGGCATTATCTTACCTGCCCTTGGCATTCTCTCACCTGATGATAAGTGACGATGATGCTGAAGATGGAAGCGGACATACCAAGATTCCCCAATGCAAATGGGAGCCAGCTATTATCTTCAAGTTGGAACATATCAATGTTGTTAACATTGATGTTTGGCGGCAAGACTGAGATAAGGAAGTGGTAGCTAACCAGGCGAACCTAGAAATGCCCTTCTACCAACTAAACCGAGTTTTATGAAGTTGGACTCAACCGGGAATCGAACCCGCGACCTCCTGATGTGAAGCTAATGGACTAACCATTACGCCCCGGAGGTGGTTAAAGTCTACGCGAGAAAATACGCACAACGCCGCAAATGTTTTGTTTGTTATTCCATTTGAGCGCGCAAAATTGCGTTTTATCCGCTAGCGCGGAAGGAGTTTTTAAAACTAGAACCAAATATCAAATTAAGCTGTTGTTGAACCAAATATCATCACTGAGCGTGTGAAAATAACTTTCACCTCACTAGCTCAAAAAGTATACCGTTGTTGATTAAAACAGTATAAAAATCAATGTTGCTTTCAAGAGAAGAAAAGTGTTTTAAATTTAGAACGCTGCGAACTGGCATTTCTAATTTCATTGGCTCACGATAAAAAGGAATCATGATTAAGGAGTTGGGCGTAGCAAATAAATGTACTAGAAGATTATATATCTACGAAAAGTACCTATCTAGTTTATTATGAATCTCATATTACACAGAAGAGTTAAACCTAGCTTGACAAAGAGTGTTTTATTTATACTACTATCTGTCTGAACCTGAAATATTAGTAAAAGTAATATTTTAGGAGACAAAGTAATGTTCATAAAGAAATGGGAGTTTTGGAAATTCATTTGGATTAAAGTAAGTCTAAATTTAGGTTTAATTTTGTATAGGAATATCGATCGTGCATCTAAAACAATTAAGTGCTACGTCTTATACTGTGGATATTGTTCAATTCGGTTACAACTGTTTTGCTTACATCTTGTATTTTCTCGCTAGTGAGGCGAAAAGTTGTATGTGTCACACGAGAGAAAAGTTTATTTCTTAAATCCCTATTTTCTCGACGATAGTAAATCATTATGTGTTGAAAAGTCATCAGTAAAAGTGAAGAATTAATTGTTTTCTCACTTGTCTCAGATAGTAGTATCTACAGAGGGCGAGGACTGGGAGGGAGCGATTGGTTCCACCACAGCGACGCCCATGCACCTGCTGCAGCCGACCAACCTAGTGATCCAGATACACAAGTGCCTCATCACGGACGACCCGCGGCTGCCCAAGGTTAAGGTCACCGGGGAACTGCAGAAGATTGCAATCAACGTATCTGAAGATAGGTGAGCGATCGCTTCTATGCCTGCACCTGCTGCAGTCGATTTAGTGATCTAGGTAAACAAGTGCCTCATCGCAGACGACCCGTGCCTGCTCGTTTTTTTTTCGATATGTTTTAAATGTAGAACACATTTTCACGAAAATTGGAAAAACTTTTTTTTCGCGATAAGAACACTTCGTATGATATGGATATATGTTCAATGGGATATAGGCCGGAAGCTCTTAGGGTCATCTGCTGGTTTATCTGGCTTGGGAATCGCGACAACTTTAGTCTTACGCCAGAGCCGCAGGATAGAAGAGTGTTCTAGGCACTAGTTGAACATTTGCAGCAACCATGACCTGCAATTGGTCCGAGGCACTTGTTGATTGATTCCATAGGCTTTACCGCACCGGAGGCTTTTGATTGCGGTGATGATATCTGTCAGGTTAAACGACTTGCTAATGTCATCGTTGCTGCTCTTGCTGCTTCTTGCTGCCATCTAGTTTAGAGACCCTTTCAAGATGGCCTGGCGGTTTTCCGTTTACCAGAAGTTGATGAGCCACCTGGTTGGCAGTAACTTGGCCGGGCGATAGTGGATGGGGAGGACGCTGGTTAGTTGGCGGATAGTGGACCATGCCTTTTTACCGTTGTGCGTCATATTGACTGCAGTAATAGTATTGACCCAGTTCTCCCTGCCCTTCTCAATGATTTTTGTTAAAAGCTCTGCACCTACCAGGTTTGTCTCTTCAGAGAAAGAATCCTGCTTGTAAAGTATCTTAGTGATTCAATGGAGTCTTTTCAACCCTGGGATGTAGGAAGTCCTGGAACCCATAGAGATACAGTATCTGAAGGTTGATGACGCAATTTTCATAAAGCGGTCGTAATTTTTGCGGGGTTGGTAAGACATTCAAGAGGGCTTCGTCGTTTAACCTTGTAAACTGTTCCCAATTACTTTTGAAGAAGTTGAATCGGCGCTTAAATAGGACATTCATGGGATGGACTACTGGCTGTACTGTGCATATGATGGGCCTGTGTGCGAGGTATAGGTTGACACACGGATTTGACGCACTGTGAGCTAATGTTTGATGAGACGAAAATTTGGTATGGATTATATCCTCTTTTCCATGGACGACAAATTGTGTATTATTATGAATCAGACTCAGATCGTTTGCATCAGCCCACTGCGCCACGCCACCGCATGTCAGCTATGGCTGTTGAAGTCTCCGACCACAACTTTCACTGGTTGATTACCGAAGTTGTCTAGAGGGCTGAATTTGAACAGTGTCCCAGGAAGATTGTAAACCGAGGATATGGTATAGTTCCCAGTTTCGACGGTGATGATCTCAATACCGTTTAGGGAGGCGCTCTTGGTAGATTCTATGCATACGCTGGGGGCTGCAAACACTGCGTAACCGTGCTTTGATGTTTGACCCCAGCACGGATAAGATAAATAAGGTTGGAATGGCAATAGTCACACTTTTGTTTGAAAACCAGCGTCGCCGCCTGTCTCCCACCCATCAACTCCACTACGCAAGCAATAATAATACATATACACGAATTGCGCGCACTAAAAAACAAAACACACTTAGAACACAAGGCTGCAATTGTGTCTCACACCATTTCGAGAGTCTGTACGTTACACACAACCACACGCAAATAAAAAATATGAACGCGTGCTTCGGTTAAGTGTGATTGTCTAATCATGCTTGAGGCGCGCATGTCCAGTGCACGTTTCCAATCCAACCTTATTTATCTGATCCGTGGACCTCAGCGACAAATGCTAGTCCTGGAATGGGTGGACGACTGTGTTTCGTTACCGTGGGCCTCTTGAACGCAAAGTATGTCACAGTTTGATTTTCGGTACAGATTAGAAAGGATTTTTGACTTGTCTTGGGAGAACCCTTCGATATTGACCGAGATGACGCACAAAGCCGGCTTTGTAAGAGGACTACACATGGACCTTGGTTTGCCATCGTGGTGTTGTAATTAGTTTCGCGACGATTGTCGTTACCCACGGGGTGGGCCCGAGAATACAAGACGTTGTAAGCCGTTGTAAACGTTTCAAATAAACTTTTATTTACTTAACAATTTTGTGAAATAAATTTTACATGTAGGTGTATAATTCATTATATACATTCGTTTTTTCATTTTTTTCGCAGGCTTCTAACACTGTGCGAAATCTTAGTCAGCATGCCTCTGCCGGGTTCTGAAGAATCCACACAACTCAAGGTTTGTATAAACAAGTACATATAATACAAAAACAATACATTTTATTATTGGTGTAACAAAATTTGCGTAGGACCCGTTAACCCGGGCTTGGTCTCATCATACTGAACAACTTGCCCCAAGGAACTTATATAGTCAATTCTCAAAAAAATTCTACGCTTCGTACAAAAATGCACAAAATTGATCAATTATCTAATCGATTTAATTCGGTTTTAGGGTTACATACCCAAAATGTAAAAACAGGACCCTATTACTAAGACTTGGCTGTCCGTCCGTCCGTTTGTCTGTCTGTCTGTCACCAGGCAGTATTTTATGAATCGTGATAGCTAGACAGTTAAATTTTCACAGATGATGTATTTCTGTTGCCTTTATAACAACAAACACTAAAAACAGAATTAAACAAATATTTAATATCCATACAACAAACCTGTTTTTTTTGAACCGTGAAGAAACTAGCGACATTAGTACAACGGTACGGAACACTTTGTGCGCGTTCTGACTCGCACTTTACCGGTTTTTTTATCTTATCATACAAATATGATATACTTCTTTTTTGCCAATTGACTATGTGTCTCTTGGGAACAGTTGTTCAGTATGATGAGTAGAAGCCCCAGTCAACAGCACCTACACCTATTTCGTTACAGCCTGTATACATGTATATTGTAATTAATAATTATTATAATATTTTTTAATTATAATGTCTACTTTGATTATTGTTTATTTCAAAGATCGCTACTTCCAAGTTTGCTTATATGATGTCCGGCCATGACATTGAAGTTAGCATTATTCAACAGTCGAAGGACCGCGCTATGGTAAATTCTGACGAGTTTCCAGGATCGTAGCTTTCATTAGTTTGCACCTTGTACTCAATTTTAATAGTATTCATTGGTATACAGGGCGTCCCACGGCTATTCCACATGGAGGTAAAGTACCTTGAATATTGTAGATGGAATATTTTACTGAAAGAAGATATTATTTTAATTTAAAAAACAATTTAAACTGCATTCATAGATTTTTTTAAATAATTATATGCTTGAACCGGGAATCGAACACGCTACACGAGAAAAAAAAACCCCGAAGCTTTATCATACCGAGCGAAAGGCTTCATCATTAGGATTATTTTTTGCTAAATAACATAGTGACAGAAATAAAGGGAAGACCATTAATTTTAATATTTTTAATTCAAAATTATTCACCTTCATTTATCAAATGCTCAAAATGATTCTGTTCAATACAAAGTCGAAAAAAATCTATGAATGCAGTTTAAATTGTTTTTTTAAATTAAAATAATTTCTTCTTTCAGTAAAATGTTCCATCTACAATATTCAAGGTACTTTATTTTTTATTTTATTTTATTTCCTTAATGAAACCTACAGCATATAATTTTAGTATTTGAATTTTAAATACAATTTTACAGGCCAAAAAAGATTTCATACGTAAATCTTAAACTTTAAACAGCTGTTAAGGGATGGGTGAGAATGCGCATTGTGAAGTATAAGTCTGCGTGTATGTATGTGTTTCTGCGCGTGGGGAGGGAGTGAGGGAGAGTTTTTCCTTCCGCGTGGCATAGCCGTGGGACAGCCTGTATAGTTATCGGTGATAAAAAAACACAATGTGTCAGAACGTCAATTATTCTAACTCAAACCTAAACATTTTAAAACATCCTCTCAAAAAAAATTTTTGGACTTTGCATACAATTTACCCTGATCGGATAACTGTACGAATAGTAAAAAAAGTTATTGTGAGGATTTTTTATAAGAGTGTATAATAATAATAATTATAATAAGTAGTTTTGGTAATTAGTGGTAATATTACTTGTTTAAGTACAGTGTAGTTTATAACGTTGTTTAGTTTATATGTACGTTTTAACCGCCTCCGTGGCGTAATAATTAGTTCATTCGCTTCACACTAGGAGGTCGCGGGTTGGATTCCCGGTGGGGTCAACTTGTAAGACTCGGTGTGTTTGGTGGTAGGGCATTTTCTAAACCCGCCTGGCTTGTTACTACCATCTTATTTAAGTCTTGCCGCCAAACATCAGTGTTAACAACATTTATGAGTTCCGGCTTGAAGATAAGATAGCCAGTTCTCCATTGCGTTGGGGAATCTTGGTAAGACCGCTTCCATATTCGGCATCATCGTCACTTACCATCACATGAGATGATGCCAGGGGCTTTCCAATTGTGAATAAAAAAAAGTCAACAAGGAGATTACAATTCTTAAATATAGTTTAGGATTGTACATTTGGGTTATATTTAGTTCATCATCTGACACGGATTTTTATAAAAAAGTGCCAAGTGCCTGTCACTAAACTACTTGGCGCCATAGACAGATAAGTTTTCGGTGATGAACTCCTTGCTTATATTATATGTAATTAGTGGTGAAACGAATACGAATGCGATAACCTTTTGTCGGTGAATGTCGTAATACATTACGATAGTAGTTATCTTAAAATTCATTACGATACGTTTATCTCTGCGTGATCGAATCAGAAACGAGGAGATCCGTAGGTGAACCAAAGTAACCGACATAGCTCTGAGAATTGCTAAACTTAAGTGGCAGTGGGCGGTGCACATACCTCGTAGAAAAGATGGCCGTTGGGGTAGTAAAGTTCTCGAGTGGCGACCGCGCACTGTTGTTCACTGTTTATTAAATAAACATTGACGTTTGATGGATGTCATGTTTGTTCAAGCCAAATTTTGACTATTCTTAAAAGTATTATGTTTTTTAAATAAAAACTTCCAATGATAAATTGTCAATATTAAATTAAATTGATTAAAACTAAATAAACACAATAAAACTCCTTTTTGTAGGTATTTCAATTTAAATAAAAGTTTAATTAAAAGGAAAAAATCGTATCGTTATTCGTAATCGTAATACGAATGACTATGTATGTATTCGTCATTCGTATCTGTATCGTAATAGCCGTATCGTTTCATCATTGATTATGATGTATTAGATTTAGTTTGTATTTATGTGCAATGAAAATATGATTTATGTTATATTCTACTAGCTTTTGCCCGCGGCTTCTCCCGCGTGGACATAGTTTTTATGACTGTCTTAGAGGGTGCGCGGTGCGCGAGCCGCGAACGGCTCGCGAGCGGGGACAAGTTTTCTCCAGATTTCTCAGCAACTATGTTAGGATATGCTTATTAGTAAATCATGTCATTTCCCAACCCCTCCACCATCTCTGTGCAAAAAATCACACAATCCATTGTTCAGTTGCGATGTTAAAGAAATTAACCAAAAAAGAGTATATTTTTTTATTTCCCTCAGGAACTGCATCGGGCTAAGCTATTTTCACGGGATAAAAAGTAGCTTACGTCCTTCCTCGTGACACAGGATACCTGCATGCCAAATGTCATTAAGATTGGTCATGGCATTGAAGTGTGAAAGGTAACAAACAAACAAACACATTTTCACATTTATAATATTAGTAAGGATATAGGGCTGTGGTCCTCTGTGTGAAGGTAAGCGATCTATCCTGACTAAGAATACATTGGCGGTAGCTACTAAAGGTCGGCGTTAGCGTTTTGCCACCATTTATAATTAAACATCAATATGATAGACGCTGATCGCCATCTTTCGTAATCGCGTTCTAGCTTTCAGCTCTCTCTTGTTTTTGCTGGTCAATGAAATAAAAAATTAGGTAACTAATTCACGTATGTGACTATGATCGCTTTCTGTAGGCGAGCGAGTCGAAGTCGTCGAGCCTGTCCCTGCTCAAGTACCTGGACCCGGCGGAGAAGCAGAGGCGCGACACGGCGCGCTCCAAAGTTCGCAAGGAGAAGGAGCCCACTGTGCAGCTGACCGAGCTGGAGGCCTTTTTCATCATGAAAGGTGGGACTCAGCTGGTCTCTTATCTGCGGTTCTTACATGCAAATAGCTCCAGTACCACACTCGAGATGTGAGAGCCGAGCCACCGAACCGCCAGCAGCGAAAGCCTACAACTCCGGTACCTTTTTTAATTAAAAATTTGAGTGCGTTTGGCTGCACCTCACCTGATGGTGGGGAATTTCTGATGTATACCTCAACGGACGTGTGAAACACGTCATTTTAAGTGTAAGTTTCTGAAGATAAATCCTCCTCATTCATAAATCTTTCACCGTTAAGGTAATTGGTGAGTAAATGTATGCAAGTTTCTAAAAACTCATTGGTTGATAAATTGGCCCGTTGATACAGGAATTCAGGATAGGCTCGAGCCCCTCGGTGTGGACGTATATGAGCTGATATGATAATGAGTATATATTGGCCGGGATTTAATTTTGGGGCCTCTGGTTAGGTTAAAGGCGCAATTCGCTACCTTTGTCTTGCTTTGATGATTCTTCACTCCGAAAAAATACAAAATCCTTTATTTGTCTTAAACACGGTATAGAAAGAAAGATGTTTAAAGTTTTATAGCACTCATGCTAAGCTATTAAAAACTGCATGCAACGGTTACTCGTTTTTCTCAGTTTGTAAAATTCAATGTGACCTTTTTAAATTCATCATCATGTCCACTGCTGCACAAAGGCCTCCCCCAAAGATTTCCACAACGACCGGTCCAGCACTGCCCGCAGCCGCACTGACCTTTATGAATATATAAAGAATCTTGCAACTCGTCGCATGCTAACTGCAGAATTCCACTTTCACAGAACTTGTCATCAGCGTTAACCGGAAGTCGAAGGATGAAAAGAAGGCATACGACAAATTCCTCGTGTTCTCCCTGCAGCTATTAGAGTTGACTGTAGTTCAGAAGACATTCACCCTGGAGTCCAGCGTCCTGCTCGGCGCAGTGAACCTAGAACATCAAAGGGCCAACTCCAACCACATCATCAATATGATAGAAACGCTGGCCGTTTCGCGTGATGAGATAGAACACGCGGAGAAAACTATACAGGACAACGAACATAGCGCGAAAGCTTTGAAACATAGAAAATATTTGTTCGCGGTTACCTATAGAAATGTGAGTAGCAATTTTTCTAAAAGACAAGGTTACTAAGTTTTTTTTATTTTTAAACTAGCTTTTTCCCGCGGCTCCGCCCGCGTGAACATCGTTTTTATGACTGTCTTTAAGGGTGATTAGTAAATTATGTCGTTTCCCACCTACTCAACCATCTCTGTACAAAAAAACACAACAATCGAGTATTTTTTACTTCTCTCAGGAACTGCATCAGTTTATGCTATTTTCCCGGGATAAAAAGTAGCCTATGTCCTTCCCCGTGACACAGGCTACCTGCATGCCAAATTTCATAAAGATTGGTCAAGGCGTTGAAGCGTGAAAAGGTAACAAACAAACAAACACATTTTCACATTTATAATAAAAATTTTGAAAGTTTGTATGTATGGGATGTTTGTTACTCTTTCACGCTTCAATCACTGGGCAGATCGGGATGAAACTTAGCACACATATAGGTTAGGTCCTGGAATAGGACATAGGCTACTTTTTGCCCCGGGAAAACGTCTTATTCCCCACGGGAAAATCGAAAACAACGCGGGCGTAGCCGCAGGCGGATGGCTAGTACTAATATATATTAACTAACGTAATCTACTCACATAAGTAATACATATTTATAATAAATAAATTAATAGTATACATAATACATATCTAAAAATAGAATACTTACAAATAGTAAGTATTACTAAAATAATTGTATACAAATAAACTTACACGTTTTGTAGGGAAAAAAGATGCTCTTTAAGTTTGATTTTGAAAGAGTTAACAGAGGGGCAATCGCGAATGTGGGCGGGTAATTTATTTCAGAGGTTCGCGGCTTCAACAGTGAATGAGTTGGAGAAGAATTTGGTTTTGCAGCGGGGAACTACCAGAGTTATTTCGTAATATTGGGCTCTGGCGTAAAAATAAACATAACTTTTCGTGCGTATTTCTTTTTGAATGTCACTGAAATGTATACGGTCTTTCAGGTGGACAAGAAATGCCCAGATTTTAAAGGATCATACGGTAGCATAGAACAACTGATCAAGCTGGACTTCACGGATATAAGGATAATACTTCATCTGGAAGGTTTACAAGAAATATTAGTAGTAGTCAATCGTTACCAGGTATGGTTTGTATGAGATTAATTAAATTCCTTTTTTTTTTATTGAAATTTGTTATTTTTATTACAAACGATAATATTTTTTAGACAAGGTTGAACGCGATTCAGAGTAAAGTGGACCGAATAGCAAACGCGGGTCCTTTGGAGACTATTCAGGAGGAAGACGAAGATGTCGGACGTACCAAGTCAAAAGGTGAGCATATTTAAAAAAAAAAAAAACAAAATTCACTCAGGAGAATAGCATTATACTTTATTTTACCTATAATACAACAACTTTGTCAGTTCCCGTCACTTTTTAGGCCATTTAGTGTGTATTAGAAGTTTAGGGTTTCCTTACCTCAAAAAGCAAACAACGGAACCCTTAGAAATGGAATTCATACCAAATATAAGTTCATACCAAACATAAGGTCTAAGGTCTCTTGACTTCTAAGTCAACGCATCCAAAAGATTTAGTCATTTATAATCATCATCATCATATCAGTCGAAAAACGTCCACTGCTGGACAAAGGCCTTCCTCAAGGATTTCCACGACGACCGGTCCTGCGCTGCCCGCATCCATCGGCTTCCCGCGATCTTCACCAGGTCGTCGGTCCACCGCGTAGGAGGTCTGCCTACGCTACGTTTTCCGGTGCGCGGTCGCCACTCATCTATGTCACTCGAAAACTGGCTTATCGAAACTTAGGGTACTTTGACCTAGAATCAAGAAATTTGACTAATTGGATCAATGCCTCACTCACAGCACCAGTAAATCCGAAATTCACTAATTTGTATACAAACTTAGATTTGCAGTTAGAGCATCGACTGCTATGTAGACCAGTGTATAGGAGAAAATTTTTTTCATTGCAGAGTTAAGTTTGTATTCGTTTATTTTTTTTGGATGCCTTATGCAAAGGCTTTACGGATTAATTTAGAACAGCTGCAACCCTTGGTGCGAGAGACCGACTCTCACTTGGCCGGTTTTTTGATAATTGACTTCGTAGGTTTTATGGGAAAAAAATTTCTTATAATAATTATAAGCCCCAGTTACGGCTCCTACACCAATTCGTTATAGCATGTATAGGTCCTTAACAAATTTACGAGTACAGTTCGCGAGGCTTAAGCTCAGCTTTGCATTTGTGTGAGTGATCGCTAATATTAGTAGGGAGGTGACGCGTAAGGGACGGGCGGCGCCTCGAGCCGTTTGCAAATAATTTTGAACAAAAAAAAACCCGACTTCAAACAGGAAACTAAGGTTCCTCTCGATTTCTCTGGGATGCCATCATCAGATCCTGGTTTCCTTATGATGGTACCACCCTTGGGATATCTTTTTTCCAACAAAAAAAGAATCATCAAAATCGGTTTATAAATGACGAAGTTATCCGCGAACACACATAAAAAAAATATATATACAGTTGAATTAAGAAACCTACTCCTTTTTTTGAAGTCGGTTAAAAACAAGAGTAAATTGGTTTAAAGCATTAGGCGATTTAGGCGGGACACGCGAAGCGGCGCCTCTAGCCGGTATCCCACTCTACACTATCCGTTGCACTCACACAAATGCAAAGCTGAGCTTAGGCCTCGCGAATTGTACTGACACTATTAGAACTGGGGCCTTCACTCGTCACACTGAACAATCTTAGTATTAGTTTTAGCAACTCGCGAAAATTTGGTTGGAATCTATCTCTATAAAATAAACTATAAAATATGTAATCTTTATGACTCTTTTTGTATTTACGTAACGAAGCGAATGCCGATTTATTTATTGTTCGTGACATTTATTAATTTGCAAATTATTGCTTTTGTAATTTAATTTATTACTATTTTTAAGATCTGTATATTTATGACTGCAAATAAATTTCAGATTTTTATAGAATGTATTTATATGTTTATATATGACACGTTATTGCAGTGAACATAGCAAAGACGTCAGGACGCCAAAAGCAGGTGGAGAGCATTCAGCTAAAGGTGGAGATGTCAATTGGTGTGGTGGAGTTGGAGATAGCGCGCGCGCGGCGCAGGCTGGCCGTGCTGAGGCTGCGCGGGGCGGCCGCCAAGGTGCTGATTAAGGCATCGTATACGCAGCTGGATGCGGCACTTCAAGCTCTCACCGTGGAGGACCTGAACCCCAGCACGATTCATCGAGACGTGAGTATTGAACCGGATTTTGGCAATGCTACGATAGAATTGAAGTAGCAGCTGTTGATTGAACAATTTTGAATTAAAAAATAGCAATAGTGGGCTAAGGAAAAGTGACTCTTCTTTAAAACGGCTTACTAAAACTAAGAAAGAGAAACATGTGCAAAAGTAATATTAACTTTACGGATTAATTTAGAACAGCTGCAAAGTTTTTAAAAGGCTGTGTTAGATGTTATTTATGGAGAAGTCAAATCTCAGTGCTCTACTAACTTGTCATTGTTTATTTATTCATTACAATTTTAGACGTACTTTTATTTAACACCTTATTTAAGGTGTTATTACACGTTTGCCCATTAGGGTTAATTTTAGGCATAGTTCTAATTGGTTCAAAATTCCCTGTGTTTTCTGTGCTTTTTCAATTAATCATTTATTATGAGCGATAACAAACGTCCTTTATAGCTTGCCCTATTAAATTAAATCAATAATTATATTACTTTGTTAACTATATGCCTTTATTTTATTTTTAAAAGAACCTTTTAGGCCAACACACCAAATTCTACGTATAATGTAGTTTACAGATAGTTTTTTCCACCTGGTGCTTTTTATATTTTAAATATGAATCATATTTTCCTACTCTTATGTTTAACTTTAATTTTGGTGATTCGTTGGTACAGCGGCAGCGCTCCTGCCTGCTGAGGCGAAACTTGTGGGTTCGATCCCCCCCAGGGCAAACATTCGTGTGACGAACTGGTTTGTTTGCTCTGTGTCCGGGTGTTCAATATTTATATTGCTGAATCCATCGGAAATAACACCGTTAATAAGTGCTTCCCAAATCGTTCTCTAGATCAAATAATAGATATTATAAAGAAGGATACTTTTAAAAGCAAACATCCATAGTAACAATAACTTTCTTATAGACACACATATTGGTATACTATATCTACACTAATTCCACATAAAAGAAAGAAAAATGCGTTTATAATTTGTCAGCGACCTGTTTCGAACACCATCTTCAGGCAGACTATCTATTTACACGATGTGTGGGTACATTTGAAAAACCTAATTATGATAGGAAATAGTTTGCAGGTAACTAAATCTCAAATAAAAAATAGTGAAGATAGTATGATTGAATTAAGTAAACAGAAAAATTGTAAGGTCACATTTTGCGCTTTCCCATACTGCTCTAATCAATCGCAGTATTTTAACACCAAGTTATTTGACATAAATCTTTATTTATACAATCTGACATGTAGTCACTCTGACTATATTTACCCGACTGCGCCAGAAGGAGGGTTATGTTTTTCGAGAGTATGTATGTATGTATAATTGTTTGGCACGCTCTGCAGCCTGAACGGCTGGATGGATTTTGGCTTGAGAGGTGTCGTTAGATTCGAAGTTACTGTTAGAGTGACACTGGGTATTCAAAATAAAAAAAACAAAATGGCGGATTTTTGTCGCCAAATTCAAATGTTTGACACGCTCTGCAGCCTGAACGGCTCGATGAATTATAGCTTGAGGGTTGTCGTTAGATACGTATTTACTGTGAGAGTGACACTGGGTATATCAAAATATAAAAAAACAAAAGAGCAGATTTTCCGGAGAATTACAGCAAGCGGTATTTGTCGACGATCGCACAATAAAAAATTATCAACCAGGAGTTCGTATACGGATTGAACCATGTACGATTGATTTTGACGTACTTCGAGGACAAGGAAAAATTGAACGCAGGATGTTGCCCTTGTCGTGTCGATTCGGTGTAACACGATTTAAGTAACAAATAAGTCGTGTTAAACCGAATCGACACCATTATTAAAATTACTTTAGTCCTGTCAAACCATTATTTTGTAAATGGTCCTTGTTAACAGATACTAAAAGTGCTTGGCGGCGACGTGGTGCACCTGCAAGTGGTGATGTACAACCTGGAGCAGCACCCGGGCGTGAGCGACGTCGACATGTCGATCACCGGCGAGATCAACTGCCTGAGGATAGTCTTCCTCAACTGGTTCGTCACCTCTATGCTGGTAAGTACCTGGTGGTGCATTTAATTACATACGTGGTGCGTATTTAATTTGGTGTCTTTACGATGCATGCAACGAAATCTAATTATTAGTTTTTTTAAGTGAAACTTTTAATACATCGTTTCAAACTTTTTTGTCTGTGTGTTGCATGCCGCGGAGTAGGGATAAAGTGAAAGGTGCTCGTCAGAGCAGTCATGATCGTTTCGTCCTCTGTATCGTAGCTCCAAGACGAGAGCAGCCATGATCGTTTCGTCCTCTGTAAATGTCTATAATGTGATAAAAAGTTTCACTTTTACCGTGGTTTCATAAAACCACACAATCCTTTTTTTAAATACTGCAGTGTTAAAAAAGCTGGTACTATTGGTTAAAAATTTTAAATTTCTGTGCAAAATTTAACTTTCCGAGTTTTTGTTTCTGATTTTGTTCGAGACCTGGTGATCTACCTGGTGAGAATTAATACTATACCAATGGTGGTTATGCACATTGTGTTAACAGCTTAGTCGCAGCACAGTGTAACAAACCATACACTGGTCCAGCGCCTTTGATGTTTGCCTCCTCCTCCTCCGCTACCGCCTTTTTAAATAAATTATCCCAAACGGCTGGCTGAACAACGGTGACTGTGGCAGCGTTCCACCGTCGCACCTCCGTCACCTCCCGTACTATTGCCATGTCTAGGCGACTCCGTTGCCCGACTGTGATTGTTTAGAATGGTTCTCTTCCACGAGGCACTCGCCTTGCAGAGTACCAAGACAAGCGTCTTGACGGCAAGACCTACCGTAACTGGTCCTTGTCTTCACCTTATGGTGTTGGCAGGAATAGCGGCCCTCACTATGTGACCTAGCTGTCGGTGAGTGAGGACGCTATATCATAAACCTGGTAGTTTTAGCGTATTTGGTAGATATACGAGAGGGAATGTTTAGAATGTGAGCGTAGTTTTTATCCATAGGAATTCCTGAACAACTTCCAAGCAGCGCAGCAAGCGATTATCGAGGCGTCCTCTCAAGCGGCGGACGCGGCGCGCGCCAACGTCGCCAACGCGTACCAGAACTCCACCAAGCTGTCGCTGGAGCTGCGGCTCGATGCGCCCATCATTGTGGTGCCCGAGAACTCCACCAGTAGGAACGCTGTCATCGTTGACTTGGGGCGGATCGCTCTCAATAACAGATTCGTCGATATGAATGTTGTGGTGAGTGGTTGTTTTTTTGTATTGGCTAGGTATCCATCATGTTATGAAATTAAAAAATTAAAAAAAGGTACCCTTAGCAAAAATTCTAAACATCTGTATTCCAAATTGCATCCAAATCGGTCCAGCAGTTTCTCTCCAAATCCCCGAGGACACACATGCTATTTTAAAATATATTTTTTTGTGTGGTTGGTACCCTTTATATTATGTAATCTAAAAAACTAAAAGTGGGTTTCCCTGGCAAATAATTTTAAACATCTATGTTCAACATCCAAATCGGTTTAGCGGTTTCTCTGCAAATCAGGGATACATATACACACACTCACCCACCCCTACTCATTTTATCTAGAATATTTTTTGGTATCTGTAAAAAAAATGCATTTTCGTCAAAATCGGTATCGTCAAAGTCCTAGTCGATTTTTCGGACGTTCACATAACCATATATTTGCTCCTTCGTCGTTCGAAGGTAAAAACTATAGTTTGTTTCCACATTACAGTTTTCTTGCCGCTATTCACTATTAGTGTAACACCAGGCACGGTTCGAGTGGGTAACCACCACTGTACCACAGCTCGCTACATTTCAGCGTGTGTGGCGAGATGCCCATCATTAAACACATGCGCGATGGGCTAATGGTCAAGGTGTTCGACTTCCTCTATATAGACCATGGGTTCGATCTGCCACTTACTGGCCACTGGGTTAAACCTTTTCTACCGGACCGGGGATCGAACCCATGGTCTCTATATAGACCATGGGTTCGATCCCCGGTCCGGTAGAAAAGGTTTAACCCAGTGGCCAGTAAGTGGCCATATGTACAGATAAGTACGTGAAGTATATAGCCAATTACATACCATATTACCTCCCTCTTAAAACTCGCCTAGAGTGAATCGGGGGGACAACAAGCAAATGCGAATTCCTCGTGGTCCCCAACGCGAGTCCGCAAGTCTGTAGCGGCGATTACCGACATACGAGGCGGCCCATCCTAGTCCCCAAAGATCATTAAAGAGCTGATAGTTGACCTGGTGTTGCTGATGCTTATAAGCGCGGGAGTCGCTTACCATCACTTGGGCCGTCAGAATTTTGCCACCTTATAGTAATTATCACGCAAAGGCTATTTCTAAAGATAGTCCAAGGGATATGCAAATTAATCAATAGGAGGCCTATTAACCGCCTGTGTGGCGTAATAGTTAGCTCATTTGCTTTACATCAGGGGGTCGCGGGTTCGATTCCCGACTGAGTCTAACTTTGTACTCGGTTGGTGGTAGGGCTTTTTATAATCCTACACCATCTTCTCTAAGTCTTGCCGCTTATACCATCTTCTCTAAGTCTTGCCGCCAAAAATCCATGTTAACAACATTGAAGTGTTTCGGCTTGAAGATAGCCAGTTCCCCATTGCGTTGGGAAATCTTTAAAACCCGCTTCCAACTATGGCACCATCGTTACTGTGCATAAAAAGGCAGCTAGTCTCTTTTTTTTAAGACTGAGCACAGTGACATTTGGTGAGTCGCTGATTTTCTAATAGTCTTGTCTAATTGTCGATAACTTTGACGATAAATTTACAAAGTTAAGGGTCCCCAGGAGGCTAGAGTTTCCATACAAAGGTAGTTCCGCTTTAATACAATGACTACATGCCAGATTGAATCCAAACTTTGCGAATACATTGAGTTGACACATATCGATTTTTGTAATTAGTTTTCCATGTATTAATATAAAACATAAAACAATAAGAGATGTTTGAAACTCTCAGTACAAAACTAATTTAAGCCTTCGTTTAGTTATAATTGAATTTACTACGATGAAAACTACTTAAAAACATCGATATGGTGTACTAAATATATTTGCAAAGTTTGTATTCAATCCGGCATGTAGTTTTTGTATTAAAAGCGGAACTACGTTTGTACGGAAACTCGAGCCTTCTAGGGACCCTTAATACATTTCTATCGACTGCTACACTATTCCATTTGCATTTTTCAACGCCTCTTTACTCTGTCTTCCAAATTGAAGACTTGATGGAAAACAAAGTGAGTAACGTTTTTAAATTGATAGTAGTACGAGGAAAATTTAGTGGTCAATAGTTTGTAGGGACACAGTAGTGTCAGCACTTTTTGTAGCAATGTGAGGCTCGTCCGTTTTAGATACAGAGCCGGCAGTTGCCTCCCGTCCGCGCTCAAGTTAACCGGTGACCAGTACTCTAACTTGTATAACTACTACCTATCTAGTAAAATTAAAACAGACATTTTATTGTGTAACAATACAAGGTAAAAACGTTTAAATCTTGTTTCACTGAACACCCTCCTCTGACCCTAAGGAGTAATAGTAATCGTTAGGTAGATCACAACATTGAATTTACCTACGTACGGATAGTTTATTTATACCCACGAACAGTGGAGAAATAAATACCGTACGGACAAGTTAATAATTAATTATTTATTCTGTCATTCCCCAGGATGTAGCCAACAAAGTGACAGTCGACGAGCTCACATTGGACCTGGAGAACATGATGGTGTCGTGCGTGGAGCTGCTGGAGCGTGACCACGAGCACCACGAGCCGGGCACTGAGCGCAAGCTGCTGCGTCCCATCAGCTTCAAGCTACTAGTCAAACGGAGCCTATCCTCGTGGTATGAGAATCTGCCCGACTTGGACATATCGGGACGGCTGAAGACCATCAATGTGAGTTTTATTGAATGAGCTTGTTTCTTAAGGCACTCCCACACAACTTCACATGTGCGACGCGCAAACATTTCGTCAAGTATTTCAGAAAAATGTATTTGTGAACATATAATGTTGGAAAATATTTATTATGAAAATGGCTCCCACACATGTAACCCAAATTTAGAAAGAATTTAAATTTGAATTCAAAATACGTGCATCGTATACTCGTCATGTCTTTTCGCTTCCACGTCACTTTTTGCAATCTTAAAAGCTGTGCGTCAAATCCGGTAGTTCTGAATTTTACTAAGTTTTTTTTTATGTTGGCTTGGTTGTTCATAAGAATAATCTACGTTTTCGACATCGAGGGCCGAACGCGACTTATTCAAATATACCTAAATACCTCTCTTCAGTTTTATGGCGATATGAATCCTGAAGGACTATACTATTCGATAGTAACTTTGCGAGACATTTTTAAGATGACTAAATTTTTGTTGAATCTGAGACCAAACCCGCCTCAGAAGACCTGAGAGCTTCCGTAATACAGCTTTTCAAAATGTAACCTTGTTAACTACTTTGGCGGCCTATATTTTCCAAACGGCATACCCGATGCAAATATGTTCTTAGATAACTCTACTTCATTGAACACTTATTCAACGAAATCCCACATGAATGCTATTTTTTGATGCCATTCGCTTCAAGACAATACACAATTATGTTTTCAAAAGTCAGTGATCGCAATGATATTAATAATGTACTTTTTTTTAACTAAACTGTTAGAACCACGAATCAAACCTAGCTAAAATTCTTCCTCCGGTTATAAGCTTTTTAACATAATAGTTTTATCCCAATCTGTCATTTGGTTTTCGTGAAAATAGTGGACCTGCATCCGTAATACATTAATGGCCGAAAACATGCACTTATTCGAATGTAAAGAATAACTAATGTAACTATGTAACTAGCTAGCATATCCTTGATTAAAATATAACAAAATCGGTCGAGGAGCCGTTAACTAGGGGTTCTACTTGTTACGAAGTCATTCTTTTTTATTTTCGATCTGTTTCGTATTATTTTCTTTTTAATTTGTTTTTGATATTTTCAATTTTTTAAATATATAAACAAAAACAAAGTGTCTGTTCGTGCGCCAGTTATGCCTCGACGCGCCCTCCAACAGTTTCCAAGCTGGCACAAGTATATTACGGTGACTTGGACGGGGTAAGGATCTTTTTTAGTCCAATGAAATATGTTTTTACCTACCACTATCAGCTGTGATAGCACATGACAAAAAAAAATGAAACACGGTAAAGTAAGAAATTGAAGACAGGACCAAAAGTATTTTTTTGAAATATCGAAACAATAACAAATTAAAAAGAAAATAATACAAAACAGATCGAAAGAAAACAAAAGAAAATGACTTGGTCATATACTCATCTTCTTTCAGAATTGACTATGGGCTTCATGGTTGTTCAGTTTGATAATTAAAATCTTACACCAATTTTATGACCCGAGTGTATTATCACATTTATTAGTCCTTAACTTTGATAAAAGAACGAGATTCTCGGTTAAGCGGTTAAAAGTGTCTGAACATAAAGTCACCCTTTTTGTTCACGGAGATGTACTTTCGCACTTCTCCCTTTCTGTCAAATTTGACTATTTCTGTCCCTGTCTAACAATTGTCCGAACGTTTTTTGAAGTTTGTTTTGTATGGAACCGGGGATCTAGTTCTTTTATATAATTTCAGGTCTTTAATTTGTTAGACATCGATCTGATCACCGTATCCATCTTTTAGATAACAATCGGCCACAATGACTACAAAAGCATAATGAAGATCCTCAACCAAAACTTGCAAGAGGGACAAAAGCAGGGCGGCGAGGAGCCCAGGCCCAGCTCGGCACCCAAAACGTTACCGATTGCCTCTAGGCCTTCCATCAAGAGTCAGTCGTCCAAGGTGCATAGCAAGGCCTTCACCATCGAGTCGCCAGTCGAGCAGCAGAAGCCGCGAACCACAATAATGTTTTCGTTCACTATGGACAGCTTCATTATCGACTTGATGAATAATGTGGCCGTAAGTATAATTAACTAATTCAGGGTAGGCTCGAGCCCCTCGGTGGGGACGTTTATATGAGCTGATGTGATGAACTATAATTTAGAAGAGATATTACTACCTATAATTTTCATCATCATCATATCAGCTCATATACGTCCCCACCGAAGGGCTCGCGCCTACCCTGATTTAGGGCGATCGGGCCTTAGTCGACCACGCGAGCCCAGTGTGGGTTGGTTGACTTCACACACAGCCTGCGAGTTTCTCCGCGGGCGTGTCCAGGTTTTCTCACGATGTTTTCCTTCACCGTAAGAGCGTCGGATAGACGTACATATTAAATCTAAATTCGAAATCACATTGGTACGTGGCAGGATTCGAACCACGACCTCCCGGACAGGAGGCGGCGGCCCTAGCCGTTACGCCACCGACGCTCTTATTTTACCGACCTATAATTTTAGTATATTGTATTCAAGGTCTGACAGGTGGGTACCATTGCTTGATCTATGGCTGCCGTCAGCAGCGCGCTGCATTACCGTGATTCCAATTATTTATTTATTTAAGTAAATTTACAGCATAACAGTACAAACCAAAGCGCTGTAAATATAATGGTTAATAAATATTATAGATATAAAAAAAATACATTTAACAACAAGTAACTTACTATAGGTATCCGTATCAGTACACGTCGTCATTACATTATATCATTTAATTGTATCACATAGAATTTACTAAAATAATTTAATTATATACTTACATTTGTATAATTATATCCATATTCCAGCAAGAACCGGCAAAGCATTGATAACTCCCCAGTCTAGTTCATGGTAATGTTTCACCACTTTCCTGGTTGAAAGCGGCAGACATGCCCAGATCCACTTGACCTTAGCACCCTTCGAGAACCGATTTTGATGAAACTTACACTGTCCCCCAAGTTGAAAGATACATAATCCAATAAAAAAAGAATTATTGCGTTTAAATTTCTAGTCTCTGAGAAATACGTGGAAAAACACATCCATACATACATACACACAAATAAACATACATACACTTATGAAATTTGTCACACCTGTTAAGAAGCCCACATAGACTATCATATAACTGTATTCTGCAATTCCATCATTTTGTCTTTTGTGGCAGTCGGATGACGACCGGTTCTTCAACGACGTGGAGCTGGCGCGGTTCGGCCTGGCGCTGCTGTCGCTCAAGGGGCGCATGTTCAGCGACCAGTCCATGCACACCACGGTGCTGCTGGTGGACTGCACGCTGGACGACAGGCGGCCCGGGCGGGGGGACAAGATCACCCGGTAACTACTCCATATTACTACATATAGGTGTAACATAAAGGTGCAGTGATACTTTAAAGTGGGTGAACTCATCAAGTCTGCCTAAAGATGGTGTTCGAAACCGGTCGCTGACAAATTATAAACGCAGTTTTATTTCTTTCATGTGGAATTAGTGTAAATATATACCAATATGTGTGAACTCATCAAACTGAACAACTTATGTTCTACAACTTTGCTGAAATCGCGTTTTTTTTAAAAATTTTCATACAAAACCGGTCTTATTCTTTTCGAGTCGACGGCAAACTCAGATAGTCCCATCCTAAAACCGAGCCACGCAAATTGCCTTGTCAGTGGCAGGCCACTGTCGGTCAGGCTTGTCGGTCGATGCAGGCATCAAGTCCTCCCGCGTGCAGGTGACAGGGCAAGAAGGACACGTAATGAGGTGGTCCATCGTTTGAGGGACCGCACCACACCTACACTCAAGGTTCGTATCTCCAATGAATCCCCACCTGAACAAGTTTTCTTTACTTCGGCCGACCTGAGTCCGGAGTCTGTTAAGAGATTTCCAGGTCGACCATGGCAACTTATATCCAGGTGAAGGATTCTCGAAAATCGGAACGAAGGGACCAGTAATAGAGACACTATTCTTCCATAACTCAACTCTCGTTTCTGGAGGGTCATCTGTCAGGGGGGCGACACGGTTTACAAAGTTTTTACGGCTTTTCAGCCTTTGTGGCACAGGAGTATGGTGGTGTAGAGGGTGCCGGGTGTCGCTCACCATTTTGGTTTTTTCAAGAGAGCTTGCCACAGTCCTGCGGACTTCCGGCGGCGCAATTCCAGCTAGCGGATACAGCAATTGCACAGGTCTTGGCATAAGACATCCAGTGATAATCCTGCACGTTTCGTTAATTGATGTATCCACCAACTTGGCGTGGGCCGAGCGGCTCCACACTGGGCAGGCATACTCGCCCGCTGAGAAGGAAAGCGCCAATCCTGTAGTCCGCACAACATCAGGCGAAGCTCCCCACTTGGACGAAACTAGACGACGCAACAGAAGAAACATAATAATGTTTCGGGAGTGAACTTTCTGCTTGATGTTATCGCAGTTTTTTCTAAAGTTCAATGAGCGGTCTAGAAAAACTCCCAATTATTTGGGGAAGTCACTGTGCTCGATGGGCACCCCACGCCAGAAGATGTTGAGTTTACGGCTCGCCTCTCTATTGCGAAGGTGGAAAACGCAAAACCGGTTAATCAGCTGATCGATATGTATAAAAAAAATCCGCGATTTCAGCAAAGTTGTAGAACAAAGGTTGTTCAGTTTGATGAGTACAAGCTTTAAAGTATCACTGCACTTTTATGTTACACCCTGTATAAGTCCAGACCAGTACCAGTTTTAGGCTATCTTTGCATTTGTTGGAGACTTGGAGTACAATGAAAGCCCCTAAATAAATAATTTTATTTTGTTGACAAATTCAAGAAATTTACTGGTACAACTTTAATACTAGTCCAGTTTCCTATTTCTTTTCAATAAATCAATATTCGAGGACAAATCACATACGGTCATCTGCTTTCAAAATAGGATTCCCTGCATCATGAGAACCAGAGACCGAATATATATTCCTGAATATGTTTAAATACATACGTATGTAGATTTTTTAATACCCGGACACAGAGCAAACAAACCTAGTCGTCACACGAATGTTTGCCCTGGGTGGGGATCGAGCCTATAGTCATCGGCCCAGCAGGTAGAGGCTGACCACTGCACCACCGGATCAGTCTAAATCAAAATCAAAAACTTTCGCAGTCACTTTTAAAACTGTATTTTTGTTTGGTTAGATACTTCGAGCGTCGCCAGCGAAGCAGTGCCGACGGCGCCGACGCCGATGCCGCGCAAACAACTCTCGGCGAGAAGAACGTGGGCGCGCACGAGAAGATTCGCAGCATGATCGACATCACGTACACTATGAAGGGCCTCGATACCTTCAGTAAGTGCACCTGCTTTATTTGAACCCAAACCTGCCTGTAAGCTTTCATATTGGCAGTCGGATGATAACCAGTACGTTCACCATTAGCGCTGCTTGAATCTGGTCGTTTGGAGAAGTGGAATCGCAGTATTTTTTTGATGCAAAAAAAAAATCTTTTTTTTATTAAAACTTAAACTTCGTTCCACCTTACACTACACTACCCTACCCTACCCTACCCTACACTACACTACATTACCCTACACTACCCTACACTACATTATCCTACCCTACCTTACCCTACGCTACACTACCCTACACTACACTACCTAACCTACCCTACCCTAAAACCAATTATTTTTTGACTGATTTTTTTTATTGATGAATATCATATTTTAATACTTATTATCCTATTCCGGACGAGGACAAATGCAAAAACATAAAAATTGGTCCAGCCGTTCTTGAGTTATAAATGGTGTAACTTGACTTTCTTTTATCAAGCGACTTCCAAAAGGAGGAGGTTCTCAATTCGTCTGTTTTTTTATGTTTGTTACCTCATAACTTTTGACTGGGTGAACCGATTCTTATGATTCTTTTTTTATTTGAAAGCTAGTGCTTCCCGTGTGGTCCCATATAATTTTTTTATCAAAATCGGTGTAGTACTTTATTCGAAAATTAACAAAAACCAAAAATAATAATGCAAAAATGTACTAAGTTGTTGCGATGGAAGTCAGTTTTTTAACGTGTTTAGCGTTTTTATATATAGATTTGTGCCTTTGACTACATCTCACTTGTTGGTAAGTGACGATGTAGTTGAGGATGTTTCACGCAAACACAAATAATGCCTATTTACTCTCGCCTTGAAGATCCCCAAATTGTAGGAGTCCACACACAGACGCAGGCAAGGAGTTCCACTTCATCGCTGTTCACATAAGAAGCGCTTCGTGCGGATAGGCGGAATATCAACAAATAAGGGGTGGAACTAAGATTTCGGAGTTGGGGGTTTTTGGGGTTCGTTTAGAACCATTTAGTCAGTTTTTGTCATCTGAGAATCAATTGAATTAGTTTTGATAAACATAAACCACACGAAATATGAATATGCGAAAATACCACAATGGATTCATGACGCAACAAGCATTCGAAAAGTGTTACCAACCTTATTGCAAAAAATGTCTAATTCTAATAATATAATGAGTTGTTGCGGTTATGAAATGAGACGACGATTTCTTGGTAGATAGATAGATAGGTTGCGTGATGTTTATTGGTGTGAGGTTTGACAAAAAGGGCCTTGCAATGCCCGTAGGCTAGCTTATAAATACTTTTACAGAACGACATCTATACCTAATACATAGAACTAAATTCTTCATACATAATGATTAATGTTGTCTACTAATAGAATGCTAATCTACATTCTGTAGTACATACAGATTGTAACAGATGGTGTTACGTGTCTGAACATGAGTTTAGGGCGACTTGTTGAGTTTTAACTACATTTCTTCGTGTCCCGCTAGGGATTTGTCCATATATGCGTTAAATGTAATCCAGTTATGTTAATTTAGTATGGTGACAGAGGTTAGCTGTCATAGACACATTAGAAAGTGTAAAACGAAACTTTATAACCCCTTTAGGAACAGAAAGTTGAATTCCTAAAATGTTGAATTTCCAAAATGTTGCATTCCCAGAAAGTTGAATATTAAAATGTTGAATTTGCATAAAGTTGAATTCTTTAAATGTTGAGATTGCAAAAAGTTGAACTTGCAGGATGTTGATTATTAAAATGTTGAATTCTTTAAATGTTGAGATTGCAAAAAGTTGAATTTGCAGGATGTTGATTATTAAAATGTTGGATTTGCACACAGTGAATTTTTAAATGTTGAGTTGGGCCAGATTTGGCCCGCAAGCCGTCCCAATAAATAATAGGGAATACATTTACGATCTGATCTGAAAATATATCTAAATGGATTATGTACAGCTGACGAAAGGGGCGTGGCGAAGATTTAAATGTACCGACACCACTGTAGCTACATGATGTTGACGATTTAATTGTCGTTATGGCACTTTCAGAACAAATCATAATTATTTTCCCTGATCACCATCCTCATACACATTAATATTATCAGGAATTTGTATTGGAATTTTCAAGTCTTCAATTCGCTTGAAAGCAAGGGAATCCGTGCCTAAGTAGTTTTTTCTCGTTCTATATAACGTACTTTTTATCGAAGCTAAAGTTGGAATTTCGGTTATAGGAAAGAATTGATTAGTGTCGATACGACGGAATGGTGCAACAATACCATTCCGTCGTATATTTGTTCCACAGGGCGTAAGTTGACACATACTTCCAGCTACGTTCATCCTTGGTTAACGTTGCAGTTGCAGAACATACATCTCGATTTGTACACTTCCATCGAGAGGTACCGTTTTTATTAGTTTTACCATCTTTGGTCAACATGTATTTACCTCTCAATATAAGAAGTTCCCATTTTTTTTACTAAAATAAATAGTTTTAAAGGGATTCATTTCGAATAAACCAAATTATGAATTATGATTTAAATAAAGGATATAATCTTGACAGAGCAGATTACTTCAAACAGTGACATTGGCTGACTTTGACAATTAACGTTATCTAAAGAGGTTTTGCAGTAACTACTAAGTGCCTATAGAAACGAGCCTTTAGTCATGATTCGGTATTACGGCAGAGGTTTAAACAGCATCATAAATTGAATTGACGCCTAATAAAGTAAAACTAGACTATGGCAGACCAGCGATGAGAAGTATTTCAAAGGTCTTCGGTTACATTATGGGATCTATAAGTAATCGAGGTAACTCTGAGCATTTAGGAGCCGAAAGTTGAATTCTCATAAAGATAAAATCCAAAAATGTGTACTTTCCTAGGATATCACAAAGTCAACGTTGTGGGAATTCAACATTATAAGAATTCAACATTTTGCTAAACAAAAAATATTCAACTTTCTGGGAATTCAACATTTTGGGAATTCAACATTATAAGAATTCAACATTTTGCGAAACTAAAAATAGTCAACTTTCTGGGAATTCAACATTTTGGGAGTTCAACATTTTAGGAATTCAACTTTCTGTTCCTAAAGGTTATAACCGGTGGTGGCGCAAAACATCCACTAGAAATAGGCTAAAAATGTCACGAAAAAGTGATGTTATGATTTTGCAATTACCATTATCATCGTCATCATATCAGCCGACAAAGGCTTCCCCCAAGGATTTCCACGACGACCCGTTCTGCGCTGCCCGAATCCAGCGGCTTTCCAATACAATTACAATTCCTTACCAATTTAATTAAAATTAAAAACCTGTCTGCAAAACAAATTACTCTCTTTTTTGGGCATTAAAAATGAAATTGAAATATCCTTTTTTTTATGAAAAATTTGAGTACGATTGGCTGCACCTCAACTGATCCTTTGTCACTTTCGGGATCAAGACGAATCTAACGACACCTCGCACTCCAAAATATATCAAGCCGTTTGGGCAACAGGCTCAGCCAAAGAAACAGACATACATACATACACCCAAAAACATCAGTCGGTAAAAAAACATACAATCTTACAGGGGGACATTTCCTACAAAATATGACATGCCATACAACGTTCGTTATCTAGATCAAGTGTAACAAGGCCAAAAAATATTTAGTGAATTGTACATAGGTTCCTTGGAGAAAGTTGTTCAGTTTTATGTGCTAAACTTCCTCTCCCCCCCCCCCCCCCTTAAATTGTTTTCTGGTATTTGAATAGGAACCTATATATTTAAACGTACATAAGTATGTACATCAATTTTGTTCCCCTAGTTCAGGGAGTCCCAGTTTGGGGTCAGATGACCGTGTGTGATTTGTTCCAGAATATTATTTGACTGACTCGGTGGCTCAGTGGTTAGTGCCCTTGACTACTGATCCGAGAGTCGTGGGTTCGATCCCCACCCAGGGCAAGCATTTGTGTGATGAGCAGATTTGTTTGCTCTGTGTCTGGGTGTTAAATTATATCTATATATGTATGTATTTAAACGTATATAAGTATGTATATCAGTCTCTGGTAACCCATAACACAGGGAATCCTACTTTGGGGCCATATGACCATGTGTGAGTGATTTGTCCCAGAATATTTATTTTATTTATTTATTATTATTAGATTACTTCTACTTCTTGTGAGTTTGTATAAACCTATGTTTTATGGTTTTTTCTGCAGTTGACATGCGCATCTTCAGCTTCAACCTGATCCTGGCGATGGACTTCCTGATGAAGCTGGCGGAGTTTATGACGACCGGCCTGGCGCCCGACCCCGAAGCGCCACCGCCGCCCTCGCACAGAGAGCCGCCCCAGAGACCCTCCGCGGAATCGCTAACCGTAAGATTATTTTTGTCGGATTACGGTAAAACCACAAGATAGGTTATACAGGTGGAAAAAACTCACCTTACCTGGAGGGAAATTGTCCCAAAACATATCAAACTTTACTAAGAGGAAACATTCCTTTGTTTCTAAAAGTAAGTAAATCTGCATACAAACGTTTTTTGATAATATGCTTGCATTAAGGATCCCAAGTTTCCGTACAAACGTAGTTCCGCTTTAATATAAAAACTACATGCCGGATTGAATCCAAACTATGCAGTTTGTAATTTTATATGTACTAATATAAAACGGAAAAAACAAGAGCAGTTTCAAACTTTCAGTACAAAACTAATTTAAGCCTTATTTTAGTTACGTTTCAATTTACTACGATGAAATCGAATTAAAAACATCGATATGTGTGTAGTCAATAAATTTTCACATTTTGGATTCAATCCGGCGTGTGGTTTTTATATTAAATCGGAACTACGTTTGTATAGAAACTCGAGCCTCCTGGGGACTCTCAACCGCGCGATCGAACGGCATTCTCCATTGCCTTGGAGAATCTTGGTAAACCCGCTTCCATCTTCGGCATCATCGTTACCTACCATCAGGTGAGATGATGCCAAGGGCTTACCAATTGTGAATAGAAAGATTCTGAAACAATTTTAGCAAATGAGGTATTGTTGTATTTGTCTTTCTCCTGTCGTGTTGTATTGTTTTAAGTGGCAAATGATGACTGACGGCCGCCGCCACCTGGGAGCACCTTCTCACCATGGGAGTATCAGTAAACTCCCCTGGTGAGACAATTCAATCAATTGACACGTAGTTCATTTGCTTAGTTTTGGGGATAATGTTTGGTGTTAGTTTTAAGAGAAAAGTTAGCTAAACTAGCTCGTAATAGGGTAGTTGACTGATAGTCTTTAGAATTAGTTTTCTATGATCAAATTTTTTTCTAAAACTGTTAAACAGCAAGGGGTGACGTTCAAATTTTTCAACGTCATTAATGTACATTTTTTTTAATATTTCACATTTGACTGATTATTTTTAAATTGAAGACATGTTGGATGGAACACCGAAAGAGTAAGGTTTTTTGAAATTTCAATAGAAAGGCAATAATGTAATTTATTTTTGATGTAGTCAACTGCCATATTTAAGCGTGTAAATTTTAGATATGTTACTAAACTCATATTTAAATTAAATCAATCATCAACATCATCATATCAGATGAAAAACTTCCAGTGCTGGACAAAGGTCTGCCCCAAAGATTTCCACGACGACCGGTCCTGCACTGCCCGCATTCATCGGCTTCCCGCGATCTTAACCAGGTCGCCGGTCCACCGCGTGGGAGGCCTGCCTACGCTAAGTTTTCCGGTGCGCGGTCGCCACTCGAGAACATTACTGCCCCATCGGCCATCTGTTCTACGAGCTATGTGCCCTGCCCACTGCCACTTCAGTTTAGCGATTCTGTGAGCTATGTCGTTTAGTTTGGTTCTCTTGCGGATCTCCTCGTTTCTGATTCGATCACGCAGAGAAACTCCGAGCATAGCACGCTCCATTGCCCTTTGGGTGACCTTGAGCCTTCTTATGAGGCCCATAGTAAGCGACCATGTCTCAGTTCCGTAAGTGGTACGATTCACGCTTGAATATCTTCATTGGTTGTTACAGAGGAAGTCCGTTGTGCCGGCGGCGGCGGCGGCCGACCCGGCGCCGGCTGAACCGGCGGCGATGTCCATGATGACAGTGA
This sequence comes from Coleophora flavipennella, assembly GCA_947284805.1. Lineage (NCBI taxonomy): Eukaryota > Metazoa > Arthropoda > Insecta > Lepidoptera > Coleophoridae > Coleophora > Coleophora flavipennella. Next base: position 8,722,135 of record OX369307.1, read on the forward strand.
ACATCAAAATCGAGCAGCCGGACATCATCCTCGTGGAGTCGCTCGACAAGAGGGACTGCGACGCGTTGGTGCTCAATGTGAGTGTAACGAGAACAGTGTGTTGATAAATTACGTGACGCTCCTGCGGTAGGCAGCGGGCGGTAAGGGTGAAATAAAAAAAAACTGGCACTATGGTACTTGAAAAATGTTGTGCTTAAATAAGAGAAAAAGGCGGGAAAGCGAGATTAGTGCTAATTGTTTTCACCCGAATGTCTCAGAAGAAGGGTTATTATTTTTCGAGTGTATGTATGTATGTAGATGTTACGGACAACGGAGGATACGGCATCGCGGGAACGAGACGTCGAGAGCGAGATGGCGAAGAGTGACGGAGAGGCGCTGCGAGTTGACGCTATCTCTTTCTGGCCTGCGCTCACTTAGTACTTAGCTAATACAGATAGGCAAATCGCACAGATAAATAAGCATATTTTTTAAGTAGATCGATGGACTGTCTTTCGTGTGTGCGTGGTAGCCGTGTCCCGCGCTACCGTCACTGTGCCCGGACCTACCCGCACTCCGCGATCTCGAGGTAGTTGCTGACGCAACTACCCTCCGAGCTGCACCCGACGCTTTTTATCGCGTCGGAGGGGACCACCTACCCTCATTTGCGCCGCGGCGAGTAGATGCCGTCACCGCGTGGGCAAGCCCGGTCTGCCACCAGCGGCAAGCCCCGGGTAAGTCCGCGCAGTGCGGCACCCGTTCTACTCGCTGCTTTTGGTCGCACGCGCACGCGAAATCCCGCAGAGCTATCGACGAGCGTCAGCTCCACCCACAGCGTGATGACCTCGGGTTCCGACTCGGGGTCACCGCACGCGTCCCGGCCGTCATCGTCGCATGACGGCACCCCAACTGAAGAAGCCCCGGCGGAGGACGTCGCGCCCACAGCGAGCGCAAGTACTCGTCCACCGCAGCCCCTCTCGCCCAGGTCGGCGCTGGACGCCGACACCGTGGTTGTCGCACGCCTGTGTCAATCACGGATCGGGTCGGAGGAGCTGCTGAGAGCGATGGCGGCGCACCTGATGGAGCGCGAGCGCCACCTGGAGACCCCCGCCGAGCCACAATACGCCGAGGAGAGCTTCGCCGCTGCTTGCCTCCAAGCAGCGAGTTCGGAGCTGCAACAGCTACCCGCAGACCTGGAGGTCTGTGCCGCCGTCGTCAGGGACACGGTGCCGGACTTCCAGTTGAAGCCCACCCGACGCCTCCGCAGCCCCGAGGACTCGCCAGAGCAGCTGGCGAAGCGCCTCTGCGGCGAGTTTGGAGACCCCCTGCCGCCGTGGTCGCAACGCGATCCGCGCCGGCAGCCGCGACAGCAACCGCCCGCACCGGCCCCGAGGCGCGCAGCGCCCCCCACCGCCGCCGCACCCCCTGCCCGGCCCACGTATGCGGACCGAGCCAAGACGCCGCCCCTCTCGCCCCCGCCCACCGCTGCCGCCGCGCCGCTCAGCGCTGCCGCCGCGCCGCTCAGCGCCGCCGCACCGCCGCGCGCCACCGCGCCGCCGCGCGCCTCCGCGCCCGCTGCCGCGACCCCGCGCGCCCCCGCGCCTGCTGCCGCGCCGCCGCGCGCCCCCGCGCCCGCTGCCGCGACCCCGCGCGCCCCCGCGCCTGCTGCCGCGCCCCCGCGCGCCCCCACACCCGCCGCCGCGCCCCCGCGCGCCCCCGCGCCCCCGCGCGCCCCAGCCCCCGCTGCCGCGGGGCCCTCCGCCGCTGCTACCGCCCCCGCTGCCGCCGTCGGCCAGCCCAAGAAGGCCCGCTACCCGCCTCTGGTAGTGGAGTCCCTCCCAAACTGGTCGACCCACTTCGAGAAGCTTGCCGAGGAGCTCGGGCGAGCTCCCAACGCCCGCCCCTACGGCAACGGACTACGTTTCTCTCCGGAAGACGGCGACGAGTACCGCACGGTGCAGCGGTACCTGTCCACGCTGCCGGAGATAAGCTGGTTCTCCTACACACTGCCGGCCGAGAGACCCCTCAAGGCGGCCATCCGTGGCCTCCCTTCTACCACCGAGCCCGCCGAGATCGTCGCCGCCTTAGCCGAGCACGGCTTCGAGGCGGAGCACGTAAAGGCCATCCGGGCGCGCGCAGGACGCCCTGGGTGCCTCTTTTACGTGCAGATCCGGCGGACACCTAACATCGCAGCCCTCTACGCCATCGTGGAGCTCCTGCACATGCCGGGCATCACGATAGAGGCCTGGCGTGGCAAGCGCGGACCCGCGCAGTGCCACAGGTGCCAAGCATTCCGCCACTCATCGCACGGCTGCCACCGCCCGCTGGCCTGCGTCCGCTGCGGCGATCCTCACGCCGCAAAGGACTGCCCACGGCCGCGGGAGGACCTTCCAACCTGCGCCAACTGCGCGGGCCCGCATCCCGCAAACCATGTCTCGTGCCCTGTGTTCCGAAGGGAGCTCCGGAACAAGAGGGCCGGGACAGTCGCCCGGACAACCACCGCTCCTCGCCCCGCAGCGCCCGCTGCCACTGCTGAGCGCGCCGCACCGGCAGCATCCGCCGTGCTGAGCGGCTCAGCAGACGCACCCGCGACACGCCAGAAGCGCCGCAGAACCCGCCGGAGGAGGAAGAGGCCCTTAGCCCCCGCTTCCGCCGCCCCCACCGCCGCCAACACCACCACCGTGCCCTCCCAGAGCGACCTCCTGCAAGCTCTGGGAGTACTTCAGCAGTTACTCGCCCCAACCGGGGCTGGAGTGGCTGCCAAGGGCCCCACGCCCACCCAAGGACCCGCTCATCGTGATGGGCGGCGGAAGCAGCCACGTTAAGGAGGCCTCGCCTCGGGAACGTTTCCCCGTCGCCCCCTTCGGGGGCAACGAGAAGAAAACCACGGGAGTAGATCGATGGTAGATTACGAAGCGATTGCGATTACGAAACGGTGCGCTACATGAAAAGTGTTCTTGTGATTATACTTCCACGGTTACTTCTAAGTTCAGTAAATAGCCTCCATTCTACCTTGAACGAGCGTTTTAAACCACCATACAGTCCACTTAGCTCCAACAGTACGAGGGCTGATAAGTACCCGTTTATGGCAAAAAAAAATTTTTTTTTTGTATATATGCATTTATTTTTCTACGTAGTCACCTTTTAACTCTATACACTTGTTCCACCTACACTCAAGCTTCAATAAACCATCCAAAAAGTATGATTTTGGAAAATCATTAAAATAGGCCTCTGTGGCGGCAATGACTTCGTCATTTGATCCAAATCGCTTACCACCGAGCCATTTTTTAGGTTGGGAAACAAAAAGAAATTGCATGGGGCCAAATCTGGAGAATACGGGGGGTGAGGCAATAGTTCGTAGCGTAACTGTGCTAATTTAGCCGTCACAACTCTGGACGAATGAGCCGGGGCGTTGTCGTGATGAAACAGTACTTTTTTCTTTTTTAAATGGGGTCGTTTGTCCTTTAAGACGGCGTCAAATTCATCCAATAAATTAGCATAGCACTGCCCTGTTATCGTTTTCCCCTTTTCTAAGTAGTCAATATGTATAATACCCTGCGAATCCCAAAAAAACAGTCGCCATGACCTTTCCAGCCGATAGGACGGTTTTTGCTTTCTTTGGAGCAGGTTCACCCGGTAAAATCCACTGCTTCGACTGCTCATTCATTTCCGGGGTGTAGTGGTGAACCCACGTTTCGTCCACGGTTACGAAACGACGCAGAAACTCCTTCGGGTTACGTTTGAACACGGCCAAACACTGCTCCGAAGTAGTCAGTCGGTTCCGTTTTTGCTCCTCCGTGAGTAAACGCGGCACCCACCTCGCCGATACTTTCTTCATACCCAATTTTTCTTCTAATATGTGTTGTACCCTCTCGATTGAAACGTTTACACCATCAACGATTTCTCGAAGTTTAATTCGGCGGTCGGCTAAAACGATATTTCTAATTTCCTTAACCATATCGTCTGTAGTCACCTCAATTGGCCGGCTTGGGCGATCCTCATCAAAGACGGTTGTTCTCCCCCGCTTAAATTCGTTATACCAATATCTGACGGTTGTCATAGAAGGAGCACATTCATGGTAAACCGCTTGCATTCTTACTTTTATTTCATCACATGTTTTTCCTTCCAAAAACAAGAATCTAATTACAGACCGATACTGTTCTTTCTCCATTTTAACAATTTTAATTTCACGCTTTCACTAAATCGCTGTCAAATGAGAAAAAAAAACAAAAGAATGCAATTTTTTTTCTTTTTCCCGCCTCTGAAAAATGGCTTAAAAAGGTGGTATACTTATTTTCGGCCAGTGATATTAATATATTTAGTAAACGGGTACTTATCAAACAGCCTAGGTAGATATCTATGTTCCCTGCTACAGCTTGAATGGCTTGAAGAATTTTAACATATGACGTATCGTTAGATTCGTCTTAATCCTGTGAGTGACATAGGATACATTTTTACCCGATTAGCTTAAAAGAGAGGTTAATTTATTACGCAGTCGGGTTTTTAATTTTTAATGGTTTCCTAGTTATTAAAAATTTTTTTTTGCACATCTGGCTTTTGATCACTTTTCTCATATTCGAAATGAAAAGTAGTGTTAATTAAACTAGGATGAAAGGCACCCATTTCAGACTCGAATTATTGACGCTGGCTGCCTCTCATCCGTCGGTTAACAATCTACTATTTAAACTTCTGGGACAACCTCGGAATGGAGCTCATTCCACAGCTTCCTTTTGAACAATCACTTTCGAAACAAAGAGATTCGAAACAAACTCCTCTTTAACTCATGGGGATCTATTCCACTCAATAGGTATCATTTCTACAAATTTATAGGAGGGTAAAGGAAACGAGTTGAATTCTATTCTAAATTATTTATTTTAATTCACTTTATAATTCACAATCGGAAATAGCTTCTGCACTCGTCGAGAACGTGATGTGCCGCTTTTACTCCGCCTTACCAACAACCTATCACGCAAAATGAATACGACGTAATTTATTTCTATTCTTTTAAATAACAATCAAATATTTGACAATAGGGATGACGAATGCTAGTCATCTGAGTTACATTTTACAATCTGTCAAAAACGACATTTTGTTCCAAAAATGTTAGAAATACCTAGGCATGACGTCATAGTTTAGCAGCGTCATTTATGTACTCATTTTTTCCGAAGTTTCAGTAGGAGGGCAATTTATTGATCAAGGGTTCATAATTTATTTCTGATGCTGTCGTTATCCCTATTTATCAGACAATCCTATTCAATTTTTAACATCTGAAAATTATAATTATTAATCGAAAATTCTAATTTTTTTTACTAGCCTTTAAATGCATGTCTTAAATTATCATTTCATTAAATAATAAATAATTTATTAGAAACAATAAATGATTGTTTATATACTCGTTGTTGTACTAAAATGTTGCTTATGAAATTAAAAATAATTAATTATAGATAAAATATATGTACCCTAACATTTTAAACAGATAAAGTTGTTTATTTATAATTATAAACTTGTGTATATTGTAGATGGAGGCGCGATTGAAGCTGCGGAAGACAGTGGAGCGACTTGTATGCGAGGGGGGCGTGTCCGGGCTGCAGGTAACGTTTATTGATTTATGTAAGGATATCACTTTCTATTCTACGAGCTATGTGCCCTGCCCACTGCCACTTCAGTTTAGCGATTCTGTGTGCTGTGTCGATAGCTCGTAGAAAAGTTGGTCTTTGGGGTAGTAAAGATCTGGAGTGGCGACCGCGAACCGGAAAACTTAGCGTTGGTAGGACTCCTACGCGGTGGACCGACGACCTGGTGAAGATCGTGGGAAGCCGCTGGATGCGGGCATCGCAAGACTGGTCGCCTTGGAAATCCTTGGGGGAGGCCTTTGTCCAGCCGTGGACGTCTCTCGGCTGATATGATGATGATCATTTTCAATCCTCTACCAGCCTCATAGTATTCAACCTAAGGGTCAACACAACTACCGGTAGTTATAAGAAAAATAATTTTAAACAAAAAAAAACGACTTCAATCAGGAAACTAAGGTTCCCCTCGATTTCTCTGGCATACCATCATCAGATCCTGGTTTTCTTATCATGGTATCACCCTTGGGATATTTCCTTTCTAACAAAAAATAATCATCAAAATCGGTTCATAAATGACGAAGTTATCCGCGAACACACATAAAAAAATATATATACGGTCGAATTGAGAAACCTCCTCCTTTTTTGAAGTCGTTTAATAAAATTGATATCTGCCGCTAGACAAAGAGATGAAGTATAATAACATAAATAATAATGATTAATTCAAAACAGATGGTGGTGCGCGACCTGCGAGGCAAAGGGCGCGCGCCGCGCTACCTGCTGGCGCCCACGCACCTCTCGCTGGCCGTGGCGCAGCCGCCCGGCAGCGGCATGCACGTGGACTTGTCCGTCAGCGACGTCACCATCACTGTCTCACCAGGTAGCTATTCCACTTTTGTCTGAGTATATGGTAATTGCTTTCAAACTCAAGTAAATATTAAAACTTTTAAAATCCCATTTTTTTAATTTAGTTTTGTCTAAATATTAATTTTCTCTAGGATCTCATTCATTTCGCCCGTCCCCGATGTATGAGACAGTAAGCATTTTTTTTACAATGGATAGGCTTTAGGCTTTTCACGTGTGGTTCGATAGGGGGGAGGGCGTGTCACGAAAAAAACACCACACGTCACGTGTATTTTTTTTACAATAAACGAACAAAGAAAAAAATCTACCACATGAGTAGATAGTTTTTCTCGGTTTCATTAAAAACGTGGCAAGTACACGTGTGGTTGTGAGGTGGAGCGGGGGAGGGGGGGGGGGTAGCCAAGAACCTCAAAAACCTCGCGTGATTTGTGCGCAAGCCCTTTACATAAACCTTTGTTCACACCTTTAGAAATAGGTGTGGGAGCGGCATTACGCCTATATACCTGCCTCTCACTCCCCAGATACAATCGCACTTCTCAACCGCGTCTTGGAGACAATGACGAGCTCGGAAGAAAGCAACGAAGAACAGGAGAACAAGCCCATGTTTTACGACCAACTTTGGGCGCTGAAGCCGTTCCATCACAACGCCCAGTGGTTCCTCAAGACAGGTAATTCGTTTCTTATCATCATCATCGCCAACATCGATATTGGAGAACACTAGATGGGCCTAAAGTCCACCTATAGCAGAAATAGCGAAGTTAAACCTTATTTCCAAGTATTAATTGTAGTTCTAACTCTCATAAATAGATGTCACTAGTAGCTTGAACATAAATGTGTCAACTTTGTGAGCTTTTTAAGGTCTTCATTTGAACAATCGTAACAATCCCTCCTCACTTCTCTCATAAAAAGGGACAAAGGATACAGGATCTGTTGTTTTTCCATATCGAGCCAGTTCACAATAATATTTTTTTATTCATAGCTTGTTTTTCTGTGAAGTCTTTAATTGTACAACAAAATATACAGTTATACGTACAGAATAATAACGCAAAAATTGATCCGCAAGCAACGTTGCTGACAGAGGGCAGATGTATAAAATTAGTGGGCAAGATATACTCGGTATAAATATTTTAAATGCCTTTACTTTATGCATTTAAAATATTGATTCTATTAATGTGGTGTACAAAACTGCACTTCGTTTCATTTCATTGCACTTGATCAACATCTATATGTTAATCTAACCAAAAATGAAAACAACGATATATAAATATTACCTTAATAAATAATAGTAAACTAGGTTTTCCCGCGGCTTCGCCCGCGTGGACATCGTTTTTATGACTGTCTTTGGGGGTTAGTGGTGCGCGTGCCGCAAGCGACTCGCGATCGTGGACATGAGTTTTCTCTAGATCCGTTTCCCAGATCGGACTATTCTGATTAGCAGTCTATGCCACTTCCCACCCCCTCAACCAATTGTGTACAAAAAATAACACTTCACTTCGTTGCTCCGTTGTGACGCCGACGTGCGCGAGCGTGAAAATGATTTTTTCCCAGTTACCTCGGGAACTATGTCAGGATATAGTAAATTATTTCATTTCAACTTCCATCATATTGAATTTAACCATCTCGTGCAAAAAATCACAACGATCCATTGTTCCGTTGCGATGTTAAAGAAATTAACCAAAAAACAGTATTTTTTCAGCTCCCTCAGAAACTGCATCGGATTATGCTATTTTCACGGGATAAAAACTAGCCTATGTCCGTCTCCGTGACACAGGCTACCTGCATGCCAAATTTCATCAAGATTGGTCAAGGTGTTAAAGCATGAAAAGTAACTAAAGCAACTATTTAATTTTGTTTTCAGAAGAGGCACAAGAAGCGTTTGAATTGGTGGAAAGCCAGACGCCAGAAGCGACAACGCCATCGGGGCCCAAAGGAGAGATTTGTATACTCTCCATGCCAAATATGAGCGTTTCGTTTGAAATGGAGATCGGTAACGAGACGATACCGGTGCTGGTCATGCAGGCCGGGGTCGCTGGGCAAGCGAAAGACTGGAGCTCTGAAGTAAGGATCTGATAAATGTTTATTTTTGTATGTTGTTTGTTTCAGACATCTTTGTTTTTGCTTATCAATTTTGAAATTCAATTTTTTTTTTCAACAACTTAGTAAAATATTTTGACCTGAATTGATGATGAACAGAAACATAGAGTAGACCGTGCACCGGAAGACTTAGCGTAGGCAGGCCTCCCAATCGGTGGACCGAAGACTTGGTGAAGGTCGCGGAAAGGTGTTAGATGCGACCAGTGCAGGACCAGTCGTGAAAGTTCTTAGGGGAGGCCTTTGTTCAGCAGGTGGACGTCTTATGACTGTTATGATATGAATCTTATGTCTTTTGACTTTTGAAGCAGTAAAATTATTTTACTAGGTGCGCCCGCGGGGATATCGTGTTTATGACTGATCGAGGTTGCATGGTGCGACAGAGTTAAATAAAAATTAGCCTAGTGTTAATTCAATGCTTTGTCTATCTACCTACAAAACTATATCTAAATTCGATCAGCGGTTTAAGCGTAAAAGTGCAACGAACAAACAAATTAAAATCTATAATATTAGTGAGATGCTGATTTTAATACGATTATATGCCTATGTTTTCCGGTGCGCGGTCGCCACTCGAGAACTTTACTGCCCCATCGGCCATCTGTTCTACGAGCTATGTGCCCTGCCCATTGCCACTTCAGTTTAGCGATTCTGTGAGCTATGTCGGTTACTTTAGTTCTCCTGCGGATCTCCTCGTTTCTGATTCGATCACGCAGAGAAACTCCGAGCATAGCACGCTCCATTTCCCTTTGGAAAACGTAGCGTAGGCAGGCCTCCCACGCGGTGGACCGATGACCTGGTGAAGATCGCGGGAAGCCGATGGATGCGGGCAGCGCAGGACCGGTCGTCGTGGAAATCCTTGGGGGAGGCCTTTGTCTAGCAGTGGACCATTTGTGGCTGATATGATGATGATGATGATGCCTAAACATGAACAGAAAAGTTCTCGAGTGCCGAGCGAAGGACGGAAGACGTAGTGTTGGACGCTCCGCGACACGTGAACTGATTCTGCTAGATGCCGACAGTGGATGTCTTCCGGTTCCAAATTGTTTACTTTTATGTTTTTTTTTATCTACAATTGGTAAGCCCTTTTGAAATCATCTCACCTGATGGTAAGGGACGATGATGTTGAAGATGGAAGCGGGCTTACCAAGATTCGCCAGCGCAATGGGGAACTGGCTATCTTATAGGCGGCAAGACTTAGATAAGATAGTGGTAGCTAGCCTGGTGGGCTTAGAAAATGCCTTTCCACCAACCAAACCGAGGCATACAAGGTTAGACTCCAACGGGAATCGAACTCGCGCCCTGCTGATGTGAATGCATTGGTCCCGCTTGCAGATGTACGTGGAGTGTCGCTGCCACATGCAGATCTCGTACTACAACATCGGGCGCGCGGTGTGGGAGCCGCTGCTGGAGCCGGTGGAGGTGCTCAAGGACGCGCAGTACGTGCACGTGCCCTGGGAGCTCAAGATGGAGGTTCGTTTCAATTGTCGTTATCACAAAATCGTAATACCATAGGCACTTCATTATTATCCAGACGTACACACGGCGCCACATCAAGCTATACAAAACCAGTATACGCGGGCCTCGCCTATGTTGAAACGCACAGGCGTCGCGCGACTCGCGCGTCCAGCTTATACTGGTATTGTATAGCTTGATGTGGCGCCGTGTGTACCTTGAGTGTTGTTGCAACTGCGAGAAGCTAACCCCGCATTACACTCCCTCTACTTCGGAAAACAAATTGTATGGCAGCTCGCACTAAACTTTGTCGACAATTTTTTTTTCATAATTTTTTTATACAAACATTGAATAAAAATACATACATAAGATCACGCCTCTTTCCCGGAGGGGTAGGCAGAGACCACATTTTTCCACTTAAATAAAAATAATTGAAATAATTTTATGAATTCATAATGGTGTCGATTCGAACAAAACACTCGACTTAACTAAACTAAAATTCCACTTAAATAAGTTTAGTCGTTTTCAAGTGCTATTCGGTTTTATGCACGAACCAAATTTGGTTGCCTAGTTTGACAGGCTTAAACACGATCAAATTGAATTCACAGACTATGTTATAGGATGAACGAAAGAATGAACAATATGATTGACGTAACTTGTTTACCGTAAGAGAAAGAGAAAACAAGATATAATTTTCTATAGCGCTCTCTCTGTTTTTAATGTCATTAATGTTAAGAATATAATCTATTAACCGTTCAATAAAAACAGCTGATTTTGTTTTTTTTTATTATTTTTTGGCTTGTTATCAAGGATTCTTGAGTGAAGTATTTAGAAGTTTCAATTTGCCTAAAAGTGCGTCGGAGCATTATGAATTGTCAGAATCTGGAGAAATTGAAGGTCTGATGATGACCAGGTTGGCAATCGATGGCTTCCTAAGACTGCCGAAGCCGAAAGTTGGAAAGACATAAGACCATATGCCTTCTAACCTGGTTTATTGACTTGGTCATCATCATCAGAGTCAAACCTTCAGATCAGAATTCTTCGTGTGAGAATCGCGCAGTGTGCTGATGTATCTTGGTCCAAACGCCAAAATTCTAGCTTTGAATGTTTTATAGAGCTGTCGGCCACCAACCTGGTCATCATGAGACCCTCAGGTCAAAGGTGCAGTGTCCTGGAGTACTTATCAGGGTTTATACCATCATTTTACTTAGATATTCATCACAAAATTTGCACTTTTGTGGTTTTCCAAGACCAATTAAAGTTTAGTGGTCACCAAATTAGGTCGCGATTAAAATTGGTTTAATTTTAGTATGACACACAAAATATGGTCGTTCCAAATAGCAAAATGGCGTTCTAAACTTAATTTAGTTCGATTTTTGTTTAGATCTGTCAGATAAGTTTAGTCGAGTTTTTTCGAATAGCAAACGTAGTTTTGACACATCTTAACCTAATTTTAGTTTAGTTTAGTTAATTTGTGCAAAACCGAATCGACACCATTGCATGACCAAATCATGTCAATTTAATAGCTCCAGCCATTTGTGAGTAAATAGCAAGTTTCAATTTCATTTGTAGGAGAACCATACAAACCCAAAACATTTCCCAGACCAATGGGAGCCATATATTGATCTATTAGTAATCTACATCAAGAGTTAGATAACTCTACGTTATGAAGGCTACAGGTTTACTGTGCTAGACCAGCCATGCAAAAAACTGCGTTAGTTGTAAATGTGACTCGATGTCGCTAAAGCACATACCAATGAAAAAAAAATGTAAAGAAATCAGATCACATCATTTTTTTTCTGGAATTGTTTTCTTTACACACAATTTTTAATATTCAATGATTTATTGCTGTTATATACAAGGTACAGAAGATCTTAATTATATATAGTTATATATAGCATGCATACGACACTCGGCTAGAATGTACCTATTTACATGTTAATATCTGCGTAGCACTTGTTGGCACAATGTAATACACATTCCACATAACATTTAGTGTTTTAACAATACTAGTATATTTATATACTGTTGTTAAAACGATGAAAATTTGTGAATGGTTTAACATTCTGTTTTTTTATTGGTATGGATTTAAGACAATTTTTAACAGACTTCAAAAAAGGAGGAGGTTTCTCAATTCGACCGTATATATATATTTTTTCATTTTTTTATGTGTGTTCGCGGATAACTTCGTTGTTTATGAACCGATTCAGATGATTCTTTTTTTGTTGGAAATGACACATCCCAAGAGTGGTACCGTGATAAGGAAACCAGGATCTGATGATGGCATCCCAGAGAAATCGAGAGGAACCTTAGTTTCCTGTTTGAAGTCGGTTTTTTTTGTTTAAAATTGTTACTGAATGAAATCTCCGGGCAAAGCTCGGATAGTGCTGCAGTAACAAATTTGTTAATTTGCAGATGGTGACGCGCGCGCCGGAGCGCCTGAACATAGACCCGACGGACGAGGCAGTGGCGGCGCAGTCGGTGGCGCAGCGGCAGGCCGGCAAGCTCATCACCGTCTCCAGCAGCGAGCCGCTCGAGATCACCGTCACGCGCACCGGCCTCGAGGTCACTATTGGTTGTGGGCTCCTGTTCCCCTATTTATACTCTTTCATCATCGTCATATCAGCCGAAAGACGTCCAGTCCACTGCTGGACAAAGGCCTCCCTCAAGGATTTCCACGACGGCCGGTCCATTTACAGGGTTTTAGGAGCGACCCCACGTTGTTGAGGATTTTTGCCCGGTGTCCGGTCACACCAGTGCAGTGCATTTCAGGATCACATGAGTGACTGTATCTTCTGCCTCAAGCTAACCCCTGTGGAGCGAACTGTCAAGGGTAATAGTCAGTACAACTATTTGAAGATTGTGTCTTAAGAATGAGCAGTATCTAAGGTCAATCTTTGTTTGAGTTGCGTCAAAACTATCTTTGACTGTCTGCAGCGAGAGAGATCAGCCCAGCGGGCAATGTGTCGTTGAAAGGTGTGCAATATTGTCCCATGAGCGCATTTGCCTAAAAAGGATTGGAAGAAGTGGCCTGTGGCCAGCTGCAGCTACTGCAGCTCAGTTTTCTTTTAACATTGAGGCGCTGCAAAACTAAGGCATTCGGCACGCCGGCAAACTCATCATCGTCTCTATCAGGCAATATTATAATTTATGCTTTTAATTTAATTTTTGGGGTGGCAAGATTGAAGTGGTTGCCCTAGTAACCTAGTTTCGAGGAACTAGTGTGATGGAATTTGTCTACCTTAACTGTTTCCACTAGTTTTAAGGTTGTTCCCTCTGTTGAAAAGCGTAGCTACCTACCTACATCAAAATACTCTTTAACACCTAGTGCTGTATAATCTGTAATAAGCTTCTTTCTTACAGGTGTTAACGCAACTGTCAAACTCATTCGCCGCCGCCACTGCGTCCGCTAGTCTCAGATCCAAAATGAAAGTTGAAACGGTAAGTCATTAGTCAGCTTTAAAATTGTTGTCCATTATAAAAGGTTAAGCAACCGACACCAACGGTTAAACGTGCCTTGCGTATCATAGAAACTGTCTAGAATAATTGGCTTCTCGATATGTATGAGTAGTAATTTTTTTTGCTTACTGGACGTACCTCCCGTTGTTCAGTTATTCATCTATCGGTCGCCTTACCACTCGCCCTGTATATCACTATTTTTAATTGCAGTTTATTGAAAACTAGCTTCGCCTGCGTGGACATTGTTTTTGTGGACTGTTTTTGAACCCTTAAGCGGCTCGCGAGCGTGGATATTAGTTTTCTCCAGATCCCTATCCCAGATCGGGCTATTCTGATTAGCAGTCTATGTCATTTTCCACTCCCTCAACCATCTCTGTGCAAAAAATCACAACAATCCATTGTTCCGTTGCGATGTTAAATAAATGGACCAAAAATTGACATTTTTTTCTGTTTCCTCAGAAACTGCATCGGACTATGCTATTTTCACGGGATAAAAAGTAGCCTATGTCCTTCCCCGTGACACAGGCTACCTGCATGCCAAATTTCAAAGATTAGACAAGGTGTTTAAGCGTGAAAAGCGTGAAAAACAAACACATTTTCACATTTATAATATTATAGTAAGGATAAGACAAAAAGTCAACATTATTCTGCTTTTTTTTACTAGTAGTAGTATAGAGTCCCAGGAAAAGTGGTTCAGTTTCAGACTCTACTATTTACCACTTTTCGGCGAATACAAAAGTAATCCTGAATACTTTTGTAACTGGGGCAGAACCTGAACCATAGAAAATACGGAATAAACTGTCTCAGATCCTTAATTGATATAACCAATTTTGTTTTTTTTTGTCAAATATAAGTCTTACCAAAGTATGCAGGGTGAGTTTTTTTAAGGGTCATTATGGAGAAATTCTTATAGTTGAGATAAAAACGCTTTTAGGAACCGTGATATTGACATCATCTCACCTATACATTATCGGTGATCGGTGATCGGTCCACCGAGTAGGAGGCCTTCTTACGCTACGTTTTCCGGTACGGGGTCGCTACTCGAGAACTTTAAAACGTTCTACGAGCTATGTGCCCCGCCCATTGTCACCTAAGTTTAGCAATTTTGAGAGTTATGTCGGTTACTTTAGTTCTACGGATCTCCTCGTTTCTGAGAAACGCAGAGAAACTTCGAGCACAGCACGCTCCATTGCCCTTCCCATAAAAAGATATAAAAGGTAAATTGTTTTTTTTTTAAATGTATCTTTTCTAACTTGGAACCTTAAAACTTAGTTTTGGCAGCCTCCGCGGCGTAATGGTTAAGTCCATTCGCGGGTTCGATTCCCGGCGGAGCCTTAACTTTGTGTGACTCGGTATGGTTGGTGGAAGGGCATTTTCTATGCCCGCCTGGCTAGCTACCACCATCTTATTTAAGTCTCGCCGCCAAAAATCATTGTTAATAGCATAAATGTGTTCCGGCTTGAAGATAGGATAGCCAGTTCCCCATTGCGTTGGGCAATCTTGTTAAGCCCGCTTCCATCTTCGGCATCATCGTCACTTACATCAGGTGAGATGATGTCAAGGGCTTACCAATTGTGAATAAAAAAAGTATCATGTTAGCCATTCCGTTTCTAGAATACGTGATCTCGTTATTCAGTCACACAGAAGAGAGCCATCTTATAAATAAACATATTTTCCCCCCTTTCAACATATAAAAATTTAAAAGTACAACATGTACATTGATTTACTTCAACAGTTAACACACAAGAAGTTCTTGGGCGCGCCGTATGTTCTCCATAACTGCACGGGTCTGACGGTCCGCCTGCACCTGGAGAATAACGATGACTTCTCCGTGTTCCTTACCGAGGGTTACAACGTCGCGGACTACAGGTGAGTGTGACCAGCAGTAGTAGCGCTCGACTCGATCAAGCAATCGTCTCCTGTAACGCCGATTTCGAGAAAAAGACAACACTATGACTGACTCTCGTGTTACACTCGTTACCGGGTGCTGTCTGTGAACTGGCCTACTCGTGTCAGAGGCTTTGAAAATATATTCACAAATTTTAATGTGTAACTTCTCGTGTCTACTTAACACTTTTCTTGTCATATTCACTTCATGTTCTAATGACAATAGTTGTTAGTTGTTAGGAGTGGAATTCCCTTCCGGCGTCTGTATTCCCCGATTCGTATAATTTAGGAATCTTTAAGCTCGTCTTCAAAATAGTGCCTATTCACTCTCGAGTGAATATGCACTATTTGAGCTTGCGTGTTACATCCTCGGCTGCATCGGCACTTACCATCAGGTGAGATGCAGCCCAACGCACTTAAATTTTTAATAAAAAAATACCCCGTTTTCAAAGCGGTAACACTAAATCTACATTTTGTTTTTGATCTGGGGTTCTAAGCAATGTTTTATTTTTGATTTTTATGAAAGTCGGTACGTTACTATAACCACACTATAACTGTATTTGGTCTACAGTACGCAGTAGTTCGTTGTTCGAAGAAAAATCGCAATAAGGTACCTCCCATACAAATCCAGGTTGTTTGTTATTTTTCTCAAATGTGTTAAATTAAACTAACCTAGGATTCAATAAGGTCTACTGCACTGGGTACTTCATTATTCCAGAAAAAACTGATTAAGGTACCTCCCATACAAACACAAATTATCTCTAAAGGGTTTCCGCCAAAATTGCCCCAGTCCCGGCGCAAAAGAATTGTATCTCAGATTTTAGATAATTATTAGTAGAAACAATATCAGGTGTCGCTATTTCCTGATTCGGTGACTAACATGTTTTTTTTGCCCAGAGAAGTTTCATAGGCGCTACATGCAAACATGACACTTTTTAGGAAAAACTTCATTTTAATGTACTAATAATGAATAAAACACATTATCACATATGTAATATAAATAAATAAATAAATAAATATTCTGGGTCAAATCACACGGTCATCTGGCCCCAAAGTAGGATTCCCTGTGTTATGGGTTACCAGAGACTGATATGCATACTTATATACGTTTAAATACATACATATTTAGATACTAGCTGTTTCCCGCGGCTTCACCCGCGTGGACCACGTTTCTATAACTTTTCGAGGGTGCGCAGTGCGCGAGCCGCAAGCGGCTCGCGAGCGTGGTAAAAAGTAGCCTATGTCTTAATCCAGGTCCTAATCTGTCGACCTACCAAATTTAAGCCAAATCCGTTCAGTAGTTTTTGTGGGAAAGCGTAACAGACAGACAGAGTTACTTTCGCATTTATAATATTAGTAGGGATAATTTAACACCCAGACACAGAGCAAACAAATCTGCTCATCACACAAATGCTTGCCCTGGGTGGGGATCGAACCCACGACTCTCGGATTCTATTCTATTCTATTCTATTCAAGGGCACTAACCACTGAGCCACAGAGTCAGTCGAAAAATATAATTTATATAATGTAAAACAGTCCCTCAAACAACACAGAAACACAACCCATATTGTAATATAATTAATGTTATGAGACTACTGGAGATTAGAGCGTATACTGGAGATAATGTCGAAATTCTCAATCATTGTATAAAAAAATATTAATTTTGATGTGATTATATGTGTTTTTTTTGTGTAAAGTGACAAAAAGGCTGAATTAATTGGAACTAGCTGCCGCTCCAAATAGTAATTTGTGAATTGCTACGAATTCTCGACGGAACTTTTTTTTCACCATTACAATACTCGCATACGACTATTTAACTTGTAGTTCGTCGTTATCAGGGAGGTGGTGCTGGAGCCGGGAGCGTCTCTGCCGCTGCAGATGAAGCGCGGCGGCCTCAACGTTATGAAGCTCAACGAGGCGCCGCCCTCGCTTAAGCTCAACGTGCTCGTGAGTAAAACTTTACAGTGGGGTGGTGGGTGCCTCGGTACCGCTGCAGATGAAGCGCGGCGGCCTCAACGTGATGAAGCTCAACGAGGCGCCGCCCTCGCTCAAGCTCAACGTGCTCGTGAGTAAAATTTTACAGTTGGGTGGTGGGTGCGTCGGTTCCACTGCAGATGAAGCGCGGCGGTCTCAACTTAATGGAGCTCAACGAGGCACCGCTTCGCTCAAGCTCAACGTGCTCGTGAGCAAAACTTTACTAGGAGGAGATGCTGAAACCAGGCGCGCCGCGGCCGCTGCAGATGAAGCACGGTGGCTTTAACAGCTGGAACTCAACGTGCCGACCAAAAAGGTTATAACTACGAGAGAAATCATTCAGAAATGATTAGTCGGTTCGAGTTGAACACCCTCCTAAGAATTTTATTTTTTTGTTAAATAAGATACGTGTAGATGTGTTAAAAGTGATTTGATGTATTTGGCGCTCGGTCCCCTCTACCTTCATGTCAGCTCATATACGTCCCCATCGAGGGGCACGAGCCTACCCTGAATTAGGGCGATAGGGCCTTAGTCGACCACCCCTCTACCTTAAAGTAAGTTAGTTACAATCTCCTTTGTCAGGACAAATTTCTTATGGTCGTGCTATTTATTGTCATTGAAATGTTAAATAAAAATCTACAAAACTTTAATAAAAATATGAGCTGAAATATCGAAACAGGAAATAATATTTGAGAGATATCTCGTTCATTTTATTTTTTAATAACCATATTATTCATCATACGTGTAATGGTCCAACACAAGGAAATATTTTAATGTCTGGTTTATTCGGGAATCAACCTCTCACATAAACCTAGCTTCTAGAAACATTTCAATAGTCTAAACACAGTTTTATCTCATTCCAGATCGTAGAAATCGAGGAAGAGATTCAGATTCCAGTAGAGCGTGCCGACAAGCGGTACTTCGCAGTGGGCAAGCGGCTGACGGGCGGCAGCGTGGCGCGCAACGTGCCGCACGTGGCCGCCATGGAGCCGCGCGGCCTCATCTCTGACGTGGTGATGCAGGACGCCGCGCTGCACATATACTTGCGGAGCGTGGTGCAGGTGAGTGGCACAAAGCGCTAGGTGATGATGAAGAAGGAGACGGGTACGATTTTATTGATCATCAATCAATTCATCATCATATCAGCTCATATACGTCCCCACCGAGGGGCTCGAGCCTACCCTGAATTGGGGTGATCGGGCCTTAGTCGACCACGCGGGCCCAGTGCGGGTTGGTCGACTTCACACACAACCCGCGAGTTTCTTTGCAGGCATGTGCAGGTTTCCTCACGATGTTTTCCTTTACTGTAAGAGCGTCGGATAAACGTATATATGAAATCTAAATTCGAAATCACATTGGTACTTGGCGGGATTCGAACCACGGCCTCCCGGACAGGAGGCGGCGGGTCAAGCCGTTACGCCACCGACGCTCTTACCAATCAATTATACCTACCACAAACCAAAATTTCTTAATGAATATGTTTTGAACCGCATATTTACCGTAGCACTACCACAGCTGATAAGAGCACTACACCTGCTCAGAAAGTATAGGTCGCGCCAAACTTTATTGCGGCTCCGAAGTTAGTTGCGAGACGCGCCGCAGTAGCAAGCTGTGGGTGTTAGCGGAAGGAGCGAGGGGACGGGCACTGCCGTATGGAGACTAGGAGACTCATTGGCGACGAGGAACTTGTTTCAAACAGGCACCAAAGTCTCGAGCATTGCCGCAAAGTCGCCTGTCTATCGGTGTTCTACAGGATTCATTTCGGAGAGTGTGCCCTGGAGCTTCACTTCCTCATTAGTCCCTGTCCATTTCATCATCGGACGACCAGGCGCGGAGGGCGTTCCACCCCTTTGTCGTTAATTTTTCACCTTTACGCACGAGGCGTTTTACTTCTTCCTTCATTATCATCATGCGAACGGCCAAGGAGTGGAATTCCCTGCCGGCGTCTGTATTCCCCGATTCGTATAATTTAGGAATCTTCAAGACGAGAGTGAATAACTGTGAATGTGAGTGAATAGCTATTTGAGCTTGCGTGTTACATCCTCGGCTGCATCGGCACTCACCATCAGGTGAGGTGCAGCCAAACGCACTTAAATTTTTAATTAAAAAAAAAATGCCGCTCGCGCGCCATTCCGCACCGCCGCCGCAGAATGTCACCCGACAACTTTGACACTGACGGTTTATTCTAGTGCGATCGCTGCATTTGTATACGACCAAATGCGCGCGGCGCTTCTGAATACACTCGAGTAAAAAAATCTTTAAAGCGTCTGATTTTTTAGGGTTTTTATATTTTGTTCGGTTTCTCCATGGGTCTATCTATCGTTGTTTGTTGTGTTACGTTATTTTGTTTACTTTTAATTTCGTTGCTGTACTTTATTGTTTCCACTCCGCGTCAAGGACTTTTTCAAGTTTTACCAAGACAAGATAGTTTTTTTTATATAATTTATATTATATTAATTATTTTAAAAAGGTAGGTATTTAAAAAAACTATATATTTTAATTCATTTTAATTTTTTAAAATTGTGTGGGTGTGTCTACGTCTCACAAAGTGACGATGTACTCGAAGGTGGTACACGTCAACTCAAACAATGCCTATTCACTCTCAGCTTAAGGATCCCCAAATTATAAGAGTCGGGGAACACAGACACAGGCATGGGGTTCAACTCCATCGCTGTTCACATTATACTTATTTTATAATTAGGAAGCGTAACACTTCGTGCGGATAGGCTGACTGTTGAAAACAGAGATGTGGAACCTCTGCCTGCGTCTCGTTGACCGAAGGTGGAATGGAGCTGGGAGAATGAGATCATGAAGTTCTTGCGCACACTCTCCGAAATGAATCCAATAGAATGCCGAAAGACAAGCAACTTTGCGGCGATGCTTGATGCTTTGCTTGTTTTTGACAAGCTCATCGTCGTTAATCAGCTGATAGCGGACTGATTCATCTTATAGGTGAGAACAGTACTCTACACAAGATCGGACTTGTGCTTGATATAAGGTGAGAAGCTGTTCAGGTGCGAAGCATCTATCATTCAATGTTACCTGGTGCCAGTAGATCCCTTATATGTAGCAAGATTAGATTAGCGGAAAGAACAGGCCCTGGAGGTACCCGGCATTGACAACCAACAGTTCAGAGGAGCAGTAAAGACTACTCGAATAGATCGTTCCCTCAGGAAATCTGATACCCAGTTACAAGCCCACAGGCACACAAGGCCGTGCCCATAAGCTAGCATGCCAGATTCGGTAAAAAGCCTTCAAGGTGTCGAGAGCCGAGGTCGATCTACTGGAGATGGTGATTTCTATATGGAAATCCTTGGGGGAGGATGTCCAGCAGTGGACGTAATTTGGCTGATATAATGAGTTATGTAAAAATATAAGTACAATGAGTGTTTAAAAAAATTGGTTGTCTGTAAATTCGGTTTACGGACGATAGTTTAACGTGGCAACGTCATAACGTAACGGGACAATGAGCGTAACGGGACAATGAGTCATCCTTTTTCGTGCGTGCAGGCGGCGTCCATCGATTTATTAGACGTTATCACGTCAACAACAAACACTTTAAAAGTCGGTTGTTCTTTTATTTCAACCCTAAAAAACCTAAATCGAACACAACCTGGATTTTTTATAGGTTTTATAGCTTTGAACTCTTATATCTTATATTAAATAATGCATTGTCTTGTATCTTTGTTTTAAAACAGATTTATGTTATGCCAAAACTAAACTTGACAGGTGACAAACACACTATCAGTGAACGTGTCCGTGTACTACATGACGCTGAGCGGCAACGAGGTGCGGTTGCTGGGCGACGTGAAGCCGGGCGACGTGCTGCGCCTGCCGCTGCAAGCGGTGCACACACCCACTGCCGAGATATTCTTCTCTGTTGAAGGTAAACCGCTTTACCGCGGTCTAGAGATTCCGTTTAGATACGTTTAGACAGGGATATCGAGAAGGGGGGTGAGGGATGAGACGGGGGAGGTCGAGCCCACGCTGCCGTATACACCGTTTGGCACAAAATGATATTTTACAGTATAAAATATTCAACTAATAGCATTCCTTCTAGAAATCTAGAATACCCTTACATCATATACAAAAGAACCAGATCTCCGAATAAACTACAAAAACGTCTAGACAGTTGTGTGACGGGAGACTAAGATAGAAATATTCAAATAGAAAATAAATATTCAAATAGAAAATAGAAATATACTACCTGTCTCCTTGCTTTTTCTCCGAGAAATGGATTGTCTGGTAGAAATCGCTCTCAGCGATAAGACCGCCTAAATTGTACGTCTCTTAGTTGTTAATTAAATTTTGTATATGTATTTATTTATTTTGATGTACAATAAAGAGTTATTTAAGATTGAGAAATATTCAAAAAGCAAATAGGGACAAGTAAGAAAGTACACCTCCGTGAACAAAAAGGGTAACTTACGTTCGGAAACTTTTGACCGCTTAACCGAGAATCTTGTTCTTTCATACGTGACCTAAGGTTTTGCCTGTTTAATGTAAAGTGGTGAAGAAGTCGTTGTGTTCTGTTCGCAGGTTTCACGGTGTCTGTATCGCCGTTCGTTTGGCGAGAGCTGCAACAAGAGCCGAAAATAGCCAAACTGTTGCAGTGCGACTCCAAAGACAAGCTAAGCGGCGAAAAGTTCTATCTGAGGGTAAGGCATGCCTTCTATTTACAGATTTGATGAATTTGCCAGCGATTTCTTTTTGCCCGGACACCACGGATAAGATAAATAAGGTTGGATTGGCAATAGTCACACTTTTGTTTGTAAACCAGCGTCGCGTCGTCGCCTGTCTCCCACCCATCAACTCCACTACACAAGCAATATAATCTAAATATATAAAACTCAAAGGTGACTGACTGACATAGTGATCTATCAACGCAAAGCCCAAACCACTGGACGGATCGGGCTGAAATTTGGCATGCAGGTAGATGTTATGACGTAGGCATCCGCTAAGAAAGGATTTTGGGAAATTCCCACGGGAACCGCAAAAATCGGGATCTGCGCGGGCATCCACTAGTAATACATATACACGAATTGCGCGCACTAATAAACAAAACACACTCAGAACACAGGGCTGCAATTGTGTCTCACACCATTTCGAGAGTCTGTACGTTACATGACGTTACACACAACCACACGCAAATAAAAAGTATGAAGGCGTGCTTCGGTTAAGTATGATTGTCTAATCATACTTGAGGCGCCCCTGCCCAGCGCACATTTCCAATCTAACCTTATTTATCTTATCCGTGCCGGACACCTATGGAGTTATGGCACATTGAGCGTAAACGAATTTATTTTCTATGCGTTTACGCCCGCTCTCCGGGAATAAACTTAAAATGATATCTATAACTTTAACCATTTTCATCTATTTGTGCCCCATAAGATAGGGGGCACAATTTCACTCCTGTTTATTTTGTTTTGCGTTGTTGCTTGAACTGAATCTGTGTCTCTCGATAATTACCACAAATGAATGACAGTGACTCAGAAGAAACATGTGGATCCTTGGATTTTTATGATTTCTGCAACTACTCGTTAAAACAAAAGTTTCTAACTGGTCATAACGCAAAATGCTTTAGAATTTGTTTCAATCGGTTATGTTATTTTTTTCTATTAAGTCGGGTCTTAGTTTTGTAGATATGAACGTCGCCTGAATCTATGTGGATTACTAAATAAACTTGTGACTGCAAGCGGGTCTAGGTAGGAGGCAAGTGAAAGCAAACAATTGGCTGGAGTCGAAATGATAATATTAAAAGAAGAATAAAAACCTAGAATAGGGTATTTGACAGTGTTTAAAATATTTTTTTTTTCCACTAAATAGCATTTCTCCTACAAAAGCATAATAACTTATTCATTTAACATTTTATTGTAATTTAAATTTTATATTTCTCAAAATCACTAAATTAGTTCTTCAAAGACAATGACGTCACAAGTTTGTAACACGAACAATTTCAGAACAAAATATCGTTATTGACAGTTGATAAAAAAACTCAAATGTCAAATACCGAATTAGCGCAAAAACGTGTCCTACGACAGGGTAAAAACAGTTGGCAGGGTTGCCCACAATGATGTATAAAATCACAGTAGTAATTATTACTAGGTATGATTACTTTATTTACGAACAAAGCTAACAGATTTTCTAATTAATACCGTAGGCTGTGGGCACGATGGAGCAAGTGTTCTTCGAGCACACCAACCGGCACACGTTCGCGTCCTCGTGCTACGATATCGTGCTCAAGCCGGCCGTCAAGCTGCAGAACTGTCTGCCGGTGGACATAGTGGTGTCGCAGCTGGGCTTGAACCGGACGCAGGTGTTCCATCCGGGGGAGATGTTCCCGCTGTCGCATCTCGCGCCTAACAGAGCGTCCATTGTTGTTATGGTAAGGTTTTACCTATTCTTTATCGAGCCGACCGGCAAGCTACATAAATTTCTGCCGGTGGACATAGTGGTGGCGCAGATGGGGTTGAACCGCACGCAGGTGTTTTAGCCGGGAAGAAGTTTCCGGTTTCGCATCTGGCGCCAAACAGGGCGTCAATTGTTGTTATTGTGAGGTATTCGTTACCTACGATAATATGGGTATTTGTAGTTTGAGTTCGTGATTTTGAACACTGTTTACGCCAAAATGTATCAAATTCTTGAACAAATGTATTCAACTGGCGGCAAGTCGAGTCTTTAACTCTTAGATACCATCTTATCTATGTTAGATAAATTGGCTTAGAATATTCTTGGCTTAAATTGGATCCTACCGGAACCGAACACCCGTTATGAAGTAAGTGGACTAGACATTGCGCCTTGATGATGTAGCGGTACATTTTGTGGAGATAACTTTTGTATTTCAGTGAATCTTACTTGTTTAAACAAATGCGTCGTTCGCAGGTACAAAACTACCTGGAAAAATGCTGGGTTTGCACCAAAAACCTGCCCGACGAGGAGATGGAGTTCTCCGTGTGGTCTTTCGAGTCGCACGACAGTCCCTCAGTGATGACTCTGGAGCTGGGCATGCACAGCGCCAACCTGGACGGCATTCAGGCGCTGGAACTGTACTGTCCCTTCTGGATGCTGAACAAGACTGGATTCACTATCTGCTATAGGGTAAGTTTGCAACTTAAATATAGCTTGGTTTTCAGTAAAACTTTGATTGGCATTTCATGATTATTGAACATTTATAAGTATGTCATTCTAAATATTGCTCACTTCATGTGTGGTTTGGTCTATGAGTGCTATAATAAATTTTATGGGATAACAGTCAATAAACTGTGAACTGTGTTGTGTGTAATAAAATTGGTGTAGGACCCGTTATCTGGAGCTTATACTCATCATACTGAACAACTTTCCCCAAGGAAACCAGTCAAATCTAAAAAATAAATGGACTAGCACAAAATTGATGAATCAGCAAAACAAAATGGACTTGGACAAAATTGATGAATCAGCTGGTCGAGTTGTACCAAGTTTTTTTTTTGCGAATGGACTATGGGTCTCGCGTGTTAACAGTGGTTCAGTATGATGAGTAAAAGGTCCAGTTGACGGGTCCTACACCGATTTCGTTACGTCCTATATTAATATTTCGGACTCTTTAAAAATGACACCCACTCCACACCCTGGACACTTCATACAACGGGCCAGAAATGACATTTCAAAAAAGGAATGACGGAACAAACAAAATGACGCCTAAATCCTATACGTTCGACAACCAAACTGAATCTATCCACCTATCTGAATCAATCTGGGCGACGAGGGGTGAGGTCGCAATCTAGAGAGCGGCAGGGAGTGTCCATACCGTATGTTAGTACTAATATGTATACTTTGCCTATACGTTGTCATCAGCGTAGAACTCATGGTGCAGTGTAGGGCAAAGCTACTTACAATTCCTTTCACATTGTAACGTATAAATGCGTCTCGTACCGTGTCGCAAGCCGTGCTGACTGCTGACCAGCACTTTGAAATGAAGTCAATAAATTTATGAAATCTTTTACATTTTGAAACTTTGGGGCATGTCTTTGTTATCAATCGTGCTTACTTTAAAAAATCCTTAAATTTTCTTAAGCTTGTACTTTAAACCTTTCGTTTAAATGTCTTGTTACTTTAAAAATAAAAATCCTTAATTCTTTTGAGCCTGTACTTTGAAATTTTCGTTAAAAAGTATTTGTCATCGGAAATGTGTCAACTTAAAAAGTAGCTAATTGAGTGTCGTAGCACGCGCAATGTAGACTTTACAAAATATATATGTATGTTTTAAAAAACAAAGTTATTTTTACAGTTAGTATGACCAACTACATATAAACTATTTACAAATTCAACGACAAATGTTAAGTTGGTCGACTATTACTCCTTAACTAAGAAAGCCTACCTAACCATTACTAATTTTCTTTGGAAATTGAGTATATTACGCCCTACTATTTCCAATACTTATTTTCCAAAATAGCGATTTAGATGGTAGTGGGTGGGGACATCACCGCTTAAACCATCACTTAAAAATATGTAGTCGTCAAAATATAGTCGATATTACCAATAAAAGACATCAAAGCGAGCGACAGAAAACTGAGTTTGGACTCTGTAGCGCAAGTACGACTCACGCATTGTTTTTTTACACTGTTTTTATTATTTGTTGTTTTACTTCAGGATTAGTAATATAATCACATTTAGTTTCACGCTTGTATTTATTACCGATTTTACGATGGAACTAAAATGAAATACCTATTAATCGTTATCATTATTTGTTTTATAGGTTACCCTATTACTAAGCCTCCGCTGTCTGTCCGTCTGTCAGCGGGCAGTATTTCATGAACCGTAATAGGTGGACAGTTGATATTTTCACAGAATGTGTATTTCTGTTGCCGCTATAACAATAAATACTAAAAACTAGAAAAATTGAAAAAAATAAGTGGGGTCTCCATACAAAAACCTGTTTTTTATAGTTTGAAGTATTTTTGATTTAGCTCTATCGTAAAAACGGTAATATGTACATCATCATCATATCAGCTCATATACGTCCCCACCGAGGGGCTCGAGCATACCCTGAATTAGGGCGATCAGGCCTTAGTCGACCACGCGGGCCCAGTGCGGGTTGGTCAACTTCACACACAACCTTCGAGTTTCATCGCAGGCGTGTGCAGGTTTCCTCACGGTGTTTTCCTTCACCGTTAAAGCAATCGGTACATACAAGCGTAAAAATACGTTACTGTTGTGAAGTAACACAACAATTAATAAAAATCGTCCAAGTGTGAGTCTTCCTCGCGCTAAGGAGTCCAAAATGAATGAAAAAAAAAATATTTTTGTCTCTTGCGTTGATGTCTTTTGTTTGTAATGTGAATAGGTATCATTTTAATTTTATTACGTAGTTGTGTGGAGAGGTGTGGTGGTACGGAACCTTCGGAGTGCTATTCCGACTCTCACTTGGTGGGTTTTTTAAATTTTTATTTGTGTTGGTAAATTCCTCATAGTGACACATATTCTATAAACATTTCAACCAGGTACCTATTACGGTTCCAAATATACATACAGACGGACGGACATGGACAGCATAGGCTTAGTAATAGTTTCCCGTTACCTGGTACGCAACCCTCCAATGATCTTCTGAGGGTCAGTAGTTTTGGAAGACCTATTCAACGATATCCCACAGCCCCACACAATAACATACTTAAACTCGTGAAAAAAGAAAATTCACCCCCAATTCAGATGTAGGGAAAGTACACATTAAATATTTTATTCCAAAATTTTGTAGGGGTATAGATTTGTACAAACATACCAAATTTTAGCTTTATGGCTGTAATAGTGTTTTAGCACGACATACAGACATACAGACGGACATGGCTAATCTGTAAGGGTTCCTAGTTTGACTTCGGATATCTCGAAAATCATAAATTATCTTAATCTTTTGCGTTAGGGAAACTTGGTAAGCCCGCTTCCATCTTCGGCAACATCGTCACTTGCCACCAGGTGAGATGTTGTCAAGGGTTTACAAATTGTGAATAAAAAAAAAAAATAATTATACCGAAATTTTTAACCGACGAAAAAACGGAGAAGGTCATCAAGTCAACTCGCATAATGTATACAACGGATATCTCGAAAATCCTAAATTATCTTAATCTTTTGCGTTAGGGAATCTTGGTAAGCCCGCTTCCATCTTCGGCAACATCGTCACTTGCCACCAGGTGAGATGTTGTCAAGGGTTTACAAATTGTGAATAAAAAATAATAATAATTATACCGACATTTTTAACCGACGAAAAAACGGAGAAGGTCATCAAGTCAACTCGCATAATGTATACAGGATGTAACAAAATTGGTGCAGGACCACTCATCATAGTGAACAACTTTCCCCACGGAACCCAGTCACTTCTCAAAAAAATTTTTGACTCCATACAATAATGCGCAAAATTGGTCGATCAGCTGATGAGAGTAAAATTATTTTTTTGCGATTTCAGAAAAACAAATTTTGTTCAGTATTATAAGTAGAAGCCTCAGTTAACGAGACCTACACTTATTTTGTTACATCCTGTATATTTTAATTTTGCCAGTGTCTTACATTATTCAAGTGGTTTAGTAGACCAATCCTTGGACACATTACTTGGTACTACTTGGCAGCTACTTA